>CM042045.1:0-2400000 GCA_023525975.1 Smallanthus sonchifolius | reverse complement strand
AAATTCAGATTCTTTAATACAAAAAGTCAGCACAAAGTCGAGCTCGTGGGATCTTTCTATCGAAGAACAAGAAGTGACAAGTCTTGAACTTTTTGTGAAACTCGAAAAGAGTATCATTGGAAATGAGAAAATAGACGATCTTGTGGACGCTTTTAGTGATAAAGGCGAGTCTTTTGATGAAGAAAACATATCGGCTCAAATGGTCATTTGTGAGGTGGATACAGAGCAACCAATAACCGTTGGGCCCAAACCAATCGAACCCATTGACCAAGAAACAGAGAAGGATGCGCCAGTTAACGAGCCAGTGGAAACCACACTCACCTCATCAGGTGAAACCAACTGCAAGACCGAATGGCTAAACCCGACTCAGCAAAGAGCCGATGCACTAGAGTCTTTACTTGAGCTATGTGCGCGGCTGTTAAAACAAGAGAAACTTGAAGAGCTGGCTGCTGTTTTGAAACCGTTTGGTGAAGAGACGGTTTCTTCAAGAGAAACAGCGATTTGGTTAACAAAAAGCCTCGTCGGTAAACCGAAACTCGCAGACGGTTCATGAAATCCCGAATTTATGAGTTTTTGAATAGTTTTTATAGAGTTGTGTGTATCTATGAATGGTTTTGGGTTGGAAACAAAGACAGCTGGGGAAGAACTTGTGTTTAAAAGATGGTTTGAGTAGCCAGTCCTTTGACTTTTGTGGGGGTTGACTTCCCTGATGTAAATACATGACTACTCCACCCCCACACTTACAAAGGCCTTCAATTTACCTTTTTTTTGGGTGTTTGATTGCTGGTGTGGATTTTTTCTTTTATGGGTGTTGTTTAAGGAACATGGTTCATCTTGTTAACAAATATTATGTTATATTAAACTGTTAAACCACGTAAATTTATAATATGATATGATTATTATGATATATCAATGTATGGGCCCAACATGGAACTAAAAGAGAACTACATGAGCTTATGGTGAGTGAGTGGTTAGCATCTAGGACATCCTAGGATACTTGTTTGGTTAAAGTTGTTTTTGTTGAAGTTTTAAATTGTAACAATTTAATGAACTCTTTTAAAAGTCTTTCGCTGTGCATGTGATGTGTAAATTCAATAGAAGTCATGTGTCCGTCTTTTGATGTGTGACAAGCATTGGTTAAATCTCAATGTCTCAAAATAGATAAAGAGACTAAGAAGATGAAAACGGTTTCATGTACGACATATGTTTTGAGCATGATCTGGTGAGAACCATTGGGATAACAACTAAGAGCATTCACAGCAGGTCCTGTATATCTTTATATTTAGTGAGTGAGTTTTTTATATTGTATGAATGGTTTAAAGTGGTTGTGAGTGAAGAAGAGAGAAAATGTATAAATTTTTTATATATTTGGGAGAAACACTGTTCACATGCATAAATTTTTTAATATTTTTTTAAAAATGGTTGTGAGTGGATGAAAGAGAAAAGATAATGATTTTAATATGACATAACTTGGGTGATTCTAGTAGATTTTTTTGTTGCATCCTTTTGATTAAATGCTAACAAATACTTTGTTATAAAATAATATGAGTTTTTTTTTACTCATAATTCCATGTCATGAATGTGGTTTTGGTTTGTCTCATAAATCTATATTAAACTCTTTTTTATTGTGTTTAATACAAACTAAAATATGAAGTTATGTCATATTAAACTAGCTTAATTGTGGTTAATAAAATATTAATTATGGAGTTTTTTAGTATGAGCATAAAATTAACCTTTTGTTTATTTTTGTAAGACTAGTGGGGTCCCCGCGCTACGCGGCGGGAATTCGATTGATGTCGGTTCTATTCATTATGGTAACCGCTTGGAACCGACACACGTTATAACAAACGAAAGAGAGAATGTAAAAAATAAATTAGTTACATACCCAAAATGATATAGAAATGTGTTTAACATCAATCAAAACAACAAATAATGATACCGGTTCTGATAATACCTAAGACAGTACCGATGTTGTTCAATTAATATCGGTTAAGTTTTAAAATTTATAAGGTTCGGTTTCTAGAAACTATACACTGCTATTTATCACGAAAAAAAAGAAACATCGAAACATTGATTAAAATAGCACGTGGAAATGAGAAATCCTTAAGCTTCAATGGCTTGTAAGTTCGTGCTTCAATAAATTGTAAATTATTACAAAAACTCGGTTTTGAATAAAATTTATGTCGAAACGTAGATAAAAATAGGTACGTCATAATGGTACAATCAAAATTTTGTTAAATAATATATTTTAAAAATTATAAAAGAAAAATACAATTCATTTTAAAATAAATATACAATTAAAAACACTACAAATAAAGCTAAAAGGGTTGTGGCGGCGGATAAATAACAAAGACCAAAAATTTTAGAATTAAAATATTAAATGTATATGTAAGAGCAGTCATAAGATAATTGTGTCTTGTGTTTTCATGCTTTGCTAAAAGTGGGTTGGTTTTCAAATGCACTAATTTGTATTAATATGGTTCTTATTCCCCCTCCCCACCCACCCACCCACAATAAAGCTTTAGATGGGCTTTAATGAGATGGTTGAGTTGGTTTTAATGGGATTAAATAATAATTAGTGAGGGTTTAATTATAAAGATGAGTTAAATAGTAATTAAATATATTTTATGGAGAAGGAAAAAAAACATTAAGAAAAGAGATGGGCGATTTCCGGCGGGTTCCCCGAAAACCTATTCCGGTGGAAATTTTGAGAAGAATTACAAAACTATATGTCTCCAACCTACCGGATCGGTGTAGTGGTAGCGATTTGGCAACAGTTTTACGTGGGCATGGAGATATTTATGATATTTACATTGCTAAAAAGAGAGACAAAGGAGGAAATAGGTTTGGTTTTGTCTCGTTCCTTGATGTTAAGGATAAGGAGAAGATGGCTCGTAACATGAAGAACCTAAGGCTGGGGGAATATAAACTGTCGATCAACGTGGCTAGATTTGTTTTTGAAGAAGGCGAAATCAGGGATCCTCCTCCCCGTCCTAAACCTGTTAAGGAACCTGCTTTGAAACAATCTCATAATTCTAATGGTGGTCGGCAGGTTAGATATGAGAAAACAGGCACTTTCTCTTTTAAAGAAGCTCTTACAGGGGTGAGAAGCAATGTCGCTGATTCCTCAAAAGTGCTCAGGCTTGGGGAAAAAACTCTGGTGTTCAATGAATTACGTGGAAGAACCATTCTGGTTAGGGTTGGGGATTTTGTTCTGGTAAGTCGATTCCAACGCGAGTTGTTAGACATGGGGCTGGGTGAAGGAGTGATTCGGTATCTAGGTGGCATGCAGTTTCTTGTTTCGTTCAAATCTCCTGAGCATGCAATCATGGCTAAGGATGAATTCCTTGGGAGGAGCGACGAGTTTGTCAACGTTACAATATGGGATGGTCAGGAGGTGGATTTTGAAAGGGTTGCTTGGGTCAAAATTTTAGGTTTGCCAATTCAGTTGTGTGATCCTGAGATTTTTGAGGAGGTTGCTTCGGTATTCGGTAAGGTGGTGCAGAAAGTTAACTTCGATCCTTCAAGTTTTGATTTGTCCGGCGGTTGTGTTGGGATCCTTGTCAACTCCGGTATCATTATCAATGGTGAAGTATCTGTGTTGTGGTCCAATAAGTTGCATTCGGTGTGGGCTATGGAAGTTTCAGGGAACAAACAGCCGTATTTTTTCAATTCTAAGCCTTTTGGAGGTGCAGTTGTGGAAACGTCTGATGATGATAGCTCCTCCGATGAAGATATGTCCGATGAAGCTTATGCCGGCGATGACGAAGCCAAAGTTGATGGCACGCCGGAAGTTACGGGTGGGTTAAATGGCATTAATGGTGATTGCGAAATCCAAGGAAATTCCAATCATGTAACGGATTCTTCTCCAATCATTGCGGACACTAATATGGAAGGTTTTGTTTCTCCTGTTATGACTAAGGTTGACTCAGTGGGCCAGGGTACTTTTATTATTAATAACAAACGTAAAAAGAATAAAGGTTCTAATTCTTTGGGCCAGGAGGGTGGGGCTTATAGTAGCAGTAATGATAGGCCCAAAAAGGATTGTAGATTGGAGGCTGATGATCCTTTTGGGCTGGCCCCCATTATATTGGGCCTAAATGTCACAACAAATAGGGGTGTAGTGGTCTCTCTTGAGAAACCAGTGGAGTTTAATGATTTGGTTGGGGGAAAAGAGTTAGGTCAAGAGTCGATGAATTCTGCTCAACAAGAAACGAATGTGGAGGGGTACCCGATTGATACGGGTCACCGTCTTTCAGCAGAGAAATCAACCCAGGATGAAGATAAAAAGTTTGAAGCTGAGGTCTCGCATACTTCTAAGCTCGGATCGGTGGTGGGTGTCGATCTCTCTAATTTTCAGTCTTTACTTAAGGAGTCTATTGTCAATGAGGGGCTACAATCAGGCATCAAATGAATTTCCTATCGTTTAATGTTCGAGGGTTTGGTGGTGTTGGAAAATTGGGGCGGGTGAAACAATTGAGAAGTAGGAATTGTGTGGACTTTCTTGCTATTCAGGAAACTCACATGGATGTTGTTAATGGGTTTGATTTTCATAATATTTGGGGTAATGAAGGGTTGGATTATGATGTTGTAGAGGCGTCGGGTAGATCCGGGGGTATGTTTAATGTGTGGAATCCCAAGGTTTTTAAAAAAAGTAGTACTGTTATGAATAGAAACTTCCTGCTCACTTCGGGGTATCTTGTTGAGGATGGCGCTCGGTTTAATTGTTTTAACGTATATGCGCCTCAAAAGTTGGGTGAAAAAAGGGATTTATGGGATATGTTAAAAGGCATTATTATCGGTTTGGAAGGTATGATCATCCTTATGGGAGACTTTAATGCGGTTAGGGTTCCCGATGACAGAAAGAATTCTCGTTTTAACCACAGGTGTGCTTCAAACCTTAACAGATTTGTGGATAGTTTGGGGTTGTTTGAATATATTATGAGGGGTAGTAAATTCACTTGTTTGACTCCCAAAGACGGTGAGTTCAAGTTGAGCAAGATTGATCGCTTTTTTGTGTGCCAAAGTTTTTTTAACAGATGGCCTGCTGCGGTGCTTAGAGCGCTCCCGAAAGACTGCTCAGATCACTCTCCTATTCTCCTTTCAGTGGTGGAGGCCAATTTTGGTCCGAAGCCGTTTCGTTGGTTCAACGCTTGGCTTGACAGGGAGGGGTGCAAGGAGGAGGTTATCAAAGTCCTTGATGAGTCTACGTTTGGAGGCAATCCTAAAGATATGATTAGTCTAAAATTAAAAGCTGTAAAAAATTCATTGATCTCATGGTGGCAGCGAACTAATAAAAAAGAAGGGGAAGAGTTATCGATGCTTCAAACAGACATTGAAAGGATGGAAAGATTTATGGAGGAGAGGGAGTTGGAAGAGGAGGAAGTTTGGGTGTGGGAGGAGTGCAAAAAAGGCGTTGATTATATTAATCAGTGCAAAATTAAAGACTTAAAGTAGAAGTCCAGGGTCCGGTGGGCGATGCATGGTGATGACAACTCCAGTTTTTTTCATGGGATTGTGAATGGGAGAAAAGCAAAAAATGCGATTCCGGGTTTAATGGTGGATGGAGTGTGGGTCACGAAGCCTGCGGTTATTAAAAGAGAAGTGTTGAAGCATTTTAGAAGGCAATTTTCTGAGAAACATGTGGTTAGACCGGTCATTAGATGCAATAACATCAAAACAGTGCCTCACGTTTACTCGCAGTCATTGGTGGAGAGGTTTTCTAAAGAAGAGATTAAGTTGGCAGTTTTTGAGTGTGGGTCTGAACGGGCCCCAGGCCCGGATGGGTTTAATTTTAACTTTATAAAGTTCTTTTGGAGTTACCTTGAAGACGATTTTTATAATTTGTTGGATGCTTTCTATGACTCTGGTGATTTTGCCAAAGGTTGTAGCTCTTCTTTTATAACTTTGATCCCGAAGTCGAAGAACCCGGTGAGATTATCTGACTACAGGCCGATTACTCTAGTAGGGGTAATTAGTAAAGTTATATCTAAAGTCCTGGCGCTTCGGGTCAAGAAGGTGCTGAGTTATGTCATCTCTGATACGCAGTCTGCCTTTCTTAAGGATAGATTTATTCTGGATGGTCCTTTGGTGTTAAATGAGGTATATGGGTGGTTAAGCAAAAGGGGGAAAAAAGCTTTTATGTTTAAAATTGATTTCGAAAAAGGCTTATGATAATGTTAATTGGGGATTCTTGCTTGATATGATGGATCAGACGGGTTTTCTAGATAGATGGAGGAGGTGGGTGAAAGGGGTTCTTGAATCTGCTAGGTCCTCGGTGTTAGTTAACGGGGCGCCTACATATGAGTTTCATTGTGAAAAGGGTCTTCGTCAAGGGGACCCCCTTTCTCCCTTTCTCTTTTTGATAGTTATGGAGGCTTTCACGTGTATTCTTGACAAAGCTAGTCTTGAAGGGGAACTGAAGGGCATTAAGGACCAGAAAACAGGGTTGAGTATTTCCCATTTGCTCTATGCAGATGACGCCTTGATTATCGGGGAATGGTCGAAAGATAACATAGAACAGACGGCTCGGCTCCTTCGGATTTTTCATCTTTGTTCGGGCCTCAAAATCAACATTAAAAAATCGCACATATTTGGTATTGGTGTGAATAGCGATGAGGTTATTGAGATGAGTAGTATTCTTGGTTGTAGGATTGGAGATTTCCCGTTCGAATATTTGGGTATTAAAGTAGGCGCCAACATGAATCAGGTTTGCCATTGGAATTCGGTTGTGGATACGATTAGCTCCCGGTTGTCGACGTGGAAAGCGAACTCTCTTTCTATGGGAGGTCGTTTAACTCTTATTAAATCTGTTTTATCTAACCTCCCGATTTATTATTTGTCTATGTATAAAGCTCCAGTTCAGGTTGTGGAACAAATAGAGAAAATTATGAAGAATTTTCTTTGGGGAGGGTCTAATGGTGTAAAGAAGATGCATTGGGTTGCATGGGAAGTGGTTACCACTTCTAAAGAGGATGGGGGTTTGGGAGTCTCGAAGTTAATGGATGTCAACAAGGCCTTGATTACAAAGTGGGCTTGGAGGTTTAAGTCGGATCCGAGGAGTAGTTGGCGTCGTATTATAGAGGTCATTCATGGTGGTAGAGGTAGATGGTCCTTTCTTCCGGTTAACAATGGCCTGGTTGGGTGCTGGAAAAACATAGTCTCGCTTGTGGGAAGCTTGAAGCTCGATGGTAAAGACATTCATAATCTCATTAGAGGCAAGGTGGGTAATGGTGCGGATATTTGTTTCTGGTCTGATTTATGGTATGGAGACTCTATTTTGATGCAGCGATGGCCGAAGATATATCTTTTGGAAAAGCAAAAAAGGTGCGTGGTTAGGGATAGAATCACCCTTAAAAATGGTGTAGTTTGCTTCGATGATAAATGGAGATCGGGTCTTAGCTCTTTTGAGGAAATTTCGGAGTATAGAGACCTTCTTGAGATGTTACCGAAGTGCGCTTTCTCGGGGGGTAAAGATACATGGTGCTGGAAAACAGAGAAGAATAACATCTTTTCTGTGAAAGATGTTAAAAAGGTTTTGCGTAAAGATCGTGATGTGAAAAGAAATACAAACATGGTTTGGACCGGATGGGTTCCTCTTAAAGTCAACATACATGTATGGAGGCTTGAGATGGACCGGTTACCCACTAAGTTAGCGCTAAGGAGACGGAACATAAACGTGGGAAACGAGTTTTGTGCGTTCTGTCAATCAGAGGAGGAATCGGCTCTTCATTTGTTTACGGGATGCGTTCTTTCCATTGGCATTTGGCATTTCATCGAAAGATGGTGTCATATGGATCCTATTTTTCTTCTTGAGATTAAAGATATTCTGAAGCTCCCTGAATCGATACACGGCTGCAAAGGAAAGAAGATCATTATTAGAGGGATTGTAATGACGGCTTGTTGGGTGATTTGGAAGTCTCGCAATAAGGCTATTTTTGAAGAGGTTCAACCAAGGGTTTGTGATATGATTGCTTGTATAAAATCGTGTTCGTATCTTTGGTTTCGTAGTAGATCTAAGATCCGAGATATTAGTTGGCAGGATTGGTGTAGATATCCGTTGCATATGTTGTAAGTGTTTGTGTTTGGCGGTCCTAGTTTTCGTGGGCTTAGCCGTTTTTTAATGAAGTTTAAGTTTAAAAAAAAATATATATTTTATGTATTGTTAAGGTGTATCATATGCATAACAATGTATTAGATGTCTTAAATTTTTTAGTAAATTACAATAGTATCCTTCTAATATGTATTATATAGAAGTATAGAATAGATATACATGATGAAAAAGACATGAAATGAAGAGGAAAAACTAGAGAACTAGTTTCATAGAATTTAATTAGAGAGGAGCACTCTCTAAATTGTTTTTCATTCACCATCATCTTCATCCTTTACATGTTTCACCATAGCACATATAGTTCACCCGGTGATATCTTGGACACGTAAGCCATTCCCGACAGTACACATACTGTTCCGGTTGTTGTATCCTAGAAGACAAATGCGTTCGTCTTAGAGAATGCGGTAAATCTATTTTAATGGACCCGTGTTGAACGTGAATCCTCAACAAAAAATGTCAACAATTTAGTGTGTTAATTGTTGCAGTCAATGAGCATAGTTGAACACTCAAAGTGGTTAAGACTAGAGTCCATGGTTCAATAAGAAGATGCGGTTGAAGTCATCTTATGAAGCCATGGGGTCGAATCATTTATTTACATAAATTTGTATTTTATATTTATTTTTATTCGGATTTATAAACGGTATTGTACTAAGTTGATTTCCCACGTATGTCGAGAATATCGTCATTATATTTTATTATTATTTAATAAAAGTGACGCACTATTTTTACAACGAATAGGTTAATTTTCTTTTCTTTATGAGCAAGTGTTATTTTCTCTATCTAATGTAAGTTTGAGAATAAATGAAAAGAAAAGTTTGAAGCAGTAAAATTTACATCTACGTGAGTTTTTCTATGTGTGACCGCGCACCATCTTGTACGGTTATACATTATTTTGAATCAGATTCATGGTATACAAATTGAGTAGTTTACTATATTTCCTCTTTTGTGCAACTCTAGCATTACGATTTTACCAGTTTCTAAAATAAAATTAATGTTCCCTCACAAATCACGAGTTTCTAAAATAAAATTAATGTTCCCTTACAAATCACGAACAAGTCTACATTACACTTATCAGTATTCCGATGTGCTCGACCGAGGCCTCCGGGACCTACAGCTGGTATCAGAGCCTCGGTGTTCATTGATTTGTATTCCAGATTCGAATTTTAGCTTCTGCGTTCTTATGAAACTCTCAACCTGTTTAAAACATAATCCAAAAATTCGCCTTCGTTATCGCTTCATTTGATGTTTGGAAGGCTACTGATTTGATAGAATATGATTTTTAAGCCTTTGGAAACATCAATTTCAGAAGTCCAACAGTTTTCTGAAATCTCCCTCAAAGATTAGACAAGTCCGTTGGTGTGCTGATGGACAAATACGCAGGTTGCATAAACCATGCGTACTTATTAAGTACACATGAGTAAACCTCTGCGTACTTAACATATACGCATGGTGAGTTGGGCTGCGAACTTGGTAAATACGCATGACCATTTTGTGACATCCGGCATTTTCAGGTTAACTCCGTTAACTCAAACCTCGTTAGTTCAAACATTATTCGTTTCAAACTCAGTTATCCCAGTTAGTCACACGTGCATTGCATCGAGTCTAAACCCGGAACGTTGGTGATTAATTAAAATAAATAAATCAAATATTTAATAATTTATATTTAATATAAATTATGTGAATTATATGTGATTACGTGACTTTACGTGAATTATGTGAATATCCTTGTTATCGCGCATGTTTATCGAATGCTAATCGTAATAAGTATTTTTATAAAAGTTAGAGTTTTTATAAAAATAATAATTGAGAGTTTTAGTTATTAATTAAGTATTAGTTAATTAATAATAGCCTATGGGCTTTAATTAAACTAGAAGCCCAACTTAAAACCCATTAGTGAATGGATAAGGATAAGTTTTGTTTAAAAAAAAAAATTTAAACATAAACCCTACCCCAAACCCTATTGCCGTCGACTTCATCACCCTCACCCCCAATCGACCGAAACCTTCAAGCAAGTATAGAACCTTTGTTCGAGCCCCGATCGTAAATCCGAAAGTAGATACGTGCTAGTCTCGACGTTTCTAACATCTCTACGTAAGTCGTTTCGTTCAATTTCATCACTTTTTGATTCCTAAATTTTAGATCATAACCCTAGTTCATCCAAACATGGATTTTTATAATAAAAATGTTAACTTTATTATTGTTTTGCATGTATTTGTTGATTTTATGGTTATTTGCAAAACCCTAGATCCGTGTGGTTAGTAACATGTTAAATATTGAAACTTTTTGATTATGTGAAGTATAGAAATCGCATGTTAGACGTGAGTAATGATTAATATAGTTGTAATTATATTATTTGAAAGATTTAGAATTGATTTGACGTGTTAATTGGATGAATAAAACGTGTAATGGACAAGTTACTAAAAGAGGAAACTTTTTAAGAATTCTATCTTGCATACTAGAAGTGATTTGAATGATATGATGATGGTTATGAGTTACTTGATACATGTTTAGATGATTTGTGAAATCAGATTTTGAATACATAACCCGGTTTTGCGAACTTTCCAAATAAGGAAACTTTAATTGTTAAAAGTGGTTAGAACTTGCTATTTAGACATGCATGATATGGTTTAATGATTGGTACATGTTAGATAGGACACAATAACTTGTTGTAACGTGTTAGGTGTGCTAGTCATAGGTTACTAAAGTTGGAAACTTTGTCTTAAATTATGATTTGCATGTTTAGGTTCTAGACAATTATTATGTGATGTGATGATCTAGAACATGTTAGAGTGATACTACAAACATATCAATGATGATAGTTTTCAGGAAACATGAGTCCTGAACAAACCTGCTATTTTTGGAAACTTTCTATTTATAGAAACCTGCTATTTTTGAAAACTTTCTATTTATAGAAACCTGCTATTTTTGGAAACTTTCTATTTATAGAAACTTGCTATTTTTGGAAACTTTCTATTTATAGAAACTTGCTATTTTAGGAAACTTTCTATTTTTGGAAACTTTCTATTTTTGAAAATCATGCTTGTTTGATTAGAACAATTATGATTTGTTGCTAAGTGTTACAGCATGATCATTTGTGTATAATATAGAAGTATTATGCTGAACAAACATTAAATCATTAAACGGGTCACCAACGGGTCGTCGGGTCAAACTTGGTCAAACTTAGTCAAACTTGGTCAAACATGGGTCAAACTTGCAAACTTTTCTAAACCCTTAAAACAATGAGATTGTTTGGATACTTAGGGTTCGTATTCTCTTGCACAAACACACACTTATAAACCGGTGTTTATAGGTGGCAGTTAGTCGTCAAGCATTCTAAGCTCGTTTTTCTTTCGCACATACTCTAAGGTGAGTTTCACGGCCCCTTTTCTTACGTTTTAAACTTGGGGGAGAAAACATGGGTACGAACATTTAGATCTTACATTTCTTTTATATCACTTGTGTACTAAGCGCAAACATATCATGAAAGTCTTTACTTATCGAACCGTTAGTATATGGGTTAGCGAGGTAATCTTGAGTAGTACTACTGGGCATTGACAAGCCCCACCCGCGCTAGTCGCGCTAACACAACAGGTAGTCGAACGGGTGTAACATTGACCTAAACATTCACCATTGATTATGATAGTCATGGTGGGAGGCAGTACAAACATAAACAGTCAGCTTCGGTGTCGAAACGCTTTAGTAACATGTACTAGGTTAGCTACCTATGATATAAATTGTAAATGGTATTATCTAGTAAACTTTACAAACATTGAAACCTGTGAACTCACCAACCTAGTATTGACACGTTTTAGCATGTTTTCTCAGGTAATTAAGGTACAAGCACAAGCTAAGGCATGCATGCATTCGAAGTCTATCATTTTCAAACTCAAGGATTATTTATTTTATTTATCGTTGAATTGTTTATTTTTGGCGCGACTGTTTTGGCACATGTTTTTCATCTACTTTTTCGCTTCCGCAAGTCTTACATTTAATCAGTGTTTTCATTTTTAGTGTTGCATCGTAACTATGAGCAATACTAGTGGTTTTTATTAAACTCATATAGAGTCGTTCAACGTAACTAATGACTGAGATCCCTGTTATGTCACGCCCCTAACGGTAAAACTCCGTTGATGGATTTTGGGGGTGTGACACATTTGGTGTGCGTACTTACCAAATACATACTAGTCTCAGGATAAAAAATAAGAAATAAAAAGAGAGAGAGAGAGAGAGGTGCATTTAAGGTACATTTAATAAGAGAGAGGCGAGCAAAATGATGAGAATGAATATTAAGGCGACACGTGGCATTGAAAAATCTTTATTTATTATATAGTATAGATATAGATGTATAGGGGCAGGGCTAATTATGTAATTACTCAATATAAAGACCACTTTCTCATGTATCTCAACCCCAAATCCAAACCCCCCACACAGCCGGCAATGGCCAGACCACCACCACAACTTCGCAAGCCATCAACGTTCCCTTTTCACCGCTGCTCACCTCGTCACCACCAAAGTCATATTAGTCAAGGTGGAAGAGTTGGTCACCGGGCGGTAGTATTTTCTCCTCTATTGATTTTATGTTATTCTAGTTCTTGATTTAATTAGCTAAAGATTTTAATGGTTTTTGGATTCATTCATATATGCTTGTGAAAAGGATGTAGAAGCATTCTTGGTAACTATACATTAATTTTATGGATCGGTGTACTCAGCTAGTATGCAGAAGAATGTTCCTACGTACTTAGCAAGTTCACCAATAGGCCTTGCGTACTTAACATGTATGCATGACCAAATGTCATGCGTACTTAGACAAGTACGTAGGTTGGTTCCCTATATATTGAGGTGCTTGCCTCAGTTGTAAGGGTGGAACAGAATGTGAGTTCTGAGAGAGGTCGGGTCGGGATGAGCTCTCCCGACCCCTGGACTATGAGCGTAAACTAGAGATGTATACTTCTTCGGTATGTAATCTGTAATGACAACGTTGTTATGGATTATTGATTCTCTAGTTTCTGTTTTATCAATGTTCATATGCTCTGGTCATCGTTTTTTTCATCTGTTCCCCCACAAATCACGGACATGTCTACATTGCACTTATCAGTCTTTCGATGTGCTCGACTGAGGCCCCCGGGACCTACAGCTAGTATCAGAGCCTCGGTGTTCATTGATTTGTGTTCCAGATTCGAATTTTAGCTTCTCCGTACTTATGAAACTCTCAACCTGTTTAGAACAGAATCCTAAAATTCGTCTTAGTTATCGCTTCATTTGATGTTTGGAAGGCTACTGATTTGATAGAATATGATTTTTAAGCCTTTGAAAACATCAATTTCAAAAATCCAACAGTTTCTGAAATCTCCTCAAAGATCAGACAAGTCCGCTGGTGTGCTGATGGACAAATACGCAGGCTGCATAAACCATGCGTACTGGAAAAATGATGAGAATGACCATGGAGGCGACACGTGACATTGCAAAACCTTTATTTATTATATAGTAGATGCGTTTTTTTTTAGAATTTTATCAAAGATATTCAAAAAGACTAAAGTGTCATTAACTTTAACAGAAAAAAACTAACGGAGTTAGTGCCCTGGGTCTGAAGCATTCTTTCTTTTCTTGACATTAATTGGGTATTTAGCAGAATGAAGTCGTGTTATAGCCTAACTTAAAATCGTTGCAAATTCTGCAAGTCACTTCAACAAAGATGTGTGTTTTTTTTGGCACTCATTATTGGTAATATGTCTATTTATATAGTACTATTTTAAATCTCAGGATGCAGTTACCCTTAAGCTCACCTCAAAGTTCTGAAGCCGTCCCTGATAGGATGTGTTGATAATAATAAAATTACAAAAAATGCCCCAATTTTAGATATCGCTTTAGGCCTCTACAAAGGTTGAGCCGTCCCTGATAGGATGTGTTGCAGAAATGACTAATCATTCAAGCTCCCCTGTAAAAAGAAAATAACTACACAGATTTTTAAGATAACACCATCATTTAACTTCATGTAACAAACTATGGAAGCAATTAAGAAAATAAACTTCTAACAAAGTAGCAAATTGCAGCTTATATCATTAACTTAATCATGTTATCATGCTTTTCTTTTTTGCATAGATTTGTAGTCTTATCTTTCAGATCTTAGCCCTTTTTTCTAGCACCCAATTGCAGGCGCACGCTTGTGGTAGTTGAAGGTTAGCAAGGTTGAATAAAATTTTAAAATCTTAATAATTCTTTTCATCTTTTTGCTACATTTACTGGAATCAAGTCACAAATAATGGCATTAGTTACAGTGTGTGCATTCCAATCATGCATTTTCATTAAAACTGAAGTGGCAAAAAGGGTTTCAAGTATTTAGTAAAACTAAATCATAAATTTTCGATCTTTGAGATTGTTAATAGTAATACTAAAATAAAGTTTAATTACAAAAACGAAAAGCATGTTGGATTGAAATGTACAAACCATAATCATAACAACAAATACAAGTCTAGTAGCCATCCACGTTAACAGAAAGAAAAAATTAACACAGAGCTCTATCACCCAAAAACAGCCTATAATCACTGAATTCCCCATACCAACAACCAAAAATATGTAGACCTATTCACATTAACATCCCAAAACAAATTTTCAGACATTAACATCCCAAAAGAACAAAACCCAAAATATGTAGACATGTTTATTTTTTCTTGGAAAAAAAAATTAACAAACACCCAACTCTATTACCCAAAACAGCCTTTAATCACTAAATTCTCCCTACAAACAACACAAACTATGTCGACCTATTGACACAAAAAGGACCATGATGAAAGACTCTCTTTGAAACGGGTCATTTTTACTATAGGTTGAAACAAAATTTGTGTGGTTGGTCAGATTGACCAGAAACACCTTTTTTGTTTATTTAATTTTTTTTTATAAATAAGTAATTCATTATATATGATTAACAGCCTATATTTTCAAAATAATAGTCTAATTTTTTAAATAACATAATATAGTTTGTATGCACTAAAAATACAGTTTTATAGTATGCACCATTTTTCATCCTTCATTTATAATAACGTGTGACCCGTTTAACTTGTTTTCATCCTTCATTTTGTCAAAAACAACTAAAACCTAACTCGACCCGTTTGATGATTAATAATTGCATGTGCTAACCATCTGAAATGATTAAAGTGACATGTACCTGAACAGTGGGTCGTGCTTTTACCAATTCAAGAGGGTATGTGCATATGGTAGAGCTAATCCCAGCAACCACACCAGCAATTAGTGATTTGGATACAATAATTTCTGCCTCTTCTTCGAGCTTAGGAGCCAAGTTTTTCTTCACGGTATAATAAGCAGATAACTGCAACAACACAAAATGGCATTCGTTAACAACACAAATATCCATTTAAGTAAAAAGCATACCTTTTCTTTATCATGTAACCAAGTCTATAAACTTAGCTTTTGAAATTCCAAGTTGTTGCCTGAATAGTTGTTAATAACATGAAGATATTAAAGTAGATGATGTTGTCTTGCTACGGGCTATATTTGCTGCTCATCAACATATTAGATATAAAATTGGTTCTGTTCAGCAATATAGGTTCTGTTCAACAATGAAAAACATATTTATAATATATATATATATATATATATATATATATATATACTAGGTTATAAACCCGTGTACTACACGGGGTTGAATAAAGTACATGTTATCCTTTAAACAAATGAAGTAGACCGACCAATGGCTGCATAGTAAATTAAATAAATGAAACCAACATTTGATATTAGGTTGGAACTTTTTAAAATTAGCCAAGAAAATTTCTAAAATACATGGTTCTTTAACATTTCGGCAATCAATGAAAGAGCAAGCTCACACATTTTTTATATCAGGGTCGGCCAAAACCTCAAGTACAACCATCAAAATTTTATTAAAATACTACAATTGTATCAAACAGCAAAGATATATCAATATGACTTATTTGTTGTTGATAGTTGCTAATTGCTATTTGCTACAAAAACTCATGCATTAAGAAGAAATAAAATAACCTTGGTACATACGGAGGAATCATTAGCCACAAAAGTATCAACTAACTATTAAAGTGCAATATCCTTGGTTGTAGTAGAACTTACATTATTCCCGTTTGACTACAAAGTCAATGATGGTAGACTCAGAAGCTTCAGCTCCTGGTCTCATTACTACAAAATACCATTGGAACCTCTCCTGCTACCCAGTCCCTGACTATGTTTAATACACAAACCCAAAAAAAAACTAAAAAAAAACTAAAAAAAGTTCATATTCTTATTATGTAATTCTTATTATGCAATTACATTATTGTCATGTATTTTGTCCAAAATCATATGTTTTGACTTCCAAATTGACACGATGTAGTACACTTTAAAGAAAATATTTGATAACCACATAAAACCCGTATACTACACAGGATTGAATAACCGCATAAAACTTATTAGATAAAAATTAACAAAATAAAAACTCATCGACTACATTTCCTACAATTCTATAGTTTTAATAATTTCAAGTTTCTAACAACTTCAAGATAATATTTATTATATATTTTAAGATTATATAATATATCTAATTTTAATGAGGGTAAACAGGTTCAGATAATAGGCGGGTATCACCTAATAGCATACTCATCCCAAACCCGCTAAAGTTTATAAAACTATACTCATACATGGTCTCATACCCGTCCCAAATGTTTTAGGGGTTCGGGTATTCTGCCATCCCTAATTTCTTAATGACCTGTTTCAGTTAGTTATGCAAAAAGGTTATAATATGAATCACATCTAACATGAACATAAATCCGAATGTGTATTTACTACCTTCCAAGACCAACATGAACAATTGCCGATTTGTCTTTCTTAAATATGATGCTTTTCTTTGCTTCTTTCACTGCCCTTGAAATATCAGTGGTAGTGCAAGCAAATAAAACAGTGACTCATAAGCATGATATGTAAGTAGCTTTAAAGAAAAATAAAAAATGAAGTTATGACTCAGTCTTGCATTTGGTGTCAAACGCTTGAGTTTTTTGGATATCTGCCAAAAGAAAATAATGTATTTATTAATTAAATAGTGGCTTTTGCAGGTTCCATGGATCACTGACATATTTCCTATCAGATGTCAAATTGCAGTGTTGGAAGCATACAGCACCCGGTCATCCTGTCTTCTCGCATTGCTTAACACAAGCTCTGTTAAAACAGAAATTTCAAGTAAAAGAAATAGTGCTTTACAAACCTAAACCAAATAGTGTTACCTTACAATATGTGTTCACATCATCAGCACCGTTTATTTGGTAAGTTTAAAAGAATGTATGGTGAAGTTAATCAATGAAAAGAGACCAATTGACTAAGACATGGGACACGCTTTACCCTCAGTTATCTGATTCACACAAATCATTGTAACCAAATAGATGATTTTGGTTTCACCTTTAAAATGAATTATCTGAGAACAGAAAATTGAAATCATTCAGATAATATGAGTGGCTTCCAAAATGAATTAGACCTAAACAGGAACTATATTAAATCCATCCAATAACATATCAGAAACTTATTAGACAACACGAATTAACCATATTTCCACCTCTATACAAGCACATCAAGTAAACCATAAAATAACATATCAGAAACTTATAAAACAACTATAACAGATAAAAAGAAACAAATAAAGTGAAGTGGGTATAAACTTATAAGCAGGGACTATATTTTTTAATCATTTAAACATAAACCAGCCATTTAAACCTAAACAATTGAAACATGATCAGAAACTATATTAAATCAATCAAATAACAGATCAGAAACTATATTAAATCAATCCAATAACAGATCAGAAACTTATTAGACAACCAGAATTAACCATATTTCCACCTCTATACAATGACATCAAATAAAACAATTAAACACGAATTAGCCGAAAATATACATAAATTAAAAAGAAGACTAATCTTACAGATCAAGTAAATAAAATTCAATATACCTCAATGAAAACCTCTTAATAAGATCAATGGCAAAAAACCTGAAAAAAATTAAATCCTTATGTCATAAACCCTAGAACAATAACAAAGAGTAAATCCAAAAACTAATACTAATATTTTATATATTTTTTTTGTAATACAATATGAACAAACAGATAATAATCGGGTAACGATAATTGGGTAGAAAACAATCAGAATGAAAAAAGGACGATTTGGTTCGAATATTTAGTAACAAAAAAGGATTTCAATAGTATTTTTTAAAGCTTAACCTCGACATAGACACTAGTAGGAAGATGAAGCTAACAATGGCACGCCTTTGTATTCAAATTATTAATTTTATGTTTGACGTTTTTCATCTTTAGATCAAATGGTATGCAGGCCAATCTCAAATTCACTCCTACCAGATATAATTTGATCAACTTCATTATTTTTTGTTGATTACTAACCGTGAATCAAATTAGAACCCAAAAAACTTGAAATACAAACCCAATTGAGTAACCCTAACCTCTCTAAACATTCAAATTTATTCAGGAATAAACCATAAAGCATAAAGAAAGAATACCTGTAACAATCTCCGGCCAATCGCAGTCAACAAAAGCAGATCAGAAAACCTTCAGGTGAACTGATCAGCTCCCAAACTTTTCTGCTTAGTGGTGTGTTTAGCCCAACTGCAGTCACCAAACATTCCTTAAATCAATTGTATAACATGAAATACATAGTGCAATAAAACCTATTAGAATGTCAATTGCATAAACGTTTTATGAATATTAATCAAAATTATAAGTAAAAAAACTGGAACATGATATCAAGAGTCAAATTACAAACCATTTGCCTCATTCAAATGAAGACTTAGGTTGAATAGCTTCATAAAAAAGTTAGAGATTGAACAGCTTCAAAAAAACGTAAAATTGATCATAAGTAAACCTAAATCAAAACAAAAACCGAAAAGCCACACACCTTGATGACAGCCGACAGAAGCGTTGAATAGCCTAACTAAGCCTCGATCGTTTTTCTCCATTGCATCAAATTTCACCGATCGCCTGTAGTTGCTTTATTTCTTCGATTGCCTCACCTATTCGTATTGTCTTCTTCCGAGTTAGGGCTTAACTGTGTCGATTAGGGGCGACGGCGAAGAGACTCCAGAGAGAGATCAAAGTGAATAAGGCGGTGGAGAAGGAGGCGATGATGGTTAGAGGGTGGGTATTTATGGGTTTAACACACGCATGAAATGAAGCGACGTGTAAACGCTTGTACATCCCAAATCATTGATGGCGTGGGCGGTTGAATAGAAGAAACGTCTCCGGCGAAATTGAAGAAACCAACCTGATACTGAATTCCTCCGGTGTCTTAAACCAGGGGAGAAAAGGCGTCTTAAAGTTAGTGTGAAATGACATTTGTATCCTCCTAATCTGTAATATATATATATATACGGGAAGGTTCCGCTAAGAAGTGGTTTTTCGCTAAAAAACGCTAAGAAGTGGGTCAAACGAACTCCGATTGAGCTCATTCGAGCGGCGTTGGAACCCTCTCATCGAACTCTAATCCGGACCAAAAAACCTAAACCCCCTCCACCCGCACCCCCAAAAACCTAAACCCCCCTCCAACCCCACCCCACCCCGAAAAGCCTAAAACCACCACCTCCACCCCTCAAAAACCTAAACCCCCCCACCCCCCCCCAAAAACCTAAACCCACCCCCACCCACCCCCAAAAACCTAAACCCCCACCCCCCAAAAAAAACCTAAACCCTAAAATTTAAACCTCAAAAGCTAAACCCTAAGGCTAAAATCCTAAAATTCAACGCTAAGATCTAAACCCTAAAAGCTAAGATGGTAGAGTTCGACGATACGGTTCCAACGCCGCTGGAATGAGCTCAATCCGAGTTCGTTTGATATCGTTTCTTAATGTTTTTGTCACTTCTTATAGTTCTTAGCCGAAAACAACTTCTTATTTGATCCTCCCCCTATATATATATATAATATAATATAGAAGATAATTAAATGTAACTTGCCTTAATGAGATCATTTGAAAGGTTGCAAGCATTAAAGATACACATTGGCACACTTTTCAGGCTCATTTGACCTGTTTATGTTTCAACTCTTGAATAACAAACATGTACAGAGAAAAGATGGAGTCTCTATATTATACAAATGAATATTAGCTTATAAATGAAGAAGAAAGCAACATTAAATAGAAAAGATAACTGGGTCTGGGCTAAAACCCATAACAACTTATTATGCTAACATCCCCCTCAAACTCACAATGCAATAGAAATAAACATTGAGAGTTTGTCACACAAAAAATGAAACCGAGATGCCGATTGAGCCTTGGTGAAGATATCTGCAATCTGCAAGGCTGATGGAACAAAAGGAAGTGAGATGGTCCCGAGCTGAAGATGATGACGGGTGAAATGACAATCTATCTCAATATGTTTTGTTCGTTCATGAAAGACAGAGTTCTTGGTAATCTGCATAGCACTTTGATTATCACAATGTAATGAGGTAGGCGAGGAAACGACAACCCCCATGTCTTCCAGAAGCCATCGTAACCAAACAATTTCACATGTAGTCACAGCAATAACACGATATTCAGCCTCAGTGAAGGACCTAGAGATAAATTCTTGTTTCTTGCTTTTCCATGAGATTACGGAATCACCAAGGAAAATACAGAAGCCAATAGTGGATTTACGATCATTGGGATCACTATCCCAATCAGCATCATTATAGGCACGCAGTTCCAGAGAAGACGTAGAAGGGAACAAAAGACTTTGAAACTGAGTGCCACGAAGATATCTCAAAATACGAAGAACAGCTCCCCAGTGAACAGAAGTGGGAGCAATAACAAACTGGCTAACCACATGAAAAGCATGAGCAATATCAGGGCGAGTAACTGTAAGATAAACCAAACTGCCTACAATGGTACGATATAGGCTCGGATCAGATAAAGGAACACCATCAGTGGGAGGGTAACGTGCATTGGTTTCAAGAGGAGTGTCTGCAGTTCTGTTATCAGAAAGTCTCGCACGTTGAAACAGATCAGAAATATACTTCGTCTGGGAGAGAAGATATCCCTTTTTAGATTGAGCTACCTCAATCCCCAAAAAATACCGTAATAATCCCAAATATTTCATAGCAAAACGATGAGCCAAGTCACGTTTCAACGATTCAATACCATCATAATCATCGCCTGTAATAATCATGTCATCCACATATAAAGACAAGAGAATGCGTCTAGCATTCGTACATCGAACAAACAATGCCGAATCATGATTGCTAGGAATAAAGCCAAGGGAAGTGATGGCTGTAGAGAATTTTTCAAACCAGACACGAGGGGCCTGTTTGAGCCCATATAGAGCTTTTCGAAGCCGACAGACTTCACCGGGATGATGATCTATTCTCGGGGGTGGAGTCATATAAACCTCCTCATAAAGATCACCATTCAAAAAAGCATTTTTTACATCCATTTAACAGATCTTCCATTGTCGAACGGACGCAACAACAATTAAAGTACGAACTGTTGTCATTTTTGCCACAGGGGCAAAGGTCTCCTCATAATCCATACCATACGTTTGCGAATATCCTTTTGCCATAAGTCTAGCCTTGTACCGTTCAACAGAGCCATCAGACTTTGTCTTAATTTTATACACCCAACGACAACCAACCTTATGTTTACCTGGTGGTAGAGGAACCAACTCCCAGGTGTGAGTCTGATTAAGAGCAGTGAGTTCTTCAGCCATAGCATTCTGCCATAGAGGGTCAGAGACAACCTCTTTATATGATTCTGGTTCAGACAGATGATGAATGCCTGCGATAAAAGAACTAAACGAAGCAGAGTATGCAAAATCTGGCAGTTGAGTAGACTTACATGCACAAGTAGACTTTCTCGGAGGTGGAGGAGAATCAACATTGGTTCCAGATTATGTGGAAGGTTCATGAACTGGCACATCATGTGCAACAGAAGTATCTGGAGCAGGCATAATAGGATCAACAGACGAATTGGGAATATCAGAGGTTGGGATATCAGTGTCGCTAGCAAAGGGATCAATGTTATGAAGATCTGACTTTGTTATATCATGTGACTTAGCTGGAGTCGAATAGAAGGGAATATGTTCAAGAAATGTAACATGTCTTAATACATATAATTTCTGACTTACAGGATCAAAACAACGATATCCTTTCTGTCCTGTGTTATATCCTTTGGGACCACTGGCATAGCCTAAGAAAACACATAATGCTGACTTATTTGTTAATTTGTCTCGTTCAACATGAGGACGGAGAGCAAAGCAAGTACATCCAAAAACCCGTAACTCACCACCGAAAATACTTTCAAATGTAGACATCCCATCATTGTGAGAAGTAGGGATCCTATTAATCACACGTTGGGCGATCAGGAGTTCTTCTCCCCAAAAGACACTAGGTACCTCAGCAGATATGTAATATCCAGGATTTTTCCGTCATACCTGTTCCTAAACCCTTGCACATATCATTTATTTAAAACTCGAATTCGTTTTAAAACTATTCCTTAAACAATAAATATTAATTTATATATAGTTAAGGAAAAACATTTATACTTGGAATATATATGTATATATATATATATATATGTATATATATAAGGCTTATTTAAAAGTATACATATATGAATATGTTAAACTCTTAAAACTTTACGATTTATAATTATAATTAACTTATCCTAAATATTTAAACTTATAAACTAATAATCTTATAAAATATCTCGTAAAGTTTTAAAATAATAAAATTTATTTGGATATTTATAAAAATGGAAATATATCTATTTTATAAAAGTTCAGGGACCAAATCTGCTAAGTAATGAAACTTGTTTTAAACTAAAATTCTACTTTTAAACATAAAGTGTTAATTCAGTAAAACTTTGAGGACCTGTTCTGCCATTTTTCCAAACACCCGAAACCCAAACCAGTCA
Organism: Smallanthus sonchifolius; assembly: GCA_023525975.1. NCBI lineage: Eukaryota > Viridiplantae > Streptophyta > Magnoliopsida > Asterales > Asteraceae > Smallanthus > Smallanthus sonchifolius. The sequence continues at coordinate 2,376,998 of CM042045.1, read as the reverse complement.
CGATTTCGAGTCCCACATCAACCGGTTCTTGACCCTTTTCACGCGAAATTGCGATTTCCGTCCAAATGCACTGAACCTCGAACTCGTCTCCCGCGTGCGACCGTAACCCAAGATACTTCAATGCCCAATTTCAAATTTAAACACCCGTGGTCTCGAATTCGCGGTCAATTCATGCATCCGTCATCTCCCCAACTAATCCGACATTAAATGACGAAATCCATTATAAATATCAGTTGTAAACACCTTACGACATCACACTCAAACATCTCTAACTCCAAATTTCACCACTTCACACCTGCAACTGCTTAATCGGTTCGTGGGCAGCCGACTTCAAAACTCAAACTCGTTATCCCTCTTTACGGCATCATTTCAGGTAATTCGAAAGCCAAAAGTTTCGTATTCATTCCATAATCATTTGCCCTCTGTCAATTTACAATGACAGAGGGATTTACGGATCGAATTTACGGACTCTTGATCTAGGGTTCATACGGGGATTTGGGGTTAGTTTGGGATTCCGTTTAAGTAATTCTTGTTCGGATATATCATCACCGAGACCCGTAGGCGGGATGGTTAAGTGGTTGTGTGTGATGTTGACCCGGGGCAGACCCGAGTTCGATTCGGTCTGGCCCCAGGTTTTTGTTTTTATTTTATAATTATCATTTTAAATAGTTTAAAACTTTTAATAATTTTTATAAATTCTGTGATACTTTTATAAACGTGAATATGAATTTTATTTACACTTTTATTTTCTGAAAACATTTTATTTAATTAATCTTAATTAAAACTTACAAGAATAAATTTATTAAAATATTTTTAAACATTTAAAAGAATACTTCCGAAATTTATAAAACTTGGACATTCATTAGAAATCGTTTTATAAAAATTCGAAACTTAATTCCTTATCCTTTTTTATATACAATAAACTTACTTTTGTTTAAAACTTTAATTTAATAAATTGTAAACTTATACATTTTATATAAACAAGAAATCCATTTGTTTATTTAAATCATAAGAAAATAAATATACTTCATTCATTTTCTTTATGAACTTATAAACTTTATAAAATAAAGTAGAAACTTTAAAACACTTGTAAATTTTATTTAAAATGTTTATAAGAAACTTTATTTAAGACATCTATAAACTCATAATTTTATTTAAACTTTAAACGTATAATTTAAACTTTATAAGAAATCCTATTTAACATTTTGTAAACTTATAAATGCTCATTATTATTTAAACTTATAACCACATCCTAAACATTATTAAATTATAAATTGTTTTGTAAGATAAATACTCAATTCTTAAATACTTTAAATCGTGAATGATTTATAAATTATTCTCTTGGGATAATTATTTGTCCGTAGTAATTATTTATTCGTAAATAATTATTTATCCCTAGAAATCATTTATTCTTAAATAATTATTATTTATTCTTAATAATTATTTATTTTGAATAATTGTTATTGATCCTTAAGCTTTATTCCTCTTTATATATCCTTCCAACTATATTATTAAGTTACTTAGAAAATTTCTTTGAATTATTATTACCTATTTTGAGTAATTAATAATGATAAAACATTTAAATTCTAATCTATAAATCTATTAAACTTTGACACACAAGCCTTGTATCATTCATTCAAAACCTTTATTTTAAACTTAATTTAAACTTCACAAACACGATCATTCCCATCTCCCATTGAAACCCTAGTCGAAATCATGAAATCCTAGACCTCTTGCCTTAGATTTGTAGAAACAAACTTAAATCTTTAGACTTGCATTCTTAGGCTTATTGTGAGGATATTTTTCCTCAAAGTCTTGCAAATACTTATCCGTGCCGGACACTTCCTCATCATCCATGTGAGTATACTTAGCCCCTTTTTCCTTTCTATGCTTCTGGGGTGAAACATGTTCAAAATTCTTAAACTTATACAATTCTTGTACAACTATGACTACGTGTTTATTCTTATGTTAAACTTGAGACTTGTATGCTTAGATTAAACTTAAAACTAGCATATTCATTAACTTTGATCAAGCCTATGGTAACGATGATAGATCTATTGCATTTGACCAATCCACCTTGATTGATTGACCCTTCGGGGGGAGCCCTTGGTGATTGTTACTAAACCAAACTTTCAAACCTGCGGGTTATGCCTAAACATGGTTGGAGGATTGAATGTGCACAATGTCTAACATGCTTGTTTTCTCATACTTACATTATAGAATGCACAAATCATAGTGAATTGTAATACTTTTCAAATACTTGTTAAACTGTGTCAAAACCTTTGTATCTCACCAACTATTTTGTAGTTGACAGATTCTTTCACATGTTTCAGGTTCTACAACATGAGACTTTATCGTGATCACATAGGATGCTTCGGACCTAGACTACTTAAATTAAATGTTGTATTCGTATCATTCTTCCTTGTATTGAATCTTAAATTATTCATTAATGAAATATCGAAACTTTAATAGTCAACCTTGTGCTATTGAACAACCACGTCCGCCCTGACGTATAATCCGCCGTCGGTTGGGGTGTGGCAGATTGGTATCAGAGCCTTGGTTATAGGGAATTAGGTTATTAGACACATGACCTAGACTATAACTTAGGAGACCCAAACATGAGTTATCTCATGTCCTTTACTAGGAAATTTCTCCTCATTCTATTCTTAATTCTTATACGCGAACGCTTGGAGATTCTACGTTTCTACTTACCTACGTGCTACAAGAGGCTACTACATCGAGGACACGTTCTTAGGCTTCAAGCCTAATCCACCACTAAACTCTCGTCAAGAATATTTAAGTTCTAGGTAATGTGTGAGAACTTGTGCGGACCGGAAGGGTAGATACCTGTATTCTGAGAAATTCTGTCAAGGAAAGCATTTCGTATAAATCTAAATCAACCGTTGGACCCGTATGCTTTCCTGGGAATTCTCGGGATGAGTATCCACTTATAGGAATGCACGACTTCTCTAAACATTAGTGAGCTCAAATTTCTCTTGATATGTCAAAGTACCCACTTAGCGATATGCACTAAATGAGTGCCATCTCAAATACTTTACGCTTCATAAATTCATGATTCAAAAACTTTCCTCTGTAACCTTTATTCTATGATTCTTAAGTCCCGTCTTGTTACATGACAGCATGCTTACTCGTCATGACCTGAAGGAGTTACCTTCAAGGAAAAATTCTTACGGGATTATACTTAAAAACTACATACATAAACTTATATTTATAGATACTACCCAATAAACTTCGTGATCCTTGTAATACTAGCATATTTAAAACTATGTATACAAGTTTTTTTACAAACTTCATTATTTTATAAACTTGGCACATAAGGGGAAACCCTTGTGTCTCATTTCATTTTTCGTCACTCAAGCAAACTTCATTTTATGACTAACTCAAAAACCTTGTTACACTTTTAATCTCAAAACCTTCATACTTACACATCACCGTTTCTTGTAAACAAAACTTAACGTCTTTTAAACCTAAAGTACATTAACAAAGTGATTAGTAACCTGATCGCTTTCCCGCAAGGGAAGAAGCCTACTATAGGATAAACAAGCTCCACGTTTAAGACCCTAATGTGACATCCGACATTTTCAGGTTAACTCCGTTAACTCAAACCTCGTTAGTTCAAACATTTTTCGTTACAAACTCAGTTATCTCAGTTAGTCGCACGTACATTGCATTTAATTAGGATTAATTAAATGTGTCAGTCAGTTCGCACACGTCGGATCGCACTCGAGTCTAACCCGGAACGTTGGTGATCAATCGAACATTAATATTACGAACATTAATAATTTATATTTTATATAAATTGCGAGTTTTATATAATCTTATGTGATTACGTAAATTATGTGAATATTATCGTTTTCGTACGTGTTTATCTTGTGTAAATCGTATTTAGTATTTTTATAAAAGTTAGTGTTTTTATAAAAATAAAAATAGAATGTTTTAATTATTAATTAAGTTAGTAATTAATTAATTAATTAGAGCATATGAGCTTTAATTAAGCTAGAAGCCCATCTTAAAACCCATTAACTATTAGATAAGGATAAGTTTTTTTTTTTAAAAAAAAGATAAACCCTAACCCCCACCCCACTATCGTCGCGACCTCACCCCACTCACCCTCAAGTCGACCGAAGCAAGAAAACCCCAAAGCGCCATCGATTCGATCTCCGATCTCGCAATTGAACGCGTATTTGGACTCCTCTCGACATTCCTAACGTTTTTACGTAAGTCGTTTCGTTCAATTCCGTCACTTTTTGATCCCTAAATTTTAGATCAAACCCTAGTTCATCCAAACATGAAATTTTATAATAAAAATGTTAACTTTGTTATTGTTTTACACGTATTTGATGATTTTATGGTTAATTACAAAACCCTTGATCCATGTGATTGGTAACGTGTTAAATATTGGAACTTTTTGATTATGTGAAGGATAGGAATCGCATGCTAGACGTGGATTATGATTTGTATAGTTGTAATTATATTAGTTGAAAGATTTAGAATCGATTTGATGTGTTAATTTTGGGATTTGAGCGTGTAATGGATAAGTAATTAAAAAGGAAACTTTTTAGGTTTTCTAACTTGCATGCTAGACATGGTTAGGATGATGTGATGATGGTTATGAGCTAGTTGATACTTGGTTAGATGAATTGTGAAATCAGATTTTGAATGCATAACTCGGTTTTACAAACTTTCCAAATAAGGAAACTTTAATTGTTAAAAATGGTTAACACTTGTTATTTAGACATGCTTGATATGGTTGATGATTGGTACATGATAGATAGGACATAATAACCTGTTGTAACGTGTTAGGTGTTTGAAATCACGCATGCTAGTCATAGGTTACTAAAGATGGAAACTTTATTTGGAATTGTGATATACATGTTAAGTTCTATGCAATGGTTAGGTGATATGACGATCTTGAACATGTTATAGTAGTCTTACAAGCATATTAACAATGATAATTTCACGAGACACAAATCCCGAACATACTTTCTATTTATAGAAACCTGCTATTTATAGAAACATGCTATTTATAGAAACCTGCTATTTTTGAAAACTTTCTATTTTTGGAAATCATGCTTGTTTGATTAGAACAATTAGGATTTGTTGCTAAGTGTTACAGCATGATCATTTGTGTATAATATAGAAGTATTATACTGAACAAACATTTAATCACTAAACGGGTCACCAACGGGTCGTCGGGTCAAACTTGGTCAAACTTGGTCAAACATGAGTCAAACTTACAAACTTTTCTAAACCCTTAAAACAATGAGATTGTTTGGATACTTAGGGTTCATATTCTCTTGCACAAACACACACTTATAAACCGGTGTTTATAGGTGGCAGTTAGTCGTCAAGCATTCTAAGCTCGTTTTTCTTTCGCACATACTCTAAGGTGAGTTTCACGGCCCCTTTTCTTACGTTTTAAACTTGGGGGAGAAAACATGGGTACGGACATTTAGATATTACGTTTCTTTTATATCACTTGTGTACTAAGCGCAAACTTATCACGAAAGTCCTTACTTATCGAACCGTTAGTATATGGGTTAGCGAGGAAATCTTGAGTAGTACTACTGGGCATTGACAAGCCCCACCCGCGTTAGTCACGCTAACACGACAGGTAGTCGAACGGGTGTAACATTTACCTAAACATTTACCATTGATTGTGATAGTCATGGTGGAAGGCAGTTCAAACATACAAACAGTCAGCTTCGGTGTCGAAACGCTTTAGTAACATGTACTAGGTTAGCTACCTATGATATAATTGAATACGGTATTATCTAGTAAGCTTTACAAACATATAAACCTGTGAACTCACCAACCTAGTGTTGACACGTTTTAGCATGTTTTCTCAGGTAATTAAGGTACAAGCACGAGCTAAGGCATGCATGCATACGAAGTCTATCATTTGCAAACTCAAGAATTATTTATTTTAATTATCTTTGAAATGTTTATCTTGGCGCAACTGTTTTGGCGCATGTTTTTCATTTAACTTTTCGCTTCCGCAAGTCTTACATTAAATCAGTATTTTCATTACTAGTGTGCATCGTGACTATGAGCAATACTAGTGGTTTTTATTAAACTCATATAGAGTCGTTCAACGTAACTAATGACTGAGATCCTGTTATGTCACGCCCCTAACGGTAAAATTCCGTTGGTGGATTTTGGGGGTGTGACAGATTGGTATCAGAGCCAGGTTATAGAGAACTAGGAAATGCATACTAGACTATAACCACGTACATGCATTAGTTACACAGCACTTACACTCATACATGGCACTCACTCATCCCGTTATAGGAAATGTCTACCCCACCCAATTCACCAGCATCCCCAGTCGTTCAGGAGGACGATGTTCCTACAGTACCTTTGCCAGAGTCGAGGAGACGTCGACTCAACCCGATCAACACCACAATAGGGCATGATGAGCCTATTCATGTGCGTGTCAGAAGCAACACGCAGGACTGGTATTGGTATCCCGATAGGATCAGGAACTGGATCCGCGAGGAGGAAGTCCCACCTCCGCTCACTACTGACATTGCTTCTTCTTCTTCATCATCTTCTGTACGAGCTTTGCCACCATTGCAGTACCCCTATGAGCAGGTGATAGCTTCCTTTGTGGCTAGGATGGACCGGGAGATCCGAAACATGAGAGATGCAGGTGGAGAGATTACTAGCATACTTCAGCGAGAGATGGTGATGAATCAGAGGATCACCAAACTGACTGCAGATTTAGCAGCAACTGATACAGCTCATGAGAATTTGGCAGATGGATGTGTGGACATGGAGGACCGGCTGAACACTGTAGAGTGGAACCTAGATATACTCCACACTAGGATTGAGCAGGTTGATGCACGACTTGCAGCAGTTGAGGCAGCAGGAGTTGCACCAGAGGATGTACCAGAGGATGCACCTGTAGGAGATCAGGATGAGGATGATGATGCAGCATCCGATGTTACATCAGTTGGCAGTGACATTTGATCATCTATCTTCATAATTATTTACGTATTTTCTTTTGAACCTAGATGGGCAGGGTTGTTCCCATCCAACAGATGTTTCTAGAATTTTGATGTTTGGTTGAATTTAGTTGTAATCGTTACAATTTATTTTATCAAGTATTACTATTATTGAAATGTTAGATGTTGTGGTTTAAATTTCTTTGTTTACTGGTACTTGTATGATGATAAAAATGTGATGTATAATTTTTCTCATTATTGTATGTTGTGAATGTAAAGATAATGTCTAGAAGAGGAAATAGACGTGGTGGACGCACCGGAGGACGCGGTGGTCGAGGAAACATTAGCATGACTGCGGCCGAGCTTGCGGCACTCATAAATGAGCATGTGGCTGAAGCAGTAGCAGCTAGTCAAGCCACTGCTAATGCTGGAGGTAAAGCAGAAATTTTTCAGGCTCTAGTGAGTCATCATTCATTCTAAACTCAAATTCGAATATAGTATTCTTAAAGTGCATTCTTGTTTACAATTCAGGTCAGCATAACCACCAACAGGTTTGTACTTTCAAGACGTACATGGATTGCAAACCTCACTCATTAAGTGGAGCCGAAGGGGCTGTTGGCTTACTCCGCTGGATGGAGAAATCTGAATCTGCTTTCGCGATGTGTAACTGTCCGCCGCACAACCAGGTGAAGTATGCATCTGGCACTCTTGAGGGTCCAGCCCTTACTTGGTGGAACTCACAGGTGCAAATGTTAACTCTGGAAATGGCAAATGATTTGCCATGGGATGAATTCAAGACTATGCTGCGGGAGGAGTATTGTCCCCACGATGAAGTACAGAAACTTGAGAGCGAATTCTGGAATCTCAAGATGGAGTGATCTGAAATCGAAGCCTACACTACTCGTTCGCATGAACTGGCGAACTTGTGTCCACAAATGGTGACACCTCCCTATAAGAGGATTGAGAAGTTCATTGATGGTTTGGTCCCGCAAATTCAGATCATGGTGACATCTTCGAATCCCACTACGATCCAGCAAGCAATCAGGTTGGCTCACAGGCTAACGGATCAAGCAGTAGCTCAGGGCACCCTACCACCTAGAGGTACACTATCAAATACAGCTGACAACAAGAGGAAATTTGACAGTTCATTCCCCAAAACCTTCCAGTCAAACCCACCTGTTCAGCAACAGCAACAGCAACACCGTAAGTTTGAACCTTCAAAGAACAACAATCAGTCTAACTCTTCTCAGCAGAATCAGGGTTCTTATAATGGCAAGTATCCGAAGTGCAATAAATGTAACTTTCACCATCATGGGGCATGTGACCGGTACCGTTGCCAGCGGTGTGGAAAGATGGGCCATTCGGCCAAAGATTGTAGAGTGGATCTACAGAACAAACAGGCACCACCTGGTGAAGCACCCAAAGGCTGTTTTGAGTGCGGAAAGGAAGGATATTTTAAGAAGAATTGCCCGCAGTTGAGGAGAAACGGAAATGGAAATGGCAACAATCATCAGGGCGGAAATGGAAACGGTAATAACCACCAGGGTGGAAATGGTAATAACAACGGAAATGGTGCAAAGGGCCGAGCATTTGTGATTGGATCGGGAGAAGCTCGGAATGATCGAAACATGGTGAACGGTATGTTTCTCTTAAACGATCATTATGCTTCTGTACTTTTTGATACTGGCGCCGATAGAAGTTTCATATCTGGAGAACTTAGTGGTCAGTTAGAAATAAACCCAACTTTATTAGAACACCATTATACCGTAGAGATAGCAGACGGTAAAGTAATCGAGGCAACCCACATTCTCAAGGGATGTCAGTTAGAACTTTCTGGTCACAAACTTGACATCGATCGCATGCCAGTTACACTTGGCAGTTTTGACATAATTGTGGGCATGGATTGGTTGTCTAAAAACCAAGCCGAGATCATCTGTAGTGAGAAGATCGTTCGTGTACCCCTTCCTAGTGGAGAAATCCTATCTGTTCAGGGCGAAAGAAGTGGTGCAGCCATGGGCATCATATCTTTCATGAAGGCCCAGAAGTGTCTGCGAAAGGGTCATACCGCGATACTGGCCCTTGTTGCTGACAAGTCTACCGAGGAGAAAAAGTTAGAAGATATCCCTATTGTTCACGAATTCCCAGAAGTATTCCTTGAAGACCTACCTGGTCTTCCATCTCATCGTCAGGTCGAAGTTCAGATTGACCTAACACCCGGAGCAGCGCCTATTGCTCGAGTACCTTACAGACTGGCACCAAGCGAGTTGCAAGAGCTATCCACTCAACTGCAAGAGTTGTTGGATAAAGGTTTCATCCGACCGAGCTCATCGCCATGGGGAGCTCCAGTCCTATTTGTTAAAAAGAAAGATGGAACTTTCCGAATGTGCATTGATTACCGAGAATTGAAAAAAGTAACAGTCAAGAACCGCTACCCACTACCCCGCATTGACGATTTATTCGACCAACTTCAAGGGTCAAGTTTCTACTTAAAAATCGATTTAAGGTCTGGATATCATCAGCTGAGAGTTCGAGATGAAGATATATCCAAGACTGCATTCAGAACCCGGTACGGCCATTTCGAGTTTTTGGTCATGCCATTTGGATTAACTAACGCACCCGCGGTGTTCATGGACCTCATGAACCGTGTGTGTAAACCCTATCTGGATCAATTCGTCATTGTTTTTATTAACGATATCCTCATATATTCTAAGAGTCAGGAAGAGCATGAGGAGCATCTGCGTTTGATCCTTGAACTACTGAAACAGGAGCAGCTGTACGCGAAGTTTTCCAAATGCGATTTTTGGATTCGCGAGGTTCAATTTTTAGGACATGTGATCAATGAGAAGGGAATACATGTCGATCCAGCCAAAGTGGAAGCTATTAAGAATTGGGCAGCACCAACAACTCCAACCGAAGTTTGGCAATTCCTAGGATTGGCCGGATACTACCGTCGTTTTATCGAGGGATTCTCAAAGATTTCCCAACCCCTCACGCTTTAACCCAAAAAGATAAACCCTATAATTGGGGCGAGACTCAAGAATCAGCATTCCAGCTACTGAAGCAGAAACTATGTAGCGCACCTATCCTGTCTTTACTAGAGGGAACAGATGACTTCGTGGTGTATTGCGATGCCTCCATCCAAGGTCTCGGTTGTGTATTGATGCAACGTGACAAGGTTATCGCATACGCTTCTCGACAGTTAAAAATCCACAAAAAGAACTACACGACTCATGATTTGGAGTTAGGAGCCGTGGGGTTTGCACTCAAGATATGGAGACATTACTTGTACGGTACCAAGTGCACCATTTACACCGATCACAAGAGTCTTCAGCATATTTTTGAGCAGAAAGAGTTGAACATGCGTCAACGTCGTTGGATCGAGTTATTAAACGATTATGATTGTGCAATCAAGTACCATCCGGGCAAAGCTAATGCGGTAGCCGATGCCTTAAGCAGAAAAGAAACCAAACCCCAACGAGTTAGAGCATTACAACTCACTATCCATACAGGATTACCCGAACAAATCCGTAATGCTCAACTTGAAGCCTTGAAAGAGGAGAACTTAGCGTTGGAATCTACACGTGGTATGGAGAAACAACTTGAGGTTAAAACAGATGGTATTCGTTATTTTGCGGAACGAATATGGATGCCAATATATGGAAACCTAAGAGATCTAGTCATGGATGAAGCTCACAAATCCCGATATTCTATCCATCCGGGATCCGACAAGATGTATCACGATCTCAAGGTTTTGTATTGGTGGCCGAACATGAAAGCCGACATAGCCACCTACGTGAGCAAGTGTCTGACTTGTTCCAAGGTCAAGGTGGAGTACCAAAAGCCATCCGGATTACTCCAACAACCGGAAATCCCGATGTGGAAATGGGAGCAGATTTCCATGGATTTCATAACCAAATTACCCCGAACCCCTACTGGATGTGACACAATCTGGGTGATAGTGGATCGCCTAACCAAATCAGCTCATTTTCTTGCTATCAAAGAGACCGATAAAATGGAAAAGTTAACTCGTCTCTACCTTAAAGAAGTAGTATCTCGACATGGAGTGCCAATCTCCATCATTTCTGACAGAGACACCCGATTCACCTCACGTTTCTGGCAATCGTTACAGAAAGCTCTAGGCACGCGCCTGGATATGAGCACAGCGTACCATCCTCAAACAGATGGCCAGAGTGAGCGTACCATTCAAACCCTAGAAGACATGTTACGAGCTTGTGTGATCGATTTCGGTAACAGTTGGGAGACTCACTTGCCTTTAGTGGAATTCTCTTACAATAACAGCTATCATACTAGCATCAAAGCAGCACCGTTCGAGGCTTTGTACGGACGGAAATGCCGATCACCAATTTGCTGGGCTGAAGTTGGAGATAGCCAACTTACGGGTCCTGAACTTGTGCACGAAACCTCAGAGAAAATAGTGCAAATCTGAAACCGTATGGCGGCAGCTCGTGACCGTCAAAAGAGTTATGCAGACAAGCGCAGAAAACCACTAGAATTCCAAGTGGGCGACAAAGTATTATTAAAGGTCTCACCGTGGAAAGGTGTGATTCGTTTCGGAAAACGAGGAAAGCTAAACCCGCGTTACGTTGGACCGTTCGAGATAGAGAAAAGGATAGGTCCAGTAGCATACCAACTGAACCTACCTGATACACTCAATGGAGTACACAACGTATTTCATGTCTCAAACCTAAAGAAGTGCCTATCAGATGAGACACTTGTAGTTCCACTCGAGGAGTTGGAAATTGATGAACAGCTACGTTTCATTGAGGAACCCGTTGATATCATGGACAGAGAGGTCAAGACACTCAAGCGCAGTAAGATACCTATTGTCAGAGTTCGCTGGAACTCGAAGCGTGGACCGGAGTTCACGTGGGAACGCGAGGATCAAATGATGAAAAGTATCCTCACCTGTTCAAACAGTCAACGGCAAACACGGAAGGTACTAACTAAATTTTGAGACGAAATTTATTTCAACAAGGGGATGATGTGACAAACCTAAACTTTTTGTTTCAGACGTTACGGACTTCGTTTAATTTTCGGGACGAAAATTCTTTCAACAAGGGGATGATGTGACATCCGGCATTTTCAGGTTAACTCCGTTAACTCAAACCTCGTTAGTTCAAACATTTTTCGTTACAAACTCAGTTATCTCAGTTAGTCGCACGTACATTGCATTTAATTAGGATTAATTAAATGTGTCAGTCAGTTCGCACACGTCGGATCGCACTCGAGTCTAACCCGGAACGTTGGTGATCAATCGAACATTAATATTACGAACATTAATAATTTGTATTTTATATAAATTGCGAGTTTTATATAATCTTATGTGATTACGTAAATTATGTGAATATTATCGTTTTCGTACGTGTTTATCGTGTGTAAATCGTATTTAGTATTTTTATAAAAGTTAGTGTTTTTATAAAAATAAAAATAAAATGTTTTAATTATTAATTGAGTTAGTAATGAATTAATTAGAGCCTATGGGCTTTAATTAAGCTAGAAGCCCATCTTAAAACCCATTAACTATTAGATAAGGATAAGTTTTTTTTCTTTTAAAAAAAAAGATAAACCCTAACCCCCACCCCGCTATCGTCGCGACCTCACCCCACTCACCCTCAAGTCGTCCGAAGCAAGAACACCCCAAAGCACCATCGATTCGATCTCCGATCTCGCAATTGAACGCGTATTTGGACTCCTCTCGACATTCCTAACGTTTCTACGTAAGTCGTTTCGTTCAATTCCGTCACTTTTTGATCCCTAAATTTTAGATCAAACCCTAGTTCATCCAAACATGAAATTTTATAATAAAAATGTTAACTTTGTTATTGTTTTACACGTATTTGATGATTTTATGGTTAATTGCAAAACCCTAGATCCATGTGATTGGTAACGTGTTAAATATTGGAACTTTTTGATTATGTGAAGGATAGGAATCACATGCTAGACATGGATTATGATTTGTATAGTTGTAATTATATTAGTTGAAAGATTTAGAATCGATTTGATGTGTTAATTTTGGGATTTGAGCGTGTAATGGACAAGTTACTAAAAAAGGAAACTTTTTAGGTTTTCTAACTTGCATGCTAGACATGGTTAGGATGATGTGATGATGGTTATGAGCTAGTTGATACATGGTTAGATGAATTGTGAAATCAGATTTTGAATGCATAACCCGGTTTTACAAACTTTCTAAATAAGGAAACTTTAATTGTTAAAAATGGTTAACACTTGTTATTTAGACATGCTTGATATGGTTGATGATTGGTACATGATAGATAGGACATAATAACCTGTTGTAACGTGTTAGGTGTTTGAAATCACGCATGCTAGTCATAGGTTACTAAAGATGGAAACTTTATTTGGAATTGTGATATACATGTTAAGTTCTATGCAATGGTTAGGTGATAGGACGATCTTGAACATGTTATAGTAGTCTTACAAGCATATTAACAATGATAATTTCATGAGACACAAATCCCGAACATACTTTCTATTTATAGAAACCTGCTATTTATAGAAACCTGCTATTTTTGGAAACTTTCTATTTTTGAAAACTTTCTATTTTTGGAAATCATGCTTGTTTGATTAGAACAATTAGGATTTGTTGCTAAGTGTTACAGCATGATCATTTGTGTATAATATAGAAGTATTATACTGAACAAACATTTAATCACTAAACGGGTCACCAACGGGTCGTCGGGTCAAACTTGGTCAAACTTAGTCATTTTTACAAACTTTTCTAAACCCTTAAAACAATGAGATTGTTTGGATACTTAGGGTTCATATTCTCTTGCACAAACACACACTTATAAACCGGTGTTTATAGGTGGCAGTTAGTCGTCAAGCATTCTAAGCTCGTTTTTCTTTCGCACATACTCTAAGGTGAGTTTCACGGCCCCTTTTCTTACGTTTTAAACTTGGGGGAGAAAACATGGGTACGGACATTTAGATATTACGTTTCTTTTATATCACTTGTGTACTAAGCGCAAACTTATCACGAAAGTCCTTACTTATCGAACCGTTAGTATATGGGTTAGCGAGGAAATCTTGAGTAGTACTACTGGGCATTGACAAGCCCCACCCGCGTTAGTCACGCTAACACGACAGGTAGTCGAACGGGTGTAACATTTACCTAAACATTTACCATTGATTGTGATAGTCATGGTGGAAGGCAGTTCAAACATACAAACAGTCAGCTTCGGTGTCGAAACGCTTTAGTAACATGTACTAGGTTAGCTACCTATGATATAATTGAATACGGTATTATCTAGTAAGCTTTACAAACATATAAACTTGTGAACTCACCAACCTAGTGTTGACACGTTTTAGCATGTTTTCTCAGGTAATTAAGGTACAAGCACGAGCTAAGGCATGCATGCATACGAAGTCTATCATTTGCAAACTCAAGAATTATTTATTTTAATTATCTTTGAATTGTTTATCTTGGCGCAACTGTTTTGGCGCATGTTTTTCATTTAACTTTTCGCTTCCACAAGTCTTATATTAAATCAGTATTTTCATTACTAGTGTTGCATCGTGACTATGAGCAATACTAGTGGTTTTTATTAAACTCATATAGAGTCGTTCAACGTAACTAATGACTGAGATCCTGTTATGTCACGTCCCTAACGGTAAAACTCTGTTGGTGGATTTTGGGGGTGTGACACCTAAGCCCACAATAAACCTCGACATAGTACCTTAAACCCAAATATCGGTGACAATAACTAAAAAGTTGTAGACTCACGAGGAAATTTTGGCTATGGAAATATGGTACATAAGTGAGTCCTTGTGACCCACCCCTTCTTCCGGGAATTCTCTTCGTTAGCCCATCAACGTCAAGCCAAAAACCATTTTAATAAGTACTGTGATGACTCAATATTATGAATAAAAACCTTTTGAACATATTTAATCAACTTACTTACACACTTTAATTTTCCGTTTAAATTGTATTATGTAAGGGCTAGAAGTACCAATTTTGAAACATCTAAATGGAAACCATCTTGAAATTTCATCTTGTCATCATTTACTAGTTTAACTTTCCTTTCATCATTGTAAACTTAACACACCTACCCAAACACTTTCGTCAAAAACAACTTACGTTAGTACTTGAAATAATTAACAACGTTGCATTAAACTATAAAAATCCTAAGTGACACGTGTACCTGAGGAATAAATCTCGAACAAATCTTCCAATTCGTAAGCACATTTTCAAAAAAAAAAACAACCCGACTTACGAATCATTACCCCAAACAACCATGACCCTTACTTCTTGTATAGACTTAACATTTGTAAACTTGACCAACTTTTCGCCTGACAATCACACCTATCTTTTATAATCTTACTCGTACTACTTATCGATGCCTAACTCGTCGTTTTTGAACATCTTAATTACATTCTATACAAAAGAAAACTATACTTTCTGTTATGAATCAAGATAAATCATTTGTAAACACACTATCATAAACCTTATCGAAACTTTTCCCGTCACCCTATGCTTGGAGACTTTCCTCATTCAAATCTTGTCACGTAAAAGACTTACTAAAAATCACAACGGGGACTAAAGGCTTAAATACACGTTGCTAAAACATTAAACTTCGTATACACAACTATGAGATCAGAGACTTTTGAGTCATGTAAAACTTGTACAAATACTCAATCCCGTGTTCTTAAAACTAAACATGATCAATAAAGGATCATGTAAAGCTTAATACTGAAACTTGAAACTCAACTGACTTATCCTATTTTCAAACTTATACTTGGATTCTTAGTCTTGAAAACTTTGTGTGTCCATCTTAACCAAACCCTATAAGACTTTATAAACGTACATTCCATATATACGAGAAAACTTCACTCTTGATACTAGACACTAGCAGGAAGGAGGACATTACTCTCTTTAGCAGAGTACATCCCCTGACTCCTATCTAAACCAAACATCGGGATCCACTAATCTTCTGGACAACTCGAATCTTCTGTGAGAAAGCGTATAACGGTTAATCCTGTTCCAAACGCTGTCCCACACCTTTCTTAAACACTAGAGTATTTAGATAACCACTTTATACTCAAAACGTAATCGTATGCTTCTATACACTGAATCTAAACTAAGAGACTTTAAGGCTATTCTATGTTTGACGTATTCTTGTTCAAACACAATTTAAACTATTCTATGATTGACGTATTCTTGTTCAAACACAATTTAAACTATCCGATGTTTGACGTATTCTTGTTCAAACACAATTTAAACTATTCTATGATTGACGTATTCTCGTTCAAACACAATTTAAACTATTCTATGTTTGACGTATTCTCGTTCAAACACAATTTAAACTATTCTATGTTTGACGTATTCTTGATCAAACACAATTTAAACTATTCTATGTTTGACGTATTCTTGTTCAAACACAATTTAAACTACTCCATGTTTGACGTATTCTTGTTCAAACATGATGAACGTATGAGACTTTAAACTACCCCATGTTTGACGTATGCTTGTTCAAACATGATGAACGTATGAGACTTTAAACTACCCTATGTTTGACGTATTTGTAACATCCAAAAAATAATTAAACGAATAAATATAGCGAGACCGGCGAGTAAGTCGGAATATTTAAACAAAAGGGAGCGGGCTTGGGCTCGGCTCCAATGGGCCGAGGGAAGCCCATTTATATAAGAGGCAGGGCAGCCCTCTTCTCTGCTCATTCCCCACTCACAAAACTTCTAGAGAGAGAAAGGAGAGCTCGGGTCTAGAGAGAGAAGGTTAACGGATCATCCCGGAATTGAGGGAGCACGTTACTGCTAAGCTCGTGAGAAGAACCTCCGGATCAGAATCTCGATACAGGTAATAATCTTGCCTAAATCTGAGTTTTTGTTCGTTTTTGGGATTTTCGGGTTTTGGCTAAAAAGACAACGATTTTGCGGATGGAACTTGAAAATGAGCTTAGGTATAACATCTAGAATGAAAACCGAACGTTTTGATCTAAGAAAAGTTGAGATACTGACTCGATCAGACTCGCATGCAAAAGCTTCGGATTTTGGGAAGACAATCTGTGCAGACCCCATCGAAACTACTAGTTTCGATATGTGCAGGTCCATCGAAACTACAAGTTTCGATATGTGCAGGTCTATCGAAACTACAAGTTTCGATATGTGCAGGTCTATCGAAACTACAAGTTTCGATATGTGCAGGTCCATCGAAACTACAAGTTTCGATATGTGCAGGTCCATCGAAACTACAAGTTTCGATATGTGTAGACTCCATCGAAACTACCTAGTTTCGATATGTGCAGATCCATCAAAACTATCAAGTTTCGGTATAAGCAGATCTATCGAAACTACTAGGTTTAAGCATAGGGATGTCTAGTGTCATCTAGGATCACTACCTTACATGTATGGCTTTATTATAGCAGATCGTGAGTGACATTAGTGACGCCCAGTAGCCAGCTAAGAGTATTTCAGAAACTGCTTATCAGGTGAGTTCTAGAAGCCCTCTTTTAAATGTTTTATATAATGTTTTCGGGCTAGTGTGCATACATATGAAATGATGTTTTATGAAACGATGTTGTATGAAATGATGTTTTATGAAACTATGTTTATGAAATGAAATGATTTAGAATGAACGGTTTATGGAAAGGAAGTTTTATGAACGAAATGTTTACGAAAGAATGTTTATAAAGAAATGGTTTAAAGTAAAGGTAAAGGGTTTCGAAAGTGAGTGAAAGGTTTTATGAAAATAAAAGAAAAAGGGCAAAGGTTTTAAAGAAGTCATTACAAATCTAATCTGTCGAATGAAGGGAATTGACGAACGAAGTCTGGGAATGAGATTCCCAGCCTTGTGGTAGATTATGGACAGCGAGCCATAGTTGCCACAAGAACAACAGGGGCATGTCTTTGTGGCATGCCAATGGTTTGATGTTGTACAACTGGTATGGAGTAACGACGGTTACTCAGGGGTTAACGTGACCCTATGCGAGGTTAAATTATGATCCGACGATGTTATGGCTGATAGTCATAACCGTCGATGGAAGTTGTCGGTCTATGGACAAGAGAGCCATAGGGGCAACTGAATGGGTATTGTCGGTCCTCGTGCAGTTAGCCTTGGGGGCAATACCAGGAAGGGAATTGACGGAATGTTGTGGCAACGACGGTAATACGTAACGGTTGACCACGACATGCAGGGTTCCTTCGGGGACACAGAGACGCGTAACGATACAGATTTTAGATGGTAATGTATGACTTAAATGAATGTTAAATGTTCTTTTAAACAAATGATCCGTTCAATGTGTTTAAATGTGTGAAGGTTTGTGAATGGAAGGCCATGTTTTCTTATACGTGATGTTAAACCCTAATGAATGTTTTGAATGATGAACCATTTCTTAAATCGAACGAAAACTAGAACTCACCAGCGTAGCTGACTTTTTAGTGTGCACATTCAGGTTAAGGCAGGTTATGAGGATGGACCGTGATGCTTGGCTAGCGAGAGAAGTTACCCGGCTGACTATGAAGACTGGCATCCTGTTATGTTTTAGTTATGATGTATTTACGTTTTAAACAATGTTTACGCTTCCGCGAGTATGAACAATGTAATAGTTATGATTTAATGAAGTATTTTCCGCTGCGTTATTTGATATTCATGTTTAAGAACTGTTTGTGAATGAGTAAATCCAACAAGTGAGGCCTCCCGGGTTTGGGGCCTTACAAGTTGGTATCAGAGCAATAGTTTGAGAGATTCGGACACTCCCAGTGTCTGAACTTAAACTGTGAATGGGACCGAAAGCGGATGCCAGTACGGGTAACTCGAGCCACAGCATCAGGTATGAAGGTAGTATATATATTTACGTATATAGTATGCCTTAGAAAGGGTTAGGAAAAGACTTGTGTTCTGATGAAATCGCAAAGGTGGTCAAATAGAAATCGAAAGGTAGTGTAATGGTTAATTGCAGATGGCCAGTGTATATTAACATCTTACAGTACTTATTGAATTTTATTTGTTAACTAGCGTGATGACATTGGATTTCTTGTCTTATAGAACGAAATGGCGAGGAGAGGAAACGGAAGGCGTGGTGGCCGTACCGGTGGTCGTACCGGCGGTCGGAATGGTGGGCGTGGCAGGATCCCTGCACGCCAAGAGAATAGTGAAGAAGGAAGTGTTCACACTGAACCGGCGGTCAGTGTGCATGGAACTGAACGTACACTGGTAGAAGAACAACCTTTCACTTTTGAACCAGAAGTGAGAGCAGCTATAGCTCGAGAGTTCACAGAATTGATGAAGACTTCTCTACCAGGTCTGTTGGCAGAAGCATTGAAGCAGGTCAATGGGGAAGGTGGGTCTAACCCGACGGTTGATACCCCGAACACTGAGGCAATCAACGCACCGCCTGCTCGCGGATGCGACTATAAGTCCTTCAAGGCATGTGACCCGCCAGTCCTGACAGGAAAGAAGGACGCGGTAGCTACGTTTGACTGGATAATCCATATGGAGGCTGCCATCCGTCTCAGCGAATGCCGAGCGGATCAAGTTGTGAAATTTGCTGCTAACTCCTTGAGGGAGGAAGCATCCCATTGGTGGGAAGGTGTACGTCAGGCGAAAGGGAGCGAGATTGTGGATGCGATGATGTGGGCTGACTTGAAAACTTTGGTAATCAAGAATTTCTGCCCAAGGAACGAGATTGAGAAGGTAGAAAGGGAATTTCTGGGTTTGAAGGCCGGGAACATGACGCACCGGCAATATACAACCCGATTCAATGAACTGGCACGTCTGGTGCCACACCTTATTACGACTGAAGAAAGAAAGATTTCCTGTTACATTCAAGGGCTGCCGGACCAGGTCCGCACTTATGTGAAGGCAAACGCCCCTACTACCTATGATTCGGTAGTAGAGCTGAGCGGCGTGGTATTTGATGATCTGGCGCTGAATGTCATTGCCATTGAAGAGCCCAAGAAAAAGTCAAGTTTTCCCGCTAAACGATCGGGTGGGAAGCTGTTTGGGGCTCGGGACAAGCAGGCCAGGGTAGGCGAGACGACAGTCTGTGGGAAATGTGGGATAAGACATGCGGGTGAATGCCGGTTAGGATCGAATCTGTGCTTTAAATGCGGCAAGACCGGACATTACTCCCGTGAATGCACGCAAGGCTACAAATGCTACAATTGTGGGGAAAATGGTCACATGAGTCGGGAATGCCCAAAACCGAGAATGGGTGAAGCCGGGAAAGGGAAAGGCCCGGAAAGGAAAGAAGAGAGGCCCCGAGCAAAGACTCGCGCGTACGCACTGACGCAAGAACAAGCCAGGGCAGACCCCGATGTGGCGTCAGGTACGTTCATCCTTGACAACGCTATTGTTTCTGTGCTATTTGATTCGGGTGCCAGTAAGAGTTTTATATCTGCGACTTTTTGTAAACGAGTGAAGTACAATGTGAATAAGCTAGAAAGGGCCTTTAGCGTAGAAACCGCTGAGGGTAGAACCACGAGAGTGACCGATGTAGTTGACAACTCCACGATAAAAATAGAAGGTCATGAGTTCCCTGTCAGATTGTTTGTTATGGTTTTGGGAAGGTTCGATGTCGTGTTAGGTATGGATTGGCTAACTGCCAATGAAGCGCAAATTATATGCAAACGAAAGATAATCCAACTCAAAGCTCCGGATGGTAGCAAAGTCGAGGTCTTTGGAGATCGTGACGCCCCGATGCCAAACGTCATCTCAACGATTAACGCAACAAATTACTTGAGGCGCGGATGCGAGGCTTATCTGATGTACGTAATTGACAAGTGTAAGGAAGTGAAGGAACTAGACGATGTACCCGTGGTACGCGAGTACCCGGAGGTGTTTCCAGAGGATTTGCCTGGGATACCACCCGATAGAGAAATTGAGTTCCGAATTGACTTAGTACCAGATGCCCAGCCCGTGGCTAAGGCTCCATATCGACTAGCACCGGTGGAAATGAAGGAACTTATGGTCCAACTAGACGAGTTACTTGAGAAAGGATTTATCCAACCGAGCATCTCGCCGTGGGGTGCTCCGGTGTTGTTTGTGAAGAAGAAAGACGGTTCGATGAGAATGTGTATTGATTATCGCGAGTTGAACAAGCGTACCGTGAAGAACAAGTACCCGTTACCAAGGATCGACGACCTGTTCGATCAATTGCAAGGCGCAAGTTGGTTCTCAAAGATCAACCTTCGATCCGGGTATCATCAGTTGAAGGTAAGGGAAGAAGACATACCGAAAACTGCATTTCGCACACGTTATGGACATTTTGAGTTTCGTGTAATGTCTTTTGGATTGACGAACGCCCCTGCAGCGTTCATGGATTTGATGAATAGAGTATGTCGACCAATGCTGGATCGATCGGTGATCGTGTTCATCGATGATATCCTCATCTACTCCAAGAATGAGGGTGATCACGCATGTCACTTGAAGGAGGTATTGGAAGCTCTGAAGAAAGAAAAGTTGTATGTTAAGTTCTCCAAATGCGCGTTCTGGCTTAGGGAAGTCCAATTCCTAGGTCACGTCATTAACCCGAACGGCATTATGGTTGACCCAGCAAAGATAGTGACGGTAAAGGAATGGAATATTCCTAAGACGCCAACTGAAATCCGCAGTTTCTTGGGATTGGCAGGCTACTATCGGAGATTCATCCAGGATTTCTCGAAAATAGCTTCTCCGTTGACAAAGTTGACTCGGAAAGAGGTTAAGTATGAATGGGGTTCGACCCAAGATGAGGCGTTTAAGGAATTGAAGAAGAGGCTAACCCAAGCTCCAGTCTTGGCCCTTCCCGAGGGCAGTGAAAACCTGGTGGTATACTCTGACGCGTCGGGTCAGGGATTAGGGTGTGTGTTGATGCAACGCGGTAGAGTGATTGCATATGCGTCGCAGCAGTTGAAAGTTCACGAAGTCAACTATCCGACTCACGATTTGGAACTTGCTGCTGTCGTATTTGCATTGAAAATCTGGAGGCATTACCTTTACGGGGTGAAGTTTACTATTTACTCCGACCACAAAAGTTTGAAGTACTTCTTCGAACAAAAGGAACTTAATATGAGACAGAGGCGATGGTTGGAACTGTTGAAAGACTATGACTGTAAGATCATGTACCATCCTGGAAAGGCAAACGTGGTGGCTGACGCTCTAAGCCGAAAGGATGTACCTACTCCTATTAGAGTGAAAGCTTGCCAGTTGGTTGTAACATCGGATGTGATGAGAGAGATTGAAAAGGCTCAAGATGAGGCGCTTAAGGAGGAAAACATGAAGAAGGAAAGGATGATTGGCCAACAGGACAAGTTGGAATATAACACCCTTGGTGTTAGGACACGTTTTGGACGGATATGGATACCTATGGGTGGCGAACTTAGGACCAAAATCTTGGATGAGGCTCATAAATCTCGTTACTCTATCCATCCCGGCACCAATAAAATGTACCAAGATCTGAGAAAGGAATACTGGTGGCCTGGAATGAAACGTGATGTGACGAAGTATGTAAGCAAGTGCTTGACTTGCTCGCAAGTAAAGGCCGAGCACCAGAAACCGTATGGAAAGATTCAACCACTTGATATACCGGAATGGAAGTGGGAACACATTACCATGGACTTCATAACTAAGCTACCTCGCACAGCTAAAGGTCATGACACCATCTGGGTAATCGTGGACCGATTAACAAAGAGTGCTCATTTCCTACCTATTTGCGAGACGTTCTCGTCGGAAAGGTTAGCGGAAGTATTTATTAACGAAGTAGTAGCACGGCATGGGATGCCTTTGACGATCGTATCTGACCGGGACACACGATTCACATCAAGGTTCTGGAAAAGATTTCACGAGGCGATGGGCACGAGGCTTAATATCAGCACGGCATACCACCCGCAAACGGATGGTCAGTCCGAAAGGACCATTCAGACATTGGAGGATATCCTTCGTGCTTGTATTATCGACTTCGGTGGCAGTTGGGACAGTCATCTGCCGTTAGCCGAATTTTCCTACAACAATAGTTATCACACGACGAAAGGCATGCCGCCTTACGAAATGTTGTATGGGAGAAGATGCAGAACCCCGTTTGTTGGGGCGAGATTGGACAGAAGGAATTAGGGAGTCTGGAAGTAATAAGGGAAACGTCGGAAAGGTTTGATCAAGTCAAAGCACGAATGAAGGCCGCACAAGATCGTCAAAAATCCTACGCGGATAAATGACGAAGGCCTATTGAGTTTAGCGTTGGGGACCGAGTAATGTTGAAGGTATCGCCCTGGAAGGGGATCATACGATTCAGGAAGAGAGGAAAGTTGAGTCCGAGGTTTGTCGGACCGTTCAGGATAATGGCACGGGTTGGTGAAGTCGCTTATCGGTTAGAGTTGCCTGATGAGTTAAGTGGAATTCATCCTACCTTCCATGTATCACACTTGCGAAAGTGTTTGGCGGATGAATCGGCTCACGTACCACTAACTGACATCGAGGTAGACAATAGCCTTAACTACATTGAAGAACCCGTGGCCATCCTAGATCGAAAGGAGAGACGTTTACATAATAAAGTTATCCAATTGGTTAAAGTCCAATGGAAACATCGGAAGGGGTCGGAAGCCACTTGGGAAACGGAGACAGAAATGAGGGAGTCGTACCCTCAACTATTTGACTTATAATAGGTTTCGGGGACGAGTTAGTCGGAATATTTAAACAAAAGGGAGCGGGCTTGGGCTCGGCTCCAATGGGCCGAGGGAAGCCCATTTATATAAGAGGCAGGGCAGCCCTCTTCTCTGCTCATTCCCCACTCACGCAACTTCTAGAGAGAGAAAGGAGAGCTCGGGTCTAGAGAGAGAAGGTCGGATCATCCCGGAATTGAGGGAGCACGTTACTGCTAAGCTCGTGAGAAGAACCTCCGAATCAGAATCTCGATACAGGTAATAATCTTGCCTAAATCTGAGTTTTTGTTCGTTTTTGGGATTTTCGGGTTTTGGCTAAAAAGACAACGATTTTGCGGATGGAACTTGAAAATGGCTTAGGTATAACATCTAGAATGAAAACCGAACGTTTTGATCTAAGAAAAGTTGAGATACTGACTCGATCAGACTCGCATGCAAAAGCTTCGGATTTTGGGAAGACAATCTGTGCAGACCCCATCGAAACTACTAGTTTCGATATGTGCAGGTCCATCGAAACTACAAGTTTCGATATGTGCAGGTCCATCGAAACTACAAGTTTCGATATGTGCAGGTCCATCGAAACTACAAGTTTCGATATGTGCAGGTCTATCGAAACTACAAGTTTCGATATGTGCAGGTCTATCGAAACTACAAGTTTCGATATGTGCAGGTCCATCGAAACTACAAGTTTCGATATGTGTAGACTCCATCGAAACTACCTAGTTTCGATATGTGCAGATCCATCGAAACTATCAAGTTTCGGTATAAGCAGATCTATCGAAACTACTAGGTTTAAGCATAGGGATGTCTAGTGTCATCTAGATGTGTAGACTCCATCGAAACTACCTAGTTTCGATATGTGCAGATCCATCGAAACTATCAAGTTTCGGTATAAGCAGATCTATCGAAACTACTAGGTTTAAGCATAGGGATGTCTAGTGTCATCTAGGATCACTACCTTACATGTATGGCTTTATTATAGCAGATCGTGAGTGACATTAGTGACGCCCAGTAGCCAGCTAAGAGTATTTCAGAAACTGCTTATCAGGTGAGTTCTAGAAGCCCTCTTTTAAATGTTTTATATAATGTTTTCGGGCTGGTGTGCATACATATGAAATGATGTTTTATGAAACGATGTTGTATGAAATGATGTTTTATGAAACTATGTTTATGAAATGAAATGATTTAGAATGAACGGTTTATGGAAAGAAAGTTTTATGAACGGAATGTTTACGAACGAATGTTTATAAAGAAATGGTTTAAAGTAAAGGTAAAGGGTTTCGAAAGTGAGTGAAAGGTTTTATGAAAATAAAAGAAAAAGGGCAAAGGTTTTAAAGAAGTCATTACAAATCTAATCTGTCGAATGAAGAGAATTGACGAACGAAGTCTGGGAATGAGATTCCCAGCCTTGTGGTAGATTATGGACAGCGAGCCATAGTTGCCACAAGAACAACAGGGGCATGTCTTTGTGGCATGCCAATGGTTTGATGTTGTACAACTGGTATGGAGTAACGACGGTTACTCAGGGGTTAACGTGACCCTATGCGAGGTTAAATTATGATCCGACGATGTTATGGCTGATAGTCATAACCGTCGATGGAAGTTGTCGGTCTATGGACAAGGGAGCCATAGAGGCAACTGAATGGGTATTGTCGGTCCTCGTGCAGTTAGCCTTGGGGGCAATACCAGGAAGGGAATTGACGGAATGTTGTGGCAACGACGGTAATACGTAACGGTTGACCACGACATGCAGGGTTCCTTCGGGGACACAGAGACGCGTAACGATACAGATTTTAGATGGTAATGTATGACTTAAATGAATGTTAAATGTTCTTTTAAACAAATGATCCGTTCAATGTGTTTAAATGTGTGAAGGTTTGTGAATGGAAGGCCATGTTTTCTTATACGTGATGTTAAACCCTAATGAATGTTTTGAATGATGAACCATTTCTTAAATCGAACGAAAACTAGAACTCACCAGCGTAGCTGAATTTTTAGTGTGCACATTCAGGTTAAGGCAGGTTATGAGGATGGACCGTGATGCTTGGCTAGCGAGAGAAGTTACCCGGCTGACTATGAAGACTGGCATCCTGTTATGTTTTAGTTATGATGTATTTACGTTTTAAACAATGTTTACGCTTCCGCGAGTATGAACAATGTAATAGTTATGATTTAATGAAGTATTTTCCGCTGCGTTATTTGATATTCATGTTTAAGAACTGTTTGTGAATGAGTAAATCCAACAAGTGAGGCCTCCCGGGTTTGGGGCCTTACAGTATTCTTGTTCAAACATGATGAACGTATGAGACTTTAAACTACCCCATGTTTGACGTATGCTTGTTCAAACATGATGAACGTATGAGACTTTAAGCTACTCCATGTTTGACGTATGCTTGTTCAAACACGATGGACGTATAAGACTTTAAACTATTCCATGTTTGACGTATGCTTATTCAAACATGATGAACGTATAAGACTTTTAAACTACTCAAGGTTTGATGTATTCTTGATCAAACCTGAGGAAAGTGTAAAGACTTTAAACTACTCAATGATTGAAGTATTCTTAATCAATCACGAGGGAACTTTGAAACTCTAAGTCTTGTCACATTCTTTTCTTTACTCGTTGAATGACGCTTCTCTCTGAGGGACTCGTTAATCAATGATCACTCTTATGTGGAAACTCTAGTCGTGTGTTAAACAAATTCTTATACTCTTTCTGGATCCACACACAAACGGAAGGATATATGCGGACTATGCGACTATTTAAATGCTTGCGGGTGCACACGTAAGTATAAAGATCGACGTATGGGAAGGCATAGTAAACTCTGTCGTGTGCTACGATCTAAGACTTATCGTAAAAGGGAGCCACGGAACTTAGGTACCGTAGCAATCCTTAGACGTATCAGTCTACAAACTCAAATTCTTGAACTATCATCGAATCCATCCTAAGTGATACATCGCACTTTAAATCTTGGATAGAAATTCAGCAGTCATCCTCTCCAATGCTTTTGAAAATGAATCTTCATCTATCTGAATAAAACTATATACTTCTTAGGGAAACTCTTGGCAACCGTGTGCTTTGAAACTTAGAAACCCAAGCAAACTTTTTCTCATTATCCTTGTGCGTATCAAAGACTTAAATCCTGAACTAAACCCTTCTACTTCAATTTCGAGACGAATTTTCTTAAAGTAGGGGAGACTGTAATATCCAGGATTTTTCCGTCATACCTGTTCCTAAACCCTTGCACATATCATTTATTTAAAACTCGAATTCGTTTTAAAACTATTCCTTAAACAATAAATATTAATTTATATATAGTTAAGGAAAAACATTTATACTTGGAATATATATGTATATATATATATATATGTATATATATAAGGCTTATTTAAAAGTATACATATATGAATATGTTAAACTCTTAAAACTTTACGATTTATAATTATAATTAACTTATCCTAAATATTTAAACTTATAAACTAATAATCTTATAAAATATCTCGTAAAGTTTTAAAATAATAAAATTTATTTGGATATTTATAAAAATGGAAATATATCTATTTTATAAAAGTCCAGGGACCAAATCTGCTAAGTAATGAAACTTGTTTTAAACTAAAATTCTACTTTTAAACATAAAGTGTTAATTCAGTAAAACTTTGAGGACCTGTTCTGCCATTTTTCCAAACACCCGAAACCCAAACCAGTCACGGTTTCGAGTCTCACATCAACCGGTTCTTGACCCTTTTCACGCGAAATCGCGATTTCCGTCCAAATGCACTGAACCTCGAACTCGTCTCCCGCGTGCGACCGTAACCCAAGATACTTCAATGCCCAATTTCAAATTTAAACACCTGTGGTCTCGAATTCGCGGTCAATTCATGCATCCGTCATCTCCCCAACTAATCCGACATTAAATGACGAAATCCATTATAAATATCAGTTGTAAACACCTTACGACATCACACTCAAACATCTCTAACTCCAAATTTCACCACTTCACACCTGCAACTGCTTAATCGGTTCGTGGGCAGCCGACTTCAAAACTCAAACTCGTTATCCTTCTTTACGGCATCATTTCAGGTAATTCAAAAGCCAAAAGTTTCGTATTCATTCCATAATCATTTGCACTCTGTCAATTTACAATGACAGAGGGATTTACGGATCGAATTTACGGACTCTTGATCTAGGGTTCATACAGGGATTTGGGGTTAGTTTGGGATTCCGTTTAAGTAATTCTTGTTTGGATATATCATCACCGAGACCTGTAGGCGGGATGGTTAAGTGGTTGTGTGTGATGTTGACCCGGGGCAGACCCGAGTTCGATTCGGTCTGGCCCTAGGTTTTTGTTTTTATTTTATAATTATCATTTTAAATAGTTTAAAACTTTTAATAATTTTTATAAATTCTGTGATACTTTTATAAACGTGAATATGAATTTTATTTACACTTTTATTTTCTGAAAACATTTTATTTAATTAATCTTAATTAAAACTTACAATAATAAATTTATTAAAATAGTTTTAAACATTTAAAAGAATACTTCCGAAATTTATAAAACTTGGACATTCATTAGAAATCGTTTTATAAAAATTCGAAACTTAATTCCTTATCCTTTTTTATATACAATAAACTTACTTTTGTTTAAAAATTTAATTTAATAAATTGTAAACTTATACATTTTATATAAACAAGAAATCCATTTGTTTATTTAAATCATAAGAAAATAAATATACTTCATTCATTTTCTTTATGAACTTATAAACTTTATAAAATAAAGTAGAAACTTTAAAACACTTGTAAACTTTATTTAAAATGTTTATAAGAAACTTTATTTAAGACATCCATAAACTCATAATTTTATTTAAACTTTAAACGTATAATTTAAACTTTATAAGAAGTCCTATTTAACATTTTGTAAACTTATAAATGCTCATTATTATTTAAACTTATAACCACATCCTAAACATTATTAAATTATAAATTGTTTTGTAAGATAAATACTCAATTCTTAAATACTTTAAATCGTGAATGATTTATAAATTATTCTCTTGGGATAATTATTTGTCCGTAGTAATTATTTATTCGTAAATAATTATTTATCCCTAGAAATAATTTATTCTTAAATAATTATTATTTATTCTTAATAATTATTTACTTTGAATAATTGTTATTGATCCTTAAGCATTATTCCTCTTTATATATCCTTCCAACTATATTATTAAGTTACTTAGAAAATTTCTTTGAATTATTATTACCTATTTTGAGTAATTAATAATGATAAAACATTTAAATTCTAATCTATAAATCTATTAAACTTTGACACACAAGCCTTGTATCATTCATTCAAAACCTTTATTTTAAACTTAATTTAAACTTCACAAACACGACCATTCCCATCTCCCATTGAAACCCTAGTCGAAATCATGAAATCCTAGACCTCTTGTCTTAGATTTGTAGAAACAAACTTAAATCTTTAGACTTGCATTCTTAGGCTTATTGTGAGGATATTCTTCCTCAAAGTCTTGCAAATACTTATCCGTGCCGGACACTTCCTCATCATCCATGTGAGTATACTTAGCCCCTTTTTCCTTTCTATGCTTCTGGGGTGAAACATGTTCAAAATTCTTAAACTTATACAATTCTTGTACAACTATGACTACGTGTTTATTCTTATGTTAAACTTGAGACTTGTATGCTTAGATTAAACTCAAAACTAGCATATTCATTAACTTTGATCAAGCCTATGGTAACAATGATAGATCTATTGCATTTGACCAATCCACCTTGATTGATTGACCCTTCGGGGGGAGCCCTTGGTGATTGTTACTAAACCAAACTTTCAAACCTGCGGGTTATGCCTAAACATGGTTGGAGGATTGAATGTGCACAATGTCTAACATGCTTGTTTTCTCATACTTACATTATAGAATGCACAAATCATAGTGAATTGTAATACTTTTCAAATACTTGTTAAACTGTGTCAAAACCTTTGTATCTCACCAACTATCTTGTAGTTGACAGATTCTTTCACATGTTTCAGGTTCTACAACATGAGAATTTATCGTGATCACATAGGATGCTTCGGACCTAGACTACTTAAATTAAATGTTGTATTCCTATCATTCTTCCTTGTATTGAATCTTAAATTATTCATTAATGAAATATCGAAACTTTAATAGTCAACCTTGTGCTATTGAACAACCGCGTCCGCCCCGACGTATAATCCGCCGTCGGTTGGGGTGTGACAAGATAAAAGGAATGAACGAGCGGTTTCCATAAGATGGTGATGTTTCCTTTCAGCAACACCATTCTGTTGAGGAGTGTCAGTACAAAACGATTGGTGTATGGTACCATCTGATGCAAGCAACTGAGTAAAATCATTAGAGGTGTATTCACCCCCTAAGTCACACCTGAAACACTTTATCACAGCAGAATGCTGCGTTTGAACATAAGCCCTAAATGTTTTATAAATGTCAAAGAGCTCAGATCTACGTTTCATAAGGTACACCCAGGTAAAACGAGTGTAATCATCGATAAAGGAAACATAATAACGTGAACCGCCCTTAGTGGATACTGGTGATGGTCCCCACACATCAGAATGAACAATATCAAATGGTGCAACAGAACGAGAAATACTTTTATCAAAGGGTAAAGCAGAAAATTTGGCAAGTTTGCAACCACTATAATCAGAAATATCACAAGTTTGCAACTGACCCAAAGCACCTGAAGAAACCAAAAATTTTAAACGAGATGCGGACACATGTCCCAAACGAGAATGCCAAATATAAAATTCAGACGACAAAGGACTTAAACAAAAAGAAGATAAATCAACACTGGAGGCAGCAACACCAGGTGCAGGCACTTTGAGTTCTTCTAAGACATATAAATCTCCCACCCTACGACCGATCCCAATCACTTTCTGAGTGTGTTGATCCTGCACAACACAAACAGTGCACAAAAGAAAACCCAAATTCCAGACTTACACAACTGACTGACTAAAGCAAGATTTAAGGCAAGCTTCGGAATATAATAGACATCATTGAGAGACACATGAGGGGTAGACACAGATCCAACACCCTCTACCAACATGGATGTAGCACTAGCAGACATGACAGAAACAGGCGAAACAGGAGACAAAGAAAGAAAAGAAGACAGATAGGGAGATGTATGATGTGAGGCACCAGAATCCAAAATCCATAATAATGACGAAATACCTGAGGTACCAAATGAAGACAGTCCCGCAGTAGACATAGCGGTAGGGTTGGAAGCAAGAAACTGTTTGAACTGTTCAAATACTTGCGGATCCAGAGCAGATGGTGGTTTGTTCATTTCTACAGATGGTGGTGTAGCAGCAATAAACTGAGGTGGTTTAAATGTCCATGAAGTTGGACCAGATGAACCAGCAGACGTGGACGTGCGAGCCAGAAATTGTCCACCTGATCTGTTCTGTTGTGGGGGCTTCTGCAACGTAGAATTCCTTCTGCTAAGTAACAACTGACATTGAGACTTCCAATGATTTTTCCCTTTATAAAAAGCACATTCATCAAAAGCAACTTTAGCACCCTCTCTGGACTGATTAGGGGGAACAACAAACATAGTTGGAGTAGTTACTTTAGGAGCTTTATCAACCTGAGATTTTAAACGAGTTTCCTCTGCAATCAACTCGTGAACAACTGAATCAACTATTGGAAGAGGGGAACGATAAAGAATCGTTCCACGTAGTCCTTCAAAATGCCATCAAGAATTGCACCAAACGTTGTTCCTCTCTTCTATCAATATAAGGTTTAAACACCTTCACTACTGCAGATTCCGTAAGTGCCAATTGATCCCATAAATTCGACATAGCTCCACAAAAGTCTTGAATGCTCATCTCATTATGTTGAAGAGCACGAATATCAAACTCCAATTGGTACTGCTTGGCAAAGTTGGACTGAGTATACAGCTTTTCCAAATGATCCCAAACCTGCTTAGCTGTATCATATTTAGCCAACTGAATACCAATAGACTGGCCTACAGAGTTGTTGATCCAAGTTATAACCCCATGTATTGAGAGCTAAGGCATATTTAGCAGCCTTAGATTTATCAGTAGGCTTTCCCTTAGTACCAGTTACATAACCCCATATATTTTTCCCTCGAAGAAAATTTTTCATTACATAACTCCAGTAAGTGTAGTTTTTACCATCCAGACGAACACTAATAGACTGAAGAGAGTCATCTTTCCCAGCCATATTATCAAAACTGAATAAGCGCAAAATTGAATTACCGCAAACCTCAACTACCGCAAACTTCGTAACCGCAAACTTCGGAACCGCAAACTTGGTAAACCGCAAACTTGGTAACCGCAAACTTGGTAAACCGCAAACTTGGTAAAACCGCAAACTTCGTGAACAAACCGCAAACTTCAAAAAACGTGACAGAAACAAGGTCCAAACCTATCAATCAGTCCAGAGGCTCTTCCAAATACACAAGTCAGTTCAAATAAAACAGAATCCGTAACTTTGATACCTCACGAGTCAACGAAAACCGTTGTAGACTGAGCAGCGGGGACAACGAACGAAACAACCCTTCAACAACGAACAAACCAAACAACGAATCAACGACGGAGCAGAAGCGGCAACAAAAATATTCAATCAAGCATGAATCGAGCTGGCTTGATACCATGTTGAATAACAAACATGTACAGAGAAAAGTTGGAGTCTCTATATTACACAAATGAATATTAGCTTACAAATGAAAAAGAAAACAACATTAAACCTAAACCCCCCACCCCAACCTAACCAACCCCCCAAAAACCTAAACCCCCCCACCCCCCTCACCCCCTAAAAACCTAAACCCCCACCCCACCCACCCCTCATCCTCTCCAAAAACCTAACCTAAAAGCTAAACTAAACCTGAAAAGCTAAACCGACTTTTTTTTCAATTTTTTTTAACAAGGACGACATGGGAAAGAAGTTCCCCGAAACACTTTTTTAGTTTTTGATTTATATTTTGAGTTGTGATTTTTTATTATTTTTTATTTTGCATTTAAAGAAGAGTTCTCTAGTTATCTCCCTAAATGTTAGTTTTTGAAAGAAGGTCCCCCGAAACACTTTTTTATTTTGCATTTAAAGAGGACTAGCGATTGAAGGGTAGAAATCGACCTGGCGATGTAATTTACGACTACAATTGAGCCAAAAAGCTTCTATAAACTCATAAATGCCACCCTCGCCTTCAAAACACTGTTGCCAATGTATATTAAGTTTTTAATTTTGCTTGTACTCCTGTTATATAACAAATAAAAGTAAAACTAAAAAGCTGAGAAAAACCACATAATAAGAAACAGTTCGCAAAGTTATTTTACATATGCTAAATTGAAGAAACTTAGATTCAAACAAGAAGAAATACTTACAGAGAGATATTTGAAATCAATTCCTCCTATGCTTTTATGGATTCTTGAAGATGTCGAAAACAGCTTCAATAAATCATTCAACAAAACTAAGCTTACATTTGCATATGGGAAATTTAATATTGAACATAATATTATTGTTTTGGTAAAGTAGATTTTGAATAAATGGAGAGAGAGAAGGTAACCGTAATATGAAAAAATGAAAAATGGAGAGAGAAGGTCATAATATCATTGTTTTGGTAAAGTAGATTTTAACATTTCTTTGTGGTTTAGTAAAAGAGACTTTTTAGAGTCTCAATGTTTAATAATTCAAATGAGAAATTGTCCAAATGGGGGTGTTTGTGATTACTTTTTGAAGCTACTTTTGACTTTTCCAAAAGTCATTTTCAAAAGTAAGAATTTCTTACTTTTGAATTTTAACTTCTCCATCTCACATTTTTCATCTTATTTTGAATTGTCTAAACAAACTTATAACTTATTATCTTATTCCAAAAGGTGATAAGTCAATAAGTTGTTTTGAAAAGTAATCCCAAACTCCCCTAAGTACAACTTTATACACAAGTTTGTAATAAAAACAATTTGATTATTCCTAGACCATTGGATCTATTGTACAAGACCGGTAAGATCAAGTTTTATGAAAAAAGGAGTCGGAGTGGATTGATGAAAGATTTGAAGTCAAGTGATGGTTTTGAAGACACCCACATTGTTAGATTGGAGGAAGACATGGTTTGTTTTTGATTTAGAGTTGTTGAATTGAAGAAGAAGTCATCAATGGAGGTATGGTGTTTGTGAGAAATTGGACTAACTTAACGTTTAGAAGGACACAATGGTAACTTTACTACAAAGTCTTAAATTTAAGACTTGTACACCTTTTAAAACACAACGTACAACACTTAAAACACAATTTCTCAATCTCAAATCCCGCTCATTTGAAAATCCAGACAATCCTTATCTAAACCTTTCTCCTTCTCTGCCCCAGATGGCGACAGCTCCCTCTGCAGAGAAGACGGGTCCTCTATGCGATCCAGAAGAAAACTCGCATAATACAACGAACCAGTTTTGATTTGTTAGTCGATTTTGATTTTGAATGTTGCTCGATTCAATTTTATATCTCCCTTTTTTTTGCTCCATTTTGATTTTGGATCTTGCATTTGACCTTCTGCTTCCGTTTGTGGATGGATCCTTCAATCTGATTTGCGATTTGGATGTAGGTGTGTTACAATTTCACATGGATCATAGGTTTGGGTATTAGTTGTAGATCTTAGTTATGGTTTCATCCATTTGTTTTATTTTTCAAGAGTGGTTAATTTAGCTAAAAGTAGTGTAGGATAGATATTTTTTTATTATTGTAAGTGTTGTTTGAGGTAAAATTGCTTCATAAAAGACTCTTAGCTTATTTATTTTTTATTAATTTATTTCCTTTTTATAAACAGCCATGGATCCCGACTCAGGTGGCATGCTTTTTTAAAAATGTGGAGTCTCAGGTAACAACACTGCTTATTTCTCATACAAAGTGAATCTCTAAATAATATATGATAGGTTCTGACTTCTAAGAAAATGGTGGGAAGTCACTTAAATATATCCCAATACCTTTCAAAATTCAGCCACACTGTACGGCACTCACCTCGTAGGGTTTGGGGACATTGATTCGAAGATGACAATAAATACTTGATTCAAATAATAACATAGACACTTTAATATGTATGATGTGTTGTGTGATTTGAAAATTTCAGTTATGGAAGCATCATCACCTTTATGAACAGATGTGTGTAGTAAATGACAAACCTGTATGAATGTCATGTGGATTTATCTTGTCAATTGTTAGCTTCAGTTGAATTATTTGTAATTTTTTTCTTTTACTGTTTTAGTGGTTTTGTGCGTTTATGTTTCATTTTGATAATCTGTAGTCGAGACTTGAGAACATAGCATGACACTAAACTAATACGAAATCGTAGGTTTGAGTTTAGTCTGATAGGGTTAGCTAAACGTGTCAGTTTTTTTTAAAGAATCCGTGTGTAAACGATTTTAAAAAGTTCTGGCTAAACAGAGTTGTCACTAGTATTAATCATATCGCACCTAGAAGTGACATGTTGAACAAAATAGGGATTGTTTGGTAACAGGTTAAATGGTAATCTCGAAGTTAAAAAAATAAATCGCCGCTGCCGGGGATCGAACCCGGGTCACCCGCGTGACAGGCGGGAATACTTACCACTATACTACAACGACTTTGTTGTTTGTTTTAGCAGTTAGCTATCTAAATCTATAAATCCTTTCTGTAACCATTATATAATAATAGTCGTCTTGTTTATTAACTTTTCCAAAACTTCCAAGAATATTAACTAATAGCCTAACTCTGTAAAACAGTTTACAGCTAGTTATAAACAAAACTTACAAGTTTTAAAATCTCAATTACAATTCGAAATATTGGGTGTGAGTTACAACTACGTGTAGAAGTTTATTTTATAGGAAAATTCCCAAACTAAACCTTCTAGAAAAAAACCATGTACTCTTTGGACTTTGTGCAAAGAAAGCCGACGGATAATGCGAATTTGACTTCCACGTGTCACCCTCAGATTCTACCACGTGTTCCATCATGTACTCTTTTGGCCAAAAAGGCGACAGACGGACGGTGCGAATTCGCCTATCATGTGGCCGACGTGAGAAACAAATGTCTCTCGGCCTTTTCACCGGGAGAACCATGCATTTATTTTTCAAAGTTTCTAACTTTAATAGAATTCAATCAAAAGAATTCTAATTATTCTTAGAATGAAAGATTGTTAATAAGTAACTATTAATAATAATTTAGTATGTCAAATAATTATTTAGTTAACAAGTAAATGTTAATAATAATTCGTTTCCCGCTGTCTTCCAACGATTTTGTGGTATTTCGCCCAAAAATACTCCTTGATGGACACGTGGGAAGATTCAGACAAAAGAGAGCCATCAGTAGATTTGTTTGTGAGTGAGGTAGCAAGTTCCAGCAGCCAAGAGTTAAAAAATGACATTTCAAAACATGGTACAGCATGAGCAAAATAAAAAAAACAATTTACTACACCTAATTTTAAGTTTTAGTATTCTTGTGGTATGATTAGATAATCGAGTATACAGATTTTCATGAAAAATGATTTTATTCAAGTTTGCATAAACTACCTCTGTCCATGTGCACCTTCCTTTTGTTTTGATTATGCATATCTTCAGTGGTATTTGACTTTCCATGTAACCATTTGAATTGAAGGAGTAAGTGCCAAGAAGAAGAATCTGATACTGTATCCAATGAGTGTTAGAGAGTATACCAATAATAACACAACAATCAATTTATTCAGCAGCCAAGAGTTAAAATGGGTTTTAGGGT
Organism: Smallanthus sonchifolius; assembly: GCA_023525975.1. Lineage (NCBI taxonomy): Eukaryota > Viridiplantae > Streptophyta > Magnoliopsida > Asterales > Asteraceae > Smallanthus > Smallanthus sonchifolius. Next base: position 2,340,663 of record CM042045.1, on the reverse strand, counting down.
TTTTATATGAAAAGTGATTTTGACTTCCACGTGTCAATCTCAAATCACGTGTTCTATCAACTACTCTTTTGGTGAAAAAACCGACAGACGGATAGTATGAATTCGACATGAGAAACAAATGTCTCTCGACTTTTTTTGCCTAGAGAAACATACATTTATTTTTCAAAGTTTCCAACTTTAATAGGATTCAATCAAAAGAATTGAAACTAAAACAATTCAAGAAGGCTTCTACAGTTCTAAATCAAGACTGGTGGGTTCGGGCGGTTATGCCACGTGTCAAGTGGTGATTGGATGGGTTTTTCCTTTCTTTTTTTTATTTCACCGGAATTTATATTTATACAAAAACGTAAATTACGGTCAATAAACACAAATGGAGGGCTTGGTCTAGTGGTAAGAGCGCGTGTCATATCCCTCCTTAACTTGGGTTCGATCCTGATGTCTAGCGTTTTTTTTTCTCTCCAATTTTTAGCTTCTTTTTTTATTCATATGTTTTAATTCTTAATTTGTTTTTTTCCCAGTTTTTTTTTTTATTTTTGTTTTTTCTTTTTTTTTTGTTTAGGGTTTAGGCTTTAAAATTTAGGTATTTACATTTTATTTTTAAATTTTTTTTCTTATTTTAACGTTACATATTTTAACACCTACGTTGTATCAATGTTAAACTTGTTGTCCCCGTCGCGTAGCGCGGGGTAGTTTTTTATTTGTTTTTTGACGTGTTATCGTTTGTATTTTGGTTCGAGTCCGTGACCCCGCCGCGAAGCGCATGCATCGAATACTAGTTCTAATTATTCTTAGAATGAAAGATTGTTAATAAGTAATTATTAATAATAATTTAGTATGTTAAATAATTATTTAGCTAACAAGTACATTTTAATAATAACTCGCTTTCTGCTGTCTTCCGACGATTTTGGGGTGGGTTATCCCAACAATACCCCTTAATGGACACGTGGAAAGATTCAGAAGTATGTTTTTTCGCCCAACGAGTACAAAGTCATTTTAAAAAATTTAAACTTTTTAAAAATTAGTTAGTAAACTTCGACTTAGTTTGGAAAATCTTCCTCACTTAACATGTTTGGTTGAAGGCTCGTGTTCAAGATAATTCTATAAACTATACTAGGTTATAAAATCCGTGTACTACACGGGGTCAACGATAAAAACGAAAAAATTCATAAAAGTGTATATATTTCTCATGACTGAAAATCTGAAACTATGTATTAGTATCGATTTAAAGTAATAAATCAATAATATTGAAAATAAAAAACAGATAATTATAATTCATAAAATTTCATAATTTGAAGGTTAAGGATTTGAATGTTCCATAATATTGAATAATTTTAATTGCATTCAACGAAAGTTAATGATTCGTGTGACAATCCGGACTTTTTCAGTTAACCCCGTTAACAAAATCTAGCTAAAGTTAACTAAGTTAACTTAACCCAAACTGCAGGGATTGTTTCTGTCAATATTTCAAACTTAAACTCGAGGGACTAGTTATGTAATAACCCTAATCTACTATGTTGACTTTTAGAAAAGTCAAAATTCAAATCCTGTTGACTGTAGAAGTCAAATTAACCAAATTTTAACTCCATCTAAACTGGAGGGACCAATTCTGCCAATTCCTAAACTCCAATTCGTATGAAACCTCAGGGACCAGTTCTGTAATTACTCTAAAGTCAATTACTTGACTTTGAAAGTCAAACCCACGAGTTCTTGATGCTAAATCTATAAACCGCAATCGAAATTCGTCGAAATTGCAACTGATTACACACGTTTAAGGCATTAACGGCCATAACTTTCAGATTAATTATCATCATTGATAGAATTAAACTCAATTATGGGAATTAAACCCCGTAACCGTCGACTTCATGGACAAACACACTCAAATTCGTCAAATTCGATTTCCAATTCATGTAAAAACACTCTGTGTACCTCAAACGAAACCCTTTGAGTCTTTTGCACACGCTAATCTGATCGGTGAAGCACCTGGAGTCGCCAGGAACCAAGCCACGCAAGTCGTGACTGAGTTTCAGCCGATCACCATTGATTCAACATCAATTCAGGTAATTGAACATTCATATAGCCTCGTTTTTATGCACAGAACTAAAGCCCTATGCTAATTTGGTCAGTTAACATCGAACTGATCGTGAACCATAATCTAGGGTTCATCACAAACCGATTTAATCAAACCCTACTCTAAACCCTGTTTTAATACAATTAAAGCACACCATTCGATTCGAAATCATCTGTATAATGAAAGCCCTCTATCAATTTAATCTGATATCATCGAATTGTTCATGATCCGGAAACTAGGGTTCCTTCATAATCGGATTTAGGGTTTTTGATCTTAAACACATTCAAAATCAAATTAAACTATATGGATAGATTCGCAAACATGTACTCAGTAAAAACCCCATGTTAATTTGATTCCTTAACACCAAATTCTTCAAGATCCAGAACCTAGGGTTCATACGATTTCTGTTTAATCAAATCTATACCTACACTCGATTTAAATGAAATTAAACTACTAGATTAGACTCGCAATCATATAATCATTGATAGCCCTATGATTCCAGTCACTCATAACATACAAATTGATCAATTCGATTTGTGTTTCAAATCTAGGGTTTCGGCCCTTCAATCTCAAATTAAAACGATATAGGCTTGATGTTTTTCAAATTAAAACTCACCCCAGGTTCGGAATTCTGTAAGGAACAAAACCCCTATGACAATCGGATCGGTCGTTATCAAAATTTTGTGTTTGGGGCTGGGGATTGATCGATGGTGTGTATGAGGGGGAAACCTGTTTGATTTGTTTGATAAAACCATTTTGTTCCGGATCTATTTGCAATCCGGTCAGTAGCTGAGTTGGTTAAGATGTTGTGCTCGTGTGGGAGAGACCCGGGTTCGAGTCTCTCCACACAGTTTTAGTTTTTAATTTATTTTCTAGCCACCTTTATTATATGTAAACAAATCCTAATGTTATTATATTTATATATAAATGTGTTTAAACCAGAAAACGACCCGTAGGCTCGGGTTTAATTTATTAATCCGTTTTATTATTTCCTCCATTTTTATAAATAATATATTTTTGTTATTATCGAATAAAAATAATATATTTATATTATTTTCAAACCGTAACTTCGTATAAAATAATATGTTTATATTATTTTCAACCCGTGATTAATCCTATTAAATAATATATATATTTATATTATTTAAACTCGTTTAATTACTTTGTGTGACGTTTAAACTAAAAATAATATAATCGTTTATATTATTTACTGACGTTTATATACTCGATTAAAAATAATATATATATTATTTTCCCACACAAATGATTATTTAGATAATCCTGCGAACCTAAAAATAATATATTAACTTATATTATTTTCCTATCTTTTGCAAACAACTTTAGCGTACTAAATTATTTATTTATTTAATATTACTCGTTAATAGCGTTCGACTCGTAACGCTTTGATCCTTAATTAGTATGTTAAAGAAATATATACATATTTCCGTAGACACGTTCGTCTACTCTTTAATCCTTAGAATGCGTTAAGACGTTAAATCTTTCGTGTCGTCGTCACAAATCTCAACTTGTTCCTAATTTATGTGTTTATAACTTTAGGGCATACGTAAGCCGTGCAGGCTAACGCTCGAGATTCCAAATCTTGCATTTGTGTGATACTACCTACTACGCAACGCATGTGAGTTTCACGGCCCCTTTTACTGTTTTTATTTGGGGGAGAAAACATGTCACTACCCTTTTGGGTTATTGTAATTCATATGATATCACTGTTGAGGCTAAGCGTAACACACTATCATGAAAATTCCTCACACACATCGGACCGTTAATATGGTATGAACGAGGTAATTTTGGTAGTACTACTGGGTTTGACAAACCCCATCCGCGTTAGTCGCGCTAACTCGATTGGAGGTCGAACGGGTGTTATATTGACCTTAACACATTAGTCAGAGGTGATAGACCTAGCTGGAGGCAAACAAACAAATACGCTGTCAGTTTCGGTTGCGAGCGCTTTAGCAAAACATGAATATAGGCATGCAACCTATTGATATATATATTGAATGTACATAATCCACAAACGATTTATTTGAAATGATTGAAACCTGTGAACTCACCAACCTAGTGTTGACTCGTTTTCTTACATGTTTTCTCAGGTTGGCACGCAGGATAATATTTATGCTTTGTTTGTAATTGGACTTGGGCGCGTTGTTTTGCGCATTTACTTTCGTTTAACGCTTCCGCATATACACTCTGAACTTTGATCTTTTATGTTATTACGTTTCAAGTCCCATATAGTGTCGTTTGAAGTAATTGATGTCTGAGATCTTGGTTTGTCACCTTCCAAAACGGTAAAACTCCGTTAGTGGAATTTGGGGGTGTGACAGATTGGTATCAAAGACATTGGTTATAGAGAACTAGGACTGCATTCTAGACTATAGCCACACACATTAGTTACTTGGCATAGACACTTACTCCTTATGTTTCAGGAATTATGTCTACACCACCATCTTCACCACCTACCAATCAGGAACATGACATTCCTGCCATTGCATCACCGGAGCCCAAGAGGCATAGGCTTGAGCCCATTGATAACTCTATTGTGTATGGAGAGCCCATGCATATCCGGAATGGGAGTGACTGGGATTGGTACCCCGGTTTATTGAGCAAATGGGTTAGACAGGAACGAGTTCCATCACCGTACTTTGGAGCTTCATCATCATCAGGACGACGTTTACCATTGCTACCTTGTCACTTGGAGCAAGCCTTTGCAGCATTTGTAGCAACTATGGATCGAGAGATCCGGAATATGAGAGACGCAGCAGGAGCGATCACAGGCCTATTAAGAGGAGAGAAACAAACGGATCACAGGATAGATCTGCTAGTAGCAGAACTGGCAGGCACCGACCGCTTGCATAATGCATTAGTGGACGAAGTAAGGGCATTACAGACTAGAGTGAACGTACTCGAGGAGACTGAAGTAGAATCTCAGGAAAGAATTGGAGAGTTAGAGATACAACTTGCAGCAGCTCTAGAACCAGCTGAAGTACCCGATTTTGAGCCTGTAGATGAGCCCGAGGAAGTAGAGGAGGATGATGCTGAGTCAGTCATCTCATCCGCCGGCAGTGGAGCTTGATATTCCATTCTATTCTATCTTATCTTATTTTGTCATTTCTTTATGTTTTAAATAAAAACCTAAATGGGTAAGGATGTTCTCATTCCAATAAAATCTTAGTGAACTGTTTGCGTTGAGTTATTTATTCTATGGCCTTATAATTTAAGTTAGCCTTGTACTATAATCATAAACTTGCATGTCTTTACACATCTCCTTCTGTTTGCTTACACTTGAGTGATGTCAATATGCGATATATTTACTCATTTCTTGTATTTGTGAATATGAAGAATCATGGCTGGACGTGGACGTGGCGGTCGCAATGGTGGTCGCGGAAACATAAACCTGACACCAGCCAAACTGGCTGCGTTAATTAATGACAGTGTTGCTGAAGCCTTAGCATCACATATTGCAGGTAAACCTGTTAACCGTTAACCCTAGACAACCAACTGTACACATTTATTCCACTCTTTCCTAAACCCAACCTACTCTTTCTAATCCAGGGCAAGCGAACAATCCACAGAACAATCAGCATGTATGTACCTTCAATACATTTATGGACTGCAAGCCCCACACATTCAGTGGAGCTGAGGGAGCTGTCGGATTACTCTGATGGTTTGAAAAGATTGAATCTGTGTTCTCCATGTGTAACTGCCCTGTGGCCGACCGAGTCAAATTTGCATCGGGAACTCTAGAGGGTCCTGCCTCACATGGTGGAATGCACAGGTCCAGATGCTAGGTCTGGACATGGCCAATGCATCACCATGAGAAGACTTCAAGATTCTGATGAAGGAAGAGTACTGTCCCAGGGAAGAAATTCAGAAACTTGAGGGAGAATTCTGGAATATGAAAATGGAGGGTTCTGAAATAGAACTCTACACTACTCGCTCACATGAGCTAGCGGGGATGTGTCCTCACATGGTTACACCATCCTACAAGCGGATAGAAATGTTTATCAGTGGATTAGTACCACAAATCCAGAGCATGGTTACTTCATCCAACCCCACTACCATCCAAAAAACCATCCGTCTTGCTCACAAACTGACGGACCAAGCCGTTACCCAAGGGACACTACCTCCCAGGAAGTCAGCATCCAAGTCTACTGACAACAACAAGAGGAAGTTTGACAGTAGCTGTAATCCCCATGAAATTCCGGCCTATATTTTTACTTTCCGACTCTTGTGAATTCATTATTTTGTGACAAACTATCATATTTACACATTTCACTTTCATGAGTATACAAACATACATACAATTAAATACCATTATTTCATATTCAAAAATAATAATTTTTTTATAAGGGATTATATAATTGATATTATTCTATCAAACAACTATACCTATATTATGCTAGGTTATTTCTAAATCTTTCTCTCTCTCTCTATATATATATATATATATATAGATGTATAAATACAAACTTATAAGATCTAAATTATAAATTCCATGAGTAAAATTTGGGTTTATAAAAGATATATATTCAAAATTCAAAATAAATAATTTGATACCATTTTATTTTACAAAAAAATATACTTCTGTATTTGAAATATTTAAAAATAATACTAACATTTAATTGAGTTTATAAAAATTTATAAAGGTGTTATTTTTATGTTTTATAAAAATCTAGGGGTTAAGAATGTAATTTCTGAAAGTTAATTTCAATTTAAAACAAAGTTGTACATGATATAATAACAAGTTGAAACTATAGGGCCCGGTTTTGCCAATTTCAAAAACCCCTATTTTCCCATTCCAGTCCCGAGTTCAATCCCGCCTTCGACCGGTTCTCAACCCTATTATCCAGAAATTATTCCTGAGGTGTTTTCGAGCATAACGGTTAGTGAATTTCCATTTAAGATAATCAAACGACCCACCCTATGCGATTAATCGCATTTTAATGACCATAATCATGGCCAATTCGTAACCGATAAACCCACTAATAAACATCTTAACGTTCGAGTAATTACGATCTAAATTGGGTATAAATAGACACCCACCCTCATAGACGAGACTCACTACAAACTCATCACACTCTAAATTGCATCCTATATCACCCCTTAATCGCGAATCAGAGCCGACGAAGCCAAATTTGCTCGAAAAAACCGATTCGTACACCTCTACCCACACCTTCTACAGCCAAATTTGCTTTCTTTTTTTCATCAGCCTCAGATAGGCTTTTAATCATCATCTCACGGACCATAGCCGGAACTTTCTTACATTTTGATACATTGTTCCCCTGACCATCCAGGTGCTCTTTCATTCTCTTAATCTTGCCTCTTTTGAACAGCTGTCCACATGCTCCGCACTTCAAATCAACCTTCTTACCCCTTTGGATTCTCTCACAATTGCTCCATACTGGATCACCTTGTTGATTTCCTGCTGGTGGTACCTGATCACCTTCTTGATTTACCGCTGGTGGTACCGGATCACCTTCTTGATTTGGTACCTCAGACGCCATTTTTCTTGAGAGGGTTTAGTGTTAGGGTTTCAGAGTATTTCGATTTGACGAGACTATGTAGCGTATCTTTCAAGTTTATGCAATTTACCAAAATACCCATGATAACCTATTTATTTATTTGCTTACTTAACCTTAAAATAAAATGCAAATAAATAAATCATTAACATAAATCTTCCTTTCTTCTCTCATTGAGTTGCCATTTTTTTAAACATATTCAAATCAATTTAAGTGAGTAATTTACGATGGTTCTAACAAAATTTTCCTCAATGTTTGGCCCCAAATGGAAATCGCGAAGCATACAGTAATCCAAGTGATTGGCGAAGACACTTCTTACATAACGTGTGAGCGTTCAAAATTGGATTACATTAACTTAAGTTTCAAAAGGTATAATATATTTATTTTTATATAAAAAAATATAAAATTATAAAATCTAGTTTTTGAACAAAACATGTTGTGTAACAAAATTTGCATGCACTAAAAATCATTAAGTGAAATAAGTTTTACAATTTGCTGAGGTCACTCTTAAGCATGCAAGTGTGTCATTCCCACACACATTCCCGTGTCCAAATTATATTGGATAGCGAGGTTCAAATATGCACCCACCTTCGCTATTTAGTAAATTTCACTTGTTTCATAAGTTAATCCAAACTTCAATCGGTCGGTCTTATTTAACCTCTAATCTGTTTGATTATGTCGAAATACCTAGGAGGTGATTTAAGCCTTACCTAGGAGGTAAATTAAGAAAACAAAGAATGCGATTACCTTTATGCGTCAACAAATGAAAGAACGCGAAGCAACATGGATTCCGGCATGTCCACTTCTTCACGTAACCGCCATGACTCTCTCGTGCTTGCTATTTGACTTTTTATCAAATTTCTACCCTAGGGTTTTGGTCTTTTGGACGTTTGGTGATTATGAGAAAGAGAGAAGAAGAGTATAGTATTTTTCTTTAACACTCCTCCACACAACTAATATAATCCTAAATTAAACCACTTTAGTCTGACTTGAACCGTCACCACTTTATTCGTAGTCAGACTTGAAGAATCTTCAGTCTGTCACCATTCGTAGTCAAACGTCGAGTTTGGCTCGTTTAACTTATTGAAAGCTCGAGCTCGGCTCGATTCGAGTTTTATTTCTTATTAACTAATTTTTGTATAAATATTTTATTATACTTTTAATATAAAAAGTAATATTTGTTATTTTTTATAATTTTAATAAAAATAATGTGTTTAAAGATTCAAGACATCAATAACCCACAACTCAAGCGTATCACAAGACCAAAAGCACCTAAATATTAATTTGCAAACATATCAAAATACAAACTTTATCCTAAATAAAAGATCAATTAATCAAAATAATATGATTAAAGATTCAAGAAACCAGTAACCCACAAATCAAATGTATCATAAGACCAAAATCACCCAAACATTAATCAATAAATGGGATTAAAAGAAAGGAAGAAAAAAAAACTACCCAAGTGAATTGTTAATTTTCTATGGTAACATACTTCAAGAAACCCTAAACATTTAACATCAACAACCAATAAACCACATGTCAGACGGATCAAAGAACCAAAACTTCCCAAAATAAATGATCAATTAATCAAGAAAATGTGATTAAAAGCATAGAAGAAAGCAAAAACAACTAGGAGGGTGTGAATTTCTAATTTTCTGTGATAACATACTTCAAGAAACCCTAAACATTTAACAACTGCTACTTTGATCAATTTAATGCTTGATATTTCACTTGTTGAACAATGACTTGATCTTAGCATGTTGGAGGCATATCTTAGAGTAGCATTTAACCTACATGTTTGGATTTTCACATCATCAAAATAAATCTTTTATATCGTGCATATATCATATATGCACCAACAAACAACAATTTAATGATCAGGAAACCAATAAACCACATGTTAAACGAATCAAAAAACCAAAACTCCAAAATAAATGATCAATCAATCAAGAAACAAACACCCAATAAAATCCCAATCATAGCAAAAAGCTATTTGTATGGTCTGGGAGGGTAGGATAGGGCAAACCTTTCCTCTATCACGGAAGATAGAGAGGCTACACCCGTTGAGACCCCCGGCTCCAAAACCTTTTCTTGACGTGTAAAGTTTAGCATCAATAAAGAAAATGCGATTAAACCCATAGAAGAAAACAAAACTATCAAGTTGTGAACTTCTACACTAACATACTTCAAGAAATCCTAAACATTCAAGAATCAAAAAACCAATAACCCACATGCCAAACGGATCAAAGAACCAAAACTTCCCAAAATAAATGATCAACTAATCAAGAAAATGTGATTAAATTCATAGAAGAACACAAACCATCAAGAATCTAAACATTTAACCTCTAAACCAGAAAAAAAAACTACACAAAAACTTTTGTAGCACCGATTCAAGAATCAAGAAACCAATAACCCACAAAAATGAAGTCAAATTCAAAATAGAGCAGAGGTAGTCACAAAAATGAAATTATGATTCTCAAGAATTGCATATGTGTGAACACCATTGCCAAAACTGAACTTGCATTTGGAACCCTAAACCTAGAAATTGCAAGATTTGTGACATAAGATAAGAATACACAAATGGAAAATAGAAATTGCATATCAAGTGGAGAATAAGAAAAGCTGCCCCAAAAGCTCCTCTACCAATCTGCTCAATATTTATAAATGCTGATTTTTTAACCTTTATATGCTTACTCCAGTTTGTTTTGGGATCATTACTCCCACCAGTTTTTGTTTCGTTGAATAATGAATCGGAAACCCGAACCCGTCACAAGAATTAGAGAAGAACCGAAGACAACTTGGAGCAATTTTCTGATATCTTATATTAATGCCAAACATTACTTAAAAAACAATTAGAATTAAAAATAAAAAAATTCTAGGGACATGTGATCATGGGCTACCTAACAAAAGAGAAGCATGCATGCATAACATAAATAAAAGGAAGTTGTTGGGTTGGGTTTGACTTGGAGATCAATCCAGAAACCGGGTGGGTTTCTTAACCGTGCGTTTGGGTCGGCTCTGAGCAAATGAGCCAGCCTGCTGGGTCGCTGAAGCGTGAGAGCTTGAGCATGGAGATTCTGCATTTGGATCATTAATTATGGTACACTTGGCATCGAGTGACTTGTGTAGAAAGTAAGCTTTCACAGCTGGAACAAGTTTTAACGTTTCACTCAAAAACAACCTGCTTACAATATACAGGTGGCGTGAACTAAAATCCAGCTTTAAAAACTCCATATCCCGAAAAGGTGAACATCCATTCAGCGGAAACAATGTGAGTAGATGAACAACAGGTAAGCGATTTGGCAATGTATAATGTATTAAACATCATCACCACATTATCAAACATTATCTTCTCTTGGTCTTTGTAGCAATGACCATTGTAATTGATGACCGCTGTGTCAAGAACAGGAAGATGTGCTTTCAACCGTGGGACACCATCCCCTTCCCACTCGAAATAATTAAGTTTCAGAGTCGTGAATTCACAGCGATTCACATCCTGACAGCGGTAGAAGAAGGTAAATTCTGAAAGTTGCAGAGCGTGTACATTCAAAGCATTGCCATCTGTTTGAATATAACAATGGACCAATCTTAACTTGTTTAGCGCCGGAAACCCTGAGAACGGATCAAGATCCCTAATAATTGCCCATTCGAGATGTAAATTTGTGAGATTCTTGAATGATCCTGCTGATCTTGGTTCCAAAAACGAGCAACCCACAAGATATTGGCTCCGTAACTTCAAGCTTGTTAATGAATCCGATGACCAGATCGGCCAGATCCAGCTCTCATGGTTAGCTATAGTGCATACGATGTCTGCTTCCAATTCTTCGACACCGTGCAAAAACGCGTAATCAAAAACTTTCTGTAAAAGCTTGGTACTGCATTTTCCATCACGTTTGAAGGTTAATCTATCCACCTTCATGGGTTCACGACGGGATAAAGCATTAAGGACAAAGTTATCAGAAGCATGGGGTTGTTCAAAATTATAAGAGCTGAAATTGAGAATCGGAACACAAGTCCATGAAGAAACCCATGATTTTGATAACACCGATGTTCCAACGGCATGTCTAGCGTCAAGAAAAGAAAGAATGCGAAGCTGCAGGGATTCCGGCATGTCTGATAGCCTGTCTTCTTCTTCACGTAATCTTTGAACCGCCATGTCTCTCGTTCTGCACCAGGTATAAATTTATCAAAAGGTTCTGGGATATATTAGTTATGAACATAATGGAGCAATTCTATATTGAAGAAAAATGCAATCAGCATCTAAATACTGCAAATTTCTTGTAGAGCTTTGCTTTTCAACAATCCAGGTGTGGCAACATGAAACACACCACTTTTAAAAACAAAACTTTAACGCGCGTAAGTCTAAACCCAGAAAATATTTTTTTTTTTTTACCCTCTTGCGTACCGCGAGATAATCTTTCCTGGACTCTCGCGACCCGCGAGGGACCCTTTTTCTCAGAATGTTTCCAGTTTTCAGCAGGTTTTCATACTTAGCCATTTTTTCAACTTTTTCCAAAATACAAGACAACAAATTTGCCCAACACATGAGTTTTAACCAAAAACCCTTTCAACAACATGATCACAACCCAAAAACATGTTTTGTTTATCAAATTACAATCAAAAAGGGGGAATTCCACCAAATCATCAAAACATGAAAATATGCATACGAGGATCCGCCAACGCCTTGGACTTGACTTTGACTACCTCGGAGCTTTTCCTACATTCACCACACATATCACCATTAGTAATGAAGATAAATTCATAACAAACAAGTAAATTCCTACTTGTTTCACCCATTTGACCCGTTTCCACCCAAATTGTCATTTAGGTTACATATTCTTGCACCCTTACTACAAGTTTCAATTATGATCAACACATGATCCATTTCCATTATGGCACAAAGGCCATAACTCCTTTTCATTTATGATCAACACATGATCCATTTCCAATATGGCACAAGGCCATATCTCCGTTTCATTTATGATCAACACATGATCCATTACCATTATAGCACAAGGCCATAACTCCGTTTCATTTATGATCAACACATGATCCATTACCATTATAGCACAAGGCCATAACTCCGTTTCATTTATGATCAACACAATTTATCATATCACAAGTATGCACACAATCACATAACACATAATCCATAAAATTCACCATTTATCATCAATACTAAGTAAGTGCATAGGCACTTACCTTTTGGGTTAGACGACTCCGCTCCGCCTTCTAGACCCACAATTTGATTGCCTAAACATACACACCTAGTTTAGTAATCTAATCATTCATTCAAAACACATACAATTGAGTTTACCACCCAAATTTCCATTTTCAACCCAAATTGACCCGTTTGGGTTATTTCCATATCCAAACACTCCCTTTAATCAAGAACTCAACTCAACCACTAGAATTCTCTTTCCAATACCTTGACACTAATTTTTATCAAACTAGTTTCTTTAAGTTAATTTGGGGTTTGTTTAAGTGTCTAACACCTCTATAACACTTAATCATCATCAATTTATCAATTTTTCATCAAAACCCCCAATTTCCTCCATATGAACCCTAACTTTCAAAAATCAAAATCAAAGGGTTCCATGGTGTTGTTCACCTTCCTACACCTTTATTTTAGCTAGATTATTAATAATCTAACACCATTTTACCACATGCAACCATAATTTCAGGTTTTCAACAAAACCCAACAAGAACACCATAAATGGTGGATCAAAGAGGAAGAAATCACTTACTTGATGTTAGAAAGGTGATGTGTGAGCCAACACCTTCAAGTTACAAGCTTCAAACACACGAATTTTGGCTTCAACCCGATTTCTCCTCTCTTCCTCTTCTCTTGAACGACCCAACTCCAAAATGAAGTCAATTTTGACTTCTAAAGGTCAAATATGGCAGATTTGTCATGTTTCACCTTTAGCCCCTCTACTTTCAACCTTTTTCATTTCCTTCCATAACTAGTTAAAACTAGTATATCCCCGTTACTAACTTGAAACCCGCTTGTTTCAACTTATTTCTAAAATATTATTTTCACCATAATATTTATTAGAATTATTTATTTATTTATAACGAGACCCGGATTTTGGTTCGTTACAAATCTCCTCCCCTTATTTGGGTTTCGTCCCCGAAACCCGACTTCACATAAAAAGGTTCGGATAGCATTTGAGCATCTCTTCCTCGGTTTCCCAAGTCATTTCCGCCCCCTTTCTATGCTTCCATCTAACCAATACTTGGCTAATCTCTTTATTACGTAACTTCTTCACCTTCCTATCCAAGATTGCCACCGGTTCTTCAACATAATTCAACTTTTCATCCAATTCGATATCGTCCAAAGGGACAAAAGTAGATTCATCCGCCAAACACTTCCGCAAATGAGACACATGGAACGTGTTATGAAGTCTACTTAGTCCCTCCGGTAACTCCAATCGATAAGCTACCGTACCCACCTTTTCTATCACCTTAAACGGCCCGATGAAACGAGGACTTAACTTCCCCCGTTTCCTAAACCGTATCACCCCTTTCCAAGGAGAGACTTTCAAAAGCACAAAGTCCCCCACTTGAAACTCAATCGCCCGCTTCCTATTATCCGCATAAGACTTTTGGCGATCTTGAGCCGCCTTCAAGCGTGCTCTAATTTGGTCAATACTATCATTAGTTTCCTTGACCACTTCGACACTACCAAGCTCCCGTTGACCAATCTCACCCCAACACACGGGTGTTCGACACTTTCTCCCATACAATGCCTCAAAAGGCGGCATACCAATACTAGAATGGTAACTATTGTTGTAAGAGAATTCCGTCAACGGTAAATGGTCGTCCCAACTACCACCAAAATCCAAGGCACACGCTCGCAACATATCCTCGAGCGTTTGAATCGTTCGCTCGCTTTGACCATCCGTTTGTGGATGATAAGCGGTGCTAAGATTCAATCTAGTCCCCATATCCTCATGGAATTTCTTCCAAAAACGAGAAGTAAATCTCGTATCACGATCCGATATAATCGACACCGGCACACCATGACGTGACACAATTTCCTTCACATACATTTCCGCCAATCTATCCGAAGAATACGTTTCCTTTATAGGAAGGAAATGTGCACTCTTCGTCAACCGATCCACTACTACCCATATCGCATCATAACCCTTTCGAGTCTTTGGTAGTTTAGTGATCAAATCCATGGTTATATTTTCCCATTTCCAAAGCGGTATTTCAAGCGGTTGAAGCTTTCCATACGGCTTTTGATGCTCCGCCTTAACCCTTAAACATGTGAGACACCTCTCCACATACTTAACAATATCACGCCTCATACCTGGCCACCAAAAATGACACCTCAAATCATAAAACATCTTTGTGGCCCCCGGATGGATAGAATATTTGGATTTATGCGCCTCGTTAAGAATAGTTGTCAAGACACTTGACAACCTAGGTATCCAAATTCTATCAAAGCATGTCTTCAAACCCATGCTATTTTCACCAAGCTTATCAACATAAGAAATCATCCGTTCTTTCTTCAAGTCGCCACCAAGTGCTAACACTTGGGCCTCCCGGATTTCATCAATAAGAGATGATGAAATTGTCATCTTAAATGACTTCACCTTGATAGGTGAATGACTTGACTTTCTACTAAGCGCATCCGCCACAACATTCGCTTTACCCGGATGATAAAGTATCTCACAATCATAATCCTTAACCAATTCAAGCCACCGTCTTTGCCTCATATTGAGGTCCTTTTGATCAAAAAAATATTTGAGACTTTTGTGATCCGTGTAGATCGTACACTTAGCACCATACAAATAATGCCTCCAAATCTTGAGCGCGAAAACCACGGCTGCAAGCTCTAAATCATGGGTTGGGTAATTCACCTCGTGAGTCTTTAATTGCCTAGATGCATAGGCAATCACTTTCCCCCTTTTGCATCAAAACACACCCCAACCCCGAATGCGAGGCATCCGAATAAACAACAAAATCCTCGGTCCCGTCCGGCAAGGATAAAACAGGCGCCTTAGTCAACTTTTCTTTCAAGAGTTGAAAGGCAGATTCTTGCTCGGGACTCCAAACAAACTTTGTCTCCTTACGAGTCAACTTCGTCATCGGCAAAGCAATCCGAGAGAAGTTTTCGATGAACCTACGATAATAACCCGCTAACCCCAAGAAACTTCTAATCTCCGAAGGCGTCTTCGGTGATGACCATTCTTTAACAGCCATAATCTTGGATGGGTCAACGGTAATTCCTCTTTCATTAATCACATGACCCAAGAATTAGATCTCGCGCAACCAAAATGCGCACTTGGAGAATTTAGCATAAAGCTTCTCCTTTTGCAAGACTTCAAGAATCTCACGCAAATGACAAGCGTGATCACCCTCGCTCCTTGAATAGATGAGAAGATCGTCAATAAACACAATGACCGAACGATCAAGGAACGGTCTACACACCCGGTTCATGAGATCCATGAAAAACGCAGGTGCGTTGGTCAAACCGAAAGGCATAACCGTAAACTCATAGTGACCGTAACGAGTGCGAAAAGCTGTCTTATGAACATCCTCTTCCTTCACTTTCAACTGATGATACCCGGACTTCAAGTCAATCTTAGAAAACCATGACGCCCCTTGCAATTGGTCGAAAAGATCGTCAATCCTAGGCAATGGGTACCTATTCTTCACGGTCAACTTGTTCAACTCCCGGTAATCCATACACATTCTCATGCTCCCATCTTTTTTTTTTGACGAAGAGAACGGGCGCACCCCAAGGTGAAACACTTGGACGTATGAAACCCTTGTCAAGAAACTCTTGTAATTGCTCCATGAGTTCTTTCATTTCTGGCGGTGCCAATCTATAAGGCGCTTTAGCTACCGGCTTAGCACCCGGTATCAAATCAATTCCAAACTCTATCTCCCTATCCGGCGGAATCCCCGGTAACTCGTCAGGAAACACATCTACGAATTGGTTCACGACCGGTACATCGTGAATCTCCTTTACTCTTTCATTCACATCCGCGACACAAGCCATGAACGTCTTGCACCCACACGCCATGTATTTGGTCGCCTTCACATAAGTGCACAACCTTACTTTACCCTTTTTATCACCTTCTATGTAGATGGACTCTCCCGACGGGGAAACAAGTTGGATCGCCTTCGGTCCACATAAAATACTCGCCTTATTCTTTGACAACCAATCCATCCCCACAATAACATCAAAATCTCCCATAGCCAAAGGAATCAAATCAATAAAGAAAGTTTCGCCCCCCGCTCTCAACTTACAATCCCTGACACTACATCCGCGTTGTTCTTTGCCTCTTCCGCCGAAATGTGGAAGGCTCTTCCCTTAGGCTTTGGCGTCTCAACCTTCACCCCGCTTCCACCTTGCTGCTTTAACTCGGGACAATCCACCCTATTGTGCCCGGGCTTGTAACAGTTGTAGCATATACGGACTTGGCTTGGGCATTGATTAGCCATATGCCCCGGCTTTCCGCATTTATAGCATCTTGAAGAACACTTTCTACATTCCCCAAAATGCACTTTTCCACATAACTTACAATCTTGCGAAGAAGGTTTAACAAACGGCTTCTTACTAGGGCTCTCGCCCTTTATCTTCTTCACCACCTGTTCCACAATTTCCCTTTTTCTCTTCTCACCCCTAGCCTCTTGCCTCTTTAACTCCACCTCCCTTTCCCGACACCTGTTTATTAAATCAACAAGCGTGGTAAATGAGGATGGAGATATACTATCTCTGAATTCCACTGTTAGCATAGCATAGAACCTATCAATCTTGCCCTTTTCGGTCGATACCACATCCGGACAAAACTTGGCCCGATCAAAGAAGGCCCCGGCCAATTCGTCAATTGACTCAGTCGTCTGTCTCATGAGGAGAAACTCCTCAGTCATCCTGTCCACCGCGGCTTGCGGGCAGTGGTATTTCAGAAAAGCCGCTTTAAATTCCTCCCAAGACATAGAGGTCACCCCAGAAACACCTCTCTCTCTACGGAGATTCAACAGCCATTCCTTTGCCCTCCCAGTCAACAGAGGCACACTGAACATTACCCTATCCTCGGGCCTGCATCTAGTCGTTTCAAAATTCGACTCCATATCCACCACTCACCGGTGGCTAAGTATCGGGTCCACCTGACCGTCGTATTCTTTCGGTTTAATCACCATGAAATCCTTGAGAGTACAACCTCGAGGTTCCTTATCTTTCTCTTTCATGACCTCTTCAAGAGAGAGCTTAATAGTTCCCCTCATTTCCTCCATCAAGAGATTTGTGGCTTGCTCAAACGCCTTGGCCACTTCTTCCTTTATCATATCTTGGATCCTTGGATCCAACGGTTCTTCGTTCACATCAACATTTTCGTGGTGGTCACCCTCGTCCGTCATCTCTTAACTGAGAAATAGTACCAAAAACACCTTAACATTCCTATACCTTCAAATCACCTAGGGTATATATATATATATATATTTACCTACTTATACACATACATATACGATCACCTTCACCTAATCCTTGCAAATGTTCATTGTCATATGGTTATCATAAAAGCTCTTGCACATCTCGTCTTATTAATCATATTGGACAGACATGTTTAATAATACGTTATGCCCAAGTGTAATTATCATATGCATATAACAATTCACAAGACAAGTTTCGGCACACATAACACTTTGTCATTCAATCAATCATATGCATTTACAACATATATACATAATCACTTATTAAATCATTACTAACCTTTCATTTCCGAAAGCTCCGAGTCTTAGTCAAGTCCTTCGTGGATTCTCGTATCATTTCCCCCATATCAAGAGCATCCGGTTTGAGTTTAGTGTCTCGCACACCAAATCCCTCAAACCATTGCTCTGATACCAAGTTGAAACACACCACTTTTAAAAACAAAACTTTAACGCGCGGAAGTCTTAACCCAGGAAATTTTTTTTTTTTTTTTTTTTACCCTCTCGTGTACCGCGAGATAATCCTTCCTGGACTCTCGCGACCCGCGAGGGACCCTTTTTCTCAGAATGTTTCCAGTTTTCAGCAGGTTTTCATACTTAGCCATTTTTCCAACTTTTTCCAAAATACAAGACAACAAATTTGCCCAACACATGAGTTTTAACCAAAAACCCTTTCAACAACATGATCACAACCCAAAAACATGTTTTGTTTATCAAATTACAATCAAAAAGGGGGAATTCCACCAAATCATCAAAACATGAAAATATGCATACGAGGATCCGCCAACGCCTTGGACTTGACTTTGACTACCTCGGAGCTTTTCCTACATTCACCACACATATCACCATTAGTAATGAAGATAAATTCATAACAAACAAGTAAATTCCTACTTGTTTCACCCATTTGACCTGTTTCCACCCAAATTGTCATTTAGGTTACATATTCTTGCACCCTTACTACAAGTTTCAATTATGATCAACACATGATCCATTTCCATTATGGCACAAAGGCCATAACTCCTTTTCATTTATGATCAACACATGATCCATTTCCAATATGACACAAGGCCATATCTCCGTTTCATTTATGATCAACACATGATCCATTACCATTATAGCACAAGGCCATAACTCCGTTTCATTTATGATCAACACATGATCCATTACCATTATAGCACAAGGCCATAACTCCGTTTCATTTATGATCAACACAATTTATCATATCACAAGTATGCACACAATCACATAACACATAATCCATAAAATTCACCATTTATCATCAATACTAAGTAAGTGCATAGGCACTTACCTTTTGGGTTAGACGACTCCGCTCCGCCTTCTAGACCCACAATTTGATTGCCTAAACATACACACCTAGTTTAGTAATCTAATCATTCATTCAAAACACATACAATTGAGTTTACCACCCAAATTTCCATTTTCAACCCAAATTGACCCGTTTGGGTTATTTCCATATCCAAACACTCCCTTTAATCAAGAACTCAACTCAACCACTAGAATTCTCTTTCCAATACCTTGACACTAATTTTTATCAAACTAGTTTCTTTAAGTTAATTTGGGGTTTGTTTAAGTGTCTAACACCTCTATAACACTTAATCATCATCAATTTATCAATTTTTCATCAAAACCCCCAATTTCCTCCATATGAACCCTAACTTTCAAAAATCAAAATCAAAGGGTTCCATGGTGTTGTTCACCTTCCTACACCTTTATTTTAGCTAGATTATCAATAATCTAACACCATTTTACCACATGCAACCATAATTTCGGGTTTTCAACAAAACCCAACAAGAACACCATAAATGGTGGATCAAAGAGGAAGAAATCACTTACTTGATGTTAGAAAGGTGATGTGTGAGCCAACACCTTCAAGTTACAAGCTTCAAACACACGAATTTTGGCTTCAACCCGATTTCTCCTCTCTTCCTCTTCTCTTGAACGACCCAACTCCAAAATGAAGTCAATTTTGACTTCTAAAGGTCAAATATGGCAGATTTGCCATGTTTCACCTTTAGCCCCTCTACTTTCAATCTTTTCCATTTCCTTCCATAACTAGTTAAAACTAGTATATCCCCGTTACTAACTTGAAACCCGCTTGTTTCAACTTATTTCTAAATATTATTTTCACCATAATATTTATTAGAATTATTTATTTATTTATAACGAGACCCGGATTTTGGTTCGTTACACAACAGCTTCATATTTTGCCTTTAAACACACATCACAACTTTTGATCAACAATTTAATACCTTTGGAAGCCCCTTTCCAATAAAACATGTCCTTAAACTTTTGTAATGTAGGCTGCATACCCGAATGACCACCAATGGCAGAGGCATGACATAAAAGAAGAATGTCTTGTCTTAAGGCAGATTGTTGACCAATCTAAAACTTATGCTTCCTGGTTAAAAGAGTACCATTCCAAGACAGGTGTTTAATGATTTCCCCATTAGAGAGTCTGTTAATCAATTATTGAGCAATAACATCGTGTGCCCAATGTGCTTTAATTCTGGCTAATAGCAAGGGATCATAAGAAGATACAGCCAATTGAAATAAGGCTGAACCATGGACCCTAGATAAGGCATCAGCAGCATTGTTTTCAATACCCTTCTTGTACACAATGTGATAATCATATCCCATTAACTCGCTTAACCAAGTGTGTTGCAGTGGAGTTGTAATCTTTTGCTTTAGAAGATGTTTAAGACTTTTCTGATCAGTCTTAATAGTGAAATGCTTCAGTATAAGGTATTGGTGCCAATGTTTCACTACCAATAGAATAGCTAAAAGCTCTTTCTCATAGACTGATAGGGCACACTGTCTAGCAGATAAAGCCTTAGTAACAAAAGCAATGGGATGTCCTCCTTGCATTAATACAGCACCCAACCCTTTAGAACTTGCATCAGTTTCCACAACAAACTCTTGAGACCAATCAGGAAGTGCTAGGACTGGAGCCTGAATTAAGGCTAATTTCAGAATATCAAATGCCTTATTAGCTTCAATAGACCAGCAAAAAGCATATTTTTGCAGCAAATTGGTTAATACCATAAGAAGATATAAACCTTCTAAAGTAGCCGGTCAACCCCAAAAATCCACGAAGTTGTTTCACATTAGTAGGAGTAGGCCAATTTTTTACTGCTTCAATTTTTGAAGGGTCAGTAGATACACCCTCTTTTGAGATGACATGTTCCAAATATTCTACCTATGAACCAGCAAAGCTGCACTTTGATCTTTTTATAAAAAGTTGATTGTCTCTAAATAATTGCAAAACTTCTCTCAAATCACTCACATACTGCTGCATGTTTTTGCTGTAGACCAACACATCATCAAAGAAAATCAACACAGATTTTCTTAATAACTTGCGGAAAACAGAATTCATTAAACCTTGAAAAGTGGCAATCCAAAAGGAAGGACCAAGAACTCAAATAACCCTTGATGAGTTCTAAAAACAGTCTTATGAATGTCATCTTCACACATTCTAATATGATGATAACCAGATCTCAGATCAAGCTTTGAAAAAACCTCTTATCCACCCAGTTCTTCTAACAGCTCTTCAATTAAAGGAATTGGAAATCTGTTTTTAATTGTTTGATCATTCAGCTTCCTATAATCCACACATAACCTCCAAGTACCATCTTTCTTCTTGACCAAAACCACTGGAGAAGCAAAAGAACTAACACTTTCTCTAATGATACCCATATCCAACATCTCCTGGACCATCTGTTCTATCACATTTTTTATGGCCTCCTGGATATCTATAAGCTCTTTGATTTATGGTAGTAGATTCATCAATCAATTTGATTTTGTGATTACAACTTCTGTTGGGAGGTAAAGTGGTAGGAGTCTGAAAGACATCTTCATATTGTAACAACAAATCAGATATAGTATTAGGCACTGAATCTTCAATCACTTAGGGTTGATGTTGAAATGAGTCTGCTACACTGCTATGCATGCTAAATAACTACAACTGAACCACTGGACTATCTTTGTTGAGTAGAGTAGACAATTTTTCCATGGAACATAAAGACATACCATTCTTATTAGTGCCTTTCAATATGATAACCTTTGAATCAACTTTGAACTGCATGGTTAAGTTCATAAAATTCCAAACAATATCATCTAGAGATTGTAGCCACTGTATGACCAAAACCATATCATAATTGTCTAAAGGCAATAATAACACATCATTTTTAAACCAGGCCCCTTGCATTAGCCATTGAAAATCATGGCACAACTGATTACAATCCAACTCCTTTCCATTAGCCATTCTGACCTTCATTAGAGGAACTTCTGTAGTAGGGCATTGTAATCTAGAGGCTAATTTTGAGTCCACAAAGTTGTGTGTAGATCCTGAATCAATCAAAATTTGCATTTGCGTAGTTCCTATTGTGCCTACTACTCTCATAGTAGAAAAGGAACTAACTCCTGTGAAAGCATGAACAGAAATGTGAGCATCAACATCCAATTCATGTAATTCACTTTGAATCTCCTCCTCAACATAATCATCATCCCCATGAATTTCAAGCACATACAGATGCTTAAATTTACAATTATGGGATGGGGAGTACTTCTCATTACACCAAAAACACTCTCCTTTGGCCCTCTTTTCCTCTGCTATCTTAGCAGGTACTTTCTTGACATTTTTGATCATTTTATTAGCTGCTAGAGTAGGTAATAATGCCAAGGTATTTGTTGGATTGGCCACACTTTTATTACTCATTGGTGAGCTAAATCTAGTCACTGCAGGTGAAATAGAACTAGTAGCTACATTCTTTCTAGATTCTTTATCTCTAAACAAGGTGGAATAAACCACATGTTGTTTAGCCATAGCTATAGCATCACGCATGGTTTTTGGTTTAAATTTTTTAACTAAACATCGAATTTCAGGTTTAAGTCCCCCAACAAATAAACTTGCAGCATACTCATCAGTCAATTTAATTCTATTCAACAAAGTATCAAATTCCCTAGTATAATCAGGAAGTGAACCTGTTTGATTAAGATTCTTCAATTCTTCCATCGGATCATTTGATAATCGAGTAGAGAACCTGTTAACGGT
Source organism: Smallanthus sonchifolius (assembly GCA_023525975.1). Taxonomy (NCBI): domain Eukaryota; kingdom Viridiplantae; phylum Streptophyta; class Magnoliopsida; order Asterales; family Asteraceae; genus Smallanthus; species Smallanthus sonchifolius. The sequence continues at coordinate 2,317,544 of CM042045.1, read as the reverse complement.
TGATCTTGAATATTCATCCCACGTGATATCCTCTACAGATCGATTTTGACTATCAACATAACCTTGATGCCATTCCAAAGCTGCCCCTTCCAAATTGATAACAACATAATGAACCTTCGCAACATCAGGTGTCTTATCCACCGCAAAAAAAAACGATTACAACGTATAATCCATCCTTCAACCTCTTCGCCGTTGAATTTAGGAAAATCCAACCTACAAGTACGAATCATCCTATGCTCCTGATGACCAGCAAATCGATCAGCTCCCAATTTATTGTTGATTTCATACATTTGAGAAACTAATGTCGTCATGCCTATTTGCAACAATTTGACCGCCTCTGAATTTTGTTCCAACGTTGCCCGCTGACCTTGAATCGTACTCGCATTTTCTTGAGCTAATTTCTCCAAACGTTCCATCTCTTGAAGTTGCGTCGTCATCTTGAATACATCACAAATTGCAGGTAATTGAACCCTAGAATCACTGAATTTGAGCTCCAAAGGAATCGGTGGCTCTGATACCAATGTTATGATAAGAAATTGAGAAGAATCGTAAGAGAGGAAAACGAATCAATTCATTATCAAAGATGATCTTACAATCGGTTACAACGGTATATAACGACCTAAAACATTTGTTGCAACTATTTACACAATACCCCTTCAGAATTACAGAAGTGACATTCAACCCCCTGTACTTATTAAAGCTATCAATTGACATGTAACACCCTGCACCTTCTCCTGACGCCGGAGCCGCCCTCTCCCTTTATTCTTCCGGCGTAATGGTCGCCACTTCTTTGCTTCTGTCCTCTCTTGCTCTTTTATTTAAAAATTGATTTCTTTCATATATTTTCATTTGTTTTATGATTTTTCTTTTTTGTTAATTGCTTTTTGTTTATTGTATATTTGAATTGATTATTTCATTGATGTAACTAAATAAATTAATATTATGAATATGTGTTGAAAAAATGATTAAAAAATTGATTTTATACCTAAATAATAATTATATGTATATATGATATGATGTGTTTAAGAATTCAGTGTGATTATCAAGATAGTTGGTGTCGTATATTAGAAGACGTGAAATCTAGTTTAGAGAATTATTTTGAACACGAGGCTTCAACCAAATATGTGAACTGAGAAAATTTTCCAAACTAAGTCAAAGTTTACAAACTAAATTTTGAAAAGTTAAATTTCTGAAAATGACTTTGTACTTGTTGGGCGAAAAAACGTAATAAGTGTCCCCTCTGAATCTTCCCACGTGTCCATCAAGGAGTATTTTTGGGCGAAATACCACAAAATCGTTGGAAGACAGCGGGAAACGAATTATTTTTAACATTTACTTGTTAACTAAATAATTATTTGACATACTAAATTATTATTAATAGTTACTTATTAACAATCTTTCATTCTAAGAATAATTAGAATTCTTTTGATTGAATTCTATTAAAGTTAGAAACTTTGAAAAATAAATGCATGGTTCTCCCGGTGAAAAGGCCGAGAGACATTTGTTTCTCACGTCGGCCACATGATAGGCGAATTCGCACCGTCCGTCTGTCGCCTTTTTGGCCAAAAGAGTACATGATGGAACACGTGGTAGAATCTGAGGGTGACACGTGGAAGTCAAATTCGCATTATCCGTCGGCTTTCTTTGCACAAAGTCCAAAGAGTACATGGTTTTTTTCTAGAATGTTTAGTTTGGGAATTTTCCTATAAAATAAACTTCTACACGTAGTTGTAACTCACACCCAATATTTCGAATTGTAATTGAGATTTTAAAACTTGTAAGTTTTGTTTATAACTAGCTGTAAACTGTTTTACAGAGTTAGGCTATTAGTTAATATTCTTGGAAGTTTTGGAAAAGTTAATAAACAAGACGACTATTATTATATAATGGTTACAGAAAGGATTTATAGATTTAGATAGCTAACTGCTAAAACAAACAACAAAGTCGTTGTAGTATAGTGGTAAGTATTCCCGCCTGTCACGCGGGTGACCCGGGTTCGATCCCCGGCAGCGGCGATTTATTTTTTTAACTTCGAGATTACCATTTAACCTGTTACCAAACAATCCCTATTTTGTTCAACATGTCACTTCTAGGTGCGATATGATTAATACTAGTGACAACTCTGTTTAGCCAGAACTTTTTAAAATCGTTTACACACGGATTCTTTAAAAAAAAACTGACACGTTTAGCTAACCCTATCAGACTAAACTCAAACCTACGATTTCGTATTAGTTTAGTGTCGTGCTATGTTCTCAAGTCTCGACTACAGATTATCAAAATGAAACATAAACGCACAAAACCACTAAAACAGTAAAAGAAAAAAATTACAAATAATTCAACTGAAGCTAACAATTGACAAGATAAATCCACATGACATTCATACAGGTTTGTCATTTACTACACACATCTGTTCATAGATCAAGAAGAAGTTGTACTCAATGCAGTTTCTATTGTACACTGCCATTGCTAGACCTTGCGGCCACGGCGACTTTGCAGGTGCAGAATATTCAGCTTGAGAAACCTGGATCAAGATTTGCATTAAGATGGTGTAACAGTCCCCAACCCAATTGCAGTGAATGTCAACCTTTCCTGGAGGAGAAAAGATTAGACCACTGCAGGAATTTGAAGGTCCCCAGTACAAGTAGTCATGCCCAAGATACAACCACCTATTGCATACACAAACATAAGTGAATAATTACTAATTACTAATTACTATTACTATTACTAATTACTAAGAAGCTTTAAAAGAGAACTTCTTAGGAATAGTTAAGTTTTCATTTTTCTACTTTGCAACATAAGTTTCTTTCTTTACTCAAATGACAAAACTCACTCAATAACCGCCTCAGCGTGGGTTATATCAACTAACGAAAACGTGCTGGTACAATGAAAAATAAGAATGACATCGACTGAAAAACATCGGTATCGTTATCCAAATGTCTTTTATCTATATTTCGATCTCCAAAACTGACTCACCGTAACTTTATACGTTTCTTTTATATATTTAACTACGATTCTTTTTGTGCTTAGCCACATTAATGTCACCGTCTCAACCGTTTAAGATCCAACTCCCGCTGCGGAGCGCGGGGCAAAATTTATTTATTTAACCACGTTTCTATTTATACTTAGCCACGTTAATGTCACCGCCTCAATCGTTTAAGATCCGTTTTCCGTCATAAAACGCGGGGCAAAATTTCTAGTTACTATAATACCTCAACCCAATAATAGTTGGGTTGATTTTTGGTTATCTTGAATTTCAAAAAATAAGAAATAAACGAAAAACTAAAAAACAAACGGGCCGACCCACCAGTCTAAATGCATTTTTAATGCACAAATTCTACTAAATTACTTCACTAAAAAGTTTGGATTATTAAAAAAACTTTTAGTTTAAAATGTTATGAATATTGAAGACCACTATTAACTTAAAACACATATCAATACATCAACATATGTAAGGATTCAAACCTGACTAGGGGACCCGCATTATTATAAACTCACATAACACTAAGGGTATGTGTAGTAGGAGCATGGAAGGAGGGCGTGGTCGTCTACCTGGTTCTTTCATGGGCGTGGAACACCGCCCCGTGAGTGTGAAAGGGGACGTGAATGGGGAGGGCGTGGGGGCATTCACGAGCTAAGGGGCAAATCTTTTTAATTTATCACTCAATCAAATGAAGCCATATAATAATCTCTTTTTCTTTTTCTTTTAATTAAATAATAGTTGATTATTAAAAAAATAAAAAGGGGGCGTGAAACCATTACGCACTTTAGTGATTCGGGACAGTAATTGCCCCTGTATTGATGTGGCAGTGACGTGGCGTGGCGGCGCGTGAAACCACTACGGATGGTCTAAGGGTGTGAATTTCTGACATGAAGTTCGTGAGTTTGGATTTAGTATAAACGGGTTCGTGTCAACTTAACGGTTGACCGTTGACCTGTTTAACCCTTTTTTTTTCTAAAAATATACTTTATGTCATAAATTCAATTGGTTTGAGTAGTTTATGACAAAAACTAAAAGTTTAATGTATAAATTGACATAAGATTTTATAACTAAAATGTAATTAATAAAACTTAAATTATATCCAGAAAAGATTATCTTGTTAAATTATTTTTAAAAAATTAAGAATTTTTTTAAAATATATATAAAATCATGAAATTTCGATGAACATGGAAACAAATCATTTCTCTCTTCAAAATATGTTGGAAGGTATAATTGCAAATATCATGTCATCATGTGGATGTTTGGTGAACAGCTACTTGCAATCACAAATCAAGCTGTAATCCTAATTCCTGGACCCAAACACCCCTTATAAATAAACCCTCTCTCCCATTAAATTTCTCCGGTCACCGGAAAACAAGTCAAGCCATTATTCAGTGCAGGTGTAAGCAGAGATGGCGCAAGTTAGCATGGTGAAGAAGGCTTCCATAATTGCAGTCGTCGCCGTCACACTCTCAACGGTATCCACCGTGTCGGCTCAAGGCCCTGCACCTTCTCCTGACGCCGGAGCTGCCTTCTCCCTTTCTTCTACCGGCGTAATGGTCGCCACTTCTTTGCTTCTGTCCTCTCTTGCTCTTTTATTTAAAAATTGATTTAATTCATGTATTTTCAATTGTTTAATGATTTTCCTTTTTTTTGTTAATTCTTTTTTATTTTGTTGTATATTTGAGTTGATTAGAATATTTGTTGGAAATTGATTAAAAGATATTAATTTTACTTATAAATAAATATTTGTATGTACATAATAATATATGATATATATGGTGTAAATTTAGACCACAATCTGAATTAGGATAATACTCACGATCAATGGATCAAAGCAATTTTTTTATAAGCCTTTTATAGTGTTATGTGTATATAAATCAAGCTTTTTTGCCATACCACCGAAGAATAACACCAAGACAAGAGGTGATCCAACGTTTCCGGCATATCTCCACAAAGGGCGCAAAGCAAAGAGTCTAACTGGATATGTTGCCTGTTTAGAGCTACCAAAGTTGGAAGACGATCCAAATCTGCCTTCCATCCGAAAATATTGCGTTTGATTGGAATCTGTATGCACTATTTAAATTTTGCAGTGCTTCCCATGTTTTAATCTTTAGCAATTAAGTCTTTGATTGATTTAGTCGTGAACCCACTGGAGCTATCCCCTAGTCATCTCCAATCATCTTTGGCTTTTGATACTTGCATTTGTCCCAATAAGTTATGACATTGTTGCCACTCATTCCGTTCGAAGTCTGTTTGAGGTGGCCTCTTCTACCTCCAATTCAACTTTTGTTTATAACGGGTTGTGGACTCTTTAGAGACTTCCGTTATATAGCTAATATTTTAAAAATCTTTGAGATCGTTTCAAATATTAAACAAGACAAATATTTATAAAAAAAATGGTTTACGAAAATGAACGTGATAATTGTGTATGTGGTTCTAACGAAAAAGAAAACAAAAATGTGAACATCACTTGAATCAAACTTTATGAATGTCGTGTTAAGTCTACTTGATTTAAATAAATTATAATAGTGATCGAATGCGAGTTTATTCATCCATTATTTATTTATTTATTTAAACAGTATCATTTGTTTTAAAAGATTTAAATTTGGGTTTTGATTGTTACTTTAATATATAGTTAGGAAGGAGAATAAAACAAGTTCATATAATTTTTCCGATGAATTCTATTAATGGAAAAGAATAAAAACAACAAAGTCGTTGTAGTATAGTGGTAAGTATTCCCGCCTGTCACGCGGGTGACCCGGGTTCGATCCCCGGCAACGGCGATTCGTTTCTTTTTTTGTACCATGTCATTGATTTGGGTAGTTTTTTCAACTTTGAAGGTAAATGTAGAACCTATCTTCAAACCTCATACTAGTTCTCTCGTTTTTAAATGGGTCGGGTCATATTTTTATGTGTTCCCAAGTAAAACCCGACATGATATGAAACAGCACGGTTGTTCATATTTTGACATGAATAATACGACTCGATTAGCCTAATTTTTTCTATTTTACATTTACATATTAATCTTTTAAAATTATAAAAAGTTGCAACAAAATTTCGAAATATTACAAATGTATATAGAATTAGAGACCAAACAACCCTATACTGTTTAATATATCACTTCGAATTTCAGAGTAGCGCCAGCGGTTTTAGAACCTCTTTTTATCAAGTTTTTTTACGTTGACATGTCAAACCCGACATGAATATGCAAACAAAATGATTATTCATGGTTTAACACAAACACCACTTGTTTAACTTGAATTTCTTTAACTTTAACCTTTTTACATATCAGTAATACTTTAAAAATACAAACTTACAATCAAAAATACAAATGATCATAAAACAATTATACTGAAAGTATATATAAAACTTTGATGCTATTTTCTTTTATCTTTTAAATGTTGGCAGAAAATAGTCATGAAAATGTAAACAGGTTAAAAGAGTCAACCCGTGAACCCGTCCTGAACATGAACCAACTAGCTAAACGAGTTCGAGGGTCCGCCCCGAAAGTGACTGTCTCAGCTCAGATATAGTCTCAACTACAGATTATCAAAATGAACCAGAAAGGTACAAAACCACTAAACCAGTCCACAAATACAAATAATTCAACTGAAGCTAATAATTTAACAAGATAATTCCACATGACATTCATAAGGGTCTGTCATTTACTACATACATCTGTTCACAAATCAAGAACAAGTTGTACTCAATGCTGTTTCTCTTGTACACTACCATTGCTAGACCTTGTGGGGGCCACTTTTGCAGGTGTAGAACGTTCTGCTTGAGAAAACTGAATCAAGATTTGCATTAAAATGGTAACAATCCCCAACCCAATTGCAGTGAATGTCAGACCCTTCCATGAGGATAATAGATTAGACCATTGCAGGAATTTGAAGGTTCCCAGAACAAGCAGACATGCCCAAGATACAACCACCTATTGCATACACACACAAACACGTGATGAGAAAAATTACTATAATACCCTCAACCCAACCCAACAATAGAACTTATATATGGTTATGTTTTATTTCTTGCATTTCAAATATAAGAAATAAATGAAAAACTAAAAATGAAACGGGTCGACCGAGCCAAAATGCATTTTTAATGCATAAAAACCTACTATTTTACTTAACTAAAAAGATTGCATCATTATTATTTGAGTAAACTGCAGTTTTTGTCCCTGAGGTTTGAACAAAACATCAGGTTTCGTCAACCTGTAACACATTTGATCCCCGACGTTTGATGTTTTAAAACTTTGCATCCCTGGTCCTTAACACGAGCTAAATTTTAACGGAGTTAAGGACCAGGGACACAAAGTGTTAAAACATCAAACGTTGGGGATCAAATGTGTTACAGGTGGACAAAACCTAATGTTTAATTCAAACCTCATGAACGAAAACTACAGTTTACTCTTATTATTTTTATTAAAAGAACTAAATTTTGGATTGGAGAGAAAATGACTCAACACCACATATTGTCAAACTTTGGATCTTTGGCTAACTTTCTTGATAACTTTCCCGTTAAAAGAACTAAATGCATACAACATCGTAAAATACTAAATTGCTTTATTTAAAAAACTAAAGTTATCAAAAAATAAAAAAGTTAATAAAAAGTTGATGCATAAAACCTACTAAATGTATACAGCACATAAATATATTACAAAAGCAGAAAAATGAACATGGTCCCTTTTGAAGTGTAGAACAAATTACTTGTTTTGAGCCGTTACCCAACCCACCCACTTTGCCATAACTATAAGAGAAAATTTCATATATAGCTCTATAAACATGGGTCAATCTCATATTTACCTAATCAAAACTAAAAATTTCATATATACCCATGTTAAATGATTTTTTACTTTTTGAATATTCTACCTCTATCCATCATATGATTTTTTATAACCAAATTTTTTAGTTTTACCTCATACGTAACCCAATTTAAATGATTTTTTTACTTGATTTAAATGATTACATCTCGTTTTTGTTCCATTGCGAGTTCGATCGCGATTTTCAAAACCGATTCAGAAGGCGAGGATTGCGAGTTGTTATTAAAAAAAAACGGGTTCATAAGAAAACTAATAAAATGATAAACGAAAGTGAGAAAGTTAGATACAATATTTTTAGAAAGCTATTTTGTTTTGGTAAATATAAAATTTTAATGTTAAAAATGGGTAAATATGAAATTTTAAAGTTTTAGAAAAATAAGGGTAAAATAGTCATTTCTTATATTGTTTTTAATGAAATGGGCATATATGATATTTTTATATGTTTGTAAGGATATATACGATATTTTCCAAGTTTATAGGGTATATATGAAATTGCCCCTAACTATAACGGTGTTCTTACCACAAGAGACTTCAATGGTCGGCCGATGTCAACGAGTTCTGAATCAGGAAAGGCGTCTAATTCTTTATGTTTGTCTAGTAACTCATCCTGTAGATCACAATATAAATCAATAAAAATTAGTCAAGCCTCAATAAAAACAATAGAAACAAGAAAATATACAATAATATATACTATAGTGAAGACGATACAAATAAAAAAATAACAAAAACATGTACCTTGACAACAAAAATATCTTTACACCATTGTGCAACACCTTCATCTGTTTCTGGCAGGTCCTTCATTAAATGGCGCTTAACTCTGACATCAATCTGCACAATGGAAACGGATCAAATGGGTCAAAAGTTGCCCCAAGTGCCTTTTTGATATATACAACCGCCTAAATCACTTTATTTACAAAAATTGGATTACTAACACGTTAATTTCCTGTAAAAATAATTTTGAAAGATGGAAAAAGTGTTTCGGGTCAACCCCACCCGAACTAAAGGCTTACCGCAGAAGACTGCCCTTTAAAGAGCCTCAGCATTGTTGGCGGGGTTGAATCTCTGGGGATAGCAACCGTCATATCAATAATTGCAGGTGCAAATGATCTCATTTCACTCACTGAAGTAACAAATCCCTGATAAAAAGAATTTCAGTGTTAGACTTAGAAGTAAATAAAACCATATAGAAAACATCAATCAAATGCAGGAACTATTTGGTTCCATGTACAGCATAAATTTACCACTTTATTACCTCAGACTATTTTAAACAATGTGTTGTTTAACAATATTTAAAGATAAATGTTGAATAACTATATTACATCATAATTTAATTATTTTTTTACCTTTGTTCGAGGAATTAAGACATTTCTAGGAACAGGCAACCCCATTGACGATGCATATTCTTGAGCTGCTAAAAGTTTTGCTTTCGTAAAGCGAGTCCCTTCAACAAAAAGAGCCAACCAAAAGGGCTGAGGGTAATCTTTTAGGCGTCGAAGACCTGACTGCAGTACACATATTCAAAGTGTGTAAATACACACACTAAATAACCTAAGTTATGTAAAAATGTGTGATGATACCTTTAGGGTACTTTCATCTTTAGCCCAGCTTCTCTCAAGAAAAAGATACTCAGAAAACCACATTGACCAACCAATGACCTGCATGTATTCAATTGCTTTATGTTAGTAATTTGCAACATTATTTTGAAAGTAATATTAATAAACAGATTGGACTATCAACTATGTATGTTTTATTAACAGGGATGTGAATATCACATATAAAAATATTAATTTAATGTGTTATATATTACTATTTCATGTATTCAAATACTTACAGGAAGAAATTTTGATGATTTCTTCATGACAGCCAATGTGCTACCAAGACAACCTGATCTCTGTTTCAGGAAAGATTAAAGAAGATTAGTGAAGCCACAAACTTGCTGAGGTGACAATAAGAAGCACATAGATTACACACAATAAATAAGAATTATAGCATACATATGCTATGAAGTTCGAAATTTCAAAACATCATATCTACCCTTTCAAAACACTACAATTATCATATTTATCCAACTCATACCGAATAAAACAAAATCAGTAACTTATAACACTATTGAATAAACGAATGGGAAAGCAAAGTTATTATTGTGATTTATCTCAAAACAGGTAAGAAGCTTTATTTTACTTACTACGGAGTTGGTACGCATGATACATATTAGTGTTTTGAAAGGTTAAGAATGATACTATAAATTTTAGAAGGGTATATATGAAACTGCCCAAATAAATAACTAGACATCAATAACGGTATATCGGATATTCACCTGAGCAAACACCCATCCAATGAGCCAATCAATGTCACTTTTATGATTAGCTATCACAAGAGCATGTTCTTTACCTGGGCAAAAAAACTAAGGTAAGCAAAAACTATTTGTGCATAAAACTATTTATTGACTAAACAAACCTAACACGTTACAAAATCAGTATCCAACTTACCCATCATTTTTAGAGTCTCAGGGTCTGTGTACAGGTTAACCTGCAGCAATATAACCACAAAAATCTCAACAGGATTTACAAGTAAAATATTTTATCTATATAATGTCCAAAACTAATTTTGGACAGGTACTTGGTAAATTAACGGTGAAAAAGAGCTGATGTCAGAAGAAAATATAAGAAGAAATAAACAGGGATACCAGTTCTTTTAACTTGTATTGATTTTATATATTTGAGAGATTTATAGCTAGTTATTGATTAACAGAAGTGGAAAATGATTCTTTACGTCCTAATTAACAACTATACAAACAAAAGCAACTGCTTGAATAATTAAAAGCATATTAAAGATGATCAGAAATAGACACAATACACATATTCAACAGATAAATTTAGTAAAATAATGTAAATGCTACAAAAAAACATGTGTCTTATGAGAATATGGTAAAAAGAAGATATCGAACCAAACATATATTGCAAGTCATCAAAATGGCACAATTTACAGGTAACCAACTAGATATTAATAATGGATTAATGGGCATATATCCGAAAATCAATGGCTTAATTGTAACGTTCCCGATTACTAAAGAATTGTTTACCGCCTTACCTAAACAACTTATCTGCCTATTGTGTTTTATAAAAGGAGATAACCGCTTTTGCAAGTTCGGATAAAGAAAAGTGTTTACGTGTATCTGCTTTATCTTAGAGTGAAATAAGCTGTTTTCAATAAGCAGACTAATATTGCTTATTGAGTTATAAAACAGCTTATTTGACCACCCTAAGGTTAAACTTGTAATTTTAACAAATAAATCCCCAATCACAGAATCCATGAGGTTGCTTATTGAAAACAAACAACTAATCAACTTAGTAAAAACAGCTTATTAAACCCTAAGGTCAAACTAGTAATTTTGAATCCCCAGTCACATAATCCATGTTTCAATCCAGTCATTGATTACAGTTAAAACTCAAATCAACAAAAGCAGTAATAAACATAGCAAAACCCTAACTCAACAAGTGATTTAAAATTCATTATCACCTTAACTCCTGCCCACCAATCAACGATCCACACAAGCTCCAACCATAACAGCTCGGCTACCAGTCTGTTAATCCTTCTAAACAAACTCTTCGAGAATGGCCGTACAGTTACAAAAATAATTGCCTATAAAACGAAGTGAGATTTAGTAACAAATCAATAACAAGCTGTGAATCTAACAAATCAATGAAACGGTGCAGAAATTGTGCAACTCTGTAGTGAGATTTGGATTGTATGATTGTAAGTGAATGAGTAGGGCGGAGATAAACCTGAATCAGATTGACGATGAGGCCAGATACGAAGAAGAGGACGCCAATTGGGACGATAACAGCTGCTGCTGCGATAGCCATGGCAGACGGCACCGCACTGAAACTCTGTGTGTGTGTGTGAGAGAGAGAGAGAGAGGAGAGGAGAGAGAGAGAGGGGAAATCCAAATGAGTAGAAATTATGAATTTGGATCAATTATATGAAATTATGGAAAAAAGTTATTATTTGCAATAAAATAACACATTTCTTGTTTACTCTATCTTTATCGGTTCGATTAACGGTTAATCCGATTCGATTAATTTAGTTAAAGTTTTTTTAGACTTAATGGATAATTGATTGAGTAAAATGATTTGGATTTATAAAGTAAATGGACTCAAATAAAATTAGACTAAACATTAAACAAGGGTAAAAAAATGGGCTTATGATTTAATCGGTTAAGTCGGGTGTTTTGGTTATAAATGAATTCATAATTTGTCTAACCGTTAACTGAACCGAATAACCATATCGGTAATTCGGTTACGGTTAAAATTAACCGAATAACCAAATTCATATTCGGTTTGTTTTATTTCAGTTTCAGTTCGGTTTGATTAAGTAGTTTTTTGGTTAATCGGTTTTTATGGTCACCCCTAATTTATTCTTTGAACAACTGATAAGTTTGCTGATTTGTGACTTTCAGTTTACGGGTTCCAGCCGTGGAAACAACCTCATGTACAAAGTGTAGGGTAAGATTACGTACATTAGATCGTGAAGCGATCCGGCCTCTCCAGACTCTACGCAAATGCGGGAGCTAAGTTAAACTCGAGTACAACCTTTTTATTTCTTATTGATCTTAAAAAATATATAAAGTAGAAAGAATATTATTTGAATTGTATTTTTTAAATAAAACACAAAAAGTGGTTAATTTTCTTTTATTTATTTTATGAATCGGTTCCTTTAATAACCTAACACGTTATAAAATTTACTCTTATTGATGATCATAATAGTAATAATAGTTATATATCTAGTCTTGTGTATTTTATCATAATTTCAAAATCAAATAAATAAAAAAGATAATTGTACTCTTATAAACTCCTATCGACCCATGAAGTATGAAAACTTATGCAAATTACACGAATGAAGTAAATTCAGAGGATTTCGTAACATGTCTTTTCCTCCCAGATAAATCGGCATCGTAGGAATTAGACTGAATACACGAGTAGTCACACTATAATGAAACACGTCAAATACACTGATTAAATGATACAGGGTTTTTAAATATGGTTTAGTCGAGCGGTGTAATCGACATCGCCTACAAGAACGAAGAAAATATGTTATTATTGTCCTTTTAAATAGTGTCATGCATGGAACCCTAGCTATAACAATTTATATTTAGGTCGATCTCTTTATAAGATGATATATATTTATCATTTTGAAATTTCACTTTGTGTCCTAACATAACATTACATACTAAGGTTATGTGTAATGATTTAACTAAAAAGTGAGGAAAAAACGGTTCATCACGTCAGTAGAAGAACAATCACGCCCGAATCACTAAGCTGTGTAATGTTTTCCCTATCCATATATATATAGTATACATACGCATATACATATACAAAGAGACACTTACTCCAAAGATGTTCAGTAATTAAGTTATTAAAAAATACAACCATGGGAAAGATATTATTATATATTTCTTAGATTAATATTATGATATCGCCGATTCAAATCTAAATATTTTTGTTTACATATTAAAAACTGCACTAGTTTTGAAGATTTTATTCTTTCGTGATGGACTAATAGTGTGACATCCGGCATTTTCAGGTTAACTCAAACCTCGTTAGTTCAAACATTTTTCATTACAAACTCAGTTAGTCGCACATACATTGCATTTAATTAGGATTTATTAAATGTGTCAGTCAGTCGCACACATCGGATCGCACTCGAGTCTAACCCGGAACGTTGGTGATTAATCGAACATTAATATTACGAACATTAATAATTTATATTTAATATAAATTATGAGTTTTAGGATTTATATGTGATTACGTGAATTATGTGGATATTATTGTTTTCGTACGTGTTTATCGTGTGTAAAGTGTAGTTAGTATTTTTATAAAAGTTAGTAGTTTTATAAAAATAAAAATTGAATGTTTTAATTATTAATTAAGTTATTAGTTAATTAATTAGACATATGGGCCTTAATTAAGCCCGCAGGCCAATCTAACTACCCATTAAGGATGGATAAGGATAAAAGTTTAAAAAAAAAAAAACATAAACCCTAATATCCCTTTGGCCGTCGCGACCCCTTTACCCTCACCCTCTCTCGACCGAACCAAGAACAAGCCAAGAGGATCGTCGTTCGAGCCCCGATCGTGAATCCGGAAGTAGATACGTGCTAGTCTACGCGTTTCTAACGTTCCTACGTAAGTTATTTTATAAAAATCCAACACTTTTTCATTATTATTTTTGAGATCGAAACCCTAGATTATCCAAACTTGATGATTTTGAAATATAATAATGAATTGGTTAATTGATTGATGTTGTTATGTCGTATTGATGATTTTATGAAATTATGTGAAACCCTAGTTGTTATACGATGTGAAAATTGAATATTTTTTATTATGTGATGTTTAGAAATCGCATGTTAGACGTGAGTTATGATTAATATAGTTGTAGATATATTAGTTGAATGATTTGGAATCGAATTGACGTGTTACTTGTGTAAACGAAACGTGTAATTGACAAGTTACTTAAAATGGAAACTTTTTGAGAATTCTATCTTTCATGCTAGAAATGATTAGGATGATGTGATGATGGTTATGAGCTACTTGATACATGTTGACATGATTTGTGAAATTAGATTTTGAATACATAACCCGGTTTTGCGAACTTTCCAAATAAGGAAACTTTAATTGTTAAAAGTGGTTAGAACTTGCTATTTAGACATGCATGATATGGTTTGATGATTGGTACATGTTAGTTAAGATACAATAACTTGTTGTAACGTGTTAGGTATTTGAAATCACGCATGCTAGTCATAGGTTACTAAAGTTGGAAACTTTGTCTTGAAATATGATTTGCATGTTTAGGTTCTAGAAAAGTGTTATGTGATGTGATGAGCTAGAACATGTTAGAGTGATACTACAAACATATCAATGATGATAGTTTCCAGGAAACACGAGTCCCGAACAAACCTGCTATTTATAGAAACCTGCTATTTATAGAAACCTGCTAATTATAGAAACCTGCTATTTATAGAAACTTGCTATTTATAGAAACCTGCTATTTTTGGAAACTTTCTATTTTTGGAAATCATGCTTGTTTGTTAGAACAATAAGGAATTGTTGCTAAGTGTTACCTGCATGATCTTGTGTGTATAATATAGAAGTATTATAGTGAACAAACATTTAATCGTTAAACGGGTCACCAACGGGTCATCGGGTCAAACTTAGTCAAACTTGGTCAAACATGAGTCAAACTTGTAAACTCTTTTCAAACACTTAAACAATGGGATTGTTTGGATACTTAGGGTTCGTATTCTCTTGCACAAACACACACTTATAAACCGGTGTTTATAGGTGGCAGTTAGTCGTCAAGCATTCTAAGCTCGTTTTTCTTTCGCACATACTCTAAGGTGAGTTTCACGGCCCCTTTTCTTACGTTTTAAACTTGGGGGAGAAAACATGGGTACGAGCATTTATGTAAGGCCCCCTTCCTGAAAGGCCTCACTTATTGGATTTACTCATCAACACATAGCACTTTAAACGTAAGGCATTCATTAATACAGCGGAAACGATTTAATCTTCTTTACATACGCAGCGGAAACACATAACATGTCTACATACAAACTGAAACTTGTCTGAATCAACTAAAACAATAACATAGACAGGATGCCAGACTCTGGTCTTCGGGTAACTCTTCTCGCCAAGCCAAGCATCCACTTCCATCTACTGCCACCTACACTTAACTGATGTGCATACTAAAAATCAGCAACGCTGAGTGAGTTCTAACGTTTACTTTAAATCAATTTTTACAAAAGATTTACTATTACATACATACTGCCCTTAAGGCCAAAACTTTACATACTTTACTTTTCAAACAGTTTAAAACGTATAATAAACCGTCAATTCCTCTTTACTGTACTGCCCTCATGGCTTACATCCATGAACCGACAAGTACCTGGTCAATGCCCCCATGATCAACGACCATGAACCGACAATACCGCTTATCCGTCAATTCCTTGTCACTACTGTACCGCCCCCATGGATTCATCCATGAACCGACGAGTACCTGGTCAATGCCCCCATGGATTCATCCATGAACCGACAATACCCTGGTCAATGCCCCCATGGCTCACGTCCATGAACCGACAATACCGCTTAACGCTAAGGGGAGGTTGCGTGGACCTCCCGAGCAACCGCCGTCACTCATCCCAGTTGTACAACCGTTAACGAACCACAAAGGTTCTTACTAATGGGTAGAACCCATATCTGACATCTTGTACAAGTAACATCTGTCCCAAGGACCTTTATAGCTGGTACATATTCCCGAAGGAAAACTGTTCACTTTACTGTTCATAAATATTTCTGTAAATCTTGCTCATAACTTAACATATATCATGCCTTTGTTTATGTATATAAAAATATAGTAAACGCTTGCCAAATGATATATCTTTGCTTTTACTGAAACATAGCTTATCATAAAAATACATCTTACTTTCTGAAACATAGCTTATCATATATATCATGCCTTTGTTTATGTATATGAAAATATAGTAAACGCTTGCCAAATGATATATCTTACTTTACTGAAAACATACTAGCACATATATCATGCCTTTGTTTATGTATATGAGAATATAGTAAACGCTTGCCAAATGATATATCTTTCTTTCTAAAACATAGCTTATCATAAAATACATCTTGCTTTCTAAAACATAGCTTATCATAAAATACATCTTGCTTTCTAAAACATAGCTTATCATATATATCATGCCTTTGTTTATGTATATATAAAAATATAGTAAACGCTTGCCAAATGATATATCTTACTTTGCTGAAAAACATACTTTTGCCTCTTTTAAACCTTTCACTAAAACATAGCTTTTCTCTTCAGTTTATAATATATAAAATATAATAAACACTTTACACTAAGTATGCACACCACCCCTAAAGAAGGCAAAAAGGGGATTAGAACTCACCTGGTATCTTAGCTGGTATGATCTACCGGATCTCACTCAATCTAAACAATCATAACAATTCGACACGTATTAGACTTAACTCGACACTGAACTGTTTCACTATTTCTGAACTTAAGGCTCTTCGAAACTTCCTAGTTTCGATACCTGCAGACCTATCGAAACTCCTAGTTTCGATACATGCTGACTATCGAAACTACCTAGTTTCGATACAGGTTGACTATCGAAACTTCTAGTTTCGATACATGTCCCAGACCTATCGAAACTTCTAGTTTCGACCTGCGCAGACCAGCCTTCTTCCCCGTGAAAAACCCTAACTTTCGCATGCAGGTCCGACCTTGTCAAGATCCGGACTTTTTTACATTCAAAACGTTTGTTTTTCGTTTAAGAACTCAAATCTTTACTTTTCTTTCAGTTTCATCCGCAAAAACACCATCTTTTTACTCAAAACCCGAAAAACCCCAAAATGAAGAAAAACTCAGATCTAGGAGAATCGGTTACCTGTAAACGCTTCCTTTTCGTTGATAAACACTCACGAGACTCTTGCTAACGATCCTTGAAGCTCACTCCGAAAACCGGGACTTTCTCTCTCTAAGCTCTCTCTCGCTTTCTCTCTCTAGAATTCCGAAAATGGTGTTGCAAATGAGGGTTTGGGGCTGGTCTTGAGACTTATAAGGGCCCAAACCCTTGTCCCTTTCGGCCTATACACCCCGGCCCAAGCCCGCTTCCCTTTTCTTATATAAGTTTTAAATTTTCGTGAATTCTTTCACACTCTAAAACTCAGGATGTTACAATTTAGATCTTACATTTCTTTTATATCACTTGTGTACTAAGCGCAAACATATCATGAAAGTCCTTACATATCGAACCGTTAGTATATGGGTTAGCGAGGTAATCTTGAGTAGTACTACTAGGCATTGACAAGCCCCACCCGCGTTAGTCGCGCTAACACGACAGGTAGTCGAACGGGTGTAACATTGACCTAAACATTCACCATTGATTATGATAGTCATGGTGGGAGGCAGTACAAACATAAACAGTCAGCTTCGGTGTCAAAACGCTTTAGTAACATGTACCAGGTTAGCTACCTATGATATAAATTGTAAATGGTATTATCTAGTAAACTTTACAAACATTGAAACCTGTGAACTCACCAACCTAGTGTTGACACGTTTTAGCATGTTTTCTCATGTCATTAAGGTATAAGCACAAGCTAAGGCATGCATGCATTCGAAGTCCATCATTTTCAAACTCAAGAATTATTTATTTTACTTATTGTTGAATTATTTATTTTGGCGCGACTGTTTTGGCGCATGCTTTTCATCTAACTTTTCGCTTCCGCAAGTCTTACATTAAATCAGTGTTTTCATTTCTAGTGTTGCATCGTGACTATGAGAAATACTAGTGGTTTTTATTAAACTCATATAGAGTCGTTCAAAGTAACTAATGACTGAGATCCTAGTATGTCACGCTCCTAACGGTAAAACTCCGTTAGTGGATTTTGGGGGTGTGACAAATAGAGTAACAGTTGGGTATTTTGTTTGGACGTCGGCTTTTAATATATAAAAAGTTAATAATTCACAAAGAAAAACCGAACATATAATTGCTTATTAGCTAAATTTCAATTTGTATAAAATATTTCATATGCGTATCTATACTATAAAAGTTTTTTATGTCACGTGTCGTCTTCATATTCATTCTCATCATTTTTGTTCATGTCTCTCTCTCATATTAAATACACTTCTGTCTTTTAATAATAATATATATTTAAAGAAAATACTACTTATAATAATAAAACACATTTAATTTGAATTATCTTTTATCATAAGAAACTCTGAAATCTAATTACGTAACTTTTATTTTAAAATCAAATAGCTAATCAAAGTCAAATTACATTAAATAGTAATTAACATATCTTTGAAACTCAATTATATATTAATATTTTTACATACTTTGAATTTTTTTATTCTTAGTATATGTATTACATTTTTACATTCATAATATATATATATATATAGGATTAGGTTCAGGTAAAAAGGATTCTAATTCTAAGAATGGTGAGAAGGATTTAGGGCCATTAGATCAAATTGTAGAAAAGATTGAATGGTTGAGATTAAATTGTAGCAGAAAAAGTTGTTGGAATAGTATTTTAGTCTTGACCACTTTTGTTGACTTTTTATCAAGTTCCCCCTCATTTTAAACGTTCATAACTTTTACGTACGACATTATTTTTTTAAAAAAATTACACCATAAAAACGAGCGTTTTTTTATATTTAAAACGAGTATAGTGTCGTTATAAACAAAAACGAATTTTTTTTTACGTTTTCCAGCTCATTGTGTAATTAGTCAGGTCAATGTGTAATACAATTTCAATGTGTAATACAAGTTCATTGTGTTATATGTATTTATCATTGTGTTTTACGTTTTTCAACTCATTGTGTAATTAGTCAGGTCATTGTATAATACAAGTGCATTGTGTAATACCACGTCTGGTCATTGTGTAATTAGTCAGGTCATTATGTAATACAAGTTCATTGTGTAATTAGTCAGGTTATTATGTAATACAAATTCATTGTGTAATACAAGTTCATTGTGTAATACAATTTCATTGTGTAATACAAGTTCATTGTGTAATACCACGTCTGTTTATTGTGTAATATTTGGTCATTGTGTAATTAGTCAGGTCATTGTGTAATACAAGTTCATTGTGTAATTAGTCAGGTCATTGTGTAATACAAGTTCACTGTGTAATACAAGTTCACTGTGTAATACAAGTTCATTGTGTAATACACAATGACCATTATGCTCTCCCTTTAAAAACAATAAAAGGACATATGTCAAGCCAGAATCTTTCTTACCCTTCTTATTTTTAAAACCCTTTTTACTATAACATAACTCATATATATATATATATAGGGGAGGGTTCCAGATAAAACCACAAGTTAGGCGAAAACCGAGAAAACCACTAAAAAAACCAATTTTACTCGATCATATAATAATTTTTATTTTTTGTTTTGTTTTATTTTTATTTATTTATAAGAGTATCAATGTAATATTAAACATTTTTACCAAAAAACATTTTTACACATAGAGTTACGTATACGTAAACATAAAACAAAAAAATTACGGTTACGTATACGTAAATCAAAAAAATTGATTTTGGATACGTATACGTAAATCAAAAAATTGCCTAAAATGATTTGGTTTTCTTGGTTTTCGCCTAACTTTGTGGTTTTCTCTTGATCCTTCCCCTATATATATATATATATATGTTTTAAGAATTTTATTTATGATATTTTTCATATTATGTGTAATACACGAGGTTCTAAGCTAGTTAGTACATAAAATGACTCTTAATCAAATAACGTTATTAAATCAAACAGAATAGACATACAATAATATTTTTCCAGAATTTAGTGGCAACAAGAGCATTACACGTTTTTTTTTTGTTTGAATCGCTTTATAACTAAATTCGCTTTCTAAACTTTTAGTCAAATAACTCGTGCTGGTCATCTACTTTGATTCTTTGAACCTAACATACTTTGTTTTGGCTTCATATTATTCTTAAACTTATCTCAACAAACACTAAAAAGTTATTCCACAAATTCATCAATTCGAAAAGACGTGTGTCTATATATATTAATATAAAGGTTGATCATAAAACCTTAGAAAAAAAAAACCAAATTCTAGCCCTTCATTTATCAAAATCATAAAACTTTAATTAATCATAATAAACCAAATTTGACCGGCCATCGATTAAGGGTGCGTAGAGGGTGGTTTGGTTCAAACCCACAACGAAACGTAACTATAGTTTTCCGTTATTGAAGAATATTAACCAGTCGGTTTTTGATTAGTTGGTTTTTGAAGTAAGTTTAGTTAGTCATGATTCAGTTTACTGGTGAACTGAAAGGAGGGGTTCCTATTAGGAGTTGTTTTTTTGTATTGTGTGTAGAGACTAGAGAGCAAGAGAACTGGATCATAAATGTATATAGAATTGAATATGATCATACATCAGTTCAGTTCAATCGAAACTGAAACATCGCAGCCCTCAAAACCAAACCATATATTATGTTGGTATCGATTATGTTTGAGTCGGTGATTATCGATTTTGTTAGTTATGCTTGCTAACCCCTCACAGGCTCGCATAATGCTTCTTTTGTTTCAAGAAATAAAAAAATACCATGTTGTAAGTGAGATGATAGTGTGATGATTTTTTTTATGCTTAAAGGGTTATGCTTCTTTTTCTACGCTTTAAGTCTTTTGACATTTAAGTTTTTTATTTTTCAAGTCCTAGGAAGATTAAAGAAAATATAATAACGAGATGTAAGTTGTTTAGAATAAAATTTATTTTCCTATTGGCAATGAATACTTAACATCTTTATCGAAATCATTTGTTAACTATTCTTATAGTTGATGTTTGATAAAATGTCTAATGAATACTTAAAATCGTTTAGAGCATTCACAATCCGTTCTTTATAATTATGTGAGTGGGTTTTGTATATTTTATGGAATGGTTTAAAGTGGTTGTGAGTGGAGCAGAGAGAAAATATATAAGGTTTTTGTAAATATAAGGATAAAAGTAGTGGTTTTTAGTATAATTATAACTATAATGATAAGAAGAGAGAAAATTAGAGATAAAAGGTAAAAAAAAGTAGTGTTTTTTAATGTAATTATAATGATAAGGATATGAAATATAAAGAACGTGGAATGCTCTTATTTCTTATATTTTTTATGGTTCTTCATATCACTCACCCTTATATATACAATATAACTATATAATCAACTTTAAATAGAGAAGTGTGAAAGAGATAAAAATATGTAGTTAAAAACCAGTTTTAAGTAATAGGTATCATATTTAAACCAATTATGTATATAAATATCGGTTTTGTATCTCTCTCACACACACGCATAATATAGTGAGAGACATTTGTTTTAGAACAATAATATGTTAAACTAGAGAATCATCTTAACTTCTATATTAATAATTACATAAATAGATTAAAGCGTATTCGGATTTCAATATGTTTTGAGATTTTGTTTAATTGGTATTGACAACATTTTGTCAACATGCATATGTACATGTGCACTATGTGTTATATATTTTTTTTATAAAATTCATGAGAGATAAGATCAAAGAAATTGAAGAAAGAGCTGGAGAGAATTAAACCATTTTTTCTTACTGTTTTCATTAAAGCACTATATACATATATGATTATATAGTTCTCACGGCTCTTAAGATAATATTGATTCTAAAATAACAAATGCTCTATATATAAACATTTCGGATAGGTCATAAAACTGGTGTAGCTTATTTATTGTCTTAGCTTTAAGTTTCACTTGTTTTATTCTTTTCATTTAAAATGGACCGTTCGTTCATGTCGAATCGTCATCTTGTAAACTAACCGATGACACCAACAATCATGTTTTTCATTGAAATCTTTTGTTGTTATTATTCTTCACAAATATTACACATTTTCATTGATATTTTCATCCTAATTTTCTTAGTTAAACATATATTATACTATGTTATGTTATTATAACATTGGTTTATACAAATGAATACATGTAAAAACACGTGTTAATAAGAATATTAGTTAAAGTTCTAAGATTAGGGACAAAAAGAAGTTGTATTCCATTAGAGGCGGTATATATTCATCACGTTTAATATCACATATATTCATATACTCTCTTAATTTTCAATTATTTATTGATATTTTAAGTGTTTTTCTCTCTACTAATAAAAATATATTGCAAGTTTATAAGTTAATGTGTCATTTTGTGGAATAAAACAAGTATGCCTAGAAATTTATATTAATTCTTAATTTTAGATAATTGTTGGCCAAAATGTGAAATATCATTATAACAAAAAATATATATATAAGACATTTACATGTAATATAAATATAACAAATAGAAATATCAATATCAATATTATAAAAAGGTATATATCAAAACCAAGTAATGTTAAAGACATCTTTACAACTTATTTATTAAAAAGTACATAACAGAATAGATTTTGATTGTGTTTGACAATGAACATGATATTGGTGTTGATATGTACCATATATGTGGTTATTGGGTGGTGGGTAGATAAGATTGTCTTTTGATGAGGTGAGATTGATGTTTGAATCTACCTTCGTGTTTTCTTAACCTACCTAAAATAATTATAGTTGATGAAATGATGATATCATTATTTAAGAGAATATCAAAAAACGGCGCAGCTTGTTGTCATATCTATGTAATTTTTAATGTTTCTAATAAATAATCGAAGAAAACGGTTAGAGTTAAAGTGGTGAAGCTCCATTGAGATCAAGGGTTCGAGCACCACTATGACGGATTTGTGTAAATTATTATTAATAGTTTAGGAGACCTCAAAATGGGTACTGTTGTTAAAAATATATATATATAAAATAATAAAAATAAAATAATTTTATTAAACTTAATATTTAAGTTAATAGATATCATAATACAATAACCAATATAAAGCATCCGGTAAACATCACCATAAACACCAAGTTAATCTAAGTTTACATGTATATTTTTTTAATGACAAAGTCACTACTCACACACATTTTAAATTTACTCACTTGTCTAACACGGACTAGAACTCACAATCTCTTAAGAATGAGACACTATGTAACACCTTGATACCATTAGACCAAATATCTTTTTGGTTTATCTATCTTTATATAAATTGTGATATTTGAAAAAAAAAAGTTAATAATCTATACATACTAATAAATAAAGGTTTTAGGGTGACACATGTCATTCTCATGTTCATGCTCAACATTTTTTTTCCCGCATCTCTCTCCTATTTAATGATACAGGTTTCTATAAAAAAATTACAATTTTTGTTTCCCACCTCTCTCTCCTGTTAAATAATAATTATTTTTATAACTATTTTTATAAAACAATTTTTAATTAAACAAATAGCTTTGTTCATAAAACATTTTTATAGTTTGAACATTTCTTTCATTCTTTTTATAAAACATTTTTAAAAAATAACTGTATAACATATATAAAATTTGTATTAAAAAATTATGTAATATGTCAAAAATATGTAATATTAGATTTTTATTACTAAGTGTATATATAACATTGCATTTATTCACCATGTATAATATACATGGTTTCTAACCTATATTATAATAAATGAATAACTATACTTGCTAGGTGTTGACTTCTGATGAAATCTAGATTTTTTTATGCTTTTCTCTCCTATTAAATAATGATGATATTAAATAATTAAATATATAACATACATTCTAATATTTTATTAAAAATTACTAAATTAACAGAAAATTTTAATTATTTCTTATTTCACAGATGATTAATAACACCAAACATAGAAATCTTCATAAAAAATACTGTTTTATAACAAGTTAATATTTTTATTCAACCAATGTAAAACATAAGCTTTATTCTAGTAAGACAAATATATTAAACAAAAAGGTGTTAAAAACCATAAATGTAGTTAGCATCATGATTGAGGCCCCGATTTACGATTTGGTAAAGGGGTCCCAAATTTTCCCTTTTAATTACTACAGTGAGATCCAAACTCGTCTACCTTATATTCAACTACTATTATACCCGCGCGCGTTGCGGCGCGCTAAACTGTAAAAAATAACGTTTTGAAACTTTATACAACTAAATCAAAAAAATTAACGTCCCCGTATCAGTACATCATTTCAATGAAAAAAGCACTGATAAATACCAAACAAATTATCCCAAGCACAATCTAGTCATTTTTCATTCAAGTTTTTCACTCTTTCTGTTGCAACCTTGGAATCCCTGACCGCTGCAGGAAGACCCATTTTTCTTTTCTCTGTACAAATCTCTCAAATCGAACCTTTTGTAGGTAAAAGGGTTAAGCCAAGCTTTTGAAGATCCGGACCCGGCTGCAAAAGCACCAATTAGGTAGTCATCTTGACCCTTTACTTGTAGTATCCGTCCGACTTCTTCAAGTAAACCATTGTGCCAAGCAACTCAACCATGCAAGCTAAATGTTGACTTTCAGGGTCAATGTCATGTACAGTCTTCATTGACTCAAACACCATCATTGCCTCTTGAACCATTCCGGAATGGTAGCAAGCTGTTAACACACATAAGAGTTTCACTTTATTAGGTTTTAAATCCTTGTTAGTCATTACTTCAAGCAATTTACAGCATTCAATTCCTACTTTGTTGGGGGAATAAGCACTGATGATTGAAGTAAAACATATAACATTTGGTAAAGAAAACTGCTTGAAAACCTGGAAAGACAATTTATCATCTCCAAATCTAGAATAACTATCTATTGAAGAACATGAAATTGCAAGATCATGATCAAAGAAACCATCTTAATTTCGTCATAATAGTATTAATTAGAGAACCTTTAAAAAAAATTATGTCCAGATAACACCTGAAAACAACAATTTCAACTTCATCGTGTATTTAATGTGGATATACAATTTTAGTACTTCTAGTTCATCTGATTTAATGATTACCTCACATGTAGGAGGTAAAGTCTCTCGAAGAAATGTAACCATTTTTTTAAAAAGACTCGTTCTGACCTGTAAACCATCCTGACCCGCCTCGCCCGTGAGACTGAAGATATTAAGTCATTAACAAAAGATATTAGGTTACATAACGACTATGACTAAGAAATTCTGCAAAAGATTATAATGCAAGTTGACTTGTATAAAAAAATGGAATTTTGAACATATATCTTCAATGCACTATTTCCCTCCCAAGATTAAACCGTTGAATGAATGTGCCTACCACTATACTATACCTTAACCTTAATCATTCAATATTATGTTTTTAATATATGAAACTTTATATTTTTCAAGAGCACAAATAAAAAAACATAAGTTGTATGAATACAGCAGTTTGACTTGTTCTTTCATGTACACGAATAATCTATCCTTATAATAGTCCTTTTCACATAAGAACTCTGGACAGAGAGTTCTAGAAGCCCATGAATTTCAATTATGCTTTTATCTGTTTCTGTTGCAATAATATACACTAAAAAAACTAAAGACACATAAAAGGGGGGTAAGATGGACCTGAAGCCAAGCACCAGGGGTCAAGAGCAGAGGAACCATGTATATTAAATTTGTATTGTTTCTGAATCTGAGCAGCTGGCCATAACCAAATCAAAATTAATGATACCATATATAAATAACATAATATTCTGTTAAAATATTCTTATTAACAAAACTTCAAGTTAACAACCTCATTTACAAGCTCTTGAATAACAGATTCAGCCCTCCCAAACCTGATCATTAGATTAGATCCCAGATCCTTGAACAAACTTCTCAGAACTCTCATAGCAAACAGTAGCAGCTAAAACATTTCTTCATTGAAGTCTGCACCACATGGATTCATAATTTCATATTACATTGAATGTGGTTGCTAAAAAATCCTTAAATAAATTTGAAATCAGAGATCTTAGATCAAACAAACACATAGCAATTAACCCAAAATCAAATCAAATTACAAACGAAACCCTAAATTGAAACTAAACCTGTAAAATTCATCCCAACCAATAGAAATGGAAGATATCCAATCAAGCCTAGCACTGCGACAAAAAACATTTTGAAACGCAAAATCGAACACTAAACTTACCAGATCTGCCAGAAAAACCGAGCCCCACATCCACCTTAGCGATAATAGACCCACGTGCCACCCATTGCAGAAACGAATACAGATCCCTCTCAAGGTTGGACTTAACACCGCCACGACTGTGCTTGAACCGCTTCCCCCAACACAGGAACATCGCCTCCCGCAACAGCTGGAGACCGTCTCACGACTTGCATACCAGCAACGCCTACCTCTTTTTTTGGAACAAATGAAGAATAAGATACATAAAAAAAGGATTTCCCGTGTAGCAATGGTTACCTGCCGAGATATGGCAAAAGAACATAATCATGAACCAAAAAACCAAAGACCGTGGTATAATTATCAGCACTGCCAAAAATTTTGCCTCCTGATTATGGTTATAGAGAACATTAAAACAATGCAATCTACATAAGATTAGTCGTACTAATGTCTATAAAGACCAGCTGCATGCAAGAGATCATAGGTTCTTGGGTATGTATCGAATGGCTCACACCTGTGATTTTGAGTAAAGATGGGTACATGGATTATAAATATGATAATTATTTTTATTAAGCAGTTTAATAAAGGAAGTATTATTACCAATCATGCATAACTCTAGAAGGTTTGGAACTTGAGCGAAATTCCTGGGATTTCCTTCTCCACATTCTGAAATGTCATCAACAATTCAGCTTTTGCGTTAAATGATGTTAGTTACATAAATAGGTCAAATAATTCTTCAAAACAAATGAAAACATAAATAAATAAATGAAACCTGTACCTGCTGAGATACCCAATTTTTTATTGCACCAAGATAAATACCAAGGTGGTGTTTTGCAACAAATTGGCCACTTTGAACTTTTTATTGCACCAACATAACTTGTATAAATTATCCCTAAAAAACCAACATAAAACACAAACGTCGCCGGAAGATCCATCTCTTTGATGAACCTACGGTTTATTTAAATATAACAAAATTAATTTCAAGAAAAGGAGTTGGGATGCTAGATTGTTGATTTGTGTTGATCCGAACTGGTTTTATCCTATTATTGCTAAACAAACTTTTAGATCAATTGCTACCAATAGTGAACAGGAATAACTTTGCAACAAATTCCACATCAAGTCTATATTCCAAAATTACAGGTTCCATATCAAATACCCATGTATATAACTTTCAGGAAACAAAGAGTAACATTCTACACCGATCCATCATCTACATCCAAACATCAAATTGAGATTTTAAATGTAGGGAAAATAGGTTAAAAACCCTATGTTACATTAAGAATCAGTAGCAAAGTATGTGACTTTGTAGTGGATTTCTTGAAAATAACCTCATAGTCGAAAGATGCAAAGATGAGGGCATAAACCCACATAAAGAACATGAAGAGGTGAAATAAAACTCAATCACTTACCGGAACGAAGTTCCGACGAAGGCAACCAAACGGTACCGGTACCGCTACCACATCAGCCACCAAGGATAACCATGAAGAGACTCGCCATGAGAGACATAGAGATCGAGATACAGAGAGATGGGGGAAGCGGGAAACCCTAATCTGGGTTCTGAAAAGGGAAACGCAGAATAAGTAAAGCAGCTGGAATAGAACTTGTACCCAATGCAAAAACAGTCAAACACTTGTACATCATGCAGTAAAACCTGTAAATCCTTCACCCTAATGGGGTTTAAATAATATAGTAATTTCCAAATAAATGAATAAATATATATTTTTTTCGTACTCTTACTCACCACATGTAACCAAAATATACTTTGAAGGACTAAGAAAAAATTACTAGATTTTTCATTAGTAACATTTATTTATAATGTAATTGATATTTTATTTGTATTTATTCTTTTCCGATGATAAATATTAGGCATGGGAAAATGAACGAGTCAGGTTGAGCGGGGTGAAGGGTCATTATGGATTCGGATTAGAAAGGGTAACAAGTTGTTTTAAAAAAAAATGATATTTTGCTTTGGGTTAGAGAGGGTTGTGACCAGAATTGGTTCGGGTCAAAACGGATTGTTTTAAAAAAAATGATATTTTGGTTCAAGTCAGAAGGGTTTTAAGCAATAATGGAATAATTCTATCATTATATCATTAGATAAGAGCAGACGTAATTCATATAAACATAATAAGTCCTATTCAAGCCATCTTAAGAATAGTTTTTAGTTTTTACACTTTTTTTCACTCACAGTATGAGAAAGAATTAGACTTTAGAAGCACTCCTAGTTTAATTAAGGAATGAAACGGTATTCAATTGTTTTATAGATCGATATCAAAGAAATAGAATCGAGCCTTACATCATATACCGGATTAATAACTACTTATATTGTAAATATGGAAGCTAATATCGTATGTCATATGTTGTAATATTAGTTATCATGTTTAAGTTTTTTCTTAGGGTTCGATCATTGGATCATGAAATGAAGGAGGAAGAAAAAGAACCACCGGTTTATAACGATGCATAAAAAAACCGGTTCGGAAACTGACCCAATATTGAAACTTGTTTGAGTGAAACCATAGCGATGCATAAAAAAACCGGTTCAGAAACTGACCCGATATTGAACCTTGTTTGAGGGAAACCATATGTAACTGACTAAAACCGGTCAAAACCTCTATAAGAACCGGTTTCAACCCTGTCACCGGTTTCAATCCTATCAAACCCCCTAAAGAACCGGTTCAACTCGAATCGGTTTGACTAAAAACTCGTTTTGACTTTTATTGATCAAACCTAAACCTGTTTAGATTCCTTTAACGAATTTCAACATAAGATGCATGTATTTTATGTTATATAACGATTAACAAGACTAAAGTTAATGTGCTATTATCAAAATTTATATTTGAAAGAACTAAATTTAGAACTAAAATTCGTTAAAGGAACTGAAATACGTAACACGTTTAACTTATGTTTGATTTGTTAACTTGTTAAAGAAGTTGGAATGTGATGGTTATGGTGGTGACACATATAGATGGAAGCCGTGGCGATGGTGGCAACAATAAAGATAACATTGGTGGAGTCGTGGTGGTGGTGGAGTGGCGGAATTGTACCAACATGATGGTGGTAGCGGCGGATGTTGCAGCGAAGACGGCTGTGGTAACCGCGAGGATGATGGGCGCTCTGAGAGCATCCATGGTAGGGGTGGTGACTGATGTTTGAGTGAGAGATCCAAATTCTTATAATTTAATTTCTTTACAATATTTTCAGATTTAATTTTTCACAATTTTAAAATAATGAGTTACTTTACTCAAAGGATATTTTAAAAAATTCATTCCAATTATAATCTCAAATAATATTCCAGTTGTAACAAATTATAACAAACACATTAGAAATTGAATTCAGTTCAGATTCCAATATAACACTATGTAGGCAAATAATCTAAATTCAATCCATAACCTAACAAAGACGATATCAATCATCAAAATCTAACATGTAAAATCTCATCTAAATTCAATCACATTCGTATAACGACGAAATCACACCGAATTAGCAAACCTACTCCGATCCGTTATTCGTTCTTTCATTCACAAATTCGTACAATCAATTCAAACAAAATGAATATCACAACGCGATTAGATCGACTGGTACAGAATGACGGAGTGTGTTTTCGTATCGTTACCTTGTGCGAAACTGAGATCGAAGGATCGGGGTGAAGATCCGGGAGAAGGCTAGGCGTAAGCGAGGAGAGAGGTGGAGGGCATAGACGGTGATGTGATGGATGAGTTGCTGGAACGATCCGACGAAGAGGCTGAGGCTTCTGACCGGCGGGATGTACAGCGTCAACGGCACCGCCGAGAAGGCGACAGCGAAGAATAATTGCAGCATTTATTTCTTGCTTTTGAGCGTTGGGGAGATCGACGGAGAAAAAAGTGATTCATTTTTTTAGGTGGTGGGTAGCTTTCTTCAATGCAGGGTTGCTGTTTGTTACATAGATTGTTGACACGTGGATGGTCATGATGACTCCACATAAATTATTGTTTTTAGCTTCGTAACTGTTCAAACGGATTTTATTTGCAATTAAATACATTTTTAGACTAATTTTTAATAATTTATGGCGGCACGTTCCGGCCGTTGTTGAACCAAACATTATTAAAATAAGATGTCGATTTTCCATATGTTTTGCGACGTAAACATGAATTAGTTATTTCGTGTTCATGTTATGTTGACATTTGCAAATTAACGAAAGAAATTAGATTAAAGTAAAAAAAAAAAAAAATTTTACACGTGGCTCGATAAACCGCAAATCAATCAACGTCTTCGAAATTTTGTATGAAAAAAATCAAAAGCATTACGTAAACTCACCTGTTGCAATTTGAGCATTGATTATATTTAAGACATTATATATAACAGAAACAACCGCTTTATACTCGCACATTGCAGCAGAGGCGTAAACTCGTGACAAAAAAAAAATCAAAGTTTAAACGTTAAAACCCCACGCATTGCGGTGGAGCTGTACGATGCCATTAACGTGCGTAAGGGCGAGTTTGCGAACTTAGTCACGTGCGTTGTGACGGTGACACTAACGTGCTTAAGTAACGAATTTGAGACGGATCGGTTTTTTAGATTGAACCGTAGATAGAAAAAAGTATTATGCCTATAATTTAAAAAAAGATAAAAAAAAAATTAACAAATCTAAAAAGAAAAAAAAACCCACAAAAAAAAGTTGTTTAGTCATATATAATAAAGTAATGGAAAATGAAATATAAAACATAAAACAATGGCTTTGTCGGTGGCTTTCCATTGGCCACCGACATTGCCTTTTAAGGTTAAGTGAATTTATTTAGTGGTAACAGTTTTTCAATACAAACGATCAAAGCAAAATACAACTTTTCAATGAAAACGGAACCCGGTCAAAAAAAATATGAATGCGAGCAAAACCTAGCTACGCAAGCCCCTAGAGAGTGTCGGTTCAACGGTTGTGCCAACAACTCCCAAGTTTGCACAAGTTCGACTTTCTCAAGCAATCAACAGATAGTCCAACTACCCATTAGTTAGTGAGTCTAGTGATATGATGTTTGTCGTCCAGGTTTTGAGTTTTGACCATTTTGTTGACATGTCTTCCAACGGATGATCAAGATAGCAGGTGAAAAAAAGTTCATAAAATTTAAAAAAAAAAGAATTAAAAGAAAAAACAATGAAAAAGGCAATACCTGCCTGATCCCGGGGCAGTCTGGCGAGGGCCGGTTTGCATGTCCGGTATCACACGTTTTTGCACCCGTAAAAAAACATTAAAAACAGATTGTTGCAACTCAGATAACTAGTTTTAAAATACAGATCCAAACACCCCTTTATATACAGTTTCAAAGACCAAAATATATAGTCTCCAGACAAGCTTAATGAGTTGGTCTACAATATTAAAAGCAACAATCTCATTTCCATATTTCTGATCTCAGAAGTTTGATTGGTTGACTAATTGACTTCACTTTCTTTTGACCACCAAGGTCTTGTTGACTAAACTTGGATGATTTTTTCATGTTTTCTGAAGCATCGGAAACCATATCATATCTTCTCAAAACCACACTTGGGGGTGTTCATGGTTCGGTTTAAACCAACCATAAAAAAACCAGACCGGACAATGAGATAATAGGCTTTGCAAATTCTAATGTCTAATATAGATTACTAACTTAACAAAGAACCACAAAAAGGGTATGTATTCCCATGCCATGATGATCCATGACATAAGTTGATGATGTGCCATCATGACAGTTCATTAAACATGGTTAAATAACTGCATAAAGGTATGACATGAGTTGATGATATGTTATCATGGTGCTGTTTGTGGTCATCATGGGTTACTTACCATGAACATAAACTCAAAGGTTGCTACTTAATAGAAAACCAATACAAATAATACTGGAGAAGAAAGACAGCGAAACTAAACCGGAGCCAAACCGTTTTGTAACAGACTAACAATTTGCTTTGGTTTTAATTTTCAATGTTTGCTTTTGGTTTACAATGGTCAGCAAACCGTTACTAATGATTTGGCTCATGTTTGACCTAAAACCGAACTGTGAACACCCCTAGCTACACTAAGGGCTATAGAAAACCGTTACTAATGGTTTGGCTCATGTTTGAGTTAAAACCAAACTGTGAACACCCCTAGCTACACTAAGGGCTATAGAAAACTGTTACTAAGGGTTTAGCTCATGTTTGACTTAAAACTGAACAGTGAACACCCCTAACTAGACTAAGGGCTATAGTACAATCGGCTGCCGCTGGTGAAAGTGTGAAAGACAAGTTTGTCATTCAAACCCACCATACAAAATACTAAAAAAAAGTGAATATCAATTATGTTATTTTTTTGCCCATCTTCTTCCTCCAAACTGTATTTGTATTATTATTATTATTATTTTGCATAAATATAACAAAAATATAAGAACACAAGTACAAAAAAATAATGCAAATTTTTTACTCCATCACTCATCCTTTTAATTACTGTAAACAAAGGAACAGTATTAACTTTATTGATTAAGTTAGGCTGAGAATTGGTTCCAAATTGATATACATTTTGACATTTGGAAGTCAATTTGTGGAATCCTTGATTTGAATTTGATGTGGAACTATATGATTTCAATCAATATAGCAATAATTAACAAGAACGACTGTTGAATCTTTTTCCACCAATTTCTATGTGATTTTGTGTTCTTCGATTTCCATTGTGGTGGTGCTTCCAAATTGACGGAAGTAAATGGGTTGAACACATGCTGATGGAAATTACCCAGTCTTATACATAACTAGTTTTATATCCGTCCGGTGGCCGAGTGTTAATTTAATGTCATAATGACATAAGTATTTTTTTCTTTGCATTCTAAATAAAACAGTATTTATTTAAAAAAGAGCCAAAATATGTGGAATGTTTCACCAAAAGGGTTCATATTTACATAGACATTATAACATAACAACAAATAATTATAACGTTGATGTTATAGATGTGACCGATGAAAGAGGTGGTCCCCATGAAGCTTCGTCCACATAGCCCATTCGTCAGCTGTAATCCTAGCAAACAATTCATTCGTTTCTTCAAGATAGTAAAACTATAAAGAAACATGTTTTAAAAATTGCAGGCAATGCACAGTAACCTCGTATAGAAAATATCACAACCTTGTTTAAAGTTAAAAAAAACACACATATCTAGAGGAATTTGGTGTAATAACCAAGTATAAGCATAAATTGAGCATACTATTGTTTTTGTAATCACAATGAACACATTAAGGGAGTGTTTGGGGTAGCTTATTTAAAGAGCTTATGCTTATGCTTGTAAGCAGAACCATATAAGTAGCTTATTTCATCCCTAAGGGTAAATCTGTAATTTTGCATCCATGAAAAATAATCAGTGTGAAATCAGCAAATCTCAAACTGCTTACTATAAAAACAACTTATTAACTTATTCATAAGATAAACCGTGTTAACAAACTATGATTTTGTAGCTGAAAATCCGAAAGAGAGTGATTATGATAGTTTATTAGCTTGGGTAACCCACAAATACATTTGAACTCTCTTCTGATGACTTGACCCGTTTGACTTTTTTTTTTTTTCATTTTGGAGTTAAATCATTTAGCATATAACCCATTTGACCCGTTAGAGTTATTATCATAACCCAAAGCGACCCGTTTTTACTAACAGGATTGATTATTTTTAAAACAGTTCTTATTGAGTTTGATGTTAAAATACAACCATTTGATTTTTAAAAGCCAAAGTTGATTCCTGATATAGGACATGCAGGGCAAGAAAACAAACAACTATGTTTCTTAACCTCAACATATCTGATACCAGATTTCGTCCCGATTATAACCTTCACAGTACCTTCCATCCACTCGAGTTCATCCCGAGCTTTGCAACCCTGCAATTTTGCGTCCTGCAACTCGAGTTAGAAACCGACTTATAACCTTTCAAGTAAAAGCGATTCAACATTAGTATAAGTATTCCCATTTATATAGCTCATTTTTTTTCTTAAGAAATTTCACCAACACTTGACATAAATCATCGTGGCTTTGGGTTTACTCTAAACCGTTTCGACTCAGTTTCAGGTGAAACCCGAAAATACGTTTAGCTAAATGGGTCGTGCTCATGTCAACCAAACGGGTTGAACTTCCCCCAACCAGTAGTTAACTTATCTGTCGGCTATCCAATCAAGACATTTATTAGTTTTTTTGCTTTTTTAAAATGTTTTTTATATAATAACTTATTATTGGCTTTTTAAGATGTCTTTTATATAATAACTTAAACAGTTACGACACTTTTATGCGAAAATTTAAAACTTTAAAAAATAATAATGTGATGTTAAGGTTCATGTGTGCCTAAATGGCCCCTTTTTAGTAAATGGGTCAAAATTAGTACGCTTGCCAGTTATCATCACGGGTTTGTGTTTACTCTAAATGAGCTCGGGTCAGTTTTGGATCGAACCCGTAAAACTGTTTAGCTAAACGGGTCGTTTTCATGTCAACCCTGACAGGTTTGCGGTACACTTTAAAATAAAATATTTTACCCATGTTAACTTCAAAATCATGTTTATATTTTTCAGTATATATATACAGATAGATAGATAGATAGATATAATAAGAAAAATAGTATAGCTGATCGGTATATTTTGTTTTTAAACCTTTTTTTTATTGAAGTAGTAGAACCTAATATTTTCTGGTATTGATAGTTACAATAAAGTGGCCGGTAAACGGGCAATAATCTGCGTCGCAACCCCCTTTTGGATAGCAAAACCGATCCTACTAAACACGAAGTTTTAAGTCTTAGGGGCCGAAATATTACTGTGCACGACTCGCTGAACCCTATTAAGAAATTTCACTGCCTTCGGGACCAAGAAACCAAATATCAAAAGCAAAAAGGATATTAAACACATGTGAAAATAATAAGTAACTATTTGAAAGAATATTAGTTGGCATTTGCCCAATGCCTCATCTCATCTCTTGTAAAGTATCAAGATTCATTATTCCTAGGCAATAAAAAGGGTCATCAACTAAGCATCTCATCCCATCTCCACAAATATTTATTTAAACATATATTTATAAAAAAAAAGATGAAAACTTTGTGTCATATAATAGAATCAGAACAAATGGCAGGTTCCCCATCCACATAATCCCACAACTCACCATCCCAAATCTACCTTTAAAGATTTGTAAATCCCACATCACATATTCTCTTTCTAGAGTCAATAACCCACTAATTTAACCATAATCCCATTTCCAATCTAAACAAATAAAAAATAATTATGGCCATAATAAAATAAGGAAAAAATTAATTGAAACGAAAAAGAGAATCTTGAATCAAATCAAAATCTAAAACCATAATTTTTAAGCACTTTAGAACAAATGGTTATGATTATTTTGCTCCTAAATCATCATTAAATCAAAATAAATATAAGGGTGCTTGGAATTGCTCAATAAAACTAGTTATTTGATCATTATGTATTGATACAATAAATATAATTAGTTTAAATGTTTGAATTTAAATATAATGATCAAAATGGTATGATTATTTGTGGCTAATCAAGTCCTTAATCGGTAAAACACACGTAATTGGCTAACTCCCAAAACGTTTATTATTATCAAGAAATCTACTCAAAAACTTGATTACAATGAATACCCTATCACGGTATTTATATAGACTAAAACCTAGACACGTTTATAGTCAAATTAGGATAGCTAAACAATAGGATAATTAATATTTAAATAATCCTAACAACCTAGCCTAACTTGCATAGGAAGTCTTCAACTTATCCATTCACACTTAGCCTCCACGCCAAGTATTTGTTGATCCGGTTTGTACCTTGTCTTGCCTTGCACGCCAAGTCAAGGCCGGCTCGGTAATTCGCCAACAATCACCCCTCGAATTTCTGAGTCGTATTGGGGAGTTCTTCAACACCGAGTAGATCTCGCATCTCTTTGAACTTGATCTTTGCTAGTGATTTCGTGAGTATATCCGCTTTCTGTTCTTTGCCACAAATATGTTCCACCACCAATTCATTCCCTTCAACACACTCCCTAATATAATGATATCGGGATTTGATGTGCTTGCTTCGACTATGGAAAACTGGATTTTTCACTAATGCAATGGCGGATGTATTGTCCACACGCAACAATACCTTTTGAGGCTCTTTCCCGGTTATCTCACTTAACAATTCTCTAAGCCAAACCGCTTGACACGCGGCTGAGCTAGCTGCCATATATTCTGCTTCACACGAAGAGAGTGCTACGGTACTTTGCTTTTGAGAGCACCAAGTAATCGGAGATGATCCGAAATAAAACACGTGACCCGTAGTACTTCTTCCATCATCGGTATCAATGTTATGGCTACTATCACTATATCCGATCAATTCATCTTTTCCACCTCGGGTATAGTATATGCCATGACTTTTAGTACCTTGCACATACCGAAGAATTTGTTTAATAGCTCCCGCGTGAGATTGTCTTGGACTTTGCATGTACTGGCTGACTATCCCGACTGAATAGGCAAGATCGGGTCGGGTCTGGAGTAGGTAACGAAGGCATCCTACTAACTTTCGGTATCCGGTCGCTTCCACTTCTATCTCATCTTCGGCTTTTGACATCTTCACGTTTTGATCCAAAGGAACATGTGTTGGATTGCAATCTTGCATTCCCGCTTCCTTTAGGATTTTCAAAGCATAAGCTTCTTGTTTTATCTTTATCCCATCGCTTGCTTGTGAAACTTCGATCCCAAGGTAATATGTGAGTTTACCTAGGTCCGACATATCAAATCTCGTCGCCATATCTTTCTTGAACTCGGTAACAACAGTTGCATTTGTACCCGTTACAAATAAATCATCAACATATACGGCTACGATTAATAGAGATGTTCCACTTGTCTTTCGATATACGGCTTGCTCTTGCATGCACCGGTGAAAATTCATCTTCTTTAGGATAGAGTCGAGCTTGATATTCCAAGCCCGTGGTGCTTGCCTTAGCCCATACAACGCCTTGTACAATTTGTAAACTTTATTCATTTCTTTGGGCTTCTCGAATCCTTCCGGTTGATAAACATAAACGTCTTCCTTCAATTCGCCGTTTAGGAAGGCCGTCTTCACGTCTAGATGATGTATCTCCCACCCTTCCACGGCGGAGAGAGCAATAAGTAACCGGATAGTTTCGATACGTGCTACCGGTGCAAAGACCTCATCAAAGTCTATCCCGGGTTGTTGCACGTAGCCTTTCGCCACGAGTCGTGCTTTATATTTATTTATGGTACCATCGGCATTCTTTTTAACTTTGTACACCCATTTTAATCCAATGGGTTTTATACCATTAGGTGGCTCGATCAACCTCCACGTGTTGTTTTTCTCTATCGATTCGATCTCGTTTTTCATGGCTTTAATCCACTCGGGTTTTAACTTTGCTTCACCAAAGTTCCTTGGTTCATCACTTTCTGCTAAAAACAACATTTCTTCACATGTATTTAGCTCAAAATCATTAAATTTAGATGGCAAAACTGATGGGCGAGTTGAGCGTCTCACTGGGGTCTCAAAATCAGCTTCTTGGGCCACTGTTTCAGTGCTGTTTGAGCCCGACTGGGCTGCTGAGCTTCTGCTTGCTGCTGTCCCAGCTTCAGGGATGTTCTGTGAGGCTGAAACACGGCTGGTACTGCTTGATATGGGGCTGGAATCTCTGCTGTTTAAGGCAGAGGAGGTGCTGGTTGGAACCGACCCATCTGCACCTTGTTCAGAACTGTTTTGGTCACTGTTTGGGGCTGTTTCGGACTCGACTGGGCTGTTTGTAATTGGCCCGGTCCCTGCATCAATGATACTTCCCCATACTACAAACATCCCCGGTTCTCCACCTTCCCCATGTTCGGTTTTCGTCGTCTTTTCCCAATTCCATCTTTTCGTTTCATTAAAGATTACGTCCCGACTGACGATAATCTTCCGGTTTCTAGGGTCGTATAACCGGTATGCCTTGGAGCCCGGCTCGGTTCCGAGGTGAACGAGGAGTCTTGATCTATCATCCAACTTTTTCAGGTGAGTTGTTTCAATTTTTGCATAAGCCACACATCCAAACACTTTGAGATGCCCAAGGTTCGGTTTCTTTCCTTTGAACTTCTCATACGGTGTTTGGTCTTCTAATGCTCGAGTAGGTACCCGATTGATCAAATACGTGGCATGACGGACCGCCTCGCCCCATAGATAGTTTGGAACTAACATCGCCTTTAGAATACTCCTTGTCATCTCCATGAGTGTTCGGTTCCGCCGTTCCACCACACCGTTTTGTTGGGGTGTGTATGGAGCGGTCAAGTGTCTTGTAACACCTTCTTCTTCACAAAACCGGTTAAAGCTTTGTGAGGTGAACTCCCCACCCCTATCGGTCCGTAGGGTCATGAGAGGTTTCCCGGTTTCCTTCTCGATTCCAACTTTGAAGTTCTTTATTACTTGGAATGCCCCACTCTTTTCCTTTAACAAGTAAGACCACATATACCGTGAGTAATCATCAATTAGAACAAGGATGTATTTGTTACCTGTCAAGGTTGGTGGGCTAATAGGTCCACACAAGTCACCGTGGACTAGCTCGAGTACGTGTTGTGCTCGATAAGATGCTTCCTTTGGAAATGGTTTCCTCGTTTGTTTTCCCACCATGCAAGACTCACACAATTGGTTCTCATGGTGGATCTTAGGTAGGCCCTCGACCATTCCGTTCATCATAAGCATCGATTTGAAATTGAGGTGGCCAAGTCTTGCATGCCACACCCATGATTCTTCTTTCATCTTGGTTTGTAGACAAACCGGACTCCCGACTTTCATCTTTATCTTGTAAAGTCGGCTTTTGTTTCGAGTGACCTTCATTAGCAAGTTTCCACCTTTGTCAAACATGGTTAGGTACTCGTCTTTCATTCGTACCTCGCTTCCGGATTCGGTTGCTTGACCAAGGCTAATGATGTTGCTTTGGAGGTCCGGTATATAATAAATGTCGGTTAGGAGTTTTTGTTCTCCTTTCTTGCCTTCAAATAGGATGGATCCTTTGCCTTTGATCGCCACACACGATCCATCACCAAATTTGACTCTACCTATTATACGCTCATTGAGCTCGGCAAAGTGGGCTCGATTCCCCGTCATATGATTGCTTGCCCCATTATCTAGGTACCAATCATCTTTCTCTCGATCATCGGCTTCGAGTTTCTTTGGCATCACTTTTTGTTCGTTGAGGTAGACGGTCTCTTGGATGCACTTCATCATGAAAAAAGATGCATCCACCCCGTTAGTTTCTTCTTCTTTGGTCTTAGACATATGTGATTCTTGCTTTTGCAACTCCGGGCATCTAGAGACAAAGTGCCCAAATTTATCACATCTATAGCACTTGATCTTTGAGAGATCTCGCGCTTTTCCCTTTTGTTTTTGATCTTCGCGGTCCTTGTTCGAGTCACGTTGGCCCCGGTTTTGGCTATTATCACGACCTCGACCGCGGCCTCGTGATGAATAGGACCCTCTTCCACGACCCCTACTAGAATCACGGTTCCAATTAGTAGAATAATCAAACTTATTGAACATCAACTTACTTTGATTTTCGGAGTGGCCATCATCTTCTTCATTGATTCTTTCTTCATAGGCTTTAAGGCGCCCCACGATATCTTCAAAACCGATTGTATTGAGATCCAAAGATTGTTCTATTGACGCCACAATCTGGATGTATCGCCGTCTCGGAAGACCCGAAAGAAACTTCTTCACAAGCTTCTTTTCTTCGATGGCTTCCCCAAGTGCCATGGATTTAGAGGAGATTCCGGATAACTTGGAGGCGAAGTCATCGATAGTTTCCTGTTCTTTCATCTTCAAGCCTTCAAAATCGGTCATTAAGGTTTGAAGTCTTGCCTCTCTTACCCGATCGGCTCCAAGATGTCGGGTCTTTATCGCATCCCACATCTCCTTAACCGTCTTCAAGTTGCCGACTTGCAAAAGAAGGTTTTCAGGTATAGCTTGAAACAAAACTGCCATCGCGGTGTTGTTTTTCTTGGCGTCGTTTGATCCGGGTTCGATGGTGTCCCATACACCATGTTCGGTGAATATTACCTTCATACGCATGGACCATGTTGTGTAGTTGGTCATGGTTAGCATAGGGCATTGAAACACCGATGTGTTCGGAGTCTTGGCGGGAGGTGGTGTTTCTCCCATATTCGTTTTCCGTCTCTCGTAAGTAATTGGCGATTTCGGGGACTTAGGTGATGATACAGGTGTTGTATCTTCTGAATCCAGTGCAACAGACTCAATAGAACTA
The DNA here is from genome assembly GCA_023525975.1 of Smallanthus sonchifolius. Lineage (NCBI taxonomy): Eukaryota > Viridiplantae > Streptophyta > Magnoliopsida > Asterales > Asteraceae > Smallanthus > Smallanthus sonchifolius. The sequence continues at coordinate 2,276,985 of CM042045.1, read as the reverse complement.
ACAGAAAAAAAACGTCCGGCCTATTATCGAAACAGCAGGACAATCAGCAGTCAAATAACTGCTTCCAACCTGCTATAAATCCGATTTAACTCGTCGGAACAGTGGGACAATCAGCAGCCCTAAGACTGCTTCCAACCCACTGTTTTTTTTTTCGAATTTGTGGGCTGAATTGGTTCTCGATCTGCTGGACAATCAGCAAAAACAGAAGTTGCGATGACTGAACCCTTTGATCTTGGTTCAGTCAGATCTGCTGGGGCTGATCGGACTGATGCTTCTGGTTCACAGCTTCAGTCGATCACCTTCTGCCTTGTTTGAGGGAATTCCTACTCACGATTTCCTTCTCTTGCTGACTACGAACTGGACAGAATATAGATCTTTGGCTCTGATACCAATTCAAGTCCTTAATCGGTAAAACACACATAATTGGCTAACTCCCAAAACGTTTATTATTATCAAGAAATCTACTCAAAAACTTGATTACAATGAATACCCTATCACGGTATTTATATAGACTAAAACCTAGACACGTTTATAGTCAAATTAGGATAGCTAAACAATAGGATAATTAATATTTAAATAATCCTAACAACCTAGCCTAACTTGCATAGGAAGTCTTCAACTTATCCATTCACACTTAGCCTCCACGCCAAGTATTTGTTGATCCGGTTTGTACCTTGTCTTGCCTTGCACGCCAAGTCAAGGCCGGCTCGGTAATTCGCCAACAGCTGAAATAATGATAAACATTGAAGTCCTTAAAATATTAAAACTGTCAAAACACTCATACAACACAGAACAATTTAAAGATGATAATGGTGAGTTCTTTTGAAACAAATTTCCAAACATATAGCAAAAACCAACATGAAATATTAAAAACTAAGTATATTTACCAATATTAAACTTTTAATATATTTACATTTTTAATAACTTTAATAAATTTAAAATATGATGAACCTCATACATGTAGTCATCACCAATCATCAAAAAAGTCTAAATGTAAAAGTAATTATCACATGACCAAACAACTAAAAAGACGTTATACTATTACCAATTTATTATTATATCATATAACATATTGGTATTAATATATTCAATTTCGATACAAATAATACCATATTGAGACAATTTTAAATAACCTAAAACCGACACATTGTCTTACCCAAAACTAAAAACCAAGCCGGTCCTTGACCCGAATGTGTCGGTTTTCGGTTTTCCATGTCGAGTTCGAGTTTAAAAAAAAAACTCAAAACCTATTCTTCAACATTACACTAATTATTTCATAGAGCATAAGCAACGCAATCCCAAACACCCCCACCCCCCAAGAACACATTGTTAACACTAGAAATCCCATAAACATGTAATTTGATCTCATACAAAAAGTAAGAAAATTAAACCTTCTGCAAAATGTAATTTATATAATAATTGGACATAATAATATTAATCCAAATCATTGCTACATCAGTTATCATCATCATCATCCTCACCAAAACACTATGAGATCTGCACTAGACATGATTACATCAACCAACACCTTGCATCTCTCAAGAACAAGAAAAAGGAGGCCACATTACTGTCAATAAACATTAAAAATTAATATTTGTAATTTTTTTTTTTTTTTTGAAAATTTCCTAAACTGGGTTGACCTTTTCAAAACACACCCAGATAGTCTTTCAAGATTATCTTGTTCTAAACTTTCTAACTTCTACTTGTATTATAATTAAATTAAAAATAATTGGAGAGAATCTTGATTCTTCTTCCTTTTTGTTCCCAATTTCCATCCCCAAAAATCAAAATCTTTGTTATTTACCTCCTCCAGTGATTTCAATTTTGTTGAGCAACAAGATGATCAAGCTGCATTTGCTCAATCCATGCAGATTGATCGATCTCGTCGCCACCACTGCCGCCTTCACCAAATGACCCACCAGGGCCGTCACGAGCCGCCATCTTTTCCGGGGGTGTTTCTTTAACAAGAGATTGAACCCATGACAGATCAGGTTCTTCACCATTATTCCCACCATGTTCAAAAGATGATCTTCTAAGCTTACCAAATTCATCAGATTCAATATTAACCCCCCAATCAGCTTTCTCGTTACCCGAACTCCATTTTGACCATGGGTCAATACCCAAACCCGTAACACCAGAGGATCTTGACCCGAGTTCCCGTGAACTCAAACTCCTAAACCGGTGCTGATTCTCACGGGCCAGCATAGAAACCCGAGAGCTCATGGGTGAAATCGGGTCAACACTTCTAGGGGACATTCTCCCAGGAGATTGAACTGAAAAGGCGGTATTTTTTGGTGAGAAACTTGTGTTGATTGGTGACAACATGCTCTGTTGCTGCTGAAACTGATTAAAAACCGATGAATTATGTCTTGGTGAGAAAACCGATTGATCAGAAAACCGGGGAGATGAACTCTCAGCCGCAAAGATATCATCAAGTTTTGTCGGGGTTAAAATCGTCCTTTGTTGTCTGTTCAGTTCATTCAAAAGTTGCATATTTAGTTCTTGATCCAAATCTCTAGCATTTAGAGACGATCTTAATCGACTTGATTGAAGGTTACTTCCTGGTAAATGCAATGACGGGACACTCGATTGAGCCCAATTGCCATTGGCATTGGGAGACATGGGCGGTGTAAAAGATGGGCTGCCCGGGCCTGGCATCATGCTCATGGCTGCGGCGAAATCCAATGCACTCGGGCCAGAACCTGACCGGGGTGATGGGACTGCAGAGCCCCTTGACACAAACAAAGGGCGAAGCTCGTCTTGTGCGTGAGCAAAGAAACAGACCCGACGGTTACAACCCGAGCCGTCTTTGCAAAGACGGGTCCGGTATTGGGCCGGGTGTAACCAACACTCGAAAACCCCGTGAGCATACTCACACATATCACCTCTTCGACACGTGCCTTTTCTGAAATCGGGACACGGAACACAACTATAATGGTATTTCCGTGGGTCCCGTCTACGCGCGTTTTCACCCGGGTGAACAAACGGGCATTCAGTCCAATCATGAGAGTATGCTCGTGAACAGGGCCGGACCTTAAACGAGTACATCCTGAACTCATCAGTTGAGTAAATACTATTCTTTATATCAGGTAATGACGGGTCAATCGGGTACTCCCGTTTCGGGTCACTAAAAGTTAACACCTTTAGAGAAGATACCAAATCCGAATCCAGGTCGTGGTCGGATTCCGGTTCTGGCAAGGGCAAAACAGTACTTTCACCATCAACACCAAGAAGCTCTTCGAGTGTCTTTTTCATATCTGGAAACTTGGGTGAAACAACAATAACATCCACGGGTCGAAGCCCGTTAACATCTATCAAATTCCGGTCAGCACCCGCGAGTAATAACAGTCTAACGACTTCAACAGCGTTTAAAGATCCACCAGAAGCAGCACAATGAAGTGCAGTGGTTTTATCAACACCACATAACTGATTCACATCAGCTTTTGACAGAGAAAGAACTAACTTCAAAACATCGATGCTTCCGTACATTGCAGCCACCATTAACGGGGTTCGGTGTTCAAGAACCATTTGTTTTGACCCCTTTTGACGGCCATACCACAGTCCAACTTCATCAACACCAGAAGGGTCAGATTCGATCGCCTTTTGGAACCCTTCAATGTCATTATTTGCAGCAAGTTCAAGTAAAGTAGCAAAAGTATCTCCTGTTTCAACACTCAATTGGCTCATGTTGACTAATTTGTTGAGAATAAAGGTGATGGTCAATGGTCAACGGTCAAACGGTGTACAAATTACCTAGCCCATGATTTTGATCTGCTAGAGAAAAAGAAAACAAATAACAAGATTAAAGATCAAAACTTTATCAGAAACCCACAAACAAATATCATTTTAGGGGTGTTTGTAACTTTGGGTGTGAATAAAACTTATTATTAAAAATCGAAACGAAATCATTCCTATCAAATTTTATGATTAGGGGGGTTTGGGATTGCTTAAACAAGAGATGATCAATCATCTTATTGAAAATAGCTCATTTCATCATAACATAAACATGTAATCTTGAATCCATCAAACACCCCTAATTTTAAAACTTTAAGTTGCAATGAAAGTATAAAACAAGATTGAAGATTAAAACTTTATAAAAAACCCCACAAAGAAATACCATTTTTAAAATAGAAAAGAAATAATTCCAATCAAATTTTAAGAATAGGGGTGTTTGGGATTGTTTAATTAAAGAGAGAGAATTATCATATTATAAAGAGCTCATTTCATCATAAGATAAACTTGTAACCTTGACTCCATCAAAAACCCCTAATCTTAACTAACCAAACACCCCCCCTCCATAATCAAAGCAATTAAAATGAATAACCAAGATTATTGATTTCAATAGTACACTACACTTTAAACACACACTCACACACACACACACACACATACAAAAAAGTTCTTGATATATCTAACACATTAAAGATTTCAAGTACATAAATTGGGGAAAAAGTCAAATGTAAAAATAAAGTTGCAGAGTGATAACTAATATAATATATAAAATTGAAGATACAGACAAGATGAACGACTAAACTCACAAAAATAGATAAAAATAATTTGGGGCCATGGGTAGATAATAATATGCTTTTGAGATAGCATGAAGACAAATTTGTTGTATTTAGAAAAGTGTGATTCATCACCAAACAACCCCTCAAATTTTTCCATAAAAACAAAATAATCATGTAGCAAATTCACTCTGGTGCATCTTATTTTCTTCAGTTAGAAAAATAAAAAGGCAAAAACAGTCTTTAAAACCCAAGCAATGGGTATTCAAGATAGTTGACAAAAAGTCAAAATTGAAATGAAAAACTAAATCTTTGTTCAAAGATTGAAAACAATCAGTTCCTTTAAACCACCATTGAAACCCCATAAAAAAACAGTCTTTTGAATCCCTTGTTTTTGGTTATTTATTATCAAGGTTGCATGAAACAGTAATAGGTATTCAAAAAGTCAAAACTGAAATGAAAAACTAAATCTTTGTTCAGAAATCAAGAACAATCAATTCTTTCAAAGAAGCCCTATAAACCCCATAAAAAATACAATCTTTTGAATCCCTGGTTTTTTGCTATTTATCATCAGGATTGCATGGAAACAGTAATAGGTATTCCAGAAAGTTGACAAAAAGTCAAAATTGAAAAGAAAAGCTAAATCTTTATTCAAAATTTGAGAAAAATCAATTCTTTCAAAGAAACCCCATGAGGAAATAAACATCAAAATTTAGACATGAAACACACAACCCCCAAAAACCAGGCATCGGAAAGATGTTGTACCACAGGCTTACCAAGTTGTACTTTTCTTGCTCTGAAAACAACAAACATGCTTCATCAATGCCATTTTTTGTCAATCAAAACACAAAAATCACATTCCTCAACCGATCAAAAAGAAGCAAAATTTACCAAAACACACCAAAAGGGTGTTTCAGTTTCAAACTGAAAAATGGTCGGGTAAATTTCATCAAAAACACAAGATGTGTGTGTTTTTGAGCGTGTACGGACACACACATATAAAAACAGATTTCAAAAGGGTATTCAAAAATACAAAGATCGGAGAGTTTAAACCAGTAAACACAGCACAACCAGATCGCCGGAAAAGAGTAGACTCTTACCGGAGATTTAGCTTTACTCAGTCATCGCCGGGGGGGGGGGCTAGATCTAGGAATCAAAGGAAGTGAGAGAGGATCAAAAGTAGGATTTGTGAAGGGGATAATCAGAAGAGAAGAGCTTGTTGTTGCATCTTCGCCATTTCCTATGCCCTCTTCTTCAACTGAAATAAATTATTACAATGGAAGCTAAAAGTTTCATATAAGGCCTATAAGTTTGGTGAAATGGATGCTTTGGTCACTTTAGTTGAAACTTTGACATTGAAGTCCCTCTTTAGTATTTGGAGTGTTTATCACACTAACTATTTTTTTTTCAATTTAATTCGTACTTTGAATGGAATAAGCGGGTACCAATTAACAAGGTTAATTTCTTTGGTTGGAGAGCGGTCTTAAACAAACTACCCATGTTGGTATCCATATCGAGAAGAAGAGTCGGTATCACTTCTACATCATCATGATCCTTATGTGGAAACGCTTCATAAGAGGTTGATCATTTTCTGATCAACTGTGAAATTTCACGAGACATATGGCGGCGTGTTAGTTTATGGTGTAAATTACCACATGTTAAATTTAGTTTGATGATTGAGCTACTAGAGTTCTCAGCCACGGTATTCCCGGATAAGTTCCAAAAAATGTATTTTGAGTAAACTTTTAAGTTAAAGAATTGGCAAAGTGTTCAAACGCAGAGAGACGTGTTCAAACAGGATAATCTTTATTTTTTAATAATCATAAGCATTCTTTGTTAAAAAAATCAATATATTAGATGGGTAGTAAAAATGTATATACTACCATTTTATTTATAATACATGCTACAATCAATGCGAAAATCAATGATTTCGGTTTATTGAGCGTTAGATTACTTGCAAAAAGTTTGTTCATGGGTATGTAATTGTCTAGTTTAGAACGACTTTTTGGTATTTTTGATCTCATACCTGATTATAAAATGTTTCATATATTCAGTCTTACTTGTTAGGATTTCCTCATCAAAACATGATCTTAAACCAATCCAAAAAACCGACATGAAATATACAAATTTGAATACAATCTTGTTGGTTCCAAATTTTAATAACTTAAGTTTTAGAAAAAAAAGTATTATTTTTATATTTTAAAAATATTATGTCAATATTTATATTTTCAGCTTCGATGTGGGTGAAAAAGTATACATTAACATGTATTATCAAGTCATAAATTATCTGATATCATACGTGTACCCACGTTTGTGAAATTTTTGATGAATAGTCCCATGCCTAATATCGTCTCGAATATCCATCCCAACACCTAACGCGGGTTTGGATTTTTCATTTATCCATGTCGACTCCACTGTTGTAATGACATCATGTTTTGAGTCTTGGTAATAAAGGGTAGTTTGTTTTATGTTCTAAAAGTATAGGGGTTATTGCGTTATGTTTCAAAAACTATAGGGGTGATCTTGTATTCTATCCATACATAATGCCCTCCTTTTATTTTGTTGAAAGAAACGCCTACCCAATAAAAGCGGGATTATGTAATTTTTTTTGTCTTTTTATTTCTTTACTGATTTCGGGATTATTCGTGTACCTAATTAAATTTTCGAATAAACAAAATAAAATAATTGAATTCTAAGATAATATTATTATGTGAATATTATAAAATAATATCGTGTCTATGTTTTTAAAAAATCAATGGTATTAGAATATATTTCTATTTTCTTATTTTTCAGAGGAAAAAATTAAACTACGTTTTATATATTAAAACCATTAAATATGTTAAAATACATGAAAAGTTGTTCATGCTAATTTTGATGTACTAAAATCCATTAAAAAAAATTAAACACACATAGAAAAATTAAAATAGTGACTTATTACAGGTTAAGTTGGTCAAAATTTGATGAAATAACAGATAAAATATTTGCATAAAATATATATATTGTATTGTTTTGACCGATTTAAAAGGTAACTAGTCATTTTAATTATTTTTTTTCCTATGTACATGTATTTTGTTTAAATTTGTAAACTTTATACGAAAAAATTAGTTTAAGAGACTTTTTATGTGTTTTTGACCGACTTAAACTCCTTATTTCCTTCTAATTTTTTATTTCTTTTTAATTTACCCAAACAAACTTTTAACTTATAAACTTTTTAAAAAAGTTAATAAGGAGCTCAAAAAGTAATCCCAAACATGCCCTTAGCAAGAGAGTTTAAATCGGTTAGAGGATTAACAACTCTCTCTGCGGTTTCATTTGAAACTTATATTGATATATATTAATAAACAAAAAAAGAATAATTATCATTACATCATTCAATGTATTGTGAATTTTATTCTAAATACTTTTCTGTTTATTCTTCGAGAATAAGATTACATCTTATAACGTTTTTCTTTTTAATTCGTTCTTTATTAATAATTTATGGTTTTTGTTATAAGTTGTTAGTGTGTTATAACTTTTATCACTAACTTCATTCAATGCGTCTCTTTTCATATCGTAACGAATGGTATTTTTGTTCACCTATTTTTATATTCATAAATCTACTAAAAGGTAAAATATATATATATATAATATTTGATAATATTATTAAGTTATGTTGATTTTCCGATCACTTATGAAGATAGTTTATATTCGCCCGGTTTAGACCCATCGTATCAAAGGGGATGTAACATTCTAACCTTATTTTCAAGGATTCCTTATTCTCTTATTATATTGATGTGGGATGTATATGTATATTTCAAATTAATTTTCTTGAGATGTGGCATTTTAATATATCATTTTAACTTGAACTTAGTTAATCAATTACATTGTACTATAATAATCTCGTCCAGACCCGGCCCAAAGGAAGGGGCAAGGTGGGCTACGACCTCAGACCCGGTCTTTCGAGATGTCCGAAGTTTTTAAAATATTTGTATATGTTTTAAAAAAGTATATTTTATTTATACATCAATTTTTTATATATCAAAGTTTCCTTATACATTTGTAAAAACAATTGCAATAAAATATAAAAGTCACAGATTCAAGTTTTGCCAACAACATTATTTATTTTTCATGTATCTTATTTCTTTTTTTCTCTTCTCTTTTTTTTATCGCTTTAAAAACTATTAAACCAAAACCAAAAAAATACACAAAAATGTATATATATATATATATATATATACTAGGTTAGAATCCCGTGTATTACACGAGTTGTATATTGAAAACGTTATAACTTATAAATTTTGAAATACGCATTAACTTGTCAGACTATTTATGATCGTCTAACTTGTTAGACTATTATGATCGTCTCGAGATATATCAAGTGGAAATGTGTGTATATAACAAATTAGTATTTTTCTTTAATTAGTTATGTTTTGATTTCCTATTGTGTGTGTGTGTATATATATATATATATATATATATTCTTATTTATTATAATTAGTATTTTTTCTTTAATAATATATTTATAATATCATTATTATTTAATAAGATTGTGTATTTATTAGGAGAGAGAGGTGGGGAAACTAATGTGAGAAGGCATGAGGAAGTGACAAGTGTCCTCTCAAAACCTTTGTTTAATAGTATGTATGTATGTGTATATATATATATATAGGGTGAAGTTCATAAGAAAACTAACATTTAGGGAGATAACTAGAGAACTCCTCTTTAAATGTAAAAAAAATAAAAAAAAATCATAACTCAAAAACTAAAAAAGTGGTTCCGAGACTTTTTTCCCACGTCGTCCTCGTTCAAAAAAAAACTCGAAAAAATAGTCGGTTTAGTTTTTGTGTTTAGCTTATCTTTTAGGTTAGGTTTTTGGATGGGGGTGGGTGGGTGGGTTAGGTTTTTAGGGGGTGGGTAGGTGGTTTAGGTTTTTGGGTGGGGGTGGGGGTGGGGGTGGGGGAGGGGTGAGGGGTTTAGGTTTTTAGGGGTGGGTTAGGTTTTTTGGGGTGGTACTACACATATGCAGTATTACGTTTAGGGTTAGGTTTTTTAGGGTAAAGGGTGGGTGAGGTGGGTTTAAATTTTTGGGTGGGGGTGGGTCGGGTGGATGGGTTTAGGTTTTTGAGTGGGTGGGTGGGTATAGGTTTTTGGGTGGGGGTAGGTGGGGGGTTTAGGTTTTCGGGTGGGGGTGTGTGGGGGGTTTAGGTTTTCGAGTGGGGGTGGGTATGGTGGGTTTAGGTTTTTGGGGGTGGGTGTGGGGGGTTTAGGTTTTTAGGTGGGGGTTTAGGTTTTTAGGTGGGAGTGGGGGTGGGGTTTTGGGGTGATACTACACATATGCGATATTGAAAATAATAAGTAAAAAAATGACGAGTTAATTCTTATTTTTTATAACGTTATTTATACTCAAATGAAAGATAAATAAATTATTGATTTAATGGTGCAATTTTTTAAAAAAAAAAATAATGTATGCAAAAGATATAAATGTTTAAAGATTTATATATTGTAAGTTCCAATTTTACTATTTCTCTTTAAAATTTCACCCCTTCTTTTCTTAGTGGTTCTCTAGTTCTCTCATTAAAGTGAGTTCTCTCATGATCTCAACCCTATATATATGGTGGAGTTCATAAGAAAACTAACATTTAGGGAGAGAACTAGAGAATTCTTTTTTAAAGGTAAAAAAATCATAACTCAAAATATAAATCAAAAACTAAAAAAGTGGTTTGGAGACCTTGTTTCCCACATAGTCCTCGTTCAAAAAAAAACTCAAAAAAATAGTCGGTTTAGCTTTAGGGTTTAGTGTTTTTGTTTAGTTTAGCTTTAGGTTAAGTTTTTTGAGGGAGGGTTTAGGTTTTTTGGGGGTGGGTGGGGGGTTTAGGTTTTTATGCGTGGGTGGGGTGGGGTGGGGTTAGGTTTTTATGGATGGGTGGGGTGGGGTGGGGTTAGGTTTTTAGGTGGGGTGGGGTGAGGGGTTTAGTTTTTTGGGGTGGGTTAGGTTTTTGGGGTGGTAATACACGTATGCAATATTACGTTTAGAGTTAGGTTTTTGAGGGTAGGTGTGGGTGCGGTGGATTTAGGTTTTTGGCTGGGGGTGGGTGGGGTGGGTGGGTTTAGGTTTTTGCGTGGGGGTGGGTGTGGGGTTTAAGTTTTTGGGTGGGGTGTGTGGGGGGGTTTAGGTTTTGGGTGGTGGGTGTGGTGGGTTTAGGATTTTGGGGGTTGGGGTGGGGGTTTAGATTTTTGGGTGGGGTAGATTTTTGGGGTGACACTACACATATGTAATATTGAAAATAATAAGAAAAAAAACGACGAGGTAATTCTTATTTTTTATAACGTTATTTATACTCAAATGAAAGATAAAGAAATTATTGATTTAATTGTGCAACTTAAAAAAATAATAATAACGTATGTAAAAGATAGAAATGTTTAAAGATTTATATATTTTAAGTTTCAATTTTACCCTTCCTCTTTAAAATTTCACCTCTTATTTTCTTAGTGGTTCTCTAGTTCTCTTATTAAAATGAGTTATCTCATGAACTCAACCATATATATATATATATGGGACAGTGATCAAATGTAAACCACTCCTTCATGTGTAAACCATATAACCCAATAAAAAAATGACACCTAATTAATCATTTATTTTAATAAAAAGGGCAATTTGTTAAATGCGCCATTCCCCACATTTTTTAATAGAGAAAATTTCACTAAATAGTAATCAAGCTTCTTAAGTGTTATATTTAAGTCACTTAAAGTTTTTTTGTCCCACTAAAGTCACTCAACTTTCACAAATTGTTCAAATCATATGTAATATTTTTATAAATGTTTATTTTTTTTAAATTGAATGAGGCAAATGAAATATATATGAATATTAGTTACCAATACGTGAAATTTATATTCCAATTAAACCTAAAATTGGAGGTAATAGTGAAGAAAAAAAATTCACCGAATAATAACACAACTTTCAAAATTGTTATATTTAAGTTGAATTGAAAAGTTGAATTGAAAAAAAAATAATTGTTAAATAGTAAACAAGATTCATATATATTTCATTTGCCTCATTCAATTTTAAAAAATTTAAAACATTTATAAAAATATTACATAGGATTGGAACACTTGTTGAAAGTTGAGTGACTTTAGAGTGACAAAGAAACTTTTAGGTATTTAAATAAAACACTTAAAAAACTTGGTTACTATTGTGTAAAGTTACTCCTTTTTAATAATAAAAATTCCACCATTTCAAATTTCCCCCTCCCATTTTTAAACACTCATAACTTTTTTCTATAACATTATTTTTTTATAAAAATTACACCATTAAATAGAGCACTTTTTTTCTTTAATTCAAATATAATATTGCAAAATTTTATTTTTTTTAACGCCAGTTATTACATATGTGTAACGAACAATTTCATATATGTAAATATAAATATAAATGTGGTTATTTCAAGTTTATACATTTTTTCAAAAAAAATTAATCTTCTTCAGAACATTAATAACTTTTTATCCAAAACCCGAATATAAATGTGTTAATCTAACTTTTTAATGCAAAAAAAAAAAACAAACCTGAAACCAAGAAATTTGTTCATTTAAAAAACATAAAAACCCAGAACTTGGTTTATTCAAAAACTAAACTAATTAGTTTTCCTAAAAAATTACATAACTATGTGTTAATTTAATTAGTTTTTTTTAGACTAACTTCACCTAGTTTATTTTAACTTTAATAAAAATTTATATAATGTTACTTTTTAAAACAAACTACATACATGCAATAACTTAGCACACATATGTAATAAACTATTAGATGTATGTAATAATATAGAATGTGTGTAGCTACACGTTAAAGACATAACCTAGTAATCGGGTATACATAATGGTAAGAAAACCACATATATAAACTTATATTACACATATTACATATAAGTAATGTCTTATATGGAATGAACAATTTCGTAATAATATGAATATATATGTATTTGTTCATATTTTATAAAATAAAAAAACTGCATATATATAATATTATATTACACATATGTAATATCTTATTGTTACATATATGTAATATCACATTATATATATGTAATATCATATTACTTATATGTAATAGAACAAAATAACTATATATAGGTAATTATTTTATTACGTGCCTTCATATCATATTTTTTAAATGGATTTCAATTTAATTTTAATACTTTTTCATTTACCTTTTTTATATTTATGTTATTTAAAATTCGTATATTACTAAATTTTATTTGATATAAAATTAATTTACTCTTATAAATAACTTTTAAATCTAATATTCTGTAGTAGTAAAATCTTTAAATTTTAAAGGTGTTTTATTATTTTATAAGTTTCAATAAAAACGCCTAACCACTCGATATATTTGTGGCCTTTAAAGTTTTTAAATTATTTAATAATTAGCCGGTTTTAACAAAATCTTTCAATATATAAATAGTTTGTTTAAGATACACTAAAACAGTTAACAAAGATGAAACAATATAAAACCGAGCTCGAGCTCATCTCGTTTAAAACTCAAGAGCTAAACTCAGAAGTAAAGTTTTAAGCTCAAACTCAACTCGTTACTAAAAAATAATTTTTAATAGTTTAATTTTACTAAACAACGTATTATTCTATCTTTATATATTAAAAATATACTTTTATTTTATTTTTCTTAACAGTTGTTTTACGACGTGTACCGTGATTTTCATTTCTCTTTACACAAATGCTAACCAACTCTTTATGTGATAACCGTGTTAACCACTATAAAACAATCACATAATTTATAAACTATTTTTTACTTTAATTGTTAAAATAGTATTTAAGTATCTTGAATATACGTTCCAAATAATGTTACATATACGTGACACATATTGTTTACATATATGTAACATTAACATGATGATATTGATACATATACGTAACACTATATTTGAAAGTTGTTATCATGGTTATCACATAAATATTAGTTAGTATTTGAACCTCACACATGTGTGTATATATATATATATATATATTTAAAATCATTACATATAAAAAAAATTATTGAGGCCCGCTTTTTTATTACTTGTCTCCGGGCCCAAAACGTTTCAAGGATTCTCAGGACCGGCCCTGGTTTCGTCAAATAGTAATCAAGTTTTATTGTATCCGATGACTCGAATGTTTTTTAGTATTAATTTTGTTCTATTGCTCTCGTTTTCTTTTTTATTAAAAAAACAATTGTATAAACATATACGTTTGTAATAATAATAAAACATTAATATGATTATTTATAATTTAAAATCTGGTTTTGTTTACAATTGTTAAAAAAAGTTTATTTAAAATTTTTATCTTAAAATTTACCTAACTAGCATACACATTCCTACATACATGCACATATATGTGTAGGGTAGTGTTTTAAAATGAAGACATCTATATTTTATAATAAATAAATGTTTTTCTATGACACGTGTCGCATTTACAATCATTCTCATAACTTTTTATTCTGCTTTTCTCTCCTATTAATTACACCACTATCCAATAATAATAATATAATTTTAAAAAAATACTAATCTTTTTATTAATAAATCTCCTGACATATTTTGACCGGTGTATGTATTAACAGATTGTATTCTATTTCACGGGTTTATTCAACCCGTGTAAAACACATGTTTTTAAAAATTAATTTTTTTGTACTTAATATTTTTATTTAACCAGTGTAATACACGAGATTTTAACCTAGTAACATTATAAAAAAAAACTAATAACAATTGGACTTGCTTATCAATATCAATTGTATTTTAGATTATTATTTTTAGTTTTGTATTTCTAGTAACATGCTTTTCAAAAGCAGAAAACAAGTGAATATAAACCTCCTTTATGTCAATTGTTCGAACTTTGTGACAGTTATTCTTTCTACGTATTAAAAGTGGTGAAACCATTTTATAGTATTCTTTTCTTTAAAGAATATGTACTTGATTTATTCAAAATGTTAATGTATACTTTATTTAATTATTGATACATTGTTATTAGTATTAATATTATTAAGTTAATGTAAACTCCAAGACCTTCGATTCCGGCTATCAAGGAATTTCCAGAAAGGTTATACTCATGCTTGACCTAGCAAAACAAGAAACACCGTTAGTCTCGTCACAGTGAGTACCCCGGGGGTTTCGCTGTGACCAGCCTCCGGCGTGAGAATAAGTATCGAGTATTGATCGGAAAAAATGGTTAAGAGAGAGTTTGAGAAAATATGGAATCCTTTTACCTTGTCTCGGACGGTATATTTATACCTCGGTGTGGTTTGTCTCTAGCCTGTAGTTGTCTCCTGTTCATTGGTTGAGACGTGTAATGCCTAGCCCATTTTTAAGGTTGTTAGTAATGATTTGTGCATTGTCGGGTCTCAAGCGTTGATTGGTTAGTACTCTGACACGTCGATTCTTGTCTCTCTTTACCGTTTATCTTTTTTGTAGTTTTCCTTTACGCCTAATCCGGGCCTTATTCAGTCCTTCAGGTTCTTTTGGGTTATCCCGATTTCCGGGCGCATGGACCTGGACTTGGGTTGCTATTTCCTGAGATGCTTACCCGGATTTGGGCTTTTCTGGGATATGTTCAGTTCTCTTTCCAGGTCATATCCCAACAGTTAATACATGTCATCTAGCCATCTAGATCATCTTGGTTTAAGTGGATTTATTTAAGATCAAATGCCACAGTGCATTTAATCTTATATACTTTAGCGTTAGGACTTTTATGTTATAGTGGTCTTTTTATATGATTATGACATGTTTTTGTATGTCTTATTGTTCTTATATCTGTTATGACTACTTGATTCTTGTTACATGTAGTTTTCTGATATGTTTTTTTTGTATGTTTCACATTTTAGATTTAGGGATTGCTATGTCTGCTTATGGTACGGACAATCATGTATTGTTCTTGTATATGTTTTTGATACTGTATACTTGCTACTTGTTGTTTATGGTATTTTGTTTAGTATGTTTCCCGAGCCAAGCGTCTAGCTGGGTGCAACCTCTTTATCTTATAGGATAGAGGTAAGGTTTGCCATAATTCCACCTCCCCATACCTTCTATTTCAGTGAGATTTTGTTGTGTATGTTTGTTTGTACTTAAGATCAAAATGAGAAGTTAGAATATACATTGATACGAATTATGAGGTGCGGAGTACACACTCGATCAAGACTAAGCTAACATCAGTGCACGGGAACATCTAAGGTTGTTAGGAGCAAAATCCCCAAACCATTGGGGAGTGGGGGTTCCAAGGGGGCACCGCCCTAACGGGGGTCGGGATGGGCGCCGATGGGGTTCAAGGGGCAACGCACTCATTAACTTGGAAAAAATTTAGTTTGACTTTGCTTTATTGGAAATGCATCATGTATGCACGAATGTCGAAAGGTTGCTTATTGATGGTGAAAAATATTGATAAATCAGTAGTAAGTTGTTATTGATCATAAGTAGCAACTTTGTTCATTTGCAACAACTTTGATCATCGGTAGCAACTAAAACATCGGTAGGAAACTTGTACTTCGGTAGCAACTGAAGCATGAGCAGCAACCTTGTACTTCGATATCAACTATGATGGTCTGTAATAACCAACAACTGATTGGTACTTTCTACTAAAATCGCGGCTAATATAACCGTAGCAATTAAAAACAGTTATAACCATCAACTGTCACCCCCTTTTTATGAATAATTACGATGATTAATAGTGACATTTTGTTCCCTATATAAAGAAATAATCTAGTATGTTTCAACATCGATTTCACAGCAAATTATGTTATTTTTTCATAATCGTATGTAAAATCCTGTATTACGTATGTAATATGCTGACGTAATGTTGACATGCGATGTAAAAACGTGAATTTTTGTTATTTTTTCAAGATTAAAAAAAAGCACTTGGCGTTTTTTTGTAACAAAAATACATATAAAAACGATCTAAAAAAACAAAGTTCCATAGGGTTTTCACGGGTTTTCTCAACTTAAGAAAATTTTCATTTTATCATTTCCACATATATATAGGGGTGCCTGTGCGAACACAACACACGAACACAAACACTGATAAAGCGTGTAATCACGATTATTATTTTTTTAAGTGAATAAAAAAACTATAGCAATACCATATATACTTCAATTTAAAGCAATAAACGCTCGATTTTATGGTTTATATTTTTTATTATAAATATAAAACTTCATTCAATATATGAAAAGAAGGACGATTACAATAAAGTGACAGGTAAACGGGCAACAAGTTGCGCCGCAACCCCCATTTGAATAGCAAAACCGATCATACTAAAAACAAAGCTTTGAGTCTTAGGGGCCGAAATATTACTATGCACGACTCGTTGAACCCTGTTTAAGAATTCCATTGCCTTCGGTGCTAGGAAACCAAAAGTATCAAAAGCAAAAGGGATAAACACGTGTTGGTTCTCTAAACAAGCTTTATCGTGTTTAGCAACTTTGCTTGATTCCGCCTTTAACGCAGCATGACCCGCAACAAGCCCATTGTCCTTGAGCCCCACACGGGGGACACTCCTGTAAGGTCCACACAAACATGTTTCCCTCATGCCCAACCAAACACAAGAATATCAGCCGACCGTAGAGTAGACCTCCCTTCAAAGTATTAACATGTGAAAAAGTAATCTCATCAAAATTGAATAATTTTATTTAAATACAAGTTTAAAATCACAAGGAACAACCTTTTAAAACATATGACTGACTTTTAAACCAACTTCCCTCACGATTTTTAAACGTCTATAACTTTTTTATATGTTAATACTAAAAAAAATACACAATAAAACCGAGCTTTTTATCATCTTTAACTCGGGTATGATATTGATATAGTTTTTATTATTTTAAAAAATAACAAGACGTGATTATACGTTACTGGTGTATGTGTTAATGTGTTGTGTTCTCCGACGCATCGTGCTAGCACCACTTTAGTGTGTATATATATTGTTGAGGAGAAAACCTATAATTTTAAGAAAAAAACATCTATTTTTTTGTGGAGGAAAATATGCATTTTTTAGTAAAACATTTTCGATTCTAATCCTTTATGGGAGAAAAAGGATATATTTTTAGTTATATAACGACTTTTTAATTTAGATATTATGGGTTCATCACTGTATGAAGAGTATTTTTGAGGAAAAAACAATATACAAAAGGTTCTCTTCTCATGTTATGTCTATATTACGATTTTGATACCAACTCTTCAGAAATTACGGGTTTTGTCCTCATCGGTTGTCACGACACGTAACACGGATGGTTCTTGACTCTAACAAATGTTAAATTTGTTGATATTTTGTAAAACGGCAAAAAACAACCTTATTATTAAAAAATAAATTAAATAAACCATTATTTTTAAAAGAAACAAAAAAAGAAGAAATATTAAAACCCAACCCATAACCCACACATTTCTTATTCTTCCTCGTTTGTCAATCTCCGACCCTATTTTTAAACCGTCAAACCATGAAACTAACTTTTATTATTTACACATGTTTTTTTATTTTTAGAATGAACATTGCTGTATATGTATTATAATCATGAACCATCTGTACCATTTTAATAACATCAATACGAACTAATCATTTGCAAGAAAACTAGTACAAAGTTCAAACCGTTAAAATCGAACCCTTAAATCGTCAAATTATGAAACTTAACTATCTAAATTACTCATAGCTAACGTTTTTCACCGATTTAATTTGTCATTCTTTAATTCCATAATTTTCATCACTAATTTAGGGTAGGATCATCAAGGCCAAATTATTTAATTACTTGTAATATTTTATAACCGGGCCCAAATGTTTTACATAACTCACATAACCAAACGGCCCAAACACAAGAAAATTAGGGTTATAAATTGGCCTAGGGTTTCAATTTTCTCTGCCGTCTACTGAACAACACAGCTGCAAGCGTTAAAGAAGACAGAGCCGCCGTCATCGTTACCGGAACAATCTCCTATTCTCCACAGGTTAGGTTTCCGGCCGTTCATCTCAGCTCGTTATAGATGTAATCACATTAGTTCGTGTGTTATTTACGTTTCATCCGATTCAATTGCGATACATTTCGGTAATGATACCTGTATATTCCATCAGATTTTGTGAATTCATGGAGATTAGGCCCTTTTTATAGATGCTACAGTTTAATTTTGCTTATTTTTTTTAAGAATTTACTTTAATTCTCTCTATTGTTTTAGGTGATAAGATTAGAATGTCTGCAATTAACTTTAGAATTTGGTAGATTTGAATCTGAGAACGACTTCATAGCTGCTACGGTCTGTGATTTCTGTTTCACTGATTTGATTTTGCTTGTAGTAATAATTATTTTACTTTATTGTTTTAATTTAATTGTTTTTTTCTGATTTCATGGAGATTAGGTCCTTTTTGTAGACGATGCAGTTTAATTTTGTTTGTTTTTCAAGGTTTTATTTTATTTATATGTATTTTTTAGATGATTACGTTAGAATTTTCACAAAAAAACTCTTGAATTTGGTTGATTTGAATCTGAGAACGATTTCATAGCTGATACAATGCTTGATTTTTGTTTAAGTGAATAGATTTTGCTTGTATTAACAACTGTTGCTTCTACATTGTTTATTTAGATTAATTGTTTTTGTAATTTCATGGAGATTAGGTCCTTATTTTGTAAAAGATGCAGTTAATGTTTGTTTATTTTTTAGATTTTACCTTACTTCTCTGAGTTCATTTAGGTTATTTTATTGGAAATTATAGAAAAAACTGTAGAATTTAGTAGATTTGATACTGAGAATGATTTTATAGCTGCTACGATGTTTGATTTTAGTTTAATTGAATTATTTTACCATGTACTATCAACTGTTGCTACTACATTGATGTTTCTTTCGCAGCTTAACTACTTTTTTTAGGCTGATTTCAGTCAATAATTAATATTATGTTTATCAGAAACGAGAAGATGGCATACGCAGCAATGAAACCAACAAAGCCAGGGCTAGAAGAGCCCCAAGAACAGATTCACAAGATTAGGATTACTCTGTCATCCAAGAATGTTAAGAATCTTGAGAAAGGTCTTTATTTCTTCTACATCAATTATTTCATTTCATTGTGATTAGTCCTGATAATTCACTGCTCTTCTAGGTACCCTTGTTCATACAGTTTTATTCATAGGGCAGCAAACCTTTAGTTTAGCATACTTGTCTCAGTGCTTGAAAAAGATTTTTGATTTCATGTCTATTGTATTTGATTTTTGTATAACTGTTTGTTTAGCCCATTTAATTATTTGTTTTGATAATCCTTGCCACAGTGTGTGCTGATTTGGTTCGTGGAGCCAAGGACAAGAAGTTGAGGGTCAAGGGACCAGTTAGAATGCCCACTAAGGTTCTTAATATCACAACCAGGAAATCTCCTTGTGGTGAAGGTATTAATTTGTCATTGTTTTTTGGTAGATCAGAAATTATGATATAGTGCAATATGTGCAATTTTGTTACCTTATTTTGTACACAAACATGAATATTGTGTCAGACACTTGAACTTGAAAACACAAATATCCTTAATATTCCAAGTGTACATAGGAATGAGCATTTTTTCCTGAGTACCAGTCCCATACGTATACCGTACCAAACCAGTACCAGGTATTTGGTACTCGCTTTTCTAGAAATTTGGTATTGATATTTTCGGCAGTATGATACCAATACCATCCAGAGATGAGTATTTTTTAACGAGTACTCGCAACGGTACCGAACTGATACCGTACCAATAGTTTCGGTACCCACTTTTTTGGAAATTCAGTATTGGTATTTTTGGTACGGGTATGTTACCGATCTGATCCCTAACTCTACACGCAAAAACACAAATGTCTATAAACATACCTGGTCATTCAAGGTGACATAAAATACTTCAAAAAGATTTAAAAAAGGAATCTGGGTAACCCGTGAACCTGGCAGTTTGATAGTATCCAACTTGTTTTGCCAAATATGTTTTTGGTTTCTACCTGAAACTAACCAGAGCTTGTTTAGTTTTAAATCGATATCCACGAATTGTTTGTTAGGTTCGTGTCGTGTTTGAAGTTTAATGCTATTGGTGATCAAGAATTAGAACTTAACACTTTTTAAACTTTTCTATAGGTACAAACACCTGGGACAGATTTGAGCTTCGTGTCCACAAACGCGTTATCGATCTCTTTAGCTCACCAGATGTTGTGAAGCAAATTACCTCCATCACCATTGAACCTGGTGTTGAAGTTGAGGTCACCATTGCTGATTCTTAGACATTACTGTGATCTATGATGGTTGGGTAAGAGTGTCTTTTGGTTGTGTAATAGTTTCATTTCATGTAGGATTTTATATCTTTGCAATTTTGAAATTACTTGACAGGAAAACATCATATTTTGTATTTTCATGACCTTTAATGCATTTTCATATTGCCCACTTTTTCACTTTTGTTTGTCTTTTGTCGGAATTAATGTTTTTACAACCAACCTGTGGTTTAACCTTTTCACATCCAACTTGTGGTTCAACCAGTTGATTTCATCGCTAGCCTTTCTAAATGAAATTAGGTTAGGGTTAGTCAACCGGACCGAATATGTAGGCGGTTTCTAGTTCAATTTACCGGTCTTATTAGGCTATGTGTAATAGTTTCACTAAAACAAGTAAAAAGTGAAAAAAATATCCCACCACGTCAGTAGGAGGGCTTTCACGCCTCTGAATCACCAAGGTGCGTTATGGTTTCAATAAAAGAATTTAACTAGAGTAACGGATCACATAGTCTATGTGGTAAAGAGAAATTTAGTTTTAACTAGCTTGGCAATCATTACCCGTTTTGACCCGGACAAAATTGATCATTTTCTAAAACGACCCGTTCTGACTCGAGCATATCAATCATCGTTTGTTTGATCCTTGTGATGAATGGATTGTCGTTAAATATTGTTATTAAAATGTCCATCTGTTGATTAATAAATCTTCGATTTATTTTATCGTATCAGAGTTTTAAGGTTTGGTGGCGCTAGGTTACATTTCATCATTTGTTTTATGTTTGTTTCAATCCATCATTGTGGCAGAAAAGTAAGAATGATAACTTTCTTGACAAAAATCATTTTAAAAACAATCAATTGAACCGTTAAGTGGTTTATAAGAAGGGAATAAACATGCTCAAGTTACGATCACTTTAAAACTTTACTCATATACTCGGTGCTCATTGTGTTATACAAAAGGATCCAATCGTATTGTAAAACCAGCGTTGTACAAAATACTCTCATAAACCTTTTAATCTTTAGAACGCCTTAAATACTAATCACTCATGTCGTTGTGCATCAAAAACATATAATCGGGGTGCTTATTATTCAAACATTAATTGTATCGGCAGGGTTTAACTGATACTTTAATAATTACGCGAGATAACTTAAAAGAAGTGTCGCTTGGCAGGAGCTCGTCCAATGGCCCTCATCAAGTTAGCCACTTCCATGACCCTAGCCACTTTGGTCCCTCTTTTTCCCTCGGATGTGGCTCGCCTTTCTTCTGCTTTCCTACGAGCCTTTGCTATGTCGTTCTGCATCTTCTCCATTGCGTGTGCTCGTTTTGCCTCTAGTTTCCTCTACACGATGAACATTAGATGATGTAAGAAAACCTAATTATGTGAGGTTTCATGACAAATTTATTTGTTTTCTTAGAACATCACTTATTCTAATCATGAAAACAATAAACAATAATGCAAATTAGTAGCCTTATCATAAAAAAAATAAAAATAAAGTTAAATAAGTTATTTACATTTTTTTTAACTATTTTACCGACGAAAATTTATGAGGCTCAAACTATAAGAAAACAATAACGTTACTTATCTTTATTAGTCTAAAATTTTAGGTTAATTCTTACTAAACGAACCGATAAACTATCAAAACCTAGTAAAATGTTTCAAAACATACCTCGATTTTCTTCATCCACGAACTAGATTTTTGAACTTGTTCATTCTCCCAACCGTTGATGATCGCTTCGTCACGCTTTAACCGATTATTAATCTTCGAAATTTTCGCGTTTTGCCACGCGGATATCTTCGATTCAACCTCCTCTTTCTTCACCGATTGAACAGTCACCTCGCTAGTGTTGGAACTCCGGCCACCACGTCTAGGCGGTGACACGATCGGATTAACATCCCGCACGATGGCTAACAGGTTATTTTCCGTCATGTCATCCTCCCGGATTCTTTCCAAGTTACTACTTCCATTGTTGGTGTTCATACTATTTGTAACCTCACTTGTTTCACTTCTACCCATGCCTGTTCCGGCTAGAACCAACGCGTTAAACTCTCGACTCATGGTGGTGAAGTTTTCGCTTTCGGTGCTCCCTACGGACAAAGATGAAGATCGGTGGCTGGTGGTTTCCCAGAGGCGGTAGGGTGGTGGTGGTGGCTGTGGTTGTGGTGAGGTTAGAGCATGGATTTCCCTTATGCTTTCATGATCATCATGATTATCATCATCATGCTCATCATCTTGATCTTGATCTTGAGGTGTGGAAGAAGGTATTTGATGATCATTAAACATGTTTGTCTTTATGGAAGATATAAAAAAAATGAGTGTGGGAAAGAGAGAGATGGGTTTAAACTTTAAAGCATAAAGTATGAATTATTGAATTTGATGATATGATTAGTGTTTGGGTTAATTAAGCAAATATAGAGATTACTTGCATGGAGTGTAGATTGACACAACAATATCTTTAAGCGAATGATGTATACTTGACTTTAATAAAATGAAATTATTTAATTTTCAAAGTTTTGATGTGTTTTGTTAATTTATATAAAACAAAGTTATGATATAAAAGTATAACAATAGAAGTAACACATTAAATTGATTAAACGTGTTAAGTGAGTCAAAACTCGAAAAGATGTAACTTAAAACTTTCTAAGTCACTAAGGATTATAATAATTTTATACTTCACACTTTATCACAGTTAGAAAAATGATTTTCTTCGGTGAAAATTTTATTAATGGATTAAAGATATACATTTCAAAATGTTAAAATCTGAATAAAATTAAATAACTAGTATTTTAGTAGAAAGATTACTCATAAAAAAATAGAGTTACGATTTTCTAAATATTTTTCAGTGATGTTTATCGGTGAAAGTGGTTAGATTAGAGGTGCTCAAAAGAGCCGGAACCGAATCCGATCCGATGGATTATCCGAAACCGGATCCGTCTGGAACCGGTTTTTTGGGACCGGACCGGATTTTGTGAGAACCGGCGGATCCAGAACCGGTTCTGGTTTTTTTGACGAACCGGATAAAAATCGGACAAAATGGAACCGGTTTTTTCGGACAATTTGGAACCGGTTATAGCCGTTGAAAGAAAAAAAAACGGCTATACAGCCTTTTTTTGTTTTTAAGGGTTGAAACTTAGTATAAATAGGTATTGGATGTATGAGTTAGTTCACCACAACATTCTAGCTCTCAAAACTCAAAAACGTTCTCAAAACGCAAAAAAACACTCTCAAAACGCAAAAAAACACTCTCAAAACGCAAAAAAAACTCACTTTACGCAAAAAAAAAACGCTCTCATGGTTCCGCTTCCGCAAGCACTCAAAATTCGGTTGGTGGTTCTACTAGCGATGTCACAGTGGTGTCAATACTTCCTTGCTCCCGAAACCAAGAGATATGGGCTTATTTCGATTTATGCGAAATGTCGAACGGTTCGCAAAAGGCTCGTTGCAAACGTTGTGGTAGAATTTTGGGTGCGGCGGGAAATAGCACTTTGAGGAAACATATTGCTAGTCACGCAAAACACACTCAAGGTGAAGATCAAACTCAAATTGGTCGGGATGGAGGAGTTTGGCAATACAATGTCGAGAGGGTTCGTGAGAGAATGACACATTTCGTCATTTAAGAAGGATTGCCTTTTGATCACTTTGATAATCCGCGCTTGACGAGGATGATACAAGAGACGCTTCAACCGAGTTACACAAATGTAAGTCGGTCTACTTTGAGAATAGATTGTTTAAAAATGTGGAAAAGAGCTAAAAAAGAATTAATTTTAGGTTTTAAAATTTTAAATACCGGCATTAACTTAACAACGGACGTTTGGTCCGCTCCACATGGTTTACCCGAATCGTACCTTTGCGTTACCGCACATTGGGTTCAACCGGAGTCGTGGCAAATGATGAAGCGTACGATTGCGTTTGATTATTTTGGATATCCACATACCGGTGAAAACTTATTTTATATTTTAGACTCGGTCATTCAAACTTATAAAATTCAACCAAAAATATTTGCAATATCTTTTGATAACGCTTCAAATAACACAAACGCAGTGGAAAAATTAAAAATAAAATATGAACCGTCTTGTAACAGTGTTTTCTTTCATAGTCGATGTGTTGCACACATCATTAACTTGGTTGTGCAAGACGGTCTAAACGTCCAAGAAATAAGAGACGTAAAAGAAAATTTTAAAGTGATGTTACGTGAAGTTTTTAGCACAAACAAAAAAAGATATATAAACTATAGAAACTTGTGCCAACAAACGGATTCCATCTTTTTAGGTCCGAATTGGGACGTACCTACTAGATGGAACTCGACATGGAAAATGTTTGAATCGACCTTAAGGCAAAGAGTTACTTTAAAACATTTCTATGATGAACTTGTACAAAAGAAACGTTGTTCACAAAAATTTGATAATATAAGTTGGGATATGATCGAGAAACTAACTAATTTGCTTGAGGTTTTTAAAAATGCAACTACATGTTTATCGGGAGTTTATTATCCCACATCTTCGCTAATACTTCAACAATTATACTTAATATGTAATAAATTAAAAGAGTTTGAATATCACGGCCCTATTTTTGAAAAAAATGGTAAAACTTACGAAAGTTAAATTTAAAAAATATTTTTCGGAAATGCCGGTCGTTGTTACATGTTCGGCAGCCTTAAACCCAACGATTAATGTAACCGGTGTTGAAACATTAATTGGATTAATATCGGATGATTTAAATATGTTCGAGGAAGACCCAAATTTTGAATCAAATGCAATAAGGGATTTCAATTCGGCTTTTAATAATATGTTTGCTTATTATTTACGCAAATATGGTGGAAGTGGTGATCCATCAAACATACGTGAATCAATGGGTTCGGGTTCGGGTTCAAGTTCTAGTAGTTCAAGGAACCCGATGCTAAATTTATTTAACACTTTAAGAAACGAAAATACTAAACGAGCTCGTGGAACCACACCAAGTAGCGAGCTTAGGAGATATCAAGCAACCGACTTTATTTCAACTCTAAAATCCGAAGAGTTTGAAAACTTTGATATCTTGAGTTGGTGGCAAGGAAGGGAATCCCAATATCCCGTTCTAGCCGCAATGGCCCGTGACCTACTAACCGTCCAAGATTCTACGATAGCTTCGGAATCTACTTTTTCTCTTAGTGGCAGGGTTTTATCTATTCGAAGAACGAGGCTTACACCGGAATCTATGGAGATGTGTATTTGCTTGAAGGACCATTTGGATGCCGCCGAACGTGTACAACATGTTGCAAAACTAGTAGACGAGCTCGACATTGAACAAGAAATACATGAATTCGAAGTAGAACAAGGGGCAACGAATCCACTTTCGGACGAAGAACAAGCTTATGATGAAGCTCAACGTATCTCAAGCGAAGAAGAATGAAAACCGATGTTACGAAGACTACAACGAAGAAGATTGAAAACATAATAAATAATATATATTTTGTGATTCACTTATGTTTTTTGTATTTTTTTTTACGAACTATTGTTAAATCACTTAAAAAAGCTACAAAATAAATAAAACATGTATTTTATAGTGTATCTTTGTTAATTTTTTTTTTTAAAATCCGGTGGAACCGGTTTTTTTTGTCCGGTCCGGTTCCATAAATCCGGTCCGGTCCCAACAGGTTCCAAGTCTCCACTCTCTTAACCGGATCCGATCCGGAACTGGTTCCATTGGATCCGGTTGTTGACCATCGTTGACGGAAACCGGATCGGCCGGTCCGGATCCGGTTCCGGAAAAAAAAACCGGTTTGTGTACCTCTAGGTTAGATTATTTGTAGTGAATAAAATAGATGATTCTTTAATCAATGTGTAAGGCCGGGTCGATTTTTTAGTAATTATTATAAGTTATTCATTTCGACTAACTAGTTTTGATCCATTAGCTAATAACTATGTTTGGCCACTTAAAAAAAGTGATTTTACATAAATTGGTATACAAATTTGTCCAAAATTACTAGAGAAACCGACTATATAGATTGCATGTGACATTTTCAAAGTAGAAAATGAGAGTTCGTGTTGAATTTGCATTCTTCCTTTTTTTGTGTGAACCATTTTTTACTTCTACTAACCTAAGATTTGTTTAAATTTAAATAATTTACACTTAATAAATAAACAATTGGTTATATGTTATGTGCCACAGGAAAATGATCAAATGTAAATCACTTTTAAATGTGTAAACCAAAAAACTAAATCTTTGCTACATGTTTATTATAATTAATTAAGTGCTTGATTTTTAGGAAATGGATTAAAATAAGATGAAAATAAATATGTGGTCAGAATTTAGTTTTTTTTTGTTTACAAGTTTACATTTGATCCTTAGCCATGTGTCACAATTCTATGAACTTAAAAAAAAATTCTCTCATTTTTTTCAACTATTTAATATTTTAATTATTAATATTTCTTTTATTTATTTATTTTCTCAGTTATTTTCTTGTGAAGAAGCAACATAATACTCTATTCAAAGATAATTTATATTTAAGTATCCAGTTGTCGTAAATTAACATGATCTGTAAATATATGCGAAAGAACTTACGAGATAATATTTTGTAATATCAAAAGCTTGAATTGAAAGCATATGAGTTGTTTACTAGGCGTTTCTATAGATGTCTAGTACTTTGAAATCGACCTATATATAGAAGACATAAAAGTGAGATGGTGTCTAAAGAAAACGATGGCTAAATGCATTAATTATAGAAGTTTTTTTTGTTTTTATTTCATGATCTGAAATAATTTTTATATATGTTTAAATTTGTGCATGGAATTTAAGTGATCCGCTCGTTACTGGTAGTAGCGGATGCTGTGTTGATTTGCAAAAGCAACTTCTGTTAGTACCACCAGCTGATCTCAAAGTGAGCAAACGGATCTCAAAGTGACCAACAAAAGTAATATCCGCTAGTACTGCCAGTGGATCTCAAACCAGGTTAGATTATGTCCGCTGCTAGCAATAGCGGATCACTTAAACTCCATGCATAAACTAAAACACATATTGAAACCATTTGCAATAATGAAAATCACCTATAAAAGCAAAAAAAATCTTAATTATAAGATATCATAACTTTTAAAATTTAATACCTTGCATATCCCTAAACATCTACAACCAAGGAATTTATACACATTAAAGTGTAAAATTGTTTCAAGGCCGAGGAAAGTTAGTCTCATTTGATAAGAGCATGACCCCCCCTCGTGTCTGAATTGTCCGGCTCCTACTCACGGACGCCGACCCCCCCCCCCCTCATAAAACCTCCCTTCTTGGACCGCCCATGTGGACAAACGCTAGCCTTGGCCGCCCCTTTCTCTTCCACCTTAGCCCAAGACGTCCCTGAGCTCTCCGTTACATATGGTACGAGAGGTCTTCATTATGAGAATTGTGTTGTCAACATGTCATTCTACGATTTCAAATACAACCTCAAATGCACAAAAAGTTCAAAGAAATGTATTTCGAGTGTTTGGTGGATTATATACTATCACCAATAATATAAACTAGAAATGTTAAACCACGTTCTAGGTCAGGATACAACTCTTAAATGGTTAAGACGGTGACATTAACTAGCTAAGCAAAAAAAAACGTGGTTAAAAAACAATGGTGTTGTCGATGACAAATACCACCTAGAGTTGCATTTAAGATTATTGATTCTTCTTTATTTAACAAAAGATGTAATATAATGTTGAAAATATTTTATTTGACTAAATCTTGTTATTGTAAACGATGTTTTATGCTTGATTGTGATTCAATTTATTTATTTTTAATCAAATTGGCTTTATTTATTAATCACAACAAAATAGAACATGTATTATATTCTACTTTATAATAATTTCTTTTTTTAATACTTTTAGATTGTCGGCAAAATAAATTGTTTGTCGAGTGGGTCCTACACTTAATTTAACCGCGGACACGTGGCTGGCATTAACTGATAAGACACTAGATATACCAACGTGGCGGAGAGAGATTTGCTGCGGGTCCAACAAGCTACCAACGTTGACGTTAACATCCTAACAGTTACCACGTCGAAGTTGACAATTGGACTAAACTATTTTTTTTTGAAAAGTAAATTTCTTAATTTACGTTGAAAGTGAAACTTGAATACATTAACTTTTTAAATTTTGATGTTTTTTTAGAAGATTTTTCTCTATCATTGGACCACCAACCCTAATGTAATTAGACTGAAATAATAATTTACAATTACAAATCATCAAACAAAATTTTGTTAAAAAAAGAAGAAGCAAATCATTAACCATTTCTATTTTATGGGTGTAGTATTGATCTATAATTATTCTAGAAAATATTTATATTTAATAGTTATCAACTACTTGAATAATTGCCGTATTCTAACAAAACAACAAGTTAAGTAGTTAACAATCGATGTTACAAGTTTCACTAAAACCTTTATTTATTAGATAGTTTAGATATAGATAATGATTAAAACTACAAAAGTTAATATTTCTTTTAAAATAACAACACCTAGATATTTTAAAATAATTAGGTTTATCTTGGGTAACACCTAAAACATTCAGGACTGTCCACCCTAGAAGGAACACCTAACTGGGTAAACCCCCTGACTTGATCACATGATGATCGGTGTCGAAGGTACCGGTCAAAGATAAAGAATTAGAGTGTCCTAATCACCTTAAACTAGTTAGGGTAAGAAGGGTGTCGAACCACGAAGAGTTTGTGGTCGGTGCTTAACTTCAATTAACAATGTGATTTATGAAGTTGCAATGGGTCTTTCTGACCAAACACAAGCAATGATTTAGGTGAAACTTATCAAACTCAACAAACAAGTATTATCAAGTAACAATTATGATCAATAGTAATCAAGTACCAAACAAACGATTTAGATTGTAACAATAATTAAAAAGGAATCACGCCCGGGTTTCAAGTTCACAAGTAATTAGGGATTATCACACCAACATATGAGTTCAAGCAATCAAATGGTTATCCAAATCAAATTGACCAAATCTAACCAAGAACATCAACATTCATACATCATCGGCAAATAGTGTAAGACAATATTCACGAATGAAATCGAGACAAATGTATGCAATATAGAATTAGATTAATCAATAGATTTAACACAAATCAAAGTTCATAGCAATTATCATCTAACGGGGTCAATGGTGCAAGAATTTATCGACTCCCGTGATTTCATAGCCATACTAAACACAAAGATTCAAGTATTTCAAACCAAATGATTACAAGAATTGTTTCTCAAAGCTAGCACATGATAAAACCCTAAAAACTTACAAACAATCCACCCGGGAATGATTACCGGTGGATTAGCCGCTCATGGTTGTGGAATTCATCTTCAATCTTTCAATCTTTCGAGTATCAATCTTCAATTGGATGTTAGAATCGTGTTCCTTAGCCTTCAAGAACTCCCAAAATCGCCCAAGAACTGATGTCAAAAAGATGATCTCGAATTTGGGGAAGAAACCCCCAATTAAACACTGAAAATCGGCTGTTTCACCAAAAATCCGCGTCTGAAATGTAATCAGCGTAAGCTTACGCTGGTATGACGTAAGCTTATGCCGAAACACTGAAGCCTGCTGTGAATGAACTGGTTAGGCGTAGGCATACGCTGGGCGGCGTAAGCTTACGCTGCATGGCGTAGGCTTACGCTGGATCCTGGGTTTTTGCCCCGTTTTCTTCGTGTCTCTTCCGACTCTTGCATCTCTCACTTAATATCTTCCAAAATCATACTTTAAGCTTCCAACACCTGCACATGCACATCTACACAAAACTTTTGTATTCCACATGTTAATTTACATAAATATAACATGTTACACCCTTTAATGCATAAAACTTTGGTCGCTTATCACATCCCCACACTTGAGTTTTGCTTGCCCTCAAGCAAAGTCTTTTGCTTCAAATCCACATTACAAATTCTCAAACAATTGTTTTAACTCAACATAAGTTAAGGTCCAAGGTCATGCCAGATTCATAAGAATTATACTCTCAATAGATTTACAATCCAACAAACAATTTATGACTTTTTAAACAAAAGGAATGTAACATCCTAAAATGGCGAGAAATAAAGTTAGCGAGTTCAAGCGGGTTGAAGTCGGGCCGAGTCAGTCGCGAACCGGGCTTGGGGAGGTCTCCCCTATAAATAGCCTAAGGCCCTCACTTCTCCTCTTTTGCAATTCTAGAGAGAGAAAACCCGTAGAGAGAGAAAGTGTCGGAATCACACAAGATTGCACCAGCTCGTGTCTCTTGCACTCGTGAAGGAAACCTCCAAATCAGAATCGTCATCCAGGTAACCATTCGAGCTAAATTTGAGATTTTTGCTTAAGTTGGGTTTTCGGGTTTTCGGGTGAAAATAGGACGTTTTTACGGATGAAATTTGAGAATAAGCTTAGGTTTAGTATCTGGAATGAAAACCGGTTGTTTTGAGCAAAGAAAGTTGAAGTTTTGACATAATCGAACTCAAATCCGTGAATTTCGGGACTGTTTGGAAAGATGACTGCTGGTGCAGGCGAACTTAGCAAGTTGTTCGCCTGTCAAGTTCGCTTGGTGGAGGCGAACTTATCAAGTTCGCCTGATTTTGTTCGCCTGTCAAGTTCGCCTGGCCAAAGGTAAGCGAACTTATTATGTTCGCCTAAGTTAAGTTCGCCTGGCCAAAGGTAAGCGAACTTATTATATTCGCCTAAGTTAAGTTTGCCTGGCAAAAGGTAAGCGAACTTAGCATTAAGTTCGCCTATATCAGTAAAAGTGTGAATTGAGGTTAGGTTTGATATATGTGTTTTGTAACCAATTCAGGTCACGTGTGACGCTCGTTGGGTCGTAGTTAGGACAGATCTGAGACTAGCTTATAAGGTGAGTTCTAGAAGCCCTCTTTTAAATGTTTTATATGATGTTTTCGGGCTGGTGTGTATACATATGAAATGTTGTTTTATAAAATGATGTTTATGAAACTATGTTTACGAAATGAAATGATTTGGAATGAACGGTTTATGGAAAGAAAGTTTTATGAACGAAATGTTTACGAACGAATGTTTATAAAGAAATGGTTTAAAGTAAAGGTAAAGGGTTTCGAAAGTGAAGGAAAGGTTTTGTGAAAAGAAAAGAAAAGGGGCAAAGGTTTTAAAGAAGTCATTACTAATCTAATCTGTCGAATGAATGGAATTGACGAATGAAGTCTGGGAATGAGATTCCCAACCTTGTGGTAGATTATGGACAGCGAGCCATAGTTACCATAAGAACAACAGGGGCAGGGTCTTAGTGGCCTACCAATGGTTTGATGTTGTACAACTGGTATGGAGTAACGACGGTTACTCAGGGGTTAACGTGACCCTACGTGAGGTTAAATTATGATCCGACGATGTTAGGGCTGAGAGCCATAGCCGTCGATGGAAGTTGTCGGTTTATGGGTGAGAGCCATAGCCTTCAGTGGAGGTTGTCGATCTATGGCTGAGAGCCATAGGGGGGCAACTGAATGGGTATTGTCGGTCCTCGTGCAGTTAGCCTTGGGGGCAATACCAATAAGGGAATTGACGGAATGTTGTGGCAACGACGGTGATACGTAAAGGTTGTCCACGACATGTAGGGTTCCTTCGGGGACACAGAGACACGTAACGATACAGATTTTAGATAGTAATGTATGACTTAAATGAATGTTAAATGTTTTAAACAAATGATCCGTTCAATGTGTTTAAATGTTTGAAGGTGTATGAATGAAAGGCCCTGTTTTCTTATACGTGATGTTAAACCCTAATGAATGTTTTGAATGATGAACCATTTCTTAAATCGAACGAAAACTAGAACTCACCAGCGTAGCTGACTTTTTAGTGTGCACATTCAGGTTAAGGCATGTTATGAGGATGGCGGTGATGCTTGGCTAGAGATGAAGAGTTACCCGACTGCTTTTGAAGACTGGCATCCCGTTATGTTTAGTTATGATGTAATTATGTTTTTAACAATGTTTACGCTTCCGCATGTATGAACAAGTTTTAATTATGATGAATGAATGAAATTTTTCGCTGCGTTATTTGATATTCATGTTTAAAAACTGTTTGTGAATGAGTAAATCCAACAAGTGAGGCCTCCCGGGTTTGGGGCCTTACAAGTTGGTATCAGAGCAATAGTTTGAGAGATTCGGACACTCCAGTGTCTGAACTTAAACTTTGAATGGGACCGAAAGCGGATGCCAGTACGGGTAACTGGAGCCTTGAGCATCAGGTATGAAGTTAGTATATATTACGTATATAGTGTGCCTTAGAAAGGGTTAGGTAAGGACTCGTGTTCTGATGGAATCACAAAAGTGGTCAAATAGAAATCGAAAGGTAGTGTAATGGTTAATTGCAGATGGCCAGTGTATATTAACATCTTACAGTACTTATTGAATTTTATTTGTTAACTAGCGTGATGACATTGGATTTCTTGTCTTATAGAACGAAATGGCAAGGAGAGGAAACGGAAGGCGTGGTGGGGGCCGTACCGGTGGTCGAAATGGTGGGCGTGACAGGATCCCTGCGCGCCAAGAGAATAGTGAAGAAGGAAGTGTTCACACTGAACCGGCGGTTAGTGTGCATGGAACTGAACAGACATTGGTTGAGGAACAACCTTTCACTTTTGAACCAGAAGTGAGAGCAGCTATAGCTCGAGAGTTCACCGAATTGATGAAGACTTCTCTGCCAGGTCTGTTGGCAGAAGCATTGAAGCAGGTCAATGGGGTGGGTGGGTCTAGTGAAGCAATTGGTGCTCAGAACAATGAGACCGACAACGCACCGCCTGCTCGCGGATGCGACTACAAGTCATTTAAAGCATGTGACCCACCAGTCCTGACTGGGAAGAAGGACGCGGTGGCTACTTTTGATTGGGTGATCCGTATGGAAGCTGCCATTCGTCTGAGCGAGTGCCGAACGGATCAGGTTGTAAAATTTGCTGCTAACTCCTTGAGGGAGGAAGCATCCCATTGGTGGGAAGGTGTGCGTCAGGAAAAAGGGAGCGAGGTTGTGGATGCGATGATGTGGGCTGACTTGAAAACCTTGGTGATCAAGAATTTCTGCCCAAGGAATGAGATTGAGAAGGTAGAGAGAGAATTTCTGGGTTTGAAGGCCGGGAACATGACGCACCGGCAATACACAACCCGATTCAATGAACTGGCACGTCTGGTGCCACATCTGATCACCAAGGAGGAGAGAAAGATTGTCTGCTACATTCAGGGGTTGCCGGACCAGGTCCGCACCTATGTTAAGGCAAACGCCCCTACTACCTACGATTCGGAAGTAGAGCTAAGTGAAGTGGTATTTGACGATCTGGCACTGAATGTTGTTGCCGTTGAAGAGCAAAAGAAAAGACCGAGCTTCTCAAACAAGCGATCTGGGGGAAAGATGTTTGGGACTCGTGATAAGAGGGCTCGGGTGGATGAGCCGACCGTTTGTAAGAAATGTGGGGTAAGGCATGCAGGTGAATGTAGACTGGGATCTAACTTGTGTTTCAAATGTGGCAAGACCGGGCACTACGCCCGTGAGTGCACACAACACTACAAGTGCTACAACTGTGGGGATGTCGGTCATCTGAGTAGGGACTGCCCGAAGCCCAGGATGGGGGAAACCGGGAAGGGAAAGGGCCCGGAGAAGAAGGGAGAGGGATCTCGTGCGAAGACGCGAGCGTACGCACTGACGCAGGATCAGGCTAGGACGGACCCTGATGTGGCGTCAGGTACATTCATTCTTGACAACACTTTTGTTTCTGTGTTATTTGATTCGGGTGCCAGTAAGAGTTTTATATCAGCGACTTTCTGTAAACGAGTGAAGTACACTGTCAGTAAGCTAGAAAGGGCTTTTAGCGTAGAAACCGCTGAGGGTAGGACTGCGGGAGTGACCGATGTAGTTGACAACTCCACAATAAAAATAGAAGGACATAGGTTCCCTGTCAGATTGTTTGTTATGGTTTTGGGTGGGTTCGATGTCGTGTTAGGTATGGATTGGCTAACTGCCAATGAAGCACAAATTATATGCAAACGAAAGATAATCCGACTCAAGGCTCCGGACGGTAGCAAAGTCGAGGTTCTTGGAGATCGTGACGCCCCGATGCCAAACGTCATCTCAATGATTAAGGCAACAAATTACCTGAGGCGCGGATGCGAGGCTTATCTGGTGTACGTAATTGACAAGTGTAAGGAAGTGAAGGAACTAGACGATGTACTCGTGGTACGCGAGTACCCGGAGGTGTTTCCAGAGGATTTGCCTGGGATACCACCCGATAGAGAAATTGAGTTCCGAATTGACTTAGTACCCGATGCCCAGCCCGTGGCTAAGGCTCCATATCGACTAGCACCAGTGGAGATGAAAGAATTAATGGCACAACTAGACGAGTTACTTGAGAAAGGATTTATCCAACCGAGCATCTCGCCATGGGGTGCTCCGGTGTTGTTTGTGAAGAAGAAAGATGGTTCGATGAGAATGTGTATTGATTATCGCGAGTTAAACAAACGAACGGTGAAGAACAAGTACCCTTTACCAAGGATCGATGACCTGTTTGACCAATTGCAAGGCGCAAATTGGTTCTCGAAAATCGACCTTCGGTCCGGGTACCATTAGTTGAAGGTAAGGGAAGAAGACATACCGAAAACTGCATTTCGCACGCGTTATGGACATTTCGAGTTTCGCATAATGTCTTTTGGATTGACGAACGCCCCCGCAGCGTTCATGGATTTGATGAATAGAGTTTGTCAACCAATGCTGGATCGATCGGTAATCATGTTCATCGATGATATCCTCGTCTACTCCAAGAATGAGGGTGATCACGCATGTCACTTAAAGGAGGTGTTGGAGGCTCTGAAGAAGGAAAAGTTGTATGCTAAGTTCTCTAAATGCGCGTTCTAGCTTAGGGAAGTCCAATTCCTAGGTCACGTCATCAACCCGAACGACATTATGGTTGACCCAGCGAAGATAATGACGGTAAGGGAATGGAATATTCCTAAGACGCCAACTGAAATCCACAGTTTCTTGGGATTGGCAGGCTACTATCGGAGATTTATCCAGGATTTCTCAAAAATAGCTTCGCCATTGACATAGTTGACTCGGAAAGAGGTGAAGTACGAATGGGGTTCGACCCAGGATGAGGCGTTTAAGGAATTGAAAGAGAAGCTAACCCAAGCTCCAGTCTTGGCCCTACCCGAGGGCAGTGAAGACTTGGTGGTATACTCTGACGCTTCGGGTCAGGGATTAGGGTGCGTATTGATGCAACGCGGGAGAGTGATTGCATATGCGTCACGGCAGTTGAAGGTTCACGAAGCCAATTATCCGACTCATGATTTGGAACTTGTTGCTGTTGTATTTGCATTGAAAATATGGAGGCACTATCTTTACGGGGTGAAGTTTACTATTTACTCCGACCACAAAAGTTTGAAGTACTCCTTCGAACAAAAAGAACTTAATATGAGGCAGAGGCGATGGTTGGAACTGTTGAAGGACTATGACTGTGAAATAATGTACCATCCTGGAAAGGCAAACGTGGTGGCTGACGCTCTAAGCCGAAAGGATGTGCCTACTCCTATTAGAGTGAAAGCTTGTCAGTTGGTGATAACATCGGATGTGATGAGAGAAATCGAAGAGGCTCAAGACGAGGCACTTAAAGAATAAAACATAAAGAAGGAAAGGATGGTTGGCCAACAGGACAAGTTGGAATATAACACCCTTGGTGTTAGAACACGTTATGGACGGGTATGGATACCTATGGGTGGCGAGCTTAGAACCAAAATCTTGGATGAGGCTCATAAGTCTCGTTACTCTATCCATCCTGGTACCAATAAAATGTACCAAGATCTGAGGAAGGAATATTGGTGGCCTAGAATGAAATATGATGTGACGAAATATGTAAGCAAGTGCTTGACTTGCTCATAAGTAAAGGCTGAACACCAGAAACCGTATGGAAAGATTCAACCACTTGATATACCGGAATGGAAGTGGGAACACATTACCATGGACTTCATAACCAAGCTACCTCGCACAGCTAAAGGTCATGACACCATTTGGGTAATTGTGGACCGTTTAACGAAGAGTGCTCATTTCCTACCTATTCGCGAGACGTTCTAGTATGAAAGGTTAGCAGAAGTGTTTATTAACGAAGTAGTAGCATGGCATGGGATGCCTTTAACGATAGTATCTGACCGGGACACACGATTCACATCGAGGTTCTGGAAAATATTTCACGAGGCGATGGGCACGAGGCTTAATATCAGCTCGGCATACCACAAACGGATGGTCAGTCCGAGAGGACCATTCAGACATTGGAGGATATGCTTCGCGCATGTATTATCGATTTTGGTGGCAGTTGGGACAGTCATCTGCCGTTAGCCGAATTCTCCTACAACAATAGTCATCACACGACTATAGGCATGCCGCCTTACGAAATGTTGTATGGGAGAAGATGTCGGACCCCGGTTTGTTGGGGTGAGATTGGACAGAAAGAATTAGGAAGTCTTGAAGTTGTAAAAGAAACGTCGGAAAGATTTGATCAAATCAAAGCACGAATGAAGGCCGCACAAGATCGTCAGAAATCCTATGCGGATAAACGACGAATGCCTATTGAGTTTGATGTTGGGGACAGAGTAATGTTGAAAGTGTCACCCTGGAAGGGAATCATTAGATTCAGGAAGAGAGGAAAGTTAAGTCCAAGGTTTGTCGGACCTTTTAGGATAGCGGCACGGGTTGGTGAAGTCGCTTATCGGTTAGAGTTGTCTGATGAGTTAAGTGGGATTCATCCTACCTTCCATGTGTCACACTTGCGAAAGTGTACGGCGGATGAATCGGCTCACGTACCACTTACTGACATTGAGGTCGACAACAGCCTTAATTACATCGAAGAACCCGTGGCTATCTTAGACCGAAAGGAGAAACGTTTGCGTAACAAAGTGATTCAATTGGTTAAAGTCCAATGGAAGCACCGAAAGGGATCGGAGGCTACATGGGAAGCGGAGGCGGAAATGAGGGAGTCGTACCCTTATCTATTTGACCTGTGATAGGTTTCGGGGACGAAACCTATTGTAAGGGGTAGACTTGTAACATCCTAAAATGGCGAGAAATAAAGTTAGCGAGTTCAAGCGGGCCGAAGTCGGGCCGGGTCAGTCGCGAACCGGGCTTGGGGAGGTCTCCCCTATAAATAGCCCAAGGCCCTCACTTCTCCTCTTTTGCAATTCTAGAGAGAGAAAACCCGTAGAGAGAGAAACTGTTTGTGAATGAGTAAATCCAACAAGTGAGGCCTCCCGGGTTTGGGGCCTTACAAGGAAACACTTGAACGAGCTTAACTAATATCCAGTGATGGCTTTGAATGCACACACCCCTCACAATCAATCACTCCACTCGGTTTCATATATGGGCTAGCGATGATGTGCTAGTATTTTTCACTCGAAACCAAACAATGAACCACATTATCATAGGCTTGCATATTGATCACATCTCCACCTACTAACACAACTAAAATGCACAAATCAAAAGGTCTTTGTTTCAAGTTCACAAGTAATTAGGGATTATCACACCAACATATGAGTTCAAACAATCGAATGGCTATCCAAATCAAATTGACCAAATCTAACCAAGAACATCAACATTCATACATCATCGGCAAATAGTGTAAGACAATATTCACGAATGAAATCGAGACAAATGTATGCAATATAGAATTAGATTAATCAATAGATTTAACACAAATCAAAGTTCATAGCAATTATCATCTAACGGGGTCAATGGTGCAAGAATTTATCGACTCCCGTGAGTTCATAACCATACTAAACACAAAGATTCAAGTATTTCAAACCAAATGATTACAGGAATTGTTTCTCAAAGCTAGCACATGATAAAACCCTAAAAACTTACAAACAATCCACCCGGGAATGATTACCGGTGGATTAGCCGCTCATGGTTGTGGAATTCATCTTCAATCTTTCAATCTTTAGAGTATCAATCTTCAATTGGATGTTAGAATCGTGTTCCTTAGCCTCCAAGAACTCCCAAAATCGCCCAAGAACTGATGTCAAAAGATGATCTCGAATTTGGGGAAGAAACCCCCAATTAAACACTGAAAATCGGCTGTTTCACCAAAAATCCGCGTCTGAAACGTAATCAGCGTAAGCTTACGCCGAAACACTGAAGCCTGCTGTGAATGAACTGGTTAGGCGTAGGCCTACGCTGGGTGGCGTAAGCTTACGCTAGGTGGCGTAGGCTTACGCTGGATCCTGGGTTTTTGCCCCGTTTTCTCCATGTCTCTTCCGACTCTTGCATCTCTCACTTAATATCTTCCAAAATCATACTTTAAGCTTCCAACACCTGCACATGCACATCTACACAAAACTTTTGTATTCCACATGTTAATTTACATAAATATAACATGTTACACCCTTTAATGCATAAAACTTTGGTCGCTTATCACATGACTTTTATGCTGTGGCCCGGATTCGAACTGACGATCTCCTATTTCAAAGTTATCGAGGTACCGCGAGTACAAAAGTCCCTTTCGTACTGATGTATTGCAAAATACATCCGTTTTACTGTCTTTTTTATTCTCACTTTGTGTTTGTTTTGCGTCGGTTTTCTTCTATAACTGCTTGTACTTAATATTTCTATATATTTTGGTTGTTAGGTCACAAAGGAAGCGGATATGATTGAAAACGAAGAAGAAAGAGTTTTCGGTTCGTGCGAGAGGGCTGTGGAGAAAAAAAATAAACTTTCTGGATTTTTACCCCTGTCGCGTAGCTCGACAGGTCTTGGAATTTCGTCGCGCTACGCGAGGAATGCAAAATGTCAGAATTGCCCTTTTAATGATTGCCCGACTGTTTTGTTTGTTTATGGGGTCCTCGCGCTACGCGAGGGGGGTGCAAGTTCCCGTCGCGCTACGCTACGGCTGTTTTTTCGCAGATTGTGTTTAAAAACCCAAAAATTAGAAAACCCTAGGAGGACAGAAAAGGACGATCTGGGAGCGGCTGGAGGCGACGAAAAGTGACGAAAAAGGGTGTTTTCAAGAGGAATCAAAGGCTGGGAAGGCATAGGATCGAAGAACCAAAGCATTGGATCAAAGATATCGGGTGTTCATCGTTCGGTTTACCTTGATTCTTTGTTTCTCTTTGATTTCTTGTTCTTCCTTTGTTATAAACAGATTATGAATTGTATTTATATGATGTTTCTTTGCTAAACTTTTAGAACTACCTAGGTTTAGATGAATACATATGTTTGACATTAGGTTTTATTCGGTTTTGGATAATTTGCATGTGATGAACTCATGATGTAACAAACTTGGTTTTGATCATTGGATGTGTATGCGTATTTAGTATTATCAATTGAATGATTTTTCAGTCCTCGTGTGCTTTGATGAATGTCTTTCATATAATAGGTACATGCTAGATCAATTGCCGTGTGTTTTTGATTATTGGATGGTTTGCTAGACGTAGTATTCCATAGGAATGAAATTCATGAATTGGTAAATCTAAATATTCAACCAATCTTAATAGCTGTGAGGTGAGAGATTGTCGGTTTGTCTAGGGTGTTAGATTGCTAGGTTAGAGGCTTTGTGAGAAGATCTTGCTAGTTTGTCTTATATCTGTGTTTACCGAATCCAATAGGAAAATCTTAGTTATCCCTTGCACTTAGGTGTATTGAGACTTTCGCGCTGTGAGGTAGATTGTCTAGCGGATACTTCTTGAGTAGACTGGATGACCTGTGAGGGGAACCCGTCCAGCCGGTGGTTTAACGGCTTTTAGGTCTCTTAGTTGACAATCCTTGAGAAGGGTCGAGGGTGCTCTAGGTTCCCTTTGAGTTTAGTATTTTAAGATCCCGGTATCACATCAGTTCCATTACCGATAGAACCTTCGTCAGACACGTGTAGGATTCGGGCCTAGGTAGTGCTTTCACCCTATCTGTTTTCGTTCCGTAGTTATTCTCACGTTAGTTCGTTTGTCCTCGTCTTTTCCTTTATTTTCTATAGTTTATTTCTCTCTTAAATAAAAGAAACCCCCTTTTTGTAATTAGTTATCCTGCATCTGAGTCAGTATTTCGCTGTACATACAGTGTCCGTAGGTTCGATACTCGGTCTTATCTATCTATTCTGCAAACGATCGGTACACTTGCCGTATTGTGCGCGTTAGTTTAGGTTTGTCCGTTTTGTTATAAATATTAGAACTTGTAGGTTTTTGCGTATAGTTCGTAGCACACCACGTACGAAAGTTAAATGAAAACATATTACTTTTCATCAAAATAAAATGTTTTTTTATTTGTTGGCCATTACCTAGACCGAACCTCATTATTTGACTTATTCAAGACGATAAAAACTTAGATAGGGAGTGTAGTTAGTGAAGTAATGAAGTTAGAATATGGCTAGCGTTTGATAATGGGTCAACAAATGTGTTGTTAAGGATAATATAGTTGATATATGAGGATGTGAAATCGAAACAATGTTGTTCATGAGCGATCTATGATAACTTGTATAATAGAGTCAAAGGAATTGAAAGGAAAAGTAGTTCAGTTATCATAGAAAAGCATAGTTGAGTCGAGTTTCTTAAGGAGAGTATTGATTTAGAAGTATACAAGGATGAATTGAGCTAATGAATGCCTCTTTATCGTCAAGGGTTGTTTTAATTTAAGAAGAGTTTTATGTTTGTAGCTTACGCATATGGAGCCCCGATAGGATTTTCTAGAATTCACATGTGCATGTAAGCTCTTAATTACGTGATATCAAGTGTAATTGTCAACTTACTCACATGATCACTCTAGTAGTCTCCTAGTATAGTCATAATGTTTGCGTGCACCAATGTTATTCAAGTGTCGATGTGGAAATGACCATCCTAAGGTGTACTTATGAGC
This sequence comes from Smallanthus sonchifolius, assembly GCA_023525975.1. Lineage (NCBI taxonomy): Eukaryota > Viridiplantae > Streptophyta > Magnoliopsida > Asterales > Asteraceae > Smallanthus > Smallanthus sonchifolius. The sequence continues at coordinate 2,235,501 of CM042045.1, read as the reverse complement.
CAAGGTCCTAAAAGTCATGTATTGGGGTACTTAGGTTCTCCTAAAGTATTAAAAATGTAATCAAAGCCATACTAGTTTCAGAGTTCTAAGGGTGAAGATCCTTAAGGTGTTCTCGGTTAGGCGTGATGATCGAACACCAAAACAAAACACAGCGGAAATAACGTGACATATAATTTATAAATGTCATTGGTCCAACTAAGTCAAAATATACATTTACAAAGGTTCATATCATCTATACACTAACTAAAAATAAAATAATGGATTCTATCTTCTTATCAAAGCTTTCTCGGGTGGAATCTATGGCTCGGCATAAGTCTTCTAAAAGAATCATCTATCTTCAAGCAAGCTCTTATCTAAGTTGCTAATTTCCAAACCCGAGAAGGTACCTGAATACATGCTTAAAAATATTGTGTCAACTAAAAAAGTTGGTGAGTTCACGAGTTTAGTTAATAGAGCTTTTATATTGAGAATCCAAATATGTATGGTGTAAAATTAAACAAGTTCACAATCAACCCTGTGCCCACAACCCGTGAACATCTAGAAATAATAATAATATCCCCTAACCCATACCCCTTATTGTTATGGGTCTAATTACTCATGCATGCCAATATAAGTTCAAAACTGTTAAACGAATATGTCACAAGATATTTATCATCATTATATGATTATCATCCCATGGGAGGTTGTCCCGATTACGTCGGGCCCATGGTGTGCAGGGGTTTCACCAGATAGTACTACCTATATATTCGCTAGCTCCAAAGGAGTTAATGATTGTGTGCTAAAGTTCGGGGATTCGCTATGGCAGCTAAAAATGACCTTATTTAATTAATACACCAAGTATGTAAACAAAACAGAAGCATGTAATCACCCCAAAAAGTTTAAGTAAAAGAGGGGAAAAAGCACATGAACTCACATGGTAATCTTGTATATGCCAAATAATATGCTAAAGTTGCGAGTTTGCTATCGAGTATGCAGTTGTCAAGACAAATCCTCTCTACCCGTATGCGAACCCGCTCGTAAATGACCCGTTTAGCTCGGTTTCACACCCTGTTAGCTTCTCCCCGTGTAGTTCCTGCTGTTGACTGCCTTGGACCCTCGTTGAACGGGTTTGACCTGAGTTGACTTCTATTGATTTGAGACTGTTTCAACGGACTGAACAATTTGGACTGGTTATTGGTATAACGCGTATTTTTTTTTAGTCTCAGTCTTGTTATTTAAATCTAAATTTTGTTCTAATAATCTTATAATAATAAGACGTGCTAATAAATATAGTTTAAATATATATTTCATAAAAATTCTCGTTTCGACTACCGTCCAAGCCGGTATGCGTCAACACCGTGTGTTTCATACGCATCTGTTTCGGGTAAAGCTTTTTATGTTTCGCAAGTAGCTATTAACTCCTAAATAATAATAATATTAATAATTTAATGTGATAGGCATAAAATATATATTTGTTTATATTATTTAATTATACTGGATCTAGCAAGACCCGTCGATGTCCACACCGGTGTTTGTCGCAGTCACGCATCCAACGTGGCATATCTCGCGTAAACTCCCTATTAGTCGCACGAATAAATATTAATATTTATTAATATTATTTATTTGAGTTTTCACGTCTGAATATCTTATCACATCGGGTAATCGGTAATAGCCTGCACGAGCGCGTTAATCACTCTAACCGTTCTCCGCGTAAACGGTTTAGTTCATAATTATTATAAATTATATCGAATCATGTAACGATCCGTCAAACAAAGGTTTATTAGTTTCTTTTGGACTGGGTTCATATATCGGCCTTTAGTTGGGCCGCTAATGGGTCGAATCTTTTTATCTACAGTTGGGCCAAGCCCAATTGGTCTTGTTCAAGTATCAAAATAGGTAACACGAAAAAAAAATTAGTCCATAAAATTGGGGTTGTTACAGTCTCCCCTTGTTAAAGAAATTTCGTCCTCGAAATTTAAGTTTTGGTTTTCTAAAATTTGCTTATGAATCTCGACAGTAGTGCAAGTTTTTTTTTATATAATTTTTTTAACCACTTGACGAATTTGGAGAGACTAGAGATTTTTAAGTCAAGGTTTCAAGAGCAAAAATGACAATCAGAACTTAAAAGTTTAACTGGACGAGTCATGAATAGCCTGCGGACTATTTGAGAATTTGGGGAAACAATTTCAATGTCTTGTGAAACATACGGTTTAATTTCAACTTTAATAGCTTGAGAATTCGAGGAACAATTTCAATGGCTTGATGAAATGAAAGAGATGGTTAGTTTTATCATATGAAGTCATTATGCTGGCTAAGGGGTTCATAGAGACTTTTAAAGTGTAAGTTTAGGTAACTTAATGAAGCGACAATTGATCTTGAAATGTGGTATGATTCGGAAAACGATTATGTTTAATTTATCGGGTTTTTTTTTTAATCTATAACTTTTTTGTATTTTGTTATTTTTAGTTATCTTATGTATTTTTAATTAATAAAAAAAAATATTTTTTTATTTAAATGTTTATTTTTTTTAAATGTTGGTGAGTAAAATGAGTTAAATAAGTAGGGTGTTTTCAATGAAATATGAGTAAATGAGTAGTTTTGAGGTGACAAAATTTTATTGGGCAATTTTGACGAGTAAAGTGGGTAAAATGAGTAAATGGGTTGGGTGCCCCCTTCACCCTTAAGGGTAAGGAAAATAAAGCTAGGACCGTAGGCTCCACTTTTCTAAGGCCACCAATTTTAACTTAACACTTTTATTTAAATGTTTATGACACCAAAAAGGTAATAAATTTATAAAAAAGGTCAATCATTTTTCTCGTAGAGCACATGAATGTATGCATGATTAGAGATGCCATTCTGTGACAGTTTCCATTTCCCCTCACGGACTCGGAATCTATGTTACATAAATTGTTAAAATAAATAAACATCCATATGTTTGTTGATGTTAGTGGCCATTAAATCTGTCTAAATTCATATAAGTTGATCTAATAATATCTAACATGAAAATGTCCTTTGCTAGCACACACACTGCAAATGTTTTATCAAAAGGCATCAAGGTCGGAGATCATGAAATAAAAAATTCTTGTTTTTATTCAAAGTTTTAAAAAAAAACTAGAGTGTCTTATATTATCTCAAGTTTTTACATTTGAAGTTCTCAGCCTGCTCTTGGTTTTAGGTTTAAGGAAGACGATATACCACACTACACCGCCATCTAAACGACTTTGAAAAAGAAAAGTTGTCGTCTATACTGCTAGAGTGTCTTGTAATCATGACCTTTTAGGAATAACGGAAAGAAAAATATATTATAAAAAATTTAAAATTTATTGCTTCTACTTGAGCGTGTCATATAAATAAAAGTGTCCCAATAGATTCTATTCAGGACAAAAAGAAAAGTTTGATAAAAAATAGTTTTTAAAATATCTTTAGAGGCCTGCAGTTTTATGATATTTTGATATTTTCTGCTTTTATTTTTTTGTTAATTAAATAACAGATTTTTAAAAAGATTGCACCAGCCGGGAATCGAACCCGGGTCTGTACCGTGGCAGGGTACTATTCTACCACTAGACCACTGGTGCTTCATGCCTTTTCAAACGGATGTTATTTTTAAATTCTATTGCCTAGACTGATTGAAACTTTTTGTCCACTGTTACCTTTGGGGTGTTGGTTCGGTTGAGTGAATTTTTTTTTTAAAATTGGTTCAGTTAAAACACTTGGTTGCAAGTTTATTTTTAACGTAAAAGATGGACCAATCATAATAAATCTTAAATCGCTGTACCGACGAAATGGATTTACTTAGTACGGCTCAGTTAGTTACTTAGTTTGAGCGATTGTTCATAGTGTTTTTCCTCCAAGGTTTTTATTCAACTAATGTGTTTACCTTCTCTAAATTCGATGACAAATTATGAAAACAAAAAAGAATATAGTGGAAAAGTTAATACATTACAATATCACATGAGTTAAATAATCTTTTAACTCTTTATATGATGCTATGATACACATATTTGAAAGTTCATGAAAGGATGATACCATATTCAAACAAGTCATACTTGCGAGGAATTAATGAATGCGACCAAACCCCTTCTAGCAACGGTGATTGTTGCTCTAGAAATCTACACCTAGAGGTCTTGATTATGATAACATCGTGGCTTGAGAGGAATATGACTGCAAAACAATATATCTTTAGGGTACAGGAATTAATGAGATTTTAATCGATTGAAATTAAAATTTCATTTTTTGACATGTTTGGTTGGTTAAGATAAATAATTGGAATTGGAATTAATTCCAACCAAATCTCTCAACTAATATAATTCAAAATCCCGCGTCATTTCAATGGAATTTAGAATCCCTCACTATATTACGGATTAATTTTGTCTTTTAGGTATTTTTACATTACAATTATATTAACAAATATGCTAATCAAACACATTATGGATTTTAAAAGAATCTTTTAAATTCCAAACCCAATTACAACTACAATTTCAATGAATTCCGCGAACCAAACGCATATCAAACATCTGATGTGAGAATAAGTACATGTAGTTTTTCAAGAGTAAAAATGCAGAGAGTAAGACAAATGACTGTCTTTTATCAAGAGTGATGAGTAATTTAGGTGTTACCCCTTTGGTGATAGAGTATGCAACCCTAGCCGACTCGAACCGATGCTATATAAATTACATCCACCATGCATTAAAATAGAAAGAAAACACACTCTCTTCTTTTAACGAGTTTATGTAATTTTATAGCTTAACTTTAAATCTGGATAACAAGGAACAACGTTTCTTGATCAAAATTAATTTATGCTATAAACATTATCTAATATAAAAAAGGGGTGAGCCTATACCCCCAATTGCTTTGATGCTATATGACCGTATATGGGTCTACGATTTGCTTGTATACGTATAAATATGACATTGTATGTTACTATATACGTCTGTATCGGCTAGTTAATTGTCCAATATACGTTCATTCATACAGGACAACCAATGATATGGCCGTTTAATAATATTATACGCCCCTATATTATATGAGTAATGAATTAATATCATCTAACCCATCTTCAAATCTAGATACAAGCCATACATTTTCTTTCAAGATTATCTTAAAAATAAATAAATAAATAAATAAAAGTAAAAAGGTTTGTTTGTTGCTTCCACAGAATACCCGCCTCTTATATCCATTATCACACCATAACTCCATATCCCATTTGACTCCCTCTTTGTTCATAGCTTCTGTGAACTGTGAGTCAGTGAGGGAGACAATCACCGATGGGAATGGCTGCCGGAATACATAACTCCGTCACTCCGACGTTAAACCCTAATCAAAAGGGCTTCTCGGTTTCTTCACCTTTTATCAGAACCCAAATATCTGTTAATCGTACCTTATCTTCATATTCATTTCCAATAATCAAGTCAAGAAGAAACCCCCTTACTAATTTCATCAAATGCTCTGTTTCTCAAGCTGAGACCACAGAAATTGCTGCTGGTATAGTTTTTTTTTTTTTGCTTAATTGGTTTTAATCTGTTGTAATTTCATTAGCAGTGTTTTAAGGGAGCTTAAACCAGGTTTTAGTTTTGTAATATGTTGGATTTTTAATAAGCTTTAGTGTTTATAGATCATATTAATGTATCTCTTGCAAGTTTTTCATTGCACTCTAGTTGTTCGATGAAATGTCAAACACAAAAAAGAGAGAGTTGGTGCGATGCGAGTTTCTGTTGCACTTAAGGACCTGTTTGGTTGGCAGGAATTCATAATTCGATGGAATTGGAAGTTAAGTTCAATTCCCTTGCATGTTTGGTTGACTAGGAATTGGAATTGAAATTAGTTCTAACCAAATCCCTCAATTGATGGAATTCAGAATCCCTCAACGTTTCGAAGGAAACCTCATGAATGTTACAGTTTACGTAATTAGCCTAGCCGTTTTTGGTTGATTTTTTTATAATTTTTTTTATAGATATTTGAGTTTGGATCATTGTTTTATATGTTGTTAATTTTAAGGGATTTATTTTTTCATTTTAGGTATTTTTACATTCCAATTCCATTAACAATTGTATCAACCAAACACATTATGGATTTTCAGTGGAATCCTTCAAATTCCAATTCCATAACATCCCATGAACCAAACGGCCCCTTAGTTTTATGGTGTGTTTTATGATGAAAATATGTGAAACTATACCGAGATAGAAATGATAGGCTGTTGTAATTTGGAAGATGAGCATAGGCCTCAAATGTTACCCCTGTGTTATCTGATGTGCTTCCATTTTCCATCTTTTTTGTTCTTATGTTAAGTTGTGGTCAGTGGTTGAATTGTTGAAATATAAAGCTCTTGTTTCATTTTGCATTCATTAGAGAAGAAGAGCACTTTAGTGAGGAGAAATGACATAAGGAACATTGCAATTGTTGCTCATGTTGATCATGGAAAAACAACATTAGTGGATGCTATGTTGAGACAGGCAAAAGTAAGCATACACGTCTCTTATATATTGTAACTTTTGGTATCAAAATTGTATAATATATAAGCCAATAATGGTGGCATAACATTGATAAACTGGACCCTTTAGTTCTTTATATAAGCTCCCATGTGTTACAAGGCTAACTATTATTGTTTTGTCAACACTTAAGAGGCAATTTCATACATACATATGTGTGTGTGTGTGTATCCTTTTGAAACTTCAAAATTTCATACGTATATTGTATCCTTCTAAATTTCATAATATCATATTCACCTTTCCAAACACTAAAAATATCATATTTACCATATTCATAGTAAGTAAAATAGAATAGCTACCAATAACAATATGTTTCACTAAATAAACAAAGAGAACACAATGCACTCAGATGATTCAAATTAATAGCATTGTTTTCCTATTGTTGTATTTATTGAAAAGGGTGTTATAGGTAGCTAGTTTTATTTTATCTACTACGGAAAGGCTGTATATGACATTTTAGAAGGGTAACTATGATATATGAAATTAATCATTATGTTAAAACATATTTGGTAATGTACTAAAAGTTTGCTACCTTTCTTGCAGGTATTTCGTGATAACCAAGTTGTAGAAGAAAGAATAATGGACTCAAATGACTTAGAGCGTGAGAGGGGAATTACAATTCTTAGCAAAAACACATCTATTACTTATAAAGATACAAAAATGAATATTATTGATACTCCAGGCCATTCTGACTTTGGAGGTGAAGTAGAACGTGTTCTCAATATGGTCGAAGGAGTTCTTTTAGTGGTATTCTATCTTACAACTAACTTGCTCTTTAGTTTTATTATGTTTAATATTTGTTCTTGCATTTGTTACATTAATTAAAGCCACTTTGAGTATGATATCATTAGTTTGCATTTACCATAACTTTTAATTTGGCTGTTGAATCCATGCAACAAGTCGTGGTTTAGCATGTACATGGTTCCCATAACGTTTTTCTGTTACTCTGATGAAATTCAACATCTAAAATGTTGCCATTATTTAGAAAATTCTTCATACACAAGCTTATATTACTTATGTCTAATATGTTGTTTGTTTTCAGGTGGATTCTGTTGAGGGTCCAATGCCACAAACAAGATTTGTTTTGAAAAAAGCTCTTGAATTTGGGCATGCGGTGGTTGTTGTTGTAAATAAGATTGATAGACCATCTGCTCGCCCTGAATATGTCATCAACTCCACCTTTGAACTCTTCATTGAACTAAACGCATCTGATGAACAGGTATTTGATATTTCCCAGTATTAGGGTGGCAATTTGTGTTGGGTTCAGGTAACCCAACCCAATTAACTAATCGTGTCAAGATGTTGGACTCTAACCCTGACATGCTACAACATGGGATACCCAAACACGACATCTGTAACCCAATTTTTTAAAGAAGTAAAGTGGGTTGGCTGGCCGACATGTTTTACAATAACAAAAAAAACTTATATAAAAAGCGGGTTTGCGGGTAAGTACAACCCAACCCAACCCAACCCAACACGTCCGGTTAACCAATTGTGTCAAGTTGTTGAACCCTAATCCAAACACACTACAATGTAAACCGGACACGACCCATGTAACCCGATCATCTAAACGGGTTGGCGGGTCAGCCTGTTTAAAAAAAAACAGGTCGGTTGTGCCAGCCTTAACCCCACTATAACACTAAATAGACTAGCCATGTCGATCCGTTTAGCCCCATCCCTAATCGTTTTATTGGTTTTCCAATATTTTGGAAGGCAACTCGAACTTGGTAATTTGTAATGTATGGATAAGGCATTTGGAATCAGAAACTTATCTAGTTGGTGCCCTTGATATTATCACTAGGCGTTCTTAATGCCTCTTTGTTAGGGGGTGTTTGGATATGTGTTTGAAAGAGATGATTGTGCAATAACGAGAAGAAATTAATTGTAATAGAACGAACTATCCCGAGTGGGGGCAAGGAAGCCAATCAAGAAAGGGGCATTAAGAACTCCTTGTGATGACCAGATAATCAATTGTTTGAGTGGTTAGCAACTTCTTATTATTTAAGAACAAAAACATAAAATGACCGAAATTGACATTCCTGTAAAAACTGAGACGTCTTGGAAGATTTTAGGAAAGGTCTCAACCTAGGTTAAAAGAAGGTTTAATCAGGTAAAGTTCTTTACCATTTGATAATTATTTTTGTTGCAGCTAATATGAAACTAATTATTTGACACCTATTAGGTAGAAACAAAATCTGTTTATCCAAACATTAAAAACTGATTATGACTTCAGTGTTTGAAGCAAATAGGAAAAATTATATCTATATGTAATGTATAAAAATTGTCACTTTTTTGCAGTGTGATTTTCAAGCAGTATATGCAATTGGTTTGAGTGGAAAAGCTGGACTTTCTCCTGATAACTTAGCCGATGATCTTGGACCACTTTTTGAGACAATAATTAGATGCATACCCGGGCCAAAAATCAAGAAAGATGGCTCACTTCAGATGCTTGTTGGTTTTATTTCTCACATTTATCTGCTTTTTATATTTTCCCTCGTCTCCATACCTCATTACAGGGTGTTTGGGACTGCCTATTTTAAAGTGCTTGTTTACTCTAAAATAAACAGATAGATAAGCACGTACCATCCAAACATTGATCTTATCTGCTTAAACAATAAGCAGATACAAATTAAACTAAGCAATCCCAAACGCCCTTGAGCATGCCATGTAATGGAAAAAGGGACATGGGAGCATAGCTTATAATTTTTATTTTTATTTGAGTTTATGTAGGTCACGAGCACTGAATATGATGAACACAAAGGAAAAATAGCTATTGGACGCTTACATGCTGGTGTTTTGAATAGAGGCATGGATGTTCGTGTAAGTCTAATGAAAATATTTTAACTCTCGCATCGTGGTTTGTTTACTTAATTTTGAACTTTTCTTGCACACCTATTTAGATTCTTTGGATTTGCGTTTTGAAACTCATTGCTGCAAATTGATTTTTGATGGTTGATTAAGCGGATTACGCGTATGAATGTCTGATGAACTATCATTTCTTTGACAAGGAGTTTCGTACTGGACACCCAAAAAAAACTGATTATCTAAGGTTGAAATAAATAATTATTAAACAACCCCCCCCCCCCCCCCCTCTCTTAAAAAAAGTCATTTTTGTTCATTTTATCTATTGGAATCTTAATTAATCAGACTTTTCCAGACATTTAAACATTTGATTATCTGGTTATTATAACTTCAAGTAGTAGAAGCACATTTTAATAACATTTTCTACAGCCCTTTTTATCATATCTGATTATCTAATTTTGAATATTTTATATCACGCAATTGTTTTCAAAATGCACATCCAAATACCCTTATATGGTTAATCAGGTCTAAAAATTACAAATACATATTTTCCTAACAAGTTTCTGGTCTGAAGCGAATCAGTTATTTCTTTTGTTTATTTGGCAATATTTCAGATATGCACATCAGATGATGCCTGCAGATTTGGAAAAGTCAGCGAGTTATTTGTGTTTGAGAAATTTTATAGGGCTCCTGCAGAAAGTGTTGAGGCTGGTGATATCTGTGCTGTCTGTGGTATTGGTGATATTCAGGTAACAATAGTCTTACAAATAAAGTAAAAACGAATATATAATGACATGCCAAGGCCGGTTACTTGTCATTTTCAAACTATTTGAGCAAAGCTAACCACATAGATTCGGATTATTAAGGGTTTGTAGAGGTGGTAAGTTCGACCCATTTAGTCATGAATAGGTTGATTAGGGTTATATTTTATCTTTAACGGGATAGCTTGAGAAGGAAACAAGTCAAATGTCACCAAAAGTGTATCTTTAATGCATAAAACCTCCTAGATAGTTTTATTAAAAAAAGTTATTATTGAAATAATATAATTTTTGCAATGAGACTTCCCAAACTAGTTATTTGAACAAATTTAAAATATTTGGACTGGAGTTTTTCAGGCCAATCCGGCCTGACTTGTTAGCCAACCTATTACCTACCGACTTTCCCACTCTGAGAGCTTGCAAGACATGTATGAAGATAAATCTTTCTTTATTCAAAGATATGAAATCAACTTAATATTCAAGGGATTGTTTTTCTTTATTTATTTTTTATAATAGATTACATCATTGGAATATAATTTTGAAATAATTAGTTTGTTTTCTCTTACGCAGATTGGGGAAACAATTGCTGATAAGAACGATGGGAAGGCATTACCTGCCATTAGAGTGGAAGAACCAACAGTCAAAATGGCTTTCTCTATCAACACTTCGCCATTTGTTGGCCGCGAGGTATGCTATATGAAAAAAAAATATTAATTTTTTTTTCCAACTATTAGTGAAATGTCTAAAATACCCTTCAACAACATCTTCCTAAAATAGAAAATTTTGCAACTTTAACAGGGAAAGTATGTAACCAGTAGAAATTTAAGAGAGAGACTGTACCGTGAGATTGAAAGAAATTTGGCCATGAAAGTTGAAGATGGTGAAACCGCAGACACGTTTCTTGTTAGTGGACGCGGTACTTTACACATTACGATATTAATAGAGAACATGTAAGATTGCTACAATTTATGTCGGTTTCCTTTTTAATGCTATATGTATTATATATTTTATTTACATATGACATGCATGCATTGTAGGCGAAGGGAAAATTACGAGTTCATGGTGGGACCTCCAAAAGTAATTAACAAGAAAATTGATGACAAGTTGCTTGAACCTTATGAGGTATTGATTTTTTTTATTTGAAGAGTGTGTATATTATATAAGATATAAACTCGTTTTATAATATACTTTTAGATCGCCACTGTGGAAGTGCCTGAAGAACATATGGGATCGGTTGTTGAACTTCTTGGTAAAAGGCGTGGTCAAATGTTTGATATGCAAGGACTTGGGTATGTGCATTATTCTTTTTGCTAAGGTGGCAAAATGGGTACGGATCAAAATGGGTAAATCTTTGTGCGGGTCAAAGCATGTCAGATCGGACTTTGTCCAAAATTTTAGTTCTTTTTATAAACAGTTAGGGAGTCGTATGATTACAAAAATAAAAGTGATTCAATAATGATGTTTTATGCCTTAAAAATACACTTTCTGCGACTTTTGTCCCTTTGACTGCTTTCTTTTAACATAACCTGAATCGACAAATTCCCACCTATATTTTCATCCTTTCTCAGAGTTTTATTCAATTTGGTATTATATAAAAAAGAAGATTAAAAAAATTATTCTTTCTTTTCTCTAGCTCTGAAGGAACAACACTACTCAAGTACAAGATACCAACTCGCGGGCTTCTTGGACTGAGAAATGCAATTTTGACCGCTTCTCGAGGAACAGCAATTCTCAACACAATATTTGATAGTTACGGGCCATGGGCCGGTGAAATGTCGACCCGTGATCTCGGATCCCTGGTAACTGCAGTTCTGGAAAATTGAGGTGGAAAATGGGCGGGTCGAGTGGGTTAACAATATCAAAACAGGCAGTTTTTAGTTCAAGTCAAAACAAGCTGGATCGGTCGAGTCCTAGAGACTTTTTTTTAATAAAAATTAATACAATAAAAATCACTGTTTTTAATAAAGCGAGTTAGGAGGCTTTATTCTTTTGATTATACTTCAAATGACTTTCAAGTTTCAACCCGTTGGAGATTAACCATAATCCAGATCGACCCGTTTGTTGGTAAATGGGGCGAATCTTTTCAGGTTAAATTTACTATTTTGCCCTTTGTCATCACTTCATATAGGTTGCTTTTGAAGATGGAACATCAACTTCTTATGCTTTAGCTAGTTCTCAAGAAAGAGGTCAGTTATTTATAAAACCAGGGGCTGAAGTTTATAAAGGTCAAATTGTTGGTATTCATCAACGACCCGGTGACCTGGCACTCAATGTTTGCAAAAAGAAAGCTGCAACAAATGTTCGTTCAAATAAAGAAGTTTCTGGTAATGGTTCAATTTTATTAAAAAAAGGAAAACAAATGCCCTTTAATTAAATGAAAAAAAAAATTCATTAATTTTGAATTGGTATATCTGCAGTTGTTCTTGATACACCATTGGATTACAGTCTTGATGATTGTATTGAATATATCCAAGAAGATGAACTGGTGGAAGTAACTCCCAAGAGTATAAGAATGTGCAAGAATCCCAAAATGAACAAAAAAGTGAGGTGAGAACACGTTTTAAATATTTTATTTGCGGATTTTATTGTAATAAGACGCCTATGGATATACAAATGAAATGACATTTTTGGGGCTAGTTGATTTTATAAAAACCGGAGGTAAAAGTCATAAATGTAGATTGAAGATGAGCAGGGGTGTCGACAGTCTGGTATGAAAATTCTGGGTTGAACCGCTAAATACGGTTTTGGAAAGAAAAAAAAAAACAAATCGGGCGAGTTGGTTGGGTTATCTGGATCATCGGTTTTGAACAATTTTTTTTAAAGATAATTTTGTATTAGTTCTTTTTTAACAATGATAAGGATATTTCATGAATATAATACAAATAGATAACTTCATATTCCTAAAATGAAGAAAAAAAATAAGTATTAAATGCTAAACACCTAGTTTCAAACCATAAACTGAACTGAATCAAACATGAACCATGAATCGAACCGCATAAATTTCAAACCAGCTGACTTGCTTGGTTTTGGATAGTTTGATCGGTTTCAACGGTTGATAAGCACCCCTAAAGATGATGGTGCATATTGTAAATTCCAAAAAGTAAGAATAAAAAAACGAAATTTGATGTTGAGATCAAGGGCGGATCCAGGAATTTTTTTCAGGGGGTTCACTGTTTTTAGATGATCCAATTTCATAGGGGCCGGACATAAAAATTTTCGGTTCGGTTCGATTGGTCGGGTCGGGTCGGGCAGGGGCGGCTCAACCATTTTTGGAGGCCTAAAGCGAAGAAAAAAACATGAAAATTATGCTTCAAATGTTCACAAAATCAACTAATTTGTATTTAAGAGTCATCTACTTATTTGTTTCTATCAATTTTTTACCTCTAATCATATGAATGCTCAAGAACACACATTTAGTTCAAGAAAGAGTTCTTAGTTTTATAGCTTCACAACCAGATCAAGCGAGCAGCAATGGGCGGCGTCGTAAGGGGGTTCACCCTATAATATTTTAGGGGGTTCACCCCAGTTTTTTTACCTACCGTTACACTAAAATTTCGAAACTCGGGGGGTTCCTGTGAACCCCCTCGGCTCTTACTAGGTCCGCCCTTGGTTGAGATATGGAATAGACTGGGAGAGGAATCTCTCTTGCAGATATTATCGCGTCATAGTTCACATACAACATTTAGGGTTTAAGGTTTATGATCGTACACGTCTTGTCTCTACTCTTCTTTATTCATAAAAGAAAATTAGTCATATGTAAATCCAATACAAGTCACATGTCAAGAAACTGAATGTAACATATTATTTGTCGATAATGTCATATATTGCAAGCTAACTAATTTTATAAAAAAAGACAAAATGTTGGCACAAATTGAAACTTTAGAAAGATCTAAACAACCGTATAAGTTGATAAGTTATTGACTATTAAGAGATATCGGTTTCCAAAATAACTAAAAAATGGTATAAATTCAACGAACAATGATATCATTTGTAGCTGCCCGGATCTCTACCTAGTGATTAGCGATTGGAGTTGCTAAAACCTAGTACCACCGGAAGATTTCCTGCACGAAAGAATACCGTTAGCCTCGCCGTAAAGACCCGAAGGGAGTCTCCACGACCCAGCTCCGGCGTGAGAATAAGTAACTTTCGAAGGCGCAATAGAGAACTCCCTGGGGTCCGTGGGATCTTCCTTTGTATTTCGCCGAACTTCCTTTCCTAAGTTGTCTCCTCAGCCTCTTCCTTGTCTTGTTCATTAAATGTTTTGTCCTTAGTCCATTTAATGATATGAGGTATGGAGGTTTCTTTGTCCCATTCTTTGTCTCGACTTGGGGTCTCCCCTACATCATTCCAACAATTTATTATTATTATTTTATATATTTAACTTATTTCTAATAGGACCACGAATCCTGATTTAATTGAAAGGACGGAATAATAAATGAGAAAATGGGTTTACTTTACACGATCTGATATGCGAGATTCCATGCACAAGATGAACGTGAAATGCTGTTGTACACTCCACTTGTGTGGTTGTACGTTTGACTTTTGGTCAAAATTGACGTTCCAGAAGAAGATATTGCACCATTGACCAGTAGGTTAAAATACACTACTAGACCAATTCTTTTATCAACTTGTACAATTTATTTCATTTTTGTTAAAAGTTTTTACTCAACTCACCGGGTAAAAAATATAATTGAAGGAAAAGATATGAAATAATATTCAAGTTTTAATATAATTAAGTAATTTAAACTTATTTTAACCATTAAATTCAACCAAGTTTTATTTATTGTTTTATCATTGTTATTTTTTTATAGATGTTTAATTTTAAATTAAGTGACTTAAATAAAATGTATTTAGAACTGGTTACCATTTATTGATTATTTTTATTAAATTTACTTAAAAGGAACGTTTATGAAATTTTCTTACTATTTATTGATTATTTTTATTAAATTTACTTAAAAGGAACATCTATGTAATTTTGTTATTATTTAGTAGCTTTTTTTCTTCACAAATACCTCATACCCTAGTCTAAACTTAAAAAAAAACTATTAAACAGTAATAAAATTCCATTTAAGTCACTTACTCTTAAAAATGTTGTGTTTATAAAAATCTCGGTACAATAGAACAATATTTAATCTTAAATAAGTGGATTTTTTAAGAAAAAAACATGAATGAAGTTAATAGAACTCACAAAAAAAAACTCGGTTACTATTTGTGTAATATTCCCATCAAGGAAACATAGACATAACTAGAAGAAGGTCTGCTCACCCTTCGACTAATCAAGTTAAGGATGATCATTTGGTACCGATAGATTCGGTACCGGTACCCACTTTTACATAAATTTGGTACTGGTACGGTACCAATACCTATAGAGAATTTATAAATATTCCTATTGTAACTTACAAGTTGATATATTCTGATTCGGTCATCGTCAAGAAATTGTTACTAAATAAATATATTATATAAATATTAATCATAATAATTGTAGCAATTCCGGATAATGTAAAAATATTGCATGACGATATGGACCCTATTGGGTCAAACCCGGTACGTATTGAAAAGAAAATACAACCACAATGAAGAAAAATATGATTATAAAATAAGTTAATGGTCTCATTTGAAAACAAGTAAAGTAGATGAATGTTCCATTGACTTTTAGCATTCATGGATGTTGTTTTATTGCAAGGATTGATTTGGTATTAGTTGAAACTATAAATGCAATTTGAAAAGATCAAATCATTGAACTTACCAACCATACCTAATGGTCGACTATTTTATTTATTTTTATTTTTTATAATTTTAAGTAAATTTGAATAGATGTATTTTATTACTACATTGTGATAAAACCCTTTCGGGTCCAAATAAAAAGGAGAATCCATGGTGTGTTTGTATTTTTGTGTTTTAATTGATAATATTTTATTTAAATAACATCGAAAGCACATATAATACTTAAAGAATAATTGGTGTAAAAGAGATTAATCTTTTTGTTGGGAGAGTGGCGCAAAATCGTTTACCTGATACCAGTGGAGGATCTAGAACAAAAGTTTAGGGGTAACAATTTTTTTCTTACCGTATTTTCATTTAATGAAACAAAAAAAATTTGGACCGTACTTTCATTTAAAGAAAATTTTTTTGACAGTAACATTAGACTGGCGAGTCGGAGGAATGAGGTTTGGCGTAGGCGGCGCCGGGCGTAGAGGCGGAGGTTTGTAAGCCCCCCCTAATTTTTTGCTCAGTAGTGTTAATTTATACGTATTCGGCCGAAAGTTTTATAGTTTCGGCCCCCTGATAGGAAAAAAAATCCCGGACCCGACTACGTTTTTTTTTCAAGTTTCGCCACTGGCCGGGCGGTGGTCTCTGCTCTGGTCCTGCGGCTGGTCGAGTGGTCGGTCTCTGTCTCTCACAGTCTCACAGTTCCCGCTCTTTGTCATTTTTCTTAGCCGGCCATTTAAAAGTTGAGTTTGAGAATTAAGACTTTGAGATATTGGGTTTTTAATAAAACATTTGGGCTGGCTAAAGCCCAAATGTTTTATTAAAACCCAATACCCTAAAACCTTTAATAAAATGTGAACATTTTTTTATAAAGTATTAGGTTTTTTATAAAATTTTGGACTTTTTAAGAAGAGTTGAGCTTAAAATTTTTTTTGTGAGATAACGTAATTTTTTCTCAGGGGTAACCGGATATAAAAAACTTGTATGTGTTCGGTCCATATTCCGATCATACATTATTTTCAGTTTATGGACCGGGTGCGGTGTTAAACCCATGAACACCCTAGAAGCAGGAGTATTTTGCAAAAAGTTGGAGCACGAGGAAAGTGGGCGCTAGACCGTGTTGACCAAAAATATACCTCTTTGCAGTCACGTTGGCGGCAGCTAGCCGACCTCTTTTTTTTGTTTTTTAATTTCTTAACTTAAGTTAATAAATTATTCACGTGTCCATAATCCTTCTAAATTATATTCTATTTCTAACCCTTCCAACTTCGTTTAGTTACTTTCTCCCCCTTCTATTAATTCTTCAAAGAATATATCGAGTAACATTACGTAATTTATAAGATAATTATGAAAATGAATTAATTATATATAAAGTAGTATTCTATTTCCAATATTCACATTTACAACATATTTTAGAAATTTAAATATATTAAACTAGTATTAAATTTGTGCGTGTTAAACAAAGAAAAACAAACTAACGTTTTTGAAAGTATATATAAAAAGGTTAAAATTTGTGCGTGTTAAACAGAAAAAAATAATCTAACGTTTTCAAAATCATATATATATATATATATATAATAGTTAAACCGTGAGTTAAATCACAAAGTCTTTCAAAAAGTTATAAAAAAAGAAAAAAAATAGAAGATTTATTTTAAAAGGCAACTCTAGGAACCCAGGGGGGTGGTTCAGTGGTTGGGGTCTTTCGAACCCACGTATGGAGAGTGAGAAACGCGTGTGTGGACCAGCTTACGCTGAAAAAGAAGTACTAAATGAATAGTACTTTTATTCTCTTGCAACGACGTAACATTTTTATTGTTATATGTAATATTCTTTTATAATGAACTTGTATTTGTGTTGGCTAGTTTTATTCGAGTGATTCTCCACTTTGTTTTCTGTTTTATAATATGATTCCATGTAATTTTCAACTTTCTTCTTGTTTTATTTAATATGATTCCATGCATATAATGATATAAATAAGTAACCACACATGTGTTTATATTATGTATTGCTAATTAATCAATATCAATAGTTGTTTACTCAATGGTATGGAATCTTATAACTTGAACCTAAATACATTTTGTTACTTTTTTTTAAAACAATTTTTACACTTAAATACAATTTAACTTTACACTTTTAAGGATTTGAACCCACACAATTTTTGTGGGTTAAGAATAAATCAAAATTTGGTGAGTTAAACTAGGAGAAATGATGTGATTTTTATATCTGGGATGTAATTTTGTAACTGGTTGCCGAGTGTTTCGGCTTCTTGTTGGCCCGTTTTCTATATTTTTATAGATTTTCGATGTTAAAAAAACATAATTTTTATAAGGAACAAGCATCGTATCACTAGATGAGTAGGTCATGACTATTACATTCTATTACTACTTATATAAATTTCAACGTGTTGCACTATTAAAGATGTTTAGGCACCTGTCTTTTCTTCTAAGTTAATAGGAAATATAAGAAAAAAACATGTCTGTGATGCATATTTCTATGTGTTTTTGAATTATGAGTTTAACCATTTAAGATTCTACAAATCTATCACTTTCGTTTGAAGTCGTAATAATCACATCTTTAAATATCTTAAAAACTTTATTTTAAAACTATTACATGATCTGACTTGATATAAACTATGATGTAGGTCGTTTGGTTCAACTTCATATGGTTGAATTTGGAATTTGGTTCGGATAAAGACCCGATTTGAATATTCGCAACCATAATTCGAATTAGTTATTCAAATTTGGTTTAGTTTGAATTTCAGGGTTTGCAAGTTTGATTCTAATAATCAACACACATAGTCAGAGATACTGAGAACCATGAAACTTCTTTCATTAGGTTATTAAAACGTCCAACATAAACATTTGTTCATCCAAAATTTAGTATTGAAGTCTCACACCATATACATATATAAGGGCTAGGGGGTTTGGGGTTGGGTCAAATGGCAAGGTCATTTGGAGTTAAGTTGCCAATGATCCTCAGCTCAAGTGGTTGAGGTGATGTATCCAAAACTTTATTAAAATGGAGAGCTATTGGGTTCAAGTCCCACTTGTTACAAAAAAGGGGTTCCAGGTTGAGCCAGAAGGTTTTCTCACCTATATTGGGTTTCCTCCTAAGGATGATGGGACAGCGGCTAGTTAGTGATCCAAATTGTTGTTAAAAAAATTAGAGTTAAGTGGTGAAGCTCCCCTTGAGGTCAAGGGTTCGAGCCAAGGATTGTTGTAAATTATTAGGAAGACCCCAAAATGTGGTATTTGATGTTCAAAAAAAATAATATAGTGGCTAAATCACAACTTTTAAAATAGAAGGACCGAAATGGAAAAAAATTATTTCTCAATGACTACTTATATTAAAAAATATATATATATTAAACCATGAGTGATTCACTCAAAGTATCAAATTAAAAAATAAAACAAAAATTATAAAAAAATCATGGTATGGGTAGGAACAGTCCACGAAACAGCATTGACCCAATAATCTTTGAGCTGTTCACCCCTTGAAAAATTCCTAATTTCATCATCTTCTTCAACCCCTCTGCATTTTAACCCACCAACAATCTCCCATCTTTACTCACAATTCTCATCAAATCTTGATTCCGATCAACCACAAGTCACAAGATCCGATCAATTCAGCGTAAACCCTTTTGACCCACTTCAATTCTTGTCTTAATTTCTTATAAAGTTGGCTAATTTCTGACACCCAGTTGGCCAATTTGTTAATTTGTTTACTGATCAGAAATTTTAAATGGGTAATTGCTGTGCTGTTCCTTCCACCACGGATTCTGATTTTGAACCCAAAAAGGGGAAGAATAAACCGAACCCATTTGCTTTAGATAACGGTGGGTCAATCCCATCTGGGAATGGGTATAAACCCTATGTTTTAGAAAACCCAACTGGGAATCAAATAGAGCAAACATATGTTCTTGGTAGAGAATTGGGTAGGGGTGAATTTGGGGTTACTTATTTGTGTACTGATAAGTCAAGTGATGAGGTGTTTGCTTGTAAATCGATATCGAAAAAGAAGTTAAGGACTCGGGTTGATATTGAGGATGTTAGGAGAGAGGTTGAGATTATGAAACATATGCCTACACATCCCAATATTGTTAGTTTGAAGGATACTTATGAGGATGATAGTGCTGTTCATTTGGTTATGGAGTTGTGTGAGGGTGGAGAGTTGTTTGATCGGATTGTTGCGAGAGGGCATTATACTGAACGGGCGGCTGCGGGTGTTACGCGGACCATTGTTGAGGTTATTCAGGTAAAAAGTTTATTTGAATATGTGTTTTAGTTGAGATTGATACATAGTTTGATGGTGGTTGATAAGATTCTTGTTATATATGTCATGATTATGATTAGTTGTTTTTAAGAACTCTTACTATATTTGTGGTTTTGCAGACAAGTGTGTTTCTGATTTCTTGATAATTGTCTGATCTATTGATAAATTTATTTTTTTACAAAATAAAAAAAATATTGTCTTAAGAACCATTTCTTTGTTTTCCAATGAGATTAAGAAGATCTTTTTGGTTATTCAATGATCATTTTTAATAAGTTTTCCGTCTGAATTATCATAAATTTACTTAATTTTTTTTCAAGTGTTACTGAATTATTATAAGTTTTGCCTCTCTATCTTCCGGGATAGAGGAAAGGTTTGTCCTCATCCTACCCTCCCCACACGCTACCAATAGCTTTCTGCTATGAGTGGGATTCTACAGGGTATGTTTGTTTGTGTTACAAAATAAAAAGTTTTATGTTATCCTTTTGTGGGCATTGTTTTCTTGATTATGTAAAGAACCATATATTTGTTTTCCAATGTAGCAAATGAAGATATTATTTCTCTAATAGTCATTCTTTATAAGTTTATTTTTCTGACTGAAGTACGATAATTTACTTGATTGTACTGCAAGAATGAAATTTTATCTTACCCGTTTCTGAGCACTGTCTTCTTGATTATGTTAAGACCCGTTTTTTGTTTTCTAGTGAGAAAAGATCTTGTTTTTTTTCAATATTTTTTCTCTTTGTCTAATACTTTTTAATGTTTTTAATCTTATTTCAGATGTGCCACAAGCATGGTGTTATGCACCGTGATCTTAAACCCGAAAACTTTTTGTTTGAAAACAAGAAAGAAACAGCAGCCTTAAAGGCTATTGATTTTGGGTTATCTGTTTTCTTCAGGCCAGGTAAACATAATTGTAATTAATATCATGTTCAAATGATCATTTGTTTTATTCGTAAGACATTTGCATTAAACGAAATTTTTGTTTCTTTTACATTTCTGCAGGTGAAAGGTTTAATGAGATTGTAGGCAGTCCATACTACATGGCTCCCGAAGTCCTAAAAAGAAATTACGGCCCAGAAGTTGATGTATGGAGTGCTGGAGTAATCCTATACATATTGCTTTGTGGTGTCCCGCCATTTTGGGCAGGTTGGTTTTTTAGTTCTTTACTTTAGATTACAGGTGGCAAAAGGGGCCCGGCGGGTAGGGTAACATGTCGAAATGGGTTCGGATCAGAATGAGTAACTATAAATAATTAATATATTAAATGTTTATTTTTGAAATAAAGAAATTCTTCAGGTCACTTTTGACACATTCCACTTTTTAACCCTATTTCTGTTAGGGATAAATATAACCCAAATTTGGGTAAATGGCTGCAACGGGTTCGGGTCAGAACGAACAACTATAAATACAGATCAAAACATTCTGGGTTGGATTGACCCATATTTTGGATTTTTGTATAGTAAATTATTAAAACTAAATGTGGTCACAAATATTTTGTTATTAAAATAATAGTCATTTTTTATTTATTAAATTACACTTTTGGTCACTCTTGACACATTTTGATTTTTAACCATGTTTTTGAAGTTTATCCATTTGACCCGTTAGGGATATAGTGTAAACCCAAATCAGCCTTTTTCTAGGTAAATGGGTTATAGTTGTTACCTACACATTAGTTATTCAGTTGAAAAAGGTACAAAACCCAAAATTCAACATTCCCTTTCGTAGCAACATTTTATCTATAAATGTTATAGAATATTGATAGCATTATTTTTGGTTCACTTGATTCTTATTTTATTATTCATTATTATTGGAAAGTAGTTTAAAATATGGTCTATTTTTACTGCAGAAACTGAGCAAGGAGTTGCACAGGCAATCATTCGATCCGTTGTAGATTTTAAAAGGGATCCTTGGCCCAAAGTATCTGATAGTGCAAAGGATCTTGTTAAAAAGATGCTAAATCCTGACCCAAAATTGCGTCTAACTGCTCAAGAAGTTCTTGGTAATCTCAAAGTCCTTACTTTTTGATACAGGTGGCAAAAAGGCCCTATTGGGTCATGGGTTAAAATGGGCTGATTCAAAATGGGCTGTGTATGGTTGAAACAAGACGGGTTGGATTGATTCGAAATGTCTTTTTACCAACTTTTTTATTTTTTAATAAATGATTGATCTGCCAAGTATGATTATGAAAGTTTTTAGAAAAGGTGATTTAGGATGTTTATACCCAAGAAGTTATTGGCAAATTCAAAATCCTTTCCTTTTGATGGTGGTTGCAAATTGGGCCAACTTGGGTAACATGTCAAAATCGGGCTGATATAGGCTATATGTCAAAACGGGCTCAAGTCAGAAAGGGGTTGGTATGGATCGAACCATGATTGGTTTTGGTTGACTCGAAACACTTCTATTAATACCGTTTTTTTCTTTTTTCTATTAACAGAGATCCAAATATGATTACAAAAATATCATTATTTCAATGATAATCTATTTTTTAAATGTGTAAGTTGGGGAGGTTTTATGCGTTAAAAACACTATTTGGTGGACTTTCGACCCTTTATTAAATTGTTTTTTTTAGTTTAATCCTTTTGATCTATTAAGTTAAAAAAATATTCATAAGTAAATCTATCCAGAGATTGCATTATCTTTTTTACATGTGTTCTAGAAAAAGTTCAAAACCTTTATTTTTATTCCTTATTACAGATCATCCATGGATACAAAACGCCAAAAAGGCTCCAAATGTTTCTTTAGGTGAAACCGTTAAAGCAAGACTCAAGCAATTCTCCGTGATGAACAAGCTCAAGAAAAGAGCGTTAAGGGTACATTAGAAATTCATAATCTTACTTTTTTTTTTGTGCGGGTGTAATACGAAATTCTTTTTAATCATCATAAATTATAATTACAGGTGATTGCTGAGCATTTATCTGCTGAGGAAGTGGCGGGAATAAAACAAGGATTTGATATGATGGATACCAACAAACAAGGGAAGATTAACATTGTTGAGTTGAAAGCCGGTTTGCAAAAACTTGGTCAACAAATCCCAGATGCAGATCTTCAGATACTTATGGATGCTGTAAGTTATATGTTTTAACTGAATTCTTATATTATTTAGATTAGACGTGACAAAATGGGTGGGTCGGGTAACATGTTCGGGTCAGAATGAGTTTTTCCTTTTTAATCTTTTTTTATAAATAATTAACGCATTAATTATGATTACAAGAATTATATTATCATTAAAATAATAATATATTTATTTTTTCAATGAAGCGATTTGACATAACGCAAACCGACTCTTTCATAAGTAAATACGCTGAAACCGCAACCACGAGAATCTTGATATTGGAACATTTTGTAACAACGTTTGATCTTATAAAAGGCATTAGTTATTAATAAAATTATTATATATTTTTACAGGGAGATGTTGACAAAGACGGGTACTTGAACTATGGAGAATTTGTTGCGATTTCGGTTCACTTGAGAAAAATGGGCAACGATGATCATCTTAAAGGCGCTTTTGCATTTTTTGATCAAAATCAAAGTGGATATATTGAGATTGATGAGCTAAGAGAAGCCTTATCTGATGAACTTGAACCCAACAATGAAGAAGTTATTGCTGCCATTATTCATGATGTTGACACTGATAAGGTTTGTTTAATCCACTCATTTTTTAACATATTTCGTCATTTTTTTATAAAACTGATTTTTGCAACTTGAATTCATAATAATCGGGTTTCATAGTGTTTAGAGAAACTGATTCTGATTATTATGATTCAAAAATTAGCTTTTAATTGCTGAAAAAACCATTTGGACTAAATTATGCAAAAAAAGAATGACCTTTTCAAAAATTTTGAAGGATTTAATCAATGAAAAAGTATAGTTTTTGTAAAGAAATAAAATCCAGGGACTATATCGTTAAGTTTCAATGGTTGAGGGATTCTCGGCAATCACCTATTTTTTAGGTAACCGTCAGAACCTGTCTTAGATCAACCATGACAAAACTGATTATTTAAAAATATTAAGATTATTTATTTAACCCTTATTTTAGCCAAATCTTTATTGTATCATAATACTATTATACATGATAATTTTTTATAAAATATTTATAAAAGGTACATTTGAAGTTGAAACATAAAATTTCATATAAAATTTCATTTTTCATGTCAGGTTCATGTCATTTAAGAATTACAACCCGTACATTTTTATCTGAGTTGATTATCTGATTTTGATTATTTAATATCACCTAATCTATTTCAAAACGCATACACAAATACCTCATTTATCTCCCAATTACGCTAGCCACCCTAAAAATTAAATCAAATCAACATTCTTTTGATTTTCACAGGATGGAAGAATAAGTTTCGAGGAATTCACCGCAATGATGAAAGCAGGAACCGATTGGAGGAAAGCCTCACGACAATACTCACGAGAACGTTACAATAACCTTAGCTTAAAGTTATTCAAAGACGGATCGATGAACTTAAACTGATAATTAGGGAAGATAACACAAATTTCTGGTAACCATAACTATTAATATTGTTGTTCTTGTAATATTTGTTGGGGTTTATTCTTTTTATTTTTTATTATGTTTCTTATATGAGTAAATTAGGGTTTTCTTGGCGGTAAATATGTATCTTGCTTATGTAATTTGTTCAAAGTACAAAAAATTTGAGTTGCAAGTTGCATTATGGTGTTTTATTTTAATCATGTTATTTGTTAGAGAAAATTATAAAGTAGTTATATTATACATATATGTCGTCATGTTAAAAAATAATTAAATTAATTATGCATATACTAATAAGATAGTCTATCTACTTTAGCTCGTGTAAGATACTTTAATCTCATCAGATATAAATACATGTAATACTTGAATGACAATGATACTTGCGTATCAACTTTTCACTCGTATATCATCAACAAACGTCTCTTATGTAGGAGTAGCTAACAAAACTCAACATGTACGTGAGATGTACTTGCGTATTATAAACTAGGTTATAATCTCGTGCATTACACGGGTTGAATAAATGTAATGTTATATATACTTAATAAATATTTATGTATTTAAAAACCCGTGTATTACACAGTTTCAATAAGATATAATGTAATCTGTTAACACAAACACTCGTCAAAATATGTATTTAAAAAAATGTACTTTGACATGACGATTATAAATTCTGTTAAGTTAATTTTTAAAACATTTTTTCCAACTGTGTATTAATTTTTTTATCTAATTGATAAATGTTAATTTATATTAAATTTATTTGATTAATGATATAATAACTATCCATAATTAAATAACACGTATCAATAATTAGATTTATATTAAATAGTTAAAAATATATTCTTATAATATAATTATTTAATATGAAAAAGAGGTGAGAAAAACTACTGAAGATGTACCAAAATGTAACACGAGTCCCTATATGATTTTTATTTATTAGTATAAAGATAATGTTGTCTCTATATTTATTTATTACCATTATCGATCGATGGATGGATAAAAAATTAATTATTTTTTCGTGATAACTTATTATATTTGTTTTTTTCCAAGATTATTAATCTCGCATGACATGGAATGGTCATATGAACACCACGTATACATGATATGATTGTTAATGAAAATAGACAGATGTTCTCTCTATCGTAATTAATCGGTGTCTTTAATTAGTTAATCTTGTTTGATATACCTTTTTTTTCTTTTAGTCTACATCTATAGCTAGCATAAAAATAAAATCTTTCAAAATATTTTCTATAAGTAAATGATTCATATTCATTAAAAAATGTTTAAACGACAAAAATCAACTGAATTAATGAATTTTTATATTTTGAGCTAAATGGCAATGAATAAACGTACTCAATGACGTGATCTTAAGAAGGCACAAGGAATTAAATCTTTTATAGTTACCAAAAATAATCTAGAAAATGGCAACAAAAAAAACATTTTCAAGTATGAGAAATTATTTATTTATGTGAAACATCTATGGGGCGGGAAAAAACTTCTGAGGTTGAAGGAGAAAGTGACATGTGTTGAAGATTATAATAATTTATTAGGTTAAGGATAAGCCATGCATATTTGATGCTTATTAGACTATCAATGAGGATCATATACTTGAAAAACTATACATCACTAGAGGTCGTAGAATCTTATGATATGATATTTTTTGTTAGAGGTGATTACGAACCAAATGTTATATCGGTAAACCGTTAAAATAGAACTGCAAACCAAACCAATTGATTTTGAACCGGCCGACTTACTTCATTTTAAATCCTTATATCCTTGTAGATTTTTTATATAATACAATGATAAATTTTTGTTTTTTAAGTTATAGTTCATTAAATATTAATAAGTTTTATAAAATATTAGACAAGAAAATGTTATTGTCTGATAATCGGACTTGTCAGACATGAAATCAACTACATAGCCGGTCTTGTTGACTTTTGAGTCTTAGAAAAATTGAACCAAAAATCGAATCACACCATAATACAGTCCTATACCTATATTTATACTAAAATAACTTGCACCCTAAGCTACCTATAAAAAATAAAGTTCTAACAAAAAAGATACAAATAATAACTCGATATCCTAACCGAATTCTTTACTTTCCTCTTTCTCATCGTGTCTTTTGATTCATTCTTCGTAGACCTTCAATCTTCTTCCGACTTCCCCTCTGGTGGGCTTGGGAGCTAGTGCTTTCACGGTGAGTCAGACTGCTCTAAAAGCTGCTTCGAGCAAAGTGACCAAACACGAGAAAGCGTGTCTTGACAACCAACACGTGTTTATACCATTTGCTTTTGACACTTTTGGTTTCCTTGCACCAGAGGCCGTGGAGTTACTTAACCGAGTACAGCGGGTCATGCATAGTAATGTTATGACCCCAAGATCTGTAGATGTAGTTTTTAAAAGACTTGGTTTTGTTATTCAAAAAGGGTTGGCGGCGCAGCTTGTTGCCCGTTTGCCTTCTATCTTTATGTAATTTCCCTTTGGGAGTTGTGTTTAAAAACATAATCTAAATGGCATATAATCAATCTCCAGACACTGTTTCGATAGTTGCCACGACTTGTAGGTATTTCTTTGGATTGAATTAAACAACTTCCTCACAATGATCCCGCTTAACTTATCCGCAAATCATCTATGGTTTCGTTGTCTTTCAGCTTCAAGAGTTCCAAATCATTTCCTAGTGTTTGGAAAGAAGTTTTAAATCTTGCTTTATTTTAGTATTAGAGCCTATCTACCAGTCTTCCAATTTTTTGGGATTTTATTCAAATACTTCATTTTTCTATCAGCAAGTACATCGTTTTCATGTATTAATTAGTTGATAGGGACTTAAATATAACATGATTCTAAATTAACTGTACATTTAAATGCTTTATGTGACATTATTTCAGAACCACATTTAGTAATCAAATTGTCTTTAAACTAATGACTATAAATGATCATATAACCAATTTAATGATTTTCTTTTATAAATAAAATGGACACTGAATATAAGGTCAAGCTGCAATGATTCAGGAACAAGGAAATTTACTAGCACATGTTGTTAATCATGGTCAAGGTGTTCTTTAGTGCTACTTATAGTGTTCTTTATGAGCCTAAACATCACACTTGTACAATACCAGATATCCTCAAGTAATGACAACAACTGAACACAACATGAGTGATGTTTGAGTGCTTGAGATGCACAAATGTTTAATATTGTAAATATGGACCTAAAAATGAAAGAAAGGATCAACTAATAAAGTAAATGAATCAATATAATTATTCTTAGACACTCAGTACTCACCTTTTTGAAGCCTTAGCTAACAGAAACCCAACCATGTTCATCCATGTTTCGCCTCAAGTATGTATCTTTGACCAGGTTCTCATTACTGCGGTCAGAACACTAGTTATTAAATCCTTGGTGCCACAGTAAATGTAAAGTTTCTAGTAATATCCAAAAAGTCAAAAACCATATCTTGTTTGTCATTTTAAAAAAGGTATACCTGAAATAGTTATCAATCTTAGCATAGGGGATCATGACCAGCCTAATACACTTGAGGCTGCAATGGTGGGACTAAAGGCATTGCTGGTGGAGCTGACAAGGAAGATAAATTATAGGAGCTGCCACATCTGTAAAAAAATAAAATTATAGGAGCTGCCACATCTGTAAAAAAACAAACCATTGAAACGTCTACTTGTGGCGGTTTCTCCACTTCTATCGCCGTCGTCGTTGAATTACACTCATATTGAAACATCATTCCTCTACTTGCTCCAGATTATAGCTAAAAAAACTTTATTTTAGCACTTTGAAAATTAATGCAAATCAACAAACAGTTAAATCAAATGAACCTATACATAATGAAGATTCAATCGATTACATACACTTAAAGCAAACGAAGAATTCCAACCTGCAAACACAAAGTATAAACTGACCGTCATAAAAGAAGAAACAATTCTAACATGTATACAGTTTTGATGGTCAAACATAGAAATTGGGATTATGACTGTAAATGCAGAATCATAAGTGAGACAACAAACAGAAAGCAGCAATTTGTATAATTCACTCCAACCTGAGAAGTGCTTGCAGGGGTCGATTAATATAATTAAAAATCACTATGCAAAACCAAAATTAAACATCAGTCGAGGCATTATTAATTATAGTCGTCATCATCGTAAAAAGCAAAAAACATCAGGATTCAAAACTCTAATTGGGTGTACCGAAAATTAGTCAAATTTCTAGCCTTCGATTTCATAAACCCGCAGACCAGACGTTGAAACCCTACCTGACTTCTTTTCAAAATCTGGAACAACAGAAATTAGGGTTTCACCTTCTACCATCAATCAAACGGTTTGTTCAAATTAAAATCGTGGTTTCTTCCATGGAAATTAGGGTATTTGGAAACGGTGAAATATCACGGCCAATCTGGGCGTGTGGAGTGCGGGGCAAGATATGTAACTAACCGACCATAGGGCCTGGCCCAATTAGCCCGTCTCTTTTATTTTACTATTTATATCCATCCTCTCCTTGCTTTGGCTCCAAGAATAGGGTTCCAGCGAAGAGATGGCGTCATCAATCATCCGCTCGCTGACTCGTGTACCATCAACGATCCCTGCTACTGTAAGTGATTAATGGTTTGTTTTAACTTAATTGGTGTTTCTCTTAATTAACATCATCATATCCTTTCAGTTGACTAGACGTCTATGGTCTTGGACACAAATGTTTTCACCGGTCAAGAGGATTAAGATCGAGGCGAGTTTAATCTTGGAAGGTTTTGAAGCTTCTGAGTTAAAAACTCTTCTTTCGTTGTTGCAACAACATTTAAGTGCTGCTCAGGCTAAGAAAGTTGTGAACAAATATGCTGTCCCTCACCCCAATAGACATACACAACGCCGTATGGGCGCTAAAACTTCGGTATCTCCTTCCTTTCTTAAAAAAAAACAATTAATATATCAAAGTCAATTAATAATCTTTCTATTTGTTATTAGGTT
Source organism: Smallanthus sonchifolius (assembly GCA_023525975.1). Lineage (NCBI taxonomy): Eukaryota > Viridiplantae > Streptophyta > Magnoliopsida > Asterales > Asteraceae > Smallanthus > Smallanthus sonchifolius. The sequence continues at coordinate 2,206,042 of CM042045.1, read as the reverse complement.
ACTGTGCAAGGTTTTGAAGGTTCTGAGTTAGAAGATCTTTATGCTTGGGCCGACCAACATACACATGTTACTGTCGATAAAGAGCGCGGAGGATACAGTGAAACTTTTATACCCTTTTTTAAATGAGCTAGCTACTTTGATTTGAGTTGAGTTGATTTAGTACCCCCAAACCCATCACTAATTAAATAGTCTTGTTTTTTTTTCTTATGTTATGTATCGGTTAATATGTAACTGTGACATGGTTTTTATTGAGACTCTTTTAATTTTGAAATTATATAATGTCTATAATAATAGTCCATTGATTTATAATATTCTGAAACCATTCTTTAAAGCTTCATTAAATGAAATTATGGTTTTGAATTACACAAAGCATCCATACATTTGAATTCCTACGTCACTGGAAGTATAACCTTAAAATATAATCAACCTAAATCGTTTTGACATGTTATCTATCTATATAAAGAAACAATAAGATGTTTAAAAAATAAACAGAAATCAAAATGGGATGCACCCACTTAATGGATAAAGAGAAATGGACATGCAATTACTTTTACAAAGTGATAATTATAAGTATATACATTTCAAAAGGAGGTGAACAGTTGTAAATCAAGATTGGTGGCGGTCATGCCACGTGTCACATGGTGATCGGATGGTTTTATTCTTTCTTTTTTTTCTTTCTATTTTATTTTCCTGGGATTTATGTGTGTATAAACAACTAAATGAGGGTCAATAAACACAAAAGGAGTCTTTGGTCTAGTGGTAAGAGCACGACATGCCCCCCCTTAACCCGGGTTTGATCCTGTGAGTCACCATTTTTTTTTTCTACAACTTTTACCTTCTTTGTTTATTCATATATTTTAATTCTTAATTTCTTTTTTTTTTAATTTTTGTTTTTCCTTCATTTTTTTGTTTTTTGTTTTGGGTTTAGGCTTTAAAAATTAGGTAAGTACATTTTTTTTATTATAATGTTACATATTTTAACACCTACGTTGTATCAATGTTAAAATTGGTGTCCCCGTCGCGTAGCGTGGGGTATGTTTTTTTATTTATTTTTTTGATGTGTTATCGTTTGTATTTTGATTCGAGCCCGTGACCCCCCCGCGAAGCGCGGGCATCAAATACTAGTTTAGCAAGAATTAAAGACATGCAATCTTTTACTTATTTTCTTATGTTTCCATCAGTAAACACTTGAGAAACTTATTGTAATTTAACATTAGATGCATAAGATTCTACTTAACAAGTAATGTAATTGTGAGATGTAAAATTGATACCAAATCATAGTTATATAGAGCATGGTGATCCTTCCCTTCTAAAGATACCGTTAAATAGAACATTAAACTATGACAGGCAATTTGTGACAAGAACATGCTAACATGACACGAAACGACATGGACTTAACAGGTCGACTTGATTATTATATAATGTCTATAATAATAATCCATTGATTTATAACATTCTGAAACCATTCTTTAAAGCTTCATTAAATAAAATCATGGTTTTGAATTACACAAAGCATCCTACATTTGAATTAGCCCAAACTAGTTAATATCAATCCTAAAATAGTGAAATTACGAATCACTACATATAATATATAAACATCTGATAAAAATAGAAAAATTGGATGAAAGAGAAGTAATTACGAATCAAACCTTCACAATGATATTTGTTAGCAAAATTGGATGTATCGTCCGTGTGTCTTTTACATGACTGGTGCTATAAATAATGATTTCATGAATGAATAAGTAATTTTACCATGCAAGTTGGTTTCCTACCCTCATTTTTAAAGGTAGTTCCCCACCTGCTCTCTTGCTGTGATCCATCTATCCGGTAACATCAATAATTATACTTATTTGATAAGCGTCAGCCTCATATATTCAGACCCAGCAATACTAGCTTGAAATTAGAGAGACTAACCTTTTAGGTGCCACCACCATTTCCGTCGCCGCCTCTGTTGCCTCCACCACCGTTTCCGTCGCCGTTTGACCCTTTCCGGTTGTCCCCACCGTTTCCCTCTGACTCACTCCCGATGCCCCGATAAATAACGTCGTTGTCTTCATGGCCTTATTCTCTGTTCCCATAATCACCATAGCCGCCGCCATATTCCCCAAGATACCTCTGAGAAAACACCTTCTTTTACAGCCCACTAGGCCTTGTTCAGACTTTTTCATCTCGTTTGTGCTCTCAGTTTCAGCCTCTGTAGCATTAGATTCAAGGTGAAAAGCATCCTCAAAATTCTTGAAGGAAACATATTTGTTCACTTCCTCAAGCTTGTATCCGTGAAATGTGACGGACTTCTTGCGACCGTCAAAATGTATTTTCAAGTCGGACGTTGTTGGTTTCCAACCCCCATTTTTGGAAGCAGCTGTTGCAGCTTCCCTCCACCTTCTGAGCTCTCTTGCTGTGATCCATCTATTCGGTAACACCAACAATTATACTTATTTGATAAGCGTCACCCTCATATATTCAGACCCAACAATACTAGCTTGAAATTAGAGAGATTAACCTTTCAGGTGCCACCACCGTTGCCGTCGCCACCGTTGTTGCCTCCACCACATTTTCCGTCGCTGTTTGACCCTTTCCGGTTGCTCCCAACGTTTCCGTCTGACCCACTCCCGTTGCCCCCAGTAGTAACGTCGTTGTCTTCATGGTCGTATTCTCCGTTCCCATAATCACCATAGCCGTCGCCGTATTCCCAAAAATATCTTCGAGAAAACACCTTATTTCAAAGCCCGCTAGTGCCCTCTTCAGACCTTTTCATCTCGTTTGGGCCCTCAGTTTCAGCCTCTGTAGCATTAGTTTCAAGGTGAAAAGCATCCTAAAAATTCTTGAAGGAAACATAATTGTTCACTTCCTCAAGCTCGTATCCGTGAAATGTGACGGACTTCTTGCGACCGTCAAAATGTATTTTCAAGTCGGACGTTGTTGGTTTCCAACCCCCATTTTTGAAGGCAGCTGTTGCAGCTTCCCTCCACCTTCTGAGCTCTCTTGTTGTGATCCATCTATTCGGTAAAACCAACAATTATACTTATTTGATAATTGTCAGGCTCATATATTCAGACCTAACAATACTATCTTGAAATTAGAGAGACTACCCTTTCAGGTGCCACCACCGTTGCCGTCGCCGCCACTGTTGCCTCCATTACAGTTTTCGTCGCCGTTTGACCCTTTCCGGTTGCCCCCATCGTTTCCGTCTGACCCGCTCTCGTTGCCCCAATCAGTAACGCCGTTGTCTTCATGGTCGTATTCTTCGTTCCCATAATCACCATTGCCGCCGCCGTATTCCCCAAAATACCTCCGAGAAAACACCTTCTTCCACAGCCCGCTGGTGCCCGGTTTAGACTTTTTCATCTTGTTTCATCTCTCAGTTTTAGCCTCTATAGCATTAGATTCAAGGTGAAAAGCATCCTCAAAAATCTTGAAGGAAACATAATTGTTCACTTCCTCTAGCTCGTATCCGTGAAATGTGACGGACTTCTTGCGACCGTCAAAATGTATTTTCAAGTCGGACGTTGTTAGTTTCCTACCCCCATATTTGGAGGCAGCTGTTGCAGCTGCCCTCCAGCTTCTGAGCTCTCTTGCTGTGATCCATCTATTCGGTAACACCAACAATTATACTTATTTGATAAGCGTCAGCCTCATATATTCAAGCCCAACAATACTAGCTTGAAATTAGAGAGACGAACCTTTCAGGTGCCACCACCGTTTCCGTCGCCGTCGCTATTGCCTCCACCACCGTTTACCTCGTCGTTTGACCCTTTCCGGTTGCCACCACTTTTCCGTCTGACCCACTCCCGTTGCCCCCTTCGGTAACCCCGTTGCCTTCATAGCCGTATTCTCTGTTCCCATAATTACCATAGCCGCCGCCGTATTCCCCAAAATACCTTCGAGGAAACACCTTTTGCCACAGCTCGCTGATGCCATGTTCAGACCTTTTCATCTCGTTTGGACCCTCAGTTTGAGCCTCTTTAGCTTTAGATTCAAGGTGAAAATAATCCTCAAAATTTTTGAAGGAAACATAATTGTTCACTTTCTCAAGCTAGTATCCGTGAAATGTGACGGACTTCTTGCAACCGTCAAAATGTATCTTCAAGTGGAACGTTGTTGGTTTCCTACCGCCCTTTTTGGAGACAGCTGTTGTAGCTGCCCTCCACCTTCTGAGCTCTCTTGCTATGATCCATCTATTCGACAACACCAACAATTATACTTATTTGATAAACGTCATCCTCATATATTCAGACCCAACAATACTAGCTTGAAATTAGAGACTAACCTTTCAGGTACCACCACCGTTGCCGTCGTCGCCGTTGTTGCCTCCACCATAGTTTCCGTCGCCGTTTGAGCCTTTCCGATTTCCCCCACCGTTTCCGTCTGACCCACTCCCGTTGCCCCCATCAGTAACGGCGTTGCCTTCATGGCCGTATTCTCCATTCCCATAATCACCATAGCTGCCGCCGTATTCCCCAAAATACCTCTGAGAAAACACCTTCTTCCACAGCCCGCTGGTGCCCTGTTCAAACCTTTTCATCTCGTTTGGGACCTCTTTAGCATTAGATTCAATGTGAAAAGCATCCTCAAAATTCTTGAAGGAAACATAATTTTTCACTTCCTCAAGCTCGTATCCGTGAAATGTGACGGACTTATTGCGACCGTCAAAATGTATTTTCAAGTCGGACGTTGTTGGTTTCCTACCCCCATTTTTGGAGGCAGCTCTTGCAGCTGCCCTCCGCCTTCTGAGCTCCCTTGCTGTGATCCATCTATTCGGTAACACCAACAATTATACTTATTTGATAAGCATCAGCCTCATATATCCAGACCCAAAAATACTAGCTTGAAATTAGAGAGACTAACCTTACAGGTACCACCACCATTGCCGTCGTAGCCGCTGCTGCCTACACTATAGTTTCCGTCGCCGTTTGACCCTTTCCAGTTGCCCCCACCGTTTCTGCCTGACCCACTCCCGTTGCCCCAATCAGTAACGACGTTTTCTTCATGGCCGTATTCTCCGTTCCCATAATCACCATAGCCGCCGCCGTATTCCCCAAAATACCTCCGAGAAAACACCTTCTTTCATAGCCCGCTGGTGCCCTGTTCAGACTTTTTCATCCCGTTTGAGATCTCAGTTTCAGCCTCTGTAGCATTAGATTCAAGGTGAAAAGCATCCTCAAAATTCTTGAAGGAAACGTAATTGTTCACTTCCTCAAGCTCATATCCGTGAAATGTGACAGACTTTTTGCGACCGTCAAAATGTATTTTCAAGTCGGACGTTTTTGGTTTCCAACCCCCATTTTTGGAGGCAGCTGTTGCAGCTTCCCTCCACCTTCTGAGCTCACTTGCTGTGATCTATCTATTCGGTAACACCAACAATTATACTTATTTGATAAGCGTCTGCCTCATATATTCAGACCCAACAATACTAGCTTGAAATTAGAGAGACTAACCTTTAGGTGCCACCACCGTTGTCGTCGCCGCCGTTGTTGCCTCCACCATAGTTTCCGTCGCCGTTTGACCCTTTCCTGTTGCTCCCAATGTTTCCGTCTGACCCACTCTCGTTGCCCCCATTAGTAACGCCGTTGTCTTCATGGCCGTATTCCCCGTTCCCATAATCACCATAGCCGCCGCCATATTCCCAAAAATATCTTCGAGAAAACACCTTCTTTCACAGCCCGCTGGTGCCTTCTTCAGACCTTTTCATCTCATTTGGGCCCTCAGTTTCAGCCTCTGTAGCATTAGTTTCAAGGTGAAAATATCCTCAAAATTCTTGAAGGAAACATGTTTGTTCACTTCCTCAAGCTCGTACCCGTGAAATGTGACAGACTCCTTGCGACCGTCAAAATGTATTTTCAAGTCGGACGTTTTTGGTTTCCTACCCCCATTTTTGGAGGCAGTTGTTGCAGCTGCCCTCCACCTTCTGAGCTCTCTTGCTGTGATCCATCTTTCGGTAACACCAACAATTATACTTATTTGATAAGCGTCACCCTCATATATTCAGACCCAACAATACTAGCTTGAAATTAGAGAGACTAACCTTTCAGGTACCACCACCGTTGTCGTGGTCGCTGCTGTTGCCTCCACCACAGTTTCCGTCACCATTTGACCCTTTCCGTTTGCCCCCGCCGTTTTCGTCTGACCCACTCTCGTTGCCCCCAATCAGTAACGTCGCTGTCTTCATGGCCGTATTCTCCGTTCCTATAATCACCATTTCCGCCGCCGTATTGTCACACCCCAACCGACGGCGGATTATACGTCGGGGCGGACGCGGTTGTTCAATAGCACAAGGTTAACTATTAAAGTTTTGATATTTCATTAATGAATAATTTAAGATTCAATACAAGGAAGAATAATACGAATACAACATTTAATTTAAGTAGTATAGGTCCAAAGCATCCTATGTGATCACGAATAAGTCTCATGATGTAAACCTGAAACATGTGAAAGAATCTGTCAACTACAAAATAGTTGGTGAGATACAAAGGTTTTGACACAGTTTAACAAGTATTTGAGAAGAATTACAATTCACTATGATTCATGCATTCTATAATGTAAGTATGAGAAAACAAGCATGTTAGACATTGTGCACATCAACCCTCCAACCAAGTTTAGGCATAACCCGCAGGTTACCCTTATAAGTCTCAAGTTTAAAGTTTAATGTAGTAATAATCACCAAGGGCTCCCCCCGAAGGGGTCAATCAATCAAGGTGGATTGGTCAAATACAATAGATCTATCATTGTTACTATCGGCTTGATCAAAGCTAATGAATGTGCTAGTTTTAAGTTTAATCTAAGCATACAAGTCTCAAGTTTAACATAAGAATAAACACGTAGTCATAATTGTACAAGAATTGTATAAGTTTAAGAATTGTGAACATGTTTCACCCCAAAAGCATAAAAGGAAAAAGGGGCTAAGTATACTCACAATGGATTGGTGAAGAGTATCCGATACGGATAAGTATTTGCAAGACTTGGAGGGAGAATATCCTCACGATAAGCCTAAGTATGCAAGTTTAAAGATTTAAGTATGACCCTATAAGTCTATGGTAACGATCTAGGATTTCAAGATCGACTAGGGTTCCAAATGGGAGACGGGAATGATTGTGTTTATAAAGTTTAAGTCAAGTTTTAATAAGGTTTTGAATGAGTCATACTAGACTTGGATTTCAAAGTTTAAATAAGTTAATAGTTTAAAATAATTATTGTTTAAAATAATTATTTAAGATAAGGATTAAAGATAAATAATAATTATTTCAAAAGTAAAATAATTATTAAATACAAAGTATTTAAAGACTAAATAGTGATTAAGGATAAAAAATAATTATTTAAGAATAAATAATTACGAAGGATAAATAATAATTATTTAAGAATAAATAATTACGAAGGACAAATAATTATTCAAAAGAATAATTAGTTTATCTAAAAATATAAATCATTCAAGATTTAACGTATTTAAGAATTAAGTATTTACCTTAAAAAATGTGGTTATAAGTTTAAATAAGCATTTATAAGTTTATAAAATGTTAAATAGGACTTCTTATAAATTTTAAATTATAAGTTTAAAGTTTAAATAAAATTATAAGTTTATGGATGTCTTAAATAAAGCTTCTTATAAGTATTTTAAATAAAGTTTACAAGTGTTTTAAAGTTTCTACTTTATTTTATAAAGTTTATAAGTTTATAAACATTTAAAAAAATAAGTAAGGTATATTTATTTCTTGTTTAAATAAATAAATAAACAAGTCTCGATTTAAATAGATAAAATGCAAAAATGCACAAGTTTATAAGTTCCTGTTTTCTAAATAATATATAAGTTTATTTTAAATAAATAATTTCTATGAAATTATAATTTTTATAAAAGTTTTAAAAATTTTTTATAGTTTTTTTATGAATTTAAAACCATAATTAAAGTTTTAATTAATTATAGGTTTTAACTAAGTTTCTATTTAATTAAAAATATTCCAGAAAGTAAAAGTGTAACTAAAAATTGTTTTTGAGTTTATATAAGTTTAACAGATTTTATAAAAATTATTAGGAATATTAAATATGATTAAATAAGCATAAAAGGAATGAAATAAAATAAAACTGGGTTGGCCGGATCGAACCCGCGCCGTCCCGGTCGCAACACACACACAACAGATTAACCATCCCGGCTACGGGGCTCGCTGTTAGTTTAACCGGAAAGAAAATTTAAGAACACATTCCCGAATCGCCCCTAATTTCATTATGAACCCTAGAACAAGATCTGCCAAATACGCATCGAATTGCCCTCTGTTAATGGAATTAAACAGAGGGCTTTCGATCTATGAACTATGACGAGTACAATGGGCACAAGAATTACCTGAAACGGAGTCGATTTGAGGAAGAACGTGACTGAGGTGGTCGTCGGCGGTCACAGCTTCAAATCGGAAATTGCAGGTGTTAATCGGAGAAATTGAGAGTGAAGAAAGTTGAGGGGTGATGTTGATGAGCTATGGAGGTCGGTATTTATAGGTGATTTTGGGTTTAAATGCCGAATTAGGTGGGAGTTCGCGGATGAGCACGCCGGCTTAAATGCGGATCACGCGGCCACTAGCATCGAAATTGGGTGTCGGGATGCCTTGGGGAGAGGTCGCATGCGCGAGGCGAGTCTCGAGGTTCAACGAATCTGGTCGTATACGCGATTTCGAATAAAAGGGGATGAAAACCGGTGCTTGCGAGACTCGAACTCACGACGGGTTCTGGGTTTCGGGTGTTTGGAAACATGGCAAAACAGGTCCTTGAGTTCCCACTGATTTAACATTTCAGACTGGAACTTGAGTTTTGTTTATAAATAGGTTTCAAAAATGGCAGTTTCAGTCCCTGGACTTTATAAACACATAATATGTTAAATAAAAAATTGATAAGTTTTTTCTTAAACGATAAAAAAGATTTATAATATTTATTATAAGTTTAAGTATTAAGTTTATATAAACTTATAAAGTTTTAAGAATATATATTTATACTTTTTAAATAACCTTCACATATATAAACACATATATGTTTTAAGTATAAATTATTTTTCCTTAACTATTAATGTTTATTGTTTAAGGAAATAGTTTTCAATTTGAAATCGAGTTTTAATATAATAACACGTACCGAGGTTTTAGGAAAAGATAGCTCGGAAAATTTTCGGATATTACAGTCTCCCCTACTTTAGGAAATTTCGTCCCGAAATTAGAGTAGAAAATTTACTGTTTTCAAGAATTTATATGCGCAAGGATAATGAGGAAAAATAAGTAACCCTTGGTCACGTCTAGGGTTCTAAATGAGATGGAATGACAGGAATAGGATTACGCCCAAGTTTCTAAGTTTTCAAAGCATATGGTTGTCAAGAGCTTCCCTAAGAAGCATATAGTTTCTTTAAAATACATGACAATTTGTTTGCAGGAATGTATTTTGAGAGAATAACTGATGAACTTTCATTCGAGATTTAAAGTGAGATGCATCACTTGGGATGGATTCGATAATAGTGTAATGATTTTTGAGTTCGTAGTCTAATACGTCTAAGGATTGCTACGGTACCTAAGTTCTGTGGCTACCTTTTACGATAAGTCTCAGATCATAGCACACGACAGAGTTCACTATGTCTTCCATACGCTGATTTTCATACTTACGTGTGCACCCGCAAGCATTCAAATCGTCGCATAGTCTGCATAGGTCCTTCCGTTTGTGTGTGGATCAAGAAAGAGTACAAGAATTTGTTTAACACAAGACCAAAGTTTCCACATAAGAGTGATCATTGGTTACTGAGTCCCTTAGAGAGAAACGTCATTGAATGATTAAAGAGAAAGGAATGTGACAAGATTTAGAGTTTCAAAGTTTCCTCATGATTGAATAAGAATACTTCAATCATAGAGTAGTTTAAAGTCTTTACACTTTCCTCGTGTTTGATCAAGAATACATCAAACCTTGAGTAGTTTAAAAGTCTTATACGTTCCTCATGTTTGAACAAAAATACGTCAAACATGGAATAGTTTAAAGTCTTATACGTCCATCGTGTTTGAACAAGCATACGTCAAACATGGAGTAGCTTAAAGTCTTATACGTCCATCGGGTTTGAACAAGCATACGTCAAACATGGAGTAGCTTAAAGTCTCGTACGTTCATCATGTTTGAACAAGAATACGCCAAACATGGAGTAGTTTAAAGTCTCATACGTTCATCATGTTTGAACAAGAATACGTCAAACATGGAGTAGTTTACATTGTATTTGAACAAGAACACGTCAAACATAGGATAGTTTAAATTGTGTTCGAACAAGAATACGTCAAACATAGAATTGTGTTTGAACAAGAATACGTCAAACATAGGATAGTTTAAATTGTGTTTGAACAAGAATACGTCAAACATATGATAGTTTAAATTGTGTTTGAACAAGAATACGTCAAACATAGAATTGTGTTTGAACAAGAATACGTCAAACATAGGATAGTTTAAATTGTGTTTGAACAAGAATACGTCAAACATAGGATAGTTTAAATTGTGTTTGAACAAGAATACGTCAAACATAGATTAGCTTAAAGTCTCTTAGTTTAGCTTCAGTGTATAGAAGTATACGATTACGTTTTGAGTATAAAACGGTTATCTAAATACTCTAGTGTTTAAGAGAGGTATGGAACAACGTTTGGAACAGGATTAACCGTTATACGCTTTCTCACAAAAGATTCGAGTTGTCTAGAAGATTAGTGGATCCCGATGTTTGGTTTAGATAGGAGTCAGGGGATGTACTCTGCTAAAGAGAGTAATGTCCTCCTTCCTGCTAGTGTCTAGTATCAAGAGTGAAGTTTTCTCGTATATATGGAATGTACGTTTATCAAGTCTTATAGGGTTAGGTTAAAGATGGGCACACCAAGTTTTCAAGACTAAGAATCCAAGTATAAGTTTGAAAATAGGATAAGTCAGTTGAGTTTCAAGTTTCAGTATTAAGCTTTACATGATCCTTTATTGATCATGTTTAGTTTTAAGAATACGGGATTGAGTATTTGTACAAGTTTTACATGACTCAAAAGTCTCTGACCTCATAGTTGTGTATATGAAGTTTAATGTTTTAGCAACGTGTATTTAAGCTTTTAGTCCCCGTTGTGATTTATAGTAAGTCTTTTACATGACAAGAGTTGAATGAGGAAAGTCTCTAAGCATAGGGTAACGGGAAAAGTTTTGATAAGGTTTATGATAGTGTGTTTACAAATGATTTATCTTGATTCATAACAGAAAGTATAGTTTTCTTTTGTATAGAATGTAATTAAGATGTTCAAAAACGACGAGTTAGGCGTCGATAAGTAGTACAAGTAAGATTTATAAAAGATAGGTGTGATTGTCAAGCGAAAAGTTGGTCAAGTTTACAAGTGTTAAGTCTATACAAGAAGTAAGGTTCATGGTTGTTTAGGGTAATGATTCGTAAGTCGGGTTGTTTTTTTGAAAAAGTGCTTACGAATTAGAAGATTTGTTCAAGATTTATTCCTCAGGTACACGTGTCACTTAGGATTTTTATAGTTTAATGCAACGTTGTTAATTTTTTTCAAGTACTAATGTAAGTTGCTTTTGACGAAAGTGTTTGGGTAGGTGTGTTAAGTTTACAATGATGAAAGGAAAGTTAAACTAGTAAATGATGACAAGATGAAATTTCAAAATAGTTTCCATTTAGATGTTTCAAAATTGGGACTTCTAGCCCTTACATAATACAGTTTAAACGGAAAATTAAAGTGTGTAAGTAAGTTGATTAAATACGTTCAAAAGTTTTTTTTTATTCATAATACTGAGTTATCACAGTAATATTTTCAAAAATAGGTTTTAATTGGAAGTTGATGGGCTAACGAGGAGAATTCCCGGAAGAAGGAGTGGGTCACGAGGACTCACTTATGTACCCTATTTCCCTAGCCAGAACTTCCTCATGGGCCTACAACTCCTCTCAGTTGTTGTCACCGATGTTTGGGTTTATGGTACTTTGTCGAGGTTCATTATGGGTTTAGAGTCTTAAACGTGGAGCTTGATTATTCTATAGTAGGCTTCTTCCCTTGCGGGAAAGCGATCAGGTTACTAATCACTTTGTTAATGTACTTTAGGTTTAAAAGACGTTAAGTTTTGTTTACAAGAAACGGTGATGTGTAAGTTTTAAGGACGTATGAAGGTTTTGAGATTAAAAGTGTAACAAAGTTTTTGAGTTAGTCATAGGATGAAGTTTGCTTGAGTGACGAAAAATGAAATGAGACACAAGGGTTTCCCCTTATGTGCCAAGTTTATAAAATAATGAAGCTTGTAAAAAGGACTTTGTAGGATAATACATGGTTTTAAATGTGTTGGTATTACAAGAATCATGAAGTTTAAGGATGTATGAACACTTTGAGATGTATAAAAGTGTAGCAAAAGTTTGAGTGAGTTATCTAGAGTAGTTTGGTTGAGTGATGAAAATAAGATGGGAACACAAGGGTTTCCCCTTAAGTGTTATGTTCATAAAATAATGAAGTTTATAGGAGAATTTGTAGAGTAATACATAGTTTTAAGGGTGGTATTACAACGATCACGAAGTTTATTGGGTAGTGTCTATAAATATAAGTTTATGTAGGTAGTTTTTAAGTATAATCTCGTAAGAATTCCTCCTTGAGGGTAACTCCTTCAGGTCAAGACGAGTAAGCATGCTGTCATGTGACAAGACGGGACTTAAGAATCATAGAATAAAGGTTACAGAGGAAAGTTTTTGAATCATGAATTTATGAAGCGTAAAGTATTTGAGATGGCACTCATTTAGTGCATATCACTAAGTGAGTATTTGGACATATCAAGAGAAATTTGAGCTCACTAATGTTTAGAGAAGTCGTGCATTCCTATAAGTGGATACTCATCCCAAGAATTCTCAGGAAAGCATACGGGTCCAACGGTTAATTTGGATTTATACGAAATGCTTTCCTTGACAGAATTTCCCAGAATACAGCCTTCCGGTCCGCACAAGTTCTCACACATTATCTAGAACTTAAATATTCTTGACGAGAGTTTAGTGGTGGCTTAGACTTAAAGCCTAAGAATGTGTCCTCGATGTAGTAGCCTCTTGTAGTACGTAGGTAACTAGAATCGTAGAATCTCCAAGCGTTCACGTATAAGATTTAAGAATGGAATGAGGAGAGAATTCCTAGTAAAAGACATGAGGTAACTCATGTTTGGGTCTCCTAAGTTATAGTCTAGGTCATGTGTCTAATAACCTAATTCCCTATAACCAAGGCTCTGATACCAATCTGTCACACCCCAACCGACGGCGGATTATACGTCGGGGCGGACGCGGTTGTTCAATAGCACAAGGTTAACTATTAAAGTTTTGATATTTCATTAATGAATAATTTAAGATTCAATACAAGGAAGAATAATACGAATACAACATTTAATTTAAGTAGTATAGGTCCAAAGCATCCTATGTGATCACGAATAAGTCTCATGATGTAAACCTGAAACATGTGAAAGAATCTGTCAACTACAAAATAGTTGGTGAGATACAAAGGTTTTGACACAGTTTAACAAGTATTTGAGAAGAATTACAATTCACTATGATTCATGCATTCTATAATGTAAGTATGAGAAAACAAGCATGTTAGACATTGTGCACATCAACCCTCCAACCAAGTTTAGGCATAACCCGCAGGTTACCCTTATAAGTCTCAAGTTTAAAGTTTAATGTAGTAATAATCACCAAGGGCTCCCCCCGAAGGGGTCAATCAATCAAGGTGGATTGGTCAAATACAATAGATCTATCATTGTTACTATCGGCTTGATCAAAGCTAATGAATGTGCTAGTTTTAAGTTTAATCTAAGCATACAAGTCTCAAGTTTAACATAAGAATAAACACGTAGTCATAGTTGTACAAGAATTGTATAAGTTTAAGAATTGTGAACATGTTTCACCCCAAAAGCATAAAAGGAAAAAGGGGCTAAGTATACTCACAATGGATTGGTGAAGAGTATCCGATACGGATAAGTATTTGCAAGACTTGGAGGGAGAATATCCTCACGATAAGACTAAGTATGCAAGTTTAAAGATTTAAGTATGACCCTATATGTAATATCCTGGATTTCCCGACCCGTTTAACAGATATTCATTTAATAAATATAAATCCCTTATACTTGAAACCTATATATATATATATATATATATATATATATATATATATAAACTCTTGAAATTTTAATAAGTTTGTAAACCCATTTTAATTATGTAAATAATTTAAACTTGTAAATCTTAGAAATTGTTTTTATAAAATAAAAACTTATAAAAACAATTTAACTTTTACATATTTAAATTCATAAAAAGCTAGGGGCTAAAACTGTCAATTCCCGAAATCTGTTTTAAACTAAAACTTCACTTTGATCATTCAGTGCCAAACATCCAAACTTCAAGGACCTGTTTTGTCAATTCTCCAAACTGCTATTGCCCAGAATCGGTCATGGGTTCGAAACCCACAACCCCCGATTTTTAACCCATTTCGACCAAAAATCGCGATTTCGTCCAGGTTCACTGAACCTCGGGCTCGTCCCTCGCGTGCGACCCGTCCCCAAGACGCCATGATGAAAATCTTCGACCGAGGCTTTGCGTGGAGTGTGAATTTACTTCGAACGGCCCAACCACCCGCCCTCGACTCGTTCACCCATTTATGGCTGAAATTGGCTATAAATAGCGATCGAAAAACATCAACGACACACCACTCGAACTCCTCATACCCTCAATTCGTTCGATTAACACCTGCGTTGGCCGATTTGAAGCCGCGACAGCCGACCTCGGCCTCAGCCTCGTTCTCCTTCGTTACGACACCATTTCAGGTAATTCTTGAGGCCAAGCTTTCGTAACATCATGTAGAACAAAAGCCCTCTGTCGGATTACAACGACAGAGGGATGATCAATGCGTATTTGACGGGTTTCGATCTAGGGTTCATAAGGAATTTGGGTTCAATTGGGGTTGTTGTTTAAATGTTTTACATTTCAGTGTATACACTAACAAGACCCGTAGTCGAACTGGTTGTGTGTGTGTTCGGTGACCCGGTCACAGACCCGGGTTCGACCCAGGCGTGCCCCTGTTTTCGATTTTCATTTTTTTTACTCAATGTTAAAATATCTAATAATTTTTATATATTAGATTAAACTGTTATGATTGTAAAAATGATTTTTATTTACATTTTTGTATACATGAACTATTTTAATTAATTAAACTTAGTAAAAAAACTTATAAAGAGATTAATCTTTAAATTTTTAATGCTTAAATACCATAAAAGAAATACTTTTTATACTTGGAATACTTATAAACTTGTGCATTTATAAAAGCTATGTCTAATAAGTTCAAGACGTATTTGTTTATTTATTTAGAAACAAGAAAATAAATAAACGTTCTTATTTAAAGCTAAAAAGCTATAAATTTATAAACTTTATAAAGTTAGAAAAATCGTTTACTCAGTTATTTAAAAAACGTAATATTCTAAATTTATAAACCTTATAAATGTTAAATGAGAAACTTCAAACATGTATAAACATGTAAACTTTGTTTAAATACTTTAAGGAACTCTATTGTAAACTTATAAACTCTAAAGAATTTTAATTTAAAGTATAGACTTTATAAGAAATCCTATTTTAAATAAATAGAAACTTGGCATTTATTTAAAATTATAAACATTATTTATTACAAAGTAATTTGTAATATAGATGTAAATACTTGAAAATCTAAATGATCTATATACCTTACTTTCAATTAGATGATTATCTATTCTTAATAATGATGCAAAGTTTGAAATGATTAATATAATTGTTATTCAAAATAATAATTATCATAGTATATTCTTTAAATAATTATTATAATAATTATTTATTTCTTGGGTAATTATTGTTAAAACTTTAATAATTACTTAGCCTCTCGTTTATCAAAAATGTACAGTTCCTTAGGAAAACTATTTTAATCATTATTACCATTTGGGTGTAATAATTGTGAAACTTTAAATAATTTTCTTACTAAATCATTCTAAGCTTTGATGTATAAGGCTTAAATCGTTCATTCAAAAACCTTTGTTTTAAACTCGATTTAAAACGTCATGAACACAACCAACCCGACACCCGTTTGGAACCCTAGTCGAATCTCGAAATCCTAGATCCTTGTCTTAGACTTATAGAAATAAACTTGAAACTTTAGACTTGCATTCTTAGGCTTATCGTGAGGATATTCTCCCTCAAAGTCTTGCAAACTACTCTTGTCGGATACTAGTCATCATCCAAGTGAGTATACTTAGCCCCTTTTTCATTTACATTCTTTTGGGGTGAAACATGTTAAAACTTTAAACTTATACAATTCTTGTACAACTATGACTAGATGCTTATTCTTATGTTAAACTTGAGACTTGTATGCTTAGATTAAACTTAAAACTAGCATATTCATTAACTTTGATCAAGCCTATGGTAACAATGATAGATCTATTGCATTTGACCAATCCACCTTGATTGATTGACCCTTCGGGGGGAGCCCTTGGTGTTTGTTACTAAACCAAAACTTTGAGACTTGAGACTTATAAGGGTAACCTGCGGGTTATGCCTAAACTTGGTTGAGGATTGAATGTGCACAATGTTTAAGATACTTGTTTTCTCATATTTACATTATAGAATGCATATATCATAGTGAATTGTAATTCTTTCCAAATACTTGTTAAACTGTGTCAAAACCTTTGTATCTCACCAACTATTTTGTAGTTGACAGATTCTTTCACATGTTTCAGGTTCTACATCATGAGGCTTATTTGTGATCACATAGGACGCTTTGGACCTAGACTACTTATTAAATAAATGTTGTATACTTGTTATTTCCTTGTATTGAACCTTTGAATCTATTATTAATGAAATATTGAAACTTTAATAGTCAACCTTGTGCTATTGAACAACCGCGTCCGCCCCGACGTATAATCCGCCGTTGGTTGGGGTGTGACACTATAAGTCTATGGTAACGATCTAGGATTTCAAGATCGACTAGGGTTCCAAATGGGAGACGGGAATGATTGTGTTTATAAATAATAATTATTTCAAAAGTAAAATAATTATTAAATACAAAGTATTTAAAGACTAAATAGTGATTAAGGATAAATAATAATTATTTAAGAATAAATAATTACCAAGGATAAATAATAATTATTTAAGAATAAATAATTACGAAGGACAAATAATTATTCAAAAGAATAATTAGTTTATCTAAAAATATAAATCATTCAAGATTTAACGTATTTAAGAATTAAGTATTTACCTTAAAAAATGTGGTTATAAGTTTAAATAAGCATTTATAAGTTTATAAAATGTTAAATAGGACTTCTTATAAATTTTAAATTATAAGTTTAAAGATTAAATAAAATTATAAGTTTATGGATGTCTTAAATAAAGCTTTTTATAAGTATTTTAAATAAAGTTTACAAGTGTTTTAAAGTTTCTATTTTATTTTATAAAGTTTATAAGTTTATAAACATTTAAAAAAATAAGTAAGGTATATTTATTTCTTGTTTAAATAAATAAATAAACAAGTCTCGATTTAAATAGATAAAATGCTAAAATGCACAAGTTTATAAGTTCCTGTTTTCTAAATAATATATAAGTTTATTTTAAATAAATAATTTCTGTGAAATTATAATTTTTATAAAAGTTTTAAAAAGTTTTTATAGTTTTTTTATGAATTTAAAACCATAATTAAAGTTTTAATTAATTATAGGTTTTAACTAAGTTTCTATTTAATTAAAAATATTCCAGAAAGTAAAAGTGTAACTAAAAATTGTTTTTGAGTTTATATAAGTTTAACAGATTTTATAAAAATTATTAGGAATATTAAATATGATTAAATAAGCATAAAAGGAATGAAATAAAATAAAACTGGGTTGGCCGGATCGAACCCGCGCCGTCCCGGTCGCAACACACACACAACAGATTAACCATCCCGGCTACGGGGCTCGCTGTTAGTTTAACCGGAAAGAAAATTTAAGAACACATTCCCGAATCGCCCCTAATTTCATTATGAACCCTAGAACAAGATCTGCCAAATACGCATCGAATTGCCCTCTGTTAATGGAATTAAACAGAGGGCTTTCAATCTATGAACTATGACGAGTACAATGGGCACAAGAATTACCTGAAACGGAGTCGATTTGAGGAAGAACGTGACTGAGGTGGTCGTCGGCGGTCACAGCTTCAAATCGGAAATTGCAGGTGTTAATCGGAGAAATTGAGAGTGAAGAAAGTTGAGGGGTGATGTTGATGAGCTATGGAGGTCGGTATTTATAGGTGATTTTGGGTTTAAATGCCGAATTAGGTGGGAGTTCGCGGATGAGCACGCCGGCTTAAATGCGGATCACGCGGCCACTAGCATCGAAATTGGGTGTCGGGATGCCTTGGGGAGAGGTCGCATGCGCGAGGCGAGTCTCGAGGTTCAACGAATCTGGTCGTATACGCGTTTTCGAATAAAAGGGGATGAAAACCGGTGCTTGCGAGACTCGAACTCACGACGGGTTCTGGGTTTCGGGTGTTTGGAAACATGGCAAAACAGGTCCTTGAGTTCCCACTGATTTAACATTTCAGACTGGAACTTGAGTTTTGTTTATAAATAGGTTTCAAAAATGACAGTTTCAGTCCCTGGACTTTATAAACACATAATATGTTAAATAAAAACTTGATAAGTTTTTTCTTAAACGATAAAAAAGATTTATAATATTTATTATAAGTTTAAGTATTAAGTTTATATAAACTTATAAAGTTTTAAGAATATATATTTATACTTTTTAAATAACCTTCACATATATAAACACATATATGTTTTAAGTATAAATTATTTTTCCTTAACTATTAACGTTTATTGTTTAAGGAAATAGTTTTTAATTTGAAATCGAGTTTTAATATAATAACACGTACCGGGGTTTTAGGAAAAGATAGCTCGGAAAATTCCCAGATATTACACGTATTCCCCAAAATACCTCCGAGAAAACACCTTCTTCCACAGTCCGCTGGTGCCATGTTCAGACTTTTTCATCCTGTTTGAGCTCTCAGTTTCAGCCTCTGTAGCATTAGATTCAAGGTGAAAAGCATCCTCAAAATTCTTGAAGGAAACGTAATTGTTCACTTCCTCTAGCTCGTATCCGTGAAATGTACGGACTTCTTGTGACCGTCAAAATGTATTTTCAAGTCGGACATTGTTGGTTTCCAACCCCTATTTTGGGAGGCAGCTGTTGCAGCTTCCCTCCACCTTATGAGCTATCTTGCTGTGATCCATCTATTCGGTAACACCTACAATTATACTTATTTGATAAGCGTCTGCCTCATATATTCAAGCCCAACAATACTAGCTTGAAATTAGAGAGACGAACCTTTCAGGTGCCACCACCGTTTCCGTCGCCGTCGCTATTGCCTCCACCACCGTTTACCTCGCCATTTGACCCTTTCCGGTTGCCACCACCGTTTCCGTCTGACCCACTCTCATTGCCCCCATCAGTAACGCCGTTGCCTTCATAGCCGTATTCTCCGTTCCCATAATTACCATAGCTGCCGCCGTATTCCCCAAAATACCTTCGAACAAGCCTTTTAGACTCGATCAACTCCAAGATAGATACCTAACTCAAATTGCTTCCCACACATCTTTCGCACTATTATACTTCGCAACTTGTAGCATGATGTCTTCGGATAAAGTTTGGAAAATAATTGCTTTCATTGTGTTGTTTTTTTTCTTGTATCAAATGTTGCTATCGTTAATCAATACCATCCCAAAGACCTTGTGCCCTTAGTATCGTTTCCACCATAATCGCCCATGGTGTATAGTTTGTTGAGGTTAGTTTTGGACGTTGTAGTGTCACATTACTTTGATATCTTACCGGTACTATTGCAACATTGAGTATTTCTTAATTGTCTCCATTTGAGTTGGCGGATTATGGATTAGACTGGCGAACCAGACCAGTGGTTTGAACAGATATTTTAAATCTATTTATTTATTTTTCTCTTCAAAAATCTTGTTCACTGTCATTTACTACTCGTATATTTCAACTCCATATTTTTATAAAGATAAAGTAGTTCTATACTTTATTTTAAATTAAATATATATATATATATATATATATATATATATTAATTTCAAATAATTTATAGCATTATTTGATTTTTGAAATTGATCCGATGAGTAAACCAACAAGACCACCTATTCCTTGTGCCTTGAGGACTCAAACTAAAACTTAGGTGGAATCTTAGGGACTAATTATGCAATATTAGTACAGAAAAGGGACCGAACTTGCAATAAGATCATAAAACGAGCTAGGGTTCCATCCAGGATATATACATTCATTCTTCTCCGCTCCCCTCATTTTCCGTCCACCGGCCACCGCTCAACGCTCGTTTCTCCGTCAACGATAAGGTATATTCATTTCACCTTTACGATTTTTGCATTCACGATGACCTTGATTTGTTATTTATTCGAACTTTTCCGTTTCTATTTGGCGCTGGTTCTTATCGGTACTGCCGATTGTTGATCTAGGTTTTTCATGACGATGTAAAACCCTAAAGTTAAATTAGTTCAGTTGTTTTAGCCTTTCTGTTATCACTAGAATCATTGACGAACTTTGACTTGTTCTAATCTCACAAGGTTTTTGTTATTAAAACCCTAACTGGAATTTTGATTTTTCAATTTTAGGGTTTATGTATGCTATAGTATGTTTTCTTCATAAAGGAATGAGGAAAGTTGATTGTATATTTGATTTTTTTGTTATTTGTATGGCTAGTTTTAAATTGCCTCTGGGTAGAATATCACTGTTTGTTAGGTGCTTTGCTTGTATCTTTTGTTTTGTTATCTAATATTAGTTATGTGTTTAAAACAATTAGCTTAACTTGCAAGTAATTGAAGAAGCTTGCTTATAACTTTTGTACTGTTGATTTAATCTATCAAACTGATCTTTGTCCAGGATTAGGAATGATCCATAGCATCCCATATGTTTGTGTTTGTTATCATGAATGTAGAATGAACAAATTTTTTTTTTCATTTCTATTGTTTTTCCATTGCCAAAATCATCTAGGCAAAGCATCCTACCATCCTTTTAATCAACATATTGATTCTATTTTATTACATTTTTTTGTATCCATGGCAGATGAATGTTGAAAAGCTACAGAAGATGGCTGGTGCTGTTCGCACTGGTGGGAAGGGTAGCGTTAGAAGGTTTTCCTCTTCTTTTCTTATGCATGTATTCTTTAGATGTATGTCTGTTATCGTTACATTTTTACGAATTAGATGACAAAAAGTGGAAAAACAAGAACAGTTGCATAATTTGATAGTGAATGACAACAAGTGTAGAAAAAGATTTATGTGTTGTGGTTAAAAAAAATTCTTAAACGTATATAAATAATTTGAGTACCCTTTTAGCTGAATATTTATATGAATTTATCTTGAGCGATGAGAAATGTATATGAAGAATTTGAATACCCTTTTAGCTGCATATTTATATAAAATTTATCTATATAAGTTATGAATTATTCACATACAGGAAGAAGAAGGCTGTGCATAAGACTACCTCAACAGATGACAAAAGGCTGCAAAGCACTTTGAAAAGACTTGGAGTGAACGGGATACCACAAATTGAGGAAGTTAACATTATTAAGGATGATAAAGTTATCCAGTTCTTGAACCCTAAAGGTACTCATTTTTAAAAATAATCATTTGTTTTTTGGTTTATTTGTTTAAAGCATTATTTATTTATTTTTTCTTTCTGTTTTGTTTTTCAGTTCAAGCCTCTATTCCAGCTAACACTTGGGTTGTTAGTGGCACTCCCCAAATAAAGAGTAAGTTTGATTAGTCCAACTAATTTATCTTGTTCTCCAGTTCTGTCATTATCATACTGATTTTCTTGGGTGGTGTTTTAGATTTGGAAGATTTCTTCCCAAGCAATGGCATTGACCAGTTGGGTATGCGTAAAACTTATTTATCTTTTTATGGTTTTTGTGTTTTTGTTAAAAATAACAAGATATTATGCCTCATTTCCTGATTCTTGCAACCAACAGCTGAATTTACCTGTTAAAATGTTCTTTTGTATGAAAAAATGAGCTGGTTGCTGTTCTTGTAATTTCGATAGAATCAGGAACTTGGTTTTAAATTGCTCGATGCGAGCGCATCCAGTATCTCTTTGTTAAAAAAAGAACTAAAATGTTAATTACATATCAAGTCGTAAATACATACTTAAACTAAAAAGAACTCGTACAATAAGAAAACAGAATTGCATTTTTGTAATTCTTTTAGCTAACCGACACCGACCCATTTATTTTAATAATTTGACCCAAGTTTGCATATTGTTACACATCAGACGCATATTGTGCCACATTGTTGCAATATGACTGCATTATGTAATCTCATTATGCGCGCCATTTAAAACCAAGACTGGCAGTTGGCGGCTTATAGAATATTGCTATTATTATTAAGCCCAAAATATTATATATATGTGTGTGTGTATGTGTTCATAAATCATGATTTGTGGTTGATGATGTTGTACAGGGGCTGAAGACTTGAGGAAGTTAGTTGAACAGTTGCAGAAGCAGACAGCTGGTGCAGCAGGTGAAGCTGCCCCTGCTGCTATGACAACAATACAAGAAGACGATGATGAAGTCCCTGAACTTGTGGCGGGTGAAACTTTTGAAGCTGTTGCCGAGGAAGGACAGAAATCTTAAGCTTTTTCATGGCGCATGAGGTTTACTATTTTATGTTCTGATTTTACTTACGAAAAAGCAAAGGGTAGTAAGGTGCATAGTTATTTTTGTTCTTTTTGGCTTTAAATTCGTACGCTTTGCCATGCGATTATCCGGTTACTGTTGAATTTTTACTTTTGGTGGATCATGGTTTTGGTTTTTCAAAACGCTCGTTTATTTAAAATTTTAGTCATCATATTATGTTTTTTTTTTGTTAATGTGAGGTTTTATTGAGGCTGCAAAATAATCAAGGAAGAACAGAATACAATATCAATCTGTCTCGAGTGGATTATAAATATCCATTATTGGGTGCTTGGGATTTTTTGTTAAATTTGTTAGTTTGATTGTTTATGTTTTGTTGCAACAATTAGATGGGATCTATGACCAATTTAATTTTATGGCATACATGCTTACACCAGTAAAAACTAATCTGTATTCATCAATTATCATACCAGGAATAGTTATATAAATTCATGTTTTTCATTTAGTGATGTAGAAGATTGATAATCAGCCCATAAATGCTTAAACAATTGCACACTTGAAGAATAAATTAAGCATTAATAGCGTGAGTTATTAGCTTGTGATACCCTTGTAACAACATCAAAATCAAAATGATGGTTTTAGCAAGAGGAAAACACCAAAACCCTAACAAAAAATTTGAGGACCTTTAAGCTAACGCTTTTCTTTAGTCATAAATTTGTAAGGATTTGTGGATGAATCAAATGCCTGATTTTGGGTGAGGAATAACAATTCCGAGGCATCATGCGATGGTTGTTGGAGTCGTTTTAAAAGGGCAATATTATCTGTCTCGATACTTATTGGTTGTAGGGGTTTTTTATTCGTTATATAATATGGGTCGTATTGTGTTCTGTATTGCCCAGCGCGACTCTTATTGTGTCCCATATAGCCCATTACAACATGTATTGGGTCTTGTATAGTTAGCTCAACAGTACGAGTGGCTTCTAGATATAACAAGAGTGGCGTATGGATATCCTCACACTAAAATAATAATTTTATATGGATTTAATACTTTTAGAACGTTCATTAGTGATTGTTCAAAAAAATTTTATGCAAAACACTTTTTCGTGTAAAAAGTTAAAAACTCACTTAAAAGCAATAGTTAAAACTTAAATGGTTAAATGTTATATAATAATGGGGCAGTTAGATATATCTTCTTATAAACTTTATAAATTTCATATATACAAAATCTAAAATATAAATTACATATACCCCCTTTCTTAAAACCTAAAAATATCAAGGATACTCATTTTGATTTATTTCTAATAAAAATAAATTATATGATGACTTTATTTTTTTTTACTGATTGAAATTTCAAATTTACCCTTTTAATTTTTTTCTTTCTTTCCTTTTATTTGGTTTTTTCTTATTTTTCAGTTTTTTTGCCTTTTTTTGTTTTAATTCTTTTTTTTTAGTTTTTTAGTTTTTTTTTTATCGTTTTTTACTTTTTTATTTTTTCAACAATTACCAATATGTATAAAATAAGTGCTTAACGTTGGATGTTGGAATCGCAAAACATTCGAAACTTGATAACCTGAATCCACCGACCTGTTTGGATGTTGGAAACGCAAAAAAAAAAACTCGCACATGTTAGAATCAACCGACTTAGATCAGAAGGTTGTATCACTAAAATCTACCACCGTACTGGGATCGATGGAATCGAAATCGCCAATCGTCAGTTAGGAAACAATCGCCGAAATCACCAGTTAGGTTTGAATCAAAAGATCGTATCGTTGATTCGAGAATCAGTAGAGTCGTGCTTTTTTTGTAAGATTAAAATACCATTTTTGTCATAGTGAATGATTTTATAAAAAAAGGTACATATGTAATTTAAGTTTTGAACCGGATATAGGTAGAAATATATAATAACTTAATAAGGTTAAGATGGAAGTATCGAAAGAAAACTATATTACCATTATGCCCTTAAATGGAGTAATTTTAACTTCTTCCCCAATAATCCCCCATTCATCAGGGAACAACGTTCTTCCCTGTCATTCTTCGATTTTGACTTTCGATTCCGCGTGAAGGAGACTACTTTCAACGCGGAATTCGAAAGATTCATCTTCAGAATTCATCAAAACAATCAATATTTATCGAATTTCCAGTTTCATATACACCGACAGCAAAAAAACTCAACAAAAAATCGGTAATAGGAAGTGATGGGCACGCCGGCGTTCCCGGATCTCGGTAAACATTGCTCCGTTGACCATTGTAAGCTCATCGATTTCCTTCCTTTCACCTGCGATTGTTGCAACAAGGTTCTATTTTAACTCCTTGTATTATTATTATTTTCAATTTTTTATGATTCTGATATGGCAAAATTAGGTGACAACTATCGAGTTCGGTAATTTGCATCGAATTTTGTAATAATTAGTTATGATTTTGTACGTTTGAGTTGCTGAAATTGATAATTGTGTGCTTGATTTGAGATCCTATGTACCTTTCTTGGTATTTTGGCAGATTTTAGGGTTTCAAAATATACAATTGAGGCTTAGAATTAGATTTAGGCTTAAACTAGTTGTACCATTAGTGTCATGTTGGCTTGTTGAACCCGAATGTGACCGATGTATCTATTTGTGTCAAATACCTAACCGAGAACACTTAAAGTGTATGACTGAATATGACAATTTAACCAGTTTATTTAAACGAGTCAAATGGGTTGATGAGTTATAAATAGATTGTTGTAAACGGGTTAGCTGGTGGACCTGTTTGTTAACCCGAACACAACATTTTTATTAAACAGGTTAGATATGATGATAAGAACCTAATTATTTCAGGAATCGTCACCCCTAGGGGCAAGAACATGAGTATGGATTTAAAACCTTCAGGGCTTGTTTGGTTGACAAGAATTCAATGTAATTGGAATTTAATTCCATTTCTTTGCATGTTTTGTTGGATTTGGAATTAATTCCAACCAAATCCTTCAATTGATGGAATTCAGAATCCCTCAACATTTTAGAGGAAACTTCAAGAATATTTATAATTTATTATTTACTTAATAACCCTAGCCATTTTCCTTTTTTTAACATTTTTTTAAAGATATTTGAGTTTGGATCTTTGTTTTAGATTTTGTTAGTTTTAAGGGGTAATTATGTTGTTTTAGGTATTTTTACATTCTTGGTTTTAAAGGCGCGCCTAGGCGCGAGGCGACCTAAGGCGCAAAGGGTTGCGCTTTTGATGACTTAAGGCGAGTGTAAACGAAAGGCGCAGGTGCTTGGTTTAAAAAAGCGCCATGAGGCGACGCTTAAAGCGTGAGGCGGCCGAGGCGCTCACCAAAACGCCTCAAAACTGCGAGGCGTTCTATAAACAAGAAGCGCTATGAAGCGCCGCTTCAAGCCTGGAGCGTGAGGCGCCATGAGGCGCCGCTTCATGTGTTTCTGACTGTTCTTGGCTTAAAATCAGGTGGGCCTACACTCGAATCACAGCAGATATGTGTTGAGAGTTGGGATTTCTCGGGTGTCTGCAACTGATAGCAACCAAAACCCATTAAGGAGTAGAGGCTGAGGCTGATCAGTTTTAAAACCGAAAAAATGAGAGTGCAAAAAATCGCCTCACGCGGGCCCGGGTTTTCGGAGCTGCATTCGTGTGGGTATGCACGAGTTCTAGTCGAAACCCAGCTTCAAATGAGTAGTGAAGGCTTTACCTTATAAACAACACCTCATTTTGTTCCCAAACCGATGTGGGACAAGCTTCTACCACTTAGACATTCATTCACACTTATACCCAAACTTCCAACAGTATGTAACCAAAATCGATTACTTTTCTGGGCCTACACTCGATTCACAGCAGCTTCATGTGTTACTTTAGCCGGAATATCGTGGGTTCGAGTTCTACACACAATTCTTTATTTTAATTTATTTAGACTACTGTGACTTTACCATATGTGATTGTAAATATATGATATTAAAACTATGTTTTGTGTTTTTTATGATTAAGAAGTGAAGTTTGTCATGCATAATATATTTTTTATTATTTACTTTAGTTTTAGCGCCTCGCATACGTGAAGCCCTCGCCTCGCACCTGAGGCGTGGCGCCTCGGATTTTGGGACCGAAACGCCTCGCCTCGCCTAGCGCTTTTTTAAACCAAGCGCAGGTGAGGCGCGCTAATTTAGCATGAGGCGCAGGTGAGGCGCGCCCCTCACGTTCATGGGCTTCTTTTTTGCAGCAGAATGTTGTACAGAGTTATTTTTATGTTGTACATGTAGGTAATTTATATATTTAAACATAAATAAAGCTTATTATAGGTAAATTTTTGTGTAGGGGATGCTAAAAACCTATGATATATATAAAAAAAGTATATAATTATTTTGCGCCTCGCGTACGAAAAGCTCACCGCTTTTGCGCTTTGCGCTTCGGTTTTAGACCCCGTCGCTTTTGTGCACCTCTCGCTTTTTAAAACCAAGTTTACATTCCAATTCCATCAACAAATGTGTCAACCAAACACATTATCTATTTTCAAAGGAATCCTTTGAATTCAAATTCCAATTCCGAAGCATTCTGCGAACCAAACTCCCTCTCAATTTCTTCATAAGAATCAAGGCTAAGCTGAATTGTTCTGCTAGATAACTAGTTTTGTTGCTTCTAGTATGGGATTGATTATTTAACTACAGACAACTTTAGAAACCAATTATTTGGTATAATCCAAACAATCTACTTTGTCAAAAGATTTTATTCTTGAATTATCAAAACTTTTGCAGGTTTTCTGTCTAGAACATCGAAGTTATAACACTCACAACTGTCCAAAAGCCACCAAAAACAACCGAACCGTAGTCATATGCCCGCTATGCGCAAAAGGGGTTCATCTAATCCCCAACCAAGATCCAAACATAACATGGGAATCTCATGTTAATACAGATTGTGACCCATCAAACTATGAAAAAGCCACCAAGAAAAAGAAATGTCATGTTCGCGGTTGCAGAGAAACCCTAACATTTTCCAACACGATCAAGTGTCGTGACTGCACCATCGAACATTGCCTTAAACACAGGTTAGGACTCGACCATGGTTGCCCTGGACCTAAAAAGCCCGAACCTACTTTCCCATTTTGGGGATTTTCGAGTGTCGCAA
Source organism: Smallanthus sonchifolius (assembly GCA_023525975.1). Classification (NCBI taxonomy): domain Eukaryota; kingdom Viridiplantae; phylum Streptophyta; class Magnoliopsida; order Asterales; family Asteraceae; genus Smallanthus; species Smallanthus sonchifolius. Next base: position 2,178,255 of record CM042045.1, on the reverse strand, counting down.
AACAAGACCAACCACCATCACGAACCACTTCGGCTCATGTACCCTCGTCGTCATCATCAAGTTGGACTACAAGTTTACTCAATGCAGTTTCATCTCTTATGGTTAGTAATGATAGAAGCGGTGAAGTGGCTCAGACTGGCGGTTCGAGTGGTGGTTCTGGTGATAAAGTGGAGGAGTGTCCAATTTGTAATATGAAGTTTTCTAAGGTTGCGGCGTTGATAGATCATGTTCAGATGGTTCATGAAAAGAAGGGTGTGATGAAGGTGACAGTTGATGTGTGTCCAAAATGCAGCAAAGGGTTTCGCGATCCGGTGGCTTTGGTGGAACATGTTGAAAAAGAACATAGAGGTGTGTCTAAAGCTTAAACAGATAAATGATCTCTGTTATTGAATTGTCCCATCTTTCTATTATATTCTTTTCCAATTTCTTCTTGTTGAATTGGGCTGTAAAATTTACTTGGGTTTTGATATTCATTTTCAACACATTGTTTTTGTAAATTGTTATAGAAATATTGATTTTCCATGATTCTAGTTGACTAGGTTATGAGCCTTGCATTTTAAATTTGATGAAAACAATGTTTGAATTGCGCCGGATTTGATTTATTTAGTTTGTTTTTAAGTAAATTACGTAAATAGTTCATGTGGTTTGTCAAAAGTAATACTCTCTAGTTTTAAAAAGTTAGTATGTATCCACCATCACTTGAATCCTCAAACAAACCACCGTCATCTTCTCCATTAACCATTACCTACTCGTCTCATTTCTCACCCTCTCTCTCTCTCTCTCTCTTCCAACATCTAAACGATCACTCAACCCCTTACTTCCTTCATCGATCACGGCCCTTCCCTAAAATCACCCCCTTGTGCACATCTTCGCCAATACCGCTATCACCATCCCCAGTTGGAACCCTAGAAAATGATTTCTTCTCTCGAGATGAAGCCATCAATCACCAATTGTTATGATAAAAGAAGAAATGATTTCTTCTCTCGAGATGAAGGCATCAATCACCAATTGTCATGATAAAAGAAGAAAAAGTTCACCAGAGAAGAGGATATGTGGGTAATTATAAACACGTGGTGTGTCATTATATATCTATATCTATATATGTATATAATTTACTCAATAACAAAGTTTCTAGGTGGTAGATTCATTGTTGTAATGAGTTTCAATTACGCAACTATCCTCCCCATGTTACACATTAGAATAATGTGTTCAACTTATGTATACAACCAAGATTGTGTATACTTTAATGAACTCAAATACCATTCCCCATGAATTCAAACATATACACTTGTTATGTCTAGAATCCTTTCTACGTTTTTTTATAAAAAAAAGTTCCAGTTTTACATTAACCCAAGTCTATGTGTGTGTGTGTTCAAATGTTGATTGCAAAGATAAAACTGGCCGTCAATACTAATAAACTTACTAGCGACCATGAACTACAGATCACATAGTTCCAACAGAACTATATACTTTCTACTAAAAGATAATTGGCACAAAGATTGAATTTAAACTTGTTTGTATATTGATTGAAATGAATTGAATGGGTTACAAAGGTCCTTATTTATAACCTACCAATTCTAAACGCATACGAAACCGTATTAGACTCAAACTCTAACTAGGAATAAAAAATAACTCAAAAACCTCCTAGTTTGCAAGTACGACGATAACGCCCCCCATACTTACACAAGACTTATACTAGCATCTATAGATGATTAGTAACAAATTTCTATTGTTTCATCTGTTTGTTTTGATCATCGACCCCTGCAAGCGACGTTGCACCTTGGACCCTTCATGGGCCAGCCTCCGACCCTCATCGGGGCAGTGGCCCCATGGAACCACCGGTTTCAAGGTAATTGAAATGAACATAGTTTTATAAAAGTGTGCATTCCTAACATTCTAACTTGTAACAATATTTATGCTTATTTCTATTTGGTCTTAAGACGGGTTTGAGAATATAAACTCTTTCTTTGACCGAGACGATATGCTAAAATCAAATATTTGTTCATATTTGACGAACTAGTGGTGACTATATTTGAAAGGACAATTCAACTCGGCCGCATTTGATTTGGTCCTAACTATGGGTATTTAATTTGTTCCCCTTGGTTTGAGTTTCAGGATTTGGTCGACACATATAGGCTTTAAGTTTTCCACGTTCCAAATGGACATGCTAACCAATCACATTAGTCAACTTTTTAAATATTTTATAAAAACAAGTGTTTAAGATCTCAACCAAAAAAATAAAATTTGAAATCTCACTTTATTTAAAGTAAAGTTTTTCAAATTATTTTAGAGAAGCGATTGCAACAATAAAAATTAAACGAATATTAAGATCAACAACGAATCAAACGTAAATACAACAGGAAATAGATGATTATAAGTTAAATTTTGAATCACCATGCTTGAGTTTCTTTTCTCGGTCATTTTAATGAAGTAATTGGTGTATAACAACTCACCAATCATTGAAAAACAATACATACATAGTAAGAAAACTTTGTGACCGTAAACGACGGTGGGGTTGTGACGGCACGAAGATTGGGTAGTGATGACACGTAGCATAATCTACGACTATAACAAAACGAAAGACAACAAAGGAGAGAAATAAAATCCGTATACACACATGCGTGTGGGGTGAGTGGAGATGGGGGTGGGTGTGGGGGTGGGGGTGGGTGTATAATACATCCTCACATCAAGATGAGAAGTTTGAAAATGAGAAAAAAAAGTCGTCACCAGGATCGGAGAGCAACGGTAGCGGCATACATAGATTTAGAGGGAGAAAGACGGATTATATGAGAACTCTAGACACCATATAAAATAATAAAAATATAATCAATAATTGCGTATTATTGACTAACTATTTGTAGAGTTACAATGATGATGATTATAAATGAAGATTAATCAAATCAGAACTCATAAGAGCATCTGGTATGGTCCGTGAGAGCCATCGTGCCTCACACTCACGGCCACGGGAGCACCGCCTCCCTCACTCGTGAGAGGTCTGTGAGTTACTTACGAGTGAGTCCACTCACGCTCGTGAGAAACCTTTCAAACAATATGCAAGCCACTCACATCTAGGGGTGTTCAAAGTTGGATATCCGAAAATTCGGATATCCGAATTTCGGATACGGATTCGGATATCAGAAAATAAAAAATAAAAAAATATATATATAAAAATAATATTTTTAAATTACAAAATCAATTAAAAACCTTAAAAAACATTAGAAAATATACATATAAATATAATATATCGGGTTTTGATTCAAATTTTCTTATTTTTAAATAATAAAAACAATTAGAAAAATATATAAATATAATATTTCGGATATTCGGATATCCGAACTATCCGAAATATCCGAAAATCACTATCCGAATCCGAATCCGAAAATTCGAATATCCGAATTTCGGAGAATTTTCGGATATCCAAATTTTCGGATAATTCGAATTCGTATTTTCGGATAATTCGGGTTCGGATTCAGATTTTTTTGAACACCCCTACTCACATCATGTTACATATGCATTTATTTTTTTATTTTTTTTTATTATAATATATCATTTATGTTAAATTGATTCTTAAATAACTTGTATAAGTTTCTATAAAAACAAAAAAACATTGTTTTGGTAAAAAAAAATTCTGAACATCATGGTATAAAACGAAGTTGTTTAAAAATAAATAAATTTGGTCTCGTGAGTGGCTTTTGACACATGTTTGGTTGTGTAAGCGGTTTTTATGTTTTTAATTAATTAATTAAATTATTGTCTGAAAATTAGTTAATAAATATTTGTTTAAAAAAATCTACACACTCACTAACCATACCCCTCACTAACGAGTGAGGTGTGAGGTGACGCCTACATGACAACACCTTTTACCCACACTCACTAACCACACCCAATGCCCTAACAAGATAAATGCAATAATTACCATCTACACAATAACTCATAAGGCCATGGGGTATGGTCATGGGCGAATCTATGTAGGGTTCAGTGGGGGAGGGGGGTGAGGCATCCGCTGAGATTCATCTGTGTAGTGAAAAATTTTCGATCTCTCTTAGTATGCACATTCCTAAATATGCTAAGAGGCACCCGTCATTCGATTTTCAACAAACCAAGAGAGAAATAAAGCAAAGAGGTTGATTATAATTTTAAGTAAAGATGATAATTTTCTATAAAAAACCATGAAAGCTTAAAGCTTTAATAGAGAAAAAATATTAGAGAGAGAGAAAGAGAGAAGAAGAAGATGAAGAAGTGACATGGGAAAGTCGGAAACACAAAGTGTTCGTTGATAATTAAAACGATAAATAGAAATTTCATATTAACTCTTGTAATACAACTAAATTTACACATTAAATCTTTTACTTTCATTTGATTTTTAAATAGTCTTATATTAAACATCTAAATAATAGACATTAATCATAACAAATTAAATTTTGTAGATAAATAATATGTTTTATTATTGTTTATTCAATTGATTTATAAGTTTTGTTTTTGTATTTTTTACTTTTGGTTTATAAGTACATTTTTTTTCTTCTTATTTATGGTTTACAAGTGTTTTTTTTTGTCTTATTTGTGACATATTCTTGTGTTTAATCAGTTAGTTGTACACGTTTTTAAGTAATAAGTATGAATAGTTTTACAATATCTTTAACTAATATGTATAAATATTTTTATTATATCGTTATGTAAATATGTATTTGTTTTTACCCAACCCATTTTGAACCGATTTGTTTTGACCAAACTCGCTTTGACCAGACCTACTTTGTGCACTAGCTCACAAAAACTTCTGGATCCGCCACCACACCCCTTCACATTGCCACATCAGTTTCTGCTGATTTTGCACATCTCTCTACATTTAAGGGGCATGGTTTCACATCTCCACATTTAAATAAAAAATAAAAGTTAAATAACTTTAAATTAGTCTTCCACAACCCGTGGAGAACTCCTCGAAAATCTTCCATGCTCGTGGACTACGTTAGGGAAGCTGCGGTGTTCCACATTTCCATCGTGGCCGCTTCATCTCCATGCCACCCCACCACGGGCTATACCGAATAGCCTAACTAACATATATGATATCTAGTTTTAACTATGATAACAAGTATCATTTTCACATGATCATCATTTTTTTCTTCAGATTACAAAACTAAGGTGTGATGCTTGAAGGAGAACATGGAAGAATTGATCCATTTAGAAACTTGAAAAGTTTATGTGTCGAGAAGTAGGATTACACCGTTGTTCTCCAAAACCGAAAGTTTTCTTGGTTAGAAGAAACAAACAATCACTGAGGATGGGAATGAGAGTTTGCACTTGCCTTTGGCAAGTAGCAAAGGAGCCACATAAGGTGCCATAACAAATGAAAATTAGAAGCATACGAAAATGCCGTGGAAAGTTGACTACGGGTTAACAAGACCGACTCAAAATCAAAACATATCAAGTGTTTTTACGTGTCTGATATAATACCAAACATCTTACAATATAAAATCAATATAAAACAAGACACAATGACATTTTCAATAGGCTTCAAACTTATGATTTTGAAAATTACAACGTTCTAAATTTTGAATTTAAAGTTGTCTTGACACATATGCAATGATTGAGGGATAATAAATAAATCATTAAATTTTGAAAGTGAAAAAGTAGACGACTTGGCTGGCCGGCCGGTCCGACCACCAAAAATAACGGAAAAAAAGATTTTCAAAATCCAGAATATTAACAGCTAACAAACTCAAACCCATTCATCATTTCATTTTATAAAATTACTTAATTTTTTTTAATAAATTTAAAAATAAGTCGAGCGACCGGCGGATACGTAACAAATCATATATACAGAGAGGATCAGAAACAAAAAGAGAGAAAGGGATTGATTTTGGAGCAAAATCTGGAGGTTCGATAAGTTTGTTGAAGAATTTTAACGACATCACAAAACCTCCCAGCCTTCCAGCCTCAATGCTCTTACAGGCATCGACTTGAAGGTAATCATGATTGATTTTGTGATTGTTTGTTCCATCATTGTGTCATCCGTTTGATTAAATTGAATTGAATTTGATCTGTGTTGGGATTTTGGATTGAATTGATATGAATTTTGCCCTAGGTGTTTATGCACACCACCTGTTTGATGAAATGCCTGACCCAAATTGAATCATGTAATTGTTGTAGGCTGGTCGGATAATTGTTGAAGTACCCGTTTTTTGTGAATTTGGTGGCTTGTCTTTCCCTTCTCATTTATCAAGATGCTTGGATTTAAGAAGGGGAGAAAGCTAAAAAAACAATCTTGAAGAAAGTGGGGAGATATTTATTGAATTATTTGTTATTGTAAAATGAGTGCTGTTTCTGGGGTAGTATCAAGGCAAGTTTTGCCAGCATGTGGTAGCCTTTGTTTCTTTTGCCCTGCGTTGACCACGAGGTCTAGACAGCCCGTGAAGCGGTACAAGAAGCTGATCTCAGATATTTTCCCAAGAAATCCGGTTAGTTTCTTAATGTTTTTTTCAATTTGTAAAAGTTTGCATGATGGTTGATTAGTTGTTAAGTTTACTTGTAAGATGCTTAACAAGAGAGTATTGGAGTTTGTAATTATGTCAGAATCTGTGAACAATTAGGCACATTGCTAGAGGGTTTATATTTATTTTTTATTGAAAGTGTGACATATTTATATCTGATCTGGAAAAGGGTGAAGAACCAAATGATAGGAAGATTGGGAAGCTTTGTGAATATGCTGGGAGAAATCCTTTACGTGTTCCGAAGGTACCTTTTGTGTTTCTAATTTAATTGATGTCGTTTTTAGTTAGGTTAACAAAGCTCTGATGTTAATCAGCATGTGGAAGTTAATTATATTTACCATATTATTAATTAATTGTCTTAATCTTACCTCCAGATCACATGTTCTCTTGAGCATCGTTATTATAAGGAATTGAGAAATGAGAACTTTCAGGCTGCAAAAATTGTTATGTTAATTTACCGAAAGTTGTTGATTTCGTGCAAAGACCAAATGTGAGTTCATTCATACTTCATTAATATGTAAAGTTTTAGGCACTTCTCATTATTAAACCCCATTAATAAGTCAATGCTGTTTCTTTTTCAGCATCATAATAATATTTTTATCTCTTTTGATAGGCCGCTTTTTGCAAATAGTTTGCTTAGTATCATGCAAACTCTGCTGGATGAAACAAGACAAGATGAAATGTTAATTATAGGATGCCAAACACTCTTTGATTTTGTAAATTGTCAGGTGGGTGTTGTTCAATGTTCTTAGTAGAGGCGGGAGGTTCAACCTATTTATATTTAAACACGCAATTCGGGTTGTATTTCATTAATGATGGGCCAAATGTAGAGAATTAGCTGAAAGTGAAACACGTCAAATGGGTTGAACGGGTCAAAAGTCGCATCACGTTGGTTGAAATGCTTACAATGTCCTAAATCAATTTACTATAAAAGAAAGTTTATATTATCATATTTAATCATCTAGTTATTACAATATGCGAAAAAAGTGTTGCCGGGTTGGCCCATCCAAAGTTTGACCCAAACCCTTTTTGACATGTTACCCAACCCGCCCGTTTGCCGATCATGGTTCGTATTCGTAGACAATTATTTTGACTTCCAACAACTGTATCTTTGACTTACGGTATTGTGCAGAAAGATGGAACTTATATGTTTAATTTGGAAGGATTTATTCCAAAACTCTGTCAGTTAGCTCAAGAAGTTGGTGAAGATGAGAGAGTTGCGCCACTTCGTTCAGCTAGCTTGCAAGCTCTTTCATCAATGGTATTTTCATTGTTGCCTAAACTAACTTTTTTTTTCATATATATGAAATTTGTATCTGTTATCTTTTTAATACTTAATGTTATTTTTTGTATTATAGGTTTGGTTCATGGGTAGATATTCCCATATATCATCAGAGTTTGACAATGTAAGCATATATATATGTAGGAAAATAATATTACTTACTCTTAAGCACATTTTTTGTACCTTGTATAGTTTAGTAATAAATTTTAAAGTCGATAGTATATTAATTTATTCATTTTGTCTCCATTACATAGATTGTTTCAGTAGTTTTGGAAAATTATGGATCTTTGAACAAGGAGTCTGAAAACCCTGATCAAAATCGGTGGGTCCAAGAAGTACTGAAAAATGAGCATCATGTCTTACAATCAGAGGCTTTGATGAAGGTTCCTTCTTGGAGTACAATTGTAAATGAAAAGGGCGAATTAAATGTTGCGGCGTAAGTTACGTTCCCAAAATCTTTAAAAAAAAGTTATGATTATCTTGGAGTCAAATAATCAGTTTTACAGGGTGAATGGGATTTCTTATTGAAAGAGTTATCATCTATGGGTAAACTTGTAATGTTGAATCCACAAAAATTTCATTTGATTTAAGCAATCTGAAAATGCTTATTAAAATAATCTTATTTTAAATAGCTAATTTCACCCAAAAACAAGCAGATAAGCATGTGCATCTTTTTTCATCCAAACATTCAAAAGTGTTTATCTGCTTTTAAGAAACACAATAAACAGATAACTATTTAATAAAAAGATAACTATTTAATAAAAAGATCCATAACTCAAATATCTGATTATGTGACGATTATAACTTTAAACAGCGGAAACTTAACTTTAAACAGCGGAAACACATCCAAACACTATTTTCTACTGTTTGTTTCAGTTATATACCTAAATTGTTTTCCTTTTTGTAGGGTTGATGCTAAAAACCCTAGCTTTTGGTCTCGTGTGTGCCTTCATAATATGGCTAATTTGGGCAAGGAAGCTACAACCATGCGCCGTGTTCTTGAATCTTTATTTCGTAATTTTGATTCTGAAAATTTATGGGCATTTTCACAAGGGGTTGCCTACCCTGTTCTTAAAGACATGCAGATAATAATGGATGAATCCGGTATTTGTCTATTATTTGCCCTTTGGGCCTCTTTGCAAAAAAGTAACCAACTTTGGTTCAGTTTTTCATTGGGCAGCCATTTTTTAGGCGGAAAAAACCATCCCACTTTCAAAGAAAATGATTGAAGGTAACATGACCTTGTAACGTGTAAAAACGATGACGTGGGAAATGGTCGATGTATTTTGACCGTGTTGACTTTTTTTCTAATGTAACATCTGAAAACTGGTTATCTTAGGTGATTACCTTCAATTAAAGTTTTAAAACTTTGATGGCCTAAAATAAGTTGGTTAGTCAAAGCCAAATGTGATGAAAGTTGGTTACCTTTTTATGCAATTACCCTTTCTTTTCACAAATGATAATCTTATTGGAGCTATAGGCTGATATTCCTCTTATTTTTACAGGACATAATACACATTTTCTTCTTTCGATATTAATAAAGCATCTTGATCACAAAAATGTCCTTAAAAAACCTGAAATGCAACTCGACATTATCGAAGTTACCACCTCACTTACACATGAAACAAGAAAAGAAGCTTCAGTTGCAATAGTTGGAGCAATAACTGATGTCATCAGACATCTTAGAAAAAGTGTACACCTGGCACTAGATGATGCTGACCTGGGTGCTGATGTCATCAAATGGAACAAAAAGTTTCATGAAGTTGTTGATGAATGCCTTGTGGAGTTATCCTCTAAGGTCTCCTTCATTTTCCTTATTGTATACCAAAGAGTTATTTTTTTTTTTTTTTACTTTAGAAGTGTTTTGAGTCAAACTTGGTCAAACAGGTTGGTGATGCAAGTCCAATATTTGATATTATGGCTGGAATGATGGAAAATCTTTCAAGTATTACAGTTATAGCAAGAACTACAGTTGCTGCTGTTTACCGTACTGCTCAAATTGTAGCTTCACTGCCTAATATGGCCTACAACAATAAGGCAAGGACACATATACATATATGTAAATAGGGACATGTTCAAGTAAGAACCATAGTTTTGGCGAGAACCAAAAGAACCATGTATTTCTACACAAATTTAAGGATGCATGGATGCATTTTTGCATATATAAAGTAAGGATGCATATATACATTTGTGTAGAATGCATGGTTCTTTTGGTTCTCGCCAAAATTATGGTTCTCAATTGAACATGCCCCTATGTAAATATATATATAAAATTTAAATTGTGCTGAATGCATAAAGAGGTAACCTCTCTGATTTCTAATTTAGGTAAATAACTTTTTTTAAGAGCAGAAACAGTTATGGAAGTTCAAATTTTTTGAATTATGATAATTACCTAAGATAACTGGTTTTCATGCACCATGTCAGAAAAAGAAGTCAACATGGTCAAAAGTTACGACATGTCATCATTTTGGCTGGTTAATCGATCAGATTACCTTTAAAATCAGCATTTTTTGTGACTGGTTACGTTGAATTAAAGTTTTGAACTTTGATGGCTTTTTCTTGCATAAAAAAAGTTGGTAACCCAAAATATATAACTGAACCGAAGTCTGCCACTCCTTGCACCTCAAAATCATTGTCCATATATCTATATTACTTTGTCCCAAAATAATTGCCCATTTTCAAATGTGGATGGTTCTGATTTACTAATTATCCCATTTTACCCTTAATTAACCTTATCAATAAACATTCCAAGTTGTCCAAACCAATTCGCAGCGTTAATGAATCAAGGATAAAACTGGCCTTTTTGCTAACTAAAATCTTCATTTATAACTTACTAATCTTTCCATTTTACCCTTAAATCTTAATTATCTTAATTATTAAATTTTGCAAGTTGTCCAAGTCAATTAGCATCTTTAATGAATTAAGGTTAAAATTGGCATTCTGCTAACTAAAATTTGCATTAATTGTACATATCTTAAATTGAGGGCCTTTGTTGACAATAACAAATTGCCGGTGGGTGTACTTCTTATGTAGTTACCCAAAAGCCAAAATCTATCATAATTCTTGTATGAATGCAATCCAATTATATTACTGAAATTATTATATATAATTTTTTTGTTAAGGCATTTCCAGAAGCATTATTTCATCAACTACTTCCTGCAATGGTTCATCAAGATCATGAAACAAGAGTTGGATCACATAGAATATTTTCCGTTGTTCTTGTGCCATCTTCTGTTTGCCCTCGGTCTTCAAGCCTCGTGCCAGCTGGCACTGATCCCAATAAGGCGGTGGTCCCACGGTCACTATCAAGAACTGTTTCTGTGTTTTCTTCTTCAGCTGCCCTTTTTGGGAAAATGAAAAAAGGCGGGCCTTTAATGACCAATAATGTTAGTCAGCAAAAATCAAATAATAACGGGGCGTTTAACAGAATGAAGTCGAGTTATAGCCGAACTTATTCAATAAAAATCGATGCAAATTCTGCAAGTAATTTTAACAAAGATGGGGTAGGTATCTTTTGCACTCTTTATTTGTAATATGGTCTATATATATTTTTTAATTTATCTTTTTATTTTAAACCTCAGGAGGCAGTTACCCTTAGGCTCAGTTCCCACCAAATATCACTCCTGTTGTCTTCAATTTGGGCACAATCCATTTCACCTGAAAACACACCAGAAAATTATGAAGCAATTGCTCACACTTACAGCCTCGTGTTGTTATTCTCTCGAGCAAAGGTAATATCTGGTTTTAAAGTTAAAAGAAAAACGGACCAACTCGACCGACACGTACAAGAATACCGGCTTCGACCCGTACAAAAAGTTACCTACTTTCACCTGTTTTCCAACCCACCTAACCCACCCTTCGATGAGATCTACATATATGTTCCGTACTTTTTTGTTACTAAATCACTCAAATTATGGAATTTTGCAGAATTCGGGCCGTGAGGCTTTAGTTCGAAGTTTTCAGTTGGCATTTTCATTGCTTGATATTTCTCTTGCTGAAGGAGGTAGGCCTGAAAACTGTTGTTTTTGAACAAATAGCTCTAGAGAAGAATCTTATAGTTGTTATCTTTATATGAATGAGCTTTCTAAGTTTCATCATTTAGGGATTAATATTATTATTATGTGATTATGATTATAGCAGGAGCCCTGCCACCATCACATAGGAGGTCTCTTTACACTTTGGCAACAACTATGATAATTATTTCTGGGAAAGCATTTAGTATTGTTCCTCTTGTTCCAGTTGCAAAGGCAACACTTGCTAACAAGATGGTAAATTAATTATTATTTCCACTACTTTATGTTGGTATTAGTATTTTATTTCTGTTTTATAACTTTTACTTCCAGTTAGTTGAGAAAATATCTGTTCTTTTGTTATATGATACCAGGTGGATCCATACTTGTGCTTGATTGAAGATTGTAAGCTGACTTTGGGGCCCGGATCGGGTAACATTAGTTTTGGGTCAAAGGAAGACGATAAATCTGCTCTGAAATCACTTTCAGAAATAAAGTTTTCAGAGGAACAATCAATGGAATCATTGGCTGCTACGATCGTAAAGCACCTGGAATCAGTTTCTGAGGTAAAAATGCTCCCGCTGTGTTCAGTAACCGGGTTGATGTATTATTGGGTGAAAACGGGTAATTTTGGGCCTGATAGAAACAGGTCTGGTTGGGGTTGGCTGGAAACACTTTCTGTTCAAATTTTGTATGAGTAATTAGTGTCAAATATAATTACAGAAATGATATTAATTCAGTAATAATATTATATTTTGGAAATAAATAAATAAATATGATGTAAGAATTTTTATGCATTAAGAATACACCTTGGGGACCATTCGACCTATTTCCTTTTAATCTATTTTTTATATTACACCGGTTTGACACGTTGGAGATAAAACCTAACCCGAATCTATATAATTCATAACTAATGGGTCAAAGTTGTATTGTCCACTGAAAAAACAGTTGATAATCTTGTGAAGCAACTTTTGGTATGAGTCGGTTCAGCTTGGGTTGATTTGAAACACTGTTTGTCGTAAAGTTTTAATTTTATATAAATAGTTAGTGTCAAATATTATTACAAAAAAATTATTGTCATCAATAATCTAAATCTTTTATACATTTTCAGTGACTTTTGACCTGATTGACCCGTATCCTTTTAAGTTATGTTTTTATGTTAGTTTGATCCGTTACCGAATCGACTCATTTGTAAGTATATTGTTTGAAATTGCCATGTTTACTGATAACCCTTTTGTTACTCAATTTTGTGAATCAAGTAATAGAACTTTAAATATTTGAAAGTAACAATAAAAAGTTTATTTGTGCAGTCTGAAATATCCAGCATTAAGGAGCAATTACTAAACAGATTTGTGCCTGATGATGATGTGTGTCCTATTGGCTCTCCATCTACAAATGCACCACAAAAGAATTCAAAAAACCGTAAATCTATGGAGGAGGAGGTAAATAAGTACTTTGAATGTTATAAGTTTCAATAACTAGAGGTGCCGGGTTGGGTTGGGTAATGGGTCAAAGGGTCAGGTTGAGTTGGTCTGACCCACCGAACACTCTTTTTTTTTTTTTTTTTTTTCATTTTTCAAGATTCTTATAAATATTTATTGTGTTAATTGTGATTTTCAATAACAATACTATTACAATAATAATGATGGGTAATTGTCGGAAAAAAAACCTAGACTTTTGCTAAATTCACACATGCTTTTTGCTGATTATATCCCTTAACTTTTAAAACTGATCGATAGACATTATTATTAACATAAAAGTTTTCTTATGTATGATTAAATCTCTGTACTTTTATAATTTAGCGAAAATGTTCTCTTTTAGCGAAGATTTTATTGAAAAGAAGTTTTCATTAAGTTCTAAAAATCTAGGGATTTAATAATTAATTATGCAAATAAAATAAAGTCTAGTGGTCCTATGTGTCTATCAGCTATAGTCTAAAGGTTCTTTTAATAATTGCTCAATGATAATCTAAATCTTTGAACTAAAAACGATGTACAAGGTTATATTTATAACCCAAATCGACCCGTTCATAAGTAAATTGGCCCAAAATATCACCTCTAATCAAAATTATACCAAACTGAAGTATAAAATTTGTTTCCATTTTTTGTTCAGGATGCTCCACTTCTTTTTGTGGATGATGATTTTAATGGAGATCCATTTGAAAGTACCAACCGGCTTTCACTGGCAACAGCTGAGACTAATGACCTCTTGAGTGTTAATCAGTTATTGGATTCAGTAAGTCTTTTGGGCATATAATATTTATAATAATAACAACAATAACAATTATAATAATATGATATAAACTTTATATTGCCAACAGGTTTTGGAGTCTGCACAACAAGTCGGAAGAATGTCTATAAGTGTTACACCTGAGATTTCTTATAAAGAAATGACCAATCAATGTGAAGCTCTTGTAAATGGAAAGAGGATGAAAATGTCGAATTTGATGAGTATACAAAGGCCCGCCAACCGTAATGATGGTGAAATGAACATGCACCAAAATGACACAAGCTTCCAATCGGTATAGTTTTCTTTTAGCATATTATATTCGTTGTGTTGCGTTCAGGTTGGTGGGTTCATATAACCCCAAGACGATTAGCTGATTGTATCAAGATTTTGGGCCCCAACCTTAACCCCTTTTATTTCGTTTCCGGTTCTTGTCTTGTTTTCGTGTCGTGCAGGAATTGCCCACCCCATTAAAATTTACAAAAGAAGACCACAAGTTAAAATATATATTAAGGTTTCATCTGTTTTAGTGAATTTAGCGTGCGCCCGCACACACAGTCACACACGTGTAGGGGCGCATTTAATATAGAACCAGTTTTAAGTAGAGAACTGTGAGAACCGTGTAAACACTTTAGGTTTTTTTCTTTTTAGTCAACCCAATTAATTTAATTCATATTTTTTTAGTATTCTGGCATTTAACCATCTTTTTTATATATATATTATTTTTCTGTTTTCAGCAAGCGGGTCATCCGTTTTTGGAACAAAACTCACCTCCTGTTGTGAATGGACAAGTTAAAACATCATCTGCAACAGAACACCAACACGTACCCCAATCATTCAGACTACCTGCATCAAGTCCATACGATAATTTCTTAAAAGCTGCTAGAAGTTAGTTAACCAACCAATCTTTTGGAACCATAATATCACGCGCCGTTAAAATGGTACAAATTGCAGAAAAGATATGGTTTTGAAGGTCTGTCCTGAGACATTGTGCTTGAATGCTGCATAATTTAGAGATGATGAATACTTATGTTTGTGATCGAATCACCACGATTGCTTATTCGGGGTACTTCTCCAACACAGTTCATTTAATTTAAATTTGTTTGTGTTAATGTGTAATTATGTATAGAACTTACAGGCATGGTGATGGCCTAAAGGCCTGATCTTTAAGCATTTTGAGAGTTTGTTTATAATTAGAAAAGTGAATTGTAATTTGTTGAGGGATTAAGTATTCTTTTTCACCCTTGAGTTTAAGGTGAATGTAAACATTTTATTTGTAAATGGTTAGCCTGAAAATTCCATTTTTAGCTTTGGTTCCATCCAACAAAAAGATATCTTTGCTTCAAGTTTTGTATTTCCTAGAAAAAAAATGAGCGGGTTGGGTAACGGGTTTATGTTTTCATGCTGAAACAAGTCATGGTTTGATCTGGGCATGTTGGGTTAAACAATTTTTTTACCTATATTTTTTTTATTATTTTGATTAAATTTATATACTGGTATCATAATCCAATCCATAACGGGTTGCACCTGTGACTGTGCTCATGGGCAACCCTCCCTTTTTCATCTCCTCTGTCCTCCATGCGACCGGAAGAACATCCTCAATGTTCTTGCACCGGAGCCTGGAGGTGGTCTAATATTATGATATTGTAACTTAATATTTACTGTGTATGTTAAAATATTTTGTTCAGTATAATGTTTATATTTTTTTGGTTAAACTTGAAAGTTGATTATATCAAGAGATTTTAAAAATGGTTCTATTTAATTGTTTATTGCTTAATTTTTTTTTGAACGGCCAATTTAGTAAGAGAAAAAGCCCAGAGAGAAGCTGGAAAATACGAAGATCAGAGTCAAAAAATGTGGAGATAATGAAGAGTGAGGTGAGGGAAAAAAAATTAAAAAAGAGATGCTGAAAAATTAAATAATCTTTTAAATTCATCATTTTTATTTAATATAAAGTAATTAACTCACACCCTCATACATATTATATGTTATCTTCGATCGATAATTAGTCTTTATGTATCTGTTTGCACAAATAAAAATCGGCGAGCGAATTAGGGCCGGAACGAATAAGGGATGAAGCTGCAGGAAATGAAAAGGCATCGGAAGAAGATAAGGGGGTACGTGGAAGAAAGTCAAAACGCATCGGAAGAAGATGGATCGGTATGTGAGAGCTTCTTATGCAAAAAGAAGGTGTACGTTCACCAACATGCCTGTTCTATTACTTAATTTTTTTGAACGGCGAACGTTAAATGTTGTGACGTCGCACCCCGTCACATGGGAGACACTCGTCTAACTCCGGCCAATATGTTGTTTTAACCGGGCTCACTTGGAGTCAACATTGGAGAGCATCCAAGGAAAAATCCCACCCAATACGACCACTTCCGGGCTTGAGGGAGAGCCGATGCTCAAACCCAGGATCGGCGTGGATAAAACCCAGGTGCATCAGCCTAAGCTAGGTCTCATTTGCATGCCGCAGAAACTAATGTGGAGAACAAAGATTGAACCTGGGTCACTAGGAACACCAGGTCTTTCCCTTACCACTCCACCACTAGCTCATTGGCTATTGTATTACTTAATTAATAAAAAGTTTAAGTGACTTAATTGGAACAGTTTAAAAAGTTGGTTACATTTCTTCGAAGTTCCCCCTTTATTTAATATACTTTTGACGACAAAGATTAATTTATTTTAGTCTCACTTATTATATAAATAATATTTGTGCTGGAATAACTATATTAATTCAAACATTGATAAGAGTTGAAATCAAGAATATATAAGATGCAAAACGGAATATATAAGATGCAAAACGGATGTGTGATTCAAATGGGTCAATAATTACTTATTTCACTCGATGGTCTTTAACCACATGATTTGGTGAATAGCGCTTAAAGCATTACAATTTTCATTAATCAACAAAACTAATTACAATTATAACCTAGAAAATTAATTTATAAGACAATTGGATAAACTAGGAAATAAAATCTATACAATTTAAAATTCAAATAAACACAACAATTAAAAGATAATGATAATCTTAAGATTACACTTTCTCTAACCCTCCATCCGATCCATGCGCCCAAAGAGGCCCTGAAACACCCAGGTCAAATGGTCCACTTGATGAATACTCATAACACTGACCGAATACATGTATAAAGACTCATGGATGCTCCAGCATCATATCAAGATAAACAAACTTCAAAAGTTCAGCAACATAAGTTTGCTTTCAACAATTTGTTTATTGTAATGGGTTACATAGCCCTTTGTAACTTGTTATATCCCTTAGAAAACTAGAAAAAAACACATTAAAAGTTGTCGTATTTTCACCCCTAAAAGAAATCATAGTTTTAAAAAGATTTCAAAACAATTTCTTTAAAAAAAAATAAAAATGTATTTTAAGATAAAATATTTTATAAAAGTTTAAAATTCGTTTTTTTGAAAATATAGAAAACTACTTTCCGTAAAAAAAAAAAAACGTAATAAAAAAAAAAGAAAACGTATTTAAAAAAACATTTTACAAAAAATTAAAATAAATGTTTTTGAAATATTAAAAAATCTTTCTGTAGAAAAGTTTAAAATGTTTTTTTTAAATAAAAAACGTTTTTAATAAGAAAAAGAACTTTTTTCAAAAATTAAAAAAAAACTTTCTCTAAAAACTGTTTTAATAAAATAAAATAAAACCGTTTTTTTATAAATTAAAAATATAAATCATTTTTTATAAAATAAAATAAAATAAAAACATTTTTATAAGATAAAAAAACTTGTTAATAAAATACAGTAAAAATGTTTTTATAAATTACATTAAAAAACATTTTTATAGAAATAAAAAAATGTTTTATGAAATACATTAAAAACATTTTTATATAGGATTTTAGAAAATAAAATTTGTAAAATACATTAAAAACCCATTTATAAAATATACTAAAAAACATTATTTTATAAAATACATTAAAACCGGTTTTTGTAAAATAAAAAACATTTTTAGAAAAAGTAATAAAAACACTTTTCCAAAACGACGAAAAAGAAACTTTTTTTTAAAATAGAGAAACGTATTTTGTCAGAACTTAAAAATTTATCTTTATATACAAAAAATGCATTTTAAAGAAGTTTTAAAAAAATATGTTGCATTGAAAAAAAAAGGTAGGAAATTTTTATTCAATTAAAATTAAAAATAAACAAAAAAAACGATAAAAGCTGAAGTTTTATTACATGAAAACTAAAAGGGTAGGATAGTATGAATTAACAACTTGAAAGAAATGAGTACAAGTAGAAATGTAGAAAAAGAGGGTATCTATAGCTCAACCGGTTGTAGTTTGTATCTAATAATAATGCTTGGTAGTAGTAACCAGCCAAGTCTACGGTTGTAAACGAATAGAACCGAACCGAACAAAGTCTTGTTCGTGTTCATTAATTTGTTTACCATTGAACTTGGTCTAACTCGTACTTCTTTCAGTTATAAAAACTACTTGAGTTTCAGTAATTGTTTCATTATTATAAAATTCTGCAAACATTAAAAAATAAAATAAAGTGACATAATTCTATACCTAATAAATAAGTGGTTGCACCACGTATCATAATTTTGTGACCTAAAATTCTTTTTCCCGCTTATTTAATATTTATTTAGTAGCTATTTAATATTTTATTAAGTTTTAAAATTTTTATTACTATTAAATCTTTGTTTTATAATTTTAATTTTTTTTACTAATTATTTAATATTTTATTTATTAAACTAGTATAAAATACGAGTTAATACTTAAGTATCAAATAATAAAAGGTGAAGGGTCTCTTAGAGGTTGGGTGCTAAGTGAATATTGGTTTAGATTTGAAATATGAATTGAGTTATTTAAATTTTGAAGTTATATAAATAATCTTTCCCATATGTTATTTGAATTTTGAAGTTATAAATAATCTCCCCCACCCTACCCTTGCATCACAACACAACCACCACTTGCGTCTTTTTCTACAATGTAGCCACCGATCTAAACCACCGTAACCAACCATCGGAGACTACAACCACACCACCCCCTTAGCCACCATCTAATAAAACCTAGTTGCATGCCATCTTACAACTAAAGTCAAGTAAGTTGAGACAGAAAGATGATCAATGAACAACCCTTGATCTTGCTGCTTGTAAATCATAGATTAATGTTGATTTAGATTAAATCTCATATGATGTTGTGGTTTTATTAATTGTCATTTGTCATTTAGATTAAACACACACTAACCCATCACAAAAACAAAACTACATGCAATAGACAATATCTTTGAAGATCGCGTAATTAGCTTGTTAGGTGTTAGCGTTGGTTATTAGCACGTTCACATTGTACATGGGAGGATCGGTTAATTAACCCTATCATGGGCGTTGGTTAAAAAAAATAGGGGTTTGTTTGAATTTTGATTTATCTTTTGCTTTATCTTTTGGTGTATAAGCTCTCCGGGCGAATTTTGTATTGGGGGTTTTGTTAGTTCCCCGCTAGCTTTTCTATGAGAATATTTCATTGTTGTCGTTAAAAAAAAAAGGTGTTAGCGTTGGTGTAATGTGACATCAATAAAAAATCGAGTCGTATATTTTCAAAAGATGACACCTATAAAAAAATGGGTTATCATAACTTGATATAAATAGTATCATTCGTCTACCGGTTAACTAAAAAAGCGGCCGGTGTCTCCCTTCTATTAATGAGGTGGAAGATTTAAATCATGCAATGTGCAGACATTAGTTATCATAATTTAGTACAAATAGTATCATTCGTCTACGTTACTAATAGATTTATGTGTTCAAATCTTCACCGGCCACTATATAGTTTTTTTTTTGTTACTAGTATAATTTTAAAATATTTTTTATAACAATTACAATTATAATAAAATATAGGAATTGGACCACGTGACATTTAGAGTCAGATAAAACCTTAAAAAATAAGGAAATGTTGATAATTAAGAATTTTAAGTGTTTGGATTCGAACTTGTTATATACTCGTAACA
This sequence comes from Smallanthus sonchifolius, assembly GCA_023525975.1. Classification (NCBI taxonomy): domain Eukaryota; kingdom Viridiplantae; phylum Streptophyta; class Magnoliopsida; order Asterales; family Asteraceae; genus Smallanthus; species Smallanthus sonchifolius. The sequence continues at coordinate 2,158,279 of CM042045.1, read as the reverse complement.
TGAGTTGAATGGGGATGTAGTTTATAGGATTACCGTTATATGTATTTCTTAATTTTAAAGTATACATTATTGAAATTTTGATAACGTGACCACCAACCGGACCAAATGAATAAAGAGGAGTTAATATACATGTGTGTTTTTATTGATGGGACAAAACCTACAACTTATCTACAGTGTTTTTCACATCATCCTTGCTGTTATCATGTGATTACCAAGAAAGTGAGACACAAGTCACAAATCATTGTACCACAACCTTTGATTTGATCTAAAATAACATCAACATGTAATTTACAAGCAGTGGAATCAAGTGTTGTTCCATTGGTCTCCTTTTTTCTTTTTTGTCTTGACGAACTTTTGTAATGAAGGGTATATGTGTATCCGGTCTCCATGTTATAAGGTTCTTTCGACCTGTCTATCATAGTTTTTTTTTATTTAACCTATATTTGTTTTTTTAACGGTAAAAGATTATATATGTTGATATCGGTTAGAAAAGGCTGACCAATATAAAAAATATAAAGGTTCTTACATGAATAGAGGTGGATTTTACCTATATTTGTTTATTGGATTATTGGATTTTAATAATCTCACATTTTACTAATTGGCCAATAATAATCTCAACTGAGAATATTCTTACCACCAGTCCCTACTTTCAAACTATTTTTTTAAATTGGACCCCCCGTTAAAGAAACTTAACGTTGCTAGCTTTTATATGACGTGGACATCTGCAAACCGCTGGAAAGTCGAGCCAAGCTAGTAGTGGTCTCGTGGTGGGTTTTGAAATTGGCTCTCGTGGTGGGTTTTGAAATTGGCTCTCGTGGTGTTTAACTGGTCTCGTTTGTGCGGCAAGTCCAAATAGAGAAAACGGTGGTGTTTAACGAGACCGGTTAAACACCACCAGAGCCAATTTCAAAAGCCACCACGAGACTACTGCTAGCTTGGCTCGACTTTCCAGCGGTTTGCAGATGTCCACGTCATATAAGACCTAACGGCGTTAAGTTTTTTTAACGGGGGGTCCAATATAAAGAAATAGTTTGAAAGTAGGGACTGGTGGTAAAAATATTCTCAGTTGGAATTATTATTGGCCAATTGGTAAAAGATGAGATTATTAAAATCTAATAATCCCTTGTTTATTTGACATATTTAACCGTTTCCTTTATTACTCATTTGAAGCGTTTATTTTTTGTACTTGTATTTGATTCTTTAGTTAATCCATGCCCAAACTTAAAAAATCAAATGGCATTAATCTCCTCATATGTAAGGGTTTAAACAAACAGAGCTGCTCATGAGCTACTCAGGACCGACTCACTAAAAGTTAGAATCGAGCAGAGTTTAAACAAGTTCAAGCCTATATTAGAGAGCTCATTTAGAAAATGTGTCTAAGCCCAAGCTTCACATATCGGAATTGACTAGGCTTGCGAGCTTAAATGAGCCTATTATTTGTATAATTTTTATTTAATATGTTAAATATATATTTACATAATAAGTAAACTATTATTATATATACAGTTTTGAAAAAATGACCAAATAATATTTATATTAAAAAAATGTATAATTATAAACTTATATAAAAATAATTTAAAAGGTATATAGATAAAATAATTAAATAATAATTAATACGTACTAAATGAGTCAGCCCGAACCAAGAACGAGCTTGTAAACTATTCACGAGCAAAGTTTAAGTTTAAAATATATCTCAAAACGAGCAAAGCTTTGCTCAAGCATTCTTATGTAAACGAGACGAGCCCGAGGATTGTCTCGGGCTCGGCGGGCTCGGCACTTTTGCACCCTTATACATAAGTGGGGAACAAAACTTGCATCCATATTAAGGGCTGGCTTTGTATATATCCAATTCTTCAAAGTTTCATACAATAAACAAAACCTCAAATTTCCCACAACTTCTATCATACAAAATCCACCTAAAGATTTAAAATTTTTCATATTTTTCACTTACTTTCTATGATTTCTTGAAGCATTTCCACCACTTTTTTCATTTTTGGTCTCTTTGCTGGTGTAGTGTCTGTGCAGAGTAGAGCCACTTTTAATGCTGAAAGCATTTCTTTTCTCCACGAAAACGACACCGTACTCAGTTTTGCATCAAGTATTTGCTCTGGGGTTTCACCTCTCGTGGGTGCACCCTGGACCCATTTCACCAAATCTACACCTTCCCCGAATTCTTCGTCTACTGGGACCCGTGTTGTCAGAATTTCAAGTAAAACGACACCGAAACTGTACACGTTTCCTGGAGCTGTTACTTGCATCGTGTATGCATACTCTGTTTCAAAACAAAATGTTTTTTATTTTATTTTAGGGATCTGATTCTTGTAACGTTAATCGGTTCATATAGAGGTGATGATTTCGACCCGTTTAGTTATGAATGTGTCAGTTATGTTTTGTAATTGACGGGGCGAATGAAGAATGGTTTATGATTAAAGGGTCAATTGGGTTGATCGTGTTAAACGGGTTGAAAGTTCTCCAAAGAGTATCTTTATATTTTTATGCATAAAACTTCCTAATTCATTTTAATCAAAAAAATAAGATTATCGTATAATAAAAATAAAATGTTCTAATCATATTTGACAAAGATGATTATTTTTATAAACAATTTATATTTATTTTTGCCTTTGGGTCAACCGATCCTTTTTGACCCATAATCCAAAACGTTTTGACCCGCCTGTTTTGCCAACTATGGTTCATAACACAAAAGTTGAGATGGAAAGTTTGATCCATTTACTTGTGAATGTGTTCATCTGGGTTGTGTTTTATTTTAAACGGGTCAAATGGGTTTACAAGCTCATAAACTCATAGACTTATTATTATTGTGATAATATTGTTTTCATAATCATAACCAACACATTAATCATTTATAAAGCATATTTAAAAGTTGGATGTAAAAGGGTCTGTGGATAGCCCAACTTGACCCAACCCAACCCGTTTTGACTCGTACTAAAAACTACCCATTCTATCTTGACCCGTTACCCAACCCACCCGACCTGCCCATCTTGCCATCCGTACCAAGTAGAAAACTATGACCCAACCAGGCTTAAAGTGTACCTGGAGGAATGTAACCAAACGAGCCCGCAACAGCACTGATACTAGCAGTGCCGCGTGAAGGATCCAAAAGCTTTGAAATTTCAATTTCACCAACCAAAGGCCTAAAATTGGAATCAAGAAAAATATTCCCAGAAGAAATATCAAGATGAATAATAGCCAAATGATGCAAAAAAGCCAACCCTTCTGCAACACCAACAGCTATCGAAAGCCTAACGGGCCAATCGGGTTTGTACACCAGTTCTTTACTCGACTCATGAAGAAACTGGGTCAAAGAGCCATTTGGTAAAAACTGGTGCAATAAAAGTGCAACATCATCATAAATAGCAAATCCAATTGGTCTGATTAGATTATCATGACAAAGATTACTAAGTCTCTCGAGTTCCCGGATCATCTTGCTTTGTTGATTAAGTATCGTTTTGTCAACGGATTTTAACCGTTTGACTGATAAAGTCAAACCCGAAGGCATTTCAGCTTTGTAGATTGTACTAAACGTCCCGCTACTGATTTTGTTCGAATCTTTTAACGTTGCTTTGACCACAGCATCAAAGTCAATAGCTTGTTTCAGATTCTCAACAAACACATTTCCAAGAATCACCAACGGTTTATTACTATCATCGATTTCTTCATCTTCTTTTCCAACTGTTTTTGCAATCTTTTCTTGCTTCTCTCTCATCATGAACAGAACAACAACAATTGTAACAGACAGGAATACTAACAAGCCCGACCCGATAACCGCCAACACAATTCTGTAAGAAACCTTGTGATGAAACGACTCAGGCCCGTTTGCATTTCCACAAAAAGAATTTAACGGGTACCCACAAAGACCTGCATTCTTCTCAAAACTCGAATTCGGGCTCTTTTGAAATGGGGCAAATGTTGGTATCGGGCCTGTGAGACGATTATTTGCAAAGTTTACATCGATCAAACTTAGCATACCCTTTAACGCCAAAGGAATATTACCCGTGAGTTGATTATTTGAAAGATCTAAAGACACCAACTTATCAAGTTTTCCTAAATCTGTTGGTAACTGTCCATGAAGATGATTAAAACTCAAATTCAAAGCAATCTGCAAGTTCTTGATTCTACCGATCTCTGCTGGAATCGTTCCAGTGAGATGATTACCACCGAGCTGCAACTCGAGCAATTTCACACAGTTCCCGATTTCATTCGGGATTTCTCCAATCAACGAATTTTGACCCAATAACAAGTATTGTAATCTTGATGAATTACAAACACTTTTTGGTATGCTTCCATTGAATCTATTGTTACTTAAATCAATCTTGTTAAGATTCTTGTTACCAAGAACAGAAGCCGGAATCTCTCCAGAAAGATTGTTCCCAGAAACAATTAGTTCTTGAAGATTAATCATTTCACCAAAAACCAGTGGCATAATCCCACTAAATCCATTTGAAGCCAAATTTAACAGACTTAAATTAGAACATTGAGCAAATTCTTGAACCATCACACCAGAAAGATTGTTGTTATCGGCTTCAAAATAAGTGAGACTACTAAGATTACCTATTTCTTTAGGAATATTCCCGGTTAACTCATTATCCCCAATTCGGATACTCGAAAGATCTTTACAGTTTCCTACTGAGTCAGGCAACACACCACTGAGTTTGTTCTGAGTCAAAACCAAGACCTCTAATTTCCCATTAACAAACACACTCTTTGGGATTGATCCTTCTAGGTAGTTAGAATGGAGGTTTAACAATTGTAGTTCCGAAAAAATCCCTAAAGATTCGGGTATTTTACCGCTTAACTCATTCTCATAAGCTGTAAAGACTCTAAGATTGGTCAAATTTCCCACCCAATTTGGTATGCTTCCATTCAAATGATTGGTGTAAATTTGTAAATCTTGCAACTTTACAAGCCCTTCAAGATCATTGGGTATTGATCCAATGAGTAAATTGTTTGAAAGGTTTAAAGATTTGAGATTTTTGAGTTGACCCAATTCAATTGGGATTGACCCATCAAATTTGTTGTAAGATAAATCAAGAAACTCAAGATCAGTTAAGTTACCAAAAGACTGAGGGATTGATCCATGGAAAGTGTTGAATGACAAATCTAGCCATTTTAATGATTTCAATTGGGATAGTAATGTGAGGTTACCTTGTAGACTTAGATGAGAAAGAACAAGTTTTTCAACAGATTGGCTTGAGCTGCAAGTAATGTGAGGCCAGAGACAGTAATTTGAGGTGTTCTTGAGCCCATTTTCATCCCAATCAAGCAATTTAAGCTCTTTGTCAATGGCTACCAGAGTGAAAAGATCTTCATGATCACCATTGATGAGTTCTGAATTCACACTTACTTGACACCATGAAAGAAACCCAATTGTCAAAATCAAGAACCACAAATTCCCCATTTTTTTTCTTTGATTTCTTCTTCCACCCAAAAAAATAAAAATCCAATCTTTTTCACCTTTTCTTGAACTATGATGAAACCCCACTTCTTTTTCAGTGAATTTTCATGCAATTATGCTTCAAAACACTGAAAAGACGCAAAATATTCACCACCCAGTAAACCATGTTTCAAATTTTGGGCCAATATGCTTCAAAATCAAGAAAAAAACCCTTGATTTCAGGAGATGAAGGAAGGAAGCAAGGGTTTATGATCAAAACCCAAAACCCCAAATGGGATATACTTCAAGGAACAAAAGAAATACAATTAGGGTTTCAAGATTATGGATATAAATTGAGTGAAGAAGTGAATAAAAAAAAGAAATTTGGGTACAAGAACATAGTATCTTCTGCAGATGGAAAAAAGAAATATATTGAGTGGCTTTACAGAAGGAAAGAGATGATAGGCAAGACCATAAATGACTCTCACGAGTCAAATGAGAGTATTCTTTATTAATTTTCCTTTCTTTTTTGCGGGTTTTTAATTCTTTATTACAACAACAGTAACTGAAATACGTTACAGAAAACAATGTTAAACGTTAATTCTGTGATATAATAAATTTAAATTTATTTATAATAATATAATATGTATATTACTTTTCTTTATGTTCTTAGTTTAAATTTGTAGAAAGATTAATTAAATCGAACCGTGTTTACATTCTTAACTCTTGATATTGTCCCTCCTGGATCGGTCCGGATCAACGAGTTAGGCACAGATGGGTTGAACTTTGTAGATGACAAGAAACGTTGTTAATCTCGTCACATATAGAGGGTATCATGTGATCAAGCTCGTGTGTGATAATAAGTGTATGTTCATTAAATTCTGTTTAGGCCTAGTTTTTTTTAACTACTTCAATAACTATTATGTTTTTTTAGCAAAAAGAAAGATATGTATAACTATTTATTTAAATAAATAAATAAATAAAAGTTAACAAATAATAAGAAACAAACCTTGGTTGGTCCTAAGTTTAGCATGAAATTGGTTTCATGATTTTAAAATAAGAAAATAATTTATATTTCTATTATGTCTAATTATAAGATTAACAAACAAGAAAAATAAATAAAAGAAGATGAGCAAAGAAAAAAAATTAAGACATATTTTAAAAAGTAAATGAACTAAACGTATTTTTAGACTCATGATTTAGACATATATATATCATTACTTTTTCTCTATAAATAGTTTCTGTATAATGTAAACTTATATCATTTTTTTTTCCTCTCACTCTCCTTCATGTCTTTCTACCTTTTTATTTTTTTAAGTTTATAATTATTTTTAAATATCAATTTTAAATACTCACTTATAAAACATTTATTTAAAACAATCATAGCCTTTTGTTTTATCATTTTCCTAAACCTATGATGATTTGTAACTTTATTTACAAACCGATCCACTCTTATTTTGTATATTAAATACGCGTAAAACACATTGACATTAGAAAAAATCACCATCGCCCCGTTGTATATATGTTTTTATGATCAACCTAATTTGTAACATTCGGCTCCTCGTACAATTAATGTTGTCCGTTTTACCCAGTTTGAGCTTACAAATTTGTTTTTTTGTTGCCCGGGTGAAATATTTTCAGGGGGTCATTCATATCTGGATTACTCTCGCATAAGCACGTTTAGCTATGGAGTTCTTCTCTTATCCTAAGTCAATGTTGTCCAAACCACGTTGATGATATTTAAGACGGGACATGTTTTATGAACCAAAAATCTCTCCAGACCACAGTCGGTGTGGAATTTGACCTGGGTATTACATTGGACCACATTAATCTTCTCTGTATAGTTACATAATTGTACATAAATCATAATAACAATAAAATCTTTTATCCATATTATATAATCAATCTTACCAATGAAAATTTCTTATAAATAATCTTGTGTAATTGAAGTAAAAAAAAGTTAATTTTTTTAATTTTATTCTGAAATCAACCAGCAAAAATGAGATGTGGGACCATGTAGTGATGTTGCGAACTTCGAAGGGTGGCAAAAATCATCATCTATAATACGGGGTTTCCCTTTTTCAAAGTCAAAAAGATGCTACGGCCTCTTATTTTCAATCACCTTCTTTTAATTATATTTTAGAATAAGTAACATTACAAAAACTAAATTATTATCAAACAAAAAATATAAATCTAAACCGTTTAATGATTTATGATTTAAAAATTTATATTTCTGTATATTACACATATAAACGAATAATCATATTAGTTTCTTTATATTTTCTTTTAACTGTGTGGGGGGAGAAAAACAATAAAAATTATCATTTTTTTTAAATTAAAAAAACTGGATGATTTATTTTGTTACGTGTTTTAACATAATATATAGTTTTTGTATAAATCAAACTCATATAGTTTTATAACTATTTTTTAAAATTTAGTTATGACATTGTTATTATACAAAACACATTATCCTTATTATTGAAAGACTAAGTAGAATGAATAGTAATTTTTTTAATTATTTTTTTAATTTTTGTTTCACCCTTAAACTTTGTATAATATGTATTTTTAACCCGTTTTATTTACTTTGTATTTTTTTCACCTATACATTTTTAAACTGTTTCATTTACTTTGTATAATATACGTTTTTAACTCGTTGTAATCTATTAATCTCATAGCTTCTTTTTCAAAGTCAAAAAGATGTTTACGACCTTTAAACCCATTTAGCACGGAATTCATTTGTTTAACTTAAAATAGTTTGATTTTAGACTATGTATAATTAATAAGAGTGAGAGGCGAGAAAAAAATATATGAAATGACAAGTGTCTTCAAAAACATTTATTTGTTATGTAGATATAGATTGAGATTGGTGGCCCAGTGACTAAGACAAAACCTTTTGGGACGCCTATATCTGGAGGTATTGAATTCAAACTTCACATGAGTAAAAAAAATTGGTCATTATGTATATTTTTTTATTATATTATTCTAAAATATAAAATTATTAAATTTACATGACTTCGATATGGAGCCTTTTGCCTCAAAATGGCCTAATCATTAAACTTATAAAAGCTAACGTTAATTGTGGCGGGAATCAAGGTTTTTGCTTAAAGGTATTTGTAGTATAGTTATATTTCTAGAAATGTTCTTGAAACATACTCATTTCATTATAATAAAAACAATATTTATCTATTTTATAGTTTAATAACAAACTAATTATTAATATTTAAAAAATAGAAGATTAGGTTAAACTTCCCTTTATTGAATTATTGTTATAAAACGTTGTTTATATATAAACATGACTAACCTCAAATCATCCAATCATGTATAGTCATTACAAAACTAATGAGTCAGGTTGATAAGATTCATAATTGAAATTCAGAGTCAGCGTTTTGACATTTTTTTTATCTTTAAGAACAAAAAAGTTTATTTATGTTTATGTTTATGAAATGGTCTCTATTTTCATCTCTATTATTGAAATATTCATCTATTTTTATCTCTATGAAAGGGTCGTTTCTAATTTTTATCTATCTTCATCTATTATTCAAAGATTTATTCTATTTTACACGTCTATCTCCATTTTTAAATTTTAGAGTTTAGCAAATAGAGATTCTTTATATAAAGAGATCCGTTTTCATCAATCTCTATATTTTTTATGAGTGTTTATGAGAGAGAAAAAATAATAAAATAAGTGTTTGTGAGTGATATAGAGATAGAGAACGAAACATGGGAGGTTGAATCAAATTTAAAAAAAGTGATATTTAGTTAAATTATAGAGATAGAGATTAAGATATTGCTGTGAATGTTCTTAGTCAAACTCGGTATATGAAACTCTAGCTCGGACTTGTTTATTAAACGGGATCCACTTTAACCTCGAGTTCGTCTAAACTTGGTTTGATTCGAGTTTTTAGCAAACTAATCTCTAGCAACTCATGAGTAGTTCGAGTCTTTTACACTCCTACTAGTTGATTGGTAAGTAAATCAATCTAACTTATTTTAGTTAAAAATACATGTTGACCCTTTTAAAATACAACCAAATTTCCTAGTTTTATCACCTATATGTTAGAAACCTTGTAAATTAATATTTCAAATGTCATGTTAAAAAGGGGAATGGAATGAAGTAAAAGGAAAAAGTAGTGGGAAAGAGGGCATGTGCATGTGTAATGGGATGGTGGGAGCCACAAATGGTGATGAGATGAAATGAAGAAAAAGAAAGCAAATTGAGGTTTGATGGAATCTCAATTGATGTAGATTGGGCACTCCCTTTACTAGACATGTATCATGACCCTTGTATCATGCATTGTCTCTCCTCTTAGGGGCATTTTGGGCCACCACTCTTCCTTTCCTACATATATACTTTCTAGATAAAATTATAAAAATATTAAATAATATATATATTATCATAGCACATATAGTTATAAACTATGCTAATAAATTTTCCATCTATTTTATTTATAGTGGAAATAGGATTTATCGCCTTGAAATAGGATAAAGAGGATAAAATGAGTGGAATAAGCAGGCATAAGATAAAAAGAATTATGATTTATACATCATTAAAATTATTTTGTCAAATTAAAATGTTTTTCAAAAAAGTTGGTGAAAAAGGTTTGCAAGACTCCAAGACTAGGTCTGGTCTACATCAGCATATATTAATTTTAAAACAATATTTGATTTAAAAAAAAGTATTTTTTTTTACTTAATAGTTAATAATACTTGTTTCTTTTTCTTCTACTAATTTTCTCTTTCTTCTACTTATTACTTAAGTAGACCGACGTCAAACTTTCAATTAAGTAAAGATATAAAATTGTTTACTTTAGAATAGGGCATCCTTTTCTCAACCAGTTGCTTGTAGCCTATAACCTTGTAGATTCAAGTCGTATAAAATACATGTGAGATAATTTTAAGAATAAATATAAAATAAAGAGTGTGTGTTTAATATAATTTTTTTAACAACAATTTGGATCACTGACGGGCCACTGGTCCACCCGATCATCTTCACCATCCTCAGGAGGAAACGCACAATATGTGAGAAAACTCACTGGTCTCTGAAACCCATTTTTTGTCACAAATGAGATTTGAACCCAAGATCTTCTTATTTTAATGAAGTCTTGGATACCTCACATGTGTGCTCGATATATAAAATCATAAAATAATCTCAATATTAGGGTATGGTGTATACTCTAGGTAAGTGAAACCTGTGTAAACTGTACGACACATGGACGCCACCTCACTACCTAGAGTTTTCACACCACTTTCACATGAGAAATGGTATACCCGTGTGAAAGCGAGTGATGTAAAAATTAATTTTTTAGTAATTTTTGTTAATATAGTTTTGATTAAATATTAATATTATATTTAAAAAATCAAATCCATTCCTTCCTATCGGTTTGAGTCTCCCATGAAAAATCGCACGCCCCCTCCCTCAAGCCCCTTTTACGATATAAAAGGGCGGTGTTTCACGCCCCATACCGGATGCCGTTACAAGTTTTTTTATAGCTCACTTTAGACATTGAAATAAGATACATATTTATGAGCAATAAATGTATCAAACATCGCATTAAAATTCAAATACGATATAAAAAGCATTTTTAAAGAATATTATTACACTAAATTTGGTTAAGTCCTACATTAGTTTTTACTCAAAAAGGTTATATAACCATTAAAAAATGATCGAACGTTAAAATATTAAATTTTAAAAGTATGCATCCTCGGATCTGTTATCTTAAGTTTTTATATTTTATTTTTATCTCACATTCTCACTTGTATTTGTATAGTATTATTATACAATATAATTTAAAATTCAAAAAGACAATGATAAGAAGTATATAAATAGATAACACATTAAAACTGAATATTGTTTAAAATAATGAACTATTTTCATGTAATTTTGTTGATTTCATGTTGGATTTAATTTAATGGCAGATAATGTAGTTGGATTTGGGTTTAAAGCAGGCCAGTTTGTGAGATTAAATGGGCCTAAATAGTAACGTGACTGGACTGGAAGTTTGTTGGCCCAAATAGTCACGTGACTGGACTGGAAGAGAGTCCACTATACCCAATTCCATTACTTTTTGGACCTCCTTGTTTATACAAGTGTGATTAGAGGTGCACAAAACGGGTTTTTAACTCAAACCGGTTTAAAACCGAACCGGTTTGATCAACAAAAAGTCAAAACCGGCTTAAGTTCAAATCGGACCAATTTGAAACCGGTTTTGGTATGGGCCGTTGACCGGGTTGAAACCAGTTTTTAAGCGGTTCGGTTCGGGTTAAACCGGTTTAAATGTATAGGTTTCAAACCGGCGGTTGTTTGAAACCGGTTTGGTCTAAACTGTTTCGGGTATCGGTTTGAGTTTTCAAACCGGTTTTTTTGTGCATCTCTAAGTGTGATATTAGGTCAAGGATTAGCCCATGGGCTTTATCTTATATCTTAGCCCATTATAAGCCCAAAACACAACAATACAAAATTACAAACTCAGCAAGAGGTTTTTCCTAGTCGGCAACATAAACCTCCATTTTTTTGCAACTTTTGATATTACTTTTTTTAGGAAAACATGGTAACCATCATGTTTTCCACATGGCCAAGAATTTGTACATGGTAGTGTGTGTTCTTGGAGATTTAAAGGAGATGAAGTAATTATGAAAACTCTAGATATTATAACTTAAAATATGATATGAACACCATTGTCGGCTCAGATAAGATCCGATGTTAAAACACAAAACAAGATTTTATATAAATCCTATGTATGCCTTTTGTCCGTGCATATTTCCGTTGATGATATGTAAACATTCTATGTCATTCATAAGTCATAAGTCACGTAACATATGCAACTTGAAATACGTAAAAGACGTATTATAAGAGGACCCGAGTTTGCAGGCCCATTATTTCACATACATATGTGCAAATAACAACACACAATTAGATGTAAGACACTTTAAGTAACAAACATGCATAGTTAGTTAAATCTCACTCATAATTTATATGATTTAGGGAGAATGGGATGAAGGCCAGTGTCGAACCCAATTTTTTTTCCATTGGGGTCGGTTCTCTATCGCCGATATTAAGTAGACACTAAACATTAGACCTAAGCGTAGAGGCAACCTAAAACTAAGTAGTCACCCTCGCCTACGACTAAAGGTAATCTAAGTGAAGTGCAAGTCAAAGTACAAGGCCTCGGTGAATATCGCAAACCAAACAACCCCTTTAAAAATCTCTAACATTTATCAGGCGTTTTGAAGAATTATTATCACATATCATATCCTTAGAGAGGTACAAGTGTAACAAATTCCTCATAATCTGTTCGAGTGTCGTCCCATGTCAAAGAAATATTTTACATAAAATGAAAAACAAAAATATTTGCCACAAGGGTAAATAAGTAATATTTTAACAATTTAACAATAATAAATTTTGAACCTAAACAAACCATACGAACCCACCAAATTGGTAGCATCAGGTCAAAGTTGAAGCACAAGAAAGAAATCAAACAAGATCGCTGCTCAGTCCAATGATCGATCACGTGTACAACCAGCATCAGATTCAGTTCACTACCTTTTCCTTCGCCTCAACAACACGCACTACTGTGTGCTTTCACAGGATCAATTCACCACTGACCTAGGGTTTGAATCGGAGTTCTTTATCTTAAATCAACACCAAATTAATGAGTGTGTGAGTGTCAGATCGATTCAATGTTGGTCCATCAAGATCAATTAACCCCCAATTCCACCAAATCATCATCACCGCCAAGAAAATTTCGCCCAAATCGATTTTCCCCATCTAAATCACTCGATTTCTCCACCTGGGCTTCCGAAAACCTATACAAAATCGTCGCGATCGCCACCGTGATCACCACCGTCGCCTCCGTCTACTTCCTCCGTAACGCCGCCGACTCCGCCGCTTTCCTCTGCTTTCAATCGGAAACTAAACAAACCCTAACCCTAACCCTAAATTTCCCCCAAATCACTTACGATTCAATTGGACCCATAACTGACACCACCACCCCTTATTCCAAATTCAGATCAGAGCAATGGATTATCGTATCGGTATCCGATTATCCTTCGGATTCGGTTAAGAAGCTGTTGAAGATCAAAGGGTGGCAGGTTCTTGCTGTGGGGAACTCAAAAACTCCTGAGGATTGGAATCTTAAAGGTAGTATCTTTTTATCCCTTGAAGAGCAAGCGAAATTAGGGTTTCGTGTTGTTGATTACTTGCCTTATGATTCATATGTTAGAAAAACAGTTGGATATTTGTTTGCTATCCAACATGGTGCGAAAAAAATATTTGATTTTGATGATAGAGGGGCATTGATTGATGATAATATCAGTAAGCATTTCGATACCCAATTAGTAGGTGAAAATGCTAAAAGAGATGTTATATTACAGTATAATCATGATAACCCGAATCGGACAGTTGTAAATCCCTACATTCATTTCGGTCAGCGGTCCGTCTGGCCTAGGGGATTGCCGTTAGAAAATGTAGGTGAAATTGAGCATGAAGAACACTACAATGAAGTGTTAAGTGGGAATCAGTTTATTCAACAAGGGATTTCCAATGGTTTGCCTGATGTTGATTCGGTTTTTTACTTTACACGAAAGCAAAATCTTGAACCGTTTGATATTAGATTCGATCAACACGCGCCAAAAGTTGCATTGCCTGAAGGAGTAATGGTACCCGTGAATTCTTTTAATACTATGTTTCATTATTCATCTTTTTGGGGATTAATGCTACCGGTTTCTGTTAGTTCGATGGCATCTGATGTAATTAGGGGTTACTGGGCACAACGGATTTTATGGGAAATTGGTGGTTATGTTGCTGTTTATCCTCCGACTGTTCATAGATATGATACAATTGAATCATACCCATTTGCAGAAGAGAAAGATCTTCATGTAAACGTGGGCAATTTGGTAAAATTCTTGGTTTCTTGGAAATCGAATAAGCATAGATTATTTGAAAAGATTCTTGAATTGAGTTACTCCATGGCTAAAGAAGGTTTTTGGAGTGAAAAAGATGTGAAATTTACTGCAGCATGGGTTCAAGATTTGATTTCTGTTGGCTATTTACAACCACGTTTAATGTCACTCAAATCGCGCATGCGAAAAAGTGTGATTAATCATGGAGATCGTAAGGATTTTGTACCTCAAAAATTGCCATCTGTTTATCTTGGTGTTGATGAAAAAAATACAGTAAATTATGAAATTGGGAATTTGGTTCGGTGGAGAAAGAATTTTGGGAATATAGTTCTTATAATGTTTTGTAATGAACCCGTTGAACGAACGGCTTTGGAATGGAGACTGCTTTATGGAAGGATATTTAAATCTGTAATTATCTTGGCAGAAAATGTGAATCTTGATCTTGTTGTTGAAGAAGGCCACTTTGATCATCTATACAAGTAAGTTATTTTGCACTTTTCCCAATTTTGAACACTTGATTCATGCAAATCTTTAGTTTTAAAATTGTTAATCTTGTAGCTAGTTTAGTATAATATGTTTTGAAGATTGAGCTAATAATATGCACATATATTTCATTTTAAAGAGTAATATAATCCATATGGCAATCTGATTCACTAAGGGTATTTTAGACATTTCATCAATAGTCAAACCATTAGTTTTTAGAATGCAAATCTTCTAGGTAGTTTATCATATAAATTTTTTATTGACCTCATAATATGGACATTTATTGCATTTTAAGGAGTGATATAATATGTATGGCAGTCCAATCCATTAAAGGGTACTTTTAGTGGTATGACTTATGAATGTATGAGACTATGATGGCTCACAAATTTGTTGAAACTTCCCTTTCACATATTCAATCATCATCTGATATTTATTATTTTTGTTATTATTTGTTTCTTATTTTTATTTTATTTATTTGTGTGGCAGGCAGCTTCCAAGGTTGTTTGGTAGATTTGAAAATGCAGAAGGGTTTTTGTTTTTACAGGATAATACGATTCTGAATTACTGGAACCTGGTCCAAGCCGATAAGACTAAGCTGTGGATAACCGACAAGGTTTGACTTTACTTGTAGTTTTAACTCTTAACTTAAGTGTCTAAAATTTCAGTATGTTGACAAAAGTCTAAATAAGCGAGTTTAGCTTATGTTTTTCCGAGTAAGAAATGATCCTCCAACACTTTCCTATTATGGCATAAGTGATCATTTTGTACTCTGTTCCTCAAAAAATTTCTTTTTGCAAAATTACTAAAAACTAAACTCTTTTCTCTCCTTCCATGCTTATTACCCCCTATAGATAGTTCAGAAATATTGATTTGACCAATTTATCTCTCATATTCGGCCTTTTGGGCCTTCTTATGTTTACTTGGCCTATTTCTGGGCAAGAATGAAAGTAATTTGACCAATTTACCCCTCATGTACCAACCCTTTTGTGTCCTCTTGTCCATGTTTTCATAACCGGACGAGTCATCGAACCTGTTGCCTTACTGGTCCACCGGTTAGGCTGGTTTCAAAAACTGGATGATGTCATAAATAATTAAAAAATTAAAATATATAAAGCTAACTAATTTACAACAAAATATGGAACACTTTGTCTCTAGATGTGGATTTGTAATTTTAACAAAATATGAGGCTTAGAATAAAGAAAATATGGAGCCTGTAAGTAAATAAGATTTTGGAAGGAAAAAATATAATTTTTATTCTAAACCGGTCACTACCAATCTGGTTCACTAGTTCAACCAGTCAGTGCCATAACCGGCCGGCCCAAATGAACGCGATTCAAGAGTACGCAACCGGACCAGTTGTGTAGGCGGTTCCTGGTCCGGATTTACCCACATGTTGAAACATTTCCATTTCCACTTCATCCATTTTCGGGCAAGAAAGAAAGTAATTTGACCGATTTACCCACATGTTCAAATATTTCCATATCCATTTCTATCCCTGGGCAAGATTGAAAGTGATTTAACCAATTATGCATGAATGATGATCTTGAAATCTTTCTGTGTGTAGGTGTCAAGATCTTGGAGTACTGTCCCATACGATGGCAATAAAGATTGGTATGGAAAGCAAGCCGAAATGGTCAAAAAAGTGGTAAAGTCAATGCCAGCTCATTTACAGGTCAACTACAAGGACCATACAAACAACCATGATTCAGGCCTCACAATTTGCACATCAGATGTGTTCTATATCCCTCAAAGACTCGTGGTTGACTTCGTTGACTTGGTCAACCTTGTGGACAATCTTGAAATCCACCAGAAAGTTGCTATTCCCATGTTCTTTATAGCAATGGATTCCCCTCAGAATTTCGATCCTGTTTTTAACAAAATGGTTTATAAGCGAAAACCCGCTTTGAATATTACCACAAGTTTTTATTCGCCTGAAGTGTCTGCGGTTCACCCAATGCGGGTTTCGAATGAGCAGGAGTTTATAGAGCTTATTAGAGTAATGGCAGCAGGTGATCCTCTGTTACTGGATTTGGTTTGAAGTGTAGGATTGCATCAAGATGTTGTACTGTTGGCTGCATTTTTTGTACCATTCTTTTTATAGATGGTTGTTGGCTTTTTATAGAATCTTGCTGGAGATTGGTGTATTTCAATAGATTGAAAAGATGGGGTAAAATCTATAGTCACTGGTTTTATAGTAAAGTACATAAATGGTCCCTTGACTATTGTCCAACCTTCAAATTTCATCTCTAGTCAATCAGTTCCATATGATAATCCTTTAATCACGGAGTTAAATGTAAACTTATGGGAGTAAACTAGTCATGTCATTCGTGAGTTATGTGATATTGAATCACTAAAAGCTTAAACTGAGATGGGATTAAACGGGCTTGAGCTCATGTCTTTCATGAGTTATGTGAGATTGAATCACTAAAAGTTTAAAATGAGATGAGATTAAACAAGCTTGAGCTCATATTAGGGTCATTATTAATCAGTAGTAATCAATTATAGTGAATTTGGTTTAATATTGATCAATTAACATCAATTGGGGTCATTCGTTGACTACGGACGATATTTAAGTTATAATATCAATTTGAAGTTCACTTAAAACATATGGATCATATATAATTCTAGGTTGTTTTATATAAATATTCCATTTATATTTGTTAGAATAAAAATATATGTAAGAACCATACAAAAATATGAATATAATGGTATTAATTTTAAGTTAATTACTATATGACAAAAAGATGAAAGGAAAAAAAAACAAATTAATGTGAAACACTTTAAATTAACCTTTACAAGATTCAAGCATATATATTAGTATAGAATTACCCTTTACAAGCCTAGGGTGTGAATTTTTTACATAAGACGAAAACACTCTAGTATATAATTTACAGGTTTGGGTTTAATCTAAACGGTTTCAGTTTGGTCTTGAATTAAACGTGTAAACAATTTTAGCTAAATGGGTCGTGTTCGGCTCAACGTACCCGGTTCAATGGTTGGCTCATTTAACACGTTTACTTTTATTAACTTTTGAAAAAAAATGTTTTATGTCATAACTTTAGATTGAGCAGGTATTTATGTCAATTTGAAGTAAAAAAAAAAGAAATGCCAATGATTTTAGTAGTTTAAATATAATTAATTATCTATACATACAATTTAGGATGGCGTGAACAGTAGATAGTCCGGATTGGTGGGTTAAGACGGTTGTGCCACGTGGCACTTCCTCATTCGTCTGTATTTTTTATTTTATTTCAGCCTCCATAGTTAAGGTATTACATGTTTGAATTCGGGTATTTAACTATATTTTTTTGGAGTCCCAGTGTAACGCTAGCTCCTCTAAACCCAAGAATCCGTGTTCGATTCTTGATAGTCTTTTTTTTCCTCACATATACTTATACCTATAATTAAATACAAAAAGTGAATAAATGAACTCTCTTAAAATAAAGTGTCATGTCCAATTAAATGATTTCCATTTGTTTTTCTTTTTTTTAAACACTTACAGTTTTGGACTATGTGGGTTGTATTTTTTTTTTCTTTTTAGTATGAAATTGTAAAGTCACAAATTTTTTTTGAGGAAACAATAACAGAAAATAGTTTTGGTCAAGAATCTTAAGATGTAAATATATTAGTTATATCAAACATTAGTAATTAGATTAAAATAGACAGACTCCTTGTGAAGACTGGTAACCCCATTCAACTCTTCACACGTATTTTCTTTTTAATTTTTTATTTCAACCCTTATACTATATATAATATATATTTTTATCCCGTTTTATTTTCTATTATTTTCGTTTTCCTTTAACAACTTTCGTTCATTAACTTTTTTCAAAATACGGAGTGCGCGGCTGTTTTTTGTTTTTTTTTGTCAACATTCTGGTATAACTTTTTTTTAAAACGGAGTGGTATTCAAAAACGAGTTTTTTATCGTTGTCTGTAGCGAGTGTCGTTACCGTTGTGGTACTGTGACTAGCCAAACCTATTACTTGCAAACAACATCATTGTCGTTATTGGCATTATCGAAACCCGTATAGGCATTCGTTTTTATAGTTTTCGACGACCCGAATTGGTAACTTTTTTTTCTTTTCTTTTTTTCCTTGTTTTATTAACATTGTTTTTACCGTTACACCTATGTTTTCATTTAAATTTTATTAATGATGAACCTGACACCCGCCGCGAAGCGTGGGTATAACAATCTAGTTTATATACATTATACAATTGTATGTAAATTTGTAATTTTAGAATATCAATAAGCAAAGTAAATAAAATAAAGCAAAATTAAATAAAAACATGTGAAAACAAGTTGTATCCATGTCAACTTACGAAAACCCATAAACTCGACTCAACTTAAATATACGAATTGAAAAGAAAAAAAAAAAAGCTATGAACGATTAAAAAAACTTATGTTACTTAGGTTATTAGATTAAAGCATATAACAGTGATAAATGGAGCTCCAACATGTTGACAAGCATAGTTGACCCATAAAAATGTAAACCTAAACCACATTCCAAAATTTAGAGCCTGTTTTTAAAAGTTAAGAGAAAATCCCAGAACCTTAGAACAATTGCTCTGGATTCAGTACTTAAAGCTCTTGAAAAATAAATAAAAGCTAAAATGAAGAACCAGTAATATGAATTCAGGACTTCTTATGTAAAGCTAATCAACTTCCATATCACATATGGCTTCATTCAGGATTGTTTGAAGCTCTCTCACTCTTTGTCTTGACAATGCAAAACAATCCTGCACCCATAACCAAGTAATTCGGGTTGTATTTTGTTAATAATCGGTCAAACACGTAGAAGAATATAAAAAAGAAACGGGTTAATGTTATATCCCAATGCCTACCCAAATCCTAAATCGTGTTATTTAGAATATATAAAATTTATTACTTTAACCAGAGCGGGCAATTTTGACCCATTTAGATATTAATGTGTCAATTTCGGTTAGGTTTGACTGAAAAAGGTCAAATAAGAAAGAAAAAATTAGTTTAAAACGGTTGAAAGTCGCCCAGGAACTATCTCTAATGTGTACAAGCTCTAATCGCCTTATTAAAAAATTTAGATTTTTTTAAGACATTAATTAGCTATAAAAAAGGATACAAAAGTTGTTTTGGATCAACCAAACCCAGCCCGACCCGTTTCAACCCGTACTTATAAGTGAACCTTTTCACTCGTTTTGACTTGTTACCTAATATGACCAACCCACTCTTCTAGAGAACTCTAGTTTCAATGATGTGGTTGTCGTAATCATGTTTTAATATGTTAGTTATTTAAAAATGTAAAATAAAGAGATAAAAACCTATTTTGACCTGTTAAAAATGACAAGTTTAGACCTGGAACCATTATAGCCCGTTACCCAAAATGCGCTAACCGCCCGTTTCTTCACCTCTACTTTTGCCCGTCCAAAGATGTTATAAGATCATTAAATATTATAAACCTCAAAAAGATAACTTGAAAACTTAAGTTGTGTACTGACCTGGATTATGGATTCATAGGCAAGAGCAGGCCCCCCTGGTTTGTAAAGAGACACCAATTGATATGATGAATCCAATACGATGGTTATTAGTGTTTCCATGATGGATTCTTCTTCAGCCGTTGGATCAGCCAGGGTGTAATTCTTGTGAATTATGCAAGTTAACCCGAAAGGAATACTCTTTAATTTAAGCTTTCTTTTCTCTTCGTTTACTGGTTTGTTATTCAGTTTCTCTCCCTCGTTTTCTTTTGAAAAAACCACAATTCTTCCTTCATCATTCAACGACACCACGGGAATTTGCACTAAGAATATAAATGTGTGGAATTCCATGTCATTAATCATATAAATAAGTAAAATGTATGTAAAATTTAATCTTATAAGCCTATATTTGTGCAAAGAATGATATAACAGATGGAATAGATGGTCTATGTTGCAGTTTCAGGAACGGCATAATAGTCATTGATTGATAATTTTATCTAGTACAAAGAAAATTAAGAAAAAGAATAACTGTAAAATATTGCAATTCTACAATCCTTAAGAGTGACTTTAATGGACATGAGGATACACAAGTGATACGTTAAACTCAAAAGTGACTTTACCAACAAAGCCCCTTCGAGTTTGGAAAGGCTCTTAAATAATGTCGTAATTCATAATACGGTAATACTTCTTTGAATTGATGAAGTTGTAAAATGACCAATGTTAGACCTGAAAATTGACTTTTTTTATAATCTAGACGATCAATGGCCTCAGCTATAGACAACTGTGAGTTTAAGTATATGTACAACTCAATACACAAATGACTATTTACCCTTTTGACCAAATTAGCCTCAGTTGAATAACTGGTTTTGCAAGTGTGAAGTGTAACTGGGTTGTAAATGATATGCACTTGAGGCATTTATAAGATGAAAAAAAAAAGAAAATTTTTTTGCTCTAGCATTTACAAAATGAGTCCAATTTAGTTATATACTCATTTGGTTGTTAAATTTCTTGTATTTCAAAGTGCTTTTGGATTTGAAGTCCTTAAGCAATGAAATATGGTGCAAGAAAACTTTTTTTTTGTCATTGAAATTGATTTATTCTATTTGGTTGATTAACAATGTTAACTCGGTCAACTACATGATAAGATAGTGTTGTTTTCCAAGTGCTGACACTTGACACAGCTTAGGTTATGGATATAGCTTGATTGGAACTTATTTGCTACCAGTTAAATGATGATATTAGACCCTGGTATTGATTGATTCCAAGTACTTTTTCGAAACACTACATGTTAGGCATTTCCTTTTAGTTATTGATTTAGCTGCGTGCTGGCATATATCCTTACAATGGGAGAAGGCAGCAGCGGCGGCAAGTAGGGCAGCATCAAATAGAGCACCATCAGCATCCAAACAATATATATCCTTGAAAATCAGTCTCATTTAGTATATCAAAAAAGAAGAAACAATATCTCGCAATGTTAGGAATTAAAATGGAGATAACATTAGTGAAATACAACTATTAGAAAATGGTACCAGATATGCCATCCAAGCAGCTTTGCCACTAACCAATGACAACTCTTTTAGATCAATCATCCCTGAACTGCAATAAACATGTTTTAGCAGTAGAAAAGAAACATGAAATAGGTAACAGCATAGCATAAGCCTTAATCTGTAACATGTATCAGTTTCAAATATTGGCTTTATGAGTCCTTGCATAGTTGCATGTGGAAATAAAACTTAAAAAAAAAACTTACCTTATGATGGTATCAGATAACTGCTTAGACACAACAGGTGCAGCCTCAGCAGGCCTGCCAGGTCTAACAATAGGAGAACAAATTGCAGGCATGTGGAAATCTATGGCTGGTAAAAAAAAGGTAAAACAATCAAATACTATAGAGATAAATTGCAGACAAGACATAAACATAAATTGCATCGACGTCATCAAACCTATGCAGCCTTCATCTGGTGTTTCGTTTGCAGGCGTCATAACTTCCATTTTAATGGCAGCTAACATAGTCTAGACAAACAACACAACAAAGGGTACTTTAGTAAATCTCTATCCCCCCCTCTTTTTTTCACATGGAAGAACACAACCAAGACCAATTTTAAACAACCATAAGGGGTGTACGGATTTGAGTTTTGAAACTAATTATCTTTAAACTTTGCATAACATATTCATATTCTACTTCTGGTTATTTAGGGGTCATATAGTTAGTTTCGGATAATCTGTTTAATACTAGCTACAACAAAAAATATTATCAAAGAGTAAATTAAAATTTCCTTTCTCGAGATATTTTTACCCCCCTATCAAAAGATAGTCTCCTTAGTTCACAAGAACACTCCTATTGGTCATTTTATGTATAAATATCAATAATATGAATTCGTTAAACACACAAACAACTGAATGACTGATTATATAGATTACTACATCATCAAACAGCAAAAGCACATCTAAAAACTATCTTCTACAGTCCATTTTATACAACTTATTCAAAACCTCATAAATACTTCCAAAATGCACACCCAAACACCACCAAATCATTAATGCAGATAAATAAACATAAAAATATTCATCAAGTGGATGGAAGAGGATTTACAGTGGAGCCTATCTTTGCCAATGCTGATCCATCTGCAGATGCTACTGCCCCTAAATTAAACGAATAAATTCGAAGAATTAGTAAATGAAACAAATAAATTGAATAAAAATATCACAAAATTAGACTAACCTAGAGCCAATGAAGTTTCTCTAGCTTTACCAAGTGGCCTGGCATCTGGCCGTACGGACTCGAGCAAATGGCGCTCGTGAAATCGCAAGGGGAAGAGCCTTCTGAACGCATCGACCTCCATCTCCGATGAAAAATCAGTCGCACCGTTGGCAGAATCCACCATTTTCCTCTCTGTCGAAAGAAATAACGTAGTGAAAACCCTAGAAACCAGATTAGAAAAAATCAAAGGCAATTTCTCAAAATAGAAATAGAAGATTACACGATAAAAAGGTGATAAAATTAAACCTAGAATGATCAATCTGTGTAATAGAGGTTGAAACTTGGTTTGTTTGTTCCTCCGCAGTCGTACGCCGGAGAAGAAGATAGTGTGTTTTTGGTAGAGGCTGTGTTTAAAATAGGGCGGGTTCGTCGGAGTGGCCCGACACTTGTTTCGGATCGGGTTGCGTAAGGGTTTGGGGTTTTTCTTTCAATGAGGTTGTGGTGTAGTGGTTGAGGTGAGGCCTGAAGTCCCAAGGGACCCAGGTTCAATCCCTATCTCCATCATTAATTTCTGCGGCATCGCAAATGAGGCTTTTTAGGCTGATGCATCAGGGTTTTACCCATGTCGATCCAGGGTTGGAGCCTTGGCTCTCCCTCAAGCCCGAAAGGGGCCGTATTGGGTAGAGTTTTTTCTTGAAATCTCTCCAACTCTGACGCCAAGTCGGCCCGGTTAAGACAACATATTGGCCGGAGTTGGACGAGGCTCTCCCATGTGACGGGGGGTGCGACGTCACACATTCAATGTTCGCCTTTCAAAAAAAAATAGGCCTGTAAACGAATTGAACGAACACGGACATTATGTTCGTGTTCGTTTATTTAATTTTAACCGAACACGAACACATAATCGAACACATTTTTTTGTTCATGTTCGTTGATTAAGAAAATGGAAATGTTCGTGTTTGTTCATGTTCGTTCGTTAAAAAGCTAAACGAACGTAAACGAACACAAATGAACAAACATAAACCCAACACAAACGAACAAACATAAAAAAACACAAACGGACATAAATGAACATTAACGAACACACATGAACAATTCTAATACTTAACAATTCATCAAAAAACACATGTAAATTAGTGATTCAAAAGTACATGATTCATCAAAAAACAAATGAACACAAATAAAGGAACATAAACGAACATAAACATATATCAACGAACATAAACGAACGTTCACGAACATAAATGAACGAACACGGCATGTGTTCATGTTCGTTCGTTTAGTTAAACGAACACAAAAAATTTGTTCGTGTTCGTTCGTTTATTAAATGAACGAACTTCCCGCCGAACAGTTCATGAACGTTCGGTTCATTTACAGGCCTACCCTTAATTTGTGAATGTCACAATTGAAAAAAAGGTGTTCAGTTACTAACTCGACATTAGCCCATATTAGATTCAATAAAAATATGAATCGGGCTCGCTTTGCCCGTAATGTTCTAACCTGAGTTGAAAACTAGCTAGTATCCAATTAAAGTTGGCTTACGTCTGTAATAGTTTGTTTTTACAATTTTGATGATTTTTCATGTTTTTATTTATAAAGTCTCAAATAAGTTGGCAAACGGCACAAACCATAAGATCATCTACAACACTCATTTTGGAGTTGAACGTGGGCCTCGTGGATGACAGAGTAATGAAGAGTTCGCGGCCATGGCCCGAGTTTGTAAGAGGGGGAGGAGAGATAGATGGGTGCGTCTGTGCGCGTTCGTGATGCAAGTGTGGCGTAGCTTCGTACGTGAGGCATCCCGTCAGAGAAGCTCTAACAGTCTTAGGTAGTGAAGGACCAAACTACAAGTAGGGATGGCGATGGGACGAATATGGGTAATCTTAATCCTACATCCAATTGTAAAATTGTGTCACGTACCTTGTCTTATACCAGTTGGGTCCTCGTTACTCATTACACATCGGGTATTGGACATAAAACCGGGTATGCTCTTCAATTGTTAAAAAATATTTGTTGGGTTTTCTAAGTATGTCTCTTGCTACTTTAGTTTTCACATAATTTAATTGTCCAATGAATAAGAAATATAAAAACTAAAAAGTTGGTAAATTATTAGATTACTCTATTAAGCAATAACAAAAGAAAATAAAAATAGAAAGAATTTTTTTAAGGATGTGGTTCTGGTAAATAAGGTATATATATGTTTTAGGTAATTGGGTGGGGTATCACCTATTACCATACCCATATTATTTTTTAAAATTATTCTCATATCCAGTCTTGCACCCGAATACACATTCCGAGTTTGCATGGGGTTCGAGTTCATTTGACATCTCTAACTAGTACTACAAGATACAAGGAAACGAAATGGGAGATCATATTATATTTTAAATGAACCAGCAGGCAAACTAATTTGAGCGAGACAACGAACGGGCTTACCTTCAATGCGAACTCCACTTGAACAACGCTCGTCGTGGCCAATTGCCATGTTAGACCGTTTGGATGCGGAACAAAGCTCGCCAGGGGTGTTATTAGGGTTTGAAGGCGCTGAGGTGTTTCAAATCACAAGCGTGGGACACATTCCAACCAATAAAGAGTCATTGGCTCGGTTAAAAATAAAAACAATAAAATTTAAATTAATAATGGATAGTGAAATTATCATACACTTTAGTGTTCATGGTTGTTACTTTCACTCCTATCTACGTGACAGTGACGTGGTAGAGCGAATTGTTTTTCACTTTTCGTGATCGGGTTTACTACCTACCGTAAATTTAAAGTTAATTAGGATGCAACACATCAACATTTATATTATTTTGACTAATTATAATATTTAACAAACTACATTTTCAAATGCTAAATCTGTCTAGGTCGTGACTTTATATATTGATTACACGAGACCATCTTATGCGTAATTACATTTAAATTTTACTTAAAACCGAACAGTGTTAAATACAATATATATATTTCTTTTTTTTTTCCGTAAAAAATGTTTTCGTGTTTTTTACGCTCATTTTTACAACATAACTGTTTCTTGATTGTTTTCTGAATATACCGTTACGGTTTGCTTCTTTTATTTACGTTTCGATATAAAAAAACGAACCTTCACAACTTCATACACTTCTCTTTACGAACTTAACCATGTACATGTCAAAGTCACCGTCGCTACGCTCAACCGCACACCGATCGGTTGCTACGCACGCCCCGCCTAGCGCGGGGTATTTTTACTAGTTAAAACTAACTTTCAATTAAGAACAAATAATCATGTTTTTGTTATTAAAGATTTTATTATAGCTAGAAAACATTTATATTTTAGATAATTTATCATCCAAAAATTAATTAAATAACTTGTTCCATAATATCTTACATGCATCAAAGACTTGTACATCGAAAGGTTACAAACCGGGAGGCGGGAGCTTCATCTTCCCGTCACGAAAGACCTTTTCGTTCTTCTTTGCAATCGAGCCCGCGAAAATCGGAACATCAAAATTATCGCCTGTTAACAAATGGCGAATGCAGATACAATTCAGGAATTAATGGAAGCAGAAACAAAGGACGAAAAAATAGCAGGACCGTTCGAATTTTCCCTAATTTCAACATTTTTCTCAACCGGACCTCGTTCTCCATCGTCATTCCATTCTAAAACTAACCATGCTTCTTCAGATCTTCAATTTCTGCTTTCAATTTCATTTCATTCCGTCCTCCCCGTTCTCGATCGAACCCTAAGTATGTTGTGTTTTCAGTTGATTGATTCCTCCTCGTTTTTCAATTGCGTTGTGAGCTTTTGTAAGTATTTTCTGATCTTATTTTAGATTTTAATGATCATGATCGTAACTTGCGTTAACTTTCTTTGTAATTTTAATATGAGAAGCACAAAAAGTGATTTAGGGAGTGTTTGGATGCGTGGTTAATTCAGATTGTGATTTTATATTTAAATATTAGAGAAAATCACAAACACATATATCATATGAGTAAATTTATAAGATTATAAGAAATCGTGTATTTACTTTATATTCACGAATCATCGTAAATGTATATAAATCTGTTCACGTATTTCATGGTTATAGAGGTAAAACTAGTCTGAATATATCAAAATATGGACATATTTATGATAACATTAATAAATTTATTTATCTAACTTTGACTTGTAAAGGTAGATGTGATTATGATTTTTGGCTAGGTCAAAATAATTGGATTTGAAAGTTACTATAGATATACATGTTATATGGCCTCTTATTTTTAAGTTGATATTGATATACATGTTAAAACATCTAATTATTTGATTTTTTAAGTTGTAATTATTACTTTGAAAACATCCATCCAAACACCCTCTTACTTTTACATTTTTGGCTTAAAAAAAAAACTGAAAATTGAAGCTTTGTATTTCATTCAGTTTAAATTATGCTTGCTTTCTTTTATGCTTTGCAGTGGCTTTAAACTAGAGATGGCATAGTGGGAAATTTTGGATGTATTTTTTTTTATAATCATAATTTAAAGAAGTAAAAGCCAATATTCAACAACATGGCTACTGCAAAAGCTCTTGAACCTGCATTCCAGGGAGTTGGTTCTAGACCGTATCCTTACTCAAGTTCGAGCTCGGATTTGTTTCTCACTTTATACATCTTTCATTATATGCACATATATATAGGGGCGAGTATTGCGAGAATCGCATAAACACTTATATCTATTGCTTTAACTATTTGATAAATAAGGCGGTTATGTAACCGCATAACCATCTCTCTTTCTCTATCCCACTATGTACAAGTGCTTATGCAGTTTTTGCGGATCTCTATTTAAAATTGGTTATGTATTGAACGCGCCCCTATTATGTGTGTGTATCATTTCCATATACCGTTAGGTTTGTTCTTAACAATTTATAGAGGGCTTGAAATATGGAGAATTGAAAACTTTCAACCGGCCCCTTTGCCAAAATCTGGTTATGGTACATTCTACTCTGGGGATTCATATGTTGTCTTGCAGGTGCTTTATGATTGTTTCAAGCTCTTCTTTTTTGTTGTTTAATATTATCTTAATGAAATAGTTAAATAATTTTTTTGTAAAATGGTTCATGTATTTGCAGACTTCTCATGGTAGGGGAGGTGCAGGTGTATACTCGCATGACGTTCACTTCTGGTTAGGAAAAGATACTAGCCAGGTATAGCAAAAATGCAAAAAATTGTTTTGAGCGGTGAAAAATGTTTTATGTACTAGTATATGTAAAAAGTTTTTAAAACGTTTATTAATTATAAGAATTAGAAGGGAAGGCCACATGTGCTAGCAGCTCCTTTCTAATGGTTTTTTGTTATAAAAGCTGCTTGAAGAAAACAACCAGGATTCTATTGTTTTTTCTTGGAAAAAATACCAAGAAAGAGTAATGTACTTTGTAAGTGGCAGAATCAAAACTTTTTGGTCAGGTTGTCAGCATAGAGTTCTTTCCTGGGCTGACTATAATTCGAGGAAAATTGTGAAGAATTTCGGTGGCTGAAGGGTCAGCAGACCCCCCCTTGACCCCTGTTCCGCCAATTTTTCTTATGCAAAAACAGTAATATACTTTTAAAAACATTTACAGAGTACATTCTGTAATATGTTATCCTCTTGAACCAAAAAGAATTATAGCTAACGTATCCTTTTTAGACTTCATATTTATTCGTTTTCGGTGTCATGATAACCCTTTTGGTTGTCATAATTACCCTTTTAAGCGGTTTCTAAAGTATAGCACAATACCCTTTCTTGAAGTCTTCCCTTCAGAATTTCTGTCTTATTTAGATGGTCGCGGACGATGAACTTCTATTCTTTTTATATGTGATACATTATGCATATTTATGTATCAAGTAAAACATTCACTAATTAATGATATATATTAGGATGAAGCTGGAACAGCGGCAATAAAAGCAGTGGAACTTGATGCGATTCTTGGTGGGCGCGCAGTGCAACATAGAGAACTCCAAAATTTTGAATCTGATAAGTTTATATCATATTTCAAACCATGTATTGCACCGCTAGAAGGTGGTGTTAAATCTGGATTTAAAAAACCTGAAGAAGAAGAGTTTGAAATAAGATTATATACATGCAAAGGAAAACGAGTTGTTCATTTGAAACAGGTCCACATATTTCCATACATATGTCAATACAGTTGTTAATTTATGTATGTTTATGTTTATATAAAAGATTTGATTTTTATCTTTTACAAGGTCCCTTTTTCTCGATCTGTGTTGAATCATGATGATGTGTTTATCTTGGACACTAAAGAGAAGATATTTCAATTTAATGGAGCAAATTCAAATATTCAAGAAAGGGCCAAGGCTTTGGAGGTTATCCAGTTCTTGAAGGATAAATATCATGAGGGGACATGCAATGTTGCTATTGTTGGTAGGGCTTTTGATATTGATACTGATATATATGCTTAAATTTTATTTTCTTCTTATTATCTTTTTTATTACACATTTTAGATGATGGAAAACTACAAGCTGAGGGGGATTCTGGTGAATTTTGGGTTATTTTTGGTGGGTTTGCTCCTATTGGCAAAAAAGTCCTAAGTGATGATGATATCATTCCAGATAGGACAACTGGGAAACTTTATAGGTATGAATCTTTCTCTTCGGTTCAGGATTGTTTTATATTTTTTTATTTTTTGTGCGGCTGTACCCAAGTTATGGATATTGTCCAAAAGTTTCAGTTTGAACATTTTGAGTCCAAAAATGTTTCAATTGCACGCATAAGTTCCACGTATGAATTTCTAAATTAACCCGTCATGTGACATCATGTGCACAAAACGTGATGGATATTTTTGTCATTTTACTGAGAAAATTTGTAGAAAAACTTGCTTTTGCTCCAATTTTATTTTTTATTTTTTATGATCATAACAATATTTGGTCTTTTTTTGGCAGCATTGCTGGAGGGAAGGCTGCAGATCAAATTGAAGATTATTCAAAATCGTCATTTGAAAGTGACAAATGCTATCTAATGGATTGTGGTGCTGAGGTGTTCGTTTGGGTTGGTCGAGCAACACAGGTGGATGATAGAAAAGCTGCCTCACAGGCTGCTGAGGTAAAAATAAAGAAATAAATTTGTTTTTACATTATTTTTCATCAGTTACTGATTTTCATCATCAACCATTTATAGGAGTTTCTCACCAGTAATAATCGGCCCAAAGCCACCCTTATAACCCGCCTAATTCAAGGCTATGAGACACATTCATTCAAGTCAAACTTTGACTCTTGGCCGTCATCAACTGCACCTTCTGCTGAAAATAGAGGAAAAGTGGCTGAAAATAGAGGGAAGGTTTCAGGTAATATTGGATGTTAAATTTTGACCCGTTCACACATAAATGGGTTGATTCGGGTTGTGTTTTACCTGAGACGGTCAAATGGGTTGATCAGGTCAACTCGATTGAAAGTTGTTCAAAGTCTATTTCTAGTGCATACAACTTTTTAATTTGTTTAAATCAATCAATTATCTTATAATTGTAATAATATGGTGTTTATAATATTATTAATGTAAAGCTGCAAGAAACTTGCTCATTCTTTTACAAATATACGCAAAGTACTATTTTTGATGCATTTAATGCAACATACTTGCCATTTCTTATGGAGGCATGCAGTTTGTTGCATTAAATGATTAAAAAAATGGTACGTATGTAGCATTAAAAGGTTACAGATTGCATACATATGTAAAAAAATGGTAAGCATGTTGCATTAAATGGTTAAATGATATGTACAATGTTTACATCGGTATAAAGTGTTTCAAAACACCTTCAAGCGAACCTAACAACATTCCTAACAACATTGCCTTTGAACTAAAAAAAAAAAGAATCTATTAGAGGGGGAAATGAAAGATATTTTGTTCTACCATAAAAAATTATTTGATTCTCGCCTTTCAAAGAATTTCCATGATACACAAGAACAATCATTTTTTTGTACTATAACTAATCCATTAGTTCTTTATAAAAACTATCAAAAATATTTTGAGGGTCAAACCAACCCAACCCATATTTAAAAGTGTCCACTTTCATCTGAACTTGTTTTGACACGTTACTCAAACCATATTTTTATTGTTTTTTTTTGTATTTTAGCTCTACTGAAGCAACAAGGTGTTGGGCCAAAGGGAAAAGAAAAAAACGCTCCTGTAATTGAGGAAGTCGTTCCTCCTTTGCTTGAATCTAATGGAAAACTTGAGGTTTAATCGCATATTTATTTCAATATTCATCGGTAAACTTGTTTATTATTTACATTTTTTAAATATTTTGGGCATTTAGGTGTGGTCTATTGATGGTGGTGCTAAGCATCCAGTAGCAAGTGAGGACATTGGTAAATTCTACAGTGGGGATTGCTACATTGTTCTTTACAGTTACCATTCTAGAGAAAAAAAGGAAGATTTTTATCTTTGTTACTGGATTGGAAAGGATAGTACTGAGGTAAAGCAAAAATAATATATTTTTATAATATTTATGTGAACTAAAAAGATTAAATGATTGTATTTTAATCCATCTGTTTTAACAGGAGGACCAAAATACAGCTGCTAAGTTGATTACATCAATGTTCAACTCACTGAAGGGGAGACCTGTTCAGGTACCATACCGTAACCATTCTTTTTTATGTGGCGAAATGGACGGGTCAAATTGGTTGGGTGGGTTGGGTAATCGTTAAAGCGGGTTTGATTTAAAACGATTATTTTCTGGTACAGGTTAGGTTTGGTTGGCCCCAAATGTTTTATGGTCATTTTTTATATTTTTTTGAATATTCAGTGTATCAAATATGATTACAGAAGTTATATTAGTTGGTTATTTCAATAATACGAGGTTTTACGTGTTTAAAATACACTTTGGGAGAGCATCACACCCTAAATATTTTTTAATGTGGGATGGGTCAGGTAACCATCAACATGGGATGGATGGTCCGAATCACTTTTTGTACAATTATTTTTTAACCCGATTTCACCCATTATTAAATAAGCGGGTCAACATGGCTGGCTCTAATGATTAATCTTTTTGTTTTAGGGCCGTATTTATCAAGAGAAAGAACCGCCACAATTTATTGCTATATTTCAACCTATGGTTCTTTTGAAGGTACTTATTGTAACATTTATATAGTTCTAAATCACAATTTTAAATTCTGTTATGAAGTTTAAAGTGATGATATGGTTTTTTCTGTAATTAGGGTGGATTAAGCTCCAGTTATAAAAGCTACATTGCTGAAAAAGGAGTAGACGATGAAACTTACAGTCCAGATAGTGCTTCAATTATTCGAATATCAGGAACTGCTGTGCATAATAATAAAGCTGTTCATCTAAATCCGGTAAGTATATTTAAAAGATGGGAAATTATTTATCAAATTTAATATTCCATAACACCATATATACATTAACTAAGAGTGTGTTTTTATTTGGGTTTTCAAACTGATTATCTGATTATTACTGACTTCTAGCCATAATAATGATCTGATTTGAATATTTCGAATGAACAGATTTTGCTTCTTATTTATCCGATTATTTAACGGCCAAATAATCAGTTTCTGGCTGCAACAAAACAGGTTATCAAAGGGAAAAATAAAATTACGTAATTACCCCCTCCTGTTAACCAAATTTGAAGCTTTTACTCCCATCTCAGTAGACTTAAATTTTCATATAACCATAGTTTGCCAATCACTCAAATAGCTGATTATCTAACTACAACCCATTTTATTACTACTGATAATCTTTTTTATTCAAAATCACATCATCAATCCGAAACGAACATTCAAACACCCCCTAACAAGATAAGTCACTTGACATATATTATTTACACAAGAAGATATAATTACGTGTACAATTATGAATTATAGGTGCCAGCATCTTTGAATTCACATGAATGCTTCGTTGTACATGCCGGGTCCCATCTATACATCTGGCAAGGAACCCAAAGTACTTATGAGCAGCAGCAATGGGCAGTTAAAATTGCTGACTTTTTAAAAGTATGCATTTCATACTCTTATTTAGTTTCTGGTTTCATGCTTCAATACATAAGAAGTTTATGGTTAATTTTTATATTATTTTTTTTTCAGCCCGGGGTAACAGCAAAATATCAGAAAGAAGGAACAGAAAGCGCAACGTTTTGGCTTGGGCTTGGAGGGAAAGAAAATGTCAGCACTAACAAAGTGTCATTGGAAACTATTAGAGATCCTCATTTGTTTGCATTTTCACTTTCTAAAGGTTAGAATTAAAATCTACATTTTTATTTTGGATTTAACATTTTATCCTTTCTAACTTGTTTTTATTACCATTTTTGCTGGTTTGTGGATTTCCAGGAAAATTTGAGGTGGGTTTGGAGTTGGTAAAATACAGTTGGTTGGTTTTGTTAATTATTCCTGTGATGAATGTCTAAAGCAAGATTCTTTTTCTTTTAATTTACTAAAGGCTGAAGAAGTTTACAACTTTGATCAAGATGACTTGTTGCCAGAGGATATGTTAGTATTAGATACACATGCTGAGGTTTTTGTTTGGGTTGGCCAAGCAGTTGACACAAAGGAGAAGAAAAACGCTCTTGACTATGGCCAGGTATTCAGTTAGTGATCAAAATGCGCGGGTAGGGTAATTGTCAAAACATGTTATCTTTTTACAGATCTAAACGATCCAGGTAGGCTTTGGAAGGTCTGAAACACTTATAGTAAAAAAATTAACTTTTTTTTTATAAATTATTGTTATACCATATATTTTTATTAAAATTATATTATTTCAATAATAACGTTATTTTCTGAATAAAATGACTTTGAATGTTTTGTGCAATTAAAACACACTTTCGGAAACTTTGATCTGTTTCCTTTGGAGCTATTTTTTTTTTTAATTTGACCCGTCAATAAAACTGAACCCAAACTAGTTGTTCAAAAGCATGATTGAGCGAGAATGGGCAATTTTTGTACAGGTTGAAGTGGTTTGGATTGACCTAAAACATTTTTAGTCCAAATATCTCATCTTTTATAAATAGTAATCATGATCATAAATTTTTAGTTTTCATTAATAATTTAACTTTTTGAATTATGATTTAGGAGGTTTATGGCCTTAAAAGTACACTTTTGGGACATTGATGTATTTGATTTGTTTCCATCAAGCTAGTTTTTAGGATTGTAATTGTATGATCTATTAAAGGTAAAAGAAAACCGGAATTGACCCATTCATAACTAAATGGGTCCAAATTGCCACATCGGGCATTTTTGCATAGAAAATTTACCCTTTTATTACGAATTTGATTTCAGAAATACATAGAATGGGCTGAATCTCTGGACGGATTGTCCCCACGTGTGCCATTATACAAAGTTCCAGAAGGAAATGAGCCTAACTTCTTCACAACATATTTCTCATGGGAACCTTCAAAAACATTAGTATGTGCAATTGTTACATGTTATTATCCATCAACCCGTTTTAATGGCTATTTGGATAATGATTTGTTTTTGTTTTTATTTTTTCTCAATGCAATTAGATACCAGGGAACTCATTCCAAAAGAAGATTACTGTACTGTTTGGAGGAGGCAATGAGGTAAATTCCTGACTAAAGTTGTTAAAAAGAACCTGAATGACACATTTTTGTAAATGTTTGGGCTGATTTGGGCCCAGTGGGTTGAACTGGGTAAAATTGGGCTGGAAGCTAGGTTATTCAGAGATTTGGGACCGTTTCAAAGTTACCCGTTTGGACCTGAATCTGTTTTGATCCGTTATCTGACCCGATCCAGCCCATTTGACCCGTTATCTAACCCTAACCTCCATTTTTGCCAGCTGTACACTTTACTGACTTTTGGTGTTAACACAGAGCCATGGGAATCAAGGTGGTGGTGCAACTCAAAGAGCTTCAGCCTTGGCTGCCTTGAACTCAACTTTTAACGCACCTGGTGGTGGCGGTAAAGGACCCGCTGCAGCAAAAGGTTCAAGTGCTGGTTCACAGAGAAGAGCTGCAGTTGCTGCATTATCTGGTGTTCTTACTGATGAAAAGGCCAAAGTCGATGAACCCTCTCCCGACTCACCTGGTATTCAAAATGGGTCGAGTCCGTTTGACCCTGCCCACAAACACTATATTTACCCCCCTTTTGATTTATATAAATAATTAATGCGTAAATATTTGATTACAAACCATAATCCATGACAATCATAATTTAACAATTTTGAAAAAGGAGATGTAGGTGGTCTTATTATTTCTGCAACTGAACACATTTCTGATAACGTTTTCAACCCATCTGACCTGTTCCTTTATTAATAAATATTTTGGCTTAACCTCTTTCGTACCCATTTACAGGGTAAAAATTGTCATCTGTAGATTTCAACCAAATCATGCATCATCCCACATAAAAAGATTGATGGATTGTTTTGAAATATCATTTAACAAGATTATGCAAATTGTAATTAATATTTATTATTCGAGTTGTATTTGATCTAAATGAACTGTGTGCTAATTGTAATGCATACTGTTTGAACATGCAGAGAAGCCTGAAGAAGCCCCTGAAGAATATGTAGAACCATCTGAACCCATTCCCGAAGACCACGATTCAGAGTCAAAAGTGGCAATTGAGGAGGATGAAAACGGTATTTTATCAAGTCAATCCACTTTCAGCTATGAACAAGTCAGGGTTAAGTCAGAGAACCCTGCTCCTGATATTGATCTTAAGAGGAGAGAGGTTAGTTTTCTACAAAATTTCGTAGAATTATATAATTGTGGTGGAAAATAGGCTGATTAAAACGGTTTGGGGGTCAAAACAGTCATTTTTCTGTTGATTTGCCGAAAAGATTTATAAATAATTCGTATGACGGATTTTTGAATTATATTATCACAATAATAATATAATTTTAATTGGATAAAATGTGGCTGGCGGCTGGGTAACAAGTTAAAACAGGGTCATTGTTTGGGTTGGGTTGAAACCGGTCGTTTGAGGTCGGGCTGGCCCATAACCTTTTTTATTATATAAAATGTATTATCAGTAATAATCCATTTTTTTGAAAAACATAATATCGGAAGTTTTTATGTATTAAAGTACATCTTGGACGA
This sequence comes from Smallanthus sonchifolius, assembly GCA_023525975.1. Lineage (NCBI taxonomy): Eukaryota > Viridiplantae > Streptophyta > Magnoliopsida > Asterales > Asteraceae > Smallanthus > Smallanthus sonchifolius. The sequence continues at coordinate 2,122,363 of CM042045.1, read as the reverse complement.
GTTTTAGCTTGTTTAACATAATTAGGGATGTAAACATGCCGAGCTGAGCTCGAGCTCGGCTCATTCAGTTTAACAGAGCTTGAGTTGGGCTCGTTTCGAGCTCTATACCCAAAGTTCTAGCTTGGTTCGTTTAGGACTCTATATGGCTCTTGAGAAATTTTTCAAGTTAATTGTTTAATTATTTTATTTATATACATATATAATTATTTATATATATATTATTTAGTTATTTTAATATAATTGTATGTATAACTATTTTTATTAAGTAATATATATTTATATTTATTATATAAGCTTGTGACTTTAGCCATGCTTGGTATATGAAGCTCGGGCTTCGGCTCGTTTATTAAATGAGCTTATTTTTAGGCTCGAGCTCGTTTAAACTCGGCTTGATTCGTGGTTTTAACGAGCCAATCTTGAGTAGCTGAGCCATAGACATAATCAATCGGTTCCCTTCTGATATCACACTGGTTTAAGACATCTTGAAACGGGTTATTCTAAAGTATATGGATTGAAACTGTCACCTCTAATGTTTAATTTTTTTTTATAAATGTTTTAGGCTTATCTTTCTGTTGAAGAATTTGAGTCTGTGCTTGGGATGACAAGAGAGGAGTTCTATCAGTTGCCAAAATGGAAGCAAGATTTGACTAAGAAAAAAGTTGATCTCTTTTAAAAATCTTACTCCTTAAAGCACACCAAGTAATAAACACTAAACACACCACCATTATCAACATATTAATAACACCATTATTTTCAAAATTGATTATTTTCGGTTTCGACCCGATCAATCTGCCTGATTATACAGGCATGTTCTTGATTGTGGTATGATATGATTATAGTATTTAGTATCTTGTCTTTTTGTTATATCATGCTGGAGTTAAAAGAGTCATTCTTTTGCCTCCTTCAAGATTATAGCAAAATAAAGTCTTTTTTTTTTTGTTATTTTCTGCTGTCTTTTATAACTATTTAAGAAGGTAGTGCGATTTGTATTCGAATTCTGTTACATAATGGATACAGATTCATTGTTCTTGATGATATTATGTTATCGTTTATTTACGATTGGTAGCAATTGTTTAAGTAACTAAGTACTGTCATACCGCGATAAAATATGCATAGATTATGGTTCTTATCTTCACATTGATGTGAGATACAGAGTTAGTTTAAAGAGAAATAAAGTTTATATCAACATTCTTCTTGAGACGAACAAAGATACAGGACAAAAATCAATTATTGGTAGGAAGTAGAACTGCCTCTAGAAATGGCTTTTGATTTTTGTGCAATGAGCATTAACGTGTAATCAACAGTAACATGTGTTGGTGTGGAAGACCAACTATCAGGAAAATAGTCGATTATAAGCGGTAACTAAGTAATTAATTATAGCAATAACTAATCTACTGTTGATAGAACTTTTGGTAACATACTACCAGAATTAATCGTCAAACTAATACACTGTTTCACGAAGTATTGAGATGTTTCAATAAAACATTGTAATGATTCCCAACTTAAAAAGCAAATTTTTTTAATACAGTTTCATAACAGAAAACTACATATTATTCTTGATTTTTTGAGTTATCCGATTAAGATTTCGTATGTACCATCAAAATACTCATTCTGATAGTGATGACACAATTAAGAAAGATCACCCGGAAATTTACCCAAGTAAAATTTAGGATGATACTAACAAACTATAACTGGACAGGACATCCCATACTAGTGGTAGACCCAAAAAAAGATTTTATTGGTGTCGGAAATTTTCGATGTTCGAATGTCTATTAAAAGGGATTTTTCAGTCGGTCGGGTCATTAAAATTTTTCCCCATAAGCTGGGTCATCGAACTTTTTTCATTGATTATATGTTATAAATCTAATATTCTACTAAATAATATACCAAATAATCAAATGATAGAGTTTAATCTAGTGTAAAAGTAAAAAAAAAATACTTCATTTATCAGAGAAAACCTACAAAAAATACTTAAATTCGTGTTGTTTGCTCTTTTGGTAACATATTTGAGAAAGTGAAGGGCACCACTTTGACATGCGACCTAACTCTTGCAGGCGATAATGGCAGGTGATTGTGATTAGTTGGGGGTGTGGGACTTCTCATTTAATAGACGATTGTTCTCGTTCACCGAATCAAATTTGATGGAGAAGGGGGGGGGGGGTTGACAAAGCCGGTTAATTGTTTAGAAGCGAATCGATGAGCTTAAGATAAAATTTTATTTAGTTAAATTGTTAGTGGCCTAGTGAGCTTAATTGTTTATAAAGCTTATTAAGGAGTATGTTCAAGTAACTGATTAATTTATAATAGATTTATATTTGTTAATTGGTTTATAATAATAAATAAGTATATATTTATAAAATTTTAAATAAACTTTATAGTTGTCATTTTGGTAAAAAAAATGAGTCGGTGTCAAAGTTTCTAAATCGTATATATAACAAACATATTTTTTCCATAGGACTCAGGTGACCCCATCCAATCCATGTGGCTACACCACTTTCCCATACCGGACTCAATGCATATGTTATAATATTTAATTACTGTTATAACAAATATGGTTTTTGGTATGGTATGGGTCGGTACAAAATGATTATGACCCAGGACGTAATCGATTTTTTTTAATTTAGTTAAAAGACACCGATTTAGCCTAGAGTGTGAGTTCGGTTAAAGGTATAGTTCGAAACTGAACGGGTTCAATATCGATACCAACCTAATGGTATCTTTGCACACACTCATAGCTTGAGCCTTGAGGTGGTTTTGGTGTTTGCAAAAGTGGTCGAAAGTTTACCAAAAGAATCAAATATAAATATAAGTATACATATTTTAATTCTTAAAAGAAGGAAACGAAAGTCGTGTTAAACCAATAAATAAATTAAAGGAAAGACCATATGCACATGCTTTCAAATATACTTCGGTGATCTCACGTTACGCTATTGACTTGTATTTAAAAAACATAATACGAATTAATATTTAAAATTAATAGTTCTATTCATTATAACTATTTTTTATTATGTATGCTTTGCAATTGTATTTAACAAGTTTATATTATTACTTTTGATGATTTTAACATCACTCTTCTTTTTATATATATATATTTTTTCAATATTCCAGTTTGATATAATGTAAAATTCACTTTGAATATTATTTATGTCCATCCAAAAGAATCATAACACAAATAACATAAAGAGTTGAATATAGTCGATTTAAAAAGAAAGTGATTTGTATTCATGCGGCACGATGATTATTGCATATATCACGGCACATATTCTTTTATACTTTTTTATCTTTATGTGATAGTATTTAATTATGTATTCAACTAGACTTTTATCCCACGTTTTGCGAGGAGCGTTGTCGTTTTTTCTCCGCATTACACAGCAAGAGTTTGATCGTCATCGTTTTGACTCATCGTAACCATACAAGCGAACACTGATACTGTCACACCCCCAATTTCAACTAACGGAGTTTTACCGTTTGGGAAGTGACAAACCAGGATCTCAGTCATTAGTTACATTGAACGACACTATATGGGACTAAAATGAAAATATCATAAACGATCAAAGTAAATGCGGAAGCGTATAAAGAAAGTAAATGCGCAAGCGTATAAAGAAAGTAAATGCGCAAAACAAACGCGCCCAAAAAGTCCAGTCCAAACATAAACGAAAACAGTCCAAACATAAATAAAAACAGTCCGAATGTAATAAAATATAATTCAAAAATAGGACTCCATGCATGTCCTATATGTGCACATGTGTCTTATCTTAGCGACCTGAGAAAACATATAAGAAAAGATGTCAACACGAGGTTGGTGAGTTCACAGGTTTCAATATGTAAATAAACGTTTACCAGATTTATTGTACAATCAATATATATATCAACAGGTAGCTAACCCATTTCATGTTTGCTATTATGCTCGCAACCGTAAACTGACTGTTTGAATGCCTCCCACCAGGCCTATCAACCATGGTGCACAATTAGGTCAATATTGCACCCGTTCGATGTCCAATCGAGTTAGCGCGACTAACGCGTGTGAGGTTTGTCAAACCCAGTAGTACTACCCAACATACCTCGCTATTCTCATATTTAAACCGTTCGATGTTGAGACTTTCATGATAGAGTTTACGCATAGTCATAACAAGTGATACATAATGAAGTATAAAAATCAAAAAGTGTTTACGTCATGTTTTCTCCCCCAGTTTAAAAGCAGTAAAAGGGGCCGTGAAAACTCACCTGATTGCGTAGGAAGTAATCACACAAGTATGAGATTGAAATCTCAAGCGTTAGCCCGACACGGCTCACGAATGCCCTAGAATTACAACATAATTATTAGGGATAAAATAGGATATGTGACGACGACACGGAATGTGGAACGTCCTAAAAAGAAACGCTCTAATGATCAAGAGTAGACGAACATGTCTACGGGAATACGGATTTCTAAGATAAATAATTAGAGTGATTACGATACGCGACGAAAGACAATAATTACAATAAATAAATATATTCAACCGTCTTCGTCATTAAATAATGATTTAGAAAAATAATATTATTATTATTTTTAAACTCGCATAGCTACTACGATAACTATTGATGTGATAAAAATAATAATATACTATTTTTATTCGAGAATATGATTACGGGTAGACGATATAAATAATTATATTATTTATAAATTTAAAATGTTTCACAATACTTAGAAACATGACGAAAATGATATATATATATATATATATATAAATATATTATTTTTAATAGGAGTTACGGTTTAAAAATAATATATTTTATATTATTTTATTCGAGGTTATAGGTTAAATAATATATATATATATATATATATATATATATATATTATAAAAATATGAAATATATATCAAAGATGGTTTATAAAATCAATCCCGAGTCCACGGATAGTTTTCTGGTCTAAAACTCATTTATATATTAATATAATAATATGGGAATTTATTTTATAATTAAAATCTCAATAAAATGCACATAAAAAAAGAAAACAGGGGAGGAGGATTCGAACCCGGGTCTCCTCCCCATAAGCACACACACTTAACCAGTCCCACGCGCTAGGGTAATCGCATACGGATCCGGACAAAATTGGTTTTAATCAACAAACCCACCGTGATTCCCCCTTTTAGCGTGAACCGAACCAAAACCCATCCCAAATCCATCGATTTGGATATCGATTGAACCAGAAAACATATAGGTTTTGTTACTTAGGGTATTTCGAATCTAGGTATGACTTTAATTGCAAAACCATTGAGTTTTAAATCGTTAAATCTCAGTCTCAAGAACCGAAACCCTAAAACACGAATAAGAAATCAATTTGATAAAATTCGATGTTAAAAAACTTTGAATTCATAGGACTTTTACCAAATTGAACCTTGTGAATCTGATGACAGATTAATTGAATTGAGGTTAATCCTAAAATCAAAACCCTCCAAATCCGTATATGAATAAGCCCTAGATTCCGGATTTTGACAAATTCGATGATATTTGGTCAAACAAACATGTGGCTTTCATTGAGTGACAGATTACGAAGTTAAACATGTGAATTAATTGGATTATGATCGAGTCTAGAATCAAAAGCCCCAAATCTATTTTATAGTTCAATTCGATGCTAATTGCTCGAATTATCATAGGGCTTTCAGATTACGAGTAAAAACGAATGTGAGGGAATGTTTAATTACCAAAATGCGATGAGAATTGAAGGTGCTCGACCAACTTGAGTTCCGACTTCGACGATCTCGGGCTCCGACGATTTCAACAACGATTCCAGTCATATTGGCGTGCGGGATAGCTTCTGTGGAGTTCGTAGGGTGTGTGCAGATGTTCAATTGCAAGGAAAACAGACGAATTGTTGTGAATTTGATAGCGGTTGATGGGGGTGTCGACGGTTTCGAGATATACGATCATAATGGAATTAATTCGAACGTAATGCAAATGATTAAGACTCATTGATGATCGGTTATGGCATTAAAAGATCAATTCCGTTACGAATTCAAGCAATATTCGGTTATGATTTGTGAATTTGGATTCAAGTTTGCGAGTTTGACTTTATAAAAGTCAACAGGAACAAAAACCCTTCAATTTTGACTTTCTATGGTCAACAGATTGAGTTTAGGGACTTGGCATGATAAGTCCTTGAAGTTTGAGATCAGAAAATGACAGAATTGGTCCTTGGGGTTTAATATTGAGTTAACTGGGTTAGGACTTAACAGAAAATTTAACGGGAAATCTAACTGAGTTAACTTGAAAAGTCGGATTGTCACAGATACCGGATACGATAATACCACAACACTACTAATGATGTTGTTCGCTCATAAACGATTGGGTTTGTCACAGTATCACAACAGTAACGTCGCTCGCTATGGCATACGACACAAAAAATATACTTGATTTTAAATACAGCTTTATTTAAAAAAAATTATATCAGAACATTCACAAAAAAGTATCACATTCCATTTTTTTAAAGGTAACAAACGAATGTTATTAGAAAATAAAAAATTATTAGAAAGTTAATCAAGTTAAAAACGTATATTATAAAAACAATTATTCGACCAACCACTAGATACGTGGACCAACGGGAACAAATCACTATTCACTCGAATTGATTTTGTATATGATATAGATTTTTACCAAGGGGACTTCTTTGGTGGTAAAGTCAAAAGCGGTGCACGAGATTAGAGGGTCTTCGTCGGTTAAAATAAAAAGTAAAAAAGTAAGGTTAAATCGTTATTTCGTTAACAGTGATATACCAAGCAATTGTAGGGTGGGGTTGGGTCTAATGGCAAAACAATTTTGAGTTAACTGGTTAAACTTTTATTGAGGTAAAGGGTTTAAACGCCCCTTGAGGTAAAGAATTCAATTCTCGCATATAACATATTAATGTAAGTTATTAAAATGAGCCTCCAGGTATAGGTACCGATATAAAAAAAGCAAGCAATTGTGGTGTATAAATCAAAAAGTCTTCGTGAAAAAGATCTAGATTTTTTCCATAAATATCTAAAAAAAAGTCTAGATTTTCCATAAATCCCAACCCTAACAAATCTAACATCTTCATAAATACAATATATAATAATTGAAACCCATGGATATATTGCTCTTTATGTGTGTTGTGTTTAGTTTTAAAACTATATACAAATTGATAATCATAAGTATAATGTTATATAACAATGCATATTGTGATATTAACTCTGAAAAGCACATGGATGGTATGATTTATAACTACAATAAAAAAAAAAACAAACAATTGGAACCAAATTTGACAATATTTGTCATTAGTTTATCTCATCAACCATTTTATGCTAATCATTTCTATTAAATAACATGTCACGTCACCGGGACAACTTCCACTCCACCATTATTGAACAATTTATATAACATAAATAACTAGTTTGGTACAATTAGAATATCATCACCGGTATAAGAAAACATCAAATAAAAAGTCTAATTTGATTAAAAATTCTAAAAAGTAATCTTATCTATATAATTAAATGATTAACGATAGAGATTTAAGTGTATGAAAAATAAGGGGTGGAATGGTATTTAAGTAATAGTCACTTTTGTTGATTTTTTTCAACTTCTCTCACTTTTTTTAAACGTTTATTACTTTTTCACAGGACATTATTTTTTAAAAAATTACACCATAAAATCGAGCGTTTTATTATCTTTAATTTGAGTATAGTATTGCTATATTTTTTTGCAAAAATAAAAACGACACTTAATAAAATTGTGTTACTTTACGTAAATGTGCTGGTTTCTCGTAAATGTGCTGGTTTCTGGTAAAACAGCACAATTTAACACATTAAAAATTTGTTGGTTTCTGGTAAAACAGCACATGTTACGTAAATATAATGGTTTCTTTAATGTATGTTACTTTTAGAGCATTCACAACCCGTTCTTTATATTCCGTATCTTTATCCTTATAATTACACTAAAAAAACACTACTTTTTTATATTTTATCTCTACTTTTCTCTCTCTGTATCCTTATCCTTACAATTATACTAAAAATCACTACTTTTATCCTTATATTTACAAAAAAACCTTATATCTTTTCTCTCTATTCCACTCACAACTACTTTAAACCACTCCTTAAAATATACAAAACTCACTCACATAATTATACCAAACGGGTTGTGAATACTCTTAGTCAATTATTATGTGGCTAATTTGGTAGCATTCTTTAAAAATAAAAATTTAAAGCATCCATACAAAAAAAAAAAAACGGTTCAGTGGTAGACAACAAAAAACTTATCCATCAAAATGTTGTTTTGTGCTGGTTTTGTTTTGTGTTGGTTTGATATACTAGTTTTGTTGTGCTGATTTTGTTTGTGTTTGGTTAGCTAAGAAAAGCAAGTTACACAATGGACCGTGTTCTTTTGGTGTTGTAAAACAACACAAGTAATTGTTATGTTTGGTGTTGTTTTATGATAAAATAGCACAGTTAATTGTGCTGTTTTACAATGCAACATGGTTAGTTGTGCTGTTTTACTATAAACCAGCACATTTACATAAAGTAGCACAATTTTCCTAAGTGTCGATTTTGTTTTTACAATAAAATATAGCAATACTATACTCGAATTAAAGGTAAAAAACAATCGATTTTATGGTGTAGTTTTTTTAAAAAATAAGGTCGTATGAAAAAGTTATGTACGTTTAAAAAAAGGGGAGAATTTAAAAAAAAAGTCAACAATTGTGGTTTTCCAAGAATGTCCCCCACCTCTTATTTTCGTACACTTAAATCCGTACACTTGATCATCCAATTGAATGGATGAGATTGCTTATTACGCTTCTTAGCCAAGTGACACTTTTTAGGAGAACCATCCCCCACCAATATAAACAAAAGTAAAAATATGTAGATCTCTATAATATTTAACTTTGCCATTTTTGTACATATTTAACACGTGAACCAAGATACTAAAGTGATAAACTTATTAATAAGAGGTTGGTTAAACCTACCTCCTCATCTAAATTTTTATTATATCCCTTCTTAAAAACATAAAATCGAAGGAATATTTTTTATTTTTTAGTTTAAAAGGGTGGAATAATAGTGAAGTGATGAATGAAGCCTTTAATAAAAACTCTCTGCTATAGTCGAAGGGTAATGCTCTCACAAAGGTGTTGTAATCAATGTTTTAAAAACCAGATTAAACCGGCCACTAGTCCGGTAAGTTTGAGCCCGATAAATTGGAAAACCGGTATGTTAATTGAACCGCCGGTATTACTGTGTTATACCGGTTTTAGTTACAAGTAAAATTTTATGTTTAAAATTTTAAAAAAGTTGTTTGCCGGGATACACACAAAGTCACAAACAGAAGACTTGTTGATCAATTACCTTACCTACAACCCAGTTTATAAAAAAAAATCAATTGATATGCTTCTCTTCAGAAAATAGCGGCCCATGTAAAAACTATGTTTAACCATCATCCTTCTGCTTGCCGTTAAAAACATTTAAGCGATAAAATTTTTATTTAAAATTGTAGGAAACGAAAATAGTTATGTTCTTATTGATTAGGATTATGATGATGGTGAATTTTTATCTTTTAAGCAATCATGAAATTAATACATTTAACATTCCAATGACATAAAACAATTTTGCACTTTTATTTAAAAAAACTTATTGAAAAATTGAGTGGTTTTAAATTATCTTTTGATAATGGATTAACTTTTGGATTAATTTTTATCATGGAATCATATATTTTTGGATTACTTTTTAAGTTATAGTTGTATTTTTATGAAATTATAGGTTTACTAGTTAACCCGGTTGTATGGTTGTCTTTAGTTTTTTTTTTAAAACGGATTGTACGGTTGTCTTTATTTTTTTTTTGCCGGTATTGGTAATATCGGAGCCGGTATTGGTATTGGTTTTTTTTAAAACGAAGTTAAATAGACTTTTTATTATATATCATAGGCTAGCGGACGCCAGGTTATGACACCGTTTTCGGTATTGGTATTATCAGAGCCGGTATTGGTATTGACTTTTATGCTTTCGACGAGCCAAAAATAACATCATTGCTGGTTTTTGTGTTATTGGAACGAGTATCGGTATGCGTTTCTATGATTTTTTACGATCTGTATTACGCGGGAAAAAACGACCAAACTCCCGCCGCGAAGCGGGGAAAAAAACTAGTTTATTTAAATACTTACAACTTTTTAAATTATATTATTTTAAAAATCATTAATTAATTTTAAAAATCATATTTTAATAATCACAAATACATTACAATAACCTTAAATGCAAGTGTCGGTGACATCCAACCCATCTCCTCTCAACTTTATTAAAATGGCAAAAGTCACATTCGACTTGTAAAATGTCACTTTGACCTCCTCAAGTTTTTAAAGTTTCGAGTTTATCATCCTTTAATATATATAATTTGATTTTTTTATAATAACTTTGTTTTTTTTTTCTTGACGTCCCGATATAATATTTTTTTTAAAAATGAGTCATATTCAAAATAGTAGATTTTTTAGGTATCGTGGGTTATATCGATTGACAGTGACGTGCTGACACCATAAAGACTGAGATTGACGCCGACTGAAAAGCATCAGTACCGTTATCTAACTGTTTTTTAACTATGATTCCTTTTGTGCTTAGTCACATTAAGGTCGACCTACCACCGTGAAACGTGGGAGAAAATTTGTTTAACAATTTTTTTTTGTACTTAGCTATGTTAATGTCATCGTATAACCCTTTTAAGGTATGTTTTATGACGTGGAGCGCTAGGCAAATTTTCTAGTTTAGTACTATAGTTACTTAATATATGAATATAATTATCTTTTTATATGAAAAACAGTTAAATATTTCTTCAATACAATAGTCAGCAAAACTCTTATATTAGAATATGTATATTTTTTTTGTTTTAGTGAAGAAGGACAAATATGGTCCCGTCATCATTGCTTACCATCAACATTCTATCAAGAAACAGATCCGTGCCCTTGTTGGATGGACGGATAATGATAGTGGATAACATTTGGTGTCATCTTCTTAACCTAGTAGGTATGGAGTAAAAAGACACATCGAACACCGGGTGGCTAAATGACTGCTGGAGGAAGGAAGGAAAAGGCGAAAATGGCGGCGCAAGTTACAAAGTTCTTCGTGGCTAATATTCCGGATGGATGCAGACCGTGGGATTTGGCGTCCATTCTCAAAGATTTCAGAGACATTGCAGGATCATACATCACGAGGAAAAGGAATAAAGAAGGTCTCAAGTTTGGTTTTGTCAGTTTCAGAGGGGTTAAAGACCGGAAGGAGATGGAGAAGAGTTTGAGGGGTTTGAAAATGGGTAAGTATACGCTCAAGATTAACCTGGCGAGGTTTGCGAAGGAAAATGGTTCAGCCGAGTCAGGAAGATTATCTGCAGGTAATGGTCCCGCTGAAAAATGGAAGGAGGACGTAACCAACATTAAGAGGAATGATGCATTCACCATACAGGGATGCTCATACAGCTCGGTTTTAATGAAAGACATGGTGGATGCTAAAAGGAAGGTGGACGAGGTGGTGTCGGAGGAGAGAGTGGTCAATGTTCATAAGGAGACAAGTGCATTCTTTGATTTGCAAGGTAGAGCGGTGGTCAGAAGAGCAAAGGATTTTGGGCATGAAGGATAACCTTAGTAAGGCAGGAGTTAGTGGGTCTAAACTTTACTATCTAGGAGGGCTGATCATGATGCTTGCGTTTGAGGATGACACCGAGGCCACGGATTTCATTTTAAACGTCAATATGTGGAAGGAGTGGTTTGCGTCTTTGGATATTTGGTCTGGTCAGTCTATGGCTTATGAGAGGCTGGCATGAATTAAGTTTCACGGCATGCCGTTGCATCTTGCTGAAAATAAGGTTTTCGATGACGTGGCCTCGCTGTTTGGGAAGGTGGTGAAGGGGTCTCAGTTGACGCCGAAGGACTGGGACTTGTCTACAAACAGTGTTGGTGTCTTGGTTGATCAAGGTTCAAGAATAGCGGATTCGGTGACTCTCAAGTGGAAGAATAAAAGCTTTAAAGTGTGGGTTTTGGAAGAGTTGGATGACTGGGTGCCGGATTGCTTGTTTGATGAAGAATGGCCGGAATTGGTGAACGGAGAAGATGAGGGGCCGGACTACATAAGTTCGCCGGTAAGTAAGTCGGATGGTCAAGAGGTCGAACAGCCGAAGAGTTTCTCATCGGTGCATGTGGTTACGGGTAACGAGGGAGATCAAAGGGTGCATGGGGACTCTCCGGCGGTGCACGTGAGTAGCGATGTTCCAGATATTAATGTGGGGCCTTTCCCCATGCTCGTTGGGAAAGAAGGTATTAAAGGTGGTCTTTTTGATGAGGCAGGGGTGGGGACACAACATGTTCACATTCCTGGGATTAACTCAGATGCGGGAGTTAATGTCGCTGGTGGGGCCAAGATAGGTGAAATTATATCTGAGGATTTCAATTTGGGCTATGGCAGTAACAAAAAGAATGGAATGAGGAAGCCCAAGTTGTTGGCCCAAACTCGTGTTACTAAGCCTCAAGGGGTTTCCCCTGGGATCAAGAGGCCTCTCAAAACACCCAGGCAGAATGATGAGGATCATTTTTGTTTTCCTTTACCTGGCTCCAACACCGACTCTGGTAACCCAAAAGGGGTAAACCGGGATACTGGTTTGTCTCCGTCTGCTGGTTTATTGGACTTAAATCTCAGGGCATCGTCGGCGGAAACATTGGTGGACGATCCTCATCCTGTGGATTCTCAGACTAAGGGGCTCAAGTTTGACGGCAGGTATCAAGGATCAGAGAACGAGGTAGAAGTTGCAGCGACAATTGAGGTTGGTGCGCAGGTGGGGGTTGATTTCAGGCTTCGGTCAGATGTGATCAACAAAATTCTCGGTACATCAGGTAACAATGGGGTGGACCAATGAATTTTCTCTCTTTAAATGTTCGCGGTATTGGGGGTTTGGAGAAGCAGGGGTGGGTCAAAAATCTGAAATCGAAACACGGTATCAATTTTATGGCGTTCCAAGAAACTAAAAAAGATTCGGTGCTGGTCTCCGACGTCGCTGGCTTTTGGGGGAACAGAAAGTTTGGGATGGAAAGTGTCGATTCGGTTGGTTTCTCAGGAGGGCTGATTTGCATGTGGGATCTGTCTGTGTTCCACCAGACCGATGTTACTAAGAATAGGAATTATTTGCATATCAAGGGTAAGCTTGCGGGGAGTGGTTCTGTGCTTAATGTTTTAAATGTGTATGCTCCTCAGAGTATCGTGGCTAAAAAGCTCCTGTGGGATGAGCTGGTTCAGGTGATTTCAGAGTTTGATGGTTTTTGGGTTGTCACAGGAGATTTTAATGCGGTTCGGAACCGCGAAGAAAAAAAGAATTGTGCTTTTAAACAGATTTGTGCTGACAATTTTAACACTTTTATTTTTGATGCTGGTTTAATTGAATATAATATGAGTGGTAGAAAGTTTACATGCTCTTCGGCTAACGGAAGGAAATTGAGCAAACTGGATAGATTCCTGGTCAACCCAGGTTTTTTCAGCTCGTGGCCAGAAGCGAGTGTGGAGGCGTTTTCGAGTTATTTGTCTGACCATAGCCCTATCATCTTGAAGTCTGGTTCAGTGAATTTTGGGGCTAGGCCTTTTCGGATTTTCGACTCGTGGTTTGACAAACCGGGGTTTGAAGAAGAGGTTGCTAAGGCTTTGAAGAAGGAGTCCGTGTATGAAGGCCCCCCTGACGTTGCTCTTATGAGAAAACTTTGTGATCTCAGAGTTATCCTAAAAACATGGAGGGACGACATGTTGAAAAGGAATTCTGAGGAGGTGGCTTTGGCTATGACAGATCTTGAAAATATACAGACTGTTATGGAAGAAAGGGATTTGACCGAAGAAGAGGAGTGGATCATGTCGGAAAGTAAAAAAGTGTTAAAAGAGGAAGAAGAGCGGAAAAGTAGAGACTTAAAACAAAGATCGAGGCTAAAATGGGCAAAGGAAGGCGACGAAAATTCAAAGTTTTTCCATGCTATGATAAACTGTAGGAAAGCAAGTAATTTTATTCATGGTTTGGAGGTGGATGGATCGTGGGTGTCGAAGCCATCTTTAGTAAAAAAGGAGGTTTATCGGTTTTTTAAAAAGAAATTCGTTGAAGAATGTGTTGACCGTCCTCGGCTCATGTGTCCTGATTTAAAGAAGATCTCAGAGGCCGACTCTATGTTTCTGAATGCTCGGTTTACGCTTGAGGAGATTAAGGGTGCTGTTTTCGAGTGTGGTGACGATCGGGCCCCGGGCCCCGACGGTATCAATTTCCGTTTTGTTAAGCATTTTTGGCAATTACTAGAGGACGATTTTTTTAGAATTATGGCTGAGTTTTTTGAACATGGGGTTATCAATATGGGATGCGGTTCTTCTTTGATTGCTATGATTCCTAAAGTTAAGGACCCGATCGGGCTGAAAGATTACCGGCCGATAAGTTTAGCGGGAATCATTAACAAAGTGATCTCTAAGATTTTGGCGAATAGACTCAAAAGGGTGTTGGATTCCATAATCTCTCCGTCTCAATCAGCCTTCATTAGTGGGAGATACATTCTAGATGGTCCGCTGGTTATTAATGAAATTCAAAACTGGATCAAAAGAGTCAACAAGAAGGTTTTTATGCTTAAGATTGATTTTGAAAAGGCTTATGACAACATAAACTGGAACTTCGTGTTGGATATTCTCGCTCAAATGGGATTTTCCAATAAGTGGTGCTTATGGATTAAGGGTGTTATCTCATCGGCTAGGGCTTCGGTTCTGGTTAATGGTGCCCCGACCTTCGAGTTTAAATGTCATAAAGGTATGCGCCAAGGGGACCCTATTTCCCTTTTCCTTTTCGTGATTGTTATGGAAGCATTGTCGTGTATGATCAGAAAGGCTTGTAGTTTGGGTATTGTCAAAGGCGTATCTCTTCCCAATGATGGCCCTGTAGTTTCTCATTTATTTTATGCTGACGATGCCATCATCCTTGGGGAGCGGAGTAGGGATAACATCCTCAATGTTGTGAGAATTATGAGGTGCTTTTACGCGTGCTCGGGGCTTCAAATCAATTTTGGCAAATCGAATCTATTCGGGATTGGGGTGCATTTAGGGGAAGTCGAATAGATGGCTGTGTTAGTTGGTTGTAAAGCTGAGTCTCTCCCGTTCAAGTATCTCGGTTTGACTGTTGGGGCAAATATGAACCGGATTTTCAATTGGTGACCGGTTTTTGACATTTTTGAGAAGCGCCTTTCATTATGGAAAGCCTCTTTTCTTTCTATAGGTGGTAGAGTAACCCTGATTTGGTCAGTTCTCGAAAGTCTTCCCTCTTATTATTTTTCTCTTTATCGCGCTCCGGCTAAAGTTGTGGAGGA
Organism: Smallanthus sonchifolius; assembly: GCA_023525975.1. NCBI lineage: Eukaryota > Viridiplantae > Streptophyta > Magnoliopsida > Asterales > Asteraceae > Smallanthus > Smallanthus sonchifolius. The sequence continues at coordinate 2,107,029 of CM042045.1, read as the reverse complement.
TTTGGAGTCTTTGATAAGAAAGTTCCTTTGGGGGGGTTCTTCGGAGGAAAAAAAGTTGCATTGGGTTGCGTGGGATAGAGTTGCGTCTCCAAAAAAGATGGGAGGATTGGGGCTTCATTGCCTTAGAGATGTGAATATGGCTTTGTTAGCTAAGTGGGGATGGAGATATAAAAACGAGAAGGAGAATTTGTGGGTTAAAGTTGTAAATGCGTTGCATGTTGGAGGATCAGATTGAGACTTTCTCCCGGCGAAAAAGGCTTATGGTGGAGTTTGGTGTAACATCGCTTCGGTTCTAAAAAAGCCTTTGGTAGATAACCTGCCATTTCGCAACCTGTTTAAGGGAGTGGTGGGTAGGGGAGACAACATTATGTTTTGGCTCGATCCTTGGTTATACGACGTTCCGTTGAAAGAGAAGTTCCCCTCTCTTTTCCATTTAGAGGTGGTGAAAACATGTTGTGTGCGCGATCGTCTAGACGGTGAAGGCCTTTGGTTATGGAGACACGACCCGGATTCTGAAGTGGAAGAGGCTGAATGGCAATCCTTATGGGTGGCTCTGGGATCGGTCAGTTTGTCTGACACTCCGGACAGGTGGAGTTGGTTGGGCTACGGTTCGGAGGGCTTCTCGGTGGCTGTAGTGAAAAAGCATTTAGATTCAAAGAAAGATTATAGCAGCCGGTTCGTCATGGATTGGTGCAAGTGGGTTCCGCAAAAATGTAACATTTTTGCTTGGCGTGCGGATATGAATAGGATTCCGACGGTCGAGGCGCTTGCTAAGAGGGGCGTGGTGGTGATCGATGATATGTGCAGCTTCTGTAATGCTGGTTTCGACTCCGTGAATCACCTTTTTACTGCTTGTCCGCTAGCTTTGGGTTTATGGGAGAAAATCAGCTATTGGTGCCGGATTCCGAACTTTTTCATTTTTTCTTTTAGAGACTTACTTGAGATTCATAATCTGGGAGTTAGAAGGGCGTCGGAAAGAAAGGTTTTACATGACATAGTGCTTTCGGCTTGTTGGGTTTTGTGGAAGGCTAGAAACAGTCTTAGATTCAATGGTAAGAGGTGCAGTGTCGACGAGATCTTTAGCGAAGTTAGGGTGGTTAGTTTCTTTTGGTTTAAACACAGGGCCAAGAAAGGTAAGTTAGATTGGGGGGATTGGTGTAAACTTGTGAATATGTAATCTCTTGTTTGTGTTGTCCGTCCCGGTTTTCGGGTTCGGTGTTGTTTTAATGAAGTTCACGTTTCAAAAAAAAAAACATTCTATCAAGAAATTAATTATTTGTTGCCATGATTTGATTAACATGGCCACATGCTTGATATCTTTTTTATTAATATGATGTAATGATTTATCCTTTACTTAATCAACGCATATTTGATTCAATGATTTATGCCTTCATAGCTAATAATTTATGTAAAACATACTTTTATAATACATATACGTTAAGAGAACCCTTTATTTATTGCAATCGTCCATCTCTGTAGATATATATATATATATATATATATATATATCTTTAATCAAATCACAATACGATAAGGAAATTAAAAATTACAATATTAGTTTATAACTTAAATAAATAACAAGGTGACTGATGATTCATGTTACTAGTCTCTTAAGACAACTTGTTTGTTTTCGAGCAAGCATTCCAGGACTTATATAAAATAAAATCTTACCTTTTTAATTTAACAATCAACGCCAAGTAAACCTTCGTAGAAATCTAAACGTATATTACTCCTAGGGGCGAAGTTTACTTAAGGTCCCGACCCCCCCTTCACCTGATTTTTCGCTCAGTAGTGTTAATTTATACATATTCTGCCTAGTTTTCGCTTAGTAGTGTTAATTTATACATATTCGGCCTATTTTTCGCTCAATAGTGTTAATTTATACGTCTTCGGCATAAAATTTTATAATTCCGGTCCCCCCCATAGGAAAAAAAAATCTCCCCCCTCACGTTTTTTCTTCAAGCTTCGCCACTGCCACAGTCGAAACAAATAATAGTATTATCGAGAAAGGCTCGTGCATGCGAAATTATACATATGTGTTTTGTCTTTGCTATGAGTTATGATGTCTTTTCAACTAAGGATCTCCTTTGTTTTATGTTCAAAACAAAAGATTAAAATAGTTCAATCATTTAATCATAATTAAACGAAAAAATAACTTGTATGAAACTTATTCGAAGCAATTTACTCGGTTTAATTGATTTTGATTACATTTCTTGTGTCAACCGCTCAGTTCCTAGCTCAATAGGAACGAGCTGTAGCAATTGCTCAATAGGTATAAGCAGTAGTAACTACTGAGTGGTAACTGACGCACGAGCCAATGAAACTGTTCAGTATTGCTTAGTAGGAACCCGACCAATTTACAGGAATTAAGCAATATTAAGCCACATTCTACTATCTGATAACTCAATTAGCATGCTTATGCATATAGAGGGTTACACATGAATAAGACTTTATTTAACTAAAAAACAAAATTAGTATACAACATACAATTACAAATGTCGGTTCTTTATCCGTTTATGCGACTGAAGCCCATTATTCATTGATATGTGTTGTACAATTCCTTAAGCGGTTGGTACAAGCTATCCGAAGACCACATCAGACGCTCACACAGTCTAACCCCTTGCTGGGCTTTGGTCTAGTGGTAAAAGGCAATAAAGGTTTGAATAAAGCCACGCAAGTTTAAACCCGAGCCAAACCGGGTTTTAGTCCGGAGTGCGTTACGCTAGCGGGTCTTGACCCGTGTAGCGGCGCAACTGTTGTCAAGTGGCAGCAGACTCCATGGTTTCCCGGAGAACGCCTAACCCCTCGCTCTGAACCCGCGGGCCCGGTTCAGACAACGTAGTGGTCAGGTATTGAGGGGTGATGGGTTTCTGACTTGTCGGAGATGCGACTGTCACTCAACGAATGAAAGTCGTCGTTCAAAAAAAAAAAGTCGCTCACACAGTCACACCACATGGCCCATGTAACTTTTTTTATTGTTTTATTATTTTAATATTTAAGTTTCTTTGCTTCCCAAACCCACATCACATCATGCAAGCTTTTTTTATTGCTTTACTAGGTTAGATTCTCGTGTACCACACGAGTTGAACAATAAAAATAAAAAATTCATAAAATTATATGAATTTTTCAAAACTGAAAATATATATAAGTAACGACTTTAAATAATAAATCAATAATATCGAAAATGAAAAAAAAAAGTTACAATTCATAATATTCCATAATTTGAAAGTTAAGTATTCAAAATGATGTTTCTATAACATTGAAAATTATAGAAACGTTATTTAGTTATTTTTTTAAATATTTTATAAAAATAATGAAAGAAATGTTTAATTTATAAAAATATTTTGTGAACAAACCTATTTTTTTAAATAAAAAACATTTTATAAAACTATTTATGGAAATCATTATTATTTAATAAAAGAGAGAGAGACGGAAAACAAAAAAATATATAAAACAATTAAAGAAAACTTGTATAATTAATAATAGAGAGAGACGGGAAAAAAAAGACGAGGATGTATAATAGAGTGACAAGTGTCATACCAAAACCTTTATTTATTATATAGTATAGATTATTTTAATAATTCTAATATTTATAATAAACTAGGTTAAAGCCCATGATTTACATGAGTTGAATAAATATAACTTGTTATAAAACAATATTTTTTATGAAGATTTGCATGTTTGATGTTATTAATCATTTGTAACATAAGAAATAATTAAAATTTTCTTATGATTTAGTATATTTTAATAAAATTTTAGAATATATGTTAGATATTTAATCATTTAACATCATTATTATTTATGAAGAGAGAAAGACGAAAAATAAAAATCTAGATTTCATCAGAAGTCGACACGTATCAAGTATATAATTATTCATTTATTATAATATAGGTTAGAAACTCTGTATATTATACAAGGTGAATAAACACAGTCTTATATATACTTAGTAATAAAGATCTAATATTACATATTACATTATTTTTTAATACAAATTTTAGAAACATTATATAGTTATTTTTAAAAAACTATTTTTATAAAAAAGAATGTTCAAATTAAAAAAAATGTTTTATGAACAAAGTTATTTTTTTAATTAAAAAATGTTTTATAAAAATAGTTATAAAAATCATTATTATTTAATATGTGAGAGATACGGGAAACGAAAATTATAATTTTTTTATAGAAACTTGTATAATTAAATAGGAGAAAGAGGCGGGAAATTTTTTTTAAGGATGAACATGGGAATGACATGTGACACCCAAAAATCTTTATTAATTAGTATGTATAGATTTTATGCAAATTTTGTTTTTATTTTATTACTTTCAAAATAAAATTTATCCGTACACTCCGAATATACCGTTGCAACATTTATCAATTTTATCTATATTTCAATATAAATTTTATAACTGAGCTGCTCAACGTTTTGACGTAAATTTTAATAAAAAACAAACTATTTCAAATATGCTATATCTTTACGGTTTTTTTTAATTCGCTTTCGTCTTTCCCAACTCTTATTTTTGCAACGAGGTTCGTTGCAAAGTTCTTTTTTTAGTCCATGATTCTTTTTAACGGACATCAACGTTTCAAGATTATTATTTTTTTCACGTGGTTATAAACCAGTGTACAGATCATTAAGACCGAGCATTACACATGCTCTAGCGCCCACGGCCAACGCAACAACACGCGCATTAACATTAACTAGTTATAGACATTATTGCAATATAATTTTTATTGGCCTTTAAAAAAAAACTAGTTTTAGACATTTTTGTAATTCTCGTATTTTATTTAAAAAAAAATTAGTAAAAGGAAATTTTTGTCTGATTTAATTACGGTCAGGCGAACCCGCGGTTCAACACATGGATTTCATTGGACTGTCAGCAATAACAACGACATCTGCATCTGACAACACCTAAGCAAACAAACGACATCGTTCGCTGTCATAACCCCATTAACACCTTAACGCGTAACATAAAAAAAATTCAAAAAGAGGTGTAAATTCATTGCAAAATGTACAAATAACTTAAGCAGCATGGTACAAGTCTAAAATTTCGTGGAAAAATACCTAAATTAAAAAATTACACAACATGTACTTTACGCTATGAAAGTTGTACCTTTAATGTTCCCACAGGTCAACAATCCGTGTAGACCGATGAGTCTATGAAAAATGAACAAATATGCTTCATAATGACTCCACCAATATCAAAATTGCTATTTCCACGCCCTACAACTGTCTGATTTGCTAATCCCACTCCACCGAGTGAACTCGGATCCGGTATTGACTCAGTTGACGGGACAAAGCGTATGCTTTTTTGCAAGAACTCATTCTCTGCGAGTTGACTCAGTAGTGCAGACTCAGTAATCGAATTTTTTTTGTTATGGTGCTGACGCGTTGTTGACCGAACAATCTCCGTCAACATTGCGGCGGATAACCGCCGCACCCCACGTTCGCCGCCGATTATCAACGCCGGGTTAACGGTTTTCCGGTGGGATTTGTTGCTTTTCCGTCCGTGTTTTGGAGGTGTTGAGTAAAGAAAAATTGACTCGGGGGAGTGACTCTTGACTCGGCTGAGTGGGTCTCCGAGTAGTAAAACCTCCTTAACGTCAACAAGCATTACCCGTTTAAATTTCCGGCGAACCCGACCCAGAATCATTGGGTAAGAAGCCCATCTTCTCAAGCTTATAGGGACCGAGTCAAGAAACCCGGATAGCGAGTTCTCCGGGTCAAGCTCGCCAATCCCAAAACCCACAACCGACCCGTAATTCAAACTCGAATTAATAGAACTATTATAACTCTTAATCTGCCGACCCCAGATGGGTTCTTTATTCTCCGGTTGGTTCCCGGATTTTACAAATCGGGTCACGTCAAAACTCGCCGGAATGTAGCCGGAAGCTCGCCGGACTTCTTGAACAAGATTAAAAAATACATCATTTTCTTCACGAATTACACCATCGAAATAATCTACGGTCGAAATTGAATCGAAAACGAACAAAAGGTCCGATTTTGACGGTAAACCGGAGCGGTGGAACGTTTTTAAGAACAATGAAAGTTCGTTATTAGTTACGAGGTTAGAAACGTGGCAGATGACGAGGCCGTTCATGGCGTTTGTGCCACGTGTGTAAAGAGTCCCCAGCCCTTGTAACGCCGGTGAATTGGATTTGGAGTGAAAATTGGGGTGGTTTTGAGTGAGTTTCCGGTGAGATGAGATGAAATCGTTGTTGGGTTCGAAGGAAGAGAGTGTGAAGAAGAGGAGAGTGAGGAAGATTAAGAGAGCACAAATGGAGATTGTGGATTGGGTTCTGGTGAATATGTGACTAGAATTCGTGCGTTTAAGGATGGAGTTAATTGTCGGTGATGATGTCGGTTTTGAGGAATTGAAGTGTTGTTGTTCTTCCGGGAAGAAAACTAAGAAGAAACCCATTGTGGGATGTCCGGCACCACCGCCGCCGCCGGTGAGGTAGTTTTCGTGGTTGAATATTGGTGGGTTTTGTTTCTCTGTTGTTTAAGGAATTGGGTTCTGTTTGTGTGTGTTGGCTGTTTATCTGATAATGTGGGTTTGTTGTTATGGGAGGGGGGTTTTACCGTTGGGTATTGGATAAAGGAAAATTAAGGGGTTTATTAAACAAATAGTAAAGTGGAAGGACTGAAAAGTTAGGAACTTTCTTCGTTGAAATAATAAAAATAATGTTTATTTTTGTGCTTTAAAAGATGGAGAGATAAATATTTATTTAACACGTTGTCCGTCTAACCAATGTTTTGAAACCCGGACCGGACCGGCCGGTCGGACCGGGAACCGGTGGTCTGACCGGTCCGGTTACATGTGTTGAACCGTTTCTGCAGCGAACCGGTGGTCGGACCGGTTGAACCGGGTGGTCGGACCAGTTGAACCGCTTGACTATTTTTTTTTTTTTAATCTTTTTTAAGTCTCTTGGCTTCGTATTTCGTAGGTAATTGTTGGTTTAAAATTATTGGAATTGACTTGTTGGTGGTTTTTGAAAGGATTAATGGCTATTTAGACTGATATATTTTTATAATATTTATGACGTCGTCCGGTTCTTAAATCCGGTCCGACCGGTCGGACCGGTCCGACCAGTGGACCGGTAAGAAGACCGGTTCGACGTCCGGTCCGGTTCTGAAAACATTGGTCATAACTTTATATAATCCAGTGAAACTAGAATTGAGAGACACAATTTGTGATGGAGGCCGTCCCTAACTCCATCGATACTAAAAAATAATATGATGCTGATTAAATGCTGAAAGTTTAGCATTTAAGAGTAAACTCTCGTTTTAGTTCCTGTGGTTTGGATTAATTTCATATTTTAGTTTAATAGTTTTAAAATCCACATTTACATTCAATAGTTTCACCATTTGTCTTCTTTTTATTCAATCCACTAACCTCCATCCAATTTTCTGTTAAGTTTTAACTGAAAAGATCAAAATACCCCTGTTAATAAAATACAACCTAACCCCACATTTTGAAAAACCACAAGTTAGAGAGAGAGAGTGTGAAGAGAGAGGGGGGAGCCGCCATGCCATCTCCAGCGGGCTCCACCTCCGGCGACAGATGGAGGGGGTGACGGGATGGTCTTAGACGGGTGGGTGTGGTGGTTCCAGGCGAAGACGACGGTGGGTTTTTGACGCCGTGCCATATCCGGCGGGCTCCACCTCCGCCTGGTGCCTCCCACCGTCTGCCACCACTGCGGCCACCACCATCGCCGCCCTGTTGCCTCCCACTGCGGCCACCACCATCGCCTCCCTACTGCCTCCCATTGTCTGCCACCACTGCGGTCACCACCATCGCCGCAGCATTCGTACGTAGTGTTATCAGATATATTAATAGACAAAAAAAGAATCTTATCAAGAAACAATACGGAACTAAAACAAGAAAATGTTAAATAACGTAATGAATTTCTGTTCAATTGTTTGGTGTGATCAACCTAGAGAGCATGGAGATCTTTTACTAAATGTAGCAAAGCCTTTAATTCGATGATCACAATATAATTTTTTTAATTAGTAGTAAAATTGTTTTAGTAATTACTTGTGATTTTGAAGTGTAAAAAATTGTTACCTTTTCTTGAAGCCCAAATTGGTTTAAATTATAGGCAAGCCCTTTTAATTGTCAAAGTTCAACTAATTTGATTTAAAGCCCAAATTATAGACCAGCCCTAATAAATACATGAGGCACTGTCAAACGCTCCAAGCCTAAAGTGCCGCTTCATGTATCTCCGGCGCCTCACTCGAAGCGAGGCGTTTTGCCTGGCGCTTAAGGCGACGCTTTTTTTAACCAAGTAAAAGATTATACTATAGCAAATTAAACATTGTTGCAAAATCATTGTATGGATCATAATTTTAAAGTGATCACCCTTTTCCTCAAAACATATATAAGAAGAAAGGTTGAGATGTAACTGCTCGAAGGCCACATGCTTTCTACTGATTTGCCAACTCTTTCAAACAATTTCAAATTTATCGGCCTGCATTATAAAGCAGTATACATGGATTAGGCAAGTTTGTTTAAGAGCAACAAGCTCATATATGCCAACTTAGACCTTATAAGGTATGTCCACAAGGAGGGATCAAAGGGCAGAAAGTTAGATGGTAAACTAAGTAACAAACCACATAGGGAAACACTTGGTAAAAAAATTCAATTATTTAATGTAATCAGTATTGTTATATTGATGTGAAAGCATTCAGCAATCACATTAGCACAACTCTCAAAACTACGTCTTATAATTCTATGCAATACTTACTTGGATCCTATTCATACCATCTTGTGTTTATAACTAGGTAGGCAAAGGCTCAAGGCATAAAGGACTCATCTATCGCCTAGGCGCAACGCACACAAAAAAATGCACACCCAAGACAGAACAAAAAGCGTGATTATTTCTATAGCGTGATTTTTCAAAACCCAATTCACTTTCAAATCGCTTGACAATACACCAACTCCTAAAACTATTCCCTACACAAAGCACCCAATAAAGGCAATTTCGTCAATTCACTCTTTTTTTCCCTACTCTTCCACAACAATCTCGTACTCTTCTTCTTACTTCATTTGATGTCTCTCGAAATCTTTACCTTAATGATTATCAGTTTGGGGTTGGTGTGTCCGGTGGCGCCGAGGCCATATTACATAGCGTCAACCGGGTATTGAATGAACGTCACACGGATGGGTCTCTGGCCATGCTTACAGTAGATTTTTCTAATGCATTTAATCTGGTGGATAGATCAGCTTTACTTCGCGAGGTCCGGATGAGGTGCCCGTCTATTTCTTTGTGGGTAGAATTCCTATATGGGCAACCAGCTAGATTGTATCTTAGAGACGAGTACATTTGGTCCACCACCGGGGTTCAACAAGGAGACCCATTGGGACCACTTCTTTTCGCTCTTGTTTTGCACCCCCTTGTGCATCAAATTAGAGACAATTGCATGCTTCTTCTTCATGCTTGGTATCTTGATGATGGGACTGTCATTGGAAATTCAGAAGAGGTGGCTAGAGTGTTAGACATTATTAAGGTGGTGGGTCCTACCTTGGGTCTTGTAAGGCCCCAAACCCGGGAGGCCTCACTTGTTGGATTTACTCATTCACAAACAGTTCTTAAACTTGATTATCGAATAACGCAGCGGAAAATACTTCAAATAAACATAACCATTACATTGTTTAACAACGGAAGCGTAACATATTCTATTACATAAACATATCATAATCTAATCATAACGGGATGCCAGTCTTCATGATCAACCGGGTAACTCTTCTCGCTTGCCAAGCATCACCGTCCGTCATCCATACCTGCCTTAACCTGAATGTGCATACTAAAAAGTCAGCTACGCTGGTGAGTTCTAGTTTTAACATAAAACCTTAACTTCAAATAATTTGCCAAAAACATAACTTCATACTTCATTCAATAAAAAGCGTACGTAAAATAATGCAATAACAAAACATAACACTTCATAAACATAAGTCAACGAACATATCGAATCTGCGCCTTCTCGTAACCGTCAAATCCAAACGTCACATACTGGCTGAATAACCTAAAGATCACCACCACTAGGCCCATCAATCACCGTACTGTCCTTCGGGTGAAGAACTCATAGGGCCCGATACTTAGGTTATTCAACACTACTTCAAGCACGACATCACAAGGATGACACGTACCAAACTTCAAGCACTGCGCCCCGTAAGGCGCAAGTACCAAACTTCAAGCACGACTACCCCGTAAGGTAAATCGTACCAAACTTCAAGTATCACGATAATCCCCTTGGTGACCGTCATCACCCCAGTTGTACAACAGTTGGCCAGCCACAAAGGCCCCTAAAAGGTAAAGGCCCATAACATACTTCCCCTTCCCGTAACCTTCATTCCCTAAGGAATACTGGCAGATTCGTTCGTTTGTGACTTTCGTAAACTTCACTTCTTTTACTTCAAAACTTCACTTCTTTTACTTCAAAACTTCACTTCTTTTACTTCAAAACTTCAGTTAAAGCATTCGTACGTTTTATAAAAATCATTCATTCATTCATAAAACACTTCATAAACTTCTTTTGGCAAAATATTTCATAAACACTTCTTTCGTAACCCTTCCTTCCAAAACATCGTTCATAAACATCATTTTATAAAACGTCACATACAACATTCATAAACGTCGTTTTATAAAATAGTCACATCGTTACGTATGCACACCAGCCCAAAAACATTATTAAAACATTTAAAAGAGGGCTTCTAGAACTCACCTTATAAGCTAATCTCGGTTGTCCTAAACGAAGGTCCAACAACGTCACTTTCGATCTGAATTGATTAGTTAAATACACATCAGATCAATCCCGACTCTAACGGTTTAACCATTCTAACATACTGACTTCACTGAACCAGTTCTGATGTCTGCGCACTTGGCAAGTGCGCAGACCCTGCTGCCTACGCACTTATCAAGTGCGCAGGTCCCTCCTCCTGCGCACTTAGCAAGTGCGCATGACCTGTTCTTCGTGAAAAACCCTAACTTTCGCATTCGGGTCTGATCACGTCAAGATCCCGAACCTGTTGCATTCAAAACGTTCGTTTTCCATTAAGGAACTCAAATCCATGATTATCTTTCAGTTTCATCCGTTCAAACCTTACCTTTTCACCCAAAACCCGAAAAACCCAAAAACGAACTAAAACTCAGATTTAGGTCGGATTGTTACCTGAATCGAGTTTCTGATCCGGAGGTTCTTCTCACGAGTTATGGAGTAACACTTTGCTGAAGTCTCGGGTCGATCCGCCAACTTTCTCTCTCTACGGTTTCTCTCTCTAAAAGTTACGAATGAGAGAAAAAGGGGTGGCATATGCTATTTATAGCCAGCTGACCCGACCCGCCATGCCTTGTTCGTTTATTCCGTTATTATAACTGTCGTTTTATTTTTGGGATGTTACAAGTCTACCCCCCTTACAATAGGTTTCGTCCCCGAAACCTATCGTAAGTCAAATAGATGAGGGTACGACTCCCTCATTTCCTTCACCGTTTCCCAAGTGGCTTCCGAGCCCTTTCGATGCTTCCATTGGACTTTAACCAATTGGATAACTTTATTACGTAAACGTTTCTCCTTCTGATCAAGGATGGCCACGGGTTCTTCGATGTAATTAAGGCTGTTGTCAACCTCGATGTCAGTAAGTGGTACGTGAGCCGATTCATCCGCCAAACACTTTCGCAAGTGTGATACATGGAAAGTAGGATGAATCCCACTTAACTCATCAGAAAACTCCAACCGATAAACGACTTCCCCAACCCGTGCCATTATCTCGAATGGTCCGACAAACCTCGGACTTAACTTTCCTCTTTTTCTGAATCGTATGATTCCCTTCCATGATGACACTTTCAGCATTACTCTGTCACCAATATCAAACTCAATAGGCCTTCGTCGTTTATACGCATAGGATTTCTGACGATCTTGTGCGGCCTTCATTCGCGCTTTGATCTGATCAAACCTTTCCAACGTCTCTCTTACGACTTCGAGACTTCCTAATTCCTTCTGTCCAATCTCACCCCGACTAACCGGGGTCCTACATCTTCTCCCATACAACATTTCGTAAGGCGGCATGCCTATCGTCGTGTGATGACTATTGTTGTAGGAGAATTCAGCTAACGGCAGATGGCTGTCCCAACTGCCACCGAAGTCGATAATACAAGCACGGAGCATATCCTCCAATGTCTGAATGGTCCGTTCGAACTGACCATCCGTTTGCGGGTGGTATGCTGTGCTGATATTAAGCCTCATGCCCATCGCCTCGTGAAATCTTTTCCAGAACCTCGATGTGAATCGTGTGTCCCGGTCAGATACAATCGTCAAAGGCATCCCATGCCGTGCTACTACTTCGTTAATAAATACTTCCGCTAACCTTTCCGATGAGAACGTCTCGCGAATAGGTAGGAAATGAGCACTCTTCGTTAAACGGTCCACAATTACCCAAATGGTGTCATGACCTTTAGCTGTGCGAGGTAGCTTGGTTATGAAGTCCATGGTAATGTGTTCCCACTTCCATTCTGGTATATCAAGCGGTTGAATCTTTTCATACGGTTTCTGGTGCTCGGCCTTTACTTGTGAGCAAGTCAAGCACTTGCTTACATACTTTGTCACTTCATGTTTCATTCCGGGCCACCAGTATTCCTTCCTCAGATCTTGGTACATCTTATTGGTACCGGGATGGATAGAGTACCGAGACTTATGAGCCTCATCTAATATTTTGGTTCTAAGCTCGCCACCCATAGGTATCCATACTCGTCCAAAACGTGTCCTAACACCAAGAGTGTTATATTCCAACTTGTCCTGTTGGCCAACCATCCTTTCCTTCTTAATGTTTTCTACTTTAAGTGCTTCATCTTGAGCTCTTTCAATTTCCCTCATCACATATGATGTTACCACCAACTGGCAAGCTTTCACTCTAATAGGAGTAGGCACATCCTTTCGGCTTAGAGCGTCAGCCACCACGTTTGCCTTTCCAGGATGGTACATTATTTCACAGTCATAGTCTTTCAACAGTTCCAACCATCGCCTCTGCCTCATATTAAGTTCCTTCTGTTCGAAGAAGTATTTCAAACTTTTGTGGTCGGAGTAAATAGTAAACTTCACCCCGTAAAGGTAGTGCCTCCATATTTTCAATGCGAATACGACAGCAGCAAGTTCCAAATCGTGAGTCGGATAATTAGCTTCGTGAATCTTCAACTGCCGCGACGCTTACGCGATCACTCTCCCGTTGATAGATTCTTGTGTAGTCTTGACTATACCCCTCTCGTTCTTGATAGACGTTATCTTTTTCAGCATCGTACATCCCTAGTCGGTCTTTCACATCTAACCGTTAGGGTACTTATATCGTCATTCTATGTGAAATGTCTTATCAGACTCGGAGTCGTCCACAGAAGACTCCATGGCCATAATTTCAACTCCTCGTTAAGGTTATCCACCTTGCCAACTGGACGGTTCCTATCGATCGTCTCTCAACTATTTGGATCATTGTGTATACCTCATAAGCTGTCCATGGTGCATTCGTCCTTGAAGGACCATACCATGCCGTTCTCGAATGAATCATAATATCCCGTTCCCGAATGATTCCTACTATCAAGTTTCCGAAGGTACCGTACCATCTCATTCCTGAAGGAACCACATCGTCTCGTTCCCGAAGGAACCACATCGTCTCGTTCCCTAAGGAACCATATCGCTTCATTCCAGAAGGAACCGTATCGCTTCGTTCCTGTAGGAACCGTATCGCTTCGTTCCCGTAGGAACCGTATCGCTTCGTTCCCGTAGGAACCGTATCGCTTCGTTCCCGTAGGAACTGTATCAGGTATCCCCCAAACATATGAGGTATCCCTTATCACACTCAACTTGTCGGGAAGGTATTCATTCAGATGGCACACTAGTCACTCGAACTTTTCATTCATATTTTCATACACAATCTCCTTCTAGTTTTTTCTTTCAAACGTACTTGTCAGGTTTTACATTTCGCATCGTTGGTTCATTGAACACCATTCTTCCTACATATCACTGGATGGTCTTAGGGATTGGCATCCCATCTGACCGACAATATATATTCTCTAGCTACTCGTTTTCGTTAGCCTTTTCTGCATGCATTTCTTCTAAAGTCACATTCGTTGGTCTTACTATGGATAAATGACACGTACGGTGACACTTGTACTTTCATTTCCTTTCTAGTTTCAGTGGGTCCCTCAACGGCTTTCCAATTCTAACAACACTCGCAGCTATTGATTAGACTTAGACATAGTAGAGCGTTCTCTGAGTCGCCTTGAATTTCTTTTTTTTAGTGCACATGCCTTACTTCACATTGTTGGTCGAAACTTGTCCTTCACATTCATTCTAGACAAACAATCCTTGGGTCGGATTTGGTTTGATTTGGTTTAGTCTGCACGCCCTAATTAACATCGCGGTTCCCGTATCTCGTTGTTGTTGGAATATCTATTTTCTTGTTTCAGGAGATACTCTTATTAGTTGTCTAGGACTGTCTTCTACATGGAAAGATGCCATTTGTGCATTCGTGCACTCATATATTCTTTGGACATACACTTGTGTGGTTATTTCGTTCATGCTCATGCATACTTTGACAGTAGACCGATTCTTATTCATCATAACGCGTTTGTACTAAGCGTAGTCCACACTAGCTCCTTGGAATCCCTCATACGTATGCTCGTCTGACTTAGGTAAACCGAAGTTTCATTCCTCCTCATCTTGCCTGTGGCTCGTACTTGCGGACATCATTCACCGTCGTAAGGTACACCATCTTTGACATCATTACCATTACTAATGATGCTCATCAATCTTCTTAATCGTTACTCGGGTGACTAACATCTCGTAGTCGTGGTTGAGTAATTGGATCATCTCTGATTCGTAAGCATTAATCAATACCATAAGATTCACCATCATACACGTGCACCTGTAAATTCACAATTTCGCGGATCCAAAAGAAATTACCAATTTACCTTACTCGAGCATTATAGTTCCTCTTATAACACTTCCTAATACTCGCGTCTCTTCAAAGTTGAGATTTTGTCCCGATATTCTCCTCGACACCTCTTACCACTTTCGCGCTAAGTCAACACAACGGAGGACATCTCGCATCACACTCGTACGGTCTCATGCACACTACCTTCCGGTTCCGCAAGAACTCTTGCCTTTTTACTATAAACTTGGTGGGCAGGAATCCTACTGTGTCATCTGGTATGACTCCCACCACGCCTTCCGCCTATTCTACCCTCCATTTCATTCTAAAAGACAAGGAATCCAATGTCATCACGCTAGTTAACAAATAAATTTCAATAAGCACTGTAAGATGTTAATATACACTGGCCATCTGCAATTAACCATTACACTACCTTTCGATTTCTATTTGACCACCTTTGTGATTCCATCAGAACACAAGTCCTTACCTAACCCTTTCTAAGGCATACTATATACGTAAAAATATACTACCTTCATACCTGATGCTGTGGCTCGAGTTACCCGTACTGGCATCCGCTTTCGGTCCCATTCAAAGTTTAAGTTCAGACACTGGGAGTGTCCGAATCTCTCAAACTATTGCTCTGATACCAACTTGTAAGGCCCCAAACCCGGGAGGCCTCACTTGTTGGATTTACTCATTCACAAACAGTTCTTAAACTTGATTATCGAATAACGCAGCGGAAAATACTTCAAATAAACATAACCATTACATTGTTTAACAACGGAAGCGTAACATATTCTATTACATAAACATATCATAATCTAATCATAACGGGATGCCAGTCTTCATGATCAACCGGGTAACTCTTCTCGCTTGCCAAGCATCACCGTCCGTCATCCATACCTGCCTTAACCTGAATGTGCATACTAAAAAGTCAGCTACGCTGGTGAGTTCTAGTTTTAACATAAAACCTTAACTTCAAATAATTTGCCAAAAACATAACTTCATACTTCATTCAATAAAAAGCGTACGTAAAATAATGCAATAACAAAACATAACACTTCATAAACATAAGTCAACGAACATATCGAATCTGCGCCTTCTCGTAACCGTCAAATCCAAACGTCACATACTGGCTGAATAACCTAAAGATCACCACCACTAGGCCCATCAATCACCGTACTGTCCTTCGGGTGAAGAACTCATAGGGCCCGATACTTAGGTTATTCAACACTACTTCAAGCACGACATCACAAGGATGACACGTACCAAACTTCAAGCACTGCGCCCCGTAAGGCGCAAGTACCAAACTTCAAGCACGACTACCCCGTAAGGTAAATCGTACCAAACTTCAAGTATCACGATAATCCCCTTGGTGACCGTCATCACCCCAGTTGTACAACAGTTGGCCAGCCACAAAGGCCCCTAAAAGGTAAAGGCCCATAACATACTTCCCCTTCCCGTAACCTTCATTCCCTAAGGAATACTGGCAGATTCGTTCGTTTGTGACTTTCGTAAACTTCACTTCTTTTACTTCAAAACTTCACTTCTTTTACTTCAAAACTTCACTTCTTTTACTTCAAAACTTCAGTTAAAGCATTCGTACGTTTTATAAAAATCATTCATTCATTCATAAAACACTTCATAAACTTCTTTTGGCAAAATATTTCATAAACACTTCTTTCGTAACCCTTCCTTCCAAAACATCGTTCATAAACATCATTTTATAAAACGTCACATACAACATTCATAAACGTCGTTTTATAAAATAGTCACATCGTTACGTATGCACACCAGCCCAAAAACATTATTAAAACATTTAAAAGAGGGCTTCTAGAACTCACCTTATAAGCTAGTCTCGGTTGTCCTAAACGAAGGTCCAACAACGTCACTTCCGATCTGAATTGATTAGTTAAATACACATCAGACCAATCCCGACTCTAACGGTTTAACCATTCTAACATACTGACTTCACTGAACCAGTTCTGATGTCTGCGCACTTGGCAAGTGCGCAGACCCTGCTGCCTGCGCACTTGGCAAGTGCGCAGACCCTGCTGCCTGCGCACTTAGCAAGTGCGTAGATCCTGCTGCCTGCGCACTTATCAAGTGCGCAGGACCTGCTCCGTGCGCACTTAGCAAGTGCGCAGGACCTGTTCTTCGCGAAAAACCCTAACTTTCGCATTCGGGTCTGATCACGTCAAGATCCCGAACCTGTTGCATTCAAAACGTTCGTTTTCCATTAAGGAACTCAAATCCATGATTATCTTTCAGTTTCATCCGTTCAAACCTTACCTTTTCACCCAAAACCCGAAAAACCCAAAAACAAACTAAAACTCAGATTTAGGTCGGATTGTTACCTGAATCGAGTTTCTGATCCGGTGGTTCTTCTCACGAGTTATGGAGTAACACTTTGCTGAAGTCTCGGGTCGATCCATCAACTTTCTCTCTCTACGATTTTTCTCTCTAAAAGTTGCGAATGAGAGAAAAAGGGGTGGCATATGCTATTTATAGCCAACTGACCCATCCGACCTGACCCGCCATGCCTCGTTCGTTTATTCCGTTATTATAACTGTCGTTTTATTTTTGGGATGTTACAGGTCTTGAACTGAATATTAAGAAAACTGAGTTATTTTGGCCTTCGTGTGATGGTAGCAAGTTTCATGATGGTTTATTCCCTGTGGACATTGGGAGGCCGTTATCCGGGGTAAAACTTCTTGGGGGGGCCGTCAGCAGAGATGCAAATTTTATTAGCGGGTTAGCTAAGAAGAGAGCTACTAACGCTGTTAATTTGATGCGTCTTCTTCCAAAACTTCGTGACCCGTAGAGTGAGCTACTCTTGCTTCGATCTTGTATGGGTATTGCCAAACTTTTCTTTGGCTTGAGGACGTGCCAACCCGTACACATGGAGGAGGCAGCGCTGTTCTTTGATGAAGGATTGCGTGGGGCGATTGAGGACATAGTTGTTTGTGGAGGTCCTTTCTTTGGAGACTTCCAATGGCGACTTGCTTCCCTAACTATTAGGTTTGGGGGTTTGGGGTTGTATTCCGCTGTAGAGGCTTCATCTTATGCCTTTGTAGCCTCGAGGGCCCAATCTTGGGCGTTACAGGACCACATCTTACGAGACAGCGGCATGATTGTGCTTTGGCTTGTCTTCGTGATACGATTTCAAGCTTTGACTTCAGCGGTTTCACTAATAAGGACACCGCCCCCCCTAAAGCACGACATGCATTGGCGAGTGCCCTTTTTAGTAAAATCGTCCGTGAAATGGAAGTCCAGTTTGAAATGACCGTTAGACAAAGAGCTGTTTTTGAGTGTCTACGAGCACCACATGCTCAAAATTACCTTCTCGCGATCCCTATAGATGGGCTAGGCCAACATATGTCGCCGGTGGAGTATCGTACTATCCTTAAGTATCTCCTCATGATTCCACTATACCCGGTTGACGAGTTATGCCCTGTTTGCCGTAAGGCGTGTTTAGACTCCTATGGGGAGCATGCGGTTCATTGTAGAGAGATCTCGGGGTTCAAGTACCGACACGACTTGGTTAGGGATGTTCTTTTTGACATATTTAGGCGTGCCGGGGTTTCTACTAAGAAAGAGGCACCAGTGAATTTCTTGACGGACCCATTGGAAGGAAGATCAACACTTAGACCCGCTGACATTTTGGTCTTTGGGTGGATAGGTGGGAAACATACGTGTGTAGATCTAACAAGGGTCTCCCCTCTGGTGGGCTTGGGAGTTAGTGCTTTCACGGTGAGTCAAGCTGCTCTAAAAGCTGCTTCGAGCAAAGTGACTAAACACGAGAAAGCGTGTCTTGACAACCAACACGTGTTTATACCATTTGCTTTTGACACTTTTGGTTTCCTTGCACTAGAGGCCGTGGAGTTACTTAACCGAGTACAGCGGGTCATGCATAGTAATGTTATGACCCCAAGATCTGTAGATGTAGTTTTTAAAAGACTTGGTTTTGCTATTCAAAAAGGGTTGGCGGCGCAGCTTGTTGCCCGTTTGCCTTCTATCTCTATGTAATTTCCCTTTGGGAGTTGTGTTTTAATGAATTCATCTTAAATTGCAATCAAATATCAACATCAAATTTCCAATTACAAAACAACATCGTTTCAACTCATCTGTAATTTCGTTAATGACATTGTTCCAAAACACCAATTTCAATTTCAATTCCTGATTTTCAATTAATGTTTAATGTTTGGGATATCGATAATTGTCTTAATAGTCACCGTTTTTATACGCTAAAAATCGGAACATTTATTCAATTTTATGAAAAATTGGAACGTTTATTCAATTTTATGTTTATTTGAAAATCACATTTTTCTGAAAATCACGTTTTTTTCTGAAAATCACGTAATACTAGTAACTGGTATAATGACAAAAATATCATTCTCACTAAATATTAAAAAGTACACGCGGCGCGCTGACATCCCTGTTGGGTGTGGAGTCTCATATGGGGCAGCCGGCCCTAATGGGCTCTACACAGGTTGGGCCTAACTTGGAAATTAAGTTACTAACCCTAGATTAATCTCTATATATACATCATATGTATTTGTAATTCCTTGAGCACAGAAGTAATATAAACCCTAGTTGCAAAGTGGACGTAGGTCAGTTTAGACCGAACCACTATAAATCTCGTGTTCGTGTTTTCCCCGTATTTGTGTTCGTGTGTGATCGTCTTTAATCCTAACAACTGGTATCAGAGCTTTGGATCGAGATCAGATCACACGAACCGTTACTGTTTGTCGCCGCCAGATTAGGGTTCCGCCGCTACAGTAGCGCCGTCGCTACAGTACCTACCATGAACAGACGCACTACAGTACTCGTGCTACAGTACTCGTCGATTAGGGTTCCGACGCTACAGTGCTGCCGGAACAGTACCGTCGCTACAGTACCCCTGCTGAGTTTGACCAGAAAAGTCAACAGCTTGCTGAGTTTGACCAGAAAAGTCAACAGTCTGCTGAGTTTGACCAGAAAAAGTCAACAGCTGCTGTTTTCTGTCCAGTTTTTCGCTGCTGTGATTTTCGGGCAGTCTGCACGTTCTACGAGGTCAGGCTCGTGTCATTGCTCTCTGTTACTTCGTTTCAGGTTCTTCGTTTAGCTATTGTAATGGCAGAAGACGGAAAGGTTACGATTGAGAAGTTTGATGGAAAGGAGTTTGGGTGGTGGAAGATGCAGATTGAAGCACTACTATGTCAGAAGGATTTGGATGTAGTGCTGAGTGGGGAAAAACCAGAAAAGATGTTACCAGCAGATTGGGATAAGTTAGATAAGAAAGCCCGAGTAGTGATAACGCTCTCTTTGTCAAAGAATGTTGCTTACAACCTTTTGAAGGAGACCACAGCGTGTGGGATGATGGAAGCACTGTCTAACATGTATGAGAAGCCGTCTGCAGCAAACAAGGTTTTCTTGATCCGTGAGCTGGTGAATACTAAGATGAGAGAGGGTGGATCAGTAACAACACACATTAACAACCTCAATACAATTCTGTCTCGTTTAGTGTCAGTTGACATTAAATTCGACGATGAAGTTCAAGCCCTTTTGTTGCTATCCTCACTACCTGATAGTTGGTCAGGAACAGTTACAACGATTAGTAGTTCCGCTACTAAGTTTACATTTGATGGGATTCGGGATCTGCTTATGGGAGAAGATGTCAGACGCAGAACTTCAGGTGAATCATCAAATACTTTGTTGGTTACTGACGGCAGAGGTAGAGGGAAAGATCGAGGCAGTGGGAGCAGGAGGAGGAGTCAGTCAAAGATTCGTAAGGATGTGATATGTTGGAACTGTAAGGAAGTAGGACACTTCAGAAATCAATGTCCAGGTGTTAAGAAAGAGGATGATAGAAAGGAGGTGAATCAGCTTGTAGTAGATGACGCACTGGTTTGTTGCATAGAGGATGCTATAGATTCATGGGTGATGGATTCTGGTGCTTCATTCCATGCTACCCACAGCAATGAAGCATTGCAGAATTTGAAAGAAGGGGATTTTGGGAAGGTAAGACTGGCGAACGATGATGTTCTTGAGGTTACGGGCATGGGTGACATAGATTTGAAGACTTCAGCCGGTTCATGGACTTTGAAGGACGTCAGGGTAATTCCAAGTTTGAAGAAAAGGTTAATTTCTGTCGGACAGTTGGATGAACAAGGACACGAAGTTAAGTTTGGGAACGGTCAGTGGAAGGTGGTTAAAGGTAATCTTGTCATGGCTCGAGGAAGAAAGAGAGGTTCGCTTTATATGGTCAGTATACCGTCTGAGGGAGAGGTTATCCCGATTCAGAAAGAAAACATAGTCCGGTTCACAGAATCTCATGGGCAGAAGTGGGTTTGCTTTGCAAGTGAGCAACCCAGAGTCAAAGTGAAGATTCAGGATGAACGAGTTTGGAAGGTTAAACCAGGTAGAGGGCATCGTGACAGTGGGAGCACAGGTCGTGTTTCAGTTTCAGCTCCAGTGCTACAATGGGTTAAGAAGACCAGCATTCCAACTGAAAAAGTCTCTCCAGTGGATTACTTGCTTATGATGGAGAGTGTGAGTTCTCAAGTTGTCTCAGAGGCCAGCAGAGTAACAGGTTCGTTACAGTGGGAGCAGGCAGGGACAAAGAATGAGTCACCGGTCGTGACTGATGAGTTGAAGCTCGGGGCAGCTTCAACGTGCCTTCAGGTTAACTGATGTGAAGGCTGATGCAACTAGTGGTAAGGAATATTACAAGAGGTACAAGATGATGAAAGATGGTGGAGCGTAGTTCGAGCCTCCAAGTGGGAGATTGTTGGGTGTGGAGTCTCATATGGGGCAGCCGGCCCTAATGGGCTCTACACGGGTTGGGCCTAACTTGGAAATTAAGTTACTAACCCTAGATTAATCTCTATATATACATCATATGTATTTGTAATTCCTTGAGCACATAAATAATATAAACCCTAGTTGCAAAGTGGACGTAGGTCAGTTTAGACCGAACCACTATAAATCTCGTGTTCGTGTTTTTTCCGTATTTGTGTTCGTGTGTGATCGTCTTTAATCCTAACAATCCCTTCGTATCCTTCGTACGGTTTGTGCCCTTTGTATTTAATACTTCCTATATATATATAGGGAGAGCTTCATTACAGAACACTAAATTACTGCGAGAACAAAAAGAACAAACTTAAATCGTTTAATTTCTTCATCCATGACATATATTTTTAAATGTTTTTACTTCATACAAACAAATATGTATGTTTATAACCATAAAAAAACAATATATATATACACACACACACACACACATATATATATATATATATATATATAGGGAATGGATCATTTGAGAACTCCTAAATATTTGGTAAACAATTTTTTTGGGTTAACAATTTGTGGGGCAACCTTTTTGGCGTTTTCAAATAACCCATCTTTTAGATTATGCAAATGATAGAAATGGTGCCTCGTATTACATTTAAACACCTTAGGTTCTTCAAATTTTGAATTTTGTGTTTTTTTATAAGAGTTTCAGTATAACTTATATTCAAAACCTAACATGTTTTTTCGTTTAATATTTTAGATTTAGGTCTCTTTTTTGTCGGTTTAGATTTCTTTTTTAGTTTATCGTTTTTCAAACTTTATTAAACGTCTGGTTTCTTTGTTTCTTTAATATTTTAGTTTTGGGTTTCACTTTTATTAACTTTTAAATTTCCCTTTTCGTTTTACCGTAATTCAAGCTTAACTTAAAACCGCTCGTTTTTAGAACAGAGTGACGACCTTTACTAGGACCTTTTTTTAAATTTCCTTTTTGTTTTTAGTTATAAAATTGGGTTAAAATTTTATATTACATTAATTAAACAATAGATTAATGTATTTAATTAATAATTATAGTAAAAGTAATGAATTTATTTTTGAAAAGTTGTAATTTCTTTTTTTATTATACTAAAAGTAAAAGTAATGAATAAAGTAAAAACCCTAAAATGAAAAGATAAAATAGTTTCCAATTTCAACTTTTATTGTTAAACCTCAAAAAATGTGGGTAGGAAACCAACAACGTCCGACTTTAAAATACATTTTGATGTTCGTAAAAAGTTCTTCACATTTCATAGATACGAGCTTGAGGAAGTGAACATTTATGTTTCCTTAAATAATTTTAAGGATGCTTTTCACCTTAAATCTAATAATACAGAGGCTGAAACTGAGGGCCCAAACGAGATGAAAAGGTCTGAACAGGGCACCAGTGGGCTGTGGAAGAAGGTGTTTTCTCAGAGGTATTTTGGGGAATACGACGGCGACTATGGTGATTATGGGAACGGAGAATACGGCCATGAAGACAATGGCGTTACTGATGGGAGAAACGGGAGTGGGTCAGACGGAAACGGTGGGGGGCAACAGGAAAGGGTCAAACGGAGACGAAAACTGTGGTGGAGGCAGGCGGCGACGGCAACGGTGGTGGCACCTGAAAGGTTAGTATCTCTAATTTAAAGTTAGTATTGTTGGGTCTGAATATATGAGGCTGACACTTATCAAATAAGTATAATTGTTGGTGTTACCGAATAGATGGATCACAGAAAGAGAGCTCAGAAGGTGGAGAGAAGCTGCAACAACTGCCTCCAAAAATGGGGGTTGGAAACCAACAACGCCCGACTTGAAAATACATTTTGACGGTCGCAAGAAGTCCGTCACATTTCACGGATACGAGCTTGAGGAAGTAAACAATTATGTTTCGTTCAAGAATTTTGAGGATGCTTTTCACCTTGAAACTAATGCTACAAAGGCTGAAACTGAGAGCCCAAACGAGATGAAAAGGTCTGAACAGGGCACCAGCGGGCTGTGGAAGAAGATGTTTTCTCGAAGGTAATCTGGGGAATACGGCGGCGGCTATGGTGATTATGGGAATAGAGAATACAGCCATGAAGACAACGACGTTACTGATGGGGGAAACGGGAGTGGGTCCGACGGAAACGATGGGGGCAACCGGAGAGGGTCAAACGGCGACGGAAACTGTGGTGGGGGAAACAGTGGCGGCGACGACAACGGTGGTGGCTCCTGAAAGGTTAGTCTCTCTAATTTCAAGCTAGTATTGTTGGGTCTGAATATATGAGGCACACGCTTATCGAATAAGTATAATTGTTGGTGTTACCGAATAGATGGATCACTGCAAAAGAGCTCAGAAGGTGGAGGGCAGCTGCAACAGATGCCTCCAAAAATGGGGGTAGGAAACTAACAACGTTCGACTGGAAAATACATTTTGATGGTCGCAAGAAGTCTGTCACATTTCATGGATACGAGCTTGAGAAAGTGAACAATTATGTTTCCTTCAAGTATTTTGAGGATTCTTTTCACCGTGAATCTAATGCTACAGAGGCTGAAACTGAGAGCCCAAACGAGATGAAAAAGTCTGAACAGGGCACCAGCGGGCTGTGGAAGAAGGTGTTTTCTCGGAGATATTTTTGGGAATACGGCGGCGGCTATGGTGATTATGGGAAAGGAGAATACGGCCATGAAGGCAATGGCGTTACAGATGGGGGCAATGGGAGTAGGTAAGATGGAAACGGTGGGGGCAACCGGATGTAACGAACCAAAATCCGGGTCTCGTTATAAATAAATAAATAATTCTAATAAATATTATGGTGAAAATAATATTTTAGAAATAAGTTGAAACAAGCGGGTTTCAAGTTAGTAACGGGGATATACTAGTTTTAACTAGTTATGGAAGGAAATGGAAAAGATTGAAAGTAGAAGGGCTAAAGGTGAAACATGGCAAATCTGCCATATTTGACCTTTAGAATTCAAAATTGACTTCATTTTTGGAGTTGAGTCGTTCAAGAGAAGAGGAAGAGAGGAGAAATCGGGTTGAAGCCAAAATTCGTGTGTTTGAAGCTTGTAACTTGAAGGTGTTGGCTCACACATCACCTTTCTAACATCAAGTAAGTGATTTCTTCCTCTTTGATCCACCATTTATGGTGTTCTTGTTGGGTTTTGTTGAAAACCCGAAATTATGGTTGCATGTGGTAAAATGGTGTTAGATTATTGATAATCTAGCTAAACTAAAGGTGTAGGAAGGTGAACAACACCATGGAACCCTTTGATTTTGATTTTTGAAAGTTAGGGTTCATATGGAGGAAATTGGGGGTTTTGATGAAAAATTGATAAATTGATGATGATTAAGTGTTATAGAGGTGTTAGACACTTAAACAAACCCCAAATTAACTTAAAGAAACTAGTTTGATAAAAATTAGTGTCAAGGTATTGGAAAGAGAATTCTAGTGGTTGAGTTGAGTTCTTGATTAAAGGGGGTGTTTGGATATGGAAATAACCCAAACGGGTCAATTTGGGTTGAAAATGGAAATTTGGGTGGTAAACTCAATTGTATGTGTTTTGAATGAATGATTAGATTACTAAACTAGGTGTGTATGTTTAGGCAATCAAATTGTGGGTCTAGAAGGCGGAGCGGAGTCGTCTAACCCAAAAGGTAAGTGCTTTTGCACTTACTTAGTTTTGATGATAAATGAGTTTTATGCAATGTTGTATGTATAATGTGTAAAGTTGCATAATTTGTTATGTGGTATGAATGAGTATAAAATTGTATGCATAATTGAAGGAATGTAGTTATAGTATTTATACTATAATGGATATGTTGATATGGAGTTATGGTCTATGAACCATAATGGATAGAATGGATATGGAGTTATGGTCTAAGTACCATAATGGATAGATTAGTTATGGAGTTATGATCTCGTATCCTTTGGGATATGAAGTTATGGCCTACGTGCCATAATGGAAATGGAAAAGTGATACTGAAATGATGAAAGTAACTTGTAGGTGATATACAAGTGTATGAAATCCTTAATTGGCCAAATGAGTGTTAACGGGTCAAATGGGTGAAAGGTGTGAAAACAAGTTGTAATCACTTGTTTGTTATGTTTAACACATTACAATGGTAATATGTTGACGAAATGCTAATGTATGGAACCATAATTGACCAAATAGAGGCAAACGGGTCAAATGGGTGAAAACAAGTTGTAAATACTTGTTGGTTATGTTTATCTTCATTACTAATGGTGATATGTGTGGTGAATGTAGGAAAAGTTCCGAGGTAGTCAAAGTCAAGTCCAAGGCGTTGGCGGATCCTCGTATGCATATTTTCATGTTTTGATGATTTGGTGAAATTCCCCTTTTTGATTGTAATTTGATAAACAAAACATGTTTTTGGGTTGTGATCATGTTGTTGAAGGGGTTTTTGGTTAAAACCCATGTGTTGGGCAAATTTGTTGTCTTGTATTTTGGAAAAAAGTTGGAAAAATGGCTAAGTGTGAAAACTGATGAAAAACTGGAAACTTTCTGTGAAAAGAGATCCCTCGCGCTACGCGAGGGAGGTAACCAATAACTCTCGCGCTACGCGAGAGGTAAAACAAAAAAAAAAAAAAATTTTCTGGGATTAAGACTTCCGCGCGTTAAAGTATAGTTTTTAAAAGTGGTGTGTTTCAACTTGGTATCAGAGCAATGGTTTGAGGGATTTGGTGTGGTGGCACCAAACTCAAACCGGATGCTCTTGATATGGGGGAAAATGATACGAGAATCCACGAAGGACTTGACTAAGACTCGGATCTTGCGAAAATGAAAGGTTAGTAATGATTTAATAAAGTGGTAATATATATACATATAGTGTATGTATATATGTATGATGAATGTTGTTAAGGTGTTATGTGTGCCGAAACTTGTTTTGTGACTTGTTATATGGAGATGGTAATTTCAATTGGGTATGGCGTGTTATTAAACATGTCTGGCCAATATGTTTAATAAGACGAAATGTGCAAGGACTTTATGATAACCATATAACAATGAACATTTGCAAGGATTAGGTGAAGGTGGTTATATATGTATGTATATATGTATATAGGTAGGTATATATATACTTAATACATATAATAGAGAACATGTAATGGATACCTAGAGTATTGGAAGTAAAAAGGGATTAAGGTGTTTTTGGTTCATTTTATAAGTTTAGAGATGGCAGAAGAAGCAAGTAATGAACCGTTGGATCCAAGAATCCAAGAAATGATAAAAGAGGAAGTGGCTAAGGCCTTCGAGCAAGCCACAACCTTGATGATGGAAGAAATGAGAGGGGCTATTAAGCTCACTCTAGAGGATGTCTTGAAAGAAAAGGAGAGGGTACCACAATGGTGTACTCTTAAGGAGTTCATGGTGATTAAGCCTAAAGAGTATGATGGGCAAGTGGACCCGATTCTTAGCCACATGTGGGTGGTGGACATGGAGTCTAATTTTGAGACTACTAAGTGTAAGCCCGAGGATAGGGGGATGTTTAGTGTGCCTCTGCTTACTGGGAGGGCAAAAGAGTGGTTATTGAATCTCCGAAAGGAGAGGGGTGATTTGGGAGTGACCTCCATGACTTGGGAGGAGTTTAAGACGACCTTTATGAAGTATCATTGTCCTCAGGCCGCAGTGGATAGAATGATTGAGGAGTTCCTCCTCATGAGGCAAACGACTGAGTCGATTGATGAATTGGCTGGGGCTTTCTTTGATCGCGCCAAGTTCTGTCCGAACGTGGTGTCGACAGAGAAGGCTAATATTGACAGATTTTATGCTATGTTGACTGTGGAATTCAGAGATAGCATATCTCCATCTTCTTTCACCACGCTTGTGGATTTGATAAACAGGTGTCGGGAAAGGGAAGTGGAGTTGAGGAGGCAAGAAGCTAGGGGAGAGAAGAGGAAAAGGGAGATTGTGGAGCAAGTTGTGAAGAAGATAAAGGGCGAGAGCCCTAGTAAGAAGCCTTTTGGCAAGTTCTCTCCCCGTGGTTGTAAAGTTTGTGGAAAAGAGCATTTTGGGGAATGTAGAAAGGGTTCTTCAAGATGCTATAAATGCGGAAAGCCGGGGCATATGGCTAATCAATGCCCAAGCCAAGTCCGTATATGCTACAACTGTTACAAGCCCGGGCACAATAGGGTGGATTGTCCCGAGTTAAAGCAGCAAGGTGGAAGCGGGGTGAAGGTTGAGACGCCAAAGCCTAAGGGAAGAGCCTTCCACATTTCGGCGGAAGAGGCAAAGAACAACGCGGATGTAGTGTCAGGTACATTCAAGATTAACTCATTACCTGCACTAGTTCTTTTTGATTCGGGGGCTAGCCGTTCTTTTGTTTCCTTAAAAATTGTTAAGCATTCCTCTTTTGTAAGTAACAAGTTAGATGAACCCTTAGAAATTGAGGCGGCAAATGATAAGAGCTTCCTAGTGTTTGATGTTTATAGAAATTGCAAATTAAAGGCGGGGGGGGGGGGGGGGTGAAACGTTCCATATCGATTTAATTCCTATGTCTATGGGGGAATTTGATGTGATAGTGGGGATGGATTGGTTAGCAAGGAACAAAGCGAATATTCTATGTGGGCCTAAAGCGATACGACTCGATTCCCCGTCGGGTGAGTCCTTTTACATAGAAGGTAAGAAGAAAGGTAATGTAAGAATGTGCTCTTATGTAAAGGCAACCAAGTTCATGGCGCGTGGGTGCAAGGCGTTCATGGCTTGTGTTGCGGTTGTGAATGAGAAAGTAAAGGACATTCGCGATGTTCCGGTTGTGAATCAGTTTGAAGATGTGTTTCCTGATGAGTTTCCGGGGGTTCCTCCGGAGAGGGAAGTAGAGTTCGGGATTGATTTGATACCGGGTGTGTAGACCGTTCCTTGATCGTTCGGTCATTGTGTTTATTGACGATCTTCTCATCTATTCAAGGAAACTAACAACGTTCGACTGGAAAATACATTTTGATGGTCGCAAGAAGTCTGTCACATTTCATGGATACGAGCTTGAGAAAGTGAACAATTATGTTTCCTTCAAGTATTTTGAGGATTCTTTTCACCGTGAATCTAATGCTACAGAGGCTGAAACTGAGAGCCCAAACGAGATGAAAAAGTCTGAACAGGGCACCATCGGGCTGTGGAAGAAGGTGTTTTCCCGGAGATATTTTTGAGAATACGGTGGCGGCTATGGTGATTATGGGAACGGAGAATACGGCTATAAAGACAATGGCGTCACTGATGGGGGCAATGGAAGTGGTCAGCCGGAAAAGGTGGGGGCAACCGGAAAGGGTTAAACGGCGACGGAAACTGTGGTGGAGGCAACAGGGCGGCGACGACAATGGTGGTGGCACCTGAATGGTTAGTCTCTCTGCTTTCAAGCTAGTAATGTTGGGTCTGAATATATGAGGCTGACACTTATCAAATAAGTATAATTGTTGGTGTTACCGAATAGATGGATCGGAGCAAGAGAGCTCAGAAAGTGGAGGGCAGTTGCAACAGATGCCTCCAAAAATGGGGGAAGGAAACCAACAACGTCCGACTGGAAAATACATTTTGACGGTTGCAAGAAGTCCGTTACATTTCACGGATACGAGCTTGAAGAAGTGAGCAATTATGTTTCCTTTCAATAATTTTGATGATGTTTTTCACCTTGAATCTAATGATACAGAGGCTGAAACTGAGAGCCCAAACGAGATGAAAAAGTCTGAACAGGGCACCATCGGGCTATGGAAGAAGGTGTTTTCTCGGAGATATTTTTGGGAATACGGCGGCGGCTATGGTGATTATGGGAGTGGAGAATACGGCCATTAATACAACGAAGTTACTAATGGGGGAAACGGGAGTGGGTCAGGCGGAAACGGTGGGAGCAACGGGAAAGGGTCAAACGGCGACGAAAACTGTGGTGGAGGCAACAAAGACGGTGATGGCAATGGTGGTGGCACCTGAAATGTTTGTCTCTCTAATTTCAAGCTAGTATTGTTGGGTCTGAATATTTGAGGCCGACGCTTATCAAAAAAGTATAATTGTTGGTGTTACCGAATAGATGGATCACAGCAAGAGAGCTCAGACGGTGGAGGGAAGCTGCAGCAGCTGCCTCCAAAAATGGGGGTTGGAAACCAACAACGTCCGACTTGAAAATACATTTTGACGGTCTCAAGAAGTCAGTCACATTTCATGGATACAAGCTTGAGGAAGTGAATAATTATGTTTCCTTCAAGAATTTTGAGTATGCTTTTCACCTTGAAAGTAATGCTACAGAGGCTGAAACTGAGGGCCCAAACGAGATGAAAAGGTCTGAAGAGGGCACCATCGGGTGTAAGAAGGTGTTTTCTCGAAGATATTTTTGGGAATACGACGGCGGCTATGGTGATTATGGGAACGAAGAATACGACCATGAAGACAACGACGTTACTAATGGGGGCAACGAGAGTGGGTGAGACGGAAAGAGTGGTAGCAATCGGAAAGGGTCAAACGACGACGGAAACTGTGGTGGAGGCAACAGCGGTGGCGACGGCAACGGTGGTGGCACCTGAAAGGTTAATCTCTCTAATTTCAAGCTATTTTTGTTGGGTCTGAATATATGAGGCTGACACTTATCTAATAAGTATAATTGTTGGTGTTACCGAATAGATGGATCACAACAAGAGAGCTCAGAAGGTGGAGAGAAGCTGCAACAGCTGCCTCCAAAAATGGGGGTTGGAAACCAACAACGTCTGACTTGAAAATATATTTTGACGGTGGCAAGAAATCCGTGACATTTCACGGATACGAGCTTGAGGAAGTAAACAATTATGTTTCGTTCAAGAATTTTGAGGATGCTTTTCACCTTGAAACTAATGCTACAAAGGCTGAAACTGAGAGCCCAAACGAGATGAAAAAGTCTGAACAGGGCACCAGCGGGCTGTGGAAGAAGGTGTTCTCTCGGAGATATTTTTGGGAATACGGCGGCGGCTATGGTGATTATGGGAGCAGAGAATACGACCATTAATACAACGGCGTTACTAATGGGGGCAACGGGAGTGGGTCAGACGGAAACGGTGGGTGCAACCGGAAAGGGTCAAACGGCGACGGAAACTGTGGTGGAGGCAACAGCGGCGGCGACGGCAACGGTGGTGGCACCTGAAAGGTTAGTCTCTCTAATTTCAAGCTAGTATTGTTGGGTCTGAATATATGAGGCACACGCTTATCAAATAAGTATAATTGTTAGTGTAACCGAATAAATGGATCACTACAAAAGAGCTAAGAAGGTGGAAGGCAGCTGCAATAGATGCCTCCAAAAATGGGGGTAGGAAACCAACAACGTCCGACTTGAAAATACATTTTGACGGTCGCAAGAAGTCCGTCACATTTCACGGATACGAGCTTGAGAAAGTGACAATTATGTTTCCTTCAAGTATTTTGAGGATTCTTTTCACCTTGAATCTAATGCTACAGAGGCTGAAACTGAGAGCCCAAACGGGATGAAAAAGTCTGAACAGGGCACCAGCGGGCTGTGGAAGAAGGTGTTTTCTCGGAGATATTTTTGGGAATATGGCGGCTATGGTGTTTATGGGAATGGAGAATACGACCATGAAGGCAATGTCGTTACTGATGGGGGCAACGGGAGTAGGTAAGATGGAAACGGTGGGGGCAAGCGGAAAGGGACAAACGGTGACGGAAACTGTGGTGGAGGCAACAGCGGCGGCGACGGCAACGGTGGTGGCACCTGAAAGTTTAGTCTCTCTAATTTCAAGCTAGTATTGTTGGGTCTGAGTATATGAGGCAGACGCTTATCAAATAAGTATAATTGTGGGAGTTACCGAATAGATGGATCACTGCAAAAGAGCTCAGAAGGTGGAGGGCAGCTGCAACAACTGCCTCCAAAAATGGGGGTAGGAAACCAACAACGTCCGACTTGAAAATACATTTTGACAGTCGCATGAACTCCGTCACATTTCACGGATACGAGCTTGAGTTAGTGACCAATTATGTTTCCTTCAAGAATTTTGAGGATGCTTTTTAGCTTGAAACTAATGCTACAGAGGCTGAAACTGAGGGTCCAAACGAGATGAAAAGGTCTAAAGAGGGCACCAGCGGGCTGTGTAAGAAGGTGTTTTCTCGTAGATATTTTTGGGAATACGGCAACGGCTATGGTGATTATGGGAACAGAGAATACGGCCATGAAGACAACGGCGTTACAAATGGGGGCAACGGGAGTGGGTCAGACGGTAATGGTGGGGGCAACAGGAAAGGGTCAAACGGCTATGGAAACTGTGGTGGAGGCAACAACGGTGGCGACGACAACGGTGGTGGCACCTGAAAGGTTAGGTTCTGTAATTTCAAGCTAGTATTGTTAGGTCTGAATATATGAGGCTGGCGCTTAGCAAATAAGTATTATTGTTGGTGTTACAGAATAGATGGATCACCGCAAGAGAGCTCAGAAGGTGGAGGGCAGCTCCAACAGATGCCTCCAAAAATGGGGGTAGGAAACCAACAACGTCCGACTTGAAAATACATTTTGACGGTCGCAAGAAGTCCTTCACATTTCACGGATACGAGCTTGAGGAAGTGAACAATTATGTTTCCTTCAAGTATTTGGAGGATGCTTTTCACCTTGAATTTAATGCTACATAGGCTGAAACTGAGAGCCCAAACGAGATGAAAAAGTCTGAACAGGGGCACCATCGGGCTGTGGAAGAAGGTGTTTTCCCGGAGATATTTTTGAGAATACGGTGGCGGCTATGGTGATTATGGGAATGGAGAATACGACTATAAAGACAACGGCATTACTAATGGGGGTAATGGGAGTGGGTCAGCCGGAAACGGTGGGGGCAACCGGAAAGGGTTAAACGGCGACGGAAACTGTGGTGGAGGCAACAGCGGCGGCGACGACAATGGTAGTGGCACCTGAATGGTTAGTCTCTCTACTTTCAAGCTAGTAATGTTGGGTATGAATATATGAGGCTGACGCTTATCAAATAAGTGTAATTGTTGGCGTTATCGAATAGATGGATCAGAGCAAGAGAGCTCAGAAAGTGGAGGATAGCTGCAACAGATGCCTCCAAAAATGGGGGTAGGAAACCAACAACGTCCGACTTGAAAATACATTAGAAGTCCGTCACATTTCACGGATACAAGCTTGAGGAAGTGGGCAATTATGTTTCTTTCAATAATTTTGATGATGTTTTTCACCTTGAATCTAATGCTACAGAGGCTGAAACTTAGAGCCCAAACGAGATGAAAAAGTCTGAACAGGGCACCAACAGGCTGTGGAAGAAGGTGTTTTCTTGGAGATATTTTTGGGAATACAGCGGCGGCTATGGTGATTATCGGAGCGGAGAATACGACCATTAATACAACGGCGTTACTAATGGGGGCAACGGTAGTGGGTCAGACGGAAACGGTGGGAGCAACGGGAAAGGGTCAAACGGTGACGGAAACTGTGGTGGAGGCAACAACGGCGGTGATGTTAACGGTGGTGGCACCTGAAATGTTTGTCTCCCTAATTTCAAGCTAGTATTGTTGGGTCTGAATATTTGAGGCCGACGCTTATTAAAAAAGTATAATTGTTGGTGTTACCGAATAGATGGATCACAGCAAGAGAGCTCAGAAGGTGGAGGGAAGCTGCAGCAGCTGCCTACAAAAATGGGGGTTGGAAACCAAAAACGTCCGACTTGAAAATACATTTTGACGGTCTCAAGAAGTCAGTCACATTTCACGGATACAAGCTTGAGGAAGTGAACAATTATGTTTCCTTCAAGAATTTTGAGGATGCTTTTCACCTTGAAAGTAATGCTACAGAGGCTGAAACTGAGGGCCCAAACGAGATGAAATGGTTTGAAGAGGGAACGTAGAATACGGCCATGAAGACAACGGCGTTACTGATGGGGGCAACAGGAGTGGGTCAGACGGAAACGGTGGGGGCAACCGGAAAGGGTAGAGGCAACAGCGATGGCGACGGAAACGGTGGTGGCACCTGAAAGGTTAGTCTCTCTAATTTCAAGCTAGTATTGTTGGGTCTGAATATATGAGGCTGTCACATTTCACGAACACGATCTTGAGAAACCGAGGGCCCAAACGAGATGAAAAAGTCTGAATAGGGCACCAGCGGGCTGTGGAAGAAGGTGTTTTCTCGGAGGTATTTTGGGGGATACGGCGGCGGCTATGGTGATTATGGGAACGGAGAATACGACCATAAAGAGAACGACGTTACTGATGGGGGCAACGGGGTGGGTCAGACTGAAACGGTGAGGGCAACTGGAAAAGGGTCAAACGGCGAGGGAAATAGTGGTGGAGGCAATAGCGGCGGCGATGGAAACGGTGGTGGCACCTGAAAGGTTAGTCTCTCCAATTTCAAGCTAGTATTGTTGGGTTTGAATATAAGAGCCCGTCGCTTATCAAATAAGTATAATTGTTGGTGTTACCGAATAGATGGATCACAGCAAGAGAGCTCAGAAGGTGGAGGGCAGCTACAACAGCTGCCTCCAAAAATGGGGATAGGAAACCAACAACGTCCGACTTGAAAATACATTTTGACGTACGCAAGAAGTCCGTCATATTTCATGGATACGAGTTGAGGAAGTGAACACTTATGTTTCCTTCAAGAATTTTGAGGATGCTTTTCACCTTGAATATAATGCTATAGAGGCTGAAACTGAGGGTCCAAACGAGATGAAAAAGTCTGAACAGGGCACCAGCGGGCTGTGGAAGAAGGTGTTTTCTCGGAGGTATTTTGGAGAAAACGGCGGCGGCTATGGTGATGATGGGAACGGAGAATACAACAATGAAGAAAACGGCGTTACTGATGGGGGCAACGGGTGTGGGTCAGACGGAAACGGTGGGGGCAACCGGAAAGGGTCAAACGACGACGAAAACTGTGGTGAAGGCAACAACGGCGGCGGCGGCAATGGTGGTGGCACCTGAAAGGTTAGTCTCTCTAATTTCAAGCTACCATTGTTGGGCTTGAATATATGAGGCTGACGCTTATTGTTGGAGCATGTTTTGTGACAAGCAGCTTGAAGATTGTTTGTAGTTTATGAGAGTCGTTTGTATCTGATCGAGCTGTATATTCGAGTCTTTGTTCGTGTGTGTTTTCGGTTGTTTTAGTGGATGCGTACTTAGCAAGTACGCAGGGAGAGTTTGTCCTGCGTACTTAGCAAGTACGCAACCTGAGTCTGTGAGTATAAATAGCTGTTAGGGTTCTTGTAGAAAAGAGGTCTGAACAAGTTCTTGAGAGAAAACCCTTTGTAATCAGTTGTTTGATGCTAATAGACAAAGTTTTATATAGTTGTGTTTGTTCTTATCATATCTAGTCATCTTGTTCAAGCTAATCACAGAGGATTCCGCACTCTGTTGATTGGTTTCATCTCCTATACGTCAATCGATCTAACACCAGGGGACCTACAAGTGGTATCAGAGCCTTTGCTCTTGAAATTGAGTGTTATACGAGTGATATTGAACATTTTCGACTTGATTTGGACTGAATTACAAGGTTTTTGACTTGAATTTGAGGGTTGTTGAGCAAAAACTGAGCGTTTTTGTTCCGCACTTTCACGTACTGAGATTGCTTCAAAATATCTCAATAGTTGTTTGATTTTATAAATTATTCATCAAGGGTTTGTTAGAATTGGATTTCTAAGCTTTTGGTTGGATTAATTTCATATTTTAGACAAGATTTGAGTGATTGATTGAAAAAGTAGGTGAACAGGCCTTATTTTCTGACTTTTTGCGTACTTAATTTTGTTCCTGTGTACTTAGTTTTGTTCCTGCGTACTTAATTTTGTTCCTGCGTACTTAGTTTTGTTCCTGCGTACTTAATTTGTTCCTGCGTACTTAATTTTGTTCCTGCGTACTTAGTAAAAAAAAAAAAAAATTAAAAAAAAAATTTGTTTTTACTTGGTTTAAGTGTTACAATGATGTTGTGTTACAAGAATGAGTTTGGAACATGGCCCCCGCCTCCTAGACTCGTATCTCTAAATGATTATACTACTTGGAAAGCTCGGCTTACTAAGTACGTTTCTTTGACCGATGAAGGTTTTTGGAAACCAATAGAGGAAGAATATACCCCTCCTACTTACACTTTCTTGGGTGATCCGAACACTCCAAAACCTCCATCAAAGTTCACGGTGAAAGAAAAGAAAGAATTTGATAGAGAAAAGAAGACTAGAGAGGTTCTTGAAATGGCTTTTTCACAAGAATTCAACTATAAATTTAGCAGTTACTACACTTCAAAAAGCTTATGGGAAGCAGTTCAAATGAAGTGTGAAGGATGCTTGAACGAGAAAGAAAAGACGGTGAATTATGTGGATTCACCAAAATCTTCGGTTGCTCAAAAGGATAAAAAAAATGAATGTGAAATTCCTCTTGAAGATGAAAAGGAAGCTTCTGTAGCTGACCTAGAAGAATCTACCACTGCTGTTGCTCTCATGGCGATTGGAGAGGCATCTTGTTCGTCAAATGAGGTAGATTCTAACTCTTTTGCTGTTATTTCTTGTTCTAAATGTCTTAGCTTGCAGGATGAAAATTCTAAGCTTCAAGACAAGGTCGAACCCCTTCGTATTGCAGCGTTAAGCTACAAAGAAAACGAAAAACTATTTAAAGATTCAATTGAAACGTTGAAAAAGGAAAAACGTGATTATTCACTAAAAATGAGCGATCAACAGCTTCACTTGGATATTGCATATAAGGGGTTAGAAAAAAGGAACAATGAGATCAACAAACTGCAAAATGAGATCTTGCAGCTGAAATGTACTAATGAGAAGTTAAAAAATTCTCGTTTTGTGGTGGAACACTACGAGTCTGTAGTGAGGCAAGTGAATGGATTAGGGCTGGGTACTAATGCCATTCCTCCACCAGTGAACGGGAAATTTGTCAATGGCCTAATTGACATTGATTTGTCTTGCCTCGATGAGTCCTCAAGTAAGGCTAACTCTACATCTGATGAAGAGTTGTTTACTGCTTCTGATGATGGGTCTGAGAACACCTGCCCTGAAGGAGTAGTTTCAGAGGAGTTGCTAGGTGAACAGAAGGTTAATAAAAACTTTGTCACTGAGCGTGATAATTGCATTTTAACTGAACCCGATATCATTGAATCAAATGACAAATTAAAAGTAATGCTTTATGGGGGGTATAAAAACATTAATCAAGTTAAAAATGAAGCCTTTTCAGCTCACTACGGGCTTGGCTATAAAGAAAATTTGCAAAAATACTATACTCCCAAAAGCCAATTACCATCGGGTAAACCAAATGTTCACCAAACAAATTCTCCTGTTCATCATGTCGAGTCCTCACATAGCAAATCAAATGAGCCTTACAAGAGGACTTACAAAGAGAAGAGAGCTTGTTTTCATTGTGGTATTGTAGGACACATTATGGTGAAGTGTTCTCACAAGAACCAGAGTAAGAAACCAGTTGATCCACAACAAGTTAAATCATCTGTGAAGCCACCGGTCAAACTAGTGGACAAATTTGTTGCTCCACGGGTTCAGAAAGATAAAAGACCACCAGTTCAAAAGAAAGGTATCTCAAAAGGACAGCCTGGTAGAATACCAAAGGCTAGTCTAAATGTGCCCAAATCAGTTGGTGAACAACATTTTGAGACACCTGTGGTGAAGCTTTCTAAACCACAGAAACGGAGACTAAACAAACGTTTGAGAAAATTAGAAAGAGAATTTCTTGAGGGTAAGATTGATCAAAAACCTTTTTCTGGAAAGCTAACCGGTGAAAGACCAAAGTTTTCAAAACCTGATTTTACAGAGTATAGCCACAAAACGGTTGTACCTGAGTTTTCAAAACACCAAAGTTTTCAAAAGAAAGAGGTTCAAAACAAGAACGTTTGGAAAAGAAAAGATCCAGTCTCTGATTCTGGTTCTAACTCTAAGTTACAATCACCACAACTTGATGATGGGCTTGATTATGAATTTAGAGAAGTGAGTTATATTGGTAAAGATGGACGACCCAAAACAACGATGGCTTGGGTTTCTATTTCAAACTAATGTGTTTGTTGTTGTATGTGCAGGGTCAACCAAAGAGAACTATTACCTGAAATTTTTATTTATTAACATTGATTTGATGTAGGTCAATAGTGGTTGTTTCATGGCACATAATAGGCATGTCACACTACTACAATATGTCGAAAATCAGTTGGATGTGGCGACATGGCATAACCATTGCACTAAATGTGTTGTTGAGATATTTCAATGACTTGATGCTTAGAGGGAGAAGTTGAAGAAGGTATCTGGATTTTGAGGTCACACAGTAGATGAGTCTAAGATGACAATGAGTCTTGACACAAGAAGTAGGTGAGTGGGCATCAAGCTTTTGATGTTGTACCTAGTTCTAGTGTTCAAGGGGAGTCATCTGGACAAGGGGAGTCTACCACTCAGGTGATAAAGTTTTAGTTTTTATTGTGTTGACATATCACTGTTTTTGGTAACTTCTGATGATATCTTCTATCTCATCTTGAACATTTTGCCCAAGTTAAAAAAAAAACGGTTTTTCATGGAAGTGTTTATTTTTAATTTTTCTTTCATTTAAGGTCTTTTTAATTTAATTTACTTTCACATGTACAGTTCCTTTTATTTTGTACATTTCTTTTAATTTTGTACATATCTTAAAACAAAAATCTATAAAAAAGTGTATATATACATATATATAGAAAATTTTGAAAAATCAAGGTCGTTTGAAGTTTTAGGAGAAATGATAGTACATCAGGTGATTGTTTGACACACTAGACCATATGATTTGACTGAAATGGTAGTTTAAGTGTTTAATTAAAGTTTACTTTGATCTAGACATCTAAGACTACACAAATGGGAAATGATTGTCTCATGATTACGTGATTTATTAGAAAATTACAAAAATAGAATAAAGGTGTGTAATTTGGATTGTTGATAGGCTATAAGCGTGTTTATAGCTTGAGTAGTGTGAAAATATAATTAACATGATTCATCTGTGACGTAAACCCGCGTCTAAGTATGTTTAACATCTATGGTGAGCTCTATCAGATATAGATTGTGTGATGAATCTTAGATATTTCATGAGATTACCGTCATGGTGAAGTTTTAGCACAAGTGGATTGATTTCATGCATATGACACAAGCATAGAATTGGAATTTAATTCAGAGATGACCTCCTCTACTTTGTTTACGCAATGACCTGGAGTGTTCATCTCACCTAAATAAATGTGTTGATCAAGTGATCAAAACATGAGTCAATCTTTGCAAATGCAAAGTATTTGAAAGATAAAAAAAATACATATATTAAGGTGTCATCCACTTGGATATTTTCCTGTGCTAAAACAGCTTCATCACTGTAAAGATTGAATGTCTGAATGAAGTCTAGCATGTCTTGAGGATAGATAAAGACTTAGATTGTGGGTAACATGATGATATCTACGAAAAGTACCTTAATCACACGAAATTAGGGACTAAACATGATTTTAGCTTCAAGTCTTATAATATCGGCAACTTAAATTATATGCTATGGGGTTTAAATTGCAACACCTTGGTAATTCATGATATGATCCCATTTTCTATGATGTCTATAGTATCATTGCTATTTAATATTGAAATAATGAAATATAATGAATTATCTAACTGTTTGCATTTCATGATTAAGGCTGAAATTGATACTAGAACCCATAGAAGTTAGTTCAATGTGTGTGTCATTCAATTTCTATCTGGTATGATTCCCTTTCTCGCGACTCTTGAACAAAAAGAAGTTGCTTGGTAAATAGCTTTCTGTAAATAACTTTGTTATTTTCTAGTATATTCTAATCTCTTTCTCATTTATTAAAAAATTATATATATATATTTTGTTTCAAAACTTCCATGAAGTTCACATTTTTATGACTTGGGAAATTAAGTGTTTGAGAATCCTTGAATGTAGACAAATAGTTCTCTTTCTTATGTCTTGTTCGAGATTAAGTGCAGATATACTAGGCAAGGACTGCAGATACAGGCTGGACTTCATGATGTGAGCAGACTTGAAGACAACTTCTGAAGACTTCTGAAGCTGTTGTCAAGGGGGAGTCTATTAGAGCTTATTTGGAAGCATGTGACAAAAATCTTCAGAGCTGTTGTCAAGGGGGAGTATGTTGGAGCATGTTTTGTGACAAGCAACTTGAAGATTGTTTGTAGTTTATGAGAGTCGTTTGTATATGATCGAGCTGTATATTCGAGTCTTTGTTCATGTGTGTTTTCGGTTGTTTTAGTGGATGCGTACTTAGCAAGTACGCAGGGAGAGTTTGTCCTGCGTACTTAGCAAGTACGCAACCTGAGTCTGTGAGTATAAATAGCTGTTAGGGTTCTTGTAGAAAAGAGGCCTGGACAAGTTCTTGAGAGAAAACCCTTTGTAATCAGTTGTTTGATGCTAATAAACAAAGTTTTATATACTTGTGTTTGTTCTCATCATATCTAGTCATATTGTTCAAGCTAATCACAGAGGATTCCGCACTCTGTTGATTGGTTTCATCTCCTATACGTCAATCGATCTAACACCAGGGGACCTACACCTATCAAATAAGTATAATTGTTGGTGTTACCGAATAGATGGATCACCGCAAGAGAGCTCAGAAGGTGGAGGGCAGTTGCAACAGCTGCCTCCAAAAATGGGGGTAGGAAACCAACAACATCCGACTTTGAAAATACATTTTGACGGTCGCAAGAAGTCCGTCACATTTCACGGATACGAGCTTGAGGAAGTGAACAATTATGTTTCCTTTCAATAATTTTGATGATGTTTTTCACCTTGAATCTAATGCTACAGAGGCTGAAACTGAGAGCCCAAATGAGATGAAAAAGTCTGAACAGGGCACCAGCGGGCTGTGGAAGAAGGTGTTTTCTCGGAGATATTTTTGGGAATACGGCGGCGGCTATGGTGATTATGGGAACGGAGAATATGGCCATGAAGACAATGACGTTACTAATGGGGGCAACGGGAGTGGGTCAGACGGAAATGGTGGGAGCAACTGGAAAGGGTCAAACGGCGACGGAAACTGTGGTGGAGGAAACAGCGGCGGCGACGGCAACGGTGGTGGCACCTAAAAGGTTAGTCTCTCTAATTTCAAGCTAGTATTGTTGGGTCTGAATATATGAGGCACACGCTTATCAAATAAGTATAATTGTTAGTGTTACCGAATAGATGGATCACTGCAAAAGAGCTCAGAAGGTGGAGGGCAGCTGCAACAGATGCCTCCAAAAATGGGGGTAGGAAACTAACAACGTCCGACTTGAAAATACATTTTGACGGTCGCAAGAAGTCCGTCACATTTCACGGATACGAGCTTGAGAAAGTGAAAAATTATGTTTCCTTCAAGTATTTTGAGGATTCTTTTCACCTTGAATCTAATGCTACAAAGGCTGAAACTGAGAGCCCAAACGAGATGAAAAAGTCTGAACAGGGCACCAGCGGGCTGTGGAAGAAGGTGTTTTGTCGGAGATATTTTTGAGAATACGGCGGCGGCTATGGTGTTTATGGGAACGTAGAATAAGGCCATGAAGGCAACGACGTTAATGATGGGGGCAACGGGAGTAGGTAAGATGGAAACGGTGGGGAGAACCGGAAAGGGTCAAACGGTGACGGAAACTGTGGTGGAGGCAACAACGACAAAGGTGGTGGTACCTGAAGGTTAGTGTCTCTAATTTCAAGATAGTATTGTTGGGTCTGAATATATGAGGCTGACACTTATCAAATAAGTATAATTGTTGGTGTTACCGAATAGATGGATCACAGCAAGAGAGCTCAGAAGGTGGAGGGCATCTGCAACAGCTGCCTCCAAAAATGGGGGTAGGAAACCAAAAATGGGGGTAGGAAACCCTTCTGAGCTCTCTTGCTGTGATCCATCTATTCGGAAACACCAACAATTATACTTATTTGATAAGCGTCAGCCTCATATCTTCAGACCCAACAATACTATCTTGAAATTAGAGAGACTAACCTTTCAGGTGCCACCACCGTTGCCGTCGCCGCCGTTGTTGCCTTCACCACAGTTTCCGTCGCCGTTTGACCCTTTCCGATTGCTCCCACCGTTTCTGTCTGACCCACTCCCGTTGCCCCCAATAGTAACGCCGTTGTCTTCATGGCCGTATTCTCCGTTCCCATAATCACCATAGCCGCCGCCCTATACCCAACAATATCTTCGAGAAAACACCTTCTTTCACAGCTCGTTGGTGCCCTCTTCAGACCTTTTCATCTCGTTTGTCCCCTCAGTTTCAGCCTCTGAAGCATTAGTTTAAAGGTGAAAAGCATCCTCAAAATTCTTGAAGGAAACATAATTGTTCACTTCCTCAAGCTCGTATCCGTGAAATGTGACGTACTTCTTGTGACCGTCAAAATGTATTTTCAAGTCGGAAGTTGTTGGTTTCCAACCCCCATTTTTGGTGGCATAGGTTGCAGCTTTCCTACCCCTTCTGAGCTCTCTTGCTGTGATCCATCTATTCGGTAACACCAACAATTATACTTATTTGATAAGCGTCAGCCTCATATATTCAGACCCAACAATACTATCTTGAAATTAGAGAGACTAACCTTTCAGGTGCCACCACCGTTGCCGTCGCCGCCGTTGTTGCCTTCACCACAGTTTCCGTCGCCGTTTGACACTTTC
This sequence comes from Smallanthus sonchifolius, assembly GCA_023525975.1. Classification (NCBI taxonomy): domain Eukaryota; kingdom Viridiplantae; phylum Streptophyta; class Magnoliopsida; order Asterales; family Asteraceae; genus Smallanthus; species Smallanthus sonchifolius. The sequence continues at coordinate 2,064,765 of CM042045.1, read as the reverse complement.
CGATTGCTCCCACCGTTTCCGTCTGACCCACTCCCGTTGCCCCCATTAGTAACGCCGTTGTCTTCATGGCCATATTCTCCTTTCCCATAATCACCATAGCCGCCCTATTCCCAAAAATATCTCCGAGAAAACACCTTCTTTCACAGCCCGTTGGTGCCCTCTTCAGACCTTTTCATCTCGTTTGTGCCCTCAGTTTCAGCCTCTGAAGCATTAGTTTAAAGGTGAAAAGCATCCTCAAAATTCTTGAAGGAAACATAATTGTTCACTTCCTCAAGCTCGTATCCGTGAAATGTGACGTACTTCTTGCGACCGTCAAAATGTATTTTCAAGTCGGACGTTGTTGGTTTCCAACCCCCATTTTTGGAGGCATATGTTGCTGCTATCCTCCCCCTTCTGAGCTCTCTTGCTATGATCCATCTATTCGGTAACACCAACAATTATACTTATTTGATAAGCGTCTGCCTCATATATATGTTCAGACCCAACAATACTATCTTGAAATTAGAGAGACTAACCTTTCAGGTGCCACCACCGTTCCCGTCGCCGCCGCTGTTGCCTCCACCACAATTTCCGTCGCCGTTTGACCCTTTCCGATTGCTACCACCATTTTCATTTGACCCACTTTTGTTGCCCCCAGTAGTAATGTCGTTGTCTTAATGGCCGTATACTTCGTTCCCATAATCACCATAGCTGCCGCCGTATTCCAAAAAATATCTCCGAGAAAACACCATCTTCCACAGCTTGCTGGTGCCCTGTTCAGACTTTTTCATCCCATTTGAGCTCTCAGTTTCAGCCTCTGTAGCATTAGATTCAAGGTGAAAAGCATCCTCAAAATTCTTGAAGGAAACGTAATTGTTCACTTCCTCAATCTCGTATCCGTGAAATGTGACGGACTTCTTGCGACCGTCAAAATGTATTTTCAAGTCGGACATTGTTGGTTTCCAACCCCCATTTTTGGAAGCAGCTTTTGCAGCTTCCCTCCATCTTCTGAGCTCTCTTGCTGTGATCCATCACCAACAATTATACTTATTTGATAAGCATCTCCCTCATATATTCAGACCCAACAATACTAGCTTGAAATTAGAGAGACTAACCTTTCAGGTGTGACCACCGTTTCCGTCGCCACCGTTGTTGCCTCCACCACATTTTCCGTAGCCGTTTTACCCTTTCCGGTTGCTTCCAACGTTTCCGTCTAACCCGCTCCCGTTGCCCCCATTAGTAACGTCATTGTCTTCACGGCCGTATTCTCCGTTCCCATAATCACCATATCCGCCGACGTATTCCCCAAAATATCTTCGAGAAAACACCTTCTTTCACAGCCCGCTGGTGCCCTTTTCATCTCGTTTGGGCCCTCAATTTCAGCCTCTATAGCATTTGTTTCAAGGTGAAAAGCATCCTTAAAATTCTTGAAGGAAACATAATTGTTCACTTCCTCAAGCTCGTATCCGTGAAATGTGACGGACTTCATGCGACGGTCATAGTGTATTTTCAATTCGGACGTTGTTGGTTTCCAACCCCCATTTTTGGAAGTAACCGTTCCAGCTTCCCTCCACCTTATGAGCTCTGTTGCTGTGATCCATCTATTCGGTAACACCAATAATTATACTTATTTGAAATTAGAGAGACTAACCTTTCAGGTGCCACCACCGTTGCCGTCGCCACCGTTGCCGTCGCCGCCGTTGTTGCGTTCAACACAGTTTCCGTCGCCGTTTGACCCTTTCCGATTGCTCCCACCATTTTCGTCTGACCCACTCCCGTTGCCCCCATTAGTAACGCCATTGTCTTCATGGCCATATTCTCCATTCCCATAATCACCATACCCGCCGCATTCCAAAAAATATCTCTGAGAAAACACGCTCTTTCACAGCCCGTTGGTGCCCTCTTCAGACCTTTTCATCTCGTTTGTGCCCTCAGTTTCAGCCTCTGAATCATTAGTTTAAAGGTGAAAACATCCTCAAAATTCTTGAAGGAAACATAATTGTTCACTTCCTCAAGCTCGTATCCGTGAAATGTGATGTACTTTTTGCGACCGTCAAAATGTATTTTCAAGTCGGACGTTGTTGGTTTCCAACCCCCATTTTTGGAGGCATATGTTGCAGCTTTCCTCCCCCTTCTGAGCTCTCTTGCTGTGATCCATCTATTCGGTAACACCAACACTTATACTTATTTGATAAGCGTCACTCTCATATATTCAGACCCAACAATACTATCTTGAAATTAGAGAGACTAACCTTTCAGGTGCCACCACCGTTGCCGTCGCCGCCGTTGTTTCCTTCACCACAGTTTCTGTCACCGTTTGACCCTTTCCGATTGCTCCCACCGTTTCCGTCTCACCCACTCCCGTTGTCCCCATTACTAACGCCGTTGTCTTCATGGCCGTATTCTCCGATCCCATAATCACCATAGTCGCCGCCCTATTCCCAAAAATATCTCTGAGAAAACACCTTTTTTCACAGCCCGTTGGTGCCCTCTTCAGACCTTTTCATCTCGTTTGTGCCCTCAGTTTCAGCCTCTGAAGCAATAGTTTAAAGGTGAAAAGCATCCTCAAAATTCTTGAAGGAAACATAATTGTTCACTTCCTCAAGCTCGTATCCGTAAAAAATGACGTACTTCTTGCGACCGTCAAAATGTATTTTCAAGTCGGACTTTGTTGGTTTCCAACCCCCATTTTTGGAGGCATATGTTGCAGCTTTCCTCCCCCTTCTGAGCTCTCTTGCTGTGATCCATCTATTCGGTAACACCAACAATTATACTTATTTGATAAGCGTCAGCCTCATATATTCAGACCCAACAATACTATCTTGAAATTAGAGAGACTAACCTTTCAGGTGCCACCACCATTCCCGTCGCCGCCGCTGTTGCCTCCACCACAGTTTCCGTCACCGTTTGACCCTTTCCGATTGCTACCACCGTTTCCGTTTGACCCACTTTTGTTGCCCCCAGTAGTAATGTCGTTGTCTTAATGGACATATACTTCGTTCCCATAATTACCATAGCCGCCGCCGTATTCCCAAAAATATCTCCGAGAAAACACCTTCTTCCACAGCCCGCTGGTGCCCTGTTCAGACTTTTTCATCCCGTTTGAGCTCAGTTTCAGCCTCTGTAGCATTAGATTCAAGGTGAAAAGCATCATCAAAGTTCTTAAAGGAAACGTAATTGTTCACTTCCTCAATTTCGTATCCGTGAAATGTGACGGACTTCTTGCGACCGTCAAAATGTATTTTCAAGTCGGACGTTGTTGGTTTCCAACCCCCATTTTTGGAAGCACCTTTTGCAGCTTCCCTCCACCTTCTGAGCTCTCTTGCTGTGATCCATCTATTCGGTAACACCAACAATTATACTTATTTGTTAAGCATCTCCCTCATATATTCAGACCCAACAATACTAGCTTGAAATTAGAGAGACAAACCTTTCAGGTACCACCACCGTTGCCGTCGCCTCCGTTGTTGCCTTCACCACAGTTTCCGTAGCCGTTTGACACTTTCCGATTGCTCCCACCGTTTTCGTCTGACCCACTCCCGTTGCCCACATTAGTAACGCCGTTGTCTTCATGGCCGTATTCTCCGTTCCCATAATCACCATAGCCGCCGCCCTATTCCCAATAATATCTCCAAGAAAACACCTTCTTTCACAGCCCGTTGGTGCCCTCTTCAGACCTTTTCATCTCGTTTGGGCCCTCAGTTTCAGCCTCTGAAGCATTAGTTTAAAGGTGAAAACATCCTCAAAATTCTTGAAGGAAATAGAATTGTTCACTTCCTCAAGCTCGTATCCGTGAAATGTGACGTACTTTTTGCGACCGTCAAAATGTATTTTCAAGTCGGACGTTGTTGGTTTCCAACCCCCATTTTTGGAGGCATATGTTGCAGCTTTCCCCCCCCTTCTGAGCTCTCTTGCTGTGATCCATCTATTCGGTAACACCAACAATTATACTTATTTGATAAGCGTCAGCCTCATATATTCAGACCCAACAATACTATCTTGAAATTAGAGAGACTAACCTTCCAGGTGCCACCACCGTTGCCGTCGCCGCCGTTGTTGCCTTCACCACAGTTTTCGTCGCCGTTTGACCCTTTCCGATTGCTCCCACCGTTTCCGTCTGACCCACTACCGTTGCCCGCATTAGTAACGCCGTTGTCTTCATGGCCGTATTCTCCGTTCCCATAATCACCATAGCCGCCGCCCTATTCCCAATAATATCTCCGAGAAAACACCTTCTTTCACAGCCCGTTGGTGCCCTCTTCAGACCTTTTCATTTCGTTTGTGCCCTTAGTTTCAGCCTCTGAAGCATTAGTTTAAAGGTTAAAAGCATCCTCAAAATTCTTGAAGGAAACATAATTGTTCACTTCCTCAAGCTCGTATCCGTGAAATGTGACGTACTTCTTGCGACCGTCAAAATGTTTTTTCAAGTCGGACATTGTTGGTTTCCAACCCCCATTTTTGGAGGCATATGTTGCAGCTTTCCTCCCCCTTCTGAGCTCTCTTGCTGTGATCCATCTATTCGGTAACACCAACAATTATACTTATTTGATAAGCGTCAGCCTCATATATTCAGACCCAACAATACTATCTTGAAATTAGAGAGACTAACCTTTCAGGTGCCACCACCGTTTCCGTCGCCGCCGTTGTTGCCTTCACCACAGTTTCCGTCGCCGTTTGACCCTTTCCGATTGCTCCCACCGTTTCCGTCTGACCCACTCCCGTTGCCCTCATTAGTAACGCCGTTGTCTTCATGGCCGTATTCTCCGTTCCCATAATCACCATAGCCGCCGCCCTATTCCCAATAATATCTCCGAGAAAACACCTTCTTTCACAGCCCGTTGGTGCCCTCTTCAGACCTTTTCATTTCGTTTGTGCCCTCAGTTTCAGCCTCTGAAGCATTAGTTTAAAGGTGAAAAGCATCCTCAAAATTCTTGAAGGAAACATAATTGTTCACTTCCTCAAGCTCGTATCCGTGAAATGTGACGTACTTCTTGCGACCGTCAAAATGTATTTTCAAGTCGGACGTTGTTGGTTTCCAACCCCCATTTTTGGAGGCATATGTTGTAGCTTTCCTCTCCCTTCTGAGCTCTCTTGCTGTTATCCATCTATTCGGTAACACCAACAATTATACTTATTTGATAAGCGTCAGCCTCATATATTCAGACCCAACAATACTATCTTGAAATTAGAGAGACTAACCTTTCAGGTGCCACCACCGTTCCCGTAGCCGCCGCTATTGCCTCCACCACAGTTTTCGTCACCGTTTGACCCTTTCCGATTGCTACCACCGTTTCCATTTGACCCACTTTCATTGCCCCCAGTAGTAATGTCGTTGTCTTAATGGCCGTATACTCCGTTCCCATAATCATCATAGCCGCCGTCGAATTCCCAAAAATATCTCCGAGAAAACACCTTCTTCCACAGCCCGCTGGTGCCCTGTTCAGGCTTTTTCATCCCGTTTTAGTTCTCAGTTTCAGCCTCTGTAGCATTAGATTCAAGGTGAAAAGCATCCTCAAAATTCTTGAAGGAAACGTAATTGTTCACTTCCTCAATCTCGTATCCGTGAAATGTGACGGACTTCTTGCGACCGTCAAAATGTATTTTCAAGTCAGACGTTGTTGGTATCCAACCCCCATTTTTGGAAGCAACTTTTGCAGCTTCCCTCCACCTTCTGAGCTCTCTTGCTGTGATCCATCTATTCGGTAACACCAACAATTATAATTATTTGATAAGCATCTCCCTCATATATTCAGACCCAACAATACTAGCTTGAAATTAGAGAGACTAACCTTTCAGGTGCCACCACCGTTTCCGTCGCCGCCGTTGTTGCCTCCACCACAGTTTCCGTCGCCGTTTGACCCTTTCCGGTTGCTCCCAATGTTTTCGTCTGACCCACTCCCGTTGCCCCCATTAGTAACGTCGTTGTCTTCATGGCCGTATTCTCCGTTCCCATAATCACCATATCCGCCGCCATATTCCCCAAAATATCTTTGAGAAAACACCTTCTTTCACAGCCCGCTGGTGCCCTTTTCAAACCTTTTCATCTCGTTTGGGAACTCAGTCTCAGCCTCTGTAGCATTAGTTTCAAGGTGAAAAGCATCCTCAAAAATCTTGAAGGAAACATAATTGTTCACTTCCTCAAGCTCGTATCCGTGAAATGTGACGGACTTCATGCGACGGTCAAAATGTATTTTCAATTCGGACGTTGTTAGTTTCCAACCCCCATTTTTGGAAGCAACCGTTGCAGCTTCCCTCCACCTTCTGAGCTCTCTTTCTGTGATCCATCTATTCGGTAACACCAATAATTATACTTATTTGAAATTAGAGAGACTAACCTTTCCGGTGCCACCACCGTTGCCGTCGTCGCCGTTGTTGCCTTCACCACAGTTTCCGTCGCCGTTTGACCCTTTCCGATTGCTCCCACCGTTTCCGTCTGACCCACTCCCGTTGCTTCCATTAGTAACGTCGTTGTCTTCATGGCCGTATTCTCCATTCCCATAATCACCATAGCCGCCGCCCTATTCCCAAAAATATCTCCGAGAAAACGCTTTCTTTCACAGCCCGTTGGTGTGCCCTCTTCAGACCTTTTCATCTCGTTTGTGCCCTCAGTTTCAGCCTCTGAAGAATTAGTTTAAAGGTGAAAAGCATCCTCAAAATTCTTGGAGGAAACATAATTGTTCACTTCCTTAAGCTCGTATCCGTGAAATGTGACGTACTTCTTACGACCGTCAAAATGTATTTTCAAGTCGGATGTTGTTGGTTTCCAACCCCCATTTTTGGAGGCATATGTTGCAGCTTTCCTCCCCCTTCTGAGCTCTCTTGCTGTGATCCATGTTTTCGGTAACACCAACAATTATACTTATTTGATAAGCGTCAGCCTCATATATTTAGACCCAAAAATACTATCTTGAAATTAGAGAGACTAACCTTTCAGGTGCCACCACCGTTTCCGTCGCCGCCGCTGTTGCCTCCACCACAGTTTTCGTCGCCGTTTGACCCTTTCTGATTGCTCCACCATTTCCGTCTGACCCACTCTCGTTGCCCCGATTAGTAATGTCGTTGTCTTAATGGCCGTATACTCCGTTACCATATTCACCATAGTCGCCGCCGTATTCCCAAAAATCTCTCTTAGAAAACACCTTCTTCCACAGCCCGCTGGTGCCCTGTTCAGACTTTTTCATCCCGTTTGAGCTCTCAGTTTCAGCCTCTGTAGCAGTAGATTCAAGGTGAAAAGCAGCCTCAAAAATCTTGAAGGAAACGTAATTGTTCACTTCCTTAAGCTCGTATCCATGAATTGTGACGGACTTCTAGCGACCGTAAATGTATTTTCAAGTCGGACGTTGTTGTTTTCCAACCCCCATTTTTGGAAGCAGCTTTGGCAGCTTCCCTCCACATTCTGAGCTCTCTTGCTGTGATCCATCTATTCGGTAACACCAACAATTATACTTATTTGATAAGCATCTCCCTCATATATTCAGACCCAACAATACTAGCTTGAAATTAGAGAGACTAACCTTTCTTGTGCCACCACCGTTGCCGTCGCCGCCGTTGTTGCCTCTATCACAGTTTCCGTCGCCGGATGACACCTTCCGGTTGCTCCCAATGTTTCTGTCTGACCCACTCCCGTTGCCCCCATTAGTAACTCCGTTGTCTTCATGGCCGTATTCTCCGTTCCCATAATCACCAAAGCCGCCGCCGTATTCCTAAAAATATCTGCGAGAAAACACCTTCTTTCATAGCCCGTTGGTGCCCTCTTCAGACCTTTTCATCTCGTTTGGGCCCTCAATTTCAGACTCTATAGCATTAGTTTCAAGGTGAAAAGCATCCTCAAAATTCTTGAAGGAAACATAATTGTTCACTTCCTCAAGCTCGTATCCGTGAAATGTGACGTACTTCTTGCGACCGTAAATATATATTTTCAAGTCGGACGTTGTTTGTTTCCAACTCCCATTTTTGGAGGCAGATGTTGCAGCTTCCCTCCCCCTTCTGAGCTCTCTTGCTGTGATCCATCTATTCGGTAACACCAACAATTATACTTATTTGATAAGCGTCAGCCTCATATATTCAGACCCAACAATACTATCTTAAAATTAGAGAGACTAACCTTTCAGGTTTCACCACCGTTGTCGTCGTCGCTGCTGTTGCCTCCACCAAAGTTTCCGTCGACGTTTGACCCTTTCCGGTTGCACCCACCGTTTTCGTCTGACCCACTCCCGTTGCCCCGATTAGTAATGCCGTTGTCTTAATGGTCGTATTCTCCGTTCCCATAATCACCATAGCCGCCGTTGTATTCCCAAAAATATCTCCGAGAAAACACCTTCTTCCATAGCCCGTTGGTGCCCTCTTCAGACCTTTTCATCTCGTTTGTGCCCTCAGTTTCAGCCTCTGTAGCATTAGTTTCAAGGTGAAAAGCATCCTCAAAAATCTTGAAGGAAACATAATTGTTCACTTCCTCAAGCTCGTGTCCGTGAAATGTGACAGACTTCTTGCGACGGTCAAAATGTATTTTCGAGTCGGACGTTGTTGGTTTCCAACCCCCATTTTTGGAGGCAGCTGTTGCAGCTTCCCTCCACTTTCTGAGCTCTCTTGTTGTGATCCATCTATTCGGTAACACCAACAATTATACTTATTTGATAAACGTCAGCCTCATATATTCAGAACCAACAACACTAGCTTGAAATTAGAGAGACTAACCTTTCAGGTGCCACCACCGTTGCCGACGCCGCCGTTGTTGCCTACACCACAGTTTCCGTCGTCGTTTGACCCTTTCCGGTTGCTCCCAAAGTTTCTGTCTGACCCACTCCCGTTGCCCCCATTAGTAACTTCGTTGTCTTCATGGCCGTATTCTCCGTTCCCATACTCACCTTAGCCGGCACCGTATTCCCAAAAATATCTCCAAGAAAACACCTTCTTTCATAGCCCGCTGGTGCCCTCTTTAGACCTTTTCATCTCGTTTGGGCCCTCAGTTTCAGCCTCTGTAGCATTAGTTTCAAGGTGAAAAGCATCCTCAAAATTCTTGAAGGAAACATAATTGTTCACTTCCTCAAGCTCGTATCCGTGAAATGTTACATACTTCTTGTGGCCGTCAAAATGTATTATCAAGTCGGGCGTTGTTGGTTTCCAACCCCCATTTTTGGATGCAGATGTTGCAGCTTCCCTCCACCTTCTGAGCTCTCTTGCTGTGATCCATCTATTCGGTAACACCAATAATTATACTTATTTGAAATTAGAGAGACTAACCTTTCAGGTGCCACCACCGTTGCCGTCGTCGCCGTTGTTGCCTTCACCACAGTTTCCGTCTCCGTTTGACCCTTTTCGATTGCTCCCACCGTTTCCGTCTGACCCACTCCCGTTGCTTCCATTAGTAACGTCGTTGTCTTCATGGCCGTATTCTCCGTTCCCATAATCACCATAGCCGCCGCCCTATTCCCAAAAATATCTCCGAGAAAACGCCTTATTTCACAGCCTGTTGGTGCCCTCTTCAAACCTTTTCATCTCGTTTGTGCCCTCAGTTTCAGCCTCTGAAGCATTAGTTTAAAGGTGAAAAGCATCCTCAAAATTATTGGAGGAAACATAATTGTTCACTTCCTTAAGCTCGTATCCGTTAAATGTGACGTACTTCTTACGACCGTCAAAATGTATTTTCAAGTCGGACGTTGTTGGTTTCCAACCCCCATTTTTGGAGGCATATGTTGCAGCTTTCCTCCCCCTTCTGAGCTCTCTTGCTGTGATCCCAATATTCGGTAACACCAACAATTATACTTATTTGATAAGCGTCAGCGTCATATATTTAGACCCAAAAATACTATCTTGAAATTAGAGAGACTAACCTTTCAGGTGCCACCACCGTTTCCGTCGCCGCCGCTGTTGCCTCCGCCACAGTTTTCGTCGCCGTTTGACCCTTTCTGATTGCTCCCACCGTTTCCGTCTGACCCACTCTCGTTACCCCCATTAGTAATGTCGTTGTCTTAATGGCCGTATACACCGTTGCCATAATCACCATAGTCGCCGCCGTATTCCCAAAAATCTCTCTTAGAAAACACCTTCTTCCACAGCCCGCAGGTGCCCTGTTCAGACTTTTTCATCCCGTTTGAGCTCTCAGTTTTAGCCTCTGTAGCATTAGATTGAAGGTGAAAAGCATCCTCAAAATTCTTGTAGGAAACGTAATTGTTCACTTCCTCAAGCTCGTATCCGTGAATTGTGACGGACTTCTTGCGACCGTAAATGTATTTTCAAGTCGGACGTTGTTGGTTTCCAACCCCCATTTTTGGAAGCAGCTTTTGCAGCTTCCCTCCACCATCTGAGCTCTCTTGCTGTGATCCATCTATTCGGTAACACCAACAATTATACTTATTTGATAAGCATCTCCCTCATATATTCAGACCCAACAATACTAGCTTGAAATTAGAGAGACTAACCTTTCAGGTGCCACCACCGTTGCCGTCGCCGCCGTTGTTGCCTCTACCACAGTTTCCATCGCCAAATGACAACTTCCGGTTGCTCCCAACGTTCCGGTCTAACCCACTCCCGTTGCCCCCATTAATAACTCCGTTGTCTTCATGGCCGTATTCTCCGTTCCCATAATCACCAAAGCCGCCGCCGTATTCCAAAAAATATCTCCGAGAAAACACCTTCTTTCATAGTCCGCGGGTGCCCTCTTCAGACCTTTTCATCTCGTTTGGGCCCTCAGTTTCAGCCTCTGTAGCATTAGTTTCAAGGTGAAAAGCATCCTCAAAATTCTTGAAGGAAACGTAATTGTCCACTTCCTCAAGCTCGTATCCGAAAAATGTGACGGACTTCTTGCGATCGTCAAAAAGTATTTTCAAGTCGGACGTTGTTGGTTTCCAACCACCATTTTTGGAAGCAACCGTTGCAGCTTCCCTCCACCTTCTGAGCTCTCTTGCTGTGATCCATCTATTCGGTAACACCAACAATAATACTTATTTGATAAACGTCAGCCTCATATATTCAGAACCAACAACACTAGCTTGAAATTAGAGAGACTAACCTTTCAGGTGCCACCAGCGTTGCCGACGCCGTCGTTGTTGCCTACACCACAGTTTCCGTCATCGTTTGACCCTTTCCAGTTGCTCCCAATGTTTCTGTCTGACCCACTCCCGTTGCCCCCATTAGTAACTCCGTTGTCTTCATGGCCGTATTCTCCGTTCCCATACTCACCTTAGCCGGCACCGTATTCCCAAAAATATCTCCGAGAAAACACCTTCTTTCATATCCCGCTGGTGCCCTCTTCATACCTTTTCTTCTCGTTTGGGCCCTCAGTTTCAGCCTCTGTAGCATTAGTTTCAAGGTGAAAAGCATCCTCAAAATTCTTGAAGGAAACATAATTGTTCACTTCCTCAAGCTCGTATCCGAGAAATGTGACGGACTTCTTGCGATCGTCAAAAAGTATTTTCAAGTCGGACGTTGTTGGTTTCCAACCACCATTTTTGGAAGCAACTGTTGCAGCTTCCCTCCACCTTCTGAGCTCTCTTGCTGTGATCCATCTATTCGGTAACACCAACAATTATAATTATTTGATAAGCATCTCCCTCATATATTCAGACCCAACAATACTAGCTTGAAATTAGAGAGACTAACCTTTCAGGTGCCACCACCGTTTCCGTCGCCGCCGTTGTTGCCTCCACCACAGTTTCCGTCGCCGTTTGACCCTTTCCGGTTGCTCCCAATGTTTCCGTCTGACCCACTCCCGTTGCCCCCATTAGTAACGTCGTTGTCTTCATGGCCGTATTCTCCGTTCCCATAATCACCATATCCGCCGCCATATTCCCCAAAATATCTTTGAGAAAACACCTTCTTTCACAGCCCGCTGGTGCCCTTTTCAAACCTTTTCATCTCGTTTGGGAACTCAGTCTCAGCCTCTGTAGCATTAGTTTCAAGGTGAAAAGCATCCTCAAAAATCTTGAAGGAAACATAATTGTTCACTTCCTCAAGCTCGTATCCGTGAAATGTGACGGACTTCATGCGACGGTCAAAATGTATTTTCAATTCGGACGTTGTTGGTTTCCAACCCTCATTTTTGGAGGCAGCTGTTGCAGCTTCCCACCACCTTCTGAGCACTCTTGCTGTGATCCATCTATTCGGTGACACCAACAATTATACTTATTTGATAAGCGCCAGCCTCATATATTCAGAACCAACAATACTATCTTGAAATTAGAGTGACTAACCTTTCAGGTGCCACCACCGTTGCCGTCGCTGCCGCTGTTGCCTCTACCACAGTTTCCGTCGCTGAATGACCCCTTCCGGTTGCTCCCACCGTTTCTGTCTAACCCACTCCCGTTGCCCCCATTAGTAATGCCGTTTTCCTAATGGCCGTATACTCCGTTGCCATAATCACCATAGCCGCCGCCGTATTTCCAAAAATATCTCCGAGAAAACACCTTCTCCACAGTCCGATGGTGCCCTGTTCAGACTTTTTCATCCCGTTTAAGCTCTCAGTTTCAGCCTCTGTAGCATTAGATTCAAGGTGAAAAGCTTCCTCAAAATTCTTGAAGGAAACGTAATTATTCACTTCCTCAAGCTCGTATCCGTGAATTGTGACGGACTTCTTGCTACCGTCAAAATGTATTTTCAAGTCGGACGTTGTTGGTTTCCAAACCCCGTTTTTGGAAGCAGCTTTTGCAGCTTCCCTCCACCTTCTGAGCTCTCTTGCTGTGATCCATCTATTCGGTAACACCAACAATTATACTTATTTGATAAGCATCTCCCTCATATATTCAGACCCAACAATACTAGCTTGAAATTAGAGAGACTAACCTTTCAGGTGTGACCACCGTTGACGTCGCCGCCGTTGTTATCTCCACCATAGTTTCCGTCGCCGTTTGACCCTTTCCGGTTGCTCCCAACGTTTCCGTCTGACCCACTCTCGTTGCCCACACTAGTAATGTCGTTGTCTTCATGGCCGTATTCTCAATTCCCATAATCACCATAGCCGCCGCCGTATTCCCAAAAATATCTCCGAGAAAACACCTTCTTTCACAACCCGTTGGTGCCCTCTTCAGACCTTTTCATCTCGTTTGGGACCTCAATTTCAGACTCTATAGCATTAGTTTCAAGGTGAAAAGCATCCTCAAAATTCTTGAAGGAAACTTAATTGTTCACTTCCTCAAGCTCGTATCCGTGAAATGTGACGGACTTCTTGCGACCGTCAAAATGTATTTACAAGTCGGACGTTGTTGGTTTCCAACCCCCATTTTGGGAGGCAGCGGTTGCAGCTTCCCTCCACCTTCTGAGCTCTCTTGATGTGATCCATCTATTCGGTAACACCAACAATTATACTTATTTGATAAGCTTCAGCCTCATATATTCAGACCCAACAATACTATCTTGAAATTAGAGAGACTAACCTTTCAGGTTCCACCACCATTGTCGTCGCCGCCAATGTTGCCTCCACCAAAGTTTTCGTCGTCGTTTGACCTTTTCCGGTTGCTCCCACCGTTTCCGTCTGACCCACTCCCGTTGCCTCGATTAGTAATGCTGTTGTCTTAATGGTCGTATTCTCCGTTCCCATAATCACCATAGCCGCCGCTGTATTCCCAAAATTATCTTCGAGAAAACAACTTCTTTCACAGCCCGTTGGTGCCCTCTTCAGACCTTTTCATCTCATTTGTGCCCTCAGTTTCAGCCTCTGTAGCATTAGTTTCAAGGTGAAAAGCATCCTCAAAAATCTTGAAGGAAACATAATTGTTCAATTCCTCAAGCTCGTATCCGTGAAATGTGACGGACTTCTTGCGACGGTCAAAATGTATTTTCAAGTCGGACGTTGTTGGTTTCCAACCCCTATTTTTGGAGGGAGCTGTTGCAGCTTCCCTCCACTTTCTGAGCTCTCTTGTTGTGATCCATCTATTCGGTAACACCAACAATTATACTTATTTGATAAACGTCAGCCTCATATATTCAGAACCAACAACACTAGCTTGAAATTAGAGAGACTAACCTTTCAGGTGCCACCACCGTTGCCGTCGCCGCCGTTGTTGCCTACACCACAGTTTTTTCGTCGCCGTTTGACCTTTTCCGGTTGCTCCCAACATTTCTTTCTGACCCACTCCCGTTGCCCCCATTAGTAACTCCCTTGTCTTCATGGCCGTATTCTCCGTTCCCATAATCACCATACCCGCCACCGTATTCCCAAAAATATCTCTGAGAAAACACCTTCTTCCATAGCCCGTTGGTATCCTCTTCAGACCTTTTCATCTCGTTTGGGCCCTCAGTTTCAGCCTCTGTAGCATTAGTTTCAAGGTGAAAAGCATCCTCAAAATTCTTGAAGGAAACATAATTGTTCACTTCCTCAAGCTCGTATCCGTGAAATGTGACGGACTTCTTGCGACTCTCAAAATGTATTTTCAAGTCGGACGTTGTTGGTTTCCAACCCCCATTTTTGGAGGCAGCTGTTGCAGCTTCCCTCCACTTTCTGATCTCTCTTGTTGTGATCCATCTATTCGGTAACACTAACAATTATACTTATTTGATAAACGTCAGCCTCATATATTCATAACCAACAACACTAGCTTGAAATTAGAGAGACTAACCTTTCAGGTGCCACCACCGTTGCCATCGCCGCCGTTGTTACCTACACCACAGTTTCCGTCGCCGTTTGACCCTTTCCGGTTGCTCCCAACATTTCTTTCTGACCCACTCCCGTTGCCCCCATTAGTAACTCCCTTGTCTTCATGGCCGTATTCTCCGTTCCCATAATCACCATAGCCACCACCGTATTCCCAAAAATATCTCCGAGAAAACACCACCTTTCATAGCCCGCTGGTGCCCTCTTCAGACCTTTTCATCTCGTTTGGGCCCCAGTTTCAGTCACTGTAGCATTAGTTTCAAGGTGAAAAGCATCCTCAAAATTCTTGAAGGAAACATAAATGTTCACTTCCTCAAGCTCGTATCTGTGAAATGTGACGGACTTTTTGCGACGGTCAAAATGTATTTTCAAGTCGGACGTTGTTGGTTTCCAACCCCCATTTTTGGAGGCAGCTGTTGCTGCTTCCCTCCACCTTCTGATCTTTCTTGCTGTGATCCATCTATTCGGTAACACCAACAATTATACTTATTTGATAAGCGCTAGCCTCATATATTCAGAACCAACAATACTATCTTGAAATTAGAGAGACTAAACTTTCAGGTGCCACCACTGTTGTCGTCGCTGCTGCTGTTGCCTCTACCACCGTTTCCGTCGCTGAATGACCCCTTCCGGTTGCTCCCACCGTTTCCGTCTGACCCACTCCCATTGCCCCTATTAGTAATGCCGTTGTCTTAATGGCCGTATACTCCGTTGCCATAATCACCATAGTCGCCGCCGTATTTCCAAAAATATCTCCGAGAAAACACCTTCTTCCACAGCCCGCTGGTGCCCTGTTCAGAATTTTTCATCTTGTTTGGGCTCTCAGTTTAAGCATATGTATCATTAGATTTAAGGTGAAAAGTATCCTCAAAATAAATGAAGGAAACATAATTGTTCACTTCCTCAAGCTCGTATCCGTGAAATGAGACGGACTTCTTGTGACCGTCAAAATGTATTTTCAAGTCGGACTTTGTTGGTTTCCAACCCCCATTTTTGGAGGCAGCTGTTGCAGCTTCCCTCCACCTTCTAGGCTCTCTATTTGTGATCCATCTATTCGGTAACACCAACAATTATAATTATTTGATAAGCGTCAGCCTCATATATTCAGACCTAACAATACTATCTTGAAAATAGAGAGACAAACCTTTCAGGTGCCACCACCGTTGTCGTCGTCGCCGCTGTTGCCTCTACCACAGTTTCCGTCGCTGAATGACCCCTTCCGGTTGCTCCCACCGTTTCCGTCTGACCCACTCCCGTTGCCCCCATTGGTAATGCCGTTGTCTTAATGGCCGTATACTCCGTTGCCATTATCACCATAGCCGCCACCGTATTTCCAAAAATATCTCTGAGAAAACACCTTCTTCCACAGCCCGTTGGTGCCCTGTTTAGAATTTTTCATCCCGTTTGAGCTCTCAGTTTTACCCTCTGTAGCATTAGATTCAAGGAGAAAAGCATCCTCAAAATTCTTGAAGGAAACGTAATTGTTCACTTCCTCAAGCTAGTATCCGTGAATTGTGACGGACTTCTTGCGACCGTCAAAATGTATTTTCAAGTCGGACGTTGTTGGTTTCCAACCCCCATTTTTGGAAGCAGCTTTTGCAGCTTCCCTCCACTTTCTGAGCTCTCTTACTGTGATCCATCTATTCAGTAACACCAACAATTATACTTATTTGATAAGCATCTCCCTCATATATTCAGACCCAACAATACTAGCTTGAAATTAGAGAGACTAACCTTTCAGGTGCCACCACCGTTGTCGTCGCAGCCGTTGTTGCCTCCACCACAGTTTCCGACGCCGTTTGACCCTTTTCGGTTGCTCCCAACGTTTCCGTCTGACCCACTCCCGTTGCCCCCACTAGTAACGTCGTTGTCTTCATGGCCGTATTCTCCATTCCCATAATAACCATAGCCGCCGCTGTATTCCCAAAAATATCTCTGAGAAAACACCTTTTTTCACAGCCCGCTGGTGCCCTCTTCAGACCTTTTCTTCTCGTTTGGGTCCTCAGTTTCAGCCACTGTGGCATTAGTTTCAACGTGAAAAGAATCCTTAAAATTTCATAAAGGAAACATAATTGTTCCCTTCCTTAAGCTCGTATCCGTGAAATGTGACGGACTTCTTGCGACTGTCAAAATGTATTTACAAGTCGGACGTTGTTGGTTTCCAACCCCCATTTTTGGAGGCAGCTTTTGCAGCTTCCCTCCACCTTCTGAGCTCTCTTGATGTGATCCATCTATTCGGTAACACCAACAATTATACTTATTTGATAAACGTCAGCCTCATATATTCAGACCCAACAATACTATCTTGAAATTAGAGAGACTAACCTTTCAGGTTCCACCACCGTTGTCGTCGCCGACGCTGTTGCCTCCACCAAAGTTTCCATCGCCGTTTGACCCTTTACGGTTGCTCCCACCGTTTCCGTCTAACCCACTCCCGTTGCCCCGATTAGTAATGCCGTTGTCTTAATGTCCGTATTCTCCGTTCCCATGATCACCATAGCCGCCGCTGTGTTACCAAAAATATCTCCGAGAAAACAACTTCATTCACAGCCCGTTGGTGCCCTCTTCTGACCTTTTCATCTCATTTGTGCCCTCAGTTTCAGCCTCTGTAGCATTAGTTTCAAGGTGAAAAGCATCCTCAAAAATCTTGAAGGAAACCTAATTGTTCACTTCCTCAAGCTCGTATCCGTGAAATGTGACGGACTTCTTGCGACGGTTATAACAACCCTAAATTAAAATCAGTAACCATTGATAATTAAGTCCCCCTAAATGGGTTCGGCCCATTAACGGCCCACAATACGCGAACTTATTGAGTAATCTTACTTGACGGATCACGAGATGATTCGAGATGACATGTTATTAAAACATAATGTTCACCTAACCTTGCGGCGTGCAATTAAATAAATTAACGTGTTCACGGTCAGTAACGGATGCTGGCACAATATATAATTAATAATATTAAATGTTAATAATAACTATTAATATTTTCCATTTCCATTTATTTTAAAAGGGTACCGGACAATTATGCGCAATATACGTGTACGTCACGAAAAGCTGCATTAAACATGCGTTAGTTGTCAATAACGTCTCGGGAAAATAACCAAATAGAATTATTGTAAAGACCACTTATTATAAGCAAACTTAATTAATACTCACGTTTAAAGGGTATACAGAAAAACGAGAAGAAATTACACAGAAACGAGACGAGTTCGTTATGCGGGTTAAACGCATTAGAAACCCTGACTATAAAAGCATAGCATTCTCTCAATCCTCTCATTCTCCTAAACCCTAGCACACTCAAACAACCTTTGACGGCCCCTCCGGCGACCCAATGGCAGCGGTGATGGTGGTATGTGACCACGAAAATGACGAGTGCAGAACGAGCAGCCCAGCGATGGTGGTGACACGAGACGGTGAGGATGACTGTTGTGCAGGAACCGTGACGGCGGCGACGGGTTTGGTGGAATAAGGCGATGACGGCGGAGATGGAGGGGAAGCAAACAAGAAATGAGACAGAGGACGACGGATCGGCGTAGATCCGCTCAAACTCGGTGAACAAGGACGCGTACCATTCACAAAAACGTCTCTCTTGGCTCCCTATCTTAGTTTTCCGACACATATTCGGCAAGAAATTAGGGTTCCGACGAACCTCGGTTTTCCGGCGAAGTGGAACAGGCAGCGGCGGTAGTGATTCATTGACTGATCTGGTTGTTCCTCTCGTTCAAAGTATAAAATCAACCGTTCTTTTTGTTTTCTAGTTAGTCTTCGGCGAGCACAAGTGATCAGATCCGTGTGGATCGTTGCTATGCCATCCCGATCTGTAAGGATCAGGTTTTTATTGTCAAAATCTAGGGGATTACGTTTCAGTTAGTTATTTTTGTGTAGATCGATTAAACCTGTGGCCGGGTTTCATTCCCGTGTATTCTTTTGAATTTTGGACAGGTATGGCAAAGACGTGACGTCACCCGGATAGGCGGGACTTTTCTGGTCGTTCCCGATAGTCCCGAGTTTCGGTCAATAATAGTCAACGCTGGTCAAACCCAGTCAAACGTGGTCAAACAGGGCCGATATGAAAACCGTGAGGTTTAGGACGTGTCGGTCCATAAACGAGACTCACGAAAGGTAAAAACGCACACTAAATGTTTTCTGTTTAATATTTCGAAAGTTAAACGCACGTGCGGTCGAATTGCATTGAGCCTAAACAATTGGTTAACGATAAAAGTAAATATTAACTTAATAATTACTATTAACGGACCGCAAATACGTATAGTCGATCTAGAGAGTCCGTTCCGATTACAAGATAAAATTGTTATTAAATGAGAATCTTGAGCGCGATCAACGACCGATACATATTATAATAGTTACATGAGTATAAAAATAATTATATTATAATTGTGATATAAAACGGGTTTATACAACTTAGATACGGTTGGAATGACGTTAACGTCACAAATTTGTACGAACATGTGTATATATATATATATATATATCTATCTATTTGAGATTCTATTTGAATGGTAATTAAATATATAAGCCGAAGGACTAAATTAAGTTTTGTCAAATAACAAATGTCGATACAACTATATTTTAAATAAATATAGACGTACCACATAAATATATAAATACATGTATGAAAATGAATATTCATATCTTATAGAAAATTAAATGATTATTTGAGAAACTAGATGTTTAGTCTCAAAACGTATACATGTATATTCATATACTTAAATGTGAGGCATATTTACCTATCAATTAGCGCGTTAGATAAATTACGCGAACAATTGGGGACCTAAACGAATACGTTTCGAATGAGTATGAAATCTTAAACTTTTATAAACTCGGACATGTATTTTGTCACGTGTATGTGATAGTATTTATATTTAAACGTATAGTTATAAATGTTTATATTTTCTATAAACCGTTAAATATTATACAACGCAACGCTTAACTGTAAACTCATACGCACAAATATATATATATATATATATATACACACACACACATGTATATATTAAGATTGACAAACAAACTTAAGTATGCTTTTACATGAACCTAAATATTTACTTAAGGGATACATGAAGGGTATAAACATATTTTAGGGTTTTGATTATACATATATATATATTAACACGTGTATATTATAAAACATAGAGTTGCACACATTCTGTTAAGAACTATACGAACGAGAATTGTGATTATTAAGTATAAATACACATGGCTATGCACCACCGTGAGCTTGATAAACTATTACGTTCGAACGTGACCATTGGAACATAAATATGTTGAGAATCTCGATTCGACCTAAATAACAATTATCACCAATCACTAATTCGACAACATGGCTCAACCGCACACGTGATAACTCAACACGAGTTTAGACTCGTTTTACATTATTAGGGTTAGTCTATAATGCTCATTAAGTACCTACAGGTATCGTATGACTCGGAAAGGATATAGACCAGCTACTATTGTATTACGTGGACTTTGGTTTCCCGTTGTTACACGAACGATGTCATTTTTTTCGACCCGTCACCAGGTGAGTTTCACAGCCCCCTTTTAACTTTTAAATGTTTTAGAAACACCGGGGGGAAAACATACTTGCTTACAAGTTTGAAAACATGAGACATCATAGTTTACTACAGTTAGGAACATCATTGCCTGATACATTCAGGAAAACATAAAACGTACTTACAAACATTTTCATATGGTAGGAAGAAAACAAGACCCGACCTTTATGTTTGCATGAGTTAACACATATAGAGTGCTGGAAGTCCCCTGACCATCATATTTATAACCATTAGCTATAGGTTAGCCTGGGATTCTATGGATAGTACTATTGGAATTGACACCCCCGGTCATGGTTAGTCGCGCTAACCATGGGTCCCTCTGGCCAAATGACCACATAGTGTTCAAACATTTGCTCGTGAGGTACGAGTGAGGGGCGAAACACCTGTGTCATGGGTTGGTTATGCCTCATGTATGTACAATTTATTTGTATTCCTAGCTAGTCTACAAATGGGCCAACATTACTTGTTTTGTTTATCATATTCATTGAACGTTTTCATGCAGATGGATCTGCCAATCACTTATACACCAATGGTTTTGCCATTCGTTTACGTGGAAATGTTTTTATCAATGTTTTCAAGGAAAACAGTTTCATATTATGGCCATGTACACAGTATCAATGTTTTCAGGAAAAACGACTTATTTTATGACTATGACGTCATCACATGTTTTCATTGGGAAAACTACTCGTTTTATGACTATTCAGTCATCACATGTTTTCAAGGAAAACAACCTTACATTAAACCTGTGTACATATTTTCAAGGAAAACAGTTTCGTATCATGGCCATGTACACAATATAAATATTTTCAAGGAAAATCACTTTACATTGCAACAATCAAACCTGTGAACTCACCAACCTTTGTGTTGACATTTTTAAGTATGTTTTTCAGGTAATACATACAGCGCGGTTGGAATAGGTTAAACATTTGGATTAAGTCCTTAGAAGATGAAGATAAGGCGTTCTACATATTTAGAGGTCTTTATTTAGCTTCCGCTGTCGTGTAATGTTACCAATCGTTGCAACCCTAATTTATTTATTTATTTACTAAGTAAATGAATTTAGGGGTGTTACAGATTGGTATCAGAGCCAATGGTTTTAGCGAATTAGGTTATTTTAGGGTTACCTAGGCTCTAACCAGACTTGTATAGGGACCAATATTTCAAGAGCTTACACTAAGAACACCCAAAACCTTGAGTATAGAAATTCCAACCGTTGCCGAACAACTTGAGTTGACCATTAGTGTATGTAATGTAGGTACACTAGCGTATCATTAACTATAATTATACTAAATAAAATTACGTGGTATATGTGACTAACATCTAACACGTGTAACAATGTGGAAACAATAAACACCTACAATGTCACCCATTAGAGTATCGTTGTTCGGACTAAGAATCAAGGATGACGGATATTCAACACATTGTAACCCTAGAAGATCGAGTTATGAGCTGATCTCGGGTAGCGACGGTAGTAATCACCGATTACCGACCTGTGTATCACAACAGGCCGAACCCGTACTCGAACTTGTACCTGTACCAAACCTACATCTACTCCCGATGTGGAGTCAATTTTATTTTATGAGATATGTTGTCTTCATTCGGTGTGATATATATAAATTCTCTTTCATGATTTGCTGGATGGAATAACAAAAACATTCACCATGAGTTATGACAGACGGGACTGCCCAAGCAGAAGGGAACTCGACGTGGATAAACAGGACTAGAGGGAGAGAACTCCATGGGCCAGGAGACCCATCGACTCATTGGGATCATGAGGATCCACACGTATATACAAACTTGGAGCATGAATTGCTCGACGTAAATTTGAGGATCTCTTCCCTAACATAGTGCCTGACTTCCACCGCACACTTCCTAAAGGACACCGATTGTGTCTCTCTGCTATAAGCCCCATCCAACAACAACCTTAGTCAGCAGATCTAGGGGTATTGATACGCATGACTAATAGCAGTCCAATAAAACATATACATTGTACACAAAAGTGCAACGCAATTACACTCCCTAATGAACATTCGAGTTCTTTTTTTTAGCTAAGAGCTCGTGATAGAGGAAACACTAGAAAGACTATGCGAAAAAAATTATCATTACGGGTGCACACGTAATCATAATTTACAGTGCATGAGAAGTCTGGCGAGTCCAAATGTCTGAGCTAATGTTCATGATTACTCCGTATTCCTAATCTCAATTCTCAGTCGCTCGATTAATGATCGAAATTTCCATAACCAAAAGGTTGAGCCAAATGAGCATCGGATGATATGACGGGCTATCACAAATGACGTGGAAATGTACATCATCACTTTCATATTTGAAACCTAATGGACCCAAAACTCTCTTCGAAACTTCATTAGCATTACAATTTTGACCGAAGCACTGAATCTGTCATTCTTCGTTGATACCGAATCTAAAAATTCTTTAAAAAGTACTATTACAAATTTTGAGATTCAGCTATATATTCTCTCTTTTCGATTTCGTTACCTATCTACCAAAGCATGAGGCTAATATACGAACACTTAAATGTACCTAGAGGAAATTGCTGGCATACTTTGCTACCGGTCATTGACAAATAATCAATTCGACCATTTTCAACGCTAGATAATGAGACGGGTTATATTCGATCCGTGTCCGCTTTCTGACACCTATCTAAAAAGAGTCAAGCCCTAGACTAAAGTGAAAATGTTATTACATCAAAGTCTATCGGTTTAATGGTTGGCAAACCCGGGAATCTGCTTCAAGAGACACTACTTCCATGATGTGACTGTTCACCTTCTCATCTAGACGAACCGCAGTCTAGAATTCCTTAATACTTATATCTTGTGGACATTATAATCATGTCATGAGTTCACCAATCAAGATTTACAACCTAAATGCGAGATTACAGTAGAAGTGAAATGCAAATAATGACTAAGGAGGTGTTCAACTTAATCATTGCTGGTAAATGCATGCGAGAAATCTTGAAACCTTTAATCCATTATGACAAAAGTTATATGTCACATCACCTAATATGAGGGTATGATTTTAATGTTCCAAGAAAAACGCTTTCGATAAGTATAAGGGAACAATTATAACGTTTCATTTATGTATCGTGCCATTACTATCCGAGTACAAGAAGGAGAGGAATATGCAGTTAGAAAGCGAATATAAGTGAAACTACGTCACTAACCCTTAGGTTTGAGAGCCATTGTCATTTTCTTTGAACCCCATGGAGATTCATTTATCTCTCGTGTCTGTTGAGCCAAATCAAATAAACAATTTGCACATACTTTGACATTCTCTTTCTTGAGCTAGATTCACCCTCATTTTCTGATAAATCATGAAATCTGGGCGATAAAAAAAATATATGGATGATTCAATGATACCGTGAGAATTTTAGTCTCAAGGTTTGTTGTTCGACATCTATTTCGTTAATACTTCTATGTAAACCATTCCAACTCCTTTGTGAGAAATGGTATACGTTGATACAATTTCTTGGAACTCAATCAAATCAGTTCAACCTACATATTGATTAGGTAGATGAAATGTCAGAACCTTTTGTTCTAGAATGATAGAATATATTAAGGCATTGACCAGTTGCGAT
Organism: Smallanthus sonchifolius; assembly: GCA_023525975.1. NCBI lineage: Eukaryota > Viridiplantae > Streptophyta > Magnoliopsida > Asterales > Asteraceae > Smallanthus > Smallanthus sonchifolius. The sequence continues at coordinate 2,041,043 of CM042045.1, read as the reverse complement.
GAATGGTCAACTACCTGATTGTGAACTAAAGCATGGCCATTTCATTAAACCATCATACATATCTTTACTGGACTTCTGATAGTTTTCTTTTAGGATCAATCACGATGTGATTTCCATAAGAGAAAATCGAGCATGAATAGAGTGTAATCCTTATACTTTCGAAAAATCCATGTGCATGAATGCATCTTCGTCCTTCATTACAATGATAATGAGCATACGGTCTCGCTCTGATGAGAATGATCACGTAATGAAGTGCTTCGACATCAAATCCTTGATCGTTTAATTTGGTGTGTAAGTTGTTCACTTGAATTGTGAAAACTCATTATTTTAATTCACCCTGGTTAGGCATCCTCTTAATGACTTACTAATTACAAGAATAGGACCTCACTGGTTATAATCACTTTTTCTTATGGGACTCTAGAGATGATTTTATCATGTCATGGCATAGTCAACGTCGTTAACTTAACAACATGTTCAAAGAGTCTTCCTAAAGCAACTCAGATAATATAATATCCGCTCGACAGTAACGTTATACTGTTACATGATACGTTGATATCTCAAATCCTTAAGCATCCAACATCGTTAGTCGATGAGGTATTCACTTTACCTTCGAATACCGATTACTAAGTGGATTGAGTTAAAATTCTCCATATGATCTAGAAATGAACTAAGTATACAGAACTTCCATCTAAACAAGTTGAGTCAATCCTAGAGGATAGCTCAAGCAAAGTTTCGAGGATGAAACTTCTTTAACAAGGGGAGAATATAACAACCATGAATTAAAATTAGTAACCATTGATAATTAAGTCCCCCTAAATGGGTTTGGCCCATTAACGGCCCAGATATAGGCCCAATACGCGAACTTATTGAGTAATCTTACTTGAGGGATCACGAGATGATTCGAGATGACATGTTATTAAAACATAATGTTCACCTAACCTTGCGGCGTGCAATTAAATAAATTAACGTGTTCACGGTCAGTAACGGATGCTGACACAATATATAATTAATAATATTAAATGTTAATAATAAGTATTAATATTTGCCATTTCCATTTATTTTAAAAGGGTACCGGACAATTATGCGCAATATACGTGTACGTCACGAAAAGCTGCATTAAACATGCGTTAGTTGTCAATAACGTCTCGGGAAAATAACCAAATAGAATTATCATAAAGACCACTTATTATAAGCAAACTTAATTAATACTCACGTTTAAAGGGTATACAGAAAAACGAGAAGAAATTACACAGAAACGAGACGAGTTCGTTATGCGGGTTAAACGCATTAGAAACCCTGACTATAAAAGCATAGCATTATCTCAATCCTCTCATTCTCCTAAACCCTAGCACACTCAAACAACCACTTGTGTGAATCCAGAGAGAGTAACCGAGAGAGGGGGAGGAGGTCGGCCGGCCACCCTTTGACGGCCCCTCCGGCGACCCAATGGCAGCGGTGATGGTGGTATGTGACCACGAAAATGACGAGTGCAGAACGAGCATCCCAGTGATGGTGGTGACACGAGACGGTGAGGATGAATGTTGTGCAGGAACCGTGACGACGGCGGCGGGTCTGGTGGAATAAGGCGATGACGGCGGAGATGGAGGGGAAGCAAACAAGAAATGAGACAGAGGACTACGGATCGGCGTAGATCCGCTCAAACCCGGTGAACAAGGACGCGTACCATTCACAAAAACGTCTCTCTTGGCTCCCTATCTCAGTTTTTCGGCACATATCCGGCAAGAAATTAGGGTTCCGACGAACCCCGGTTTTCCGGCGAAGTGGAACAGGCAGCGGCGGTAGTGATTCATTGACTGATCTGGTTGTTCCTCTCGTTCAAGGTATAAAATCAACCGTTCTTTTTGTTTTCTGGTTAGTCTCCGGCGAGCACAAGTGATCAGATCCGTGTGGATCGTTGCTATGCCATCCCGATCTGTAAGGATCAGGTTTTTGTTGTCAAAATCTAGGGGATTACGTTTCAGTTAGTTATTTTCGTGTAGATCAATTAAACCTGTGGCCGGGTTTCATTCCCGTGTATTCTTTTGAATTTTGGACAGGTATGGCAAAGACGGGACGTCACCCAGATAGGCGGGACTTTTCGGGTTGTTCCCGATAGTCCTGGGTTTCGGTCAATAATAGTCAACGCTGGTCAAACCCAGTCAAACGTGGTCAAACATGGCCGATATGAAAACCGTGAGGTTTAGGACGCGTCGGTCCATAAACGAGACTCACGAAAGGTAAAAACGCACACTAAATGTTTTCCGTTTAATATTTCGAAAGTTAAACGCACGTGCGGTCGAATTGCATTGAGCCTAAACAATTGGTTAACGATAAAAGTAAATATTAACTTAATAATTACTATTAACGGACCGCAAATACGTATAGTCGATCTAGAGAGTCCGTTCCGACTAAAAGATAAAATTGTTATTAAATGAGAATCTTGAGCGCGATCAACGACCGATACATATTATAATAGTTACATGAGTGTAAAAATAATTATATTATAATTGTGATATAAAACGGGTTTATACAACTTAGATACGGTTGGAATGACGTTAACGTCACAAATTTGTACGAACATGTGTATATATATATATATATATATATCTATCTATTTGAGATTCTATTTGAATGGTAATTAAATATATAAGCCGAAGGACTAAATTAAGTTTTGTCAAATAACAAATGTCGATACAACTATATTTTAAATAAATATAGACGTACCACATAAATATATAAATACATATATGAAAATGAATATTCATATCTTATAGAAAATGAATATTCATATTTGAGAAACTAGATGTTTAGTCTCAAAACGTATACATGTATATTCATATACTTAAATGTGAGGCATATTTACTTATCAATTAGCGCGTTAGATAAATTACGCGAACAATTGGGGACCTAAACGAATACGTTTCGAATGAGTATGAAATCTTAAACTTTTATAAACTCGGACAAGTATTTTGTCACGTGTATGTGATAGTATTTATATTTAAACGTATAGTTATAAATGTTTATATTTTCTATAAACCGTTAAATATTATACAACGCAACGCTTAACTGTAAACTCATACGCACAAATATATATATATATATACACACACACACACATGTATATATTAAGATTGACAAACAAACTTAAGTATGCTTTTACATGAACCTAAATATTTACTTAAGGGATACATGAAGGGTATAAACATATTTTAGGGTTTTGATTATACATATATATATATATTAACACGTGTATATTATAAAACATAGAGTTGCACACATTCTGTTAAGAACTATACGAACGAGAATTGTGATTATTAAGTATAAATACACATGGCTATGCACCACCGTGAGCTTGATAAACTATTACGTTCGAACGTGACCATTGGAACATAAATATGTTGAGAATCTCGATTCGACCTAAATAACAATTATCACCAATCACTAATTCGACAACATGGCTCAACCGCACACGTGATAACTCAACACGAGTTTAGACTTGTTTTACATTATTAGGGTTAGTCTATAATGCTCATTAAGTACCTACAGGTATCGTATGACTCGGAAAGGATATAGACTAGCTACTATTGTATTACGTGGACTTTGGTTTCCCGTTGTTACACGAACGATGTCATTTTTTTCGACCCGTCACCAGGTGAGTTTCACAGCCCCCTTTTAACTTTTAAATGTTTTAGAAACACCGGGGGGAAAACATACTTGCTTACAAGTTTGAAAACATGAGACATCATAGTTTACTACAGTTAGGAACATCATTGCCTGATACATTCAGGAAAACATAAAACGTACTTACAAACATTTTCATATGGTAGGAAGAAAACAAGACCCGACCTTTATGTTTGCATGAGTTAACACATATAGAGTGCTGGAAGTCCCCTGACCATCATATTTATAACCATTAGCTATAGGTTAGCCTGGGATTCTATGGATAGTACTATTGGAATTGACACCCCCGGTCATGGTTAGTCGCGCTAACCATGGGTCCCTCTGGCCAAATGACCACATAGTGTTCAAACATTTGCTCGTGAGGTACGAGTAAGGGGCGAAACACCTGTGTCATGGGTTGGTTATGCCTCATGTATGTACAATTTATTTGTATTCCTAGCTAGTCTACAAATGGGTCAACATTACTTGTTTTGTTTATCATATTCATTGAACGTTTTCATGCAGATGGATCTGCCAATCACTTATACACCAATGGTTTTGCCATTCGTTTACGTGGAAATGTTTTTATCAATGTTTTCAAGGAAAACAGTTTCATATTATGGCCATGTACACAGTATCAATGTTTTCAGGAAAAAACGACTTGTTTTATGACTATGACGTCATCACATGTTTTCATTGAGAAAACTACTCGTTGTATGACTATTAAGTCATCACATGTTTTCGAGGAAAACAACCTTACATTAAACCTGTGTACATATTTTCAAGGAAAACAGTTTCGTATCATGGCCATGTACACAATATAAATATTTTCAAGGAAAATCACTTTACATTGCAACAATCAAACCTGTGAACTCACCAACCTTTGTGTTGACATTTTTAAGTATGTTTTTCAGGTAATACATACAGCGCGGTTGGAATAGGTTAAACATTTGGATTAAGTCCTTAGAAGATTAAGATAAGGCGTTCAACATATTTAGAAGTCTTTATTTAGCTTCCGCTGTCGTGTAATGTTACCAATCGTTGCAACCCTAATTTATTTATTTATTTACTAAGTAAATGAATTTAGGGGTGTTACAACGGTCAAAAAGTATTTTCAAGTCGGACGTTGTTGGTTTCCAACTCCCATTTTTGGAGGCAGCTATTGCAGCTTCCCTCCACATTCTGAGCTCTCTTGTTGTGATCCATCTATTCGGTACCACCAACAATTATACTTATTTCATAAACGTCAGCCTCATATATTCAGAACCTACAACACTAGCTTGAAATTAGAGAGACTAACCTTTCAGGTGCCACCAGCGTTGCCGTCGCCGCCGTTGTTGCCTACACCACAGTTTCCGTCGCCGTTTGACCCTTTCCGGTTGCTCCCAACGTTTCTGTCAGACCCACTCCCGTTGCCCCCATTAGTAACTCCGTTGTCTTCATGGCCGTATTCTCCGTTCCCATAATCACCATAGCCGCCACCGTATTCCCAAAAATATCTCCGAGAAAACACCTTCTTTCATAGCCCGCTGGTGCCCTCTTCAGACCTTTTCATCTCGTTTGGGCCCTCTGTTTCAGCCTCTGTAGCATTAGTTTCAAGGTGAAAAGCATCCTCAAAATTCTTGAAGGAAACATAATTGTTCACTTCCTCAAGCTCGTATCCGTGAAATGTGACGGACTTCTTGCGACGGTCAAAATGTATTTTCAAGTAGGACGTTGTTGGTTTCCAACACCCATTTTTGGAGGCAGCTGTTGCAGCTTCCCTCCACCTTCTGAGCTCTCTTGCTGTGATCCATCTATTCGGTAACACCAACATTAATACTTATTTGATAAGCGACAGCCTCATATATTCAGAACCAACAATACTATCTTGAAATTAGAGAGACTAACCTTTCAGGTGACACCACCGTTGCCGTCGCCGCCGCTGTTGCCTCTACCACAGTTTTCGTCGCCGAATGACCCCTTCCGGTTGCTCCCACCATTTCCGTCTGACCCACTCCCGTTACCCTCATTAGTAATGCCGTTGTCTTAATGGCCGTATACTCCGTTGCCATAATCACCATAGCTGCCGCCGTATTTCCAAAAATATCTCCGAGAAAACACCTTCTTCCACAGCCCGCTGGTGCCCTGTTCAGAATTTTTCAACTCGTTTGGGCTCTCAGTTTAAGCATATGTATCATTAGATTCAAGGTGAAAAGTATCCTCAAAATAATTGAAGGAAACATAATTGTTCACTTCCTCAAGCTCGTGTCCGTGAAATGTGACGGACTTCTTGCGACCGTCAAAATGTATTTTCAAGTCGGACTTTGTTGGTTTCCAACCCCCATTTTTGGAGGCAGCTGTTGCAGCTTCCCTCCACCTTCTAGGCTCTCTATTTGTGATCCATCTATTCGGTAACACCAACAATTATAATTATTTGATAAGCGTCAGCCTCGTATATTCAGACCTAACAATACTATCTTGAAATTAGAGAGACTAACCTTTAAGGTGCCACCACCATTGTCGTCGCCGCCACTGTTGCCTCTACCATAGTTTCCGTCGCTAAATGACCCCTTCCGGTTGCTCCCACCGTTTCTGTCTGACCCACTCCCGTTGCCCCCATTAGTAATGCCGTTGTCTTAATGGCCGTATACTATGTTGCCATAATCACCATAGCCACCGCCGTATTTCCAAAAATATCTCTGAGAAAACACCTTCTTCCACAGCCCGTTGGTGCCCTGTTCAGAATTTTTCATCCCATTTGAGCTCTCAGTTTCAGCCTCTGTTGCATTAGATTCAAGGTGAAAAGCATCCTCAAAATTCTTGAAGGAAACGTAATTGTTCACTTCCTCAAGCTCATATCCGTGAATTGTGACGGACTTCTTGCGACCGTCAAAATGTATTTTCAAGTCGGACGTTGTTGGTTTCCAACCCCATTTTTGGAAGCAGCTTTTGCAGCTTCCCTCCACTTTCTGAGCTCTCTTGCTGTGATCCATCTATTCAGTAACACCAACAATTATACTTATTTGATAAACATCTCCATCATATATTCAGACCCAACAATACTAGCTTGAAATTAGAGAGACTAACCTTTCAGGTGCCACCACCGTTGCCGTCGCCGCCGTTGTTGCCTCCACCACAGTTTTCGTCGCCGTTTGACCCTTTCCGGTTGCTCCCAAGGTTTCCGTCTGACCCACTCCCGTTGCCCCCACTAGTAACGTCGTTGTCTTCATGGCCGTATTCTCCATTCCCATAATCACCATAGCCGCCACCGTATTCCCAAAAATATCTCCGAGAAAACACCTTTTTTCACAGCCCGCTGGTGCCCTCTTCAGACCTTTTCTTCTCGTTTGGGTCCTCAGTTTCAGCCTCTGTGGCATTAGTTTCAAGGTGAAAAGCATCCTTAAAATTCTTGAAGGAAACATAATTGTTCCCTTCCTCAAGCTCGTATCCATGAAATGTGACGGACTTCTTGCGACCGTCAAAATGTATTTACAAGTCGGACGTTGTTGGTTCCCAACCCCCATTTTTGGAGGCAACTGTTGCAGCTTCCCTCCACCTTCTGAGCTCTCTTGATGTGATCCATCTATTCGGTAACACCAACAATTATACTTATTTGATTAGCGTCAGCCTCATATATTCAGACCCAACAATACTATCTTGAAATTAGAGAGACTAAGCTCTCAGGTTCCACCACCGTTGTCGTCGCCGCTGTCACACCCCCAAATTCCACTAACGGAGTTTTACCGTTTGGAAGGTGACACACCTGGATCTCAGTCATTAGTTACATCAAACGACAGTACATGGGACTTAAAATGTCATAACATAAAAGTTCAGAGTTAATGCGGAAGCGTAAACGTTAATATGAAATCGAAAGTAATTACACGCAATAGGCGTCAATCAATGTAAATAAGTAAACTGTTTCAAATGTTTGAAATGGATGATATGACAGTAGGACTCCATGCATGTCCTAAGTGTGCAACATGTGCCTTAGCGACCTGAGAAACATGTAAGAAAAAGTGTCAACACAAGGTTGGTGAGTTCACAGGTTTCAAGTTTACAATAAGAGTGTGTTTGCCAAATTATGTACTTTCAATATGCATATCTATAGGTAGCTAACCTATGTTCATGTCTTACTAAAGCGCTCGCAACCGAAGCTGACTGTGTTTATACGCCTCCTGCCAGGTCTATCAACTCTGGCACATGTGAGTAGGCTAACATTTCACCCGTTCGATATCCAATCGAGTTAGCGCGACTAACGTGGCTGGGATTTGTCAAACCCAGTAGTACTACTAAACATTACCTCGCTAAGATCCATATTAACGGTCCGGTATAAGATGAGGACTTTCTGTGATAGTGTGTTACGCTTAGTCTCAACAATGATATCATATAAAGTACCATAATCAAATAGTTGCGTCATGTTTTCTCCCCTGGCGGGAAAAACAATATTTGCTTGCGTACTTGTTTCTCCCCCACGGGGAAAACAAGTAAAAGTATGATAGTTGGTGTTTCATGTTTGTTTCTTCCTCAACAGGAAAACAAGTAAAAATACGTTTGTGTGTAAGCATGTTTCTCCCCCAATAGTAAAACAGGTAAAAGGGGGCCGTGAAACTCACCTGTGTTGCGTAGTAGGTAGTATCACACAAGTATGAGATTTGAAATCTCAAGTGTTAGCCTGTACGGCTTACGTATGCCCTAGAATTATAAACACATAAGTTAGGGACATATGGGATTTGTGACGACGACACAGAAGATTTGAACGTCTTAAAACATTATAAGGATTAACGGGTAGACGAACGTGTCCCCGGGAATAAGAGTTCTTTACTTAGTAATTAAGATGTATACGTTACACGACGAATGACAAAATAATATATAATAAATATATTCGAGTGGTTAATATAACTAATTATTATTTAGTCTCGATTGGTCCATGGTGTTATAAAAATGACTTGAAATAATATATATATATATATATATATATATATATATATTATTTAATAATACGGGTCACAATTTGAAAATAATATAACATATTATTTTACACGCGTTTACGGTTTAAAAATAATATAAATATATTATTTTTACTTATTAATAATAAAAATGTACAATTTATAAAAATGATTATAATTTATAAAAATAAACAAAATATTTAAATCCCAAGCCTATGGGTTGTTTTCCGGTTTAAAACCCATTTATACAATGATACAATAATAAAAGATTTGATTTTTATTAATTTAATATTCCAGGAAAATTGTTTAAAAAGAATGCGGGAGCCCGGTCTCGAACCCGGGTCTCCTCCCTATTAGCATCATGACTTAACCATTTCGGCCGCTAGGCTATCGCGACATAACCCAGACCGGGTCGCTTTTAATCATGTGTTACCGAGAGCCCCCCCTTTTTCCTAAATCGAACCGCGATCGAACCCAATCCCAAAAACCCTCGAATTCGATTTCGATTGACACCAAAGACATAAGGGGTTTTGTTTATCGAGTATATACGAATCTGTAGGTAAAATTAATTGCAAAAACATCAGGTTTTGAATCGTTTAATTACAGATTAAAAAGCCGAAACTCTAGAAAGTGAACCCAAAATCAATTCAATCAAATCTGATAATGTTAAGTATTGAAATCATAGGGCTTTCGCTATATAAAGGATTTCGAATCTATTGATATAAATTAATTGCATTGAGAACGTGTCTAGATTAGGATTTGATTAAATCGGTTTGTGATGAACCCTAGGTTCTGGATTTTTATAAATTCGATGTTCAAAGATTAAATTAGCCTAGGGGTTTTAATAAACAAAGGATTTCGAACATGACAGTGTGATTGAATTTGATGGAGGTTGGGTTTAGGGTCGAAAGCCCCAAATCGTATATGAACGAACCCTAGATTACTGTTCTTGTTAAGACCGATGTTGTAAGCCCTAATTGACATAGGGCTTTCCATTAGGAAGTAAAAACGAAGGTGTAGATGTAAATCTTTACCAGAATCGAGTTGCAATTGATGGAGATTGAGCAAAATAGGTCCGACGGTGACTTGATCGTTCTCCGGCAACACCTGCTGTGACTCCGGCCAAGCTTGTGTGTGTAAAAGTTTCTCTGAGACTCGTACGACGTGTGCAGGGGTTCAATTACGAGGAAAGTAAACGAATTGATGCGCATTTGACAGAAGTCGAAGAAGGTATCGACGGTTATGAGTTGAATACTCATAATTGAGTTTAATTCAATTATAGCCGGTGTTTAACACCTCAATGATTATCGAAACTGTTAAAGTCGCTTGTATCAATTACAAGTTTAAACTGATTTCGGTTATAAAATACGAATTTGGATTAATTTTGAATCAAATTTGCAAGGTTTGAGTTTTTAAAAGTCAATCAAGAACAAGAACTTCCAAGTTTTGACTTTCAGAGTCAACTTAAATGAAATTGAGTGAAATACAATTTAATCCCTGTAGTTTGAATTCGGATATTGATAGGATTAGTCCTTGGGGTTAGATTTGCTTAACGGGGTTAAGTTTTTAATAAGAAACTTAACGGAATGGTTAACGGGGTTAGGTTTCTAACAGCAAGTTAACGGAATTTACTAACTGAGTTAACCCGAAAAGTCGGGTTGTCACATCATCCCCTAGTTAAAAGAATTTTCGTCCCGAAAATTAAAATAAAATAAAATAAAAATTTCCCGGATATCACATCATCCCCTAGTTTAAAGAATTTTCGTCCCGAAAATTAAAATAATACCTTAAGAATTTGACGTGGAGTGCTTGAACAGATTAGGATATTTGCGCATTATCTGATCCTCGCGCTCCCACGTGAATTCTGGTCCGCGTTTTGAGTTCCAACGGACTCTAACAATAGGGATTTTGCTGCGCTTTAACGTTTTGACTTTCCTATCCATAAGGTGCTGGAAAGCTGACTCTTGGTTATCGCCCCAATCATAGGGTTTTCCTTTTTGAGTTAGTGCGGTGAGAGGTTGTGCAATCTTTGAAAATCCTTCGATAAAACGACGGTAATAACCGGCCAATCCCAGAAATTGTCGCACCTCAGTCGGAGTCGTCGGTGCTGCCCAATTCTTGATGGCTTCTATTTTGGATGGGTGGACATGTATCCCTTTCTTGTTAACCACATGTCCTAGAAACTGAACATCCCGAATCCAAAATTCACACTTGGAAAACTTGGCATAAAGCTTCTCATTCTTAAGCAGTTCTAGAATTAAATGCAAGTGTTCCTCATGTTCCTCTTCACTCTTGGAATAGATTAAAATGTCGTCGATGAAAACGATGACAAACTGATCAAGATAAGGTTTACACACACGGTTCATGAGGTCCATGAATACCGCAGGTGCATTGGTTAACCTGAAAGGCATAACCATGAATTCATAGTGGCCGTACCTGGTCCTGAAAGCAGTTTTAGAGATATCCTCATCTCGGACTCCCAGCTGATGGTAACCAGATCTAAGATCTATTTTGGAATAGAAACTTGACCCTTGGAGTTGATCGAAGAGGTCATCAATACGCGACAGAGGATAACGATTTTTGATTGTTACCTTGTCCAATTCCCTGTAATCAATGCACATACGAAAAGTGCCGTCCTTCTTTTTAACAAACAAGGCTGGAGCTCCCCATGGAAATGAGCTAGGTCGAATGAAACCTTTATCTAACAACTCCTGTAACTGAGTAGATAGTTCTTGCAATTCACTAGGTGCTAATCGATAAGGTGCCCGAGCGATCGGCGCCGCTCCTGGTGCTAGATCGATTTGGAATTCAACTTGACGGTACGGTGGTAGACTAGGCAAGTCCTCGGGAAATACTTCCGGATAGTTACGTACGATTGGGATATCATCCATTTTTCTTCTCCTCCGATGACTGCTCGGCGACGAGAGCCAAAATAGCAGTATGAACTTTTCGAAGACATTTATGTGCTTTCATGAAGGATATGATGCCAATGACTGCACCACTCTCCTTTGCCTTGGACAGAAAGGATTTCCCCTCTAAGGAGAGGAAGGCAAACATTTTTGTCACAACAGATGGCCTCAGGTTGGTTCTTGGATAACCAATTCATACCGACAATAAGGTCGAAACTGCAAAGTGTAACTGGCAGAAGGTCAATGCCAAGTTTATGACTAACCGATACTAGTTTATAGCTGTAAGAATGCGAGTTGTTTCGATTATCTGAGCGTCTACTATCTCAATAGTATACTTGGCTTTTAATAGAGTTGGAGCACGACACACTAATATGGAATTTGTGAAGTCATACTGAGACTTCTAGTAAAATCCGCGCTTATAAAGCAAGTGTCAGTCAATGCATAGGCTAAGGGAAGAGGTCCACATGTAGGAAAGAAAAGTCTAATGAGATATAGATTCCAGTAGCATAAGAGGTAGAATGTATGTTTAAGTAATTGCGTTCAACTGATGGTTGGTTAGGTTAAATCTTCGTTTCCTAATGTCATTGGATCAACGGGATCATTTCGTGAAGAAGAAATCCGTTTACAGGATTGAATATGCTGGAGTAAAATTCGAAGTTAGACTAAGGATTAGTCACAGGATGAGGTAACAAGTTCAAGTGGGATCTATTGTAGGAGTGTAAGGAATAACGCGTTAGCATAGAAAGAATTCCTCAAATTCTGTGTACATAGTTGGAGTCGGTGGTTTTACTCTGAGGTTTTACTAGAGTTTCACTCTAGGTGGTTCTATTGATTAAGTTTGAATGAGAGTTGTAAGATCACTAAGACTCTTACATGGGTGAAAATAACATTGATGGATCCCATTGATGATAATTCAGTGTATCCGTAAACATTTTCAACCTGATAGTCGCGTCTATCAATTGTTGAACAGGTTTAACGATACCAACTAATCGTTGAGTGGGTTATGAGAGTCTCTACAGATAGTGGAAACCTACGTCTGTAAATCACTGATTAGGACCATTCATCCACACACTAGGTTTCACCAGGACTTACATGCACCTCAAATTATTATTACGTGTGCACCCGTAATGATAATTTGCCTTGCATGTTCACCCTAGTTCTCCCTATCTTGTGTCATAATGTCCTTTAGTTTGTATTTCCGAATACAGAGTATTGTTAGAGATGATAGGTTATCGGAAAGCTTAGTCACTAATCATAAGTTGATCAACTAGGACTCATATTAGGATGAGTAGTCAGAAATCGTTTGATTCGAGTATTCACTCGAGTTGAAACACAATACAAGAGTCCAATCCAGCGGATTGTAGATGAGAGCATGAAGCAAACATGTACACGAAATGCGACTTCGAGAAATGAAACTAATTCATGAATACAAGTTATAGGAAGCAGCAAAGTAGTCGTCCTTTCAACTGAGTCAAGATAGGGTTTAAGTATGCATTGAACAATGCGTTCTCATATTTGTGTTCGATCCATTCTCAACAGAATATCGATCAAAGACGCGAGTCCATGGCTCGGTAAAGTGATGACATCTACATGCCAATTGATTCTGAAATAATGCGTGCAACGGTCTGCCTTCATCCGGCGTATTGTTGCTGGTGGGTACAGTAGGGACTCGCCTCCGACGATCCCAACTCCCAAAAGATATGCGTTAGTGCTAAGTGTCGTCCATAACATGGACCTGAGAAAGCCCACCATACCCAACAGGTGATGGTGATGTAAGTGACTCCTCCGAAGGCTCCGTCTCGCTGCCCTCGGACGGGAGTGGATGTTGTTCTGTTGATCCCCCGAGTGTTGCCACTGGGAACGATTATGCAATTCAAATGATGTGTCCATCGCCAACTGAGGGTGATACGGATGGTATTAACATGCCTGCACTTCAATGTATAGTTGCTAAATGTATCACGTATAAGTGTCTGTGCCGTGTAACTAATGTGTGAGGTTATAGTCTAGTATGCAATCCTAGTTCTCTATAACCAATGGCGCTCTGATACCAATCTGTCACACCCCCAAATTCCACTAATGGAGTTTTACCGTTTGGAAGGTGATACACCAGGATCTCAGTCATTAGTTACATCAAACGACACTACATGGGACTTAAAATGTCATAACATAAAAGTTCAGAGTTAATGCGGAAGCGTAAACGTTAATATGAAATCGAAAGTAATTACACGCAATAGGCGTCAATCAATGTAAATAAGTAAACTGTTTCAAATGTTTTAAATGGATGATATGACAGTAGGACTCCATGCATGTCCTAAGTGTGCAACCTGTGCCTTAGCGACCTGAGAAACATGTAAGAAAAAGTGTGAACACAAGGTTGGTGAGTTCACAGGTTTCAAGTTTACAATAAGAGTGTGTTTGCCAAATTATGTACTTTCAATATGCATATCTATAGGTAGCTAACCTATGTTCATGTCTTACTAAAGCGCTCGCAACCGAAGCTGACTGTGTTTATATGCCTCCTGCCAGGTCTATCAACTCTGGCACATGTGAGTAGGCTAACATTTCACCCGTTCGATATCCAATCGAGTTAGCGCTACTAACGCGGGTGGGATTTGTCAAACCCAGTAGTACTACTAAACATTACCTCGCTAACATCCATATTAACGGTCCGATATAAGATGAGGACTTTCTGTGATAGTGTGTTACGCTTAGTCTCAACAGTGATATCATATAAAGTACCATAATCAAATAGTTGCGTCATGTTTTCTCCCCTGGCGGGAAAAACAATATTTGCTTGCGTACTTGTTTCTCCCCCACGGGGAAAACAAGTAAAAGTATGATAGTTGGTGTTTCATGTTTGTTTCTTCCTCAACAGGAAAACAGGTAAAATACGTTTGTGTGTAAGCATGTTTCTCCCCCAATAGTAAAACAGGTAAAAAGGGGCCGTGAAACTCACCTGCGTTGCGTAGTAGGTAGTATCACACAAGTATGAGATTTGAAATCTCAAGTGTTATCCTGTACGGCTTACGTATGCCCTAGAATTATAAACACATAAGTTAGGGACATATGGGATTTGTGACGACGACACGGAAGATTTGAACGTCTTAAAACATTCTAAGGATTAACGGGTAGACGAACGTGTCTCCAGGAATAAGAGTTCTTTAATTAGTAATTAAGATGTATACGTTACGCGACGAATGACAAAATAATATATAATAAATATATTCGAGTGGTTAATATAACTAATTATTATTTAGTCTCGATTGGTTCATGGTGTTATAAAAATGATTTGAAATAATATATATATATATATATATATATATATATATTATTTAATAATACGGGTCACAATTTGAAAATAATATAACATATTATTTTACACGCGTTTACGGTTTAAAAATAATATAAATATATTATTTTTACTTATTAATAATAAAAATGTACAATTTATAAAAATGATTATAATTTATAAAAATAAAAAAATATTTAAATCCCGAGCCTATGGGTTGTTTTCCGGTTTAAAACCCATTTATACAATGATACAATAATAAAAGATTTGATTTTTATTAATTTAATATTCCAGAAAAATTGTTTAAAAAGAATGCGGGAGCCCGGTCTCGAACCCGGGTCTCCTCCCTATTAGCATCATGACTTAACCATTTCGGCCGCTAGGCTATCGCGACATAACCCAGACCGGGTCGCTTTTAATCATGTGTTACCGAGAGCCCCCCCTTTTTCCTAAATCGAACCGCGATCGAACCCAATCCCAAAAACCCTCGAATTCGATTTCGATTGACACCAAAGACATAAGGGGTTTTGTTTATCGAGTATATACGAATCTGTAGGTAAAATTAATTGCAAAAACATCAGGTTTTGAATCGTTTAATTACAGATTAAAAAGCCGAAACTCTAGAAAGTGAACCCAAAATCAATTCAATCAAATCTGATAATGTTAAGTATTGAAATCATAGGGCTTTCGCTATATAAAGGATTTCGAATCTATTGATATAAATTAATTGCATTGAGAACGTGTCTAGATTAGGATTTGATTAAATCGGTTTGTGATGAACCCTAGGTTCTGGATTTTTATAAATTCGATGTTCAAAGATTAAATTAGCCTAGGGGTTTTAATAAACAAAGGATTTCGAACATGACAGTGTGATTGAATTTGATGGAGGTTGGGTTTAGGGTCGAAAGCCCCAAATCGTATATGAACGAACCCTAGATTACTGTTCTTGTTAATACCGATGTTGTAAGCCCTAATTGACATAGGGCTTTCCATTAGGAAGTAAAAACGAAGGTGTAGATGTAAATCTTTACCAGAATCGAGTTGCAATTGATGGAGATTGAGCAAAATAGGTCCGACGGTGACTTGATCGTTCTCCGGCAACACCTGCTGTGACTCCGGCCAAGCTTGTGTGTGTAAAAGTTTCTCTGAGACTCGTACGACGTGTGCAGGGGTTCAATTACGAGGAAAGTAAACGAATTGATGCGCATTTGACAGAAGTCGAAGAAGGTATCGACGGTTATGAGTTGAATACTCATAATTGAGTTTAATTCAATTAAAGCCGGTGTTTAACACCTCAATGATTATCGAAACTGTTATAGTCGCTTGTATCAATTACAAGTTTAAACTGATTTCGGTTATAAAATACGAATTTGGATTAAATTTGAATCAAATTTGCAAGGTTTGACTTTTTAAAAGTCAATCAAGAACAAGAACTTCCAAGTTTTGACTTTCAGAGTCAACTTAAATTATCGAAACTGTTAGTCCTTGGGGTTAGATTTGCTTAACGGGGTTAAGTTTTTAATAAGAAACTTAACGGAATGGTTAACGGGGTTAGGTTTCTAACAGCAAGTTAACGGAATTTACTAACTGAGTTAACCCGAAAAGTCGGGTTGTCACAGCCGCCGCTGTTGCCTCCTCCAAAGTTTCCATCGCCGTTTGACCCTTTCCGGTTGTTCCTACCGTTTCCGTCTGACCCACTCCCGTTGCCCCGATTAGTAATGCCGTTGTCTTAATGGCCGTATTCTTCGTTCCCATAATCACCATAGACGCCGCTGTATTCCCAAAAATATCTCCGAGAAAACAACTTCTTTCACAGCCCGTTGGTGCCCTCTTCTCACCTTTTCATCTCATTTGTGCCCTCAGTTTCAGCCTCTGTAGCATTAGTTACAAGGTGAAAAGCATCCTCAAAAATCTTGAAGGAAACATAATTGTTCACTTCCTCAAGCTCGTATCCATGAAATGTGACGGACTTCTTGCGACGGTCAAAATGTATTTTCAAGTCGGACGTTGTTGGTTTCCAACTCCCATTTTTGGAGGCAGATGTTGCAGTTTCCCTCCACATTCTGAGCTCTCTTGTTGTGATCCATCTATTCGGTAACACCAATAATTATACTTATTTGATAAACGTCAGCCTCATATATTCAGAACCTACAACACTAGCTTGAAATTAGAGAGACTAACCTTTCAGGTGCCACCACCGTTGCCGTCGCCGCCGTTGTTGCCTACACCACAGTTTCCGTCGCCGTTTGACCCTTTCCGGTTGCTCCCAACGTTTCTGTCAGACCCACTCCCGTTGCCCCCATTAGAAACTCCGTTGTCTTCATGGCCGTATTCTCCGTTCCCATAATCACCTTAGCCGCCACCGTATACCCAAAAATATCTCCGAGAAAACAACTTCTTTCATAGCCCGCTGGTGCCCTCTTCAGACCTTTTCATCTCGTTTGGGCCCTCAGTTTTAGCCTCTGTAGCATTAGTTTCAAGGTGAAAAGCATCCTCAAAATTCTTGAAGGAAACATAATTGTTCACTTCCTCAAGCTCGTATTCGTGAAATGTGACGGACTTTTTGCGACGGTCAAAATGTATTTTCAAGTCGGACGTTGTTGGTTTCCAACACCCATTTTTGGAGGCAGCTGTTGCAGCTTCCCTCCACCTTCTGAGCTCTCTTGCTGTGATCCATCTATTCGGTAACACCAACAATTATACTTATTTGATAAGCGACAGCCTCATATATTCAGAACCAACAATACTATCTTGAAATTAGAGAGACTAACCTTTCAGGTGTCACCACCGTTGCCGTCGCCGCCGCTGTTGCCTCTACCACAGTTTTCGTCGCCGAATGACCCCTTCCGGTTGCTCCCACCGTTTCCGTCTGACCAAATCCCGTTTCCCCCATTAGTAATGCCGTTATCTTAATGGCCATATACTCCGTTGCCATAATCACCATAGCCGCCGCCGTATTTCCAAAAATATCTCCGAGAAAACACCTTCTACCACAGCCCGCTGGTGCCCTGTTCAGACTTTTTCAACCTGTTTGATCTCCAGTTTCAGCCTCTGTAGCATCAGATTCAAGGTGAAAAACATCCTCAAAATTCTTGAAGGAAACGTAATTCGTATCCTTGAATTGTGTCGGACTTCTTGCAACCGTCAAAATGTATTTTCAAGTCGGACGTTGTTGGTTTCCAACCCCCATTTTTGGAAGCAGCTTTTGCAGCTTCCCACAACCTTCTGAGCTCTCTTGCTGTGATCCATCTATTCGGTAACACCAACAATTATACTTATTTGATAAGCATCTCCCTCTTATATTCAGACCCTACAATACTAGCTTAAAATTAGAGAGACTAACCTTTCAGGTGCCACCACCGCTGCCGTCACCGCCGTTGTTGCCTCCACCATAGTTTCCGTCGCCGTTTGACCCTTTCCGGTTGCTCCCAACGTTTCCGTCTGACCCACTCTCGTTGCCCCCAATAGTAACGCCGTTGTCTTCATGGCCGTATTCTCCATTCCCATAATCACCATAGCCGCCGCCGTATTCCCAAAAATATCTCCGAGAAAACACCTTCTTTCACAGCCCGCTGGTGCCCTCTTCAGACCTTTTCATCTCGTTTGGGCCCTCAATTTCAGCCTCTATAGCATTAGTTTCAAGGTGAAAAGCATCCTCAAAATTCTTGAAGGAAACATAATTGTTCACTTCCTCAAGCTCGTATTCGTGAAATGTGATGGACTTCTTGCGACCGTCAAAATGTATTTACAAGTCGGACGTTATTGGTTTCCAAACCCCATTTTTGGAGGCAGCTGTTGCAGCTTCCTTCCACCTTCTGAGCTCTCTTGATGTGATCCATCTATTCAGTAACACCAACAATTATACTTATTTGATAAGCGTCAGCCTCATATATTCAGACCCAACAATACTATCTTGAAATTAGAGAGACTAACCTTTCAGGAGCCACCGCCGTTGTCGTCGCCGCCGCTGTTGCCTCCACCAAAGTTTCCGTCGCCGTTTGACCCTTTCCGGTTGCTCCCACCGTTTTCGTCTGACCCACTCCCATTGTCCCGATTAGTAAAGCCGTTGTCTTAATGGCCATATTCTCCGTTCCCATAATCACCATAGCCGCCGCTGTATTCTGAAAAATATCTCCGAGAAAACAACTTCTTTCACATCCCGTTGGTGCCCTCTTCTGACCTTTTCATCTCGTTTGTGCCCTTAGTTTCAGCCTCTAAAGCATTAGTTTGAAGGTGAAAAGAATCCTCAAAAATCTTGAAGGAAACATAATTGTTCACTTACTCAAGCTCGTATCCGTGAAATGTGACGGACTTCTTGCGACAGTCAAAATGTATTTTCAAGTCAGACATTGTTAGTTTCCAACCCCCATTTTTGGAGGCAGCTGTTGCAACTTCCCACCACTTTCTGAGCTCTCTTGTTGTGATCCATCTATTTGGTAACACCAAAAATTATACTTATTTGATAAACGGCAGCCTCATATATTCAGAACCAACAACACTAACTTGAAATTAGAGAGACTAACCTTTCAGGTGCCACCACCGTTGCCGTCGCCGCCGTTGTTGCCTACACCACAGTTTTCGTCATCGTTTGACCCTTTCCAGTTGCTCCCAACGTTTCTGTTTGACCCACTCCCGTTGCCCCCATTAGTAACTCCGTTGTCTTCATGGACGTATTCTCCGTTCCCATAATCACCATAGCCGCCACCGTATTCCCAAAAATATCTCCGAGAAACTTGTTCTTTCATAGCCCGCTGGTGCCCTCTTCAGACCTTTTCATCTCGTTTGGGCCCTCAGTTTCAGCCTCTGTTGCATTATTTTCAAGGTGAAAAGCATCCTCAAAATTCTTGAAGGAAACATAATTGTTCACTTCCTCAAGCTCGTATCCGTGAAATGTGACGGACTTCTTGCGACGGTCAAAATGTATTTTCAAGTCGGACGTTGTTGGTTTCCAACCCCCATTTTTGGAGGCAGCTGTTGCATCTTCCCTCCACCTTCTGAGCTCTCTTGCTGTGATCCATCTATTCTGTAACCCCAACAATTATACTTATTTGATAAGCGACAGCCTCATATATTCAGAACCGGCAATACTATCTTGAAATTAGAGAGACTAACCTTTCATGTGCCACCACCGTCGCCGTCGCCGCTGCTGTTGCCTCTACCACAGTTTCCATCTCCGAATGACCCCTTTCGATTGCTCCCACTGTTTATGTCTGACCCACTCCTGTTGCCCCCAATAGTAACGCCGTTGTCTTCATGGCCGTATTCTCCATTCCCATAATCACCAAAGCCGCCGCCGTATTCCCAAAAATATCTTCGAGAAAACACCTTCTTTCACAGCCCGCTGGTGCCCTCTTCAGACCTTTTCATCTCGTTTGGGCCCTCAGTTTCAGCCTCTGTGTCATTAGTTTCAAGGTGAAAAGCGTCCTCAAAATTCTTGAAGGATACATAATTGTTCACTTCCTCAAGCTCGTATCCGTGAAATGTGACGGACTTCTTGCGATCGTCAAAATGTAATTACAAGTCGGACGTTGTTGGTTTCCAACCCCCATTTTTGGAGGCAGCTGTTGCAGCTTCCCGCCACCTTCTGCGCTCTCTTGATGTGATCCATCTATTCGGTAACACCAACAATTATACTTATTTGATAAGCGTCAGCCTCATATATTCAGACCCAACAATATTATCTTGAAATTAGAGAGACTAACCTTTCAGGTTCCACCACCGTTGTCGTCGCCGCCGCTGTTGCCTCCACCAAAGTTTCTCTCGCCGTTTGACCCTTTCCGGTTCCTCCCACCGTTTCCGTCTGACCCAATCCCGTTGCCCCGATTAGTAATGCCGTTGTCTTAATGGCCGTATTCTCCGTTACCATAATCACCATAGCCGCCGCTGTATTCCCAAAAATATCTCCGAGAAAACAACTTCTTTCACAGCACGTTGGTGCCCTCTTCTAACCTTTTCATCTCATTTGTGCCCTCAGTTTCAGCCTCTGTAGCATTTGTTTCAAGGTGAAAAGCATCCACAAAAATCTTGAAGGAAACATAATTGTTCACTTCCTCAAGCTCGTATCCGTGAAATGTGACGGACTTCTTGCGACGGTCAAAATGTATTTTCAAGTAAGACATTGTTAGTTTCCAACCCCCATTTTTGGAGGCAGCTGTTGCAACTTCCCACCACTTTCTGAGCTCTCTTGTTGTGATCCATCTATTCGGTAACACCAAAAATTATACTTATTTGATAAACGTCAGCCTCATATATTCAGAACCAACAACACTAGCTTGAAATTAGAGAGACTAACCTTTCAGGTGCCACCACCGTGGCCGTCGCCGTCGTTGTTGCCTACACCACAGTTTCCATCGCCGTTTGACCCTTTCCGGTTGCTCCCAACGTTTCTGTCTGACCCACTCCCATTGCCCCCATTAGTAACTCCGTTGCCTTCATGGCAGTATTCTCCGTTCACATAATCACCATAGCCGCCACCGTATTCCCAAAAATATCTCCGAGAAAACACCTTCTTTCATAGCCCGTTGGTGCCCTCTTCAGACCTTTTCATCTTGTTTGGGCCCACAGTTTCAGCCTCTGTAGCATTAGTTTCAAGGTGAAAAGCATCCTCAAAATTCTTGAAGGTAACATAATTGTTCACTTCCTCAAGCTCGTATCAGTGAAATGTGACGGACTTCTTGCGACGGTCAAAATGTAGTTTGAAGTCGGACGTTGTTGGTTTCCAACCCCCATTTTTGGAGGAAGCTGTTGCAGCTTCCCTCCACCTTTTGAGCTCTCTTGCTGTGATCCATCAATTCGGTAACACCAACAATTATACTTATTTGTTAAGCGTCAACCTCATATATTCAGAACCAACAATACTATCTTGAAATTAGAGAGACTAACCTTTCAGGTGCCACCACCGTTGTCGTCGCCGCCGCTGTTGCCTCTACCACAGTTTCCGTCGCCGAATGACCCCTTCCTGTTGCTCCTACTGTTTCCGTCTGACCCACTCCCGTTGCCCCCATTAGTAATGCCGTTGTCTTAATGGCCGTATTCTCCGTTCCCATAATCACCATAGCCGCCACCGTATTCCCAAAAATATCTCCGAGAAAACATGTTCTTCCACAGCCCGCTGGTGCCCTGTTCAGACTTTTTCATCCCGTTTGAGCTCTCAGTTTCATCCTCTGTATGATTAGATTCAAGGTGAAAAGCATCCTCAAAATTCTTGAAGGAAATGTAATTGTTCACTTCCTCAAGCTCGTATCCGAGAAGTGTGACGGACTTCTTGCGACCGTTAAAATGTATTTTCAAGTCGGACGTTGTTGGGTTCGAAACACCATTTTTGGAAGCAACCGTTGCAGCTTCCCTCCACCTTCTGAGCTCTCTTGCTGTGATCCATCTATTCAGTAACACCAACAATTATACTTATTTGATAAGCATCTCCCTCATATATTCAGACCAAACAATACTATCTTGAAATTAGAGAGACTAACCTTTCAGGTTCCACCATCGTTGTCGTCGCCGCCGCTGTTGCCTCCACCAAAGTTTCTCTCGCCGTTTGACCCTTTTCGGTTCCTCCCACCGTTACCGTCTGACCCACTCCCGTTGCCCCGATTAGTAATGCCGTTGTCTTAATGGCCGTATTCTCCGTTCCCATAATCACCATAGTCGCCGCTGTATTCCCAAAAATATCTCCGAGAAAACAACTTTTTTCACAGCACGTTGGTGCCCTCTTCTGACCTTTTCATCTCATTTGTGCCCTCAGTTTCAGCCTCTGTAGCATTTGTTTCAAGGTGAAAAGCATCCTCAAAATTCTTGAAGGAAACATAATTGTTCACTTCCTCAAGCTCGTATCCGTGAAATGTGACGTACTTCTTGCGACGGTCAAAATGTATTTTCAAGTCGGACGTTGTTGGTTTCCAACCCCCATTTTTGGAGGCAGATTTTGCAGCTTCCCTCACCCTTCTGAGCTATCTTGCTGTGATCCATGTAATCGGTAACACTAACAATTATACTTATTTGATAATCGTCAGCCTCATATATTCAGACCCAACAATACTATCTTGAAATTAGAGAGACTAACCTTTTAGGTGCCACCACCGTTTCCGTCGCCACCGCTGTTGCATCCACCACAGTTTCCGTCGCCGTTTGACCTTTTCCGGTTGCTCCCAATGTTTCCATCTGACCCACTCCCGTTTTCCCCACTAGTAACTCCGTTGTCTTCATGGCCGTACTCTCCGTTCCCATAATCACCATAGTCGCCGCCGTATTCCCAAAAATATCTCCGAGAAAACACCTTCTTTCACAGCCCGCTGGTGCCCTCTTCAGACCTTTTCATCTCGTTTGGGCCCTCTGTTTCATCCTCTGTGGCCTTATTTTCAAGGTGGAAATCATCCTCAAAATTCTTGAAGGAAACTTAATTGTTCACTTCCTCAAGCTCGTATCCCTGAAATGTGACGGACTTCTTGCGACCGTCAAAATGTATTTACAAGTCGGACGTTGTTGGTTTCCAACCCCCATTTTTGGAGGCAGCTGGTGCAGCTTCCCTCCACCCCTTGAGCTATCTTGATGTGATCCATCTATTCGGTAACACCAACAATTATACTTATTTGATAAGCGTCAGCCTCCAATATTCAGACCCAACAATACTATCTTGAAATTAGAGAGACTAACCTTTCAGGTGCCACCACCGTTGGCGTCGGCGCCGCTGTTGCCTCCACCACAGTTTCCGTCGCCGTTTGACCATTTCCAGTTGCTCCCACCGTTTCCGTCTGACCCACTCCCGTTGCCCCGATTAGTAATGCTGTTGTCTTAATGGCCGTATTCTCCGTTCCCATAATCACCATAGCCGCCGCCATATTCCCTACAATATCTCCAAGAAAACACCTTCTTCCACTGCCCGGTGGTGCCCTGTTTAGACTTTTTCATCCCGTTTGAGCTCTCAGTTTCAGCCTCTGTAGCATTAGATTCAAGGTGAAAAGCATCCTAAAAATTCTTGAAGGAAACGTAGTTGTTCACTTCCTCAAGCTCGTATCCGTAAAATGTGACGGACTTCTTGCGACCGTCAAAAAGTATTTTCAAGTCGGACGTTGTTGGTTTCCAACCCCCATTTTTGGAGGCAGATGTTGCAGATTCCCTCCCCCTTCTGAGCTCTCTTGGTGTGATCCATCTATTCGGTAACACCAACAATTAAACTTATTTGATAAGCGTCAGCCTCATATATTCAGACCCAACAATACTATCTTTAAATTAGAGAGACTATCCTTTCAGGTGCCACCACCGTTTCCGTCGACGCCGCCATTACCTCCACCAAAGTTTCCGTCGCCGTTTGACCCTTTCCGATTGCTCCCACCATTTCCTTTTAACCCACTCCCGTTACACACATTAGTATTGTCGTTGTCTAAATGGCCGTATTTTGCGTTCCCTTAATCACCATAGCCGCCGCCGTATTCCAAAAAATATCTCCGAGAAAACACCTTCTTCCACATCCCGCTAGCGCCCTGTCCAAACTTTTTCATCCCGTTTGAGCTCTCATTTTCAGCCTCTGTAGCATTAGATTCAAGGTGAAAAGCATCCTCAAAATTCTTGAAGGAAACGTAATTGTTCACTTCCTCAAGCTCGTATCCATGAAATGTGATGGACTTCTTGCGACCGTCAAAATGTATTTTCAAGTCGGACGTTGTTGGTTTCCAACCCCCATTTTTCGAGGCAGCTGTTGCAGCTTCCCTCCACCTTCTGAGCTCTCTTGCTGTGATCCATCTATTCGGTCACACCAACAATTATACTTATTTGAAAAGTGTCTCCCTTAAATATTCAGACCCAAATTACATAAACTAACCTTTCAGGTTCCACCAACGTTTCCGTCGCCGCCGTTGCCTCCACCACAGTTTTCGTCGCCGTTTGACCCTTTCCGGTTGCTCCCAACATTTTCGTCTGACCCACTCCCATTGCCCCCATTTGTAACGCCGTTGTCTTCATGGCCGTATTCTCCGTTCCTATAATCACCATAGCCACCGCCATATTCCCAAAAATATCTTCGAGAAAACACATTCTTTCACATCCCGCTGGTGACCTCTTCAGACCTTTTCATCTAGTTTGGGCCCTCCATTTCAGCCTCTGTAGAATTAGTTTCAAGGTGAAAAGCATCCTCAAAATTCTTGAAGGAAACATAATTGTTCACTTCCTCAAGCTCGTATCCGTGAAATGTGACGGACTTCTTGCGACCGTCAAAATGTGTTTTCAAGTCGGACGTTGTTGGTTTCCAACCCTCATTTTTGGAGGCAGCTGTTGCAGCTTCCCTCCACCTTCTTAGCTATCTTGCTGTGATCCATCTATTCGGTAACACCAACAATTATACTTATTTGATAAGCGACAGCCTCATATATTCAGAACCAACAATACTATCTTGAAATTAGAGAGACTAACCTTTTAGGTGCCACCACCGTTGCCGTCGTCGTCGATGTTGCCTCTACCACAGTTTCCGTCACCGAATGACCCCTTCCGGTTGCTCCCACCGTTTCCGTCTGACCCACACCCGTTGCCCCCATTAGTAATGTCGTTGTCTTAATGGCCGTATTCTCCGTTCCCATAATCACCATAGCCGCCACCGTATTCCCAAAAATATCTCCGAGAAAACACGTTCTTCCACAGCCCGTTGGTGCCCTGTTCAGACTTTTTCATCCCGTTTGAGCTCTCAATTTCAGCCTCTGTAGCATTACATTCCAGGTGAAAAGCATCCTCAAAATTCTTGAAGGAAACGTAATTGTTCACTTCCCCAAGCTCGTATCCGAGAAGTGTGACGGACTTCTTGTGACCGTCAAAATGTATTTTCAAGTCGAACGCTGTTGGTTTCCAACCACCATTTTTGGAAGCAACCGTTGCAGCTTCCCTCCACCTTCTGAGCTCTCTTGCTGTGATCCATCTATTCGATAACACCAACAATTATACTTATTTGAAATTAGAGATACTAACCTTTCAGGTGCCACCACCGTTTCCGTCGCCGCCACTGATGCCTCCACCACAGTTTCTGTCGCCGTTTGACCCTTCCCGATTGCTCCCACCATTTCCGTCTGACCCACTCCCGTTTCCCCCATTAGTAACGCCGTTGTATTCATGGCCATATTCTCCGTTCCCATAATCACCATAGCCACCGCCGTATTCCCAAAAATATCTCCGAGAAAACACCTTCTTTCACAGCCCGTTGGTGCCCTCTTCAGACCTTTTCCTCTCGTTTGTGCCCTCAGTTTCAGCCTCTGTAGAATTAGTTTCAAGGTGAAAAGCATCCTCAAAATTCTTGAAGGCAACATAATTGTTCACTTCCTCAAGCTCGAATCCGTGAAATGTGGCGGACTTCTTGTGACCGTCAAAATGTATTTTCAAGTCAGACGTTGTTGGTTTCCAACCCCCATTTTTGGAGGCAGCTGTTGCAGCTTCCCTCCACCTTCTTAGCTATCTTGCTGTGATCCATCTATTCGGTAACACCAACAATTATACTTATTTGATAAGCGACAGCCTCATATATTCAGAACCAACAATACTATCTTGAAATTAGAGAGACTAACCTTTTAGGTGCCACCACCGTTGCCGTCGTCGCCGCTGTTGCCTCTACCACAGTTTTCGTCGCCGAATGACCCCTTCCGGTTGCTCCCACCGTTTCCGTCTGACCCACACCCGTTGCCCCCATTAGTAATGTCGTTGTCTTAATGGCTGTATTCTCCATTCCCATAATCACCATAGCCGCCACCGTATTCCCAAAAATATCTCCGAGAAAACACGTTCTTCCACAGCCCGCTGGTGCCCTGTTCAGACTTTTTCATCCCGTTTGAGCTCTCAATTTCAGCCTCTGTAGCATTAGATTCAAGGTGAAAAGCATCCTCAAAATTCTTGAAGGAAACGTAATTGTTCACTTCCCCAAGCTCGTATCCGAGAAGTGTGACGGACTTCTTCTGACCGTCAAAATGTATTTTCAAGTCGAACGTTGTTGGTTTCCAACCACCATTTTTGGAAGCAACCGTTGCAGCTTCCCTCCACCTTCTGAGCTCTCTTGCTGTGATCCATCTATTCCATAACACCAACAATTATACTTATTAGAAATTAGAGATACTAACTTTTCAGGTGCCACCACCGTTTCCGTCGCCGCCGCTGATGCCTCCACCACAGTTTCCATCGCCGTTTGACCCTTCCCGATTGCTCCCACCGTTTCCGTCTGACCCACTCCCGTTTCCCCCATTAGTAACGCCGTTGTCTTCATGGCCGTATTCTCCGTTCCCATAATCACCATAGCCGCCGCCGTATTCCCAAAAATATCTCCTAGAAAACACCTTCTTTCACAACCTGTTCGTGCCCTCTTCAGACCTTTTCCTCTCGTTTGTGCCCTCAGTTTCACCCTCTGTAGCATTAGTTTCAAGGTGAAAAGCATCCTCAAAATTCTTGAAGGAAACTTAATTGTTCACTTCCTCAAGCTCGTATTCGTGAAATGTGACATACTTCTTGTGGCCGTCAAAATGTATTATCAAGTCGGTCGTTGTTGGTTTCCAACCCCCATTTTTGGAGGCAGATGTTGCAGCTTCCCTCCACCTTCTGAGCTCTCTTGCTGTGATCCATCTATTCGGTAACACCAACAATTATACTTATTTGATATGCGTCAGCCTCATATATTCAGACCCAACAATACTATCTTGAAATTAGAGAGACTAACCTTTCAGGTGCCAACATCGTTTCCGTCGCCGCCGCTGTTGCCTCCACCACAGTTTCCGTCGCCGTTTGACCCTTTTCGGTTGCTCCCACCGTTTCCTTCTGACCCACTCCCATTGCCCCCATTAGTATTGTCGTTGTCTAAATGGCCGTATTTTCCGTTCCCTTAATAACCATAGCCGCCGTCGTATTCCAAAAAATATCTCCGAGAAAACACCTTCTTCCACAGCCCGCTAGTGCCCTGCTCAAACTTTTTCATCCCGTTTGATCTCTCATTTTTAGCCTCTGTAGCATTAGATTCAAGGTGAAAAGCATCCTCAAAATTCTTGAAGGAAATGTAATTGTTCACTTCCTTAAGCTCGTATCCATGAAATGTGACGGACTTCTTGCGACCGTCAAAATGTATTTTCAAGTCGGACGTTGTTGGTTTCCAACCCCCATTTTTGGAGGCAGCTGTTGCAGCTTCCCTCCACTTTTTGAGCTCTCTTGCTGTGATCCATCTATTCGGTAACACCAACAATTAAACTTATTTGAAAAGTGTCTCCCTTAAATATTCAGAACAAAATTACAGAGACTAACCTTTCAGGTGCCACCAACGTTGCCGTCGCCGCCGCCGTTGCCTCCACCACAGTTTTCGTCGCCGTTTGACCCTTTCCGGTTGCTCCCAACTTTTCCGTCTGACCCACTCTCATTGCCCCCATTAGTAACGCCGTTGTCTTCATGGCCGTATTCTCCGTTCCTATAATCACCATAGCCGCCGCCGTATTCCCAAAAATATCTACGAGAAAACACCTTCTTTCCCATCCCGCTGGTGCCCACTTCAGACCTTGTCATCTCGTTTGGGCCCTCAGTTTCAGCCTCTGTAGAATTAGTTTCAAGGTGAAAAGCATCCTCAAAATTCTTGAAGGAAACATAATTGTTCACTTCCTCAAGCTCGTATCCGTGAAATGTGACGGACTTCTTGCGACCGTCAAAATGTGTTTTCAAGTCGGACGTTGTTGGTTTCCAACCCCCATTTTTGGAGGCAGCTGTTGTAGCTTCCCTCCACCTTCTTAGCTATCTTGTTGTGATCCATCTATTCGGTAACACCAACAATTATACTTATTTGATAAGCGACAGCCTCATATATTCAGAACCAACAATACTATCTTGAAATTAGAGAGACTAACCTTTTAGGTGCCACCACCGTTGCCGTCATCGCCGATGTTGCCTCTACCACAGTTTCCGTCACCGAATGACCCCTTCCGGTTGCTCCCACCGTTTCCGTCTGACCCACACCCGTTGCCCCCAATAGTAATGTCGTTGTCTTAATGGCCGTATTCTCCGTTCCCATAATCACCATAGCCGCCACCGTATTCCCAAAAATATCTCCGAGAAAACACGTTCTTCCACAGCCCGCTGGTGCCCTGTTCAGACTTTTTCATCCCGTTTGAGCTCTCAGTTTCAGCCTCTGTAGCATTAGATTCCAGGTGAAAAGCATCCTCAAAATTCTTGAAGGAAACGTAATTGTTCACTTCCCCAAGCTCGTATCCGAGAAGTGTGACGGACTTCTTGTGACCGTCAAAATGTATTTTCAAGTCGAACGCTGTTGGTTTCCAACCACCATTTTTGGAAGCAACCGTTGCAGCTTCCCTCCACCTTCTGAGCTCTCTTGCTGTGATCCATCTATTCGATAACACCAACAATTATACTTATTTGAAATTAGTGATACTAACCTTTCAGGTGCCACCACCGTTTCCGTCGCCGCCGCTGATGCCTCCACCACAGTTTCCGTCGCCGTTTGACCCTTCCCGATTGATCCCACCGTTTCCGTCTGACCCACTCCCGTTTCCCCCATTAGTAACGCCGTTGTCTTCATGGCCGTATTCTCCGTTCCCATAATCACCATAGCCAACGCCGTATTCCCAAAAATATCTCCGAGAAAACACCTTCTTTCACAGCCCGTTGGTGCCCTCTTCAGACCTTTTCCTCTCGTTTGTGCCCTCAGTTCCAGCCTCTGTAGCATTAGTTTCTAGGTGAAAAGCATCCTCAAAATTCTTGAAGGAAACTTAATTGTTCACTTCCTCAAGCTCGTATCCGTGAAATGTGACGTACTTCTTGTGGCCGTCAAAATGTATTATCAAGTCGGGCGTTGTTGGTTTCCAACCCCCATTTTTGGAGGCAGATGTTGCAGCTTCCCTCCACCTTCTGAGCTCTCTTGCTGTGATCCATCTATTCGGTAACACCAACAATTATACTTATTTGATAAGCGTCAGCCTCATATATTCAGACCCAACAATACTATCTTGAAATTAGAGAGACTAACCTTTCAGGTGCCAACATCGTTTCCGTCGCCGCCGCTGTTGCCTCCACCACAGTTTCCGTCGCCGTTTGACCCTTTTCGGTTGCTCCCACCGTTTCCTTCTGACCCACTCCCATTGCCCCCATTAGTATTGTCGTTGTCTAAATGGCCGTATTTTCCGTTCCCTTAATAACCATAGCCGCCGTCGTATTCCAAAAAATATCTCCGAGAAAACACCTTCTTCCACAGCCCGCTAGTGCCCTGCTCAAACTTTTTCATTCCGTTTGATCTCTCATTTTCAGCCTCTGTAGCATTAGATTCAAGGTGAAAAGCATCCTCAAAATTCTTGAAGGAAATGTAATTGTTCACTTCCTTAAGCTCGTATCCATGAAATGTGACGGACTTCTTGCGACCGTGAAAATGTATTTTCAAGTCGGACGTTGTTGGTTTCCAACCCCCATTTTTGGAGTCAGCTGTTGCAGCTTCCCTCCACCTTTTGAGCTCTCTTGCTGTGATCCATCTATTCGGTAACACCAACAATTAAACTTATTTGAAAAGTGTCTCCCTTAAATATTCAGAACAAAATTACAGAGACTAACCTTTCAGGTGCCACCAACGTTGCCGTCGCCGCCGCCGTTGCCTCCACCACAGTTTTCGTCGCCGTTTGACCCTTTTCGGTTGCACCCAACTTTTCCGTCTGACCCACTCCCATTGCTCCCATTAGTAACGCCGTTGTCTTCATGGCCGTATTCTCCGTTCCTATAACCACCATAGCCGCCGCCGTATTCCCAAAAATATCTACGAGAAAACACCTTCTTTCACATCCCGCTGGTGCCCTCTTCAGACCTTTTCATCTCGTTTGGGCCCTCAGTTTCAGCCTCTGTAGAATTATTTTCAAGGTGAAAAGCATCCTCAAAATTCTTGAAGGAAACATAATTGTTCACTTCCTCAAGCTCGTATACGTGAAATGTGACGGACTTCTTGCGACCGTCAAAATGTGTTTTCAAGTCGGACGTTGTTGGTTTCCAACCCCCATTTTTGGAGGCAGCTGTTGTAGCTTCCCTCCACCTTCTTAGCTATCTTGTTGTGATCCATCTATTCGGTAACACCAACAATTATACTTATTTGATAAGCGACAGCCTCATATATTCAGAACCAACAATACTATCTTGAAATTAGAGAGACTAACCTTTTAGGTGCCACCACCGTTGCCGTCGTCGCCGCTGTTGCCTCTACCACAGTTTCCGTCGCCGAATGACCCCTTCCGGTTGCTCCCACCGTTTCCGTCTGACCCACACCCGTTGCCCCCATTAGTAATGTCGTTGTCTTAATGGCCGTATTCTCCGTTCCCATAATCACCATAGCCGCCACCGTATTCCCAAAAATATCTCCGAGAAAACACGTTCTTCCACAGCCAGCTGGTGCCCTGTTCAGACTTTTTCATCCCGTTTGAGCTCTCAATTTCATCCTCTGTATCATTAGATTCAAGGTGAAAAGCATCCTCAAAATTCTTGAAGGAAACGTAATTGTTCACTTCCCCAAGCTCGTATCCGAGAAGTGTGACGGACTTCTTGTGACCGTCAAAATGTATTTTCAAGTCGAACGTTGTTGGTTTCCAACCACCATTTTTGGAAGCAACCGTTGCAGCTTCCCTCCACCTTCTGAGCTCTCTTGCTGTGATCCATCTATTCGATAACACCAACAATTATACTTATTAGAAATTAGAGATACTAACCTTTCAGGTGCCACCACCGTTGTCGTCGCCGCCGCTGATGCCTCCACCACAGTTTCCGTCGCCGTTTGACCCTTTTCGATTGCTCCCACCGTTTCCGTCTTACCCACTCCCGTTGCCCCCATCAGTAATGTCGTTGTCTTAATGGTCGTATTCTCCATTCCCATAATCACCATATCCACCGCCGTATTCCCAAAAATATCTACGAGAAAACACCTTCTTCCGCAGCCCGCTCGTGCCTTGTTCAGACTTTTCATCCCGTTTGAGCTATCAGTTTCAGCCTCTGTAGCATTAGATTCAAGGTGAAAAGCATACTCAAAATTCTTGAAGGAAACGTAATTGTTCACTTCCTCAAGCTCGTATCCGAGAAGTGTGACGGACTTCTTGTGACCGTCAAAATGTATTTTCAAGTCGGACGTTGTTGGTTTCCAACCACCATTTTTGGAAGCAACCGTTGCAGCTTCCCTCCACCTTCTGAGCTCTCTTGCTGTGATCCATCTGTTCGATAACACAAACAATTATACTTATTTAAAATTAGAGATACTAACCTTTCAGGTGCCACCACCGTTGCCGTTGCCGCCGCTGTTGCCTACACCACAGTTTCCGTCGCCGTTTGACCTTTTCCGGTTGCTCCCAACGTTTCCGTCTGACCCACTCCCGTTGCCCCACTATTAACGCCGTTGTCTTCATGGCCGTACTCTCCGTTCCCATAATCACTATAGCCGCCGCCGCATTCCCAAAAATATCTCCGAAAAAAAAACTTCTTCACAGCCCGCTGGTGCCCTCTTCAGACCTTTTCATCTCGTTTGGGCCCTCAGTTTCAGCCTCTATGGCCTTAGTTTCAAGGTGAAAAGATCCCCAAAATTCTTGAAAGAAACTTAATTGTTCACTTCCTCAAGCTCGTATCCCTGAAATGTGACGGACTTCTTGCGACCGTCAAAATGTATTTACAAGTCGGACGTTGTTGGTTTCCAACCCCCATTTTTGGAGGCAGCTGTTGCAGCTTCCCTCCACCTTCTGAGCTCTCTTGGTATGATCCATCTATTCGGTAACACCAACAATTATACTTATTTGATAAGCGTCAGCCTTATATATTCAGACCCAACAATACTATCTTGAAATTAGAGAGACTAACCTTTCAGGTGCCACCACCGTTGTCGTCGCCGCCGCTGTTGCCTCCACCACAGTTTCCGTCGCCGTTTGACCATTTCCTGTTGCTCCCACCGTTTGCGTCTGACCCACCCCCGTTGCTCCGATTAGTAATGCCGTTGTCTTAATAGTCGTATTCTCCATTCCCATAATCACCATAGCCGCCGCCATATTCTCATAAATATCTCCGAGAAAACACCTTTATTCACAGCCCGTTGGTGCCCTCTTCAGACCTTTTCATCTCGTTTGTGCCCTCAGTTTCAGCCTCTGTAGCGTTAGTTTCAAGTTGAAAAGCATCCTCAAAATTCTTGAAGGAAACTTAATTGTTCACTTCCTCAAGCTCGTATCCGTGAAATGTGACATACTTCTTGTGGCCGTCAAAATGTATTATCAAGTCGGGCGTTGTTGGTTTCCAACCCCCATTTTTGGAGGCAGATGTTGCAGCTTCCCTCCACCTTCTGAGCTCTCTTGCTGTGATCCATCTATTCGGTGACACCAACAATTATACTTATTTGATAAGCGTCAGCCTCATATATTCAGACCCAACAATACTATCTTGAAATTAGAGAGACTAACCTTTCAGGCTCCACCATCGTTGACGTCGCCGCCGCAGTTGCCTCCACCAAAGTTTCCGTCGCCGTTTGACCCTTTTCGGTTGCTCCCACCGTTTCTGTCTGACCCACTCCCGTTGCCCCCATTAGTAATGTCGTTGTCTTAATGGCCGCATTATCCGTTCCAATAATCACCATAGCCGTCGCCGTATTCCCAAAAGTATCTACGAGAAAACACCTTCTTCCACAGCCCGCTGGTGCCCTGTTCAGACTTTTCATCCCGTTTGAGCTCTCAGTTTCAGCCTCTGTAAACGTAATTGTTCACTTCCTCAAGCTCGTATCCGTTAATTGTGACGGACTTCTTGCGACCGTCAAAAAGTTTTTTCAGGTCGGACGTTATTGGTTTCCAACCCCCATTTTTGGAAGCACCTTTTGCAGCTTCCCTCCACCTTCTGAGCTCTCTTGTTGTGATCCATCTATTCGATAACACCAACAATTATACTTATTTGAAATTAGAGATACTAACCTTTCAGGTGCCACCACCGTTGCCGTCGCCGCCGCTGTTGCCTCCACCACAGTTTCCGTCGCCGTTTGACTTTTTCCGGTTGCTCCCAACGATTCCGTCTGACCCACTCCCGTTGCCCCCCTATTAACGTTGTTGTCTTCATGGCCGTACTCTCTGTTCTCAAAATCACCATAGCCGCCGCCGTATTCCCAAAAATATCTCCGAGAAAACACCTTCTTTCACAGCACGCTGGTGCCCTCTTCAGACCTTTTCATCTCGTTTGGGCCCTCAGTTTCTGCCTCTGTGGCCTTAGTTTCAAGGTGAAATGCATCCTCAAAATTCTTGAAGGAAACTTAATTGTTCAATTCCTCAAGCTCGTATCCGTGAAATGTACGGACTTCTTGCGACCGTCAAAATGTATTTACAAGTCGGACGTTGTTGGTTTCAAACCCCCATTTTTGGAGGCAGCTGTTGCAGCTTCCCTCCACCTTCTGAGCTCTATTGATGTGATCCATCTATTCGGTAACACCAATAATAATAGTTTTTTGATAAGCGTCAGCCTCATATATTCAGACCCAACAATACTATCTTGAAATTAGAGAGACTAACCTTTCAGGTGCCACCACCGTTGTCGTCGCCGCCGCTGTTGCCTCCACCACAGTTTCCGTCGCCGTTTGACCATTTCCGGTTGCTCCCACCGTTTGCGTCTGACCCACTCCCGTTGCTCCGATTAGTAATGTCGTTGTCTTAATGGCCGTTTTCTCCGTTCCCATAATCACCATAGCCGCCGCCATATTCTCAAAAATATCTTCGAGAAAACACCTTTATTCACAGCCCGTTGGTGCCCTCTTCATACCTTTTCATCTCGTTTGTGCCCTCAGTTTTAGCCTCTGTAGCATTAGATTCAAGGTGAAAAGCATCCTCAAAATTTTGAAGGAAACGTAATTGTTCACTTCCTCAAGCTCGTATCCATGAAATGTAACAGACTTCTTGCGACCGTCAAAAAGTTTTTTCAAGTCGGACGTTGTTGGTTTCCAACCCCCATTTTTGGAATCAGCTTTTGCTGCTTCCCCCCAACTTCTGAGCTCTCTTGTTGGGATCTATCTATTCGATAACACCAACAACTATACTTATTTGAAATTAGAGATTCTAACCTTTAAGGTGCCACCACCGTTGCCGTCGCTGACGCTGTTGCCTCATCCACAGTTTCAGTCGCCGTTTGACCTTTTCCGGTTGCTCCCAACGATTCCGTCTGACCCACTCCCATTGCCCCCACTATTAACGTTGTTGTCTTCATGGCCGTACTCTCCGTTCCCAAAATCACCATAGCCGCCGCCGTATTCCCAAAAATATCTCCGAGAAAACACCTTCTTTCACAGCCCGCTAGTGCCCTCTTCAGACCTTTTCATCTCGTTTGGGCCCTCTGTTTCAGTCTCTGTGGCCTTAGTTTCAAGGTGAAAAGCATCCTCCAAATTCTTGAAGGAAACTTAATTGTTCACTTCCTCAAGCTCGTATCCGTGAAATGTGACGGACTTCTTGCGACCGTCAAAATGTATTTACAAGTCGGACGTTGTTGGTTTCCAACCCCCATTTTTGGAGGCAGCTGTTGCAGCTTCCCTCCACCTTCTAAGCTCTCTTGATGTGATCCATCTATTCGGTAACGCCAATAATTATACTTATTTGATAAGCGTCAGCCTCATATATTCAGACCCAACAATACTATCTTGAAATTAGAGAGACTAACCTTTCAGGTGCCACCACCATTGTCGTCGCCACCGCTGTTGCCTCCACCACAGTTTCCGTTGCCGTTTGACCCTTTCCGGTTGCTCCCAACGTTTCCGTCTGACCCACTCCCGTTGCCCCCACTATTAACGCCGTTGTCTTCAGGGTCGTATTCTCCGTTCCCATTATCACCATAGCCTCCGCCGTATTCCCAAAAATATTTCCGAGAAAACACCTTTATTCACAGCCTGTTGGTGCCCTCTTCAGACTTTTTCATCTCGTTTGTGCCCTCAGTTTCAGCCTCTGTAGCATTAGTTTCATGTTGAAAAGCATCCTCAAAATTCATGAAGGAAACTTAATTGTTCACTTCCTCATGCTCGTATCCGTGAAATGTGACGTACTTCTTGTGACCATCAAAATGTATTATCAAGTCGGACGTTGTTGGTTTCCAACCCCCATTTTTGGAGGCAGATGTTGTAGCTTCCCTCCACCTTCTGAGCTCCCTTGCTGTGATCCATCTATTCGGTAACACCAACAATTATACTTATTTGATAAGTGTCAGCCTCATATATTCAGACCCAACAATACTATCTTGAAATTAGAGAGACAAACCTTTCAGGTGCCACCACCGTTGTCGTCGCCGCCGCAGTTGCCTCAACCAAAGTTTTCGTCGCCGTTTGACCCTTTTCGGTTGCTCCCAACGATTCCGTCTGACCCACTCCCATTGCCCCCACTATTAACGCTGTTGTCTTCATGGCCGTACTCTCCGTTCCCAAAATCACCATAGCTGTCGCCGTATTCCCAAAAATATCTCCGAGAAAACACCTTCTTTCACAGCCCGCTGGTGCCCTCTTCAGACCATTTCATCTCGTTTGGGCCCTCTGTTTCAGTCTCTGTGGCCTTAGTTTCAAGGTGAAAAGCATCCTCCAAATTCTTGAAGGAAACTTAATTGTTCACTTCCTCAAGCTCGTATCCGTGAAATGTGACGGACTTCTTGCGACCGTCAAAATGTATTTACAAGTCGGACGTTGTTGGTTTCCAACCCCCATTTTTGGAGGCAGCTGTTGCAGCTTCCCTCCACCTTCTGAGCTCTCTTGATGTGATCCATCTATTCGGTAACGCCAATAATTATACTTATTTGATAAGCGTCAGCCTCATATATTCAGACCCAACAATACTATCTTGAAATTAGAGAGACTAACCTTTCAGGTGCCACCACCATTGTCGTCGCCACCGCTGTTGCCTCCACCACAGTTTCCGTCGCCGTTTGACCCTTTTCGGTTGCTCCCAACGTTTCCGTCTGACCCACTCCCGTTGCCCCCACTATTAACGCCGTTGTCTTCATGATCGTATTCTCCGTTCCCATTATCACCATAGCCTCCGCCGTATTCCCAAAAATATTTACGAGAAAACACCTTCTTTCACAACCCGCTGGTGCCCTCTTCAAACCTTTTCATCTCGTTTGAGCACTTAGTTTCAGCCTCTATAGCATTTGTTTCAAGGTGAAAAGCATCCTCAAAATTCTTGAAGGAAAC
Source organism: Smallanthus sonchifolius (assembly GCA_023525975.1). Lineage (NCBI taxonomy): Eukaryota > Viridiplantae > Streptophyta > Magnoliopsida > Asterales > Asteraceae > Smallanthus > Smallanthus sonchifolius. The sequence continues at coordinate 2,004,110 of CM042045.1, read as the reverse complement.
GTAATTGTTCACTTCCTCAAGCTCGTATCCGTGAAATGTGACGTACTTCTTGCGACCGTCAAAATGTATTATCAAGTCGGACGTTGTTGGTTTCCAACCCCCATTTTGGGAGGCAGATGTTGCAGCTTCCCTCCCCCTTCTGAGCTCTCTTGCTATGATCCATATATTCGATAACACCAACAATTATACTTATTTGATAAGCGTCAGCCTCATATATTCAGACCCAACAATACTATCTTGAAATTAGAGAGACTATCCTTTCAGGTGCCACCACCGTTTCCGTAGATGCCGCTATTACCTCCACCACAGTTTCCGTCTCCATTTGACACTTTCCGATTGTTCCCACCGTTTCCTTCTGACCCACTCTCGTTGCCCCCATTAGTAATGTCGTTGTCTAAATGGCTGTATTTTCCGTTCCCTTAATCACCATAGGCGCCGCCGTATTCAAAAAAATATCATCGAGAAAACACCTTCTTCCATAGCCCGCTAGTGCCCCGTTCAAACTTTTTCATCCCGTTTGAGCTCTCAGTTTCAGCCTTTGTAGCATTAGATTCAAAGTGAAAAGCATCCTCAAAATTCTTGAAGGAAACGTAATTGTTCACTTCCTCAAGCTCGTATCCGTGAAATGTGACGGACTTCTTGCGACTGTCAAAATGTATTTTCAAGTAGGACGTTGTTGGTTTCCAACCCACATTTTTGGAAGCAGATTTTGCAGCTTCCCTCCACCTTCTGAGCTCTCTTGCTATGATCCATCTATTCGGTAACACCAACAATTATACTTATTTGATAAGTGTCTCCCTTAAATATTCAGACCCAAATTATAGAGACTAACCTTTCAGGTGCCACCACCGTTGCCGTTGCCACCATCACAGTTTTTGTCGCCGTTTGACCCTTTCCGGTTGCTCCCAACGTTTCCGTCTGACCCACTCCCGTTGCCCCCATTAGTAACGCCGTTGTCTTCATGGCTGTATTCTCCATTCCTATAATCCCCATAGCCACCGTATTCCCAAAAATATCTCCGAGAAAACACCTTCTTTCACATCCAGCTGGTGCCCTCTTCAGAACTTTTCATCTTGTTTGGGCCCTCAGTTTCAGCCTCTGTAGAATTAGTTTCAAAATGAAAAGCATCCTCAAAATTCTTGAAGGAAACATAAGTGTTCACTTCCTCAAGCTTGTATCCGTGATATGTGACTGACTTCTTGCGACCGTCAAAATGTATTTTCAAGTCGGGCGTTGTTGGTTTCCAACCCCCATTTTTGGAGGCAGCTGTTGCAGCTGCCCTCCACCTTCTGAGCTATCTTGCTGTGATCCATCTATTCGGTAACACCAACAATTAAACTTATTTGTCAAGTGTCAGCCTCATATATTCAGACCCAACAATACTAGTTTGAAATTAGAGAGACTAACCTTTCAGGTACCACCACCGTTGTCGTCGTCGTCGCTGTTGCCTCCACCATAGTTTTCATCGCCGTTTGACCCTTTCGGGTTGCCCCCACCGTTTCCATCTAACCCACTCTCGTTGCCCCAATCAGTAACGCCGTTGTCTTCATGGCCGTAATCTTCGTTACCATAATCACCATAGCCGCCGCAGTATTGCCCAAAATACCTTCAATAAAACACCTGATTCCACAGCCTGCTGGTGCCCTGTTCAGACTTTTTCATCTCGTTTGATCTCTCTGTTTCAGCCTTTGTAGCATTAGATTCAAGGTGAAAAGCATCCTCAAAATTCTTGAAGGAAACATAATTGTTTACTTCCTCAAGCTCGTATCCGTGAAATGTGATGGACTTCTTGCGACCGTCAAAATGTATTTTCAAGTCGGACGTTGTTGGTTTCCAACCCCCATTTTTGGAGGCAGCTGTTGGAGCTTCCCTCCACCTTCTGAGCTCACTTGCTGTGATCCATGTTATCGGTAACACTAACAATTATACTTATTTGATAAGCGTCAGCCTCATATATTCAGACCCAACAATAATAGCTTGAAATTAGAGAGCCTAACCTTTCAGGTGCCACCACCGTTGCCGTCGCCGCCGTTGTTCCCTCCACCACAGTTTCCGTTGCCGTTTGACCCTTTCCAATTGCTACCACTGTTTCCATCTCACCCACTCTCGTTGCCCCCATTAGTAACGCCGTTGTCTTCATGGTCGTATTCTCCGTTCCCATAATCACCATAGCCGCTGCCGTATTCTCAAAAATATCTCCGAGAAAACACCTTCTTACACATCCCGCTGGTGCCCTCTTCAGACCTTTTCATCTCGTTTGGGCCCTCAGTTTTAGCCTCTGTAGCATTAGTTTCAAAGTGAAAAGCATCCTCAAAATTCTTGAAGGAAACATAAGTGTTCACTTCCTCAAGCTTGTATCCGTGATATGTGACTGACTTCTTGCGACCGTCAAAATGTATTTTCAAGTCGGACGTTGTTGGTTTCCAACCCCCATTTTTGGAGGCAGCTGTTGCAGCTGCCCTCCACCTTCTAAGCTCTCTTGCTGTGATCCATCTATTCGGTACCACCAACAATTAAACTTATTTGTCAAGTGTCAGCCTCATATATTCTGATCCAACAATACTATCTTGAAATTAGAGACAATAACCTTCAGGTACCACCACCGTTGTCGTCGCTGCCGTTGTTGCCCCCATCTGTAACGTCGTGGCCTTCATGGCCGTATTCTCCGTTTCCATAATCACCATAGCCGCCGCCGAATTCCCAAAAATATCTCTGAGAAAACACCTTTTTCCACAGTCCGCGGGTTCCCTGTTCAGACTTTTTCATTTCATTTAGGCTCTCGGTTTCAGCCTCTGTAGCATTAGATTCAAGGTGAAAAGAATTCTCAAAATAATTTAAGGAAACATAATTGTTCACTTCCTCAAGCTCGTCTCCGTGAAATGTAACGGACTTCTTGCGACCGTCAAAATGTATTTTCAAGTCGGACGTTGTTGGTTTCCAACCCCCATTTTTGGAGGCAGTTGTTGCAGCTTCCCTCCACCTTCTGAGCTCTCTTTCTGTGATCCATCTATTCGGTAACACGAACAATTATACTTATTTGATAAGCGTCTGCCTCATATATTCAGAGCCAACAATACTAGCTTGAAATTAGAGAGACTAACCTTTCAGGTGCCACCACCGTTACGTTCGTCGCCGTTGTTGACTACACCACAGTTTCAGTCACCGTTTGACCATTTCCGGTTGCTCCTAACGTTTCCGTCAGACCCACTCCCGTTGCCCCCCATTAGTAACGCCGTTGTCTTCATGGCCGTATTCTCCTTTCCCATAATCACCATACCCGCCGCCATATTCTCATAAATATCTCTGAGAAAACACCTCTATTCACAGCCCGTTGGTGCCCTCTTTAGACCTTTTCATCTCGTTTGTGCCCTCAGTTTCAGCCTCTGTAGCGTTAGTTTCAAGTTGAAAAGCATCCTCAAAATTCTTGAAGGAAACTTAATTGTTCACTTCCTCAAGCTCGTATCCGTGAAATGTGACATACTTCTTGTGGCCGTCAAAATGTATTATCAAGTCGGGCGTTGTTGGTTTCCAACCCCCATTTTTGGAGGCAGATGTTGCAGCTTCCCTCCACCTTCTGAGCTCTCTTGCTGTGATCCATCTATTCGGTAACACCAACAATTATACTTATTTGATAAGCGTCAGCCTCATATATTCAGACCCAACAATACTATCTTGAAATTAGAGAGACTAACCTTTCAGGTTCCACCATCGTATTCCCAAAAATATCTCCGAGAAAACACCTTCTTTCATAGCCCGCTGGTGCCCTCTTCAGACCTTTTCATCTCGTTTGGGCCCTCAGTTTTAGCCTCTGTAGCATTAGTATCAAGGTGAAAAGCATCCTCAAAATTCTTGAAGGAAACATAATTGTTCACTTCTTCAAGCTCGTATCCGTGAAATGTGACGGACTTCTTGCGACGGTCAAAATGTATTTTCAAGCCGGACGTTGTTGGTTTCCAACCCTCATTTTTGGAGGCAGTTGTTGCAGCTTCCCTCCACCTTCTGAGCTCTCTTGCTGTGATCCATCTATTCGGTAACACCAAAAATTATACTTATTTGATAAGGGTCAGCCTCATATATTCAGACCTAACAATACTATCTTGAAATTAGAGAGACTATCCTATCAGGTGCCACCACCGTTGCCGTCGCCGCCGCTGTTGCCTCTACCACAGTTTACATCGCCGTTTGACCCTTTCCGGTTGATCCCACCGTTTTCGTCTGACCCACTCCTGTGCCCCCATTAGTAATGTCGTTGTCTTAATGGCCGTATTCTCCGTTCCCATAATCACCATAGCCGCCGCCGTTATCCCAAAAATATCTCCGAGAAAACACCTTCTTCCACAAGCCGCTGGTGCCCTGTTCAGACTTTTTCATCCCATTTGAGCTCTCAGTTTCTGTCTCTGTAGCATTAGATTCAGGGTGAAAAGCGTCCTCAAAATTCTTGAAGAAAACGTAATTGTTCACTTCCTCAAGCTCGTATCCGGGAAATGTGACGGACTTCTTGCGACAGTCAAAATGTATTTTCAAGTCGGACGTTGTTGGTTTCCAACCCACATTTTTGGAAGCAGCCGTTGCAGCTTCCCTCCACCTTCTGAGCTCTCTTGCTGTGATCCATCTATTCGGTAACACTAACAATTATAGTTATTTGAAATTAGAGAGACTAACCTTTCAGGTGCCACCACCGTTGCCGTCGCCGCTGTTGTTGCCTCCACCACAGTTTCCGTCGCTGTTTGACCCTTTCCGATTTCCTCCACCGTTTCCGTCTGACCCACTCCCGTTGCCCCCATTAGTAATGTCGTTGTCTTAATGGCCGTATTCTCCGTTCCCATAATCACCATAGCCGCCGCCGTATTCCAAAAAATATCTCCAAGAAAACACCTTCTATCACAGCCCGTTGGTGCCCTCTTTAGACCTTTTCATCCCCTTTGGGCCCTTAGTTTCAGCCTCTGTAGCATTAGTTTCAAGGTGACAAGCATCCTCAAAATTCTTGAAGAAAACATAATTGTTCACTTCCTCAAGCTCGTATCCTTGAAATGTGACGGACTTCTTGCGACCGTCAAAATGTATTTTCAAGTCGGACATTGTTGGTTTCCAACCCCCATTTTTGGAGGCAGCTGTTGCAGCTTCCCTCCCCCTTCTGAGCTATCTTTTTGTGATCCATCTATTCGGTAACACCAACAATTATATTTATTTGATAAGCGTCATCCTCATATTTTCAGACCCAACAATAATATTTTGAAATTAGAGAGACTAACCTTTCAGGTGCCACCACCGTTGACGTCGCCGCCGCTGTTGCCTCCACCGCAGTTTCCGTCGCCGTTTGACCCTTTCCGGTTGCCCCCACTGTTTCCGTCTGACCCACTCCCGTTTCCCCAATTAGTAACGTCGTTGTCTTCATGGCCGTATTATCCGTTCCCATAATCACCATAGCCGCCGCCATATTCCCCAAAATACCTCTGAGAAAACACCTTCTTCCACAGCCCGATAGTGCACTGTTCAGACTTTTTCATCTCGTTTGATCTCTCAGTTTCTGCCTCTATAGCATTAGATTCAAGGTGAAAAGCATACTCAAAATTCTTGAGGGAAACGTAATTGTTCACTTCCTCAAGCTCGTATTCATAAAATGTGACGGACTTCTTCCGACCGTCAAAATGTATTTTCAAGTCGAACGTTGTTGGTTTCCAACCCTCATTTTTGGAGGCAGTTGTTGCAGCTTCCCTCTTCCTTCTGAGCTCTCTTGCTGTGATCCATCTATTCGGTAACACCAACAATTATACTTATTTGATAAGCGTCAGCCTCATATATTCAGACCCAACAATACTATCTTGAAATTAGAGAGACTAACGTTTCAGGTGCCACCACCGTGGTCGTCGCCGCCGCAGTTGCCTTCACCAAAGTTTCCGCCGCCGTTTGACCCTTTTCGGTTGCTCCCACCGTTTCCGTCTGACCCACTCCCGTTGCCCCCATTAGTAATGTCGTTGTCTTAATGGCCGTATTCTCCGTTCCCATAATCACCATAGCCGCCGCCGTATTCCCAAAAGTATCTCCGAGAAAACACCTTCTTCCACAGCGCGCTGGTGCTCTGTTCAGACTTTTTCATCCCGTTTGAGCTCTCAGTTTCAGCCTCTATAGCATTAGATTCAAGGTGACAAGCATCCTCAAAATTCTTGAAGGAAACGTAATTGTTCACTTCCTCAAGCTCGTATCCATGAAATGTGATGGACTTCTTGCGACCGTCAAAATGTTATTTCAAGTCGGACGTTGTTGGTTTCCAACCCCCATTTTTGGAGACAGTTCTGGGCTCTCTTGCTGTGATCCATCTATTCGGTAACACCAACAATTATACTTATTTGATAAGCGTCAACCTCATATATTCAGACGCAACAATACTATTTTGAAATTAGAGAGACTAACCTTTCAGGTGCCACCACCGTTGTCGTCGCTGCCGCTGTTGCCTCCACCACAGTTTCCGTCGCCGTTTGACCCTTTCCGGTTGCCCCACCGTTTCCGTCCGACCCACACTCGTTGCCCCAATCAGTAACGCCGTTGTCTTCATGGCCGTATTATATGTTCCCATAATCACCATAGCCGCCGTATTCCCCAAAATACCTCTGAGAAAACACCTTCTTCCACAGCCCGATAGTGCCATGTTCAGACCTTTTCATCTCGTTTGATCTCTCAGTTTCAGCCGCTATAGCATTATATTCAAGGTGAAAAGCATACTCAAAATTATTGAAGGAAACGTAATTGTTCACTTCCTCAAGCTCGTATTCGTGAAATGTGACGGACTTCTTCCGACCGTCAAAATGTATTTTCAATTCGAACGTTGTTGGTTTCCAACCCTTGTTTTTGGAGGCAGTTGTTGCAGCTTCCCTCCTCCTTCTGAGCTCTCTTGTTGTGATCCATCTATTCGGTAACACCAACATTTATACTTATTTGATAAGCGTCAGCCTCATATATTCAGACCCAACAATACTATCTTGAAATTAGAGAGACTAACCTTTCTAGTGCCACCACCGTTGTCGTCGCCGCCGCAGTTGCCTCCACCAAAGTTTCCGTCGCCGTTTGACCCTTTTCGGTTGCTCCCACAGTTTCTGTCTGACCCACTCCCGTTGCCCCCATTAGTAATGTCGTTGTCTTAATAGCCGTATTCTCCGTTCCCATAATCACCTTAGTTGCCGCCGTATTCCCAAAAGTATCTCCGAGAAAACACCTTCTTCCACAGCGCGCTGGTGCCCTGTTCAAACTTTTTCACCCCGTTTGAGCTCTCAGTTTCAGCCTCTGTAGCATTAGATTCAAGGTGAAAAGCATCCTCAAAATTCTTGAAGGAAACGTAATTGTTCACTACCTCAAACTCGTATCCGTGAAATGTGACGGACTTCTTCCGACCGTCAAAATATATTTTCAAGTCGAACGTTGTTGGTTTCCAACCCTCATTTTTAAGGCAGTTGTTGCATCTTCCCTCCACCTTCTGAGCTCTGTTGCTGTGATCCATCTATTCGGTTACACCAAAAAATATACTTATTTGATAAGCGTCAGCCTCATATATTCAGACCCAACAATACTATCTTGAAATTAGAGAGACTAACCTTTCAGGTGCCACCACCGTTGTCGTTGCCGCCGCAGTTGCCTCCACCAAAGTTTTCGTCACCGTTTGACCCTTTTTGGTTGCTCCCACCGTTTCTGTCTGACCCACTCCCGTTGCCCCCATTAGTAATGTCGTTGTCTTAATGGCCGTATTCTCCGTTCCCATAATCACCATAGCCGCCGCCGTATTCCAAAAAATATCTCCAAGAAAACACCTTCTATCACAGCCCGTTGGTGCCCTCTTTAGACCTTTTCATCCCCTTTGGGCCCTTAGTTTCAGCCTCTGTAGCATTAGTTTCAAGGTGACAAGCATCCTCAAAATTCTTGAAGAAAACATAATTGTTCACTTCCTCAAGCTCGTATCCTTGAAATGTGACGGACTTCTTGCGACCGTCAAAATGTATTTTCAAGTCGGACGTTGTTGGTTTCCAACCCCCATTTTTGGAGGCAGCTGTTGCAGCTTCCCTCCCCCTTCTGAGCTATCTTTTTGTGATCCATCTATTCGGTAACACCAACAATTATATTTATTTGATAAGCGTCATCCTCATATTTTCAGACCCAACAATAATATTTTGAAATTAGAGAGACTAACCTTTCAGGTGCCACCACCGTTGACGTCGCCGCCGCTGTTGCCTCCACCGCAGTTTCCGTCGCCGTTTGACCCTTTCCGGTTGCCCCCACTGTTTCCGTCTGACCCACTCCCGTTTCCCCAATTAGTAACGTCGTTGTCTTCATGGCCGTATTATCCGTTCCCATAATCACCATAGCCGCCGCCATATTCCCCAAAATACCTCTGAGAAAACACCTTCTTCCACAGCCCGATAGTGCACTGTTCAGACTTTTTCATCTCGTTTGATCTCTCAGTTTCTGCCTCTATAGCATTAGATTCAAGGTGAAAAGCATACTCAAAATTCTTGAGGGAAACGTAATTGTTCACTTCCTCAAGCTCGTATTCATAAAATGTGACGGACTTCTTCCAACCGTCAAAATGTTTTTTCAAGTCGAACGTTGTTGGTTTCCAACCCTCATTTTTGGAGGCAGTTGTTGCAGCTTCCCTCTTCCTTCTGAGCTCTCTTGCTGTGATCCATCTATTCGGTAACACCAACAATTATACTTATTTGATAAGCGTCAGCCTCATATATTCAGACCCAACAATACTATCTTGAAATTAGAGAGACTAACGTTTCAGGTGCCACCACCGTGGTCGTCGCCGCCGCAGTTGCCTTCACCAAAGTTTCCGCCGCCGTTTGACCCTTTTCGGTTGCTCCCACCATTTCCGTCTGACCCACTCCCGTTGCCCCCATTAGTAATGTCGTTGTCTTAATGGCCGTATTCTCCGTTCCCATAATCACCATAGCCGCCGCCGTATTCCCAAAAGTATCTCCGAGAAAACACCTTCTTCCACAGCGCGCTGGTGCTCTGTTCAGACTTTTTCATCCCGTTTGAGCTCTCAGTTTCAGCCTCTATAGCATTAGATTCAAGGTGACAAGCATCCTCAAAATTCTTGAAGTAAACGTAATTGTTCACTTCCTCAAGCTCGTATCCATGAAATGTGATGGACTTCTTGCGACCGTCAAAATGTTATTTCAAGTCGGACGTTGTTGGTTTCCAACCCCCATTTTTGGAGACAGTTCTGGGCTCTCTTGCTGTGATCCATCTATTCGGTAACACCAACAATTATACTTATTTGATAAGCGTCAACCTCATATATTCAGACGCAACAATACTATTTTGAAATTAGAGAGACTAACCTTTCAGGTGCCACCACCGTTGTCGTCGCTGCCGCTGTTGCCTCCACCACAGTTTCCGTCGCCGTTTGACCCTTTCCGGTTGCCCCACCGTTTCCGTCCGACCCACACTCGTTGCCCCAATCAGTAACGCCGTTGTCTTCATGGCCGTATTATATGTTCCCATAATCACCATAGCCGCCGTATTCCCCAAAATACCTCTGAGAAAACACCTTCTTCCACAGCCCGATAGTGCCATGTTCAGACCTTTTCATCTCGTTTGATCTCTCAGTTTCAGCCGCTATAGCATTATATTCAAGGTGAAAAGCATACTCAAAATTATTGAAGGAAACGTAATTGTTCACTTCCTCAAGCTCGTATTCGTGAAATGTGACGGACTTCTTCCGACCGTCAAAATGTATTTTCAATTCGAACGTTGTTGGTTTCCAACCCTTGTTTTTGGAGGCAGTTGTTGCAGCTTCCCTCCTCCTTCTGAGCTCTCTTGTTGTGATCCATCTATTCGGTAACACCAACATTTATACTTATTTGATAAGCGTCAGCCTCATATATTCAGACCCAACAATACTATCTTGAAATTAGAGAGACTAACCTTTCTAGTGCCACCACCGTTGTCGTCGCCGCCGCAGTTGCCTCCACCAAAGTTTCCGTCGCCGTTTGACCCTTTTCGGTTGCTCCCACAGTTTCTGTCTGACCCACTCCCGTTGCCCCCATTAGTAATGTCGTTGTCTTAATAGCCGTATTCTCCGTTCCCATAATCACCTTAGTTGCCGCCGTATTCCCAAAAGTATCTCCGAGAAAACACCTTCTTCCACAGCGCGCTGGTGCCCTGTTCAAACTTTTTCACCCCGTTTGAGCTCTCAGTTTCAGCCTCTGTAGCATTAGATTCAAGGTGAAAAGCATCCTCAAAATTCTTGAAGGAAACGTAATTGTTCACTACCTCAAACTCGTATCCGTGAAATGTGACGGACTTCTTCCGACCGTCAAAATATATTTTCAAGTCGAACGTTGTTGGTTTCCAACCCTCATTTTTTAAGGCAGTTGTTGCATCTTCCCTCCACCTTCTGAGCTCTGTTGCTGTGATCCATCTATTCGGTTACACCAAAAAATATACTTATTTGATAAGCGTCAGCCTCATATATTCAGACCCAACAATACTATCTTGAAATTAGAGAGACTAACCTTTCAGGTGCCACCACCGTTGTCGTTGCCGCCGCAGTTGCCTCCACCAAAGTTTTCGTCACCGTTTGACCCTTTTTGGTTGCTCCCACCGTTTCTGTCTGACCCACTCCCGTTGCCCCCATTAGTAATGTCGTTGTCTTAATGGCCGTATTCTCCGTTCCCATAATCACCATAGCCGCCGCCGTATTCCCAAAAGTGTCTCCGAGAAAACACCTTCTTCCACAGCGCGCTGGTGCCCTGTTCAGACCTTTTCATCCCGTTTAAGCTCTCAGTTTCAGCCTCTGTAGCATTAGATTCAAGGTGAAAAGCATCCTCAAAATTCTTGAAAGAAACGTAATTGTTCACTTCATCAAGCTCGTATCCGTGAAATGTGACGGATTTCTTGCGACCGTCAAAAAGTATTTTCAAGTCGGACGTTGTTGGTTTCCAACACCCATTTTTGGAAGCAACTTTTGCAGCTTCCCTCCACCTTCTGAGGTCTCTTGCTGTGATCCATCTATTCGGTAACACCAACAATTAAACTTATTTGTCAAGTGTCAGCCTCATATATTCAGATCCAACAATACTATCTTGAAATTAGAGACAACAACCTTCAGGTACCACCAGCGTTGTCGTCGCTGCCGTTGTTGCCTCCACCACAGTTTCCGTCGCCGTTTGACCCTTTCCGGTTGCCCCCACAGTTTACGTCTTAACCACTCCCGTTGCCCCCATATGTAACGTCGTTGCCTTCATGGTCGTATTCTCCGTTCCCATAATCACCATAGCCGCCGCCGAATTCCCAAAAATATCTTCGAGAAAACACCTTTTTCCACAGCCCGCTGGTGCCCTGTTCAAACTTTTTCATTTCGTTTAGGCTCTCAGTTTCAGCCTCTGTAGCATTAGATTCAAGGTGAAAAGAATCCACAAAATAATTGAAGGAAACATAATTGTTCACTTCCTCAAGCTCGTATCCATGAATTGTAACGGACTTCTTGCGACCGTCAAAATGTATTTTCAAGTCGGACGTTGTTGGTTTCCAACCCCCATTTTTGGAGGCAGCTGTTGCAGCTTCCCTCCACCTTCTGAGCTCTCTTGCTGTGATCCATCTATTCGGTAACACGAATAATTATACTTATTTGATAAGCATCTGCCTCATATATTCAGACCCAAGAATACTAGCTTGAAATTAGAGAGACTAACCTTTCAGGTGCCACCACCGTTACATTCGCCGCCGTTGTTGACTCCACCACAGTTTCAGTCACCGTTTGACCCTTTCCGGTTGCTCCTAACGTTTCTGTCAGACCCACTCCCGTTGCCCCTCATAAGTAACGCCGTTGTCTTCATGGCCGTATTCTCCTTTCCCATAATCACCATTGACGCCACCGTATTCCCAAAAATATCTCTGAGAAAACAACTTCTTTCATAGCCCGCTGGTGCCCTCTTCAGACCTTTTCATCTCGTTTAGGCCCTCGGTTTCAGCCTCTGTAGCATTAGTATCAAGGTCAAAAGCATCCTCAAAATTCTTGAAGGAAACATAATTGTTCACTTCCTCAAGCTCGTATCCATGAAATGTAACGGACATTTTGCGACCGTCAAAATGTATTTTCAAGTCGGAGGTTGTTGGTTTCCAACCCCCATTTTTGGAGGCAGCTGTTGCAGCTTCCCTCCACCTTCTGAGCTCTCCTGTTGTGATCCATCTATTCGGTAACATGAACAATTATACTTATTTGATAAGCGTCTGCCTCATATATTCAGACCCAACAATACTAGCTTGAAATTAGAGAGACTAACCTTTCAGGTGCCACCCCCGTTACCTTCGCCGCCGTTGTTGACTCCACCATAGTTTCAGTCGCCGTTTGACCCTTTCCGGTTGCTCCTAACGTTTCCGTCAGACCCACTCCCGTTTCATGGCCGTATTCTCCTTTCCCATAATCACCATAGCCGCCACCGTATTCCCAAAAATATCTCTGAGAAAACACCTTCTTTCATAGCCCGCTGGTGCCCTCTTCAGACCTTCTCATCTCGTTTGGGCCCTCAGTTTCAGCCTCTGTAGCATTAGTATAAAGGTGAAAATCATCCTCAAAATTCTTGAAGGAAACATAATTGTTCACTTCCTCAAGCTCGTATCAGTGAAATGTGACGGACTTCTTGTGACGGTCAAAATGTATTTTCAAGTCGGACGTTGTTGGTTTCCAACCCTCATTTTTGGAGGCAGTTGTTGCAGCTTAACTCCACCTTCTGAGCTCTCTTGCTGTGATCCATCTATTCGGTAACACCAAAAATTATACTTATTTAATAAGCGTCAGCCTCATATATTCAAACCCAACAATACTATCTTGAAATTAGAGAGACTATCCTATCATGTGCCACCACCGTTGCCGTCGCCGTCGCCGCCACTGTTGCCTCTACCACAGTTTTCGTCGCCGTTTGACCCTTTCCGGTTGCTCCCACCGTTTCCGTCTAACCCACTCCTGTTGCCCCCATTAGTAATTTCGTTGTCTTAATGGCCGTATTCTCCGTTCCCATAATCACCATAGCCGCCGCCGTATTCCCAAAAATATCTCCGAGAAAACACCTTCTTCCACAGGCCGCTGGAGCCCTGTTCAGACTTTTTCATCCCGTTTGAGCTCTCAGTTTCAGTCTCTGTAGCATTAGATTCAAGGTGAAAAGCATCCTCAAAATTCTTGAAGGAAACGTAATTGTTCACTTCCTCAAGCTCGTATCCGAGAAATGTGACGGACTTCTTGCGACCGTCAAAATGTATTTTCTAGTCGGACGTTGTTGGTTTCCAACCCCCATTTTTGGAAGCAGCCGTTGCAGCTTCCCTCCACCTTCTGAGCTCTCTTGCTGTGATCCATCTATTCGGTAACACCAACAATTATAATTATTTGAAATTAGAGAGACTAACCTTTCAGGTGCCACCACCGTTGTCGTTGCCGCCGTTGTTGCCTCCACCTCTGTTTCCGTCGTTGTTTGACCCTTTCCGATTGCTCCCACCGTTTCCGTCTGACCCACTCCCGTTGGCCCATTAGTAAAGCCGTTGTCTTCGTGGCCATATTCTCCGTTCCCATAATCACCATAGCCGCCGCCGTATTCCCAAAAATATCTCCGAGAAAACACCTTCTTTCACAGACTGTTGGTGCCCTCTTCAGACCTTTTCATCTCGTTTGGGCCCTTAGTTTCAGCCTCTGTAGCATTAGTTTCAAGGTGACAAGCATCCTCAAAATTCTTGAAGGAAACATAACTGTTCACTTCCTCAAGCTCGTATCCGTGAAATCTGACGGACTTCTTGCAACCGTCAAAAAGTATTTTCAAGTCGGACGTTGTCGGTTTCCAACCCCCATTTTTGGAGGCAGCTGTTGCAGCTTCCCTCCCCCTTTTGAGCTCTCTTGTTGTGATCCATCTATTCGGTAACACCAACAATTATATTTATTTGATAAGCGTCAACCTCATATATTAAGACCCAACAATACTATCTTGAAATTAGAGAGACTAACCTTTCAGGTTCCACCACCGTTGCTGTCGCCGCCGCTGTTGCCTCCATCACAGTTTCCGTCGCCGTTTGACCCTTTCCGGTTGCCCCGACCGTTTCCTTCTGACCCACTCCCGTTGCCCCAATCAGTAATGCCGTTGTCTTCATGGCCGTATTATCCGTTCCCATAATCACCATAGCCGCCTCCGTATTCCCCAAAATACCTCTGAGAAAACACCTTCTTCCACAGCCCGATAGTGCCCTGTTAAGACTTTTTCATCCCGTTTGATCTCTCAGTTTCAGCCTCTATAGCATTAGATTCAAGGTGAAAAGCATACTCAAAATTCTTGAAGGAAACGTAATTGTTCACTTCCTCAAGCTCGTATTCGTGAAATGTGACGGACTTCTTCCGACCGTCAAAATCTATTTTCAAGTCGAACGTTGTTGGTTTCCAACCCTCATTTTTGGAGGCAGTTGTTGCAGCTTCCCTCCACCTTCTGACCTCTCTTGCTGTGATCCATCTATTCGGTAACACCAACAATTATACTTATTTGATAAGCGTCTCCCTCATATATTCAGACCCAACAATACTTGCTTGAAATTAGAGAGACTAACCTTTCAGGTGCCACCACCGTTGCCGTCGCCGCCGCTATTGCCCCCACAACAGTTTCGGTCTGACCCACTCCCGTTGCCCCCACTAGTAACACTGATGTCTTCATGGCCGTATTCTCCGTTCCCATAATCACCATAGCCGCCGCCGTATTCCCGAAAATATCTCCGAGAAAAAACCTTCTTTCACAGCCCGCTGGTGCCCTCTTCAGACCTTTTCATCTCGTTTGGGCCCTCAGTTTCAGCCTCTGTAACATTAGATTCAAGGTGAAAAGCATCTTCAAAATTCTTGAAGGAAACGTAATTGTTCACTTCCTCAAGCTCGTATCCGTGAAATGTGACGGACTTCTTGCGACCGTCAAAATGTATTTTCAAGTCGGACGTTGTTGGTTTCCAACCCCCATTTTTGGAGGCAGCTGTTGCAGCTTCCCTCCACCTTCTGAGCTCTCTTGCTGTGATCCATCTATTCGGTAACACGAACAATTATACTTATTTGATAAGCGTCTGCCTCATATATTCAGACCCAACAATACTAGCTTGAAATTAGAGAGACTAACCTTTCAGGTGCCACCACCGTTACCTTCGCTGCCGTTGTTGACTCCACCACAGTTTCAGTCACCGTTTGACCCTTTCCGGTTGCTCCTAACGTTTCCGTCAGACCCACTCCCGTTGCCCCCCATTAGTAACGCCGTTGTCTTCATGGCCGTATTCTCCTTTCCCATAATCACCATAGCCGCCACCGTATTCCCAAAAATATCTATGAGAAAACACCTTCTTTCATAGCCCGTTGGTGCACTTTTCAGACCTTCTCATCTCGTTTGTGCCCTCAGTTTCAGCCTCTGTAGCATTAGTATCAAGGTGAAAAGCATCCTCAAAATTCTTGAAGGAAACATAATTGTTCACTTCCTCAAGCTCGTATCCGTGAAATGTGACGGACTTCTTGCGACGGTCAAAATGTATTTTCAAGTCAGACGTTGTTGGTTTCCAACCCACATTTTTAGAGGCAGTTGTTGCAGATTCCCTACACCTTCTGAGCTCTCTTGCTGTGATCCATCTATTCGTTAACACCAAAAATTATACTTATTTAATAAGCTTCAGCCTCATATATTCAGACCCAACAATACTATCTTGAAATTAGAGAGACTATCCTATCAGTGGCCACCACCGTTGCCGTCGCCGTCGCCGCCGCTGTTGCCTCTACCACAGTTTTCATCGCCGTTTGACCCTTTCCGGTTGCTCCCAGCATTTCCGTCTCACCCACTCCTGTTGCCCCCATTAGTAATGTCGTTGTCTTAATGGCCGTATTCTCCGTTCCCATAATCACCATAGTCGCCGCCGTATTCCCAAAAATATCTCCGAGAAAACACCTTCTTCCACAGGCCGCTGGTGCCCTGTTCAGACATTTTCATCCCGTTTGAGCTCTCAGTTTCAGTCTCTATAGCATTAGATTCAAGGTGAAAAGCATCCTCAAAATTCTTGAAGGAAACGTAATTGTTCACTTCCTCAAGCTCGTTTCCGAGAAATGTGACGGACTTCTTGTGACCGTCAAAATGTATTTTCATGTCGGACGTTGTTGGTTTCCAACCCCCATTTTTGGAGGCAGCTGTTGCAGCTTCCCTCCCCCTTCTGAGCTCTCTTGTTGTGATCCAACAATTCGGTAACACCAATAATTATACTTATTTGATAAGCGTCAACCTCATATATTCAGACCCAACAATACTATCTTGAAATTAGAGAGACTAACCTATCAGGTGCCACCATCGTTGCTGTCGCCGCCGCTGTTGCCTCTACCACAGTTTCCGTCGACGTTTGACCCTTTCCGGTTGCCCCACCGTTTCCATCTAACCCACTCTCGTTGCCCCAATCAGTAACGTCGTTGTCTTCATGGCCATATTATCCGTTCCCATAACCACCATAGCCGCCTCCGTATTCCCCAAAATACATCTGAGCAAACACCTTCTTCCACAGCCCAATAGTGCACTGTTCAGACTTTTTTATCCCGTTTGATCTCTCAGTTTCAGCCTCTATAGCATTAGATTAAAGGTGAAAAGCATACTCAAAATTCTTGAAGGAAACGTAATTGTACACTTCCTCAAGGTCGTATTCGTGAAATGTGATGGACTTCTTCCGACCGTCAAAATGTATTTTCAAGTCGAACGTTGTTGGTTTCCAACCCTCATTTTTTGAGGCAGTTGTTGCAGCTTCCCTCCACCTTCTGAGCTCTCTTGCTGTGATCCATCTATTCGGTAACACCAACAATTATACTTATTTGATAAGCGTCTCTCTCATATATTCAGACCCAACAATACTTGCTTGAAATTAGAGAGACTAACCTTTAAGGTGCCACCACCGTTGCCGTTGCCGCCGCTATTGCCCCCACCACAGTTTCCGTCTGACCCACTCCCGTTGCCCCCACTAGTAACACTGTTGTCTTCAAGGCCGTATTCTCCGTTCCCATAATCACCATAGCCGCCGCCGTATTCCCGAAAATATCTCCGAGAAAAAACCTTCTTTCGCAGCCCGCTGGTGCCCCTCTTCAAACCTTTTCATCTCGTTTGGGCCCTCAGTTTCAGCCTCTGTAGCATTAGTTTCAAGGTGAAAAGCATCCTCAAAATTTTTGAAGGAAACATAATTGTTCACTTCCTCAAGCTCGTATCCGTGAAATGTGATGTACTTCTTGCGACCGTCAAAATGTATTTTCAAGTCAGACGTTGTTGGTTTCCAACCCCCATTTTTGGAGGCAGCTGTTGCAGTTTCCCTCCACCTTCTGAGCTCTCTTGTTGTGATCCATCTATTCGGTAACACCAACAATTATACTTATTTGATAAGCGTCAGCCTCATATATTCAGACCCAACAATACTATCTTGAAATTAGAGAGACGAACCTTTCAGGTGCCACAACCGTTGTCGTCACCACCGCTGTTGCCTCCACCATAATTTTCGTCGCCGTTTGACTATTTCCGGTTGCCCCGACCGTTTCCGGCTGACCCACTCCCATTGCCCCCATCAGTAACGTCATTGCCTTCATGGTCGTATTCTTCGTTCCCATAATCATCATAGTCGCCGTATTCCCAAAAATACTTTCAAGAAAACACCTTTTTCACAGCCCGCTGGTGCGCGGTTCAGACCTTTTCATTTCGTTTGGGCCTTCAGTTTCAGCCTCTGTAGCATTAGATTCATGGTGAAAAGCATCCTCAAAATTCTTGAAGGAAACATAATTGTTCACTTCCTCAAGCTCGTACCCTTGAAATGTGACGGACTTCTTGCGACCGTCAAAATGTATTTTCAAGTCGGACGTTGTTGGTTTCCTACCCCCATTTTTGGAGGCAGCTGCCCTTCTGAGCTCTCTTGCTTTGATCCATCCATTCGGTAACACCAACAATTATACTTATTTGATAAGCGTCACCCTCATATATTCAGACCCAACAATACTAGCTGGAAAATAGAGAGACTAACCTTTCAGGTGCCACCACCGTTGCTGTCGTCGCCGTTGTTGCCTCCTCCACGGTTTTCGTCGCCTTTTGACCCTTTCCGGTTGCTCCCAACGTTTCCGTCTGACCCACTCCCGTTGCCCCCATTAGTAACGTCGTTGTCTTCATGGCCGTATTCTCCGTTCCCATAATCACCATAGCCGCCGTATTCCCAAAATATTTTCGAGAAAACACCTTCTTTCACAGCCCGCTGGTGCCCTTTTCAAACCTTTTCATCTCATTTGGGCCCTCAGATTCAGCCTCTGTAGCATTAGTTTCAAGGTGAAAAGCATCCTCAAAATTCTTGAATGAAACATAATTGTTCACTTCCTCAAGCTCCTATCCGTGAAATGTGACGGACTTCTTGCGACCGTCAAAATGTATTTTCAAGTCGGACGTTGTTGGTTTCCAACCCCCATTTTTGGAGGCAGTTGTTGCAGCTTCCCTCCACCTTCTGAGCTTTCTTGTTGTGATCCATATATTCGATAACACCAACAATTAAACTTATTTGATAAGCGTCAGCCTCATGTATTCAGACCCAACAATACTATCTTGAAATTAGAGAGACTAACCTTTTAAGTGCCACCATCGTTGCCGTCGCTGCCGCTGTTGCCTCCACCACAATTTCCATCGCCGTTTGACCCTTTCCGATTGCTCCCACTGTTTCCGTCAGACCCACTCCCGTTGCCCCCGTTAGTAATGCCGATGTCTTAATGGCCGTATTCTCCGTTCCCATAATCACCATAGCCGTCGTCGTATTCCCAAAAATATCTCCGAGAAAACACCTTCTTCCACAGCCCGCTGGTGCCCAGTTTCGACTTTTTCTTCCTGTTTGAGCTCTCAGTTTCAGCATCTGTAGCATTAGATTCAAGGTGCAAAGCATCCTCAAAATTCTTGAAGGAAACGTAATTGTTCACTTCCTCAAGCTCGTATCCGTGAAATGTGACGGACTTCTTGGACTGTCAAAATGTATTTTCAAGTCGGACGTTGTTGGTTTCCAACCCCCATTTTTGGAAGCAGCTGTTGCAGCTTCCCTCCACCTTCTGATCTCTCTTGCTGTGATCCATCTATTCGGTAACACCAACAGCGGCGGCGACGGCAACGGTGGTGGCACCTGAAATGTTAGTCTCTCTAATTTCATGCTAGTATTGTTGGGTCTGAATATATGAGACTGACGCTTATCAAATAAGTATAATTGTTCGTGTTACCGAATAGATGGATCACAGCAAGAGAGCTCAGAAGGTGGAGGGCAGCTGCAACAGATGCCTCCAAATATGGGGGTAGGAAACCAACAACGTCCGACTTGAAAATACATTTTGACGGTCGCAAGAAGTCCGTCACATTTCACGGATACGAGCTTGAGGAAGTGAACAATTACGTTTCCTTCAAGAATTTTGAGGATGCTTTTCACCTTGAATCTGATGCTACAGAGGCTAAAACAGAGAGCTCAAACGGGTTGAAAAATTCTAAACAGGGCACCAGCGGACTGTGGAAGAAGGTGTTTTCTCGGAGGTATTTTGGGGAATACGGCGGCGGCTAGGGTGATTATGTGAACGAAGAATACGACCATGAAGACAACGGCGTTACTGATTGGGGCAACGGGAGTGGGTCAGACGGAAACGGTGGGGGCAACCGGGAAGGGTCAAACGGTGATGGAAACTGTGGTGGAAGCAACAGCGGCGACGACGGCAACGGTGGTGGTACCTGAAAGGTTAGTCTCTCTAATTTCCATCTAGTATTGTTGGGTCTGAATATATAAGGGTGACGCTTTTCAAATAAGTATAATTGTTGGTGTTACCGAATAGATGAATCATAGCAACAGAGCTCAGAAGGTGGAGGGCAGCTACAACAGCTGTCTACAAAAATGGGGGTAGGAAACCAACAACGTTCCACTTGAAAATACATTTTGACGGTCGCAAGAAGTCCGTCACATTTCACGGATACGAGCTTAAGAAAGTGAACAATTATGTTTCCTTCAAAAATTTTGAGGATTATTTTCACCATGAATCTAAAGCTAAAGAGGCTCAAACTAAGGGTCCAAACGAGATGAAAAGGTCTGAACAGGGCACCAGCGAGCTGTGAAAAAAGGTGTTTCCAATAAGGTATTTTGGGGAATACGGCGTCGGCTATGGTGATTATGGGAACTGAGAATACGGCCATGAAGAGAACGACGTTAATGATGGGTGCAACGGGAGTGGGTCAGATGGAAACGGTGGTGGCAACCGGAAAGGGTCAAACGGCGAGGGAAACGGTGCTGGAGGCAACAGCGACGGCGACGGAAACGGTGGTGGCACCTGAAAGGTTCGTCTCTCTAAATTCATGCTAGTATTGTTGGGCTTGAATATATGAGGCTAACGCTTATCAAATAAGTATAATTGTTGGTTTTACTTAATAAATGGATCACTGCAAGAGAGCTCAGAAGATGGAGGGAAGATGCAACAACTGCCTCCAAAAATTGGGTTGGAAACCAACAACGTCCGACTTGAAAATACATTTTGACGGTCGCAGGAAGTCCGTCACATTTCACGGATACGAGCTAAAGGAAGTGAACAATTATGTTACCTTCAAGAATTTGGAGGATGCTTTTCACCTTGAATCTAATGCTATAGAGGCTGAAACTGAGAGATCAAAGGATATGAAAAAGTCTGAACAGGGCACTATCGGGCTGTGGAAGAAGGTGTTTTCTCAGAGGTATTTTGGGGAATACGGCGGCGGCTATGGTGATTATCGGAACGGATAATACGGCCATGAAGACAACGGCGTTACTGATTGGGGCAACGGGAGAGGGTCAGACAGAAACGGTGGGGGCAACCGGAAAGGGTCAAACGGCGACGAAAACTGTGGTGGAGGCAACAGCGGCGACGACGGCAACGGTGGTACCTGAAAGGTTAGTCTCTCTAATTTCCAGCTAGTATTGTTGGGTCTGAATATATGAGGGTGACGCTTATCAAATAAGTATAATTGTTGGTGTTACCGAATAGATTAATCATAGCAAGAGAGCTCAGAAGGTGGAGGGCAGCTGCAACAGCTGTCTCCAAAAATGGGGGTAGGAAACCAACAACATTCCACCTGAAAATACATTTTGACGGTCGCAAGAAGTCCGTCACATTTCACGGATACGAGCTTGAGAAAGTGAACAATTATGTTTCCTTCAAAAATTTTGAGGATGCTTTTCACCTTGAATCTAATGCTACAGAGGCTGAAACTAAGATATCAAACGAGATGAAAAAGTCTGAACAGGGCACCAGCGGGCTGTGGAAGAAGGTGTTTTCTCGGAGGTATTTTGGGGAATACGGCGGCTATGGTGATTATGGGAACGGAGAATACGGCCATGTAGACAACTGCGTTACTGATTGGGGCAACGGGAGTGGGTCAGATGGAAACGGTGGGGGCAACCGGAAAGGGTAAAACGGCGATGAAAACTGTGGTGGAGGCAACAGCGGCGACGACGGCAACGGTGGTTGTACCTGAAAGGTTAGTCTCTCTAATTTCAAGCTAGTATTGTTGGGTCTGAATATATGAGGGTGACACTTATCAAATAAGTATAATTGTTGATGTTACCGAATAGATGGATCACAGCAAGAGAGCTCAGAAGGTGGAGGGCAGCTGCAACAGCTGCCTCCAAAAATGGGTGTAGGAAACCAACAACGTCCGACTTATAAATACATTTTGACGGTCACAAGAAGTCCGTCACATTTCACGGGTACGAACTTGAGGAAGTGAACAAATATGGTTCCTTCAAGAATTTTGAGGATGCTTTTCACCTTGAAACTAATGCTACGGAGGCTGAAACTGAGCGCCCATACGAGATGAAAATGTCTGAAGAGGGCACTAGCGGGCTGTGAAAGAAGTTGTTTTCTCAGAGATATTTTTGGGAATACGGCGGCGGCTATGGTGATTATGGGAACGAAGAATACGGCCATGAAGACAACGGCGTTACTAATGGGGGCAACGGGAGTAGGTCAGATGGAAACGTTGGGAGCAACCGGAAAGGGTCAAACGGCGACGGAAACTGTGGTGGAGGCAACAGCGGCGGCGGCGGCGACGGCAACGGTGGTGGCACCTGAAAGGTTAGTCTCTCTAATTTCAAGCTAGTATTGTTGGGTCTGAATATATGAGACTGACGCTTATCAAATAAGTATAATTGTTGGTGTTACCGAATAAATGGATCACAGCAAGAGAGCTCAGAAGGTGGAGGGCAGCTGCAACAGATGCCTCCAAATATGGGGGTAGGAAACCAACAACGTCCGACTTGAAAATACATTTTGACGGTCGCAAGAAGTCCGTCACATTTCACGGATACGAGCTTGAGGAAGTGAACAATTACGTTTCCTTCAAGAATTTTGAGGATGCTTTTCACCTTGAATCTAATGCTACAGAGGCTGAAACTGAGAGCTCAAACGGGATGAAAAAGTGTGAACAGGGCAACAGAGGGCTGTGGAATAAGGTGTTTTCTCGGAGGTATTTTAGGGAATACGGCGGCGGCTATGTTGATTATGGGAACGGAGAATACGACTATGAAGACAACGGCGTTACTGATTGGGGCAGCGGGAGTGGGTCAGACGGAAACGGTGGGGGCAACCTAAAAAGGTCAAACGGCGACGGAAACTGTGGTATAGGCAACAGCGGCGACGACGGCAACGGTGGTAGTACCTGAAAGGTTAGTCTCTCTAATTTGAAGCTAGTATTGTTGGGTCTGAATATATGAGGCTGATGCTTATCAAATAAGTATAACTGTTGGTGTTACCGAATAAATGGATCACAGCAAGAGAGCTTAGAAGGTGGAGGGTAGCTGCAAGACCTGCCTCCAAAAATGGGGGTAGGAAACCAACAACGTCCGACTTGAAAATACATTTTGACGGTCGCAAGAAGTCCGTCACATTTCACAGATACGAGCTTGAGGAAGTGAACAATTATGTTTCGTTCAAGAATTTTGAGGATGCTTTTCACCTTGAATCTAATGCTAAAGAGACTCAAACTGAGGGTCCAAACGAGATGAAAAGGTCTGAACTGGGCACCACCGGGCTGTGGAAGAAGGTGTTTTCTCGGAGGTATTTTAGGGAATACGGCGGCGGCTATGGTGATTATGGGAACGGAGAATACGGCCATGAAGGCAACGGCGTTACTGATGGGGGCAACGGGAGTGGTTCAGACGGAAACCGTGGGGGAAACCGGAAAGGCTCAAACGACGACGAAAATTGTGGTGAAGGCAACAGCGGCGGCGACGGAAACGGTGGTGGTACCTGAAAGGTTAGTCTCTATTTTCAAGCTAGTATTGTTAGGTCTGAATATATGAGGCTGGCGTTTATCAAATAAGTATAAATGTTGGTGTTACCGAATAGATGGATCATAGCAAGAGAGCTCAGAATGTAGAGGGCAGCTACAACAGCTGTCTCCAAATATGGGGGTAGGAAACCAACAACGTCCGACTTGAAAATACATTTTGACGATCGCAAGAAGTCCGTTACATTTCACGGATACGAGCTTGAGGAAGTGAACAAATATGTTTCCTTCAAAAAATTTAAGGATGCTTTTCACCTTGAATCTAATGCTACAGAGTCTGAAACTGAGAGCCCAACGAGATGAAAAAGTCTGAATAGGACAGTAGCGGGCTATGAAAGAAGGTGTTTTCTCGGAGGTATTTTTGGGAATACGGCGGCGGCTATGGTGATTATGGGAACAGAGAATACGGCCATGAAGACAAAGGCGTTACTAATGGGGGTAACGGGAGTGGGTCAGATGGAAACGGTGGGAGCAACAGGAAAGAGTCAAACGGCGACGGAAACTGTGGTGGAGACAACAGCGCCCACGGCCCACGCAACAACACGCGGGTTAACATTAACTAGTTATAGACATTATTGCAATATAATTTTTGTTGGCCATTAAAAAAAAACTAGTTATAGACATTTTTGTAATTCTCGTATTTTATTTAAAAAAAACTTAGTAAAAGGAAATTTTTGTCTGATTTAATTACAGTCAGGCGAACCCGCGGTTCAACACATGGATTTCATTGGACTGTCAGCAATGACAACGACAGCTGCATCTGACAACACCTAAGCAAACAAACGACACCGTTCGCTGTCATTAACCCCATTAACACCTTAACGCGTAACAGAAAAAAAAATTCAAAAAGATGTGTAAATTCATTGCAAAATGTACAAAGTAACTTAAGCAGCATGGTACAAGTCTAAAATTTCGTGGGAAAATACCTAAATTAAAAAATTACACAACATGTACTTTACGCTATGAAATTGTACCTTTAATGTTCCCACAGGTCCACAGTCCGTGTAGACCGAGGAGTCTATGGAAAATGAACAAATATGCTTCATAATGACTCCACCAATATCAAAATTGCTATTTCCACGCCGTACAACTGTCTGATTTGCTAATCCCACTCCACCGAGTGAACTCGGATCCGGTATTGACTCAGTTGACGGAACAAAGCGTATGCTTTTTTGCAAGAACTCATTCCCCGCGAGTTGACTCAGTAGTGCAGACTCAGTAATCGAATTCTTTTTGTTATGGTGCTGACGCGTTGTTGACCGAACAATCTCCGTCAGCATTGCGGCGGATAACCGCCGCACCCCACGTTCGCCGCCGATTATCAACGCCGGGTTGACGGTTTTCCGGTGGGATTTGTTGCTTTTCCGGCCGTGTTTTGGAGGTGTTGAGTAAAGAAAAATTGACTCGGGGGAGTGACTCTTGACTCGGCTGAGTGGGTCTCCGAGTAGTAAAACCTCCTTAACGTCAACAAGCATTACCCGTTTAAATTTCCGGCGAACCTGACCCAGAATCATCGGGTAAGAAGCCCATCTTCTCAAGCTTATAGGGACCGAGTCAAGAAACCCGGATAGCGAGTTCTCCGGGTCAAGCTCGCCAATCCCAAAACCCACAACCGACCCGTAATTCAAACTCGAATTAATAGAACTATTATAACTCTTAATCTGCCGACCCCAGATGGGTTCTTTATTCTCCGGCTGGTTCCCGGAGTTTACAAATCGGGTCACGTCAAAACTCGCCGGAATGTAGCCGTAAGCTCGCCGGACTTCTTGAACAAGATTCAAAAATACATCATTTTCTTCACGAATTACACCATCGAAAGAAGTTACGGTCGAAATTGAATCGAAAACGAACAAAAGGTCCGATTTTGACGGTAAACCGGAGCGGTGGAACGTTTTTAAGAACAATGAAAGTTCGTTATTAGTTACGAGGTTAGAAACGTGGCAGATGACGAGGTCGTTCATGGCGGTTGTGCCACGTGTGTAAAGAGTCCCCAGCCCTTGTAACGCTGGTGAATTGGATTTGGAGTGAAAATTGGGGTGGTTTTGAGTGAGTTTCCGGTGAGATGAGATGAAATCGTTGTTGGGTTCGAAGGAAGAGAGTGTGAAGAAGAGGAGAGTGAGGAAGATTAAGAGAGCATAAATGGAGATTGTGGATTGGGTTCTGGTGAATATGTGACTAGAATTCGTGCGTTTAAGGATGGAGTTAATTGTCGGTGATGATATCGGTTTTGAGGAATTGAAGTGTTGTTGTTCTTCCGGGAAGAAAACTAAGAAGAAACCCATTGTGGGATGTCTGGCACCACCGCCGCCGCCGGTGAGGTAGTTTTCGTGGTTGAATATTGGTGGGTTTTGTTTCTCTGTTGTTTAAGGAATTGGGTTCTGTTTGTGTGTGTTGGCTGTTTATCTGATAATGTGGGTTTGTTGTTATGGGAGGGGGGTTTACAGTTGGGTATTGGATAAAGGAAAATGAAGGGGTTTATTAAACAAATAGTAAAGTGGAAGGACTGAAAAGTTAGGAACTTTCTTCCTTGAAATAATAAAAATAAGAATTAATTACACAGATGGCCCCTGTGGTTTGGCCAAATTACGGTTTTAGCCCCTGGGATTGCTAAACTACAACTTTGACCCAATAGTTTACACGAAAGTAACACCAATGGCCCCCAACCTGGATGTCCGTCTATTTTAAACGTTAACTCCCCTCACGTGAATCCCACGTGAGGGTAATTAGGTCTTTTCATATGCCCCTTTTAAATTGCATTTAAAATCCCCTATTAAACCCACGTGACTTGTTCTATTTCCTAAACCCAAACCTATGTTCATCTTCTTCTCCCTGACCAAGATTCATCTTCTTCTCCCTGACCTAGATTCATCTTCTTCTTATTTTGAGAAATCATTACCTACGAAGCGTACATCTCCATGGCTTTATGCTACTGTGGAAGAAGGGCAATCATTCGCACCTCTTGGACTGATCAGAATCCTGGTCGACGGTTCTACTCTTGTCCCCTACCGGTAAGTTCATCGATTTCTTCTTGTTCCTTAAGAAATCTATGTTTTTTTTAGATTTTAGGTTTTTTATGCAGAATTCCAAGTGCCGATTTATCTGTTGGTTTGATCCACCAATGTGCCCACGTTCTGTTCAGATTATTCCCGACCTCCTGAAATCAAAAAACAAACTTGAGAGGGAGGTGAAGGTGTTGGAAGCTGAACTTCATAAGAAGAAAAGTCAAAATGTATTCATGTTCTTAGGGTTAGGCTTATTAATTGTGATCGTTGCTTTTCTTTTGTAAAGTATTTCAATCATGTAATGGGAATGCTTGAATCAATGAAATGGGAATGCTTGATGTTTTGTAATTCATGATGTTTTGTAATATTTGTGTTCAAAATTTCAGACCAAAATCCAGCAGAACTGTTTATCTGCATACATATAAAATTGCAGACCAAATGCAGCCATACAACTAGGCTAAAATGGTATGCTTTTTTAAGACCTAGTGTTCCAAAAGCAGAACAAATGCAGACCAAAAACATACCATTCCAAAAGCATACCATTCCTGACCAAAATGCATACCAAAAGTAGACCAAAATGCACTCTTAACCTGTTGATGACACCATTACAAAATGCACCAAACTGATGATACCATTACAAAACTAATATAGCAGAATTCAATAATATTACAGACCCAAACTGATAATACCATTGTCTAAACAAATCCAAACCATAACAAAAGACATTAACAAACAAATCCAAACCAAACATTGTCTAAAACATACCAAAAGACATAAACCATATTCATAGTACATAGCAAACATTAAGTGCATTTCCTAAACCAGATTCAATCAGTAGGCGGAGGATCTCCCTGTCCTTTGCAACTTCTTGCATTGTGGCCATAATTCTTGCACTTAGAACACGTCACAGATTTATAGCTTCTTGTCAGCTTGTTAGCTTGTTCCAAGTCATCCTGAATTTCAGCTTGATTTTTTCTCCTCTTCTTTTTTGGCCTGCCAATTGGGTTGTTATGCAATGGAGGGGTGAGAGTGGTTGGACTGTCAGACTTAGGCCACATGTTCTTCCCATTCAGTGGGGCAATCTTGTAAGAGTAAACTTTTTTCCATGTTGACAGTTTGTAACTAGAATGTGCCCAACATTCTGGTGGTACCACCTGTTGGCCATTCAGTGCCATAGTCCAGTTTACAGCTACAACATGTTTACATGGCAAGCCTGTTAAGTCCCACCTTCTACATGTACAGTTCCTATCATTAACATCAACAACCACTTGTTCACCCCAAGGACCACTTACTTGGTATTTTGATCCACCATGCCACATCACAGTATACTTGGCAGCCTCTGTCTTTATACCCTCCATAAGCTTTGTTGCAGTTGGTGTCAGTGGCCCATCGCTTCTTCTCAATAACCTTAATTACATTGACAATTCTTTTGGCAAGATACTCCCTTATAAATTCCAGGGCAGAGATGATTGGTTGGTCTCTTGCTTCAACAAGCTTCCCATTTAAGACCTCACACATGTTATTCAGTAAAACATCTGTTTTTGCTCTTCCTATACAAAGAAATAAACTTTTAAATGAACTTATATCTGAATTCTTGGACAGTTGTAGTAGTAGCACAAAGAAATAAACTTATCTATTAATTACCTGTGAAATGGGATCTTGTCCAATGTTGTGGTGGGATACTTGACAACCACTTGTGAGCTTCAGTATTGAAAGTCCTAAGTTCCTCCATCTTAGATCTGAATTCTTGGACAGTTGTAGTAGTAGCACAACCCCAAAACAGATCCTTGAATGCTTTCCCCCTCCACCTCAGCTTCATGTTTTGATGCAAATGCCTTAGGCAAAATCTATGTTCAGCAGAAGGAAATACTTTGGCTAATGCAGGTATAAGTCCCTGTGTAATAAAAGTAATCCCTAAATTAGCCATTTTGTTAACCAGTTATCTAACATATACACATCAATAAGTATAATAGTAAACATACCTTTTGCCTATCAGAGATGAAGGTAAAATTACATCTTTCGTCTTTCTCCAGATCATCAGCCACACATTGAATAAACCATGTCCAAGACAATTTATTTTCAGCTTCAACAATGGCATATGCTAGGGGATAAATGCCATTGTTTGGGTCAATACCAACAGCAGTCAATAGTTGACCTGGATAGGGTCCTTTCATAAATGCTCCATCTAAACCCAACAACTCCCTCTTACATGCTTTAAAACCATCCTTCAAAGGCCCAAGACAGACGTAAACTCTCTTAAATATCCTAGTTGGTGCATCTGGATTTGTTTCATCTTCTACAACAAACTTAACAGTGGTGTTTGTATTATTAGCTTGAAGCTCCAATATATAGTCTCTTAACCTTGTGTACTGTTCCTTGTAGTCACCCCTCAACTGATTTGCAGCCTTGGTCTTTGCCCTGAAAGCCTTCATCTTGGAACAATTTAATTCATATCTTCTCAGCAACTCATCCTGAACAGATTTTGTAGACAATTTTGGATTAGATTCAACTTGGTTGATGATCCAAGTTTCTTTTGCCATAAAACCAGCTGTGAAAGCTTTAACTTCTCTTGATTGAAGACATGTATGTATGGATTTGTATGTTTTCAACAACCATGTTTCTCCTGCTGCCTTTTCTTTGGTTGCATACAGAACCCAAGGACATGGTACAGCTTTACCTTTCCCTTTTGTTTTGTCTTTACTTGAGACACCACATGCACTAGTTGGCCCACATGATTGATTAGGCCCATCACCATCTTCATTAGGCCCATCAAGTTGTTCATCTGTTTCATATTGTACTACATCCCCTTTACATATTGCCCTTACTCTTCTAGCCTCATTTCTAAATAATGCCAAGTCCCTCCTAGTTTCAATGGCATGCCTTTTGATTAAATCTTTCAACTCCTGTTTGGTACCAAAAATCTGGCCCACATAAAATCTTACTGCTTGAACCCCAGCAGTTTTATCTTTTTTCTTTTTTTTCCTTATTTCCCTCAACATTTTGCTTCTTGTTGATTCAAATTCATCAGATGACTCTTCAGTGCCACTGTCAAGTGACCCATCACTGAAGCCAGCCACATACTCTTCTCCTTCAGATACATTGTCACCAAAATCTCTCATGTCTACTTCAACCTCATCCACCTCATTATCTTTGTCAACTATGTAGTCACTATCATCACTATCCTTACTATGATCAACATTAGCTACATCAGGCATAGGAAAATCTCTGTCAAATTCAACATTATCAAAATCATATTCAAAAGCATTCAAGTTTACATCTACTTCCTTCTCAGTTTCATTCACAACAGTCTCTGTTTGCTGTTGGACAGCGTCTGTTTCCTTCCCAACAGCCTCCATTTCATTCACAACACCATCAGGTTCATTGTTAACAACCTTAGTTCCCTTGTCAACACCCTTAGTTTCATTCACAACAGTCTCTGTTTGCTGTTGGACAGCGTCTGTTTCCTTCCCAACAGCCTCCTTTTCATTCACAACACCATTAGGTTCATTGTTAACAACCTCAGTTCCCTTGTCAACACCCTCAGTTTCATTCACAACATTCTTGTCAACCCCCCCATGCCATCCTAAAAACAACTTCTTTGCCCTAAAAGGTTTTGGCTTTCTAAAATTATGGCTTCCTACATCCTCCAGCTCCTCGATCACTACTTTTGAACTTTGTGGGGATGTGAAGTAAGTTTTCAATTTGGTTTCACCACGTTCAATATACACATCAATAAGCTTGTGATCCTTCACATACCTAGCCAAATGTAACACATCACTATCATTACCTAATGCCGCTAAACCAAAATCAAAGTCTGTGTCAGGGATCATAAAATGATAATACATTTCTATATTTTCCTCCCACAACCGTAACTCCCTCATCATCCAGTCTATTTCATGTACTGAAAACTCATCGATGTCACATAGATCAACATATGATAACCTACCATAAGCATATCTCCTCCCAGGGAAGTTCCTAAACGATCCACTATGATGAATTCTTAAAGAAAACAAGTTTGGGGAACCCCCTGTCATTATAATGAAAAAAAATTCAAATTTAAAAGAGATTATAATGAAAAAAAATCAAACCTTGTTTCAATTTTGTAAAAATATATTCAAATTTAAGTGAGATTGAATACGTACTGTAAGCTTCTTTCTCATCAATGTCAAGACCAGAACCTCTAATGCACCACACCATCTTCGATTGTAGTGTCGTTGAACCTTTCGCAACTTCCAGCCAAAGGGTTTCTTAGAGATTGCAGGTGAACGAGAGTGATGAGAGCGATGGAAGCGAAGAAGAAGAAGAATGAGGGATGGAATGGGAGGGAACTTGTTCTAGAAAAAGGGGCATATGAAAAGACCTAATTACCCTCACGTGGGATTCACGTGAGGGGAGTTAACGTTTAAAATAGACGGACATCCAGGTTGGGGGCCATTGGTGTTACTTTCGTGCAAACTATTGGGTCAAAGTTGTAGTTTAGCAATCCCAGTGGCTAAAACCGTAATTTGGCCAAACCACAGGGGCCATCTGTGTAATTAATTCTAAAAATAATGTTTATTTTTGTGCTTTAAAAGATGGAGAGATAAATATTTATTTAACACGTCGTCCCTCATCTATACATACTAATAAATAAAGGTTTTGGGGTGTTACATGTCACTCCCTCATGCCTTCTCATATTGGTTTTCTCGTCTCTCTCTCCTAATAAATGCACCACTATCTTATTAAATAATAATGATATTATAAATATATTATTAAAGAAGAATAATAATTATATTAAATAAGAATATATAAATAAGAATTCAAAATATAACTAATTAAATAAAAATACTAATCTGTTATATACACACACATTTTCACTTGATATATCTCGAGACTATCATAATATTCTGACAAGCTATGACGTATTTATAAATTTATAAGTTATATTTTTTTAATATACAATCTCATGTAATACACGGGATTCTAACCTAGTAACTTTATATAATCTAGTGAAACTAGAATTGAGACTCACATTTTGTGATGGAGGCCGTCCCTAACTCCATCGATACTAAAAAAATAAGATGATGCTGATTAAATGCTGATAGTTTAGCATTTTAGAGTAAACTTCCTTTTTAGTCCCTCTGGTTTGGATCAATTTCATATTTTAGTCTAATAGTTTCAAAATCCTCATTACATCCAATAGTTTCACCATTTGTCTCCTTTTTAGTCAATCCACTAACCTTCATCCAATTTTCTGTTAAGTTTTAACAGAAAAGATCAAAATACGTCTGTTAATAAAATAAAACCTAACCCCACATTTTAAAAAACCACAAGTTAGAGAGAGAGAGAGAGTGAAGAGAGAGGGGGAGCCGCCATGCCATCTCCAGCGACAGATGGAGGGGGTGACGGGATGGTCTTAGACGGGTGGGTGTGGTGGTTCCAGCCGAAGACGACGGTGGGTTTTTGACGCCATGCCATATCCGGCGGGCTCCACCTCCGTCCTGCTGCCTCCCACCGTCTGCCACCACTGCGGCCACCACCATCGCCGCCATGTTGCCTCCCACTGCGGCCACCACCATCGCCTCCCTGCTGCCACCACTGCGGCCACCACCATCGCCGCAGTTCATAACCCCAAAATCAAAATCCCTAAACGACCACTCAGATTTGAAAACCCATCACCACACCAAGTCAGTTCATCGCTACCACCGCGTTTTTTCGACTAGGCCACCACCACACCATCTCCGTTTTCCGGTTAAGCCACCACCATCACCCACCTCCGTTTTTCGGTTAGGCCACCACCAGCACCCACCTCGGTTCACCACACAACCTTCAAGAAGTATGCCACTTCTGTGAAATGCAAATCGATCTAGGGCGGCGGCTGTGGTGATTCGTTTCCGGCCACCTGAACAAACACCCCCACCATTTTCTCCCCCTCTTTGAGTTTCTGTTCAAACCCAAACCACATATTGTTGGTTCGTTTCCGATCTGATGGTGGTGGTCCAGATCCGCTGGTTCACGGGCGGGGGAGAGAGAGAGAGAGAGAAGGGAGGGGTAAAGATCAGATATGGCGGTGGTTGTTGCCGGCCGAAGAATGGAGTTGGGTGGGGAAGAAACTTGTGTTTAGACTTTAGAGAGCAGGTAGAGAGATAGATGTAGGGTTATTAAAAAGGGTATTTTGGTCTTTTCAGTTAAAATTTAACAGAAAATAAATTGAATGTATGTTAGTGAATTGGCTAAAAATGAGACAAAAGATGAAACTATTAGATGTAAATAGGGATTTTGAAACTATTGGACTAAAATAGAGAATTAGTGCAAGCCACAGGGACTAAAACGGGAGTTTACTCATCATTTAATTATTATTATTACTATTTGATTTATATTATTATTATTATTATTATTATTATTTCATTGTTATTTTTATTAGAATAAATTATTCTTTGAGTTCTTAAGATTTGCAAGTTTTAATGAATCATGGCCGGCTCAACCATTTTACATGTTTAAAGTGAAGTTTAAAATTGGGGTCCTTTTCGAATTTGGTTCTTATCAATGCAAAATTTAACTTCATTCTTATAGATGCTAAATTTATCAATAAAAGATATTAAATGAAATTCATTGTTTGTGCGAAATTAGCTTCTTATTCCCCCCACCTCACCCCATGAAACATGATGCTACAAGATTAAGATTGACAAAACTTAGTCGGGTAACGGGTCATACCGGTTTAAGGAGAACATGACACCAATAGTTAGCTTCTTAAAGTTTTCTTAAAAAATGGAGCGGCCGTCAACTTGAATCTGCATCCAAAATATCACTGAATGTTCTTTATTCTCCAGCTGGTTCCCGGAGTTTACAAACCGGGTCACGTCGAAACTCGTTGGAATTTCGTCGGAATGTCACCGAAAACATCATTTTCGTCTCGAATTACACCATCGAAAGAATCTATGGTCGAAATTGAACCGAATATGAATAAAGTTCGGATTTTGAAGGGTTCCAGTTTTATTATTCCCATGTGTTAGGATTATAAGAAAAAAAATATTTTTATGAAAATGATTCCAATTTTATTATTCGTTTTGAGCCCTAAAAAAGGTTACAATAGAAACAAAACAAATCAAGTCATTTAACAATTTTCATTTGATATACTTTAGACATCACACCTAAAAGACTAGATGCAAGTTTTTATAACATTACTAGCTTAGAACTTTGTGTAATACACCTGGGGTGAAAAATATTAATATATAAAATTATTAAATCTTTATGTATATATATCTTATAGATAAAAAATTATTACATATAGTAAGGATATAAAACAAAATTCAAAATATATAAAAAGTAATATATAATTGGGTTTAAAAAATACGTTAATTAATATTTAATGTAATTTGACTTTTATTTACTATTTAATTGAAAATAAAAGTTGCATAATTATATTTCAAAGTTTCTTATAATAAAGGATAATTTAAATAATTATATTTAATGTAATTTGACTTTTATTTACCAAAAATCCGATTCGGATAGTGATTTTCGGATAATTCGGATATCCGAATATCCAAAATATTATAATTATAAATTTTTTTAATTGTTTTTATTATTTAAAAATAAAAAAATTTGAATCAAAACCCAATATATTATATTTATATATTTTATATGTATATTTTTTAAGGTTTTTATAATTTAAAAATATTATATTTATATATATATATATATATATATATATATATATATATATATTTTCGGATATTCGTTTCACTATCCGAATCCGTATCTGAAATTTCGGATAGTGAAATCCACTATCCGAAAATTTCGGATATTTGAAATTCGGATATCCGACTTTGAACACCCCTACCCCCTCCCCCGCACCCCCAAAAACCTAAACTCCCCTCCCCCGCACCCCAAAAACCTAAAACCATCACCCCCACCCCATAAAAACCTAAACCCTCCACCTCACCAAAAAAAAACCTAAACCCTAACGATAAAATTCTAAAATTCAATCGTAAAATTATATATATAGCAATGGACAACTATGAGCCCTAATTCCATTCAATCCCGTGTTTCCCTCATGACATGCAATTCAAGCCCTAATTCCTCCATAACCTGGCAAACGAACGAAGTTGACCCTTCTGATCAAGGGACTGGCTTTTGATACACGATAGATAGAGATAATTCTCTTTCTGGGCTTCTGCTGCGTTTTCTCTTTTCTTCCCCAGAACCCGAATGAATGAGCTAATAGGCCAAAGAAGAAGGTCAGTTTAAGAAGCTTCCAAACCAATTTGGTAAAATTGATACAGCATCTGTAGCCAACGGGTTAAGGTTTGACTTCTATTCTTGCTTTTTCTGCCCTAACTAACTATGTAGTTGATGAGGTAATTGTATTCGATTAATTAATGTTCCTTTTTATGAAGCTCCCAAACCAATTTGGTAAAATTTTGGAAAATGGTTTCTGGTTATAAATATTTAGAGCCTTATGTTAACCTTCATTTTTGTTCTACTCCGGCGGTTCCTTTTAACGGTTTCGTTGCCGTTGCGTCATGCTTGTATCTGTCAAGACCAACGGTTAACGCAGCAACGCGTGTGTCACCCATCTTAGTATCCTGCCACCAAAGTATTATTTGATTTTTACCCTGGTCATTTTGGTAATCCCATGCCTGTAGTTCTTACACTTGAAAAGCATTTTTGATATTACTATATATATATTATATCACATTCATGTTTCTCAGTGATAATCTCTTTTTCACATTTCTGTTTCTCAGTGATAGTCTCTTTTTCACATTCCTGTTTCTTAG
Source organism: Smallanthus sonchifolius (assembly GCA_023525975.1). Taxonomy (NCBI): domain Eukaryota; kingdom Viridiplantae; phylum Streptophyta; class Magnoliopsida; order Asterales; family Asteraceae; genus Smallanthus; species Smallanthus sonchifolius. The sequence continues at coordinate 1,969,028 of CM042045.1, read as the reverse complement.
TGATAATCTCTTTTACACATTCCTGTTTCTCAGTGATAATCTCTTTTTCACGTTGACACGATGGGGTAAATTGACAGGGAGTGAGTGGGATATATTCAATCAATTCCTTTAAATCATACCTTTTGAAAGTATAACGACACAAAGCATTCTCGATGGTAAGAGATTTCCCATCCAGATCATCACTTTTATTTTCACTCATAATCTTTCCATCATCACTGTTCTTGAAAAAGGGGTTTCTTGAATATTCTTGAAAAAGGGGTTTCTTGAATACTGAATCTTGGACTCCATCATCAATGATCTTGGCATCATGACAATCATCGTAATTCAGGTTGGGTTTTCCACCGATCATCTCCATGGCCAAAGGTTTTGGAGACTTCCGGTTGCGACAGAGAGAATGCAGACATTTGGAAATGGTGGTCTGGTCGGTGTGGGTGAAAAGAAGGACAGGAATATTCTATTTATTTTATGGGACTAAAAGAACTAGGAATCAATTTAATGGGCCTGGTCTGTCGAAAGGGCCTGGCCCATGTTCCGTTAGTCCCATAAATAAAATAAAATAAATAGAACATCCCTGTCCTATCCTTTTCACCCACACACACACCGACCAGACCACCACCATTTCCAAATGTTTGCACTTCTTCGCTCCTCTTATTCTTCTTCTCTGTGTCGCAGCCTCAAAAAATGCAAGTACCCAAAACCCAACCTGAACTACGCTGATCGTCATGATGCCAAGATCATTGACCAAGATTTAGTATTCAAGAAACCCCCTTTTTCAAGAGAAACCCCCTTTTCAAGAACAGTGGTGATGGAAAGATTATGAGTGAAGATGAAATTCATGATGTGGATGGTAAATCTCTTACCATCGAGAATGCTTTCTGCCGATATACTTTTAAAAGGTATGATTAGAAGGAATTGAAAGATTATATCCCGCTCACTCCCTGTCAGTTTACCCCATCATGTCAATTTGAAAAAGAGTTTATCACTGAGAAACATCAGGAATGTGAAAAAGAAGAGATTATCACTCATGAATGTGAAAAAGAAGAGATTATCACTGAGAAACATCAGGAATGTGAAAAAGAAGAGATTATCACTGAATGTGAAAAAGAGATTTTCACTGAGAATGAATCGTCTGACATAACAAAGAAAGCAAAAGTGAAGAAAATTTGACTGAAAGGAAATTAAGGAAGATGATAATCAGAGCAGGTGAAGGCATACAGGTTGTGGGCAGGGTGGCTTTCTTCATTATTGAAATTTACTATGGTGGTTTTTGATTCTTTTGGAATTTTGGTTTTTGATTCTTTGTTATGTTCTGGGATTTTTTGACTTTAACAGATTTTGTAACTAGATATGGTCAACATCTATAAGCAAGCAGAACATGATGTGTGTTTAGATTCTTAATTTTTGGATTTCATATATCCTCCTGGCATTTGTCATTAATTATTTCTAATACAATGCTGCTAATGTAGAAAAGGGATAATTATTATTAACATTTTTAAGAAAATTTTGATGTGGACTCAGAAGTTACTACATGCACATACACTCTACTCTCTCTTTTGGACCAAATCTTATCATACGCACATACTTTCTAACTCACAACCCGAGTGAGTGAGTTACATCCTCTCTTGTAGTGATGTAATCACAAGAGTAATAATTCGAGTTCGAGTTACGGGTCGGTTTTGGGAATGGGGAGCTTGACTCGGTCCCTATAAGCTTGGGAAGACGGGCTTCTTACCTGATGATTCTGGGTCGGGTCAAGAGCCATTCCCCTGACTCAATTTTTCTTTATTCAACACTTCCAAACACAGCCGGAAAACCAACAAATCCCACCGGAGATTGTTCGATCAACAACCCGTCAGCACCATAACAAGAAAAATTCGATTACTGAGTCACTGCAAGTGAGTTCTTGCAAAAAAGCATACGCTTCGTCCCGTCAACTGAGTCAATAACAGCTCTTTCCCATGCTCTACATTCTTCAAAGGAGGAAGTCCTGCTCTATTAATGACCAAACCAAGTACGATGGTCGGGAGAAAAGATTGTTGCAAGTAAAAGAAAGGATAAGATATAGGAAATGGATACGAGTTATCACCTGTTCATTCGTTGCCCGGTGGCACAAGAAACGGGTCTTCAATTGGATAGCAATGGACATGGCGGGTATTGGTTCGGTGAAGGAATTGAAGAAACAACTTCTTGTCACAAGGAAAAAAAAGTAAGAATTTAATAACTTATTGTACCTTTTGGTGATTTGGAAAACAATAAATAGATGGATATTCTTGAAATCAAGAAGGCTTGTGGAAAGTATGATAGATGATATAAAGATCATGGCTTTCAAATGGTCGGAGAACATAGGAAAAAATCAAAGTGGCAAATGGGAAACATACATACTACAACCAGTTTAGACTTAACTTAAGTCATGGGTTAGTTCAACCGTAAAAGCAATGGCATTGGGCGAAAAACTTTGTTTGTATTTTTGGTGTTTGTAATTGGGTTTTTGCTATTTCTTCCCTAGCTTTTATACCACTAAACTCATTGTTGTTCTTTAAAAAAAAAACAAATGTGGTAGTCGTACGGCGTGGAAATAACAATTTCAGTATTGGTGGAGTAGTTATGAAGTATATTTGTTCATTTTCAATAGTCTATTGAAAATGTTGACCGGTGGGAGCATTAAAGGCACAACTTTCATAGCGTAAAGTACATGTTATGTTTATTTTTTAATTTAGGTACATGTTATGAAGTATACCATTCTGCTTAAGTTGCTTGTACATTTGCAAAGAATTTAGGATTTTTTACATATTTCCTTCTATTAAACTTGTAAATTACATATATCCCCAATTCCTAAACAATAGGCGAATTTCAACTGCTGCTTAAGTTACTTGTATACACGATATATACCCGACGGGTTTAGGTCGAGTATAACCAACGGGTATTTTTTTTTAGAAACTAACGGGTTACCTGAAACCCGACTGGTATACCCGATACCTGACGTGTTTTGGGCTGGGTATAGGACAATATTTTATAACCGGGTATGGGGTTGGGATCGCCCAAACCCGACCCATTGCCGTCCCTACTTAGAAAGGGTTTTACAGAATCCCACTTTATGCTCAGGAGTACTTGAAACATAAATCACATTTCAAACAATAAAATAAGCAAAGATCTTCCAATTTCATCAATAGAGTTAACATGTCTAAAGTTGTAAGGTACAAAAATGTGCATCATACTTTAATCAAATCAAATTTCATCAATAGAGTTAACAAGGGTCGAACAAAGGAGGCGTTGGTGGCTTGACAGTGGTGGGTCAGGTGGCGGCGGCAATCAGATTTCGATTCATTTATTAACCATGCATGTTAAAAATTGAATTCAAATTCTAATTCCAATAAGTTTCGTGAACTAAATATATTGATCAATGGAATTCAGATTTCAATTCCATTAAATTCTTACAAACCAAATGTAACCTAATTGTTTTGATAAATAGCAACACGACAGCTTGGTATAACGCGGCAGAGGCGAAAAAGGTTCTTAGTTAAATAGAAAATAAAAAGATAAATAAATGTAATAATAGAAATTATATGAACCGTTAACATTTACTTAAACTTTTCCTATAATTTCAAACTTCTCCATCTCTTTACCTTTTTTTTAAAGGCGAATATTGAATGTTGTGACGTCACACATTCCCGTTACATGGGAGAGCCTCGTCCAACTCCGGCAATATGTTGTCTTAATCGAGCCCACTTGACGTCAGAGTTGGAGAGATTTCAAGGAAAAACCCCACCCAATACGGCCCCTTCCGGGTTTGAGGGAGAACCGAGGCTCGAACCCTGAATATGCGTGGGTAAAACCCTGGTGCATTAGCCTAAGAGCTAGGCCTCATTTGTGATGCCGCGGAAATTCATGGTGGTGGCAGGGATCGAACCGGGTCCCTTGGGACTTCGGGCCTTACCTCAACCACTACACTAAAACATCTTTGGCAAATCTCCAATGCATAAGTTTTCAACTCCTAGTGGCACTCTTCACACATCCCCGATAAACCCTGATTACAACAAAGAAGTAATAAGGCTGAATCAATAAGGGGTTAGGGTTGTTGATACAGAGTAGGCTAAATCAAAATATCCAAATGCACTCACATAGTACCAAAATCATATCTCATATCACAAATCACATATCACAGTAGCAATGACGCACTGGTCGCGACTCCAAAATCGAAATGTGTGTATGGCACTACACCACTCGACCGCAAAATAATCATCACATATCATAACAAATCCTAGGATGCATCCATATGCCTCCCAAATAATCCAAAGTCTCTCACACATGAGCATATAATCAATCAAATAACAAAGTGGAGACGTCGTGAACTGATCACACCGTCACGGATAGTGTCATGTCGTTGGTCGTCACAACGACATGCCTATGGTACCTCCATAGGTTGTGCCTCCATATTTATAATAGTTGTTGTGGGCCTTTTACCTTAATGAGCCTTTCCAAGATGGGTCTGTCTTCTTTGGGCTAACAACTAGGTCACCGTAGGAGTAGCCCCTACAGCTTGGAAATGAATGTGATTAGTGACTTCCTAACCTCGCAATGGTTGTAATAACAAATGTGAATAACCACTGGCTTTGGTCCAGTGGTATAGGCGATGAAGATTCAACCTGCCCACGCAGGTTCGAATCCGAGCCGAACCGGGTTTTAGTCCGGAGTGCGTTACGCTAGCGGGGTTTGGCCCATGTAGCGGCGCAACTGCTGTCAAGTGGCAGCAGGCTCCATGGTTTCCCGGTGAAAGCCTAGCCTCTCGTTCTGAACCCGCGGGCCCGGTTCAGACAACGTAGTGGTCAGGTTGAGGGGTAACGGGTCTCCGAATTGTCAGAGATGCGACTGCCACTTAAAAAATGAAAGTCGCCTTTCAAAAAAAATAACAAATGTGAACATGTATCCCAAGGCTTGCATAGTCAAAGGTTTCTACGTAAGAACTAAGAAATGACTAGCATTTGACATATATAAGATATGATTTTTTGTGTATGTTTTATCGGTAGACAATCTTAATGAACTCTTTTGTTGCAATATATGTATTTTGACTCGATCAAAAGTGGAGTCCATTTTTCAATTGAAGGTAAAGTTTAAATTAAGATTTGCTTAGTCGTTTTTGTAACTACTGATTTTCATGTCCATCAGGTTTCAATTAGGATAATCCTAAAGAAATTGAAATTTTTTGAAAGTCCTAAAGAAATTGAAATTTTTTGGAAGTCCAATTATACTTTTCATCAAATTGGTTATATTAATTTTGCTTCATTACCAATTTACCATCACTTATTTCATCTCTCTCTTTTATAAATTAACAAAGTTATTAGTTTTTTTCATCATAATCTATAGATACTAATAAATAAAGGTTTTTTGTGCCACATGTCATTCTCCTATGCATCCAAAACTCTTTTTTCCCGCCCCTCTCATATTAATTTAATAATTTCTTTAATTATTTTTATAATTTTTTGTGTTCCACCTCTCTCTCCTATTAAATAATAACGATTTCTATATTTCTTTTTAAAAAATGTTTTTTATTTAAACAAATTAGGTTTGTTCATAAAACATTATTATAAATTAAACATTTCTTTCATTTTTTTATAAAACATTTTTAAGAAATAATTATATAACGTTCATAAAATTTGTATTAAAAACTATTTATGTATCATAAATATGTAATGTCTAAATCTTTATTACTAAATATAAAACATTGTATTTATTCACTCGTGTAATACACGTGGTTTCTAACCTAGTTTGGTATATAACCAAGTGAAATCACTTATTTATGTTTTTGACTTGAACACTGTACATGACTAGTTATACTTCAATATCTTCCACACACGTTCTATTTTTTACAAAATTTACACGCAATCGTATAAGCATTCGTACGTAGTGTTATCAGATATAGTAATAGACAAAAAAAGAATCTTATCAAGAAACAATACGGAACTAAAACAAGAAAATGTTAAATAACGTAATGAATTTCTGTTCAATTGTTTGGTGTGATCAACCTAGAGAGCATGGAGATCTTTTACTAAATGTAGAAGCCTTTAATTCGATGATCACAATATAATTTTTTTAATTAGTAGTAAAATTGTTTTAGTAATTACTTGTGATTTTGAAGTGTAAAAAATTGTTACCTTTTCTTGAAAGCCCAAATTGGTTTAAATTATGGGTCAGCCCTTTTAATTGTTCAAGTTCAACTGATTTGATTTAAAGCCCAAATTATAGACCAGCCCTAATAAATACATGAGGCGCTGCCAAACGCTCCAAGCCTAAAGCGCCGCTTCATGTATCTCCGGCGCCTCACTTGAAGCGAGGTGTTTTGCCTGGCGCTTAAGGCGACGCTTTTTTTAACCAAGTAAAAGGTTATACTATAGCAAATTAAACATTGTTGCAAAATCATTGTATGGATCATAATTTTAAAGTGATCACCCTTTTCCTCAAAACATATATAAGAAGAAAGGTTGAGATGTAACTGCTCGAAGGCCAAAATAATCCTCATGCTTTCTACTGATTTGCCAACTCTTTCAAACAATTTCAAATTTATCGGCCTGCATTATAAAGCAGTATACATGGATTAGGCAAGTTTGTTTAAGAGCAACAAGCTCATATATGCCAACTTAGACCTTATAAGGTATGTCCACAAGGAGGGATCAAAGGGCAGAAAGTTACATGGTAAACTAAGTAACAAACCACATAGGGAAACACTTGGTAAAAAAAATTCAATTATTTAATGTAATCAGTATTGTTATATTGATGTGAAAGCACTCAGCAATCACATTAGCACAACTCTCAAAACTAAGTCTTATAATTCTATGCAATACTTACTTGGATCCTATTCATACCATCTTGTGTTTATAACTAGGTAGGCAAAGGCTCACGGCATAAAGGGCTCGTCTATCGCCTAGGCGCAACGCACACAAAAAAATGCACGCCCAAGACAGAAAAAAAAGCGTGATTATTTCTATAGCGTGACAGCGTGATTTTTCAAAACCCAATTCACTTTCAAATCGCTTGACAATACACCAACTCCTAAAACTATTCCCTACACAAAGCACCCAATAAAGGCAATTTCGTCAATTCACTCTTTTTTTCCCTACTCTTCCACAACAATCTCGTACTCTTCTTCTTACTTCGTTTGATGTCTCTCGAATTCTTTATGTCACCTATAAATTCCAAAACCCCAATTTCAATTTCAATTGCAATCAAATATCAACATCAAATTTCCAATTACAAAACAACATCGTTTCAACTCATCTGTAATTTCGTTAATGACATTGTTCCAAAACACCAATTTCAATTTCAATTCCTGATTTTCAATTAATGTTTAATGTTTGGGATATCGATAATTGTCTTAATAGTCACCGTTTTTATACGCTAAAAATCGAAACGTTTATTCAATTTTATGGAAAATTGGAACGTTTATTCAATTTTATGTTTATTTGAAAATCACGTTTTTTTTTCCTGAAAATCACGTAATACTAGTAACTGGTATAATAACAAAAATATTCTTCTCACTAAATATTAAAAGGTACACGTATCCTTCGTACGGTTTGGGCCCTTTGTATTTAATACTTCATATATATATATAGAGAGACAGATTCATTACAGAACACTAAATTACTGCGAGAACAAAAAGAACAAACTTAAATCGTTTAATTTCTTCATCCATGACATATATTTTTAAATGTTTTTACTTCATACAAACAAATATGTATGTTTATAACCATAAAAAACAATATATATATATATATATATATATATATATATATATATATATATATATATATATATTTGGTAAACAATTTTTTTGGGTTAACAATCTGTGGGGCAACCTTTTTGGCGTTTTCAAATAACCCATCTAGATTATGCAAATGATAGAAATGGTGCCTCGTAGAGGTGCACAAATCGGTTTTTTAACCCAAACCGAACCGGTTTGGTCAACGAAAAGTCAAAACCGGTTTGGCCCTAAACCGGTTCAGGTTAAACCGGTTTCGAAGGTGGAAAATGTCTAACTGGTCAAACCGGTTAGGGTTGGTTACAAACCGGTTTGCCCTATAAACCGGTTTTTGTTAAAAAAAATCAAATAAATTCATATAAATTCGATATTTTTAATAAAAAATCAAAATAAAATATATAACAAATATAAAACATAAAGTGCAACGTTTATTAATATTTGGAAAGTTCGGAAATTAAAAAACATTACAAGATAAAATTATAAAATTGGAAAACGTTACAAATGACAATATATATTTTTATTTTTTGGAATATTGATTGATTATTCTTGTGCGTTGTCTTCGGAACTGGAGTTTCGTAGCCTTGCATCTTCGGCTAGTTCTTCATCGGTGACTGGTTCGGATATTCCAAGATCAATCTCGTTGTTGTGTATGATTTCTTCGGCTTGAATTTCATCTTCGCGAGAAGTTTGGTCTTGTATCCTATCCATCGCATCCAAATGGTCCTTCAAGCAAATGCACATTTCCATCGTCAGGGGGGTGAGTCTAGTCCTGCGTATCGATAAGACCCTGCCACTAAAAGAAAACGCAGATTCCGAAGCTACCGTGGAAGCTTGGACGGTTAGTACATCACGGGCCATGGCGGAAAGAATCGGAAACGAAGCTTCGTTTTTTTTCCACCAAGCCAAAATATCAAACTCCTCAAAAACGGTAGGAGGCATAAACGCTAAAAATTTTGTGCCAATATACCTTCCGAGTTCGCTACTCGGGGTGGTACCTCGAGCCCGTTTACTAAATTCATTTAACATTTCGTTATATAAATTCAAATTAACATCTCTCGAGCTACCACTTGATGATGTACCCATTGTATCATGTGGAGTCGGAGTTATACCATATTTATGTAAATAAACATCAAATAAATCTTGTAAACATTTGTTAAAATATGTTTTTGTGCCTTGTGCAAAATGGATGTATTCACTATCCAAATTCAAAACGTAAGTAATTCTATCAATCAACGTTTCAACCTCGAAAACATTTATGGTAGGGTTTAACGCGGCGGCACAAGTTATAACGGGAGGCAATTCAATTTGGTTACGTCTTTTAAAATGTCCCAACTCGTAGACGGAAACTTTAGAATTTTACGACGAGGTTTTGAGGCAATCATTTCATGAAATATTTCTAAAGTTTCTCTTTGTCGTAAAGCGCTATAAAACATATTATAAGTCGAGTTTCATCTTGTCTCGACGTCCCAATTCGGACCTAAGCAAAGATTATTCGTTTCACGACAAAATCTAATATAATCATGGTATTTTTTTTTGTTACTAAAAATATCTTTAAACATTAGTCGAAAAACATATGTTAAGTTTGAAACCTCTTCAATTGCAAGCCCGGCTTGCACCGCCAAGTTAATGATGTGTGCGACACATCGACTATGGAAAAAAACGCCGTTGCAAACAGGTTTATATTTAATTTTTATTTTTTGAACCGCATTTGTATTATTAGATGCATTATCAAAAGACATTGAAAAAAGTTTATTTTGTAATTTAAATTCGGTTATAACACCATCTAATATATAAAATAAGTTTTCGCCGGTGTGTGGATATTCAAACAAGTCAAACGCGGTTATACGCTTCATCATTTGCCACGTATTGGGATCAACCCAATGCGCGGTAACGCAAAGGTACGAATCGGGTATACCATGTGGAGCCGACCAAACATCGGTGGTTAAGTTTACACCGGTTTCCAAATTTTCAAATCCCAAAATTAATTCTTTTTTTGCTTTTTTTCACATTTTTATACAATCTCGTCTAAGGGTTGTGCGACTTACTTGATTATAACGTGGTTGGAGTGTCTCTTGAATCATTCTTGTCAAGCGCGGATTGTCAAAGTGGTTGAACGGCAATCCTTCTTGGATCACTAACTTCGCCATTCGATCTCGAACAATATTTGGATCAAAGTTCCAAATTCCTCCTTCGTTTGTCATCGAGGCTTGACCTTCACTTGGATTTCTCTTCAAGAACGGACAAGATTTTTCCATATGAGATCTCAAACTAGTGTTTGAATCTTTCCCCCAAAAACGCACCACACATCTTGCAACGAGCACGTTCCTTCCCGTTTGACAACAAACATAGATCGTAATTGCACCAAATTGCCGGATTTCTCGTTGTTGGTAGAATTTCCACAACGGTAACTTCGTTTGAGGAACCACCAACACCAAAACTTGCCATGCTTTTTTTTTTAGTTTAGAGAGAGTTTAAGAGCGTTTAAATAGCGGTTTTAGAGATTAGAGAGTGTAGAAAGAGGTGTGATTAAACCTAAACACCCCCAACTATTTTGCCTCGTATTATATTTAAACACATTAGGTTCTTCAAATTTTGAATTTTGTGTTTTTTTATAAGAGTTTCAGTATAACTTATATTCAAAACCTAACATGTTTTTTCGTTTAATATTTTAGATTTAGGTCTCTTTTTTGTCGGTTTTAGATTTCTTTTTTAGTTTATCGTTTTTCAAACTTTATTTAAACGTCTGGTTTCTTTGTTTCTTTAATATTTTAGTTATGGGTTTCACTTTTATTAACGTTTAAATTTCCCTTTTCGTTTTACCGTAATTCAAGCTTAACTTAAAACCGCTCGTTTTTAGAACAGAGTGACGACCTTTACTAGGACCATTTTTTAAATTTCCTTTTTGTTTTTAGTTATAAAATTGGGTTAAAATTTTATATTACATTAATTAAACATTAGATAAATGTATTTAATTAATAATTATAGTAAAAGTAATGAATTTATTTTTGAAAGGTTGTAATTTCTTTTTTTATTATACTAAAAGTAAAAGTAATGAATGAAGTAAAAACCCTAAAATGAAAAGATAAAATAGCTTCCGATTTCAACTTTTATTGTTAAACCTACATTCTCTTCTTGATCATCAGAATCAGAATACATTCATGAGAGGGATCACAACAAGAGAGCTTAGAAGGTAGTGGGCAGCTGCAACAGTTGCCTCAAAAAATGTGGGTAGGAAACCAACAACGTCCGACTTTAAAACATATTTTGATGTTCGCAAAAAGTCCGTCACATTTCACGGATACGAGCTTTAGGAAATGAACAATTATGTTTCCTTCAAGAACTTTGAGGAAGCTTTTCACCTTGAATCTAATGCTACAGATGCTGAAAATGAGGGCCCAAACGAGATGAAAAGGTCTGACCACGGCACTAGCGGGCTATCGAAGAAGCTGTTTTCTCGGAGGTATTTTGGGGAAGACGGCGGCGGTTATGGTTATTATGGGAACAGAGAATACGGCCATGAAGACAATGGCGTTACTGATTGGGGGGCAACGGGGGTGGGTCAGACGGAAACGGTGGTGGCAACCGGAAAGATGCAAATGGCGCCGGAAAATGTGGTGGAGGCAACGGCGGCGACGGCAACGATGGTGGCACCTGAAAGGTTAGTCTCTCTAATTTCAAGAGAGTATTGTTGGGTCTGAATAAATGAGGATGATGCTTATCAAATAAGTATAATTGTTGGTGTTACCGAATAGATGGATCACAGCAACATACCTCAGAAGGTGGAGGGAAGCTGCAACAGCTGCCTCCAAAAATGGGGGTTGGAAACCAACAACGTCTGAATTGAAAATACATTTTGACGGTCACAAGAAATCCGTCACATTTCACGGCCCAAACGAGATGAAAAGGTCTGAAGCAGCGGACTGTGAAAGAAGGTGTTTTCTCGGAGATATTTTTGGGAATACGGCGGCTATGGTGATTATGGGAACGGAGAATACGGAAATGAAGACAACGGCGTTACTAATGGGGGCAACAGGAGTGGGTCAGACGGAAACGTTGGGAGCAACCGGAAAGGGTCAAACGGCGACGGAAACTGTGGTGGAGGCAACAACGACGGCAACAGTGGTGGCACCTGAAAGGTTAGTCTCTCTAATTTCAAGCTAGTATTGTTGGGTCTGAATATATGAAGGTGACACTTATCAAATAAGTATAATTGTTGGTGTTACCGAATAGATGGATCACAGCAAGAGAGTTCAGAAGGTGGAAGGAAGCTGCAACAGCTGTTTCCAAAAATGGGGGTTGGAAACCAACAACGTCCGACTTTAAAATACATTTTGTAGGTCGCAAGAAGTCCGTCGCATTTCACGGATACGAGCTTGAGGAAGTGAACAATTACGTTTCTTTCAAGAATTTTGAATATGCTTTTCACCTTGAATCTAATGCTACAGAGGTTGAAACTGAGAGCTCAAACAGGATGAAAAAGTCTAAACAGGGCACCAGTGGGCTGTAGAAGAAGGTGTTTTCTCGGAGATATTTTTGGGAATACGGCGATGGCTATGGTGATTATGGGAACGGAGAATACGACCATTAAGACAACGGCATTACTAATGGGGGTAACGGGAGTGGGTCAGACGGAAACGGTGGGAGCAATCAGAAAGGGTCAAACGGCGACGGAAACTGTGGTGGAGGCAACAGCAGCGGCGATGGCAACGGTGGTGGCACCTGAAAGGTTAGTCTCTCTAATTTCAAGAAAGTATTGTTGGGTCTGAATATATGAGGCTGACGCTTATCAAATAAGTATAATTATTGGTGTTACCGAATAGATGGATCACAACAAGAGAGCTCAGAACGTGGAGGGAAGCTGCAACAGCTGCCTCCAAAAATGGGGGTTGGAAACCAAAAACGACCGACTTGAAAATACATATTGTCGGTCGCAAGAAGTCCGTCACATTTCACGGATACGAGCTTGAGGAAGTGAACAATTATGTTTCCTTCAAGAATTTTGAGGATGCTTTTCACGTTGAAACTAATGCTACAGAGGCTGAAACCGAGGGCCCAAACGAGATGAAAAGGTCTGAAGAGGGCACCAGCGGGCTGTGAAAGAAGGTGTTTTCTCCGAGATATTTTTGGGAATACGGCGGCGGCTATGGTGATTATGGGAACGGAGAATACGGCCATGAAGACAACAGCGTTACTAAAGGGGGCAACGGGAGTGGGTCAAACGGAAACGTAGGGAGCAACCGAAAAGGGTCAAACGGCGACAGAAACTGTGGTGGAGGCAATAGCGGCGGCGACGGCGACGGTGGTGGCACCTGAAAAGTTAGTCTCTCTAATTTCAAGATAGTATTGTTGGGTCTGAATATATGAGGCAGACGCTTATCAAATAAGTATAATTGTTGGTGTTACCGAATAGATGGATCACAGCAAGAGAGCTCAGAAGGTGGAGGGAAGCTGCAACAGCTGCCTCCAAAAATGGGGGTTGGAAAGCAACAACGTCCGACTTGAAAATACATTTTGACGGTCGTAAGAAGTCCGTCACATTTCACGGATACGAGCTTGAGGAAGTGAACAATTACGTTTCCTTCAAGAATTTTGAGGATGCTTTTCACCTTGAATCTAATGCTACAGAGGCTGAAACTGAGAGCTCAAACGGGATGAATAAGTCTAAACAGGGCACCAGCTCGCTTTGGAAGAAGGTGTTTTCTCGGAGATATTTTTGGGAATACGGCGGCGGCTATGGTGATTATGGGAACGGAGAATACGGCCATGAAGACAACGACGTTACTAATGGGGGCAACAGGAGTGGGTCAGACGGAAATGTTGGGAGCAACCGGAAAGGGTCAAACGGCGACGGAAACTGTGGTGGAGGCAACAACGGCGGCGACGACAACGGTGGTGGCACCTGAAAGGTTAGTCTCTCTAATTTCAAGCTAGTATTGTTGGGTCTGAATATATAAGGGTGACACTTATCAAAAAAGTATAATTGTTGGTGTTACCAAATAGATGGATAACAGCAAGAGAGCTAAGAAGGTGGAGGGAAGCTGCAACAGCTGCCTCCAAAAATGGGGGTAGGAAACCAAGAACGTCCGACTTGAAAATACATTTTGACGGTCGCAAGAAGTCCGTCAGATTTCACGGGTACGAGCTTGAGGAAGTGAACAATTATGTTTCCTTCAAGAATTTTGAGGATGCTTTTCACCTTGAATCTAATGCTACAGAGGCTGAAACTGAGGGCGCAAACGAAATGAAAAGGTCTGAACAGGGCACCAGCGAGCTATGGAAAAAGGTGTTTTCTCGGAAGTATTTTTGGGAATACGGCGGCTATGTTGATTATGAGAACGAAGAATACGACCATGAAGGCAACGACGTTACTTTTGGGGGCAATGGGAGTGGGTCAGCCGAAAACGGTGGGGGCAACCGGAAAGTGTCAAACGGCGACGAAAACTGTGGTGAAGGCAACAGCGGGGGCGACGGCAACGGTGGTGGTACCTGAAAGGTTAGTCTCTCTAATTTCAAGCTAGTATTGTTGAGTCTGAATATATGAGGCTGACGCTTATCAAATAAGTATAATTGTTGGTGTTACCGAATAGATGGATCACAGCAAGAGAGCTCAAAAGGTGGAGCGAAGCTGCAACAGCTGCCTCTAAAAATGGGGGTCGGAAACCAACAACGTCTGACTTGAAAATACATTTTGACGGTCACAAGAAGTCCGTCACATTACATGGATACGAGGTTGAGGAAGTGAACAATTACATTTCCTTCAAGAATTTTGAGGATGCTTTTCACCTTGAATCTAATGCTACAGAGGCTGAAACTGAGAGCGGGGGGCGACGGCAACGGTGGTGGCACCTGAAAGGTTAGTCTGTCTAATTTCAACTAGTATTGTTGGGTCTGAATATATAAGGCTGGCGTTTATCAAATAAGTATAATTGTTGGTCTTACCGAATAGATGGATCATAGCAAGAGAGCTCAGAAGGTGGAGGGCAGCTGCAACAACTGTCTCCAAAAATGGAGATAGGAAACTAACAACGTTCCACTTGAAAATACATTTTGACGGTCGCAAGAAGTCCATCACATATCACGGATACGAGCTTGAGAAAGTGAACAATTATGTTTCCTTCAAAAATTTTGAGGATTATTTTCAGCTTAAATCTAAAGCTAAAGAGGCTCAAACTGAGGGTCCAAACGTGATGAAAAGGTCTGAACAGGGCACCAGCGAGCTGTGGAAAAAGGTGTTTTCTCGAAGTTATTTTGGGGAATACGGCGTCGGCTATGGTGATTATGGGAACTGAGAAAACGGCCATGAAGACAACCCCGTTAATGATGGGGGCAATGGGAGTGGGTCAGACGGAAACGGTGGTGGCAACCGAAAAGGGTTAAACGGATAGGGAAACAATGGTGGAGGCAACAACGGCGGCAACGGAAACGGTGGTGGCACCTGAAAGGTTCGTCTCTCTAATTTCAAGCTTGTATTGTTGGGCTTGAATATATGAGGCTGCCGCTTATCAAATAAGTATAATTGTTGGTGTTACCGAATAGATGTATCACAGCAATAGAGCTCAGAAGGTGGAGGGCAGCTGCAACAGCTGCCTCCAAATATGGGGGTAGGAAACCAACAATGTCAGACTTGAAAATACATTTTGACGTTCGCAAGAAGTCCGTTACATTTCACGGATACGAGCTTGAGGTAGTGATGTTTCCTTCAAGAATTTTGATGCTTTTCACCTTGAATCTAATTCTACAGAGGCTGAAACTGAGATCCAAAACGAGATGAAAAAGTCTGAACAGGACACTAGCGGGCTGTGAAAGAAGGTGTTTTCTCGGATGTATTTTTGGGAATACGGCGGCGGCTATGGTGATTATGGGAACGGAGAATACGACCATGAAGGCAACGGCGTTACTGATGTGGGTAATGGGAGTGGGTCAGCCGGAAAAAATAGGGGAAACCAGAAAGGGTCAAACGGCGGCGGAAATTGTGGTGGAGGCAACAGCGGCGACGACGACAACGGTGGTGGCACCTGAAAGGTTAGTCTCTCTAATTTCAAGCTAGTATTGTTGGGTCTGAACATATTAGGGTGACGCTTATCAAATAAGTATAAGTGTTGGTGTTACCGAATAGATGGATCACAGCAGGAGAGCTCAGAAGGTGGAGGGAAGCTGCAACAGCTGCCTCCAAAAATGGGGGTAGGAAACCAACAACATCCGACTTGAAAATACATTTTGACGGTCGCAAGAAGTCCGTCACATTTCACGGCTACGAGCTTGAAGAAGTGAACAAATATGTTTCCTTCAAGAATTTTGAGGATGCTTTTCACCTTGAAACTAATACTACAGAGGCTGAAACTGAGAGCCCAAACGAGATGAAAAGGTCTGAAGAGGGCACCAGCGGGCCGTTAAAGAAGGTGTTTTCCCGGAGATATTTTTGGGAATACGGCGGCGGCTATGGTGATTATGGGAACGGAGAATACGGGCATGAAGACAACGGCGTTACTAATGGGGGCAACTGGAGTTGGTCAGACGAAAACGTTGGGAGCAACCGGAAAGGGTCAAACGGCGAAGGAAACTGTGGTGGAGGCAATAGCGGCGGCGACGGCAACGGTGGTGGCACCTGAAAGGTTAGTCTCTCTAATTTCAAGCTAGTATTGTTGGGTCTGAATATATGAGGCTGACGCTTATCAAATAAGTATAATTGTTAGTGTTACCGAATAGATGGATCACAACAAGAGAGCTCAGAAGGTGGAGGGCAGCTGCAACAGATGCCTCCAAATATGGGGGTAGGAAACCAACAACGTCTGAGTTGAAAATACATTTTGACGGTCGCAAGAAGTCCGTCACATTTCACGGATACGAGCTTGAGGAAATGAACAATTATGTTTCCTTTCAAGAATTTTGAGGATGTTTTTCACCTTGAATCTTGTAACACCCAAAAATAAAAAGAAAAGAAAAATTCAAAATTTCACTCCCTCGCGGTACGCGAGGGAGATTTTGACAAAACCTCGCGGTACGCGAGGGGACTGCTTATACGCCAGATTTACACCTTCTCGCGGTACGCGAGAAGATTCCCAACCAAGCCTCGCGGTACGCGAGGGAATAGTACACGCGTCAGGGCCAGAAAACACGTGTCATTCACCCTTGCCACCAGCCGCCACGTGTCATGCTGACTCAGCACCGTTCGTGACACCTCATCCTCTCGCGGTGCGCGAGGGATTTCCTTGGCCGGCCTCGCGGTACGCGAGGGACTGGAAAATCAGCCTATAAAAGGCCTTCAACGGGATTGAAATTCTGTACAGTTTCCAAACATTCGTTTCACACAAACCCGATCTCTCAAAACTCCACAACGTCCCGAAGCGCTGTTCAAGAATCCTACGACACCCAACTCAAGCCGTAGTTCTGTCCAAATCCCGCAAAGTAGGTATCGTTAAAACTATTCATATATATATAACCGCAATTATATATATATATTCTCTCATATATATTCTCGTTAATCGTGTCTTCCCTAGGAAGAAACGTATCGAGGTTCTGCTCAAATTCCGAAGCCTACAACCCTACCAGCCATCAAAATCAAGGTGAACACATTTAACGCTTTTCAAACAAGAAAACCATTTTATTTACGAAAACGGCATGAAACAAATTAAATGCTTTAATCATAAGGGTAATCTACGTGATAGCATTCAGGCCATAAGCATACGTATATTTGATCAAATGGTATACATGAGGAGGGTGAAATCCCCTTCCGTGGCTGGGTACAGATCATGTAAGGGGATATCATAAGACTGAGGATATGGTTCCTTAGCAGATCATGTAAGACTAAGAACAAGGTTCTTAGCATCACGACCCTGGGAATAGGCTATCAGTCTGAGACATAGAGCTCAGCCAGTTGACCCCATGGCAGAGACCCGGTGTATGTAGGTGGTATATACTTCAGGTGAAAAAGACTGCTGAATGTGTAGATTTATCGTCATAGAAAACGTGCTTAAAGGCTTTAATTTGGTTTATGTTAGAAATCATTTTCGTGTCAGTTAAATGTGATTCACCGGCTTTATGCTGATGTTCATTTTTAAAACGTTTTTCACAGGTAGTGAAAGAAATCATTAAATTCAGGGTGGTGCAGTAAAGACAAGATCTTTAGGCATATTTAAATCCCTGTGGCAGACTAATACAAGACCAAATGTTGGAACGAACATAGATCCTAGACATTTTAAATGGCTTGTATTATGTAAATTAATTCAGCAGATGTACATTATATAATAGACTTTTGAATGTCTATTATCATGAAATGAAAAGGGACGTGGATCCCAAGTTTTGACAAATGTATAGAATTAACCCTTGAGGTTATTTACATTACATTTCATTACAAAAAGGCATCAAGTAAAAACAAAGACTTCCGCTGCCCAAATATATGGGACCGCATTCAGATACCAGCGTTGTCTCGCGACGCCCGGGCAGGGGTAGCCCGGGGTTGTGACAGGTTGGTATCAGAGCCACATTCAAGGGTTTTAGCAAAACTAGATACTTATATGATTGTATCTAGGCTTTAACCAATAGTTGTGCCTACTGAACAAACGATAGGAAGATGCCTTTAACATAACCAATGAATTGCAGTATGTCAGATCCATACTATTATCCTTATAATTACCCAAACTACTTCCCTGGAGAATCATCTAATCAAGTAGTACCAAGATATGACGATTATATCCACTACCTGCCGACCCCGGAGAATTGGAACAGAATGGTCGCAGAACAAGTGGAGCAGACTCAAGCAAGGCTTGAACCTCTAAGAGAAGAATCAGAGTATTCAGTGGAAATGGAAGATTCAAGAGAATCTTTACGTCCTGTTATGACATCTATGCCACTACCTCAATCATTAGACATAGTATACCCTACCGGAACAATTCAAGAACATCCACCCAGTCCAAGTGAAGAAACTCCACATTCGATTTCTGAATCCGACAAGGCTGCCGTTTGTGAAGGCAGTGGTGGAAAGTATTTCTTTGATCCTATTCCAGAACATCCCGTTTTCAAGGAACCTTTCTTCTATGTAGATCCCTCCGATGGACGTCAGTATGCAACCGACGGAAAAGTCGTGTGGTCTGTTAACTCAACATATCACGATCTTAGGATGGGACACAGGGAACCACCTCCTTGTTATGGATACCATGATGAACTGCCAAAATCAATTGATGAACACCTCGATCGTGCTCTTAGAGAGGCTGACGATCTACGTGCTGAACTGTTCTTCACCAGACAAGTTGTAGTCCAGAATGAACAAACTATAATTGATTATGAGATAGCTCAGGAAGACAGGAAGTATGCAAAGCAATGGGTGGCAGATCAGTTGATCCAGAAGGGTGCTATGACCGAGACCCTGGGGAGGTTCTATCAGGATTTGGGAGATGTGTTTCTAGGTTGAAGTTGATAATAGTATTTGTATAATTAGCTAACCCTACGTGATATAGATACATATCTATATTTCTGTATTTGTAATGAATAGATGAAGTTTAACGATAATAAACTTCAAATTTTGACCCAAATTCGTGCTTGTGTTCTTAGATGTCTCAACAAAACAATGACAATAGCGGTCCATCTACCTACATTATCAAGGAAAAAGGAAAAGAAGTTAATAATAATCCTGAAATAACTACTCAACAACCAGAATTGCAACAACTGGTCAAACAAAGCATTAAAGAAATGCTTCCTGCCATAATAAAGGAAGTACAAGAAAACATCAAAACTCCAAGCCACGTAACTCTTCCTTCAAAAAGAATGGAAAACCCTTCGAAAACCCACACAGAGCAAGTAGCAAGCTCTCGTAAACCTCAAACCTCGAAAAGATCCAGAACATCAAGCAATAAGTATTCTGAATCTGAAGAATCGTTAAATCTAAGCAGTGAGAGCTCAGAAGAAGAAAATGAAACAAAAAGGTATAAACACAAGGAGTGTTCTTACAAAACCTTTCAGGACTGTAAACCTTATGAATTTAAGGGCACCGAAGGCGGTATTGCTACTCTTCACTGGCTAGAGAAGATGGAGTCAGTAATAGCAATTAGCAAGTGTGCTAAGAAAGATCAAGTACTGTATGCTTCAAACTCCTTCAAAAATGAAGCGTTGGAATGGTGGAATTCAATCATTTCTGCCAAAGGAAGAAGAAAGGCAAATGCCATGGATTGGAAAGAATTTCGGGCAAAGGTGAAAAAGAAATTTTGCCCCAAGACTGAAAAAGAACAAGCTGAAAGAAAATTTCTGGAGCACCGAATGGTGGGTACCAACGATCGAGAGTACACCACCAAATTCTTTGAATATGCTCGATTGGCACCTCACCTGGCTAAACCTGAATCAGTTCTCATAACTCGATATATTTATGGCTTAGTTCCAGAGATCCGTGATTTGGTGAAGGTTGTCTCACCAAAAACCATTGAGTCCACCGTAGAATTGACCGGTACCATGACGGCTGGACTAATCAGAAATATAGAGGAAAAGAAGAAAGTCGAATCCTCTATAAAATCAAAACCCGAGGCCAAAAGATTTAGCAAGAACTTTGGGCAAAAGGGGTTACCATTTAACAATCCATCATGCAAAACATGCGGACGCAGGCATAGTGGAAAGTGTGTTTTTGAAACTCCATTCTGTAATTATTGCAAGGTCTCAGGTCACTCTACTGAGAATTGCTTCAAGAAAAAGGGAATAACTTGTTTTAGTTGTGGAGAGCTGGGGCACATCAGCACTAATTGCCCTAAGTTTGCAAGGACCGGAAGAGCTGGAGGATCAGGAGCCAAGATCACTCCAGAAAACAAAAAGATCGTGCGAGCATTTGTCATGAATGCTAATCAAGCTGAGAGAACGCCGGACGTAATTACCGGTACATTTCTTCTTAATAATGTTTATGCTAAGGTCTTATTTGACTCGGGTGCGAACCGGAGTTTTATAGATTATAATTTCTGTAATCTATTAAACGAACCATTAAGTCCCTTAGCTGAAACATATGAAGTAGAAACAGCGAACGGTGATTTGATAAAAATATCCCAATCACTGAACAATTGTTACATTACATTGGCTGGTTTCACTATCCCAGTACAATTGTTACCAATGTCAATAACTGGCTTTGACATTGTTTTGGGGATGGATTGGTTATCAAATAACCAAGCCGAAATCCTTTGTAATCAACAAGTTGTAAAACTCGTTACACCAACAAACAAAACTCTAACTATCCAAGGTGATAAACCCACAAAACCTATCCAGATAATCTCCATACTTAAAGCAACCAAGTGCTTAAGAAAAGGATATCTGGCATGTCTGGTATCAATTACTGCCTTGGAAAAGGAGAAGAAGATAGAATCAGTACATGTAGTATCTGAATTTCCAGACATTTTTCCTGAAGAACTGCCTGGATTACCACCAGAACGAGAGGTAGAATTTCGAATCAACCTTGTACCTGGTGCAACTCCAATTGCCAAATCCCCGTACAGACTGGCACCCACAGAAATGGCAGAACTCAAGAAACAATTGGATGAACTTCTTGAGAAAGGTTTTATCCAACCAAGTTCTTCACCCTGGGGAGCTCCAATTCTCTTTGTTAAGAAGAAAGACGGATCAATGCGCATGTGTATTGATTATCGGGAATTAAATAAAGTTACCATTAAAAACCGATACCCACTCCCAAGGATTGACGATTTATTCGATCAACTCCAAGGAGCTTGTCATTTTTCAAAGATCGATCTTCGTTCAGGTTATCATCAGTTGAAAGTGCATGATAACGATATCTCGAAAACTGCATTTCGAACACGGTATGGACATTTCGAGTTCACGGTTATGCCATTTGGACTTACAAATGCTCCTGCCGCATTCATGGACATGATGAATCGTGTCTGCAAACCTTACTTGGATAAGTTTGTCATAGTTTTTATTGATGACATACTTATTTATTCCAAAACCCAAGTTGAACACGAAACTCATCTTCGAACCATACTTGAACTTCTTCGAAAAGAGAAATTATATGCTAAGTTTTCCAAATGCGAATTTTGGTTAACGGAAGTACAATTTCTTGGTCATGTCATCAACGTGAACGGAATTCAAGTAGATCCTTCCAAAATTGAAGCTATATCCAAATGGGAAATTCCCAAGTCACCCACCGAAATTCGTAGTTTTCTGGGATTAGCGGGATATTACCGCCGGTTCATTCAAAATTTTTCTCGTATAGCAATCCCACTCACATCCTTAACTCGAAAATCTGTAAAGTACGAATGGGGACCCAAACAATCTGAATCTTTTGAAACCTTGAAACAAAAACTGACAAACGCACCTATCTTATCCTTACCAGATGGTATTGAAGACTTCGTAGTTTACTGTGACGCCTCACATACTGGTTTAGGTTGCGTATTAATGCAACGCAAGAAAGTCATTGCTTATGCATCTCGTCAGTTGAAAATTCATGAGAAAAACTACTCAACCCACGATCTAGAATTGGGCGCTATAATCTTTGCTTTGAAATTATGGCGACACTATCTCTATGGGGTTAAGTTCACAATCTACACTGATCATAAAAGTCTCAAGTACATATTTAGCCAAAAGGAGTTAAATATGAGACAAAGAAGATGGATGGAAATCCTGAATGATTATGATTGTGAAATTTGTTATCATGAAGGAAAGGCAAATGTAGTAGCAGATGCCTTGAGCCGAAAAGAAAATGTCAAGCCAAAGAGAGTACGTTCACTCAGACTTGAACTACAAATTGATCTTGTAAGTTAGTTAAAAGAGGCACAAGAGTTAGCTTTGAAGGAAGGTAACTTTGAAAAAGAAGGAATGAAAGGAATGTTTGATTTACTGATTAAAGGAGAAGATAATATCCTTCGCATGAATAAACGTATTTGGGTACCAGTTACAGGTGATCTTCGAGAGCAAATCCTCGAAGAAGCACACAAGTCCAAATACACCATGCACCCAGGAAGTGATAAAATGTACAAGAACCTCAAAGAAAGTTACTGGTGGATTGGTATGAAAAAGAACATTGCTATCTACATAGCAAAATGTTTGACATGTTCCAAAGTCAAAGCCGAACACCAAAAGCCAGCTGGATTATTGCAACAGTTAGAATTACCAGTTTGGAAATGGGAACTGATAACTATGGACTTTATTACAAAACTTCCTCGAACCACTCGTGGAAATAATGCAATCTGGGTTATCATTGACCGTTTAACCAAATCAGCTCACTTTCTATCTATCAAGGACACCATGAGTATGGACAAAATGGCGCAAATTTACGTTAATGAAATTGTAACGTTACATGGTGTGCCTCTATCCATAGTGTCAGATAGAGATAGTCGCTTCACATCTCGATTCTGGCAAAGTTTTCAAACAGCTCTAGGAACTCGATTGAATCTTAGCACTGCTTATCATCCACAAACTGATGGGCAGAGCGAAAGAACCATACAAACCCTAGAAGATATGCTCCGAGCCTGTGTGATAGACTTTGGAGGTAATTGGGATGATCATTTACCTCTAATGGAATTCTCATATAACAATAGTTATCACACAAGTATTCAGGCCGCACCATTTGAAGCATTGTACGGACGGAAATGTCGAACGCCTGTATGTTGGTCAGATATCGGAGAAAATCAGTTATCAGGACCAGAGATAGTCCAAGAAACCACTGATAAAGTATTACAAATACGTGAACGTTTAAAAGCGGCTCGAGATCGACAGAAAAGTTATGCAGATAAACGAAGAAAGCCGTTAGAATTTCAATTCGGTGACAAGGTGTTATTAAAAGTTTCACCTTGGAAAGGTGTTATTCGTTTCGGAAAGAAAGGAAAGTTAAGTCCACGTTTTGTTGGACCTTTCAAAATCATTAAACGAATCGGATCTGTTGCCTATCAGCTTGAACTACCAGTAGAGATGGGTGGGGTACACGATATATTCCATGTATCAAACCTACGTAAGTGTTTAGCTGATGAATCCTTGCTGATGCCTTTACAAGATGTGGAAGTAAATGAAAAGCTCAAATTCATCGAACGCCCGTTACAAATTGAAGACCGACAAATCAAAAAGCTTAAACGGAAACAATTGGTGTTGGTCAAAGTAAGATGGGATTCCAGACGTGGCCCAGAATATACCTGGGAACTTGAGTCAGAAATGCGCAAAAAGTATCCACATCTCTTTCAATGAATCTCGAGGACGAGATTATTCTAAAGGAGGGGAGGATGTAACACCCAAAAATAAAAAGAAAAGAAAAATTCAAAATTTCACTCCCTCGCGGTACGCGAGGGAGATTTTGACAAAACCTCGCGGTACGCGAGGGGACTGCTTATACGCCAGATTTACACCTTCTCGCGGTACGCAAGAAGATTCCCAACCAAGCCTCGCGGTACGCGAGGGAATAGTACACGCGTCAGGGCCAGAAAACACGTGTCATTCACCCTTGCCACCAGCCGCCACGTGTCATGCTGACTCAGCACCGTTCGTGACACCTCATCCTCTCGCGGTGCGCGAGGGATTTCCTTGGCCGGCCTCGCGGTACGCGAGGGACTGGAAAATCAGCCTATAAAAGGCCTTCAACGGGATTGAAATTCTGTACAGTTTCCAAACATTCGTTTCACACAAACCCGATCTCTCAAAACTCCACAACGTCCCGAAGCGCTGTTCAAGAATCCTACGACACCCAACTCAAGCCGTAGTTCTGTCCAAATCCCGCAAAGTAGGTATCGTTAAAACTATTCATATATATATAACCGCAATTATATATATATATTCTCTCATATATATTCTCGTTAATCGTGTCTTCCCTAGGAAGAAACGTATCGAGGTTCTGCTCAAATTCCGAAGCCTACAACCCTACCAGCCATCAAAATCAAGGTGAACACATTTAACGCTTTTCAAACAAGAAAACCATTTTATTTACGAAAACGGCATGAAACAAATTAAATGCTTTAATCATAAGGGTAATCTACGTGATAGCATTCAGGCCATAAGCATACGTATATTTGATCAAATGGTATACATGAGGAGGGTGAAATCCCCTTCCGTGGCTGGGTACAGATCATGTAAGGGGATATCATAAGACTGAGGATATGGTTCCTTAGCAGATCATGTAAGACTAAGAACAAGGTTCTTAGCATCACGACCCTGGGAATAGGCTATCAGTCTGAGACATAGAGCTCAGCCAGTTGACCCCATGGCAGAGACCCGGTGTATGTAGGTGGTATATACTTCAGGTGAAAAAGACTGCTGAATGTGTAGATTTATCGTCATAGAAAACGTGCTTAAAGGCTTTAATTTGGTTTATGTTAGAAATCATTTTCGTGTCAGTTAAATGTGATTCACCGGCTTTATGCTGATGTTCATTTTTAAAACGTTTTTCACAGGTAGTGAAAGAAATCATTAAATTCAGGGTGGTGCAGTAAAGACAAGATCTTTAGGCATATTTAAATCCCTGTGGCAGACTAATACAAGACCAAATGTTGGAACGGACATAGATCCTAGACATTTTAAATGGCTTGTATTATGTAAATTAATTCAGCAGATGTACATTATATAATAGACTTTTGAATGTCTATTATCATGAAATGAAAAGGGACGTGGATCCCAAGTTTTGACAAATGTATAGAATTAACCCTTGAGGTTATTTACATTACATTTCATTACAAAAAGGCATCAAGTAAAAACAAAGACTTCCGCTGCCCAAATATATGGGACCGCATTCAGATACCAGCGTTGTCTCGCGACGCCCGGGCAGGGGTAGCCCGGGGTTGTGACAAATCTAATGCTACAGAGGCTGAAACTGAGAGCCCAAACGAGATGAAAAAGTCTGAACAGGGCACCAGCGGACTGTGGATGTAGGTGTTTTCTCGGAGGTATTCTGGGGAATACGGCGGCTATGGTGATTATGGGAACGGAGAATACGACCATGAAGACAACGACGTTACTGATGGGGGCAACGGGAGTGGGTAAGACGGAGACGGTCGGGGCAACCGAAAAGGGTCAAACGGCGAGGGAAATGGCGGTGGAGGCAACAGCGGCGGCGACGGAAACGGTGGTGGCACATGAAAGGTTAGTCTCTCTAATTTCAAGCTAGTATTGTTGGGTTTGAATATATGAGGCTGACGCTTATCAAATAAGTATAAGTGTTAGTGTTACCAAATATATGGATCACAGCAAGATAGCTCAGAAGGTGGAGGGCAGCTGCAACAGCTGCCTCCAAAAATGGGGGTAGGAAACCAACAACGTCCTACTTGAAAATACATTTTGACGGTCGCAACAAGTCGACCTGTCAAATTTTATCGTACTTTATTAACAGGTACTTTACAGGTGTTTAACTTGTTAAGACACATTTTTATCGTGTCTTAAACAAGTCGACCTGTTAAGTCCATGTCGTTATTGTCATGTTAGCATGTTCTTGTCACAAATTGTCTGTCATAGTTTAATGTTCTATTTAACGGTGTCTTTAGAAGGGAAGGATCTACATGCTCTATATAACTATGATTTGGTATCAATTTTACATCTCACAGTTACATTACTTGTTAAGTATAATCTTATGCATCTAATGTTAAATTACACTAAGTTTCTCAAGTGTGATGGAAACATAAGAAAATAAGTAAAAGATTGCATGTTTTTCCAAAATGCATTATAATACACAAAACCTCCTAAACCACTTTATTAAAAATAGTATATTTTTGTACTCGATATAAAGGTATAAATTTATGTGTGCGGATATTCAGGTATGTTTTATATCAAACTGTTTGAACTTGTCCAAAATGCACTTTAAATTGACTATTAAACCATGCAAATGATGAAACTTAAATCTCTTTTCTTGAAATGTAGGTCTTCTGCTGAAACAATTAGCACACTCATATATGGACGTCGGGCAAAACTTATACACGGTAATCCGATAGTAAATGAAATAGCAGAATATGATGTTAATGATCTCCATGACCAAATTCGTGAACTGAAGGTATATTATTAATATTCATTTATGAAACCATTATTTATAGCACCAGTCATGTAAAAGACACTTGGGACGATGCATCCAATTTTGCTAGCAAAGATCATTGTGAAGGTTTGATCGCATACAAGGTTTACGACAACTTGCATGGTAAAATTATCTTCATTTTTGTTTATAACTGTCAAAATATCAGGATTCATTTGTGAAGGTTTGATGGATTAGTTGTTTGACAGGAAGAATATGGGCGGGTCGCAACATTCTGATGTTTGATCGTGTGAGGTTAATGGAAGCCTGTGCGCAGAACAACAGGCAGGCTGCCTCCTGTGCCCAAGTGAATTACTGATACATTGAGTTTGTTGACTTAGAGGTTCGGGAGGAGAATCGGTGACATGAAGGTATATTACAGCTTTCATTTTATTTTACAAGGAATGCCTGATGTTTATGTATGAACAAAATGATATGATTATGTGAAGCTATGAACAAAATGATATGATTGTGTTTTGGTTGTTCTGGTCTGCTATGAGATTGCTGATTTTGATGTCAAAATGGTTGTTAATGGGCTGCTGAATTTGTGTTCTTATTTGATGCTGCAGATTTAATTCATTGTTGCTGGTGGATTTGATCAAGTTGCTTATGTTGCTGATATAAGCATTTGGAGCGGAACTGTCTATGTTGCTGATTGGTGTATGATCAACTTGGGTTGAAAGCGACCCAAAATGCATTATAATGCACAAAACCTCCTAAATCACTTTATTGTATATTTTTGTACTCAATATAAAGGTATAAATTTATGTGTGCGGATATTCAGGTATGTTTTATATCAAACTGTTTGAACTTGTCCAAAATGCACTTTAAATTGACTATTAAACCATGCAAATGATGAAACTTAAATCTCTTTTCTTGAAATGTAGGTCTTCTGCTGAAACAATTAGCACACTCATATATCATTTCTTGAAATGGCCATTTGATCAAATCAAAAATGGCCAGACTTTTTTTTTACCAAAAAAGAGAAAATTTCCCATAATTTTTCGCCTCAAATTTTCGCCGGAATTTAATAATATTTTATTTATTTATTTATTTTTTTTTCAAAAAAGCGAAAATAGCCATTGTCATCCGGCGGTGATTCATGGAGTTTTGTTACATTTGATGATGGTTAATTCTTTTTAGTTCCTTTTTTCATTCATCGTACATTAGTTCCTTTTTTTCATTCATCTTCTCAGTCAAATATTCATTTGTTCCATATTCTTGGATTGGGATCTTTTAGTTTTTGTTTACAAATGTGAATGGAATCATGATTTTTTAGTGCTTGCTTCTTTAAAAATATATATGTTGATTGTTATATCAAAAAGAACTTAATGAGCCATAATTTTTATATATTTTTTAATTACGAAACTGGATTGCATTGCATTGTTATAATCTACTTTCTTGTATCTAGATAAAGTTTTCATTTTTTTAATCATTGCACCTCTCTATATATATAGATTAGATTGTACACTCTTCATGACACATGTCATTAATAACTTCTTAATACTGACATTTTTGTTTTCAACAATACCAAGCTGAAAGTGTCTATGTTTATTATTTATTTATTTATATCATTATACTAAATAAAAGAGTTACGTTAAATTTTATGTGTGGTAAACATGGTAGTTGTTGGCATACATATGACATCATTCTTTATTTTATTATCTTTTATGCTGTTCTAGTTATTACTATAATTAGATTAGAAACCTCGTGTATTACACGAGTTAAATAAATGCAATGTTAGATATTTAGTGATAAAAATTTATATATCATGTAGTTTTTTAATACAAATTTTATAAACGTTATATAGTTACTTTTTAAAAATGTTTTATAAAAAAAATGAAAGAAATGTTTAATTTTTAAAAATATTTTATGAACAAACCTATTTTTTAAAATAAAATAAGTCAATCGAAGGGGTTGGTTGAAAGGTAAGGATAGATGACTGAAAATCCCGCTTAGAGATCGCAAAAATATAGTCAGAGGCAACCAAAATATTCCTTTGTGAATCGGGCGAAAACTTGAACTACGTAATACATACTTTTAAAACCTCACCTCGCTCTTGTGACATGCTAATTATTATTTAATAGTAAAGAGGCGGGAAACAAAAAATTATAAAAAGTTCCGGGGGCAGGTGTTACATCACGTTTCTTTTTGTGTTTAGCAATGTTATTGTAACCGCTTCAAATTGTTTAAGTCCTCTCGTCGCCATCAGAACAAAACATGCTCGGTAACTATATGAAGGGTTAAAGCACTCACCCGATCATTCTCCAATGTCGTCATGCACATTCATGCACGGGTAACAGCCATGGACGATTGACACTCCACCAAACAGTGGAGTTGCGATCCGTTTTCTTATATGTTTTTGTATGATCAATAATTAGATTTACTTGACTATGTGCTTATTAGGGATTGTATTTCGTTACACTTATTTGTATTATTCAATTATCATTGAGTAGACTTACTTGATTATTAGGAATAATTTACTTTACATCAATTGTTCTAAATTTATTGTATATTCTATAATATGAAATTCTGATTCCCGAGCACACTTTCTATAAGGGTTCCATAGTCTTGTCATGGCACCATCTTATTTTTTGAAAGACGAAATAATAAGATAATTGAATAGTATAATATAAGTGTGTAGAATTTTAAATTAATAATATAACATTTCCTTGTAATTTTAAAACAAAATTTGAATTGAAGATGACATTATCCAAATTAGGAATGATTTTTAATTTTAAACCAAATAAAATTTTGAGTTAATTACATGGATAGTCTCTGTGGTTTTGCTAAAGTAACAGGTATAGGTACTAAATGTTTTCAAGTTGCAAGTATGGGTATTATGTTTCGATTTTGTAACAAGTATGGTGACGACGTATAATGGAAATGTGTTATTTCTCACAAATACTTGAGGTGTAACAGGCTGGCAAACCCCAAGTGAAACGTAAATTTGATATGATTTTTGAAAGTTCATTGTATCTCAGGCAAACTACATTTAGTATGTCTGATTGCATGTAATCTTCAGGAATTTTCGGCCTTTATTTTACCTTTTCCGGCACTCGTAATATCATTTTCATGTGACTTGCATCAATTCACCTCAATAAATTACCCTATTCATCAACTCCATTTCATGAGTATACATACATACATACAATTTAATGCAATGGTTTCAAATTAAAAAATAATAAATTTTTATATAAGGGATTATATAATGGTTACTATTCTATTAAACAACTATATCTATATTATGCTAGATTATTTTCTAAATCTATATACATACCTTACTACAATTTAAAAGCTTAATGATGTATTTACATCCCTTTTCATATATGTATTTATTCACTATTAAATATATATGTAATCACTCATAAATACATGTAAACATATTAATATATTTTTTTAACAAGCCATACTAAATATTTGAATGGTTTTAAACAAGATATATATGTTGCAATTATTAAATAGATCCATGTAAACTTGTTTAGATTGAATCAAACAAGTCTAGTTTTTATAAAAAGGAAATTTATCTGCACATTGAATTTGTTAAAAAGCCATTTGTTATTTTTTTTATAAAAAGGAAATTTATCCCTTTTAAATATTTAATAACTAGATTTTTATACAACTTTAAAAAACACAATTATATAAACAATCAAAATGAATTATAACTTAATAATAGTTTGGTCTTGAGCCTCTTTCCAAGCCAAAAAACCCCCTCAACCTTGGATTGAACCCCCATCTCTCAATCATATATTGAACCCCTTTTCTTGACCTCTCCCGTACTTTGACTTTCAAAAGTCAACAGGGGCAAGATATTGATTCCCAAATCATCAAATTGATGCGTTATAACTTCAAGGGATGTGTACGAGCAGTTATGAGACAGTTTCAATCATGCATTATGACCCAATTTACTCTCAATTCAATGATTAGAATGCAAATAAAACCTAAACCGTTCTAAGCCATTAATCGGATCAATACTTGTACTCTGGTGGTGTGGTTAAGGAATAAGGTTAATATATGATTAAGATATATAGATACCATTAGGAGAGAGGTTGAGATTAGAGAAGATGACGCAGATGAGTAGAGAGATTGAGACCAGAGAAGATGATGTAGATGAGGAGAGATTGATATCGGAGAAGATGATGATAATTTGATATTTATATTTTCTTATTTTTTTAATAAATGGGTAAAAAGACTAAAATGCCTTCATGTGCTTTGCACATGAGGTGACTTAACTAAAAAACTTAACTGTTAATAGAAATGACAAAATTTGTAGGTACTTTTGCAAATAAAGGACAATAGTGAAAGTCAAAACTTTAAAGTACCCATTCTATAATTTTAACAAATATTAATGGACAAAAATTGTAATTTAGTCTTAACCTAACCTTACTTATCTACCAACTTTTGTTGTATTTAATGACTGACTTTGGTTCAACTTTTTTAGGCGACGGAAAAAAACGAAGCAAGGTCATGTTTGATAATCTGATAAGGGGAGTTGCACTTAAATGGAGCTCAACAATGCCCACCGAAAGAATCCATTCGAGAACACTTGTTTCAGCATTTTGAGTTTTATCCAAGTTGGATAATGGAATGGAACCTGCTTTAAATTCATTAAAAACATTCTCTTGAATATAAAACATGGTCTATTTTTTTATTTTTTTTAAAGAATGATATTATGTATTGATTACTAAGCGGGGTATTGGGAACTTTATATTAAAAACCTTTTCAAAATGGCAATCTTGCATTTTTTAACATAATAAAAAGAAAACTGTTGGATTTATTTTCAATGTTCTCTGCAGATTTGACACACTTACATACCTTAAATCCACAAGAAGAAAGCAGGAGTTTCTTTGTGAGGTCGTTTCATGATTTTTTTTTATTTCATTTAGAACGGATTGTTTTTTGAGTTATCCTCAACAATTTGGAATGGTGAATTATCATTTTCACCAATGGTTATACAAATAACAAATCAATCCAAGTTGTTGTATAGGATTAAGGAACTATTTTATAATAAACTAACACATAAAAATGTTATTACAAAAAGTTAAAAGTTTTAAGACTTAAAAATGGATTGATTTGTGTTTTATCTCAAACGGGTGGTTGTACACCCTGCGCCACTTCATCCACACATTTATAGCAATGGACATATTTGTTTAGGTTTGTTTCGTGACCTGCTGGATATCAAGTTGAGGATTTGAGACTTGAATCAGTTTTAGTTTGGATATCAAGTTGAGGATTTAAGACTTGAATCGACAATTTGTTTACTTTTTTGACAATATTTTCAACATGAGCTATAGTTCAAAATGGTGGACCAGGTGATTTCTTTGTTGTTTTAATCTAATCTGTTTTAAATTTGGTTAGCGCATTTAAGTGCCTTTCTATTCTCTGTGCCAATTTTGTGTAGACATAGTTAAGGGTGGCATTAAGTGTAAGACTTCAATCCAATTGTTCATCTAATGATAACCCTACTGTTACAACAACATTGAATGATTATGAAGTATGAAAATTATGGAACTTTTGGGACTATGGTACTATCAAAAGATTGGTTAATGAGTATTAGTTGCAAAACTTGCAATTGCCATTTATACTTTACACCACTTTGTTTTTTTCTTGTTATAGTCATGCAATTTGATAGTAGATGCCGGATTACAACGACCCGTTTTTAGAACAACCCATTATGACATGTTTTTAGAATGATCTATTATAACCCGAACCCATCCTGACTAAAATTTGTTAATCAATTTGTTTACAAAAAGTTATTAAAAGTCAATATCAGAAAAAAAAAAAAAAAAGATATAAGACAAAATAGCCGGTTAAGATTATAAAGGAAAGAAATATATATATATATATATATATATATGGGTGAGTTCCAGAGAAAACCAATAGTTAGGCGAAAACCGAGAAAACCACTAAAAAAA
Source organism: Smallanthus sonchifolius (assembly GCA_023525975.1). Classification (NCBI taxonomy): domain Eukaryota; kingdom Viridiplantae; phylum Streptophyta; class Magnoliopsida; order Asterales; family Asteraceae; genus Smallanthus; species Smallanthus sonchifolius. The sequence goes on along the minus strand of CM042045.1, from coordinate 1,936,411 downwards.
CTAATTTTAACCAATAATATAATAATATTTATTTTTTATTCTATTATTTTTTTATTTTTTTATAAGAGTATCAATGTAATATTACAAATTTTTACCAAAAAATCATTTAAATATTGGCTTACGTATACGTAACCCATAGTGTTACGTATACGTAAACATAAAACAAAAAAATTCAAAAAAATTGCGGTTACGTATACGTAACCCATAGTATTACACATTGTTTTAGTGGTTTTCTCGGTTTTCGCCTAACTTTGTGGTTTTCTCTTGATCCTTCCCCTATATATATATATATATATATATATATATATATATATATATATATATATATATATATATATATATTTTTTGTTAATTGAGTAAAAAGCAAATAATACATGGTTTGCTCGGTATACTTTGTGCATCGTTCATGATGAATAGTTTGAAGTGAAATTCATTAAAAACCTGGACCTGACCTGAACCGATCAATACTAAACATGACGCATTCAACATGAACCCCTTTTGACCCGTTACTCAATTCGTTAGACACGCCCTTCGACATCATTGTCTGTTCATTATTTTATTTGCTATTTTGTTCAAGAGCTATTTGGTTACTCTATCAAATTATATCACGAGAGGATTGATAAATTAAATGAAACAAGTGACGCGTTGTAACACGAGAGGATTGATAGACTAAATGAAAACACGTACCACGTTGTAAATTGTCGCCCCCGACGTATCGCGTGGGTTTCCTACGAGTATAACATAATATATATTATTTAGTTATTTTTCATAATTTTATATATACTAATTATTATTTTATAAATATATATTTAATATATTAATTAAAAATATATGTAAATAATAGGCTCGTTTAGGCTCGCGAGCCGGCTCGAGCTCGATTAGTGAAGCTCGGGCTCGGGATCATTTATTAAACAAGCTTTATTTTAGGCTCGTTTAAGCTCGGGCTCGATTCGAGCTTTTAGCGAGCCGATCTCGAGTAGCTCGCGAACCGGCTTGGCTCGTTTACACCCAACAATGACCGGCCCTTATAACCTTTTACTAAAAGAACTCTGATGTACCACGTGGTTTTTTTTATCAATCCATTGCCGTAGCTTGATGATGATGATATTTCACCGTTTCCAAATACCCTAATCTATACTATATAATAAATAAAAGTTTTTTCATGACACGTGTCGTCTTCACATTCATTCTCATCATTTTTTTCCCGCTTCTCATGCACCTCCTATTTTTAACAACAATATATATTTAAAGAAAATATTAATTATACAAATAAAACACATTTATTTTAAATTATCCCTTATGAAACTTTAAAAATCTAAACATTTAACTTTTATTTTCAATCAAATAATAAATTAAAAAACAAATTACATTAAATAGTATTTAATTTATTTTTGAAACTCAATTATATATTAGTTTTTGCATATTTTGAGTTTTGTTTTCTATCCTTAGTATATGATACATTTTTACAAGTGTAAAATATACACATAAAGATTTAAAAATTTTATTTATTGATATTTTTCACCCGTGTGTATACACGGGATCTAAACTAGTTTCCATTGAAGAAACCCAGATTCCATGATGTCTGAAGTTTCGAATTTTTTTATTAATACTAGATGAATTTATTTTTATTTAAATAAACAAGTTAAGGGTTTATTAATGGTTTATCTGTAATAGGTTTAATTGTTAAAGTTAAAACGGTTAATACCATAAATTAATTTTGGTAAATTAAAGATACGACACTTTAAAAAAAATACATGAATTTTTTTAACCAATTTTAATAGTATGGATGCTTTGTGTAATTCAAAACCATGATTTCATTTAATGAAGCTTTAAAGAATAGTTTCAGAATGTTATAAATCAATGGACTATTATTATAGACATTATATAATTTAAAAATTAAAAGAGTCCCAATAAAAACCATGTCTCAGTTACATATTAACCGATACATAACATAAGAAGAAAAAAAACAAGACTATTTAATTAGTGATGGGTTTGGGTGGTACTAAATCAACTCAACTCAAATCAAAGTAGCTAGCTCATTTAAAAAAGGGTATAAAAGTTTCAGTGTATCCTCCGCGCTCTTTATCGACAGTAACATGTGTATGTTGGTCGGCCCAAGTATAAAGATCTTCTAACTCAGAACCTTCAAAACCTTGCACGGTAACCTAATAACAAATAGAAAGATTATTAATTGACTTTGATATATTAATTGTTTATTTTTAAGAAAGGAAGGAGATACCGAAGTTTTAGCGCCCATACGGCGTTGTGTATGTCTATTGGGGTGAGGGACAACATATTTGTTCACAACTTTCTTAGCCTGAGCAGCACTTAAATGTTGTTGCAACAACGGAAGAAGAGTTTTTAACTCAGAAGCTTCAAAACCTTCCAAGATTAAACTCGCCTCGATCTTAATCCTCTTGACCGGTGAAAACATTTGTGTCCAAGACCATAGACGTCTGGTCAACTGAAAGGACATGATAATGTTAATTAAGAGAAACACCAATTAAGTTAAAACAAACCATTAATTACTTACAGCAGCAGATGGTACACGAGTCAGCGACGGGATGATTGATGCCGCCATCTCTTATTCTTGGAGCCAAAGCAAGGAGAGGATTGGATATAAATAGGGCTAATTGGGCCAGGCCCTATGGTCGGTTAGTTACGTATCTTGCCCCGCACTCCACGGCCGTGATATTTTCCAAATACCCTAATTTCCATTGAAGAAACCCAGATTGACGATTTTAATTTGATTAATAGCATACGATGGTAGACCCCCTAATTTCTGTTGTTCCAGATTTTGAAAACAAGTCAGGTAGGGTTTCAACCTCTGGTCTGCAATTCCAGTTCCAAAGGGGTTTCAACTATCCAGGCTAGAAATTTGACTAATTTTCGGTACACCTAATTAGAGTTTTGAATCCTGATGTTTTTGCTTTTTACGATGATGACGACTATAATTAATAATGCCTCGACTGATGTTTAATTTTGGTTTTGCATAGTGATTTTTAATTATATTAATCGACCCCTGCAAGGTTGGAGTGAATTATACAAATTGCTGCTTTCTGTTTGTTGTCTTGCTTTCAGCAGTTATACACTCACTTATGATTCTGCATTTACAGTCATAATCCCAATTTCTATGTTTGACCATCAAAACTGTATACATGTTAGAATTGTTTATTCTTTTATGACGGTCAGTTTATACTTTGTGTTTGCAGGTTGGAATTCTTCGTTTGCTTTAAAACTGTATACATGTTAATTTGATTTGATTTGATTTAAGTGTATGTAATCGATTGAATCTTCATTATGTATAGGTTCATTTGATTTAACTGTTTGTTGATTTGCATTAATTTTCAAAGTGCTAAAATAAAGTTTTTTAGCTATAATCTGGAGCAAGTAGAGGAATGATGTTTCAATGTGAGTGTAATTCAACGACGAAGGCGATAGAAGTGGAGAAACCGCCACAAGTAGACGTTTCAATGGTTTGTTTTTTTACAGATGTGGCAGCTCCTATAATTTTATTTTTTTACAGATGTGGCAGCTCCTATAATTTATCTTCCTTGTCAGCTCCACCAGCAATGCCTTTAGTCCCACCATTGCAGCCTCAAGTGTATTAGGCTGGTCATGATCCCCTATGCTAAGATTGATAACTATTTCAGGTATACCTTTTTTAAAATGACAAACAAGATATGGTTTTTGACTTTTTGGATATTACTAGAAACTTTACATTTACTGTGGCACCAAGGATTTAATAACTAGTGTTCTGACCGCAGTAATGAGAACCTGGTCAAAGATACATACTTGAGGCGAAACATGGATGAACATGGTTGGGTTTCTGTTAGCTAAGGCTTCAAAAAGGTGAGTACTGAGTGTCTAAGAATAATTATATTGATTCATTTACTTTATTAGTTGATCCTTTCTTTCATTTTTAGGTCCATATTTACAATATTAAACATTTGTGCATCTCAAGCACTCAAACATCACTCATGTTGTGTTCAGTTGTTGTCATTACTTGAGGATATCTGGTATTGTACAAGTGTGATGTTTAGGCAGAAGTTTTAAATCTTGCTTTATTTTAGTATTAGAGCCTATCTATCAGTCTTCCAATTTTTTGGGATTTTTATTCAAATACTTCAATTTTCTATCAGCAAGTACATCGTTTTCATGTATTAATTAGTTGATAGGGACTTAAATATAACATGATTTTAAATTAACTGTACATATAAATGCTTTATGTGACATTATTTCAGAACCACATTTAGTAATCAAATTGTCTTTAAACTAATGACTATAAATGATCATATAACCAATATAATGATTTTCTTTTATAAATAAAATGGACACTGAATATAAGGTCAAGCTGCAATGATTCAGGTACAAGGAAATTTACTAGCACATGTTGTTAATCATGGTCAAGGTGTTCTTTAGTGCTACTTATAGTGTTCTTTATGAAGTAGTTCACTGTTTTCATTAATTTCTTTGGTGCTATTATGTGAGGTATCATGCCTATGGGCTCTCTTTTATCTTTATATACAACACATCTCCATTAATTGAACTTTATAGATTAATTTATATGTCAAATTTAACTATGGGGGTTGCATATGTGCCTATAGTAATTTGATGGATACATTTTAATGAAAACCAACAACCTATAGCAAATGGTGGTTTTAACGGGTTTTGGGTTGTCTGTGTTCTATCAACCAAGTTTATTATTTTTATATTGAGATAAAATGGCTGTGAACATGGACGGGGTAATAGAAATATCATGAATCATGGGTTTATTCTGAATATCTTCACTTGGGACATTTTCTATGGACCCAGATGTGTGATGCAAATGACTTTATGTTTTGGAACATTGAGATTTGAGCATTTATTTCTACAGATTTGCAATGTTTATTATTTCTGCCACTTCATAATTATATTATCTGTTAATAAATGTCAGTATACAAGAAAATTGTTGCATTTCTGTTATGTAGCTATGATAGTTGTTTGCTGTTACATTAACATTTTTTTTACGTAAAAAAAATAAGTTCTAGAGTTGTTTACTACTTCATGAAGGTGTTTTTATCGTATGAGAAACAACTAAGTTACCCTAATGAATTGTGATAGAAGAACAAAAAGGAGCATCATCATCATCATCTCTAACTGACAAAGGTATGGAACTCTAGCGACCTTACCATGATGAATTGTGATTATTTTGCTTTACAATATTTTACAAGCCATTTAAAGTGTATGTTGATCATTAAGATCGTTTATAGTGTCTTTGCGTTCTTTTGACCCGTTTAAAGTGAGTTTTGATCATTAAGATCATTTAAAGTGTTTGGGTTGTTTTGACCCGTTTAAAGTGTGTTTTGATAATTAAGATCATTTAAAGTGTGTTTGGGTTGATTTGACCCGTTTAAAGTTTTTTTCTCATACCACTATGGCGTTAGTTCAACAAGCAAACATTGTGTATACTGATGAAACAAACTTTTTCACTAAACCTGAAGGTGGAAATATGTCGGTTGATTAAACTTGCATGAAATGGTTTTCATTGAAGAAAAAGTTTGTATTCTTTTATTTCCATCTTCGTATAATTGAATTGGTACATTTACCACACAAATATGAGGAAATGCTTTGTTGGACTATGTTTTATTAGAAAAAAGGAAGCTTCGAAGGTCATTGCTCATTTTAGGAACCGGGGGTGGTGATATTCTTCCTTTGGATGTATTTGTTGGTCAATTAAAGTAGAGGGTTAGTCATTGCCATCCTGGGTAACTCCCAAATTAATTCTTATGTGCATGTCAATACTTTTGATAAAGATCATATATTCATAATCACTAAAAAAGTATTTGTACTTCTTTTAGTTGGCATCTAAATTTGACCAATATTGCAGGGTATTGTCTGTTCATTGATCAGTTGATGAAAACGGGTCGAGTCAGGCTGGCTTACACTTTGTGATTGCCCCCCCCCTTTTTTTATAACAGTTATTTTTCTGTTTATCTAGGAAAATTGTCGTTTCGTGTGACGAAGGGAAGTCCAATGGAACACGAACATGCATGACGCGGGACTTAAAGTTGACCAATATTGCAGGGTATTGGCTGTTCATTGATCAGTTGATGAAGTGATTCAAGTTGAAGATGCTTTGGAGTTTGCCAAAGATCATACCCAACCATGAGTTAAGAATCATTCAAGGGGCTAACCACTGACAACAAAGATGAATTAGTTTATGTTGTTTTGGACTTTTTAAAGCACAATTTGCGTAGGGCATGATCCTTTGAAGAACCATGTTATCTTTTAACCAAGGTAAAAATTGATTTTTGATTGTAACTGTAAATTTACTTGATTAGCCACAACTACTTTAAAATATGATTATTTGTTTTTCTTTGGAACCTGCCGCGGGTACCAACTCTAGTTATAGTTATACTAACAACAGCATAATAAAATAAAGAAGAATTTGGAAGTAGTGTGGAGGAAGAAAGTGCCTACACTATTGTAATTGTTCAGGATGTAGCATATATGATTGAGAAGCTCATTTCAAAGAATTAAGAAAAGTAATCCAATTCCAACTTATTATATTTGTTTATATTATTATAGTGGCAATAACGAAGGAAGAAAATACACAGAAAAAACATGCCAATAAGTTTCGCCACAAATGCCGATGCACCACCTCCACCATTGCACACAACAACAGCTCCATATTTGACTCATTTCTGCTTCAAAACCTGCAACCATTAAACCCTCCGGTTAACCTGTGTTCTATCAACGAGTGTTCAAAAGTCTTTTAAACTGACCAAACCACTTAATCCTAAGCAAGTGAGCCGGTTTGAGATATAAACGGTTTGGTTCGCGGTTAGAGTCCGGCTTGAAACCTGGAACCAACAACGTAAACCGAACTTGTCACTTAACCCTCATTACTTAGTCATCGGGGTCATCAATTCGAATTTAAAATTTTAATTGTTAAGACTCTTATCTAATTTTGTACTTTGTTCCATTTTACATTAATTAACTTCATAATAAGCACTCTATAATTTGATATTATTAGGTTTGAGATTCATAATTTGTCTTATTCTTACACACTCTTGTATGTTTTTATCTTATTTTTAATTTTATCATTTTCACAAGAATGATATTTTATTTAAAAAAAACCCAATCGTGACGATTCAAAAACATTAATCACTGATATGATAAATACATAATGGATTGTCAACAAACGTACATACTATATTTAATAAATAAAAATTAACATAAAAAAAAGAGTTATTTTAAAATAACTTAGTTAAGTTGGGATGTGAGAGAAATCTGTAACTCATCTCAAAAGTGGGCCATCACCAAGAAAACAAATTACAAAAAAAGGGGAAACCGGACTAGGTTGTACGTACGGACATCTTTACAACAACAATTTCAATTTCAATTTCAAATTACAAAAAAAGGGGACCACCTGTACGTACGGACATGTTTACAACATGTATATATATATATGTGGGTTTGGTTTTTCATTTCAATTTCAATTTCAATTTCAAGAATGGCATTTCGGTCCGCCATAGGTAGGATGATGAAAACTTCTATGAAACCTAAAGTGAAGCTGATGACTGACGGCAGAAAACCATGCAATCACACTCTATTTCCAGCGGTTATGGAAGCAAGAAAACCCTCCCTACATCCAAAGAAAACCCTCATTTCTGGGGCAATAAACCGACCATTCCTACTCCCTCCGGCTGTTAAAGAAACCCAGACCCTAGTTCCGCCGGCAAGAATACCCTCTCAACTTCCGAAGAAAACCCTCATTTCTGGGGCAATAAACCGACCATTCCTACTCCCTCCGGCTGTTAGAGAAACCCCGACCCAGACCCTAGTTCCGCCGGCAAGAAAACCCATCAAGAAAACCGATGTGGTCGTTTCTGATCATATGCCGCCGGCGCCATGCACCGAGTCAAAGACTCCTGTTCCAGAAGAAGGCAAATATGAAAAGAAACAAGAAGAAGGCAAAGATGAAGAAATTGAAGGAGGAGGTAAAGCTTCAATGTTCAAGTATGTCTTGAAAAAAATTGGTGGTTTTTTGTTGAGCAAGGCTCTTTGGGAGATTATAACCGACATCCAGTGGTGATTCATGGAGTTTTGTTACATTTGATGATGGTTAATTCTTTTTAGTTCCTTTTTTCATTCATCGAACCTTTTTTTCATTCATCTTCTCAGTCAAATATTCATTTGTTCCATATTCTTGGATTGGGATCTTTTAGTTTTTGTTTACAAATGTGAATGGAATCATGATTTTTTAGTGCTTGCTTCTTTAAAAATATATATGTTGATTGTTATATCAAAAAGAACTTAATGAGCCATAATTTTTATATATTTTTTAATTACGAAACTGGATTGCATTGCATTGTTATAATCTACTTTCTTGTATCTAGATAAAGTTTTCATTTTTGTAATCATTGCACCTCTCTATATATATAGATTAGATTGTACACTCTTCATGACACATGTCATTAATAACTTCTTAATACTGACATTTTTGTTTCCAACAATACCAAGCTGAAAGTGTCTATGTTTTATTATTTATTTATTTATATCATTATACTAAATAAAAGAGTTACGTTAAATTTTATGTGTGGTAAACATGGTAGTTGTTGGCATACATATGACATCATTCTTTATTTTATTATCTTTTATGCTGTTCTTGTTATTACTATAATTAGGTTAGAAACCTCGTATATTACACGAGTTAAATAAATGCAATATTAGATATTTAGTGATAAAAATTTATATATCATGTAGTTTTTTAATACAAATTTTATAAATGTTATATAGTTACTTTTTAAAAATGTTTTATAAAAAAAATGAAAGAAATGTTCAATTTTTAAAAATATTTTATGAACAAACCTATTTTTTTAAATAAAAAAAGTCAATCGAAGGGGTTGGTTGAAAGGTAAGGATAGATGACTGAAAATCCCGCTTAGAGATCGCAAAAATATAGTCAGAGGCAACCAAAATATTCCTTGGTGAATCGGGCGAAAACTTGAACTACGTAATACATACTTTTAAAACCTCACCTCGCTCTTGTGACATGCTAATTATTATTTAATAGGAGAGAGGCGGGAAACAAAAAATTATAAAAAGTTTCGGGGGCAGGTGTTACACCACGTTTCTTTTTGTGTTTAGCAATGTTATTGTAACCGCTTCAAATTGTTTAAGTCCTCTCGTCGCCATCAAAACAAAACATGCTCGGTAACTATATGAAGGGTTAAAGCACTCACCCGATCATTCTCCAATGTCGTCATGCACATTCATGCACGGGTAACAGCCATGGACGATTGACACTCCACCAAACAGTGGAGTTGCGATCCGTTTTTTATATGTTTTTGTATGATCAATAATTAGACTTACTTGACCATGTGCTTATTAGGGATTGTATTTCGTTACACTTATTTGTATTATTCAATTATCATTGAGTAGACTTACTTGATTATTAGGAATAATTTACTTTACATCAATTGTTCTAAATTTATTGTATATTCTGTAATATGAAATTCTGATTCCCTAGCACACTTTCTATAGGGGTTCCATAGTCTTGTTATGGCACCATCTTATTTTTTGAAAGACGATATAATAAGATAATTGAATAGTATAATATAAGTGTGTAGAATTTTAAATTAATAATATAATCATTTCCTTGTAATTTTAAAACAAAATTTGAATTGAAGATGACATTATCCAAATTAGGAATGATTTTTAATTTTAAACCAAATAAAATTTTGAGTTAATTACATGGATAGTCTCTGTGGTTTTGCTAAAGTAACAGGTATAGGTACTAAATGTTTTCAAGTTGCAAGTATGGGTATTATGTTTCGATTTTGTAACAAGTATGGTGACGACGTATAATGGAAATGTGTTATTTCTCACAAATACTTGAGGTGTAACAGGCTGGCAAACCCCAAGTGAAACGTAAATTTGATATGATTTTTGAAAGTTCATTGTATCTCAGGCAAACTACATTTATTATGTCTGATTGCATGTAATCTTCAGGAATTTTCGGCCTTTATTTTACCTTTTCCGACACTCGTAATATCATTTTCATGTGACTTGCATCAATTCACCACAATAAATTACCCTATTCATCAACTCCATTTCATGAGTATACATACATACAATTTGATGCAGTTGTTTCAAATTCAAAAATAATAAACTTTTATATAAGGGATTATATAATGGTTACTATTCTATTAAACAACTATATCTATATTATGCTAGATTATTTTCTAAATCTATATACATACCTTACTACAATTTAAAAGCTTAATAATGTATTTACATCCCTTTTCATATATGTATTTATTCACTATTAAATATATATGTAATCACTCATAAATGCATGTAAACATATTAATATATTTTTTAACAAGCCATACTAAATATTTGAATGGTTTTAAACAAGATATATATGTTGCAATTATTAAATAGATCCATGTAAACTTGTTTAGATTGAATCAAACAAGTCTAGTTTTTATAAAAAAAGGAAATTTATCTGCACATTGAATTTGTTAAAGAGCCATTTGTTATTTTTTTTTATAAAAAGGAAATTTATCCCTTTTAAATATTTGATAACTAGATTTTTATACAACTTTATAAAAACAATTATATAAACAATCAAAATGAATTATAACTTAATAATAGTTTGGTCTTGAGCCTCTTTCCAAGCCAAAAAACCCCCTCAACCTTGAACTGAACCCCCATCTCTCAATCATATTGAACCCCCATTCTTGACCTCTCCCGTACTTTGACTTTCAAAAGTCAACAGGGGCAAAATATTGATTCCCAAATCATCAAATTGATGCGTTATAACTTCAAGGGATGTGTACGAGCAGTTATGAGACAGTTTCAATCGTGCATTATGACCCAATTTACTGTCAATTCAATGATTAGAATGCAAATAAAACCTAAACCATTCTAAGCCATTAATCGGATCGATACTTGTACTCTGGGTGGAATTGAAACGTATAATCTAGCCTAACATGTTCGCAACACCTAGTTAATACTCACACAACCACACCAACGCAAATCGTATTCCACTTGATCTCATCACCCAAAACAGCCCTACTCCTCCCTCCTCGTCGCGACAGTGGGTTGAACACGAGCAGCACCTATCTGGACGGATTAAGGATCAAATCCAGGTAATTAACATTCATCCTCATTCGATTTAGTCTCCTATTCCAAAAGCCCTTTGTATGGGATACGAATTTCTCTGGATTCGGGACCTAGGGTTTTTTATGTGAATGTTTGGGGAAGAAGGTACTTGGGACCCTTATGTTAAAAGCTAAACTTTCCTTTTCTTTAACAAGGGACTTTCGCATTCATCCAGGTAATTAACATACAAATGGAATTCACCAAAATGGCCATTTGACCAAATGAAAAATCAAAAATGGCCATTGACTTTTTTTTTTTACCTAAAAAGCGAAAATTTCCCATAATTTTTCGCCTCAAATTTTTGTCGGAATTTAATAATATTTTATTTATTTATTTATTTATTTTTTTCAAATTTTGTGGGGCCGAATGTGAGATTGGGTCTGGCGAAATTTTTGAAAAATGGCGAAAAAATTGAAATTGGCGAAATTTTGGAAAAAGTGGCGGAATTTTGGGAAAAGTGGCGAAATTTTGGGAATTTACGAGAATTTTGAAAAGTGGCGAAATTTTGACCACATCTGGCGAAAATTTCTAGAAGCAGAGCCGCCTAATATGAAGATGAGAAGCCTGGCCTCACTCACACCCAGTATAAGGATATGATATGGAAGCTATGGAAGAAAGCACCTGATAATCCACTTAACCAGGTAAAAGGATGAATTTTCCTCTTTTTGATCCTTACTTTTCTTAAGATTTTTTGGATTTTTGGTTAATTTCATATATAATGTGTAGATTATGTACTGAAAGAAATTCTAAGATGCAATTGTCTAAGATTCTTGAGATCATTAAGATTTCATTTGGGTATCATTTAAATCATTGTGAATCACTGGTGTAGTAAGCTAGATGTAAAAGAAGATATATTGCCATTGGAGCTTGACCTCTAATACCCTTTGTTCCCAGATAATTGAGCCATCTAACTCACAGTTTCTATTGTAGGAGTTAGATGACTCAATTTGACTGATCTTGGGTTGCTTGTATTCTTGCCGATTGATCATTGGTTGGTGCTCTTAAAATCAGATGCTGCTGTTTTTAGTCGGTTTTGCAGTTGTAGTATGGAATGGGTTGGTAGCTGTTTTGGTTGTTCTGGTCTGCTATGAGATTGCTGATTTTGATGTCAAAATGGTTGTTAATGGGCTGCTGAATTTGTGTTATTATTTGATGCTGCAGATTTAATTCATTGTTGCTGGTGGATTTGATCAAGTTGCTTATGTTGCTGATATAAGCATTTGGAGCGGAACTGTCTATGTTGCTGTGTATGATCAACTTGGGTTGAAAGCGACCCAAAATGTATTATAATGCACAAAACCTCCTAAATCACTTTATTGTATATTTTTGTACTCAATATAAAGGTATAAATTTATGTGTGCGGATATTCAGGTATGTTTTATATCAAACTGTTTGAACTTGTCCAAAATGCACTTTAAATTGACTATTAAACCATGCAAATGATGAAACTTAAATCTCTTTTCTTGAAATGTAGGTCTTCTGCTGAAACAATTAGCACACTCATATATGGACGTCGGGCAAAACTTATACACGGTAATCCGATAGTAAATGAAATAGCAGAATATGATGTTAATGATCTCCATGACCAAATTCGTGAACTGAAGGTATATTATTAATATTCATATATGAAACCATTATTTATAGCACCAGTCATGTAAAAGACACTTGGGACGATGCATCCAATTTTGCTAGCAAAGATCATTGTGAAGGTTTGATCGCATACAAGGTTTACGACAACTTGCATGGTAAAATTATCTTCATTTTTGTTTATAACTGTCAAAATATCAGGATTCATTTGTGAAGGTTTGATGGATTAGTTGTTTGACAGGAAGAATATGGAACATTCTGATGTTTGATCGTGTGAGGTTAATGGAAGCCTGTGCGCAGAACAACAGGCAGGCTGCCTCCTATGCCCAAGTGAATTACTGATACATTGAGTTTGTTGACTTAGAGGTTCGGGAGGAGAATCGGTGACATGAAGGTATATTACAGCTTTCATTTTATTTTACAAGGAATGCCTGATGTTTATGTATGAACAAAATGATATGATTATGTGAAGCTATGAACAAAATGATATGATTGTGTGAAGCGGTCGGCTTATATTAGTTATTTACCTTTATTATGCTAATGAATGGTATAATTTTGTGACACTTGTCAACACCATGTTCATCTCACATCCATTTTTTCCCAAAACCACATTTACATAATCAATCCAATATTTCTATATTTAGCTCATTTTTTAAAAGGATTACATAAATAAAAATTTACCAAATCAATTTCATTATTATAACCATTGACTCACATTTTTTTTTAATTTATCATCAAAAGTTAGTATTTAAAAAAAAACAAGAATAAAAAAATAGGATATTTAAAAAAATGAGTTTTTAAAGTTTATTATTCAAAAGCGAGTTTTTAAAGTTTTATCAATAAAAAACCAAAATTTCAATTTTACATATAAAATTTGAAAATACTACTTTTGTATTTTAAATAAATATATGCTAGAATAAAGTTTGATAATATAATTTTAACGTTATCATATGTTTTTGGGTTGTGGGATACTATGGTCCGTTAGAAAGAAAAGCGTCGTATGTATCCTATCCACTATCCCTTCATCATCGCTAATTAGGTCAAATAAGAAGGAAGCAACTGAATCATCGTCTGGAACAATGAAATTGGTTCTATTTTGCCCCCGTAATTGTTACTAAATAAGAAGGAAGCAACTGAATCATCGTCAAATAAGATTGCAGGTCTTTAATTCTTACTAAACTAGTATTTGATGCCCGCGCTTCGCGGCGGGGTCACGGGATCGAACCAAAATACAAACGATAACACATCAAAAAAATAAATAAATAAACCTACCCCACGCTACGCGACGGGGACACCAATTTTAACATTGATACAACGCATGTGTTAAAATATGTAACATTATAATAAATAAAAAAATGTACTTACCTAATTTTTAAAGCCTAAACCCAAAACAAAAAACAAAAAAGTGAAGGAAAAACAAAAATAAAAAAAGAAATTAAGAATTAAAATATATGAATAAACAAAGAAGGTAAAAGTTGTAGAAAAAAAAAACATGGTGACCCACAGGATCGAACCCGGGTTAAGGGGGGCATGTCGTGCTCTTACCACTAGACCAATTTCATTGTTCCAGACGATGATTCAGTTGCTTCCTTCTTATTTGACCTAATTAGCGATGATGAAGGGATAGTGGATAGGATACATACGACGCTTTTCTTTCTAACGGACCATAGTATCCCACAACCCAAAAACATATGATAACGTTAAAATTATATTATCAAACTTTATTCTAGCATATATTTATTTAAAATACAAAAGTAGTATTTTCAAATTTTATATGTAAAATTGAAATTTTGGTTTTTTATTGATAAAACTTTAAAAACTCGCTTTTGAATAATAAACTTTAAAAACTCATTTTTTTAAATATCCTATTTTTTTATTCTTGTTTTTTTTTAAATACTAACTTTTGATGATAAATTAAAAAAAAATGTGAGTCAATGGTTATAATAATGAAATTGATTTGGTAAATTTTTATTTATGTAATCCTTTTAAAAAATGAGCTAAATATAGAAATATTGGATTGATTATGTAAATGTGGTTTTGGGAAAAAATGGATGTGAGATGAACATGGTGTTGACAAGTGTCACAAAATTATACCATTCATTAGCATAATAAAGGTAAATAACTAATATAAGCCGACCGCTTCACACAATCATATCATTTTGTTCATAGCTTCACATAATCATATCATTTTGTTCATACATAAACATCAGGCATTCCTTGTAAAATAAAATGAAAGCTGTAATATACCTTCATGTCACCGATTCTCCTCCCGAACCTCTAAGTCAACAAACTCAATGTATCAGTAATTCACTTGGGCACAGGAGGCAGCCTGCCTGTTGTTCTGCGCACAGGCTTCCATTAACCTCACACGATCAAACATCAGAATGTTCCATATTCTTCCTGTCAAACAACTAATCCATCAAACCTTCACAAATGAATCCTGATATTTTGACAGTTATAAACAAAAATGAAGATAATTTTACCATGCAAGTTGTCGTAAACCTTGTATGCGATCAAACCTTCACAATGATCTTTGCTAGCAAAATTGGATGCATCGTCCCAAGTGTCTTTTACATGACTGGTGCTATAAATAATGGTTTCATATATGAATATTAATAATATACCTTCAGTTCACGAATTTGGTCATGGAGATCATTAACATCATATTCTGCTATTTCATTTACTATCGGATTACCGTGTATAAGTTTTGCCCGACGTCCATATATGAGTGTGCTAATTGTTTCAGCAGAAGACCTACATTTCAAGAAAAGAGATTTAAGTTTCATCATTTGCATGGTTTAATAGTCAATTTAAAGTGCATTTTGGACAAGTTCAAACAGTTTGATATAAAACATACCTGAATATCCGCACACATAAATTTATACCTTTATATTGAGTACAAAAATATACAATAAAGTGATTTAGGAGGTTTTGTGCATTATAATGCATTTTGGGTCGCTTTCAACCCAAGTTGATCATACACCAATCAGCAACATAGACAGTTCCGCTCCAAATGCTTATATCAGCAACATAAGCAACTTGATCAAATCCACCAGCAACAATGAATTAAATCTGCAGCATCAAATAAGAACACAAATTCAGCAGCCCATTAACAACCATTTTGACATCAAAATCAGCAATCTCATAGCAGACCAGAACAACCAAAACAGCTACCAACCCATTCCATACTACAACTGCAAAACCGACTAAAAACAGCAGCATCTGATTTTAAGAGCACCAACCAATGATCAATCGGCAAGAATACAAGCAACCCAAGATCAGTCAAATTGAGTCATCTAACTCCTACAATAGAAACTGTGAGTTAGATGGCTCAATTATCTGGGAACAAAGGGTATTAGAGGTCAAGCTCCAATGGCAATATATCTTCTTTTACATCTAGCTTACTACACCAGTGATTCACAATGATTTAAATGATACCCAAATGAAATCTTAATGATCTCAAGAATCTTAGACAATTGCATCTTAGAATTTCTTTCAGTACATAATCTATACATTATATATGAAATTAACCAAAAATCCAAAAAATCTTAAGAAAAGTAAGCATCAAAAAGAGGAAAATTCATCCTTTTACCTGGTTAAGTGGATTATCAGGTGCTTTCTTCCATAGCTTCCATATCATATCCTTATACTGGGTGTGAGTGAGGCCAGGCTTCTCATCTTCATATTAGGCGGCTCTGCTTCTAGAAATTTTCGCCAGATGTGGTCAAAATTTCGCCACTTTTCAAAATTCTCGTAAATTCCCAAAATTTCGCCACTTTTCCCAAAATTCCGCCACTTTTTCCAAAATTTCGCCAATTTCAATTTTTTCGCCATTTTTCAAAAATTTCGCCAGACCCAATCTCACATTCGGCCCCACAAAATTTGAAAAAAATAAATAAATAAATAAAATATTATTAAATTCCGGCAAAAATTTGAGGCGAAAAATTATGGGAAATTTTCGCTTTTTAGGTAAAAAAAAAAAGTCAATGGCCATTTTTGATTTTTCATTTGGTCAAATGGCCATTTTGGTGAATTCCATTTGTATGTTAATTACCTGGATGAATGCGAAAGTCCCTTGTTAAAGAAAAGGAAAGTTTAGCTTTTAACATAAGGGTCCCAAGTACCTTCTTCCCCAAACATTCACATAAAAAACCCTAGGTCCCGAATCCAGAGAAATTCGTATCCCATACAAAGGGCTTTTGGAATAGGAGACTAAATCGAATGAGGATGAATGTTAATTACCTGGATTTGATCCTTAATCCGTCCAGATAGGTGCTGCTCGTGTTCAACCCACTGTCGCGACGAGGAGGGAGGAGTAGGGCTGTTTTGGGTGATGAGATCAAGTGGAATACGATTTGCGTTGGTGTGGTTGTGTGAGTATTAACTAGGTGTTGCGAACATGTTAGGCTAGATTATACGTTTCAATTCCACCCAGAGTACAAGTATCGATCCGATTAATGGCTTAGAATGGTTTAGGTTTTATTTGCATTCTAATCATTGAATTGACAGTAAATTGGGTCATAATGCACGATTGAAACTGTCTCATAACTGCTCGTACACATCCCTTGAAGTTATAACGCATCAATTTGATGATTTGGGAATCAATATTTTGCCCCTGTTGACTTTTGAAAGTCAAAGTACGGGAGAGGTCAAGAATGGGGGTTCAATATGATTGAGAGATGGGGGTTCAGTTCAAGGTTGAGGGGGTTTTTTGGCTTGGAAAGAGGCTCAAGACCAAACTATTATTAAGTTATAATTCATTTTGATTGTTTATATAATTGTTTTTATAAAGTTGTATAAAAATCTAGTTATCAAATATTTAAAAGGGATAAATTTCCTTTTTATAAAAAAAAATAACAAATGGCTCTTTAACAAATTCAATGTGCAGATAAATTTCCTTTTTTTATAAAAACTAGACTTGTTTGATTCAATCTAAACAAGTTTACATGGATCTATTTAATAATTGCAACATATATATCTTGTTTAAAACCATTCAAATATTTAGTATGGCTTGTTAAAAAATATATTAATATGTTTACATGCATTTATGAGTGATTACATATATATTTAATAGTGAATAAATACATATATGAAAAGGGATGTAAATACATTATTAAGCTTTTAAATTGTAGTAAGGTATGTATATAGATTTAGAAAATAATCTAGCATAATATAGATATAGTTGTTTAATAGAATAGTAACCATTATATAATCCCTTATATAAAAGTTTATTATTTTTGAATTTGAAACAACTGCATCAAATTGTATGTATGTATACTCATGAAATGGAGTTGATGAATAGGGTAATTTATTGTGGTGAATTGATGCAAGTCACATGAAAATGATATTACGAGTGTCGGAAAAGGTAAAATAAAGGCCGAAAATTCCTGAAGATTACATGCAATCAGACATAATAAATGTAGTTTGCCTGAGATACAATGAACTTTCAAAAATCATATCAAATTTACGTTTCACTTGGGGTTTGCCAGCCTGTTACACCTCAAGTATTTGTGAGAAATAACACATTTCCATTATACGTCGTCACCATACTTGTTACAAAATCGAAACATAATACCCATACTTGCAACTTGAAAACATTTAGTACCTATACCTGTTACTTTAGCAAAACCACAGAGACTATCCATGTAATTAACTCAAAATTTTATTTGGTTTAAAATTAAAAATCATTCCTAATTTGGATAATGTCATCTTCAATTCAAATTTTGTTTTAAAATTACAAGGAAATGATTATATTATTAATTTAAAATTCTACACACTTATATTATACTATTCAATTATCTTATTATATCGTCTTTCAAAAAATAAGATGGTGCCATAACAAGACTATGGAACCCCTATAGAAAGTGTGCTAGGGAATCAGAATTTCATATTACAGAATATACAATAAATTTAGAACAATTGATGTAAAGTAAATTATTCCTAATAATCAAGTAAGTCTACTCAATGATAATTGAATAATACAAATAAGTGTAACGAAATACAATCCCTAATAAGCACATGGTCAAGTAAGTCTAATTATTGATCATACAAAAACATATAAAAAACGGATCGCAACTCCACTGTTTGGTGGAGTGTCAATCGTCCATGGCTGTTACCCGTGCATGAATGTGCATGACGACATTGGAGAATGATCGGGTGAGTGCTTTAACCCTTCATATAGTTACCGAGCATGTTTTGTTTTGATGGCGACGAGAGGACTTAAACAATTTGAAGCGGTTACAATAACATTGCTAAACACAAAAAGAAACGTGGTGTAACACCTGCCCCCAAAACTTTTTATAATTTTTTGTTTCCCGCCTCTCTCCTATTAAATAATAATTAGCATGTCACAAGAGCGAGGTGAGGTTTTAAAAGTATGTATTACGTAGTTCAAGTTTTCGCCCGATTCACCAAGGAATATTTTGGTTGCCTCTGACTATATTTTTGCGATCTCTAAGCGGGATTTTCAGTCATCTATCCTTACCTTTCAACCAACCCCTTCGATTGACTTTTTTTATTTAAAAAAATAGGTTTGTTCATAAAATATTTTTAAAAATTGAACATTTCTTTCATTTTTTTTATAAAACATTTTTAAAAAGTAACTATATAACATTTATAAAATTTGTATTAAAAAACTACATGATATATAAATTTTTATCACTAAATATCTAATATTGCATTTATTTAACTCGTGTAATATACGAGGTTTCTAACCTAATTATAGTAATAACAAGAACAGCATAAAAGATAATAAAATAAAGAATGATGTCATATGTATGCCAACAACTACCATGTTTACCACACATAAAATTTAACGTAACTCTTTTATTTAGTATAATGATATAAATAAATAAATAATAAAACATAGACACTTTCAGCTTGGTATTGTTGGAAACAAAAATGTCAGTATTAAGAAGTTATTAATGACATGTGTCATGAAGAGTGTACAATCTAATCTATATATATAGAGAGGTGCAATGATTACAAAAATGAAAACTTTATCTAGATACAAGAAAGTAGATTATAACAATGCAATGCAATCCAGTTTCGTAATTAAAAAATATATAAAAATTATGGCTCATTAAGTTCTTTTTGATATAACAATCAACATATATATTTTTAAAGAAGCAAGCACTAAAAAATCATGATTCCATTCACATTTGTAAACAAAAACTAAAAGATCCCAATCCAAGAATATGGAACAAATGAATATTTGACTGAGAAGATGAATGAAAAAAAGGTTCGATGAATGAAAAAAGGAACTAAAAAGAATTAACCATCATCAAATGTAACAAAACTCCATGAATCACCACTGGATGTCGGTTATAATCTCCCAAAGAGCCTTGCTCAACAAAAAACCACCAATTTTTTTCAAGACATACTTGAACATTGAAGCTTTACCTCCTCCTTCAATTTCTTCATCTTTGCCTTCTTCTTGTTTCTTTTCATATTTGCCTTCTTCTGGAACAGGAGTCTTTGACTCGGTGCATGGCGCCGGCGGCATATGATCAGAAACGACCACATCGGTTTTCTTGATGGGTTTTCTTGCCGGCGGAACTAGGGTCTGGGTCGGGGTTTCTCTAACAGCCGGAGGGAGTAGGAATGGTCGGTTTATTGCCCCAGAAATGAGGGTTTTCTTCGGAAGTTGAGAGGGTATTCTTGCCGGCGGAACTAGGGTCTGGGTTTCTTTAACAGCCGGAGGGAGTAGGAATGGTCGGTTTATTGCCCCAGAAATGAGGGTTTTCTTTGGATGTAGGGAGGGTTTTCTTGCTTCCATAACCGCTGGAAATAGAGTGTGATTGCATGGTTTTCTGCCGTCAGTCATCAGCTTCACTTTAGGTTTCATAGAAGTTTTCATCATCCTACCTATGGCGGACCGAAATGCCATTCTTGAAATTGAAATTGAAATTGAAATGAAAAACCAAACCCACATATATATATATACATGTTGTAAACATGTCCGTACGTACAGGTGGTCCCCTTTTTTTGTAATTTGAAATTGAAATTGAAATTGTTGTTGTAAAGATGTCCGTACGTACAACCTAGTCCGGTTTCCCCTTTTTTTGTAATTTGTTTTCTTGGTGATGGCCCACTTTTGAGATGAGTTACAGATTTCTCTCACATCCCAACTTAACTAAGTTATTTTAAAATAACTCTTTTTTTTATGTTAATTTTTATTTATTAAATATAGTATGTACGTTTGTTGACAATCCATTATGTATTTATCATATCAGTGATTAATGTTTTTGAATCGTCACGATTGGGTTTTTTTTAAATAAAATATCATTCTTGTGAAAATGATAAAATTAAAAATAAGATAAAAACATACAAGAGTGTGTAAGAATAAGACAAATTATGAATCTCAAACCTAATAATATCAAATTATAGAGTGCTTATTATGAAGTTAATTAATGTAAAATGGAACAAAGTACAAAATTAGATAAGAGTCTTAACAATTAAAATTTTAAATTCGAATTGATGACCCCGATGACTAAGTAATGAGGGTTAAGTGACAAGTTCGGTTTACGTTGTTGGTTCCAGGTTTCAAGCCGGACTCTAACCGCGAACCAAACCGTTTATATCTCAAACCGGCTCACTTGCTTAGGATTAAGTGGTTTGGTCAGTTTAAAAGACTTTTGAACACTCGTTGATAGAACACAGGTTAACCGGAGGGTTTAATGGTTGCAGGTTTTGAAGCAGAAATGAGTCAAATATGGAGCTGTTGTTGTGTGCAATGGTGGAGGTGGTGCATCGGCATTTGTGGCGAAACTTATTGGCATGTTTTTTCTGTGTATTTTCTTCCTTCGTTATTGCCACTATAATAATATAAACAAATATAATAAGTTGGAATTGGATTACTTTTCTTAATTCTTTGAAATGAGCTTCTCAATCATATATGCTACATCCTGAACAATTACAATAGTGTAGGCACTTTCTTCCTCCACACTACTTCCAAATTCTTCTTTATTTTATTATGCTGTTGTTAGTATAACTATAACTAGAGTTGGTACCCGCGGCAGGTTCCAAAGAAAAACAAATAATCATATTTTAAAGTAGTTGTGGCTAATCAAGTAAATTTACAGTTACAATCAAAAATCAATTTTTACCTTGGTTAAAAGATAACATGGTTCTTCAAAGGATCATGCCCTACGCAAATTGTGCTTTAAAAAGTCCAAAACAACATAAACTAATTCATCTTTGTTGTCAGTGGTTAGCCCCTTGAATGATTCTTAACTCATGGTTGGGTATGATCTTTGGCAAACTCCAAAGCATCTTCAACTTGAATCACTTCATCAACTGATCAATGAACAGCCAATACCCTGCAATATTGGTCAACTTTAAGTCCCGCGTCATGCATGTTCGTGTTCCATTGGACTTCCCTTCGTCACACGAAACGACAATTTTCCTAGATAAACAGAAAAATAACTGTTATAAAAAAAGGGGGGGGGCAATCACAAAGTGTAAGCCAGCCTGACTCGACCCGTTTTCATCAACTGATCAATGAACAGACAATACCCTGCAATATTGGTCAAATTTAGATGCCAACTAAAAGAAGTACAAATACTTTTTTAGTGATTATGAATATATGATCTTTATCAAAAGTATTGACATGCACATAAGAATTAATTTGGGAGTTACCCAGGATGGCAATGACTAACCCTCTACTTTAATTGACCAACAAATACATCCAAAGGAAGAATATCACCACCCCCGGTTCCTAAAATGAGCAATGACCTTCGAAGCTTCCTTTTTTCTAATAAAACATAGTCCAACAAAGCATTTCCTCATATTTGTGTGGTAAATGTACCAATTCAATTATACGAAGATGGAAATAAAAGAATACAAACTTTTTCTTCAATGAAAACCATTTCATGCAAGTTTAATCAACCGACATATTTCCACCTTCAGGTTTAGTGAAAAAGTTTGTTTCATCAGTATACACAATGTTTGCTTGTTGAACTAACGCCATAGTGGTATGAGAAAAAAACTTTAAACGGGTCAAATCAACCCAAACACACTTTAAATGATCTTAATTATCAAAACACACTTTAAACGGGTCAAAACAACCCAAACACTTTAAATGATCTTAATGATCAAAACTCACTTTAAACGGGTCAAAAGAACGCAAAGACACTATAAACGATCTTAATGATCAACATACACTTTAAATGGCTTGTAAAATATTGTAAAGCAAAATAATCACAATTCATCATGGTAAGGTCGCTAGAGTTCCATACCTTTGTCAGTTAGAGATGATGATGATGATGATGCTCCTTTTTGTTCTTCTATCACAATTCATTAGGGTAACTTAGTTGTTACTCATACGATAAAAACACCTTCATGAAGTAGTAAACAACTCTAGAACTTATTTTTTTACGTAAAAAAAATGTTAATGTAACAGCAAACAACTATCATAGCTACATAACAGAAATGCAACAATTTTCTTGTATACTGACATTTATTAACAGATAATATAATTATGAAGTGGCAGAAATAATAAACATTGCAAATCTGTAGAAATAAATGCTCAAATCTCAATGTTCCAAAACATAAAGTCATTTGCATCACACATCTGGGTCCATAGAAAATGTCCCAAGTGAAGATATTCAGAATAAACCCATGATTCATGATATTTCTATTACCCCGTCCATGTTCACAGCCATTTTATCTCAATATAAAAATAATAAACTTGGTTGATAGAACACAGACAACCCAAAACCCGTTAAAACCACCATTTGCTATAGGTTGTTGGTTTTCATTAAAATGTATCCATCAAATTACTATAGGCACATATGCAACCCCCATAGTTAAATTTGACATATAAATTAATCTATAAAGTTCAATTAATGGAGATGTGTTGTATATAAAGATAAAAGAGAGCCCATAGGCATGATACCTCACATAATAGCACCAAAGAAATTAATGAAAACAGTGAACTACTTCATAAAGAACACTATAAGTAGCACTAAAGAACATCTTGACCATGATTAACAACATGTGCTAGTAAATTTCCTTGTACCTGAATCATTGCAGCTTGACCTTATATTCAGTGTCCATTTTATTTATAAAAGAAAATCATTAAATTGGTTATATGATCATTTATAGTCATTAGTTTAAAGACAATTTGATTACTAAATGTGGTTCTGAAATAATGTCACATAAAGCATTTATATGTACAGTTAATTTAAAATCATGTTATATTTAAGTCCCTATCAACTAATTAATACATGAAAACGATGTACTTGCTGATAGAAAATTGAAGTATTTGAATAAAAATCCCAAAAAATTGGAAGACTGATAGATAGGCTCTAATACTAAAATAAAGCAAGATTTAAAACTTCTGCCTAAACATCACACTTGTACAATACCAGATATCCTCAAGTAATGACAACAACTGAACACAACATGAGTGATGTTTGAGTGCTTGAGATGCACAAATGTTTAATATTGTAAATATGGACCTAAAAATGAAAGAAAGGATCAACTAATAAAGTAAATGAATCAATATAATTATTCTTAGACACTCAGTACTCACCTTTTTGAAGCCTTAGCTAACAGAAACCCAACCATGTTCATCCATGTTTCGCCTCAAGTATGTATCTTTGACCAGGTTCTCATTACTGCGGTCAGAACACTAGTTATTAAATCCTTGGTGCCACAGTAAATGTAAAGTTTCTAGTAATATCCAAAAAGTCAAAAACCATATCTTGTTTGTCATTTTAAAAAAGGTATACCTGAAATAGTTATCAATCTTAGCATAGGGGATCATGACCAGCCTAATACACTTGAGGCTGCAATGGTGGGACTAAAGGCATTGCTGGTGGAGCTGACAAGGAAGATAAATTATAGGAGCTGCCACATCTGTAAAAAAATAAAATTATAGGAGCTGCCACATCTGTAAAAAAACAAACCATTGAAACGTCTACTTGTGGCGGTTTCTCCACTTCTATCGCCGTCGTCGTTGAATTACACTCATATTGAAACATCATTCCTCTACTTGCTCCAGATTATAGCTAAAAAAACTTTATTTTAGCACTTTGAAAATTAATGCAAATCAACAAACAGTTAAATCAAATGAACCTATACATAATGAAGATTCAATCGATTACATACACTTAAATCAAATCAAATCAAATTAACATGTATACAGTTTTAAAGCAAACGAAGAATTCCAACCTGCAAACACAAAGTATAAACTGACCGTCATAAAAGAAGAAACAATTCTAACATGTATACAGTTTTGATGGTCAAACATAGAAATTGGGATTATGACTGTAAATGCAGAATCATAAGTGAGTGTATAACTGCTGAAAGCAAGACAACAAACAGAAAGCAGCAATTTGTATAATTCACTCCAACCTTGCAGGGGTCGATTAATATAATTAAAAATCACTATGCAAAACCAAAATTAAACATCAGTCGAGGCATTATTAATTATAGTCGTCATCATCGTAAAAAGCAAAAACATCAGGATTCAAAACTCTAATTAGGTGTACCGAAAATTAGTCAAATTTCTAGCCTGGATAGTTGAAACCCCTTTGGAACTGGAATTGCAGACCAGAGGTTGAAACCCTACCTGACTTGTTTTCAAAATCTGGAACAACAGAAATTAGGGGGTCTACCATCGTATGCTATTAATCAAATTAAAATCGTCAATCTGGGTTTCTTCAATGGAAATTAGGGTATTTGGAAAATATCACGGCCGTGGAGTGCGGGGCAAGATACGTAACTAACCGACCATAGGGCCTGGCCCAATTAGCCCTATTTATATCCAATCCTCTCCTTGCTTTGGCTCCAAGAATAAGAGATGGCGGCATCAATCATCCCGTCGCTGACTCGTGTACCATCTGCTAGAGGTGCACAAATCGGTTTTTTTTTTGAACCGGATCCGGTTCAGATCCGGACCGGTTCCGTCAAAGTTGGTCAATAACCGGATCCATTAGAACCGGTTCCGGTTCAGATCCGGTTCCGGGTGTGGAGACTTGGAACCTATTGGGACCGGTTCGGATATTTAGAACCGGACCGGTTAAAAAAAACCGGTTCCACCGGTTCCGAAAAAAAAAAATTAAAAATTAACAAAGACACACTATAAAATACATGTTTTATTTATTTTGTAGATTTTTTTAAGTTATTTAACAATAGTTCGTACAAAAAAAATACAAAAAACATAATTGAATCACAAAGCATTAATTATTTATTATGTTTTCAATATTCTTCGTCGTAGTCTTTGTAACATCGGTTTTCATTCTTCTTCGCTTGAGATACGTTGGGCTTCATCGTAAGCTTGTTCTTCGTCCGAAAGTGGAGTCGCCGCCCCATGTTCTACTTCGAATTCATGTATTTCTTGTTCAACGTCAAGCTCGCCTTCTAGTTTTGCAACATGTTGTACACGTTCGGCGGCATCCAAATGGTCCTTCAAGCAAATACACATCTCCATAGATTCCGGTGTAAGCCTCGTTCTTCGAATAGATAAAACCCTGCCACTAAGAGAAAAAGCGGATTCCGAAGCTACCATGGAAGCTTGGACGGTTAGTAGGTCACGGGCCATTGCGGCTAGAACGGGATATTGGGATTCCCTTCCTTGCCACCAACTCAAGATATCAAAGTTTTCAAACTCTTCGGATCTTAGAGTAGAAATAAAGTCGGTTGCTTGATATCTCCCAAGCTCGCTACTTGGTGTGGTTCCACGAGCTCGTTTAGTATTTTCGTTTCTTAAAGTGTTAAATAAATTTAGCATTGGGTTCCTTGAACTACTAGAAGTTGAACCCGAACCCATTGATTCACGTATGTTTGATGGATCACCACTTCCACCATATTTGCGTAAATAATAATCAAACATATTATTAAAAGCCGAATTGAAATCCCTTATTGCATTTGATTCAAAATTTGGGTCTTCCTCGAACATATTTAAATCATCCGATATTGATCCAATTAATGTTTCAACACCGGTTACATTAATCGTTGGGTTTAAGGCGGCCGAACATGTAACAACGGCCGGCATTTCTGAAAAATATTTTTTAAATTTAGCTTTCATAGGTTTTACCATTTTTTCAAAAATAGTGCCGTGATATTCAAACTCTTTTAATTTATTACATATTAAGTATAATTGTTGAAGTATTAGCGAAGACGTGGGATAATAAACTCCCGATAAACATGTAGTTGCATTTTTAAAAACCTCAAGCAAATTAGTTAGTTTCTCGATCATATCCCAACTTATATTATCAAATTTTTGTAAACAACGTTTCTTTTACACAAGTTCATAATGGAAATGTTTTAAAGTAATTCTTTGCCTTAAGGCCGATTCAAACATTTTCCAAGTCGAGTTCCATCTAGTAGGTACGTCCCAATTCGGACCTAAAAAGATGGAATCCGTTTGTTGGCACAAGTTTCTATAGTTTATATATCTTTTTTTGCTTGTGCTAAAAACTTCACGTAACATCACTTTAAAATTTTCTTTTACGTCTCTTATTTCTTGGACGTTTAGACCGTCTTGCACAACCAAGTTAATGATGTGTGCAACACATCGACTATGAAAAAAAACACCGTTACAAGGCGGTTCATATTTTATTTTTATTTTTTCGACCGCGTTTGTGTTATTTGAAGCGTTATCAAAAGATATTGAAAATATTTTCGGTTGAATTTTATAAATTTGAATTACCGAGTCTAAAATATAAAATAAGTTTTCACCGGTATGTGGATATCCAAAATAATCAAACGCAATCGTACGCTTCATCATTTGCCACGACTCCGGTTGAACCCAATGTGCGGTAACGCAAAGGTACGATTCGGGTAAACCATGTGGAGCGGACCAAACGTCCGTTGTTAAGTTAATGCCGGTATTTAATTTTTCAAAACCTAAAATTAATTCTTTTTTGGCTCTTTTCCACATTTTTAAACAATCTCTTCTCAAAGTAGAACGACTTACATTTGTGTAATTCGGTTGAAGCGTCTCTTGTATCATCCTCGTCAAGCGCGGATTATCAAAATGATCAAAAGGCAAGCCTTCTTGAATGACGAAATGTGTCATTCTCTCACGAACACTTTCGACATTGTATTGCCAAACTCCTCCATCCCTACCAATTTGAGTTTGATTTTCACATTCTTGAGTGTGTCTTGCGTGACTAGCAATATGTTTCCTTAAACTGCTATTTCCCGCCGCAGCCAAAAGTTTACCACAACGTTTGCAACGAGCCTTTTGCGAGCCGTTCGACATTTCGCATAAATCGAAATAAGCCCATATTTCTTGGTTTCGGGAGCAAGGAAGTATTGACACAACCGTAACATCGCTAGTAGAACCACCAACCGAATTTTGAGTGCTTGCGGAAGCGGAAGCCATGAGAGCGTTTTTTTTTTTGCTTAACGTGAGCGTTTTTTTGCGTTTTGAGAGCGTTTTTGAGTTTTGAGAGCTAGAATGTTGTGGTGAACTAACACAAACACCCAATACCTATTTATACTAAATTTCAATCCTTAAAAACAAAAAAAAAAACAAAAAAAACGGTCATAAAACGGCTATATAGCCGTTTTTTTTAACCCCAACGGCTAGAACCGGTTCCGAACCGGTTCCAAAATGTCCGAAAAAACCGGTTCCAAAAAATCCGATTTTTAACCGGTCCGTCAAAAAACCCAGAACCGGTCCCGGAACCGGCGGTTCTCATAATATCCGGACCGGTTCTAAAAAAACCGGTTCTCACCGGATCCGGTTTCGGATAATCCATCGGATCGGTTCCGGTTCCGGTTCTTTTGTGCACCTCTACCATCTGCTGCTGTAAGTGATTAATGGTTTGTTTTAACTTAATTGGTGTTTCTTTTAATTAACATCATCATGTCCTTTCAGTTGACTAGACGTCTATGGTCTTGGACACAAATGTTTTCACCGGTCAAGAGGATTAAGATCGAGGCGAGTTTAATCTTGGAAGGTTTTGAAGCTTCTGAGTTAAAAACTCTTCTTCCGTTGTTACAACAACATTTAAGTGCTGCTCAGGCTAAGAAAGTTGTGAACAAATATGCTGTCCCTCACCCCAATAGACATACACAACACCGTATGGACGCTAAAACTTCGGTATCTCCTTCCTTTCTTAAAAATAAACAATTAATATATCAAAGTCAATTAATAATCTTTTTATTTGTTATTAGGTTACCGTGCAAGGTTTTGAAGGTTCTGAGTTAGAAGATCTTTATACTTGGGCCGACCAACATACAAATGTTACTGTCGATAAAGAGCGCGGAGGATACACTGAAACTTTTATACCCTTTTTTAAATGAGCTAGCTACTTTGATTTGAGTTGAGTTGATTTAGTACCACCCAAACCCATCACTAATTAAATAGTCTTGTTTTTTTTCTTCTTATGTTATGTATCGGTTAATATGTAACTGAGACATGGTTTTTATTGGGACTCTTTTAATTTTTAAATTATATAATGTCTATAATAATAGTCCATTGATTTATAATATTCTGAAACCATTCTTTAAAGCTTCATTAAATGAAATCATGGTTTTGAATTACACAAAGCATCCATACATTTGAATTCCTATGTCACTGGAAGTATAACCTTAAAATATAATCAACCTAAATCATTTTGACATGTTATCTATCTATATAAAGAAACAAGAAGCTATTTAAAAAATAAACAGAAATCAAAATGGGATGCACCCACATCACATCTATATCTCTACTATCTAATAAATAAAAATGTTGTGGGACAATTCTCACTCAATGAGCTCTAAATATATGTTTTCCCGCCTAAATCACCATTACTCATTCTAACACACGCGGATCTTTATTTGGATCTGATTTAACCATCGAACGATTGTGTTTGCAGAAACCCTAATTGCAGTAACTCCTATCTCCTCTAGATCGAAAGACACCATCCTCATCTGAAATCAATCAGAGACTGTTTGTGTCTCTCTTTAATTGGAATGAATATCAAAGAACTAGATAGTTGTATTCGTTTAACAGGATAGTTAACCTATTTTACAACGATTAGGTTTTATGATTATAAACGTGATTTGTTTTATCTATTTTAATAAGGAATTTATTTTAATGTTTTTCTCCTTTGGCTAATTGATTTTTTTGTGTATTTGTTTCTTCTTTAAAAGATAGAGATGTTTCAAGATTTGGCTCCATTGCTGTGGAATTCCTTTGGTACTATTGTGGCTCTGTTACAGGTATGCTTTGTGTTACCTATAAGACGCTTTACTTATACTTTTCGTGCAGTGTAGATATCTATGGATTTGTCGTATATAAACCATAAAGTTGGCTGTTGTACCATATATAGGAGATCATTCTATGAATTCAGATCTGTCAGCCTTAAATACTATATATAATTATAATCATGTATTATCATGCTATATTACAGATGGGACTTTTGTTTCTAGAAGGTGATTGAAAACATAGATGATCATTGTTTTGTATATTGAATCACTGTATTTACATATATTTGTAGCTTTGAGAGAACATTTCAAGACAAACTTAGCTAGCTACTTATTATCTGAATTCTCTTCACAAGAGTTAAATAAAGATAGTTTGCTGCTTGAGAAGGAAAATGATCACTCAAATATTGTTAAAACGGATGATGAGTCGGACGAATTCTTTGATTTCTCATAACCTTTGTATGATAGATTAGAAAATAGCTAGGCTGCTGATAATAATCCTGGAATTTACACTCAGGTATGGTACCAGATATTTGTTACAATAATTTTTGGTCATATTTCTTTGAGCTTAACATGTAAATTTATCAATGTGCATCTATTATACATGTAGTCAAAAAACTTTTTTTTAGTTTTCAGGATGCCTATATTAAAGCATAAAAGAAGCATAAATTTGTATGTGATCAATTTACATTACATACCGGATCTATATATGCTGCAATGTAGAAAAAAGGTTGTCAAGACTTAATGACAATCTTATGGGACAAATATGTCTCACATAACTACACAATTACTCTTTCAGAAGATCAAACTGGTAATCTTCCCCACAGTTGGTCAACACCAGAACCTTCTTTGTTTCAACTTCAGGAGAAACCTTTTTGGATGATCGTAAGAAGGTTAAATTCAGTTACAGTTGTCTCAATTTTTTTAAAAATAAAGAAAATAATCCTGCATATGAGTTCAAGATGTTGGTTGTCATGTAACTGTTGCAGATCACAGCAGAAAGTACGTTGTTGCAAACTGTTGTAGTTGACTGGTTGAGAACTGGCAACGAGAAAATCCTCATGCTAATCGACCTGGGAATATTGTTCAGGTTGGTCTATTAATTAAATTTCTATTTCTCTTATATGAATTAAATTCATAAGATTTATTCTACAGAAATGGCAGCTGATAGCCGTCTAGAATTCTTCATTATTGTTAACTTCCAGGTTGTTAAAACTATGGTAGTATGGTTTATATAAACACCGATTCAATTAACCATATGAAGGGTTAAAAACTAAAATATATTATCATTGTTGTTAAAAGTCAAGAATCGCATTGACCGGTAATTTAAGCTTAATGTCATCATGAATCATTCTTCTCAGGTTATAAAATTTTAGTTTTTGTTTCTTGATATTTGAATAAACAGGGTGCATATGTTGTAAATCCAACTTTTACTGAGAGAAATGGTGAGTTTGGGCGGTCATGCCACGTGTCACATGGTGATTGGATGGTTTTTTTCTTTCCTTTTTTTTTTATTTTCCTAGGATTTATGTGTATAAACAACTAAATCCAACTTTTACACGCGGATCTTTTTCTTTTCTTGACCCGATCCGCCATTTTGACGCCTCTCTTTCCTGTTTCTCGTCATTTTCTCTCAAAAAACCCTAAATCCAACTTCTGATCCGTATGAATCCTCTACTATCTACCTCATCATTTTTTTGATTCCAAATTGCAGGTAAACTTTCAAGTTCTATCATTGCTTTCATTATGTGTCGTGATTCATAATTTTCATTATTTTTTGTTTTTTAAACCAAATCGTCGTTTTTTTCATTTTGATTATGTTCTACCCAAGTATTATCTGTTGGTTCATGTTGTATTACAAAACAAATATACAAAATCTTAATATTAATTTTTCAATTTACTTTTTGTTTTTGTTCTAGGGTTTATGTCACAGACGGATTTAATTTTTTTGTTTAATTTTCTTTTTTGCTGTTATCTTATTAAGGGGTTTTCATTGATGTATATTGAATTTTATTTACTTGATCTATAAGGTCAATCTTCTTTTAATTTGTGTATATTTTATGCTAATTCATTTTTAGTTGTCGTTTACTTGATGCCTTTGTATAGAGGTGGAAATATGGTTAATTCTGGTTGTCTAATAAGTTTCTGATCTGTTATTGGATTGATTTAATAAGGATTCTGATTATGTTTCAATTGTTTAGGTTTAAATGGTTGGATTATGTTTAAATGGAAACTAAACAACATTCTTTACATGCCTTAATTCTTGATTCATGCCTTAACATTTATAGTTCTTAACCTTTATGAAATTGAAATCATTTCGCTAATCATATAATAACAGAAATACACTTTGGGTGACTTTTGCCTTTTTTTGACTCATTTGACTCTTGCTTCGTCTTAATCTTTGTTATACCTATTTGACCCGTTAAAAGATAATATTGGACCCAAATCAAACCATTCATAGGTAAATGAGTCAAAATGACCACCTTGATTTATTGCTTTGACTAATGATAGTTGACTTAATTTTTTCTGATTTTGGACTCGCAATTACGGGGAGATTCATGACAAGACCAGCATAAAGCTTTCAAGTTCATTAGGTTATATAGCTCCAGAGTACCTTTTAGATGGTATGCAATACTTTATTTTTATTCTAATTTTTTTAATTGATTTATTATTTATATAACAATAGTACAATGAATCTTTTACATGTAAACTTATTGATAAAATATAAGGGTTGTTTTCATTGATTATACATGTTTCAAGTGATTTTAGAGGTGGCGGAATGTGTGCGGGTGAGGAGTGTTTTGACATGGAATATTATTTATAGAACGTTAATTCTTTTTAATAAATATTTAGATTGTTAATTCTATTATGTAACATTTAATATCAATCATTAGTAATTTTTTTTACATATTTTTCACCCGTGTAGTACACGGGTTACTAACCTAGTCTATACTATATAATAAATAAAGGTTTTTGTATGCCACGTGTCATCACCATATTCAATCTCATCATTTTTTTCCCGCCTCTCTCTCTTATTAAATGCACCATATCTTTTAATAAATTACTAATTATACTAATAAAACACATTTATTTTAAATTATCCTTTATTATAAAAAAACTTTGAAATCTAATTATGTAATTTTTATTTTCAATCAAATAGTAAATGAAAGTCAAATTACATTAAATAATAATTGAATTATTTCCAAAACCCATTATATATTATTTTTTATATATTTTGAATTTTGTTTTATATCCTTAATATATGTAAAGTAATATATTTTTACACTTGTAAAATACATAAATAAAATTTAAGAAATTTATGTATTGATATTTTTCACCCGTGTGTATTACACGGGGTCTAAGCTAGTATGTTATATAGATAGAGTCTAATAAGTTTTTTAGTTTTATATTTTTAATTGATCAAATATTTTTTATAGGGTAAAACAGTCATTTCATTTCCGTTTAATAGAATAACCAACGAAAGTTAGCCTTATGACACAAACTCGTTATAAAATTAAAAGTATAAAACCCAAATATATTTATGTAAACTCTTGGTACCAAATCTGTTACTTTTCATAAATCACAGGACTAACCATGTAGTTAACTCTTGATTCTATATGAAAAAAAAAGAAAATAATTATACAAAGAGTCTCCATTTAGAGTTCTAGTATATATAGATTAGATAGACCACCACCATACAATATCCAACCCTTATTCCATATCCATGGAGAATGATGTTGTGGTGGTGGTTGTGCCTTTTGTAGCCCAAGGTCATCTCAACCAACTCCTCCACCTCTCCCGTCTTCTTGCCGCCTACAATCTGCCGGTCCATATCGCCGGAACCACCACCCACAACCGCCAAGCAAAGCTTCGTATCCATGGCTGGAACCACAACTCCAACACAAATATCCATTTCCATGAATTCAAAACACCAGAATTCGAATCTCCTCCTCCAAACCCTAATTCTTCCACCAAATTCCCATCACACCTTATCCCATCATTCAAAGCATCATCTCATCTCCGGGAACCATTTGCAAAACTACTCGCCACAGTTTCAAACACCGCTCGGCGAGTTGTTGTTATTCATGACTATCTAATGAGCACCGCGGTTCAAGATGTAGTTTCATTTCCAAACGTTGAAGCCTATGTGTTTCATTGTGCATCGGCTTTTACGACGTTTTCGTACATGTGGGAAGAGAAAGGAAGACCATGTTTAGATGATGTTGAAACCTATATACCACTTACAAAGATCCCTATTCTTCAAGATCTCATCCCACCAGATTTTATGGAATTCATTTATTCACATGTGAACTGCCATGAGTTTAATTCGGGCAATATTCACGATACTTGCAAAGTATTTGAGGGTAAATTCATCAATTATATTTCGAAAGAAGGGCTTTCGGGTAGCACAAAGCAATGGGCACTTGGCCCTTTCAATCCAGTGTCCATAAACAATAACCAAGAGACTAGAATTAAACGTGCGTCACTTGAGTGGCTCGATAAACAGGTTCAAGACTCGGTGATATACGTTGCGTTTGGCTCGACAACTTCAATCTCCGATGAGCAGATTCATGAACTTGCTATTGGATTAGAGAACAGTGGGAAAAAGTTCATATGGGTGTTAAGAGATTCCGATAAAGGTGACATCTTCAAAGGAGAAAGTAGGAATATTGAATTGCCAAAAGGGTTTGAAGAAAGAATTGAAGGAAAAGGTTTGGTGGTAAGAGACTGGGCACCACAACTAGAGGTATCGCGACGGGTGGATTCATGAGTCATTGCGGGTGGAATTCGAGCATGGAGAGTATTACGATGGGTGTTCCGATTGCTGCTTGGCCTATGCATTCGGACCAACCAAGAAACGCTACGCTAATAACCGATGTATTAAAGATTGGTGTAAATGTAGGGGATTGGGGGCTTTGTGGTGAAGTGGTTACATCTTCGGTTATTGAGGAAACTATTAGAAAATTGATGGATTCTGATGAGGGAAATGAGATGAGGAAGAGAGCTAAGAAGATTGGTGAAAATGTTAGGCAATCTGTGGAAGAAGGTGGTGTTACAAGCTTGGAGATAAATGCTTTTGTTGATCACATCACTAGACAATAAAAATGTACTTTGATTTCAGTATACTGATTTATTGACATATGTGTTTAAAATACAGAAAACCTTTCTATGTATTATATAATCATTAAGTTTTGATGAACATCACTGCTCTTAAAACAGGACCGGAACCATCTATACAATTGATCTGGTTAAGGACAGATGAACAACTTTCATTTGGGTAGCGGACCGTTAAGCGTGTCATGGTGGTCCGCGATCAGACACGTGTCTGACACCTGTAACCCCATCATTACTTCATTCATCCACATGTAACGTACCGTTAAAGGTCTGGTAGCGGTCAGCTTGTGAAAACATGAGCAATCAAATGAATCATAATCTCTACGTTCATAAAAGCTTCAAAACTGAAGTGTTTTGCAAATAAAATTCAATATTAATTATCCCAATACCAACCTATTTAAAAGACGTTAAAAGATAAGACTAAACAAAAGATAAACACTTAAGAAACAAATAAGGAGACAACTACTAACAAATATGACAAACGTAAATTAATTTATATAAACTTCAATCTTCACGCAACCAAATGGATTAATCCATTCAATCCAAAATAAACAATGCTAATGCGTCTTACTCTCCGTCTTAAAAAAAAAACCGGTCCACAAGTTTTGCTTTCAAACTAAAGCCACACGGGTTGAAGAGAATATCATGTCTTTTCTTGTTCACTATGATCAATTTGACCAACTTAAATAGTTCAGCTTTATGATTTTCATGGTTCGCTTTTTGGACCTATAGCAATATTGATTTGTATCACAATTTGAGAATTAAATATCTTTGTCACCTATTGGATTAATTTTGGAGAAAGAATATGTGAAAATATTTTACACCGTTTGAATTTCGTCGACGGGACTATTCGGTTGAGAACTATCTTCCAAAAAGATCTTTATCGTTGAAATTAGAATTATTGACGATTATCCATGCCTTTTCAAAATTGGCATTATCCAAGTTATTGGTAGAAACATTCAAACCATGAAGTTTCCAAACCGGATTAAACAATATTCCTTTTCAAAATTGGCATTACGTTCTTCCTTCCCATCCTCTTCTCTCTCCTCCTAACCTAACCATCCAGCCAGGTCCTAAGAATTCATAAAACATTTTAATTTTAAGATAGGGACATGTAAAAAAAATCCTCGCCTCTATATATTGAATTTAAAAAAAAATGCACACACACACATATATATAGGGGAGAGTTCCAGAGAAAACCACAAGTTAGGCGAAAACCGAGAAAACCACTAAAAAAAACCAATTTTACCCAATCATATAATAATTTTTTTTTTGTTTTATTTTATTTTTATTTATTTATAAGAGTATCAATGTAATATTAAACATTTTTACACATAGTGTTACGTATACGTAAACATAAAACAAAAAATTTGTGGTTACGTATATGTAAATCAAAAAAAATTGTTTTTGGATACGTATACGTAAATAAAAAAAAATTGCCTAAAATGATGTGGTTTTCTCAGTTTTCGCCTAACTTTGTGGTTTTCTCTTGATCCCTCCCCTATATATATATATATATATATATATATATATATATTAAACTTTGGGCCTCATGAGACCACCACCTTAACACTTTCATGAAAACAACAAATTTACAATGGTTTCTTTAGGTATGTTTGATGAATTTCTGAACGGGTATTAAGTGGTTGACGTTGGTCAACCATGGTCATCGGGGAGGAAAACAAATTAAAAAGGATGTGTATTTGTAAGAGAACGTTAAGTATTTAAGTGTTAAGGATGAGAGGACCGCTTCAAAAAGGAATAAGCTTCTAACCGCTTCAAAACACAATCTTTTGAAGCGGTTTGTAAGAAAGTAGTTTTAAAGTAGCTTTTAGAGGCGGTTTTTGTTTGAAATAGGTTTTTAAGGTGGTTTTTTTTACCTGCTCTAAAAAATGATTTCTGATTACCTCAAAAGATCACTTGTGTACTAGTGTCATCTTCTTCCTCTCGAATGGGAACTTCTTAACAACTTGTTGCCTTCGTAAAAAAGCCCTTGATCTTGCAAATAGTTTTGAATTCTTGTTGCTTCCTTGCTCAAAGAAAATAAATCAATCAAGGAAATCTACCCAGGCAATGAAGGTAGTATCGACCTGAATCGTGCATGTCAGTTATTCAAGAGGGTCATGACAACAATGGGCAAGAAACGAGTTGACATTAATCCTTTTGAACCCGGTGGATTGTCTTCTAAGTTTTCAAGGCTTGTGGTTGAGTTTTTTTAACCTTGGGAGTATGATGCTAGAGCATGGGCATATGATACAGATGGAGTTATGGATCGAGATACATGGATTTATTATTTGAATTTTAGTTATCTAGTTGGGTATATCCTTTCGTTTAGTTGTTATCATCTTTAAATTGTTTGAGCTCTATAAATACCCTTGGATTCAGGCTCGGCTCAACCTTTACAGGGAGGAAAAAAACATTTTTTTTCTTAAAGTCAAAACACATAGTAATATAATGATTCACGTTTTTTGTGTACAAAATTTAAAAGGCATACAATCATAAATATTAAAGTTGAAGTGAGTTTTTACTACAAAGAAAACTCCTCTATATATACTGACTAAGTTAGAAACCCCGTGTATTACACGGGTTGAATAAATCCAATGTTATATACTTAATAATAAGAATTTACATATTACATATTTATATTATATTACATAGTTTTTTAATACAAGTTTTAAAAACGTTATATAGTTACTTTTTAAAAATGTTTTATAAAAAGAATGAAATAAATGTTCAATTTCTAAAAATGTTTTATGAACAAACCTATATTTAAAAAAAAAACGTTTATAAAAACAAGGATTATTGGATTTTAATAATCCCACCTTTTACCAATTGGCCAATAATAATCTCAACTGAGAATATTCTTACCACCGGTCTCTACTTTCAAACTATTTTTTACATTGGACCCCTCGTTAAAAAAACTTAACGCCGTTAGAGTTTATATGGCGTGGACATCTGCAAACCGCCGGAAAGTCTAGCCAAGCTAGCAGTGGTCTCGTGGTGGCTTTTGAAATTGGCTCTGGTGGTGTTTAACTGGTCGCGTGAGTCCGGAAAGTCCAAACAGAGACAACGGTGGTGTTTAACGAGACCAGTTAAATAAACCCGTGTATTACACGAGTTGAATAAAATATAATGTTATCTATTAACAAATACGCTTTGTCAAAATTGAACAATGTGAATCCTTATTATAATAAATGATTACAAAAAATGGCACTTGTCATCACCATATTTTTTCTCACCAAAATCTTCTAATTTTTTATATTTTAAGTAAGATTAAATTTTAAATTAATTATGTCAATGTTTTTATTTTTCAAAAAAGATAGTATAAAAATTGAAACAAATAATTAAATTAATTGTCTAAAATAGTGGAGTTTATTATTAATAGGAGAGAATGACGAGAAAATAAAAATAAGGAGCCATAGAAATGTGACAAGTGTCCTATTAATTTATTTGTTTATTAAGTAATATAGATATAGATTATTAAAAAAAGAAAGGTGTATTTACTAAGAGAGAGAGAGAAACGAGAAAAAAATGGAGAGAAGAGATGTGAACAAGACACGTGATATAAATGATTTTTATTTATTATACAGGTATATGTCATCTTTCCGATAGTTCAGGTGGTTTGAAGATGCCGTTCGAAAAAAAAGGTGGTTTGAAGATAAGACCTTCCTTCCCTAACCGAAACAGTTTATTGTCTGTCAAAATACGAAACTTGTAAGAGTCTATATTCTCATTGATATAAAGAAGAAATTACAAGGGAATATAAATAATCAAAGTAATAAAAACAATATCGAGATATACATGGAAAACATAACAATAATATCTATTCTATGTTAAACGCCAATACCCCCTTCAAGCGAAAAGGTGGCGGTCCAACACGAAGTTGAGTGCGAAAATGTTCAAAAAGCGGACATGGTAGGCTTTCGGTGAAGATATCCGCAACTTGAAGCTTGGTAGGAATAAATTTCGTATACAGTTTTCCAGAAGACACTAATTCCCGAATGAAAGTGATAATCAATGTCGATGTGCTTAGCCCGTTTATGAGAGATTGGATTTTGGCTAAGAAATAAAGCGCTACGATTATCACACAATATGGTTGGGCGATCTGGGGGCAAAGCGTGAAGCTCCCGAAGAAGATGAGTAATCCATATAATTTCAGCAGCTGTGTTTGCCATTGCACGATACTCAGATTCGCAGCTGGAACGAGACACTGTCGGTTGCTTCTTTGCACTCCATGAGACAAGATTACCACCTAAATAGATAGAGTACCCGTAGGTGGAACGACGAGTTTCAATACATCTTGCCCAATCCGCATCTAAATATCCCACAAGTTTAGTAGTAGACGGTTTATCAAAGGTAAGGCCAAATGAAATGGTACCTTTGACGTAACGCATTATACGCTTCACAGACTGAAAATGAGTCGTAGTGGGAGAGTGAAGAAATTGACTTGCCTGATTCACGGCATAGGCAAGATCCGGCTTTGTTATAGTAAGATATTGAAGCGCCCCAACAAGCGAACGATATAATGTGGGATCATGGAACAAAGTGCCTTCAGAAGAGAAAATCTCAGTCGTGGAAAGAGGTGTAGCTGCGGGTTTTGCATCAAGAAGACCCGCACGTGATAAAATATCATGTGCATATTTGGACTGTCCAAGAAAGAGACCTGCTTTTGTATAGGAAACTTCAAGACCCAAGAAGTAATTTAGGCCACCCAAATCTTTAATGGTAAATTCCCGATTCAGACGAGAGATGAAACGTTGAATAAAAAGTTCATCATTTCCCGTTAAAATGATATCGTCAACGTAAACCAATAGATAAATGATGCAAGAACCTTGTTTGAATACAAACAGAGAGGTATCGGACTTGCTGCATGTAAATCCGATAGTAAGAAGAAAAGAACTAAGACGTTGAAACCAAGCTCGCGAAGCTTGTTTCAAGCCGTATAATGCCTTTTTGAGGCGACAAACATGATTCGGTCGATTAGGATCAATGAATCCGGCGGGTTGCTCCATAAAAACGGTCTCAGTGAGAGTGCCATTTAAAAATGCATTCTTAACACCGAGTTGATGAAGATGCCATTGGTGAATAGTAGCTAGAGCAAGAACGATACAGACCGTTGAAGCTTTGACAACGGGACTAAAGGTAAGAGAGTAGTCTAACCCCGGAACTTGAGTGAAGCCTTGAGCTACTAAACGAGCTTTAAAACGATCAATTGACCCATCAGAATGATACTTGGTG
Source organism: Smallanthus sonchifolius (assembly GCA_023525975.1). Lineage (NCBI taxonomy): Eukaryota > Viridiplantae > Streptophyta > Magnoliopsida > Asterales > Asteraceae > Smallanthus > Smallanthus sonchifolius. Next base: position 1,896,163 of record CM042045.1, on the reverse strand, counting down.
CGATATACCCATTTAGAGCCAACAACATTTGAATTTTGTGGCCGGGGAACAAGATCCCACGTTTGATTTTGTCGCAAAGCACTCATTTCCTTGTTCATTTCTTGATCCCATTTCGGACTTTTAGCAGCGGTTTTATATCCTTTTGGATCTGTGGTAGCAAAAAGAGCATGATGAAGTGAGCTTGTTTGAAGAAAAGCTAAATCGGCAAGATGGCGGGGTTTGAAAATCCCCGATTTAGACCGTGTAGTCATGGAGTGAGTTGAAATAGGAGGGGGTGTATGGAGGGTAGTGGAAGGTGCAACCGGTGGGTTAGTATCCGAGGAGGTGCTAGTGGATGATGAAGTTTGTTGGATGGATGAAGTAGGTTGGATGGGTGAGGTAGGTTGGATGGAGGAAGTAGGAGTGGAAGTAGCAGAAGATGGTGTGGAAGTGGCAGAATGTTGAGGGCAAGAACTGCATGGGGTTGGTAAAGTAGGTTCATGCAATTTGGTTGAAAAAATGGGTTTGGCAGGTGATGTAGATGTAGCTGGCAAGTCCTCAAAATTTGAGAAAATAAGAGTTGCTTCATTGACAGGAGAAACGACACCACTGAAAGGAAAAGTAAGCTCGTCAAATTGAGCATGGCGTGTAACGTAAACACGTTTCGTAGAAGGATCGAGACACCGATATCCTTTATATTGAGGACTATATCCTATAAAAATGCAAGATGCACTTCGTGGAGCAAGCTTATTTTTGGCATAGTCCTGAAGATAGGGAAATACACGACATCCAAAAATGCGAAAATTTGCATATGTTGGAAATGTGCAAAATAAGAGCTCAAAAGGAGACTTGTTGCCAAGCAATGGGGATGGTAGCCGATTAATAATATACGTTGCTGAGACAAAAGCATCAATCCATAAAGAAGCTGGAGCATGAGCATTGAAGAGCATAGAAAGTCCGGTCTCTGTAATATGCCGATGTTTTCGTTCGGCTCGCCCGTTTTGTTGAGGCGTGTGTGGGCAAGAGAGACGATGATGAATGCCATGATCCAATAATAGTTGTTTAACCCGATGGTTTGTGAATTCCGTTCCTCCATCACTTTGAAAGATCTTAAGCTTGCAAGAAAACTGTGTATGCACAAAACATATAAAGGCCACAAACACATGATAAAAGTCGGATTTAGCCTTTAATGGGTAAAACCAAGTGAAACGCGAGTAATCATCCACAAAAATAGCATAATAAAGAAAACCATCAGTTGAAACAACTGGTGAGAGTCCCCATAAGTCACAATGGATTAGGTCCAAAACATGTAAAGAACGTTTAGGGTTTTGCATAAATGGTAAACGATGAGTCTTTGACAATTGACAAGTAGAACAAAAACTCGGTTTTGGTAATAAAGAGGTAACAGACAAGTGTCCATGCTTATTTAATAAAGAAATAGTATCAAATGAAACATGCCCTAAACGTTGATGCCAAAGCTCATAAGATGCCCGTAGGTGAGTAGAACGCGCAACAGCTATAAATGCTTTGTGTCCCTGTTCAAGAATGTATAACCCATTTTCACAACGACCCCTTGCTAGAACCGCCTGTGTGGTTCGGTCCTGAATGTCAAAAAAAGTATTAGAAAATTTAATATCAACAGGGGAGTCCGATGTCAATTTACTAATAGATAGAAGATTCTTTGTGAGATGAGGGACCACAAGAACATCGAGTAAGGGCAAGTTATGCAAAGAAGAGGTGCCCATACTAGATATCGGTAATGATTGACCATTTCCAAACGTGACATAATTGTTACCGTTATAAGATGTAGGCGTGGTGTCAAGATGATCAGAGGAGGGTGTCATGTGAGCCGTTGCCCCGGAGTCGACATACCAATCTGGAAAATTCTTTGTGACATGGCATTGGGCGTGGAACGCTTGTGCCAAGTTGGCGTCCAGATTAGGTGGCCGATTTGCAAAGGTGGAGAGATCAGGGCAAGAGGAGGCATAATGACCCTCCTTTCTGCAGAGTTGGCAGTGGGGAAGGCGGCGACCCCGACCTCTACCACCAGAAAGATTGTTGCCACGATACTAAAAGCGACCACGACCACCTCGGTTAGAAGAGAGGTTACGAGTCTGGTGAGCAATGAAGGCAGCCTACGGAGTTGATGTCGGACCATGGAGGGACTGCGTAATCAACTCGTGATTCTCTGCTTGTGACAGGAGAGCACGAAAGGATGGGGTCGTTGGAAGAACTGCCGTACGTGCAGTAGAAAAACTTTCGAATGAAGACCCGAGCCCATAGAGAAACCAGTGACATTTGTCGGTATCATCAACCGGGAATGAGAATGGCAACAATCATCAGGGTGGTAATGGGAATGGTAATAACCACCAGGGTGGAAATGGTAATAACAACGGAAATGGTGCAAAGGGCCGAGCATTTGTGATTGGATCGGGAGAAGCTCGGAATGATCGGAACGTGGTGAACGGTATGTTTCTCTTAAACGATCATTATGCTTCTGTACTTTTTGATACTGGCGCCGATAGAAGTTTTATATCTAGAGAACTTAGTGGTCAGTTAGGAATAAACCCAACTTTACTAGAACATCATTATACCGTAGAGATAGCAGACGGTAAAGTAATCGAGGCAACCCACGTTCTCAAGGGATGTCAGTTAGAACTTTCTGGTCACAAACTTGACATCGATCTCATGCCAGTTACACTTGGCAGTTTCGACATAATTGTGGGCATGGATTGGTTGTCTGAAAACCAAGCTGAGATCATCTGTAGTGAGAAAATCGTTCGTGTACCCCTTCCTAGTGGAGAAATCCTATCTGTTCAGGGTGAAAGAAGTGGTGCAGCCATGGGCATCATATTTTTCATGAAGGCCCAGAAGTGTCTGCGAAAGGGTCATACCGCGATATTGGCCCTTGTTGCTGACAAGTCCACCGAGGAGAAAAAGTTAGAAGATATCCCTATCGTTCGCGAATTCCCAGAAGTATTCCCTGAAGACCTACCTGGTCTTCCACCTCATCGTCAGGTCGAATTTCAGATTGACCTAACACCCGGAGCATCGCCTATTGCTCGGGCACCTTACAGACTGGCACCAAGCGAGTTGCAGGAACTATCCACACAACTGCATAAGTTGTTGGATAAAGGTTTCATCCGACCGAGCTCATCGCCATGGGGAGCTCCAGTCCTATTTGTCAAAAAGAAAGATGGAACTTTCCGAATGTGCATTGATTACCGAGAGTTGAACAAAGTAACAGTCAAGAACCGCTACCCCCTACCCCGCATTGACGATTTATTCAACCAACTTCAAGGGTCAAGTTTCTACTCGAAAATCGACTTAAGATCTGGATATCATCAGCTGAGAGTTCGAGATGAAGATATATCCAAGACTGCATTCAGAACCCGGTACGGCCATTTCGAGTTTTTGGTTATGCCATTTGGATTAACTAACGCACCCGCGGTGTTCATGGACCTCATGAACCGTGTGTGTAAACCCTATCTGGACCAATTCGTCATTGTTTTTATTGACGATATCCTCATATATTCTAAGAGTCAGGAAGAGCATGAGGAGCATCTGCGTTTGATCCTTGAACTACTGAAACAGGAGCAACTGTACGCGAAGTTTTCCAAATGCGATTTTTGGATTCGCGAGGTTCAATTTTTAGGACATGTGATCAATGAGAAGGGAATACATGTCGATCCAGCCAAAGTGGAAGCTATTAAGAATTGGGCAGCACCAACAACTCCAACCGAAGTTCGGCAATTCCTAGGATTGGCCGGATACTACCGTCGTTTTATCGAGGGATTCTCAAAGATTGCCCAACCCCTCACCTCCTTAACCCAAAAAGATAAACCCTATAATTGGAGTGAGACTCAAGAATCAGTATTCCAGCTACTGAAGCAGAAACTATGTAGCGCACCTATCCTGTCTCTACCAGAGGGAACAGATGACTTCGTGGTGTATTGCGATGCCTCCATCCAAGGTCTCGGTTGTGTGTTGATGCAACGCGACAAGGTTATCGCATACGCTTCTCGACAGTTAAAAATCCACGAAAAGAACTACACGACTCACGATTTGGAGTTAGGAGCCGTGGTGTTTGCACTCAAGATATGGAAACATTACTTGTACGGTACCAAGTGCACCATCTACACCGATCACAAGAGTCTTCAGCATATTTTTGAGCAGAAGGAGTTGAACATGCGTCAACGTCGTTGGATCGAGTTATTAAACGATTATGATTGTGCAATCAAGTACCATCCGGGCAAAGCTAATGTGGTAGCCGATGCCCTAAGCAGAAAAGAAACTAAACCCCGACGGGTTAGAGCATTACAACTCACTATTCATACAGGATTACCCGAACAGATCCGTAATGCCCAACTCGAAGCCTTAAAAGAGGAGAACTTATCACTTGAATCCACTCGTGGTATGGAGAAACAACTTGAGGTTAAAGCAGATGGTATTCGTTATTTCGCGGAACGAATATGGATACCAGTATATGGAAACCTAAGAGATCTAGTCATGGATGAACTCTATCCATCCGGGATCCGACAAGATGTATCACGATCTCAAGGTTTTATATTGGTGGCCGAACATGAAAGCCGACATAGCCACCTACGTGAGCAAGTGCCTAACTTGTTCCAAGGTCAAGGTGGAATACCAAAAGCCATCCGGATTACTTCAACAACCGGAAATCCCAATGTGGAAATGGGAGCAGATTTCCATGGATTTCATAACCAAATTACCCCGAACCCCTTCTGGATGTGACACAATCTGGGTGATAGTGGATCGCCTAACCAAATCAGCTCATTTCCTTGCTATCAAAGAGACAGACAAAATGGAAAAGTTAACTCGTCTCTACCTTAAAGAAGTAGTATCTCGACATGGAGTTCCAATCTCCATCATTTCTGATAGAGACGCCCGATTCACCTCACACTTTTGGAAATCATTATAGAAAGCTCTAGGCACGCGCCTAGATATGAGCACAGCGTACCATCGTCAAACAGATGGCCAGAGAGAGCGTACCATTCAAACCCTAGAAGACATGTTACGAGCTTGTGTGATCGATTTCGGAAACAGTTGGGAGACTCACTTACCTTTAGTGGAGTTCTCTTATAATAACAGCTATCATACTAGCATTAAAGCCGCACCGTTCGAGGCTTTGTACGGGAGAAAGTGTCGATCACCACTTTGTTGGGCTGAAGTTGGAGATAGTCAACTTACGGGTCCTGAACTTGTGCATGAAACCACAGAGAAAATAGTACAAATCCGAAATCGTATGGATGCAGCTCGTGACCGTCAAAAGAGTTATGCAGACAAGCGCAGAAAACCGCTAGAATTTCAAGTGGGCGACAAAGTGTTATTAAAGGTTTCACCTTGGAAAGGTGTGATTCGTTTCGGGAAACGAGGAAAGTTAAACCCGCGTTACGTTGGACCATTCGAGATAGTGAAAAGGATTGGTCTAGTAGCACATCAACTGAACCTACCAGATACACTCAATGGAGTGCACAATGTCTTTCATGTTTCAAACCTAAAGAAGTGCCTATCAGATGAGACACTTGTAGTTCCACTCGAGGAGTTGGAAATTGATGAACAGCTACGTTTTATTGAGGAACCAGTTGAGATCATGGACCGAGAGGTCAAGACTCTCAAGCACAGTAAGATACTTATTGTCAGAGTTCGCTGGAACTCGAAGCGTGGACCGGAGTTCACGTGGGAACGAGAGGATCAAATGATGAAAAAGTATCATCACATGTTCAAACATTCAACGGCAAACGCGGAAGGTACTAGCTAAATTTCGAGACGAAATTTATTTCAAAAAGGGGATGATGTGACAAACCTAAACTTTTTGTTTCAGACGTTACGGACTTCGTTTAATTTTCGGGACGAAAATTCTTTCAACAAGGGGATGATGTGACATCCGGCATTTTCAGGTTAACTCCGTTAACTCAAACCTCGTTAGTTCAAACATTTTTCGTTACAAACTCAGTTATCTCAGTTAGTTGCACGTACATTGCATTTAATTAGGATTAATTAAATGTGTCAGTCAGTTCACACGCATCGGATCGCACTCGAGTCTAACCCGGAACGTTGGTGATTAATCGAACATTAATATTACGAACATTAATAATTTATATTTTATATAAATTGCGAGTTTTATATAATCTTATGTGATTACGTGAATTGTATGAATATTATCGTTTTCGTACGTGTTTATCGTGTAATTATCGTATTTAGTATTTTTATAAAAGTTAGTGTTTTTATAAAAATAAAAATGGAATGTTCTAATTATTAATTAAGTTAGTAATTAATTAAATAGATTTATGGGCCTTAATTAAGCCCGCAGGCCAAACTAATTACCCATTAGTAATGGGATAAGGATAAAATTAAAAAAAAACATATCTAAACCTAACCACCATCAAAGTCGTGGACTTCAACCCCCACCCCCCTTGGATCGACCGAAAATTCAAGCACTCGTAGGGCCTTCGTTCGAGCCCCGATCGTGAATCCGGAAGTAGATACGTGCTAGTCTCGACGTTTCTAACGTCTCTACGTAAGTCGTTTCGTTCAATTTCATCACTTTTTGATTCCTAAATTTTAGATCATAACCCTAGTTCATCCAAACATGGATTTTTATAATAAAAATGTTAACTTTATTATTGTTTTGCATGTATTTGTTGATTTTATGGTTATTTGCAAAACCCTAGATCCGTGTGGTTAGTAACTTGCTAAATATTGAAACTTGTTGATTATGTGATGTTTAGAAATCGCATGTTAGACGTAAGTTATGATTAATATAGTTGTAGATATATTAGTTGAATGATTTGGAATCGAATTGACGTGTTATTTGTGTAAACGAAACGTGTAATGGACAAGTTACTTAAAATGGAAACTTTTTGAGAATTCTATCTTGCATACTAGAAGTGATTAGGATGATGTGATGATGGTTATGAGGTACTTGATACATGTTGACATGAATTGTGAAATCAGATTTTAAATACATAACCCGGTTTTACCAACTTTCCAAATAAGGAAACTTTAATTGTCAAAAGTGGTTAGAACTTGCTAATTAGACATGCATGATGTGGTTTAATGATTGGTACATGTTATTTAAGATACAATAACCTGTTGTAACGTGTTAGGTGTTTGAAATCACGCATGCTAGTCATAGGTTACTAAAGATGAAAACTTTACTTGGAATTGTGACGTACATGTTTAGTTCTATGCAATGGTTATGGGATATGATGACCTTGAACATGTTATAGTAGTCTTACAAGCATATTAACAATGATAAATTTCACGAGACACAAATCCCGAACATACTTTCTATTTATAGAAACCTGCTATTTATAGAAACCTGCTATTTATAGAAACCTGCAATTTATAGAAACCTGCTATTTTTGGAAACTTTGTATTTTTGGAAACTTTCTATTTTTGGAAACTTTCTAATTTTGGAAATCATGCTTGTTTGATTAGAACAATTAGGATTTGTTGTTAAGTGTTACAACATGATCATTTGTGTATAATATAGAAGTATTATACTGAACAAACGTTAAATCATTAATCGGGTCACCAACGGGTCGTCGGGTCAAACTTGGTCAAACTTGTAAACTCTTTTCAAACACTTAAACAATGGGATCGTTTGGATACTTAGGGTTTGTATCAACTTGCACGAACATACACTTATAAACCGGTGTTTATAGGTGGCAGTTAGTCGTCAAGCATTTTAGGTTCGCTTTCTTTCGCACATACTCTAAGGTGAGTTTCACGGCCCCTTTTCTTACGTTTTAAACTTGGGGGAGAAAACATGGGTACGAACATTTAGATCTTACGTTTCTTTTTTATCACTTGTGTACTAAGTGCAAACATATCACGAAAGTCCTTACTTATCGAACCGTTAGTATATGGGTTAACGAGGAAATCTTGAGTAGTACTACTGGGCACTGACAAGCCCCACCCGCGTTAGTCGCACTAACACGACAGGTAGTCGAACAGGTGTAACATTTACCTAAACATTTACCATTGATTGTGATAGTCATGGTGGAAGGCAGTTCAAACATACAGACAGTCAGCTTCGGTGTCGAAACGCTTTAGTAACATGTACTAGGTTAGCTACCTATGATATAACTGAATACGGTATTATCTAGTAAGTTTTGCAAACATATAAACCTGTGAACTCACCAACCTAGTGTTGACACGTTTTAGCATGTTTTCTCAGGTAATTAAGGTACAAGCACGAGCTAAGGCATGCATGCATACGAAGTCTATCATTTGCAAACTCAAGAATTATTTATTTTAATTATCTTTGAATTGTTTATTTTGGCGCAACTGTTTTGGCGCATGTTTTTCATTTAACTTTTCGCTTCCGCAAGTCTTACATTAAATCAGTATTTTCATTACTAGTGTTGCATCGTGACTATGAGCAATACTAGTAGTTTTTATTAAACTCATATAGAGTCGTTCAACGTAACTAATGACTGAGATCCTGTTATGTCACACCCCTAACGGTAAAACTCCGTTGGTGGATTTTGGGGGTGTGACAGGAGTCATGGCTATAAGCACCTTCAAGAGCACACCATACTTGACGGGCAGTGGTGAGTCCAATGACCTCCGACATGGACTCTTCGGTGAGAGAAGACTGCAAGATAAGGAGAACTCTCTGTTCTTCTTCTTTCCAGGAATGATAAGCAGGATTGGGTGAAACTTTGTTATCGGAGGTTAAGGTTTCTGGCGGCGCAGAAGTAGAACCATCGACATGGGAGAAGAGTTGTTGATGAGATAGAAGGGGAGTGATTTGGTTGCGCCATAAGAGATAGTTTGTAGAAGATAGTTTTATGGTTAGCATGTGAAGAATGGTGTGAAAAGGGAGGGATGAGGTGTTATCGACAACCATGGATAGGGAGAAGAGGAAGAAAAGATGATTAGGGTTTGAGAGGATCAAGATGTGGCTGATACCATGTAAGAGTCTATATTCTCATTGATACAAAGAAGAGATTACAAGGGAATATAAATAATCAAAGTAATAAAAACAATATCAAGATATACATGGAAAACATAACAATAATATCTATTCTATGTTAAACGTCGATAAAACTGATTTGAAACTAAAGTAGAACTAAAGAATGTAGAAAAAAATATAATATTCAGTTTTAAAAGGTTAATATGTTATACAGTGGATTGAAGTCAATAATAGTCAAAGATGGGTCAAAGTCAAAGGTTAACAGTTTGGTAATGTTTGATCAACTATTGGATTGTTTTTAATAGTTTGGGTGAGGAGACTTTTCTCCATTTCTTAACATGTATATATTGATAGATACACCACCATCTTACCTTCACACACTTATATATACCCATATACAGACCAAATCCTAGGACAATGAAGTTGTGGTGGTGGTGGTGCCTTTTAGCACAAGGTCATCTCAACCAACTCCTCCACCTCTCCCGTCTTCTTTCCGCCTACAATCTGCCGGTCCATATTGCCGGAACCACCACCCACAACCGCCAAGCAAAGCTTCGTATCCATGGCTGGAACCACAACTCCAACACAAATATCCATTTCCATGAATTCAAAACACCAGAATTCGAATCTCCTCCTCCAAACCCTAATTCTTCCACCAAATTCCCATCACACCTTATCCCATCATTCAAAGCATCATCTCATCTCCGGGAACCATTCGCAAAACTACTCGCCACAGTTTCAAACACCGCTCGGCGAGTTGTTGTTATTCATGACTATCTAATGAGCACCGCGGTTCAAGATGTAGTTTCATTTCCAAACGTAGAAGCCTATGTGTTTCATTGTGCATCGGCTTTTACGACGTTTTCGTACACATGGGAAGAGAAAGGAAGACCATGTTTAGATGACGTTGAAACCTATATACCACTTACAAAGATCCCTATTCTTCAAGATTTCATCCCACCAGAATTGATGGAATTCATTTATTCACATGTGAACTGCCATGAGTTTAATTCGGGCAATATTCACGATACACTACAACAATATCACCCTATACCGACGACTTTTTTAGACCCTATAGCGACGACTTGTCGTCGGGATACCTTATACAGACGACATGTCGTCGGGATAGCTGTCGTCGGGATTGAGTCGTACCAGTAGCCCAAGATTGTCGTCGGGATTGGTGTCGTCGGGATAGGTCAGCCTATACCGACGACAAGTCGTCAGTATAGGGTTTAATTAAATAATTCAAAAAGAAACCCTTTACCGACGACATATCGTCGGGATAGAGTCAAACCCTGTACGGACGACGTGTCGTCGGCATAGGGTCAACCTATACCGACGACATGTCGTCGGTAAAGGGGTTTTTCATTTTTTTTAATAATTTTTAAAAAAGGCCTATCCCGACGACATGTCGTCGGTATAGGTCTTTCTGTTTTTTTTTTATATTTTTTAATTTTTAATATTTTTCCAAAAATATTAAATTTCTAAAAACAGAAACCTGCAAATAATTATATATAAACCATACAAACATTCAAATATCCGAAACATAAAACAAACATATAAATTGTTCGACGCCACAACTTGTTCGATAAACTAAACATTCAAAACAAACAAATATGCAAATTGTTCAAGACAACCCAACAACTACAAAGGCTCAACGACTCCAAGCTAGTTATCATCGCTACTAGTTCGGCGCTCCCACATTCGACGCATTTCATCCATTTGTCGTTGCATTTCAAGCATTTGTTGATTATGCACACGACGTTCTTCCTCTAGTTGTTGATTTTGCAGTCGCTGTTCTTCCTCTCGTTGGGCTTCGCGTTGTTGTTGTTCTTGAAATTGTTGTTGAAGACTATCCACACGCTGATCAACGTCTTGCCAATGTGTTTGTGGAGAGGGAGTACCGAACACATCCGGTGTGGGATTACTCACCACACGACCAACACCCCGAATATGGCCACGCCGATGACCCAATCCACGCTCCATGCATGCAAACTCATCGACAGCGGATGAGTCACCACCAGATTCAGCAGAGGATCTTGTGTACTCCTCTTGGATTCGGTCCTACATTAAACAATGTAATAAGCAATCACTTTACTATTTTACTAAAATTCGACAGCATAACTGCTGTAAAATGGATAACCAACCTTTTAAACTATAGGTCATAGACGACCCAAATTCACAAATTACAATCAACCAACACTAATAACAACAAATACTATTAATACTAGCAAACATATTCAACAATTGGCCTCGAGTTGGATGTTCCAAGTATATTAAAGTGTGTTTGGGTCATTTTGACCCGTTAAAGTCAAACTTGGATATTTTAACAACAAAATCATTTAACTTACATAATCTGTTGATGCACTATCGTTGACCCATCCCGTCCCTTCTTTATAATGGGTCGATCTGAACACGTCAATAGGGCCGGTCCCCTGTGAAAAACAAAAATAATATCACTAGAATTAATAAGCATGTTTGTATAATAATAACAACTATATTTCATACTTCCATGTGTCGGCGTTGGGCGTATGATTTGCTGCCATGTAAACTTGGGTAGCGTTGTTTTGCTCGGTTTTGTTTGTTCTTCTCCGAGCAGTTTTATAGCCCGCACTTAAAAACAGCTGATTAATCAAAATATCCCAAGTTTCTTGATCAACATCTTTTGGTGGATTACTTCTCGCATGTAAGGCCCCTTTCTCGGGTAACCTCACTTGTTGGATTTACTCATAAGCATAGTCATAAATACTGAACTTAAATTAAAAACACTCATCATTCAATTACATTTCATAACAGCGGAAGTCTTAACAATTAAAAACACAACATTGTCTTAACAAACAAAAGTGGGATGTCAGTCTTGTGTCGGGTAACCTTCACGCCCTCGCACGACCTTTTCTTCCTTTACCTGAAATGTATACTAAAGTCAGCTAACGCTGGTGAGTTCTAGTTTAATGCGTTTAGATATAAACATTCTTTTCTTTACTTCATAAGTAAACATTATTATAAAGTCATTCATATAAATACGTATTCATAGCTTTTGCTTTTCTTTCATCTTTCTTTTCTTTATTAATGTGATTACATATATATATATATATGCGTTCACCCTTTTTCTTTCACTTTTCTTAACATTCTTTCCTTATCTTTCTTACGTGATTACATATATATGCATTCACCTTTACTTTCTTTACCATTTATTGGTCATACACATAAGGGTGATCAACCCGCCTTTTACTGCGTATGTCACAAAGACATACACCCTTAAGCTACCGTCGTAGCCCTTTTACTCGTCCGGTCCTAGAAACCGTCCGCCTTAACTTTTCCGTCCGGCCAACCTTCGGCCGTCCGTCTTAACCGTCCTACCGTCGTAGTCTGTCATATTCGCCCGTCTGCCATAAGGCATCCGTTTCCCACTTGAACAAATTATACAGCCGAATATTGATTTAGCGACTTACTCCACCGTAGTGGCCTTTATTTAGTCTACCTTTCTAGACTTCCTTCTCTAGCTGCATAATAGTCAAGTGGTCGTCCGTCTACCGTAGTAGTCGTTAGCTTCGTTTCCGTCCATAACGTATACTTACATTCTTCGCATGCAATATATATTTATAAGGCAAGGTTTCATTTATTTACGTTATACCATTCATTCATTCATTCTTTGCAAACATACGTGTCGTTCTTTGTTCGTAATTCATTATTCGCATTCATATGTATCTACACATATACCTTAATATATCACGTATGATCACATTGACATTCATTTCATTTATTCATTTAGTGTATACACTTCAGCCCCAAAACATTTATGAATCATTTGCACATAACTTAGAAGGGGGCACATAGAACTCACCTGATGAGTAGTTTCTGTAATACACTTAGCTGGCTACTGAGCTTCACTAGTGTCACTCACGATCTGTATAATAAAGTCATATACATAAGGTAGTGCTCCTAGATGACACTAGACATTACTATGCTTGAACCTAGTAGTTTCGATTGATTAGCTTATATCGAAACTTGGTAGTTTCGATAGGTTGTTCCTGTCGAAACTTGGTAGTTTCGATAGGTAGTTTCGATAGGCTGCTTATGTCGAAACTTGGTAGTTTCGATAAGTAGTTTCGATAGGTAGTTTCGATAGGTAACTTATGTATTATCTTAGCTTCGGATCGGGGGCTCATATCGAAACTATAGTAGTTTCGATTGGGTCTGCATATATCGAAACTGGGTAGTTTCGATAGGTCTGCACATATCGAAACTAAGTAGTTTCGATGGACCTGCACATATCGAAACTAAGTAGTTTCGATGGGTCTGCACTTATCGCCTTCCCCAAAAATCCGAATGTTCTGCATGCGAATCTGATCATGTCGATATCTAAATTTTATTTGATCAAAACGTTCGTTTTTCATTTTAGATGTTATACCTAAGTTCACTTTCAAGTTTCATCCGTAAAATCGTTATCTTTTAGCCAAAACCCGAAACTTCCCAAAACGAACAATAACTCATAATGTGATCGAATCGTTACCTGGATTGTAATTCTTATTCGGAGGTTTTGCTCACGGGAACAGCAGCAACGTTCTCCTGAATTCCCGAGTTGATCCGTCACTTTCTCTCTCTAGACCGAGCTCTCCTTTCTCTCTCTAAAAGCTGCGTGAGTTGGGGAAATGAGCAGGGAAGAGGGCTGCCTTGCCTCTTATGTGCAATGGGCTTCCCTCGGCCCATTGAAGCCGGGCCTAGGCCCGCTCTCTTTTTGTTTAAATGTTCCGACTAAATCACTGGTCTCGTTATGTTTATTCGTTTTATTATTTTTGGGATGTTACATCGCCGCCTCCACATCATCGTATCCCCCATTGACGTATATACGGGCAAAACGCTCTACCCCGACCGTCGACATGGTTCTTAGCCGTCTCTATAAAGTTGCGAAGACCGCTTAAGAATGTCGGAGAATTCCGATTTCCTAGTGTAACCCAGCTTTTATCAATTGTCATATCTAGTGTCATAAGCATACACATATACGTGCATGTAATAGATGATATAAATGAATGTATATGATTTGATCGGTACTCTAAGGCGGTGGATCCTGACCCACTTTTTGAATATTCTATCTCATATGTATTCATTTTATCGAGTTGACTATTTAAGAAAAATCAGCAGCATTTCCCCTTAACTCCCCAAGTATGCAAATAAACCGCAAACTTGAAGGAGTAAGGAGAAATAGCTACCAATTTTATCTTAAATGTCAACCCGTTAAAATGTATACATATCCTAAATGAGATAGAATATTCAAAAAACAGTCCCAAAGGGGACAATCCAAAATTTATCCCTATTAGATAAATTTTGGACGGGTATATTCTAAAGGGTTATCCTAAATAAACATACTAGTGTACACAATATGAGACATGACATACATAAACAAAGACGTACATAAATGACATTAGGGGTGTAAGCCTTTTTCTTATTTATTTTATAAAATTATAAAATATATATTTTTTTTAATATATAAGTAATAGTATTTATAAAATTATGATAAACGAGCCGTTTACACCCTAAATGAAATAAAAAATTAACTACACAAAGGCATAAAAGTCGGAATACGTACCTTAAATAAATTCAATGAAACACAAATATGATGTTATTCACACCTCGTCAACCGCAATGAGTTCCGAACTTACAACAAAATTAAATAAAGTTACATATACATACAAACATATATACATACATCCACAAATCATACAATTACATAAACATACATACAAATACATACAAACATACATACACATATACATATATATTATATACAAGCATACATAAATAAATGCCCAAATTCTCAAATTACATACATAAACACAATTCCATACATAAAAATACATACAAACACACATACACATATATACATACATATTATATACATACATAAATAAATGCCCAAATTATCAAATTACATACATAAACACAATTTCATACATAAAAATACATACAAACACACATACACATATATACATACATATTATATACAAATATACATAAATGCTCAAATTCCTAAATTACATACACAAATACAATTCCATACATAAACATAATCAAAATTCATACAAACACACATACACAAATATATACCTACATATTATATACAAACATACATATATAAATGCCTAAATTCCCAAATTACATACACAAACACAATTCCATACATAAACATAATACAAATACATACAAACACACATACACATATAAATGCCCAAATTACATACGCAATTCCATACATAAACATACATACAAACATATATACAAACATACATATATAAATGCCTAAATTCCCAAATTACATACACAATTCGATAAATAAACATACATACACATACACAAACAATTGTCAAACAATTAGCTTCAAATAGCTTGAAATCCTCAAACAATTGTCAAATAATAAATGCCCAAATTTCCCAAATTTTTATCTAAACCTAATTTAATCCCAAATTTTCATCTAAACAATATACATACAAACATACATCCAAATTCTCAAATTTCATCTAAACCTAATTCACATCTAAACCTAATTTCATAATAAAATTTCATAAATATTTATAAAATCATACATCTAAATCATATATACATACATACAAAATAAATACAACAATATACATACAAACATAATCTAAACATAATTTATAAAAAAATTACTAACCAAGTTTGCAAATATCTTCGAATAGCTTGAAATCCTCAAACAATTGTCAAAGCTTCAAACACCTAACAAAAAACAAAGAAATTAACCAAAAAACCCAAAAATTTTGATTTTATGGTCAAAATTGAAACATATATGTTAACTAACCTTAAAAACCGAGAGATTAATGAAAATTGCTCCACAAAACACACCAAAACTGCGAAATCGCCACAGAGAAAGTATGAGAGATTTTTGAAGGTTTTGGGTGAAAATGGGAAGCAGAAAGCTGGATTCTATGTTTAATCGCGCTGAGCCCTATACCGACGACATGTCGTCGGTATAGGCTACAAAGTCGACGCAATAGGTTTCCTATACCGACGACATGTCGTCGGTATATGATTCGTTAGGTTTTGACTGGTCAATAAAGTAAAAAAAACCTATACCGACAACATGTCGTCGGTATAAGGCATTTTAGAATTTTTTTAATTTTTATTTAAATTTTTTTTTTACCGACAAAATGTTTATTATATTAAAAAAACAAAAATAAAATCAAAATAACCCTATACCGACGACATGTCGTCGGTATAGGCTTTTCCCCAATAATTCATTGGGCGCCATTTTCCCTCCATCTGGCTCAACCCTGTACCGACGACATGTCGTTGGTATAGGGTGTCCCTGACAAAATTTTGGTTTTGACCTATACCGACGACATGTCGTCGGTACAGGGTAACCTATGCCGACGACAATTGTCGTCGGTATAGGCGGCGTCGGCACAGGGTTTTTTTCTTGTAGTGATACTTGCAAAGTATTTGATGGTAAATTCATCGATTATATTTCGAATAAGCCCTTAGACTATGTGTAACCCACCCGTGAGAGCAAGGGCGTGGTGCCATCTCACCCCATCACGGACATGAAACACCACTCCAAGTGGAGGTGGTTATGGTGGTGGGGGTGGGGGTGGGGGCGTGAGAAGGGGGTTGTGGTGGTGTTCACCTGCATAAGAAGGGGGAAGGAAATGTCAACTGGCCGTTGCATGAGTCAAGGTAGCCGTTGGGCTTGGAAATTTTTTTTTTAATTTTTTTAAAACTATCTATATACAAACCAATTACCACTTCTTTAAAAACCTACACTATATATATATATATATATATATATATATATATATATATATATATATATATATATATATATATATAGGCTAGGGTTCAAATGCTAACCTCATTTTATAAGATAACCATGATAATCATATATCCACCATTGATTGAGTTTGATCAATGGTTGATTTAATTTAATGACAAGTTATTAATTATTTAATGAAAAAATTAATTATATTTAATGAAAAAATTAATTATATTTAATGCAAAAGGGTAATTTGGGTAAAACAATATAATTTAATTTAGATAGTCATTAATTAGTCCACACACTCTTTTCTACCATTTTAAACTTAATACCTAAAACCCATAAAAATTAATTTAAGGATTATTGGATTTTAATAATTTCACCTTTTACCAATTGGCCAATAATAATCCCAACTGAGAATATTCTTACCACTAGTCCCTACTTTCAAACTATTTTGTTACATTGGACTCCCCGTTAAAAAAACTTAACGCCGTTAGATTTTATATGACGTGGACATCTGCAAACCGCCGAAAAGTCGAGCCAAGCTAGCAGTGGTCTCGTGGTGGGTTTTGAAATTGGCTCTGGTGGTGTTTAACTAGTCTCGTTGGTCCGGCAAGTCCAAACAGAGATAACGGTAGTGTTTAACGAGACAAGTTAAACACCACCAGAGCCAATTCAAAACCCACCACGAGACCACTGCTAGCTTGACTCGACTTTCCGGTAGTTTACAGATGTCCACGCCATATAAAATCTAACGGCGTTAAGTTTTTTTAACGGGAAGTCCAATGTAACAAAATAGTTTGAAAGTAGGGACTAGTGGTAAGAATATTCTCAGTTGGGATTATTATTGGCCAATTAGTAAAACGTGAGATTATTAAAATCCAATAATCCTTAATTTAAAGTAAAAAAGATTAATAATTTTTTTTTAGTTTTACATTACAATCATACAAAAAAATATATACTAGAAAATAAAATTCAAGTCAAAGTTTGTTACATATATATACCAACTGTGTTACATATACATACCAACCGTGTTACATATACGTACCACACTCTCTCCTACCATTTCAATCTTAATAACTAAAAACCCATAAAAATTACTTTAAAGCCAAAAAAATCAATGAAATTTTTTAGTTTTACATTACAAATATACAAAAAAAAATATGCTAAAACATAAAATTCAAGTCAAAGTTTGTTACATATACATACCAACTATGTTACATACTGTGTTACATATACGTATCAACGGAGTTACATATATGTACCAACCGTGTTAGGAGAGAGAATAAGATAAATTTTTAGTTTTACATTGATTTTTTTGTTTGAATGAGGAAAAGTGGTGAATAAAATAAATAAATGTACTTTAAATTAAAAATTGAATTTCTTGAGTTAGGAGAGAGAATAAGATAATTAATGAACTTTAATTAAAACACATATAAATATCTAAAATAAAATTTGCAAGTTTACTCAAATACCCTTTTGATAATTAGAAAAATAAATAAATTACAAATTATGTGATTGGTTGGATTGTGGTTATCATGATTATCACCTAAAAATGTGGTTAGCATTTAAACCCAACCCTATATATATATTCCTAAATACTCTATGAATTTTTCAAGTTTCAATTGATTTATCTTTATCGTCTGACTCATCGGATGGTGAAAAGCTTTTCGTGAGTGCGGTTCAAGCGTCAATGATGTTTATAAATCATCTAGTCGAATAATCTTCTAAAGTTTCAAGACGAGTCCGAGTCAACCAAGATGTTTAATAGGTTTATTACAACTTGCAAATAGGTTATGTCATATTTAATACGTTTAATGATTGATTACAACTTATGTATAACTCGGCAACTCGTTTGACTCGTTTAAATAAATGGGTTAAACAAGATATTTTCGGATTACAAAGAGTTGATCCTGTCCGAGTTAGAGTTGATGTATTTGACATAAACATATATATATATATATATATGTTGTTTTCAAGTCTAAAGATTTAACCCGTTAACTCAAGCATGTCAACCAACCAACTCAGCAAGATTGTATCCTAGTTTTTAGTGTGTGTTTTAACATTAATTCATCTTTGGGCAAGGACAACCCGTTCCATTTTTGGTTAAGTTTTTTTAAATAATATATATATATATATATATATATATATATATATATATATATATATGTAGGGTGAGGTTCAAATATTAACCAATTTTTATGTGATAACCATGATAACCACTCTCAAACATAGTGTTACGTATATTTATCAATTATCATTATGTTAATTTACATATATGTAAACACAATGTGTCACGTATATGTAACATTATTTGGTACGTATACGTAAACCTCATCATTTTCGTATTTACGTTCAAAATATTTATTAAAGATACTTAAATACTATTTTAACAACTAAAATATTTATATTTTTAAAAACCCGTGTAATACACGGGTTGAATAAACCAGTATATTACATCGGCTGAATAAAATATAATGTAATTTGTTAACAAACACATTTGTCAAAATATGTTTTTAAAAAATGTAATTTGTCGTGACAGTTATAAGGCATGTTAAGTTAGTTTTTAAAACATTTTTTTTAACTGAGTATTAATTTTTTAATTTAATTGATAAATGTTAGTTCATATTAAGTTCATTTGATTGATGATATAATAATTATTTATAATTAAATAATAAGTATTCGTAATTACATTTATTAATATAAAGATTATTATTTAATAGAGGAGAGAAATGGAAAATCTAATATTTAATAGGAGAGAGAGCCGAGAAAATAAAGATTCGGAGTAACCAGAGAGTGACACGTGTCTTAAAGAGATTTTCATTTATTAGAGTAGTAAGATATATATATATATATATATATATATATATATATATATTAATTTGCAATTAATTTATTAAAATAAAAGAGCATTTCTACATTTCTTAAATAATTTAATTATATTACTTTGTCTCTATAATATATTTAAAAATAAATAATTTATTTATCAAGTATTTGTAAGACCCAAATCCTGAAAAACCTACTTGTTGGATTTATTCACACATCTAATTTATAAACTTAAAACTTCAAATTACGCAGCATAAACATTCCATCAAAATACAACTTATCCAAAAATAATTCAAATATTGTCTTAACATAACAAATTGCAAGAACATAACACACAGGATGCCATATCTTCAATAGTCGGGTAACTACTCGCTGTAATCCAAGCATCCATGAGCTACCTTTATTACCTACACTCAACTTGATTAGCATACTAAAAGCCAGCTAACAATGATTGAGTTCTAGCTTTACATACTTGAATTTGATATGCCAAATAAGTGTGAACGTGATTTCAGGGTTTGATTTATACGCTTTTATCACATAAGGGTGAAGGTGATTTCAGGTCATCAACGGTTTTTTTTATAGAGATTGGTTTTGACGCATGTTAATAGAAATTGACTTTAATACCCTTTTTTTTTACCTGAACGCTTGTTTATTGTTTTCTAGATAATTATGTTTATGTCACCGCGTGATTTAAAGCCCTAGATCATATCAAATCAACGGTTGGGGAGACTTCGTACGCTAAGGGCCTTTTGTACGATAAACGACCTCTATATATATGTTGAGTTTAGTTCTTGTACAAAACACATTAATTCTAAAAATCGTAGGAATAAATCTTGACCTTTCATCAGCAATAATCAATGGTTCCAATTGCAAGAGTGGCAAAATAGTAATAAGACGTTGGTATATTAAATACAAAAGGGTATTATAGGGATTTCACGATTTTAGTAATTAAGTTTATACTCTCTCCTCATTTTATATGCCATTCCATTTCGTGAAGTGCTTGATTTCTTCTCTCTCATCCTGATTAAACGACACACACTTAGAAACACTAAAAAAAAATAAAAAATGATGAATCTTATCAATAAATTTGCTTATTCAAAATTCGTAAGTATAATGCATGGTGTTAATTTGAAAGTTTCTTATTTAAATCATAGTTCTTATTATTAATAGCCTCAAGATGGAAGAAAAAGAAGTTGAAGAAGGTGTGGAAGGGTAATAGTATATTGAATCGTACCAGGAAACATGAATTAGGTACGTTATGATGTTAATTACTTATTTTTGTAAGATTTCTTAGACGAATTATAAGGTAGGTTTTACGTTTTGGGTGTTTTGATTGATTTGGGGGTTTATATCTACATATCATTTGTGTTGATTTGTGTTGAGTAGGTGAGTATTATGATGAGTAAACCATCAATGTTGTTATAAATCACACAAAAATTTTTGGTATGAGTACGATGTTTTGTGTTGATAGTATTTGTTATAAGGGTTGATAGTTAACAAAAGGCTAACTAATGGTTTGTGTTGTTTAGTCTTTCATTAAACCAGCTCTATAATTTTTTTTTGTTTGAATAAGAGTTTTTTTATTAATTGATTATATTTTTTTATGTGTTGTTCAGTCTTCATAAACCACAAATGATGACGGATTAAAAATAGTTCTGTAGGTGATCCAACAACAGATCAGGAATACAATTTTTTTTGTGGTTTTTATTGATTTTTTTGTTTTAAATGTTAGTGTAGTCATCATAAAACAATCAGTGTGTTCAATTGAGTTGTGTAGGTGATCCATAAGTTCAAGTATAACACAATTCTTATTTGATAGACTACAACAAATATATATCTTGTTTGTAGGTCATCCAACATTGAAAAAAAAATACATTTTTATATTAGTTTTTTTATAGTACTTGAAAAGTTAAGTAAGCTGGTACGAACGGTCAATTAAATGTGTGTTGATAATAAACAAGTAAATAAAATTGTGTGCTATATGTATATAGTTTGGTTTTTATTCAAATGTCTTGATACTTTTACATTATTGTGTAGCCTCTTTTTTTTTTTTGAAAGGCGACTTTCATTTTTAAGTGGCAGCCGCATCTTCGAATCGGAGACCCGTTACCCCTCAACCTGACCACTACGTTGTCTGAACCGGGCCCGCGGGTTCAGAACGAGAAGCTTAGGCTTTCACCGGGAAACCATGGAGCCTGCTGCCACTTGACAGCAGTTGCGCCGCTACACGGGCCAAACCCGCTAGCGTAACGCACTCCGGACTAAAACCCGGTTCGGCTCGGATTCGAACCTGCGTGGGCAGGTTGAATCTTCATTGCCATAACCACTGGACCAAAGCCAGTGGTTTATTGTGTAGCCTCTTTAAGTAGGTATAAGAGGAAGGAACGTGGAGATCAATCAACTACAGATGTAGATGTTGTTAATACGAACCAAAAATGTATGTAATTTATGAGAAGGGTGTTCTTAATATTTGTTGTCTTTTGATGACGGCCTCATAATAGTAGTTTCTTAGATTGTATAGTGCATGGGATCCAACATGTGAAGTATACCGATATTGTTTATTTATTTGATTATGTTGTTTTAAGTGCGTTTAAGTCGATCATGATGAACCCATTTTTATTTTTTTAGTGTTCAATTGTGTAGTGTAGGTTATCCAACAAGCAGAGGCGGATCTATATGTTTTTCAGCGGGTGGCGAGACACCCGTTGAGATTCATTCGAATAATAGAAAATTTTCAATTTTTTAAGGAGGTCCTTTTATAAATACTGAGAGGCACCTATGATGTCGACAATAAGAGAAAGAAAGAAGAAGCCTGATGATTTTTGTGTTATTCAAGTTGGAGCTTTAATGGAGAAAATGGTTGTACGGAGAAGATGAATAAAAAAAAGATAAATGAGAAGATGATGAGGTGTTGGAAACTGAGAAAAAGGAAGCGAAAGTTGTCTGCTAGCATCAAATTTCAATTTCCAACATTGATGTTTCATATTACCTCCTTCTAATGTGTATAAAATTACAAAATAAACCTTTAAATTTTATTTTAATTTCAAACAACACTGATTAAAAATATGTTTAATTAACTAATAAATTAAATTGACTAGATGAGTAATGTAATTAAATTGAGTATATGCGTAATGTATTTAGATGAGTTTATTTGTATTTCTTATTTACTCTTGAATCAATAACATATTTTTAAAAGTGAGTAGTTTGAAGTCATTCGTAATCGCAACACGAATTTTTAAAATGTTAGCAAATCGAGTTCTTTCTTGTTGTCGATTATTTTGGTTGGGTTGCTTAATATAGCTGTTTTGGATGCATTACCTTTATCGTTTTAAGTTGTGATTAATTTTATCATGTTTAGTCGAATAAAATATCATCATTTGACCTGTTTTGACAGGTTAAATTTTCCCAAATTTGACTTGTTTTGATCTGTCCAATTTTGCACCCGCTGAACAAAAATCCTGGATCCGTCACTACCAACAAGTCTAGTATAAGAGAATTGTTGTTTTAAATAGAACAGATAAATGTTGTTTGTAGGTCATCCAACATGAAAAGTACACCACAAATTGGTAAAAAAATATATACAATTTTCATATAGTGTTGTTTAGTAAAATGAAAATGTGTGTTGGGTTCAAACAAAGAATATAAAATGGCGTGTTATATACATGAAGCTTGGTTTTTATTGAAATGTCACGATACTTTGACATTATGGTGTAGCCTCTTCAAGTAGGAATAAGAGGAAGGAACGAGAAGATCAATCAATGTCAGATGTTGATATTAGTAAAACGAACAAAAAAAAGTATGTAAGATTTTAGAAGGGTTTGTTATTGTTTCTTTCATCTAACACATTGGCCATATACCTAAGCAATTTACTATTCTTGTTGTGAGTGTATGTGACCAAGGGAAAAGGGAAGTAAATGGATATACAACAAGATTTAGGTTATGTTTGGGATTAATTTTTGAGCTCCTTATTAACTTATTAACTTTTTTAAAAAGTTAATAAGTTAAAAAATTGTTTGAGTAATCTAAAAGAAGATAGAAAAATAAAAGGCAAAAATGAGTTTTCAAGAAATAAGTATTACTTACTTTTGAAAACTCCGTATTAACTTTAAGGAGTTTTCAAGAAGTAAGTATTACTTACTTTTCAAAACTACTTTATTAACTTTTTGCAAAAGTTAATACGAAGTTTTTAAAAGTAATCCCAAACATGTCCTTACACAGTGATTTTGAAACACCAAAATCTAGAATATGTAGAAGTGTTAACAAAAAATTGAAGAAAACATTTGCTAAAAAAAATGAAGCTTCCTAAATATAAAGAAAGACTTTAGGGTGCAGATACAACCTTGTCACCTTTGCAATAAGGTGTGATAATGGAATAATTAGATAGTAATCCTCTCTAATTTTCCATGTGACATTTCGGTTGTGAGAGTACATGTTGTGGTCATTTTCATCTCTTTAAAAGATGAATTCTAAAGTCCAATTTTATTCTCTAATCAAACAGAAACCAAAACACCCCATTTAATATTGTAATAAAAAAAATATTAAATTCAATTGAAATGGATAAAGTGGTCAAATCAAAACTGTCATTTTTCGTTTATGACACGAGTTAAAACATTATATATTATTGGTCCCTTCATTGGATCCGAACCGTGCATATCAGTGGAACCACATTAGAGGAACCGTAAAACGACGTTCAAAAATACAAAGACGGCGATCAAAGCGTAATCTTGTGCGGCCACACGAGCCTGGGTGCAAATTGGTTCCCCAGTAGTTCCCTTGACCGAGTGGTATAATCAAAACTGCCATTTTTCATTTATAACACGAGTTAAAACATTCTATATTATTGGTCCCTTCATTGGATCCGAACCATGCATATCAGTGGAACCACATTAGAGGAACCGTGAAACGACGTTCAAAAATACAAAGACGGCGTAATCTTGTGCGGCCACACGAGCCCGGGTGCAAATTGGTTCCCCAGTAGTTCCCTTGACCGAGTGGAATAATCAAAACTGTCATTTTTCATTTATAACACGAGTTAAAACATTCTATGTTATTGGTCCCTTCATTGGATCCGAACCATGCATATCAGTGGAACCACATTAGAGGAACCGTGAAACGACGTTCAAAAATACAAAGATGGCGTAATCTTGTGCGGCCACAAGAGCCCGGGTGCAAATTGGTTCCCCAGTAGTTCCCTTGACCGAGTGGTATAATAGCAAAGAAGTGCTACTACTTATATACCACTCAAAGTTTTGTTCTCCCACCAATGTGAGACAAGTTTCAATTCATTTGTCACTTTTGGTTTACGAACAACCAACTTCTAGTATCGATATGTCATTCATCGTAGCTCCGTTTTGGACAAGGTTTGTTTTATTATGAAGCTTTCACATAATACAAAACAAACCCATGAATAATTAGTTATATAACTAATATACAAATATAATTATTTGTGTCCAAAATTTGTGAAAACCCAATTTTTCACTAAAAATTCCACACATACTCATGACATCTATTCATAGATACAATATCATGCTCATCTGAACTATTTTAGGTGATTAATTTTCACATAAATTAACGATGTTAATCATTAATATCTAGAGTTGTATATAATGTGTGCATTGAGGTAGTTTTTACATATTAATCTCTAGAGTTCTTTATGACAATTATACAAAGATGTATTTTATTACTTACAAATGCTACAAAATTTCAATATAAAAGCATTTCCTTTTCTTTTTTTACAGAGATGCACATATTTGGTTACTTAGACATGTGACATTTAGTAAATCTCATAAGGAATGAGAAGCCTTAATTTAATGTGATTTTGGTCCCAACCAAATAGCATATATAGATTGGTATATATGCATTTTTACATCTCACATCAGGTTACATCAATGACGCAACAGAATGAGTTTTTGTAGCATGTATCATGATTTTGTCTAATGTTTAAAGTTTTTTTCGTATCAATTACCCATAGGGGTGAAAAGAAACCCGAAATATAAACCAAATAAAAAAGAAAACAACATAAACAACTGTTTTTTCTAGAAAATACCAAAACTCAAATAAAAAGAACGAACCACCCCTAACTAATATCGATCATTTAAAAACTTGATTCCTTTCAGAGAGGAGGTCACATGTTTAAACCTGATCAATTGAGTAATTTAGAATTATTGTTGTAAATTAGATTATGAGTAACATTTGTGGTTCAAAGAAAAATATTTAAAAACTTGATTATAGATAAACTAATTTAAGGTAAATGTCATAGGAGACCTATGGAGACATAACAAAACTTATAATTAATTAAACATAATTTTTTTTATGATTATTCTATAACGTACCACAAAGCAAAACAATTATCCATAGGAAGCACGTGACTTGAAACTTATATTTATAGTGAGCATCCTAACAAAGAAACTTTTGAATCCATCACATGGACCACCTCAATCCACATGTAAATTGAGACTTAACTTTATTTGTAAGTATTCAAATTAAGGAAGTAATTTACTAATTTGTGAATAAAAACAACATCTTCATCTTTATGTACATGTGAATCTTGTTATAAAGCACCAAAACCTCATCAAACAAATTACACACATCTACACAACTCCAATTACACCTACTAATTAGGCTACAATGGTTGCTGACAATCAACATACGGTGGTGGTAGTGATGATCCCACTTCCACTACAAGGCCACCTTAACCAACTCCTCCACCTCTCCCGCCTTATATCCGCCCACAACATCCCGGTCCACTTCGTTTGCACCACCACCCACGGCCTCCAAGTGAAGCTCCGACTCCAAGGGTGGAACCCTAACACCATCTCCACCATCTACTTCCATGACCTCCCTATTCCACCCTTTGCATGCCCATCTCCCAACCCCAACTCCACCAACAAGTTCCCTTCTCATCTTCAACCATTATGTGAAGCCGCCACCCATCTCCGCCGTCCCATCACCTCCCTCCTCCGAAAACTCTCTCCCGCCACTCGTCGCCTTGTCGTCATCCATGATTCCCTCATGAGTTCCGTAGTTCAAGACTTTGTTTATCTCCCAAACGCGGAATCTTACACTTTTCATAGCGTATCTGCTTTCTCCATTGCTTTATATATTTTGGAGAAAGTTGGAGAACAAATTCGAAAGCTAATCGAACCACAGGATGTTACGAACGATGACCTATCGTTCGAGGGCTGCTTCACTTCTGATTTCAAGAAATTTATCGCGGTTCAACACGAGTACGCGAAACTCAGCTCAGGCCGCATATATAATACATGCAGAGTTGTCGAGCAGCCGATCTTGGAACTACTTGAAACCGAGGCTAGAAGTGCAAACAAGTTACTATGGGCTCTTGGACCCTTCAATCCTTTGGAATTAGAAAGGTTATGACAACGTACACAACTTTTTGGAATTACACGAGATTTTTTAAATTCATTTTGATTTATCCATCAGTGAATTTTGAAAATATTTTGGTTTATAGATGATTTGCTAGTTAAACAGGCAAGTCTTTCAACAAGTTCGCTAGTTGGTTTAGCGGAGTTAGCCAAATCCGCTGATGGAAGTAGCTACTCGCGATAGTATTTTCTTTTTCTAATAATTCATTTAATATATATTTTTATTTTTTTCTAATAACATGTAATATTTAATCTTTTTTTAATTTAAATGTACCATTTTTTTAATTTATTTTTGTTGATAAACCGATATGATTTTTATTGAAAACGAATTGTTTTCAAAATAAAGTATTTTTATATTTTCAAGACCCAAAAATATTTTATTTTGAACTCGGTTTTCAATACAATTTATGTCGGAATGTCTACAGAAAAATTAAACAAAATGTAGTATTTAGATTTTTTTAGGAAAGTTAAATACTGCAAGTTATTAAAGAAAAGTTAGATTACATCTTAAATGATTATTAGAAATAAAAAAGAGAATTTCCTATTAGAATTTGCCACTTCCATCAACGGATTTGGTTAACAGCGTTTAACCCACCAGTGGACTTGTTGAATCCGCTTACTTAACGAGCAGATTACTTATAAACAAAATTGTTTTCAAATTTCACCCATGAACTAAATTGTATTCCAAAGCTACCCTATAAATCCAAACATATAATCAATATGACATGATATTCCATAACAGCAAACTAACGATATTTCTTTTTTTGTGTAGTGTATCAAAAACCTCGAGAAAAGATGGTGGTCCAGTGGAGCGATGCCTCAATTGGCTTGACAAACAAGCATCGAACAGTGTGATATTTGTTTCTTTCGGTACTACCACTTCATTGTCTCAAGAACAAATCATCGAGATCGCAACCGGCTTGGAAAAGAGCGATCAAAAGTTCGTGTGGGTGGTGAGAGACGCGGATAAAGGAGATATTTTTAGCGATGATATTATTCGTGTGCAACTCCCAGAAGGGTATGAAGAACGAGTTAAAAATCAAGGCTTGGTGGTTCGAGACTGGGCGCCCCAGTTAGATATACTGGCTCACCCATCTGTTGGTGGATTTATGAGTCACTGTGGATGGAACTCGTGTATTGAAAGCATGTCAATGGGTGTTCCAATTGCGGCTTGGCCCATGCATTCCGACCAACCAAACAACGCAGTTTTGATAACCAAGATTCTTAAGACGGGGTTACCGGTGAAAGATTGGTGCAAGAGAGGAGAGGTGGTGGTGTCATCGGCGGTGGAGAATGTGGTTAGGAGATTGATGGGTACAAATGAAGGGGAGGAGATACGGAAGAGAGCGGTGGCGATGGGCCTTCGAGTCCGACAGTCGGTTTTAGACGGTTGTGTTACTCAAACCGAGTTTGGATCGTTCATTGCTCACATAACTCGATAAACTAATTGCTACCGTGTTTTTTAGCTTCTTGCTACTCATAGTCATTTTTATTTAGCTTTCTTCCTAAAAAAAATCATTTTTACTCATAACTCAAGTTCAATAATTATCAAATATCTTAAATAAATTAATATTTTTATTTTTTTGATAGTGGTCTTTAATTAACCCCTTTTTCTTCGTCTGATTTAAAATATATTTGAATTCGTGAGACAATTGAAGTGATCTTTATCTTTATCTTGGTTTAATAAAGTTTCTTTAAAAGAAAACTAATTACTACCGACATCATTTCATCATGTGATCAAGATTAAATAAAATAGCATCTAGCCGTTATTTTCTGTCTTTTTTTTGTTGTTTTTGTGGCTGGGGAGGCGACAAATAATGGAGGGTCCGGCCGCCAGCGCCACCGTATATGAGTTACGGTTACAACTTGTAACAGTGGCGGATCCAGAAGTTTTTGTGAGCGGGTGCACAAAGTAGGTCTGGTTAAACCGGGTTTGCTCAAAACAAATCGGTTCAAAATGGGTGGGGTAAAAATAAATAGTTATTTACATAATGATATAATAAAAATATTTATACATATTTACTTAAAGATATTATAAAACCATTCATACTTATTACTTAAACGGGTGAAGATAATTGATTAAAGACAAGAATATACCACAAATAAGGGAAAAAAACACTTGTAAACCATAAATAAGAAAAAAATATACTTATAAACCAAAAGTAAAAAGTATTATAAATCAGTTGAATAATCAATAATAAAACATATTATTTATCTATAAAATTTAATTTGTTATGATTAATGTCTATTTTTTAGATGTTTAATATAAAACTATTTAAAAATCAAATGAAAGTAAGGTTTAATATGTAATTTTAGTTGTATTAGAAGGGTTAATATGAAATTTGTATTTATTCTTGTAACTATGAATGAACATTTTGGGTTTCTCACCTTGCCACTTTCCCATGCCACTTTCTTCTCTCTTTCTCTCTCATCTTTTTTCTCCATTAAAATTTTAAGCTTTCATGGCTTTTTTGTAGAAAAATTATCATCTTTACTTAAAATTATCATCAACCTCTTTGGTTTCTTTCTCTCTTGGTTTGTTGAAAATCGGATGACGGGTGCCTCTTAGCATATTTAGAAAGGGGCCTAATAAGAAAGACCGAAAATTTCCACTCGCTGATGAATCTCAGTGGGTACCTCACCACCCGCTGAGCCATACATAAATTCGCCCATGACTTGCAACTTAATTTTCTATTGTAGGCTGTCGACATTCCAACTAGATTTCACTTCTAAATGTTGCTTTCAACTTTCAAGTCCTTTCAATAGGAAACACTTAATGTGATGTGTTTTTACTTTTAAGTCCATTGCAAAAGGTGGTTTGATTTATTTCAAAAGTAATCACAATGCCTTGTTTGATACATCTTTCTAAGACGATAAAGGGACAGGAGTTGCTATATATTTGGATTAAAAAATAATAATTATACAACAACCATATCTAATAAAATCTCACCAATAACAAAAATATTAGTAGGATCGGGAAAGATAAGATATAGACAAATCATAACTCTACCTCAAAGGATAAAGAGTTTGTTTATGTGAAACCTTTGGCTCCAAGAAATCTATCTAGAAAAAAAACAATATAACCATAAAGTACTTCCCATAAGATCTAAGTAGCATAACACAAAAGGCACTAATAAGATAGTACTAATTGACGGTGGAAAAAAAGGGAAAGTTATTAAAAATGGTTATTTGACTAGTTGACTTTATCAAAATGATCACAACTTTTTAGCCTTCTAAAACATTGTCATGAAAACCAATAGTCGGCTAGACTTAGCCGGCTAAAAATTCTGTGCCTGAAATGTTGGATATGTTAGTGTAATTAGATTAACTTGTTTGATCAATACGTATCATCATAAATATCAAATAAGTTAGGAGGTGCGGAGTGCACACTTATTTGAGTTTATCATGATATAACGGGGGTCCGATGACAGCGCCCCTAAAAGCGGGGTCCAAGGGGCAGAGCCCCCCGAAAATTATTTTGACATTTATTGCTTTATAAAAAATGCATTAGAAAGTAATTTTATATAATATATTATATAATTTTTTTGTCAAAAATTTAGGCGGATTTTAATTAAATTCGAATTTGAAATTAAAAAGGGATAACTGCCTTTGCAGTTATATGATTTCCCAGATTTAACTTTTAATTGATCATACGTATTTTCTCTGGTTCAGACAACATACATCACAAATCTCCATATTGGTATTCTTCAAACTCTGATTTGTATACGGTCAAACATTTGGGTGAACCACCAAATAGTTTTGATGTGAAAGTGATCACACGCCTTTCAGAGTATCCAAGAATTTCAATCCGTTTTTCTGCAAATTATACAACATGAAAGGATCTATTTAGACGGTTTAGCCGACATTTTTTTTCCAGATTAACTTGATTTTAGCCGGCTATTTGACTTTCCTTAGCCGGCTATTTGAATATTCATAGCCGACTTTTTTCCATTAAAATAAACACAATAATTATATAATAAGTAGTAAAATACAATATAAATTTAATACAAAACCACAGGGACTAAAATGACACTTTACTCTAAGTTTAATGTCTTAAAATAACACAACAATCATATAAAAAGTAGTCCTCAAGTACAATATTGTTGTGTAAGACATTAGTTTAATATTCTATTTGAGCACTATTTTTATATGATTGTTGTGTTTGTTTTAAAACATTAAACTTATATTGTATTTGATTACTTATTAGATGATTATTGTCTTTATTTTAAAAATAATAGCCGGCTATGAACATAACTTTAACCTGTGCATGGTCTGGGTTTACATCTTAGCTTACAGAATGGTGGGAATATTAGTCAGATTGCATGATTGGCCATCCCAACATGTTGAATAAACTGACTAGCAAGTGAGATCGAGATGTAAATTAAAAGGATGAGCTTTTGTTTTGGGCCTTTACTCTGGTTTTGGTTGAGGTAATTGCTCATCTAGATTATATTACTTTTCTATATATATCGTCTAAATGGAAGCCAAGCCACCTCATCCTTAGTCCTTTGTGCTTTTAATTAGATAACGAATGAATTCGAGAAAGATGAATTTATAAGACAGTGGTTTCCGGATGATCTTAGGGATTTGACAACATGGTGCCACGACACCTCATCCTTAGTCCTTGGATGATGAGATTACATGTTCCACAAGTGTCCGAGACCCCACCTGAACCTAAAATGAGAAGACCACTATTAATTATATCCTTAAGGATTCGAGGTCCACGTCACGTACAGACATGATGCATGTCATCTGATTCAATGTAAATCCACGTACTACCCACTTATCCAAATTAATCTAGTACCATAACTATTTCCAAAAGTAACATTATACTATACAGATCTTCTTTTAAAAAAGAGTTTATCCAAATTAATCTAGTACCATAATTATTTCGAAAAGTAACATTATACTATACAGATCTTCTTTAAAAAGGGAGTGTCGGTGACCGATTGAAATTAAGCCACCAACACATGCACCCTGCCTTTACTTTTATCTTTTATAATAAAAAAATTCCTTTTTTGAGATGGCTAAGGCTAGATGTGTTAACTCCTCATCTTTCCTCTTTCAAGTTGCGTGTTCGAAACATATAGCTAACAACAATTTTTTTGTTTTTTTTTCTTTTTAGTTTCCTTATTTTTTTAGTTTTGATTACTTTTTTCTATCTATGGTTCAATCTTCAAAACCATCTTGCGCAACGCGAGATGTCATCGTACCGCTCCACCGCAACGCGCGAGTCTTAACCTTTAAACGTTTGTTTTTTTTGTCACGAGTTTACGTCTCCATTGTAACACGTGAGTATAAAGTTGTTGTTTTTAACGCATGAGTTTACGTAATGCTTTTGATTTTTTTTACACAAAGTTTCAAAGACGTTGATTAATTTCGCGGTTTAACGAACGATAACGTGTAAATGTTATGTTTTTTTTTTACTTTAATCGTTAAGTTGGCAAATGTCACATAACATGAGCGCGGAATAACTGGATCCTATTAACGTCGCAACGTTTGACAAATCGACATACATATTTTTATTAATGTTTTGACGTAATCTTTTTTTCATCGACGCCATCGCCTCACGCCGGTGTTCACATAGTTGACTTTAATTATCAACGACCTTAAACTTCTAAATTGTTCCTAACACAAATAATGATTCATGTGTATCTTAAGAATCTATATTAATATTATTTTATCGTATATGTAAATCATAGAGTTAAATATGCAGTATCATAAACTATCCACGATAATTACCAATCTTTAAGATCTTTTGATTGAAGATGAAATATATTTAATTATTTATTTTTATAAATTGGACAGTTAGTGCACCACTTTGTGGATCAGCATTATCTCTATGAGTTGTTTGATGATTCAAACCGTTTCGGATTTTAAATGAAAAGCAAATTCTTTGTGTCCATCCCATCTCTAAACTAAACACGTAACGAGTTTGGGGAAAAGTGATAAAGATGATTAGCCTTTTCTTTGTAAGTTGCAGGTCTTAAAAGGCAAAGGTGTACGTGCTTCTTGATTTCGTGGTTTCTTTGATAGCTTTTTTTTTTATTTAAATGACTTTTTAACTATTCGCGCGGCATTAATCGTTTTCCTGGCAACATTGATCCTGTGTCTGGCTTGTAATTAAATGACTGAAATGCTTTAGATTTTTAGCCGAAAATTTAACATAGTAGTGTTAATGACTGAAATGGCTACAGAATTACAATCTAAGGGGTTGATATGTTAAAAGATTTAACATTTTCGAAACAAAAATATTAAACATGTCAAACCACAGGGGCTAAAAACGTAATTTACTCAAACTTTTAATAAAACTAAATTTTGGGCTAGAGCGAGGGCTTGTCCTCGAGATAACTATTTTTCATTTTTTTAGAAATTTGACCTATAGGGCGGACTTGCCATCAAGATAGCTAGCTCCATACACACGACGTCCTTGGGTGTTTAATTCACTAATTAAGGACGAAAATAAAAAAAATCCGGGTTACATCGACGACTTGTCCTCAAGACAACTTCCCAGTTTTAGCGCGCACTTTTCACTATCCCGCCCCCTAGCCTGTATTGACGACAAGTCCTTGCAACACTCTTAAAAACTCTAATTTCATATTCAGTTTATAGCGAGGAAATGCCTTTGTTATAGCCATCTCTATAACGAGGACATCATGTCGTCGCAATAGCCCTCGTCGAGATAGGGTGTATTTCGTGTAGTGAGGTTAGACGCCAAACAATATGAGCCTTTTATTTAATCCGTCATTCTTTCTTCGAAGGCTATTTCTTGTTTGCTTGTTACAGTGACATTCTGAATTCTTCTATAATTGTTTTCCTATAAATAAGTCTACACTTGTTACAATTGACGTGCGTTGTATCTAAAACCGGTGTTGGGCTCCAAATAGAGCCTCACTTTCAACTTTGTCGGTTGAGTGTTGACACATTTTGTTTATTGGGCTTTTTGTTTATTCATCTGGGATGAAGCTAAGATCATTTAGACGAAAAATGAGAAAACCGTTAAAAGTCAATTAAATAATGTTTAGATTTTTTTATTATTTTCTCGGTTTTCATCTAACTATGTTGTTTTCTCATGAATTGGGTTTCGAAAAAACGTTAATTACTATTTAATATAACTTGACTTCCAATTACTATTTGATTGAAATAAAAGTTATATAATTAAATTTTAAAGTTTCTTATAAGAAGGGATAATTTAAAATAAATATTTTTATTAGTGTAATTAATATTTTCTTTAAATATATGTTATTATTTAAAGATAGAAGGTCATTAAATAAGAGAGAGAGGGAGGCGAGAAAAAAATAATTAGAATGAATATTGAGGTGAGAAGTGACACTAAAAACCTTTATTTATTATATAGTATATAGATTTGTCACTTATGTGATATTACAATGTAACAATATAGTGTGTTAGCAATACCGTGCGACCTGTCCACGAGCATGGCGCTTTATTTTGCTTCTGTCTATATGCGACAGAAGTGCGGACTTTTATATGGCGGTGCTTTCATCACGCATATCATGCGGTTGGTCATACCATTTGACGACCATGAGCCTGCGATGTTACCGCCCATTCCCCCTGTCCGATTAGACCGTCGCACGGCGAGCGCCGATTCCCGCAGGACCTTCGGTTCGTGGGGGCCGTCCAGGACCAGGTTTGGGTCCCGGTGCCGTTGCCGCAGATGCCTGGACAGGGGGACCCGCCTATGCCTCAGCCGCTACAGGGTGTAGCGATTTAGAACGAGCCGCCACACGTCGAGCAGGTCCACGAGCATCCGCCACAGCATCCCCGACACGTACGTCGGTCTGTTAGGCTGGATAGGGCTACCCAGGCATTGCTTGATGGCCTTGCTTCCGACTCAAGGCGACAGAGTCGTCAACTCGATCGCATGGAGGACCTGATGATGTGGGCGGTTGGACTGCTCGTGAATCAGTCACGAGCCGCCGGCATCGAGCCACCCCCACTACCACCGCCACGTCATTATCCGGACGACCCCGTTCAGGGTGAGGGCGGGGCGAGTCAGGGTGACGCCAGAGCCGGTCAGGGTGACGGCGGAGCCGGTTAGGTTTAGTTTTTTTATTTGTATTTTGTTTCTTTCGTTGTTATGTATGTAAAACATTTTGATGTATATGTTTAATTTTTTGATGTAATGTATATAATTTTAGTTTATTTCTTTGGTTGTAATGTTTAATATTTTGTTTGGTTTGTAATGTTTAATATTTTGTTTGATTAACAAACTTATATTAACAAAATTATATAAATTAAAATAAAAATAAACAAAATATAAAAAAAATATATATAATTAAATAAAAAATACCTATACGTGGCGTATAGGTCAATACGCCATGTATAGGATTCATAAAACTCCCAAACCTTCCAACTTTTGAATCAAAAATATAACCCGTATAGATCAATACGCCACGTATTGGACCAGCCGCCAGACAGAGAATGACACGTGGCATTCTGTTGGCAGTGACTGAACTCTATACGCCCTCGTATTGACCTATACGAGGGCGTATAAGGCGGCGGCGGGTCCAATTAGCAATATTCCGTGTACGGTTAGAATCCCCCTAATATAGTTATATTTATTTTTTATTGAGTAAACTGCAATTTGCACCCTTGTGGTTTAGACCCGCTGACACTTTGCAACCCTGTTTTAAACAAAGTGTAATTTGCACCCCTGTGATAAAGTTTCTCTTTTTTTTTTGCATCCCTCCGTCCATTAAACCGTTAAAGAGAAGGGCATTATCGTACATTTACCCCAAACACTCCGGTATATGTTTTTGTAGCCCTTATACAACCTAATCTCTCCCTCCCCCAAGATTCAACCACTACATAACACGTAATAATAATGGCTACAATTGAATCAATGTAATCATCCTGGTCCAAATAGATTCAAACCACCGGTAGACCTTGAATCCAAAGACTAATGACTCCAAAGACAAACAAAAGAAAACAAACTTTTACATCTTGAAAGGTACTCAAAACTGTAACAATAAACAGAAAAACAAACGCATATATCAAATGTTTACAAGCAACCCATACATCATAAACTGCTTGAAAGAAATTAAGAAAACAATCCCCATACAGTGGGAAAACTAGATTAGATTCATTAGCACTCGCAAAATTTCAATCGTTAACCGCATGAAATCGCAATAATCAATCGTAGTAGAATTTTGAACACAAAGGAATTTAAATCATTAACGACGAAACCTATTTCACCCTTTTACAGATCGTTGCGAGATACCACAACTTCCATGGTGATGGATATGAACCTAGGTGAAAACGGCACCGTCAATGGCGGAGGAGGGGCGGCGGGAGAAGGAGGTCAAAGGCTGAGTTGACTCAGAGGAAAAACAAACATCCGCATAGAGGAATCGGCGTCGAGCCCTGGTGGTCACCCACGACAGCCACTCCCCGTCGCCGGTTTGCTTCTGCCATGGTTTCCTTGCACAATATTCTGCCATGGTTTTGAAATCGGTGCAATGGACTTGATGACCGGTTCAATGGGGGACAAATCGAGGTGGTCAGCATGGCCAGGAAGGCCAGGAAGGGGTGGCGGTGGTTACAGCAGTTCACGAGGAGAGGTTGCCGGCAGTGATTGTTTGAAGATTCTGGGCAATGGGTGGGTTCTTGTTTCTGATGGATTTTTTTTTAGAAATCTAAACTTTTTGTGCAGATGAAGGGGGTGTTTGGGATTACTTCTCAAAACTACTTATTAACTTTTTCAAAAAGTTAATAAGTAGTTTTTCAAAAACTACTTATCTATACTATATAATAAATAAAGGTTTTTTAGCGCCACGTGTCGTCTCCACATTCATTTTCATCATTTTTTTCCCGCCTCTCTCTTTTATTTAATGCACTTCTATATTTAAATAATAATATATATTTAAAAAAAATACTAATTATACTAACAAAAATATTTATTTTAAATTATCCCTTATTATAAGAAAATTTGATATTTAATTATGTAATTTTTATTTCAATCAAATAACAAAAAAAGTCAAATTACATTAAATAGTAATTAAGTATTTTTGAAACCCAATTATATATTAATTTTTATATAATTTGAGTTTGTTTCTATTCTTAGTATATGCAATATATTTTTACATTTGTAAAATATATGTATAAATATTTAAAAATTTTATATGTTGATATTTTTCAATTTTCACCCCGTGTGTAAACACGGGATCTAAACTAGTTTCTTTTATATTTTCATCTCATTTTGATTTATCAAAACAAACTTTTAACTTATTAACTTTTTAAAAAAGTTAATAAGTAGGTTAATAAGTAATCCCAAACACCCCCGAAGATGAAGAAGATGTGGTTTGACTTTAGTGTAGATGAAGATGAAGATTATGAAAGGAGGAATGGGCGGATTTTTGACGGAGGGACGCAAAAAGAAAGAGAAATTTTATCACAGGGGTGCAAATTACACTTTATTTAAAACAGGGTTGTAAAGTGTCAGCGGGCGATGTGGAGATCGAAACATAGATAAACACACTTATATAACGGTACCGATGTTATTCGGTCGGTGTCGGTCTTATTAATCACGGTACCAGCACGTCACCGTTAGTCTATATAACTCACAATACATAAAAAATACTTTATTTTGAATACGAATCCGTTTACAAAAATTACATCGGAACGTTAAGAAAAGAAAAAAAACAAACAAAAATTATGAAGGAAAAACATATTATATATATTACAAGAGGTAAATTTAAAACTTTTAAAACTTGTTTTATTTTGTAACTTATGTTTCATTCTATAAAACTTTAAAAAAAATTTGTGCAAATTGTAGTTTACTCTTTTTTATTTTTTTTTTATTTTTATTTTTTTATAAGAGTATAAATGTAATATTACAAGTTTTTACCAAAAAATCATTTAAATATTGGCTTACGTATACGTAACCCTTAGTGTTACGTATACGTAAACAGAAAACAAAAAAATTCAAAAATATTGTGGTTACATATACGTAACCCATAGTATTACATATTGTTTTAGTGGTTTTCTTGGTTTTCGCCTAACTTTGTGGTTTTTTCTTGATCATTCCCATATATATATATATATATATATATATATATATATATATATATATATATATATATATATATATATATATATATATATATATATAGGGACATGTTCAATTAAGAACCATCATTTTGGCGAGAACCAAAATAACCATACATTTCTACATAAATATAAGGATGCATATATAAAATAAGGATGCATGTATGCATTTGTGTAAGAATGTATGGTTCTTTTGGTTCTCGTCAAAATGATAGTTCTCAATTGAACATGTCCCTATATATATATATATATATATATATATAGGAAGAGGTTCATTACAGAACAACTAAAAGTTACGAGAACAAAAAGAACAAGATTCGATTTTTTCATTTCATTTTCTTTTTTATTTTATTACAAGGGTGTAATAGTAATTTTCATAACTTAATTAATTGATCTATTTTTAGTCATTCTAGTATTTTAGGAATGTACATCCGTTTTTTTATTTTATCTTCATTATAAATTTAAATTCAAATTAATTCAGTTATTTATTGATGAGATCAAAATCATTCTAATTCAAGTTTCAAATCAACATCTTCATATTATTAATGAAATCTAATCCAACGATTAATTTGTTTTTAAGAATTATTGAAACTGCACTACCAATTATGTTTTTCGATGATTATCCTATCAATACTTTTATGGAACAAAATGTTGATTCCTACACATAGAATCTACACGTATCATATTTGGCTTTAAATATTTGTCTTAAACAAGGACATATACCTACATCCTACACAATGGTAAAAATTCCTACACTTATACCATATTAATCATACACAAAGGTAAATGATTTCCTACACTAATAACATAATCACCTACACATGAAAAAAAAACATATGTAGGCGATTATATATTGTGTAGGTGATTATATATTGTGTGTAAGTGTTTATATATAACGTGTAGGCTGTTTTTTTTAATAATAATTATGGAGAAAATCACGATTTTGACTTTTTAAGGTGTATGTTTTGAGTATGAACATATACCTACATCCTACACAAAGGTAAAATTCTTACACGTATCATATTTGCCTTTAAATATCTGTCTTAAACAAGAACATATACATACATCCTACACTTATACTATATTAATCACACACAAAGGTAAACGATTTCCTACACTAATAACATAACCACCAACACATGAAAACAAATGAACATGTAGGCGAATTTAAATTTTGTAGGGTGTTTTTTTTAATAATACAAATGAAGAAAATCATGATTTTGACTTTTTAAGATGTATGTTTCGAAAATGGAGGAGATAGATGTTGGAACAAATCTCATTAATTAAGCAGTTATTTTAACCGTATATTTGCATTAAATAGCCTTCAACTACATATTGACTAATATGCCCCTAGATTCATTAAAAAATAAATCAAATTTTCATTTATTTACTAAATTGTCATTATTTAATCATATCCATTGATTACATTTAATCTATGACTGAGATTAGTTCCTTATGTTCTTGCAAAAAACTATGTTCTGCATAGAACTCTCCCCTATATATATATATATATATATATAGGGTGGGGTTATGCTAAAAAGGCTAGAGAGTTTAAGAAGGATAAGAAGAGTTTTCAGCCTTTAGATTATTTTCAGCCTTTAGATCATTCTGCTAATAAGTAGCCTTATTAATTGCAAGTAAACATATGTCAGCTTTTCATGGCTTCTTAGCCTTCTTAGAAGTATGAGTCTTTTTAGCATAACTTTTACCTATATATATATATATATATATATATATATATATAATATATATATATATATAGTGGTGGTTATAACAAAAACCCATTTGAGTTGAAGAAATCTTGTAAACCCCATCTCAACCCTTCATTTGTGATGATCAATGGCCCATATTTAATTTTGAAAAGTTGTACTTTTAAAGTAATACTTTAACATTATAAAAGTATAAGAAGGGTAATTTGGTCTTTTGACTAAAACCATCCTATCATCTCTCCTACTTTATTAAATTATATATTTTCTCTCCTACTTTTTAAATTATATTATTTATTTTTTTAATATAAAACTAGAAATTAAAAATGAAAATCCTTCACATACGAAAAAAATCCTTAGAATGCATGTAACACTTGTAACATATGTAAATATATATTAGGTATAAAGTAACTTAGAATGCACGTAACACTTGTAACATATGTAAGGTTACGTATGTTATAATATAACTTTAATGAGTTTACATATGTAAATTGTCAAAAATAACAAGTGGTCATGTAAAATTACATATGTAAATTTGCAAGTTGGATTACATAAGTAACCAACAAATGTAACATATGTAATTATATATGTTAAAGAAACAATATTACCCGATTGTAGTCTTCCCGTTAAGCACGTAGGAAATGAGCTTGGCTTCTTCTTAGCCACTGCAAAAGATATGCCAAAACTTAACGAGTAAATAATGGTTAAATACTAATAAGTTTATTTAACTGCTATGAGGTATTATATCATATTGTTTTAACAGACATTCCAGCAAGGTAAAGGAGACCGCAAAATCAAATGTTACGTAAAGGATATTACATATGTAACTAGCAAACTGTTACATATGTAAAATCAAATATTACATATGTAAAAATCAATTGTTACATGTGTAAAATCAATTTAC
This sequence comes from Smallanthus sonchifolius, assembly GCA_023525975.1. Classification (NCBI taxonomy): domain Eukaryota; kingdom Viridiplantae; phylum Streptophyta; class Magnoliopsida; order Asterales; family Asteraceae; genus Smallanthus; species Smallanthus sonchifolius. The sequence goes on along the minus strand of CM042045.1, from coordinate 1,855,587 downwards.
GTATGCAGTTAACCAAAACTCGAATCCAATGAAACAAAGTTTAGTTAAAAAATCAACAGGATATGTAAAAAATTTTGTTTGGAGGTTTAAAAAAATAATCTATGTTATTTTTAACATCTATGTTATCTCTCAAACTAGATCAATTCCAAATAATAAAAAAACATCAAAGTCCTAGATCCATTGCAAATGACGTTTAAACATTTAAAAAATAAAAAAAAATCTCAAATCCTTTGAGCCATTTCGTCGAACAGTAGGTGGGCGTGTTTGATGAGGCCACATTTGGAGTACATAGAGTCTATGATAGAGATGAGTTGACTTTTGTCCACATCTTCATATTCAAATCTCCATCCATAAAATAATTACAGAAACATAAAGTGGGTATAATTTCTTTTTTTGAAAACATTCAGATATGAAAACGAGATAGATCTTAAGCATGAGAAGTTGAACTTACTCTGTGGAAGAAACCACCACCTTGTCGCCGTTGCACCAACGCATCGCACCACTGCCGACGATCTGCGCTTACTCAATCCTCCATCACTGTATTCGTATACGTAAGAAAGAACCCCATTTGATTAGGGACTAAACACTGAATATTGAAAAAAAATCATTTGAAAAGATTCTTAGAAATCAACAAAAGAATGGTGAATATTGAAAAAATCGTTTGAATAAAATGGTGGTGTATTTGAAAATCTTGAAAAAAGTAAAAAAGTAGTGGTGATGGTGATGATTAGAGTAAATGACATTATACCCTTGAGGGTAAAGGATGAAGGTGGACATGTGGCAGATTGTAAACCAAGTGTTTGGGTTTGTAAGGTTTCTTTAAATAGGGTGAGTTTTTATTTTACACTCCCCCTATATATATATATATATATATATATATATATATGGGTGGGATCAAGAGAAAACCACAAAGTTAGGCGAAAACAAAGAAAATCATATCATTTTAGGCAATTTTTTTATTTACGTATACGTATCCAAAAACAATTTTTTTGATTTACGTATACGTAACCTCAATTTTTTTTGTTTTATATTTACGTATACGTAACACTATGTGTAAAAATGTTTTTTGGTAAAAATGTTTAATATTTCATTGATACTCTTATAAATAAATAAAAATAAACTAAAATAAAAAATAAAAATTATTATATGATTGGGTAAAATTGGTTTTTTTTAGTGGTTTTCTCGGTTTTCGCCTAACTTGTGGTTTTCTCTGGAACCCTCCTCTATATATATATATACTAGGTTAAAATCCCGTGTAGTACAAGAGTTAAAATTTATATAATATTATATATTAAGTAATATATTTTTTTTAAACTCGTGTTTTACACAGGTTGAATAACCCGTGAAATACATACAATCGTCAAAATATGTCAGAAGATTTATTAATATAAAGGTTAGTATTTTTTTTAAAAGTATATTATTATTGGATAGTGGTGTAATTAATATGAGAGAGAAGCGGGAAAAAAATGGTGAGAATAAATATGGAGGCGACACGTGACATAGAAAACCTTTATTTAATATATAGTATAGATATATATAGAGGTGCAATGATTACAAAAATGAAAACTTTATCTGGATACTCGATTTACAAGAAAGTAGATTATAACCATGCAATGCAATCTAGCTTCTAAACAGTTTCCTAACTAAAAAATATATAAATATTATGGCTCATTAAGTTCTTTTTTATATAACATTGTGTAATCAACATATATTTTTAAAGAAGCACCAAAAAATCATGATTCCATTCACACTTGTACGTAAACAAAAACTAAGATCTTGGATGGGTTTTCTTAGGGTCTGGGTGCAGGGTTTTGATGTTTCTTTAATAGGGGTGTCGGTGAATGGTCGGTTTATTGCTTCTTTAACCCCAGATATTAGGGTTTTCTTCGGAAGTAGGGAGGGTTTTCTTGCTTCCATAACCGCTGGAAATAGTGTGATTGCACGGTTTTCTGCCGTCAGTCATCAACTTGACTTTAGCATTCATCGGAGTTTTCATCATCCTACCTATGGCGGACCGCAGGGTCGGCCCAATGGGTCTGCGGGCAATACGACCGTAGTGGGCCCAACATTTCGAGAGGCCCAATTAAAAAAAATAAAAAAAATTATATATAAAATTGGGCTTTTTTTAAAAGTAATTGAGCCTTTTTTTAAAAAAAAAACGTTTTTTAAAAAAAAACAATGGGCTTTTTTTTAAATTTAATGACTTATTTAGGCTTATAACCAAAATGTTGGGTTATATTCCACTGCAGCCCATTTTCAGCCCATTTCCAGCCCATATCATCAATTCTTTATCATCAGTTAGAGAACCACGTAACACGTTCTCTGGAAAAAATATCCAGTCGACCACCGCCGACCCCCACCCCTGTCCAGGCTTGCTCCGACCGACCGACCGCCACAGCCAGCCGCGCCTCCGACGACCACCACCTCCGCCAGCAGCGGCGCCTCCTCCGACGACCACCACCACCACCACCGCCGACGCCTCCTTCCTTCCACTTGTAAGTTTGTTGATTTTTTTTAAATAAGCATGATTTCAATTCCTTTAGGTCAATTTGTTTACTTTTTAGTCCTTAATTAGTTATTGCAACTATTCAAAGTGGGTTGAAGTGTATATGATGAACCGAATTTTTTTAGCCCTAATTTGATAATTTAGCCATAATTTAGAATGATTATTTGATATTAGCCCTAATTTTTTTAGCCATAAATAACTTAGAATGATTATTTAATATTAGCCCTAATTTTTTTATTTTAGATTGTTAAAGAAACTATGCCTCCTAAACAAGCATCGGGTGCTCAAAAACGTGAAATAGTTATGTTTCCACATAAGTTGAGGGTAATTGAAGATGAAGATCTTAAGGTGTCTTGTCAGTTGCTTGAAAAGGAACTAAAGTTTGAAGGAAGATCGGATATTAATGTTGATGAACTTTATATAGAGTTGAAGCTATTTGAGACATCAAGAACAACTGAATTTAGCAACCCTATAGATATTTTGAACCATTTGAGAGATTTCTCTCATTACCCAACTGCATGTGTTGCATATATAATATTGTTGACAGTTCCTGTAACAGTGGCATCTGCAGAAAGGAGTTTTTCTAAATTGAAGTTATTGAAATCTTTCTTGCGGTCCACTATGTCTCAAGAAAGGCTTAACGGATTGGCGATAATTGCTATCGAGAACGAATTGTTAGAGAGTAAAAACTGCGAAGATGTGATTAAAGAATTTGCAGCGAAGAATGCTAGGCGAGCTTCACGAATCACCGGTTAGATATTACGGTATGTCATTCTGATACTATGATTTTGTTATGTCTATGCTATAACGTTAATTTGCGTTAAAAAAATAGTTTATAAAATTATATATTTAGTTATGGGCCTTTTTTTTCGGCTCGTGTAGGGCATTCGAATCCTCGGGGCCGGCCCTGACGGACCGAAATGCCATTCTTGAAAATGTATGTGAAAAACCAAACCCACATATATATATATATAGTTGTTGTAAACATGTCCGTACAACCTTCCCTTTCCCCTTTTTTTGTAATTTGTTTTTTTGGTGAGGGTCCACTTTGGTTGTTATTATCTTTAAATTGCTAGCTCTATAAGTACTCTTGGATTTATCAATATGATTAGTTTTTGGATATTGAATATTATTTGTAAAACACTCTGGTTTTGAAGCTTAGATCGAATTCTTAAGAAATTTGATTGCTATACGATTCGGCATCACTAGCTAGCGATCTTGTTCTTAAACGGGCAAATCACACCTTTAGTATGACGGCCGGATCCTTAAAATTGATGTATTTCCTTTTCAAAAACTTACTTACCGATTATGTTTTACTTTAAATATTATTTTTTACTATTTATGTGTTTATATTTTGGTAACATTATACTCAATCTTATGGCTTTTGCCATCGACAACTTCTCCCCTTCAACATTAAGTAAATGATAAAATTCATCCTTAATTTTGTAAACTGCTACTTTGACCCTTTCAAGTTTTCAAAGTTTCACGTTTACCCCCTGTATTATATATAATCTGATTTTTTTCTCCATAACATTCATTCTTTAATTATTTTTTTTCTTAACTTCCCAGTATAAATTTCGCTAAAAACGGAGTCGTATTCAATGTAAAGTATTTTTTTGGTGTCGTGGTTATATGAACTAACGGTAACGTGATGGTATCGTGAAGAATGAGATCGAAATCGACTGAAAAACACCGACTCCGTTATATAGTTATATTTTATCTATGTTTCGATCTCCACAACAGAGTCTTTGTACCTTCATACGTTTTTTCTTTGTACTTAACCATGTTTATTTTTGTGTTTAGGCGTGTTAATTGACCGCCTTAACCTTTTAAGGACTGCCTCTCGTCGCAGGGCACGGGGGCCTTTCGTCGCGAAGCGCGGGCGACCTTTAGGTAAAGCAAGTAAAGCCCTATATTTTGGCCACCAAATGATAAGGACTTCAATTTCTTTTATATACATGTGTGAAGTGGCAGAGTTTGAAGAAAAACGCAGGGGCGGGATTTTTTTTCCTATCAGGGGGACGGAACTATAAAATTGTTGGCCGAATACCTATAAATTAACACAACTGAGCGAAAAATCGGGGGGGGGGGGGGGGGAGGGGGGCTTGCTCCTGTGTGTGTGGTTTGGGCTGGGCTTAATGGAACAATTGAACAAGACCAAGTACCGGCCTGCATTCTAATACTTGCTGACTTATTCGCTGAAGGTTGAAGCGAGGATTAGGGAACGCCAAAACGCCGAACATCTGAAGGGATTTAGGGCAATAGACGAACAGTTGCCTTGGAAAACGACCTCAACGGCTCAACATGATAACCGGCGGCGATGGTGAAGAACATCATTGTCACTCTAAACTTCCAACGTGTCACAGAGTTACTTCTTTGACTCGTGTGCGGCTCTTAGTAAACTTCCAAGATCAGCCTTTGTCCCGACTCGGAAGCGATAAGATGCGACAAGCAAGATCGTAATCAAACAACTTGTATTGATTACAAAGGAAAAGTACAAGTGAGCTTTACAAGTATACAAGGTGGATGCTATATGCTTTTTGAGGTGTCTTGCAAATGAGCCAAGATCACCTATTTATATTACTCCATGTCCTAATCTAGATGCTTTTATCTAAATCATTCTTAATCATAAAATAATACAAAAGATCTAAGATATTTACATGGAAGGATCTAAGCTAATCTATGATTAAGATCTAACTTGGAAGGGCCTAGAAGCTCATTATTTTAAGCATTGTTCTAGAATTTTCCTAACTCTTGAATAGCCTTGATGTTGTTGGAACTTTTCGGAATCCCAAGCATGAAATCTGAATTTTTGGGCAAAATTAAGGTCGTTTTGAGCGGGTCGTGACAAACGTCTCTATTTCTTGAAGAATGAAAGTTTTGAATTCTTTAAATCTGTAATCTTAAATAGCTAAATCCATCTCTCTAATCTTTACTCTATCGCCTATTTTCTTTGAAATTCAAAATCTACTCTCTATTATTCCTTTAAGAATCGGTTGGAGTTGAAAATTTGAAAGCTTGGATTTTAATTCTGAAGTTATAATCGAATTTTTCTTGAAACTTGGAAGTTGGAAAACTTGGATTTTCATTTATAAGCCAGACTGACATATTTGGATTTTTATTTATAAGGTAGTTTGGTTGAACTTCTAAAACAATTCTACTTGAAAGTTAGAAATTTGGTTTTTTTGCAATTCTACTTTTATGCTATCACAATTCCCTACAATTTATCTGGATTTTTTGATTAATTGATTAACTTGAATTTATAAATTTAATTTAATTTTTAAATTGGCCGTAGCATGTGATAAATATTGCTCTTATTATGTTAAATCGAATTAGGAAGCATGAATCCGGTCATTCTAAAATAAAAAAGAAACAAAAACTAGAAGCTGAAATTGAATCAGAAAAAGGGTTCTTTACTAAAATTCATAACAACTAACCTTAAAAGATAATGCACCTCTAGATGTAAACGAGCCTCTAGATATAGACGAACCTATAAACGTAGAAAGGGGCCTCAAATTTTTAGTTTGCTTTAGACAACCAAAATGATTGAGCCGCCCCTGAGCGCGAGGCTAATTTTCTAGTTATATATTCACAAGAAAAAATAAAATAAATATTAAATTATTTATACGGTTTCTAAAACCCGTACGACTAGTGTACTTATAGGACGGTTTAGTGGATATCGGCCTGTTTAGAAAAAAGATTAATGGTAAGAATACTAGTTTAGATCTAATACTATATTTTCAAATGATACAATTAGATTCTTAAAACTTCAAACTAATTATTTTTTTTAGTGATAAAAGCAATATAGAACTTGTCCATCTTTCATTCATTCATGAGCTTTGACTATTATTACACAAGACAATTCAAATACAATAACATCTACTTTCTTCATGCTTGTCATTTAACAAATTATGAACCACATTATCATATAGGGAGCCTCCTAACTTGACCACTTCCGGCTTTTACTTCTATATTGAAAAAAACTAAGTGGTATTCGTGTCCACGTGCTGCGTCAGGAATACCTTCACGATTCCAAATAATGTCAATGATCGGGAATTCCACAACGATCTCAAATAACGTCGCTTTTTTTTTTCCATTTAAGCATTATTCAATCTAGAATGAGTGTCAACCGGTGTCGACATGGCTTGCAAGCTTGCATGTCGGCCCGTTTTAAGACCAATATCATTTACCGAAAATCCGAAATCCCATGGTGTCCAGTTTCCTTAACATGTTTCCGGTCTTCACAATTGTATATTTTACCCACTCTACTGATCTATATACAATGTCATCTTTCCGATAGTCCGGGTGGTTTGAAAATAAGACCTTCCTTCCCCAATCCGTAACAGTTTATTGTCTGTCAAAATTCGAAACTGATCTGAAACTATATTAGAACTAAAGAATGTAGAAAAAAATATAATATTCAGTTTTAAAAGGTTAATATGTTATACAGTGGATTAAAGTCAATAAGAGTCAGGGATGGGTCAAAGTCAAAAGTTAACAGTTTGGTAATGTTTGGTCAACTATTGGATTGTTTTTAATAGTTTGGGTGAGTAGACTTTTCTCCATTGTTAACATGTATATATTGATAGATAGACCACCATCTTACCTTCACACACTTATATATTCCCATATATAGACCAAATCCATGGACAATGAAGTTGTGGTGGTGGTGGTGCCTTTTGTAGCACAAGGTCATCTCAACCAACTCCTCCACCTCTCCCGCCTTCTTTCCGCCTACAAACTACCGGTCCATGTCGTCGGAACCACCACCCACAACCGCCAAGCAAAGCTTCGTATCCATGGCTGGAACCACAACTCCGACACAAATATCCATTTCCATGAATTCAAAACACCAGAATTCGAATCTCCTCCTCCAAACCCTAATTCTTCCACCAAATTCCCATTACACCTTATGCCATCAGTCAAAGCATCATATCATCTCCGGGAACCATTTGCAAACTTACTCGCCACAGTTTCAAACACCGCGAGGCGTATCGTTGTTATTCATGACTATCTAATGACCAAAGTGGTTCAAGATGTAGTTTCATTTCCAAAGGCAGAAGCCTATGTGTTTCATTGTGCATCGGCTTTTACGACGTATTCATACGTTTGGGAAGCGAAAGGAAGACCATGTTTGGATGATGTTGAATCCTATACACAGCTTACAAAGATGCCTATTCTTCAACATCTTATCCCACCGGATTTTTCGGAATTTATTAATTCTAATGTGGCCTGTCAAAAGTTTAATTCGGGCAATATTTACGATACTTGTAAAGTATTTGATGGTAAATTTATCGACTATCTTTCGAAAGAAGGGCATTGTGGTAGCACAAAGCAATGGGCACTTGGTCCTTTCAATCCAGTGTCTATAAACAATAACCAAGAGCCTAGAAAACGTCATAAGGCACTCGTGTGGCTCGATAAACAAGTTCAAGACTCGGTGATATACGTTGCGTTTGGTTCAACAACGTCAATATCCGATGAGCAGATTCTAGAACTTGCTATTGGATTAGAGAACAGTGGACAAAAGTTCATATGGGTGTTAAGAGATGCCGATAAAAGTGACATCTTTAAAGGTGAGGATAGGAATTTTGAACTGCCAAAAGGGTTTGAAGAAAGAGTTGAAGGAAAAGGTTTGGTGGTGAGAGACTGGGCACCACAACTAGAGGTATTGGCTCATATCGCGACGGGCGGATTCATGAGTCATTGCGGGTGGAATTCGAGCATGGAGAGTATTACGATGGGTGTTCCGATTGCTGCTTGGCCTATGCATTCGGACCAACCAAGAAATGCTACGTTAATAACCGATGTATTAAAGATTGGCGTAAATGTAGAGGATTGGGGGCGTGGTGGTGAAGTGGTTACATCTTCGGTTATTGAGGAAACTATTAGAAAATTGATGGATTCTGATGAGGGCAATGAGATAAGGAAGAGAGCTAAGAAGATTGGTGAAGATGTTAGGCAATCTATGGAAGAAGGTGGTGTTACATGCATGGAGATAGACACTTTTGTTGCACACGTCACAAGAAAATAAAGATGTGAAATTGTTAAAAGTATTTGTGTTTTACACTGTGTTAAAATCTAGGGAAAATTCGGAAAATGAACAAGTGATGTTCTTCTTTTCCCAAACGTAACCATTGAAAACTAAACTTTCATTTAGTAAATAAGTCAAAATCGTGAGAAGATTTATCAGATGAGACGACATCGTCGTCTTCGTGGCTGCCACAAAAAATTGAGACCTACGTGTTAGATATTCCAAACGGCCATAAAAAACTGACACGTACGTATTAGTTATTCCAAGAGAATTCGTCTAAATTTTTACATATTTAGGCGGATTCACCTAAACCTTTACATATTCCGGCGAATTCGCGTAAACTTTTACATATTCTGGTGAATTTGCCTAAACCTTTATATCTTCCGACGGATTCGTCTAAACTTTTACATATTCTAGTGGATTCGCCTAAACCTTTATATATTCCGATGGATTCGCCAAAACCTTAATTAACACGTGTTAGTTTTTTATGGCAGTCATGAAGCCGGTGATTTCGCCCCATCTTATAAATGTTTTGACGATTTTGATATGTTTATTATTTAAAAGTTGACTTTTCAATGGTTAGTTTGGGAAAATCAAAAGTAAGATGCTTATTTTCTAAATTTTGCCATAAAATCTAGGATTATTGGATTTTAATAATCTTACATTTTACCGATTGACCAATAATAATTCCAACTGAAAATATTCTTACCACTGGTCCCTACTTTCAAACTGTTTTTTTACATTGGACCCCCCGTTAAAAAAACTTAACGCCGTTAGAGTTTATATGACGTGGACATCTGCAAACCGTCGGAAAGTCGAGCCAAGCTAGCAGTGGTCTCGTGTTGGCTTTTGAAATTGGCTTTGGTGGTGTTTAACTGGTCTCGTTAAACACCACCGTTGTCTCTGTTTGGACTTTCCGGACCCGCGAGACCAGTTAAACACCACCAGAGCCAATTTCAAAAGCCACCACGAGACCATTGCTAGCTTGGCTCGACTTTCCGGCGGTTTGCAGATGTCCACGTCATATAAACTCTAACGACGTTGAGTTTTTTAACGGGGGGTCCAATGTAAAAAAATAGTTTGAAAGTAGGGACCGGTGGTAAGAATATTCTAAATTGAAATTATTATTGACCAATTGATAAAAAATGATATTATAAAAATCCAATAATTCTAAAATCTATGATTGTTTATTAGGCGCTGTCCGGCGAAGTATAAAGTTTTGGTTAATAGAAACAAATAAAATATGTTTTCATAGTAATAATTTAATAGACTTAATCTAATACTATAATTTATACAATTAGATAAAAGCAATATAAAATTGTCAAATCGATCATCTCTGTCATTCATTTTCAACAACTTTGACTATTAACACAAGAAATTCAAATACGATACATCTTCCTTTATTTAATACTTTTGCCATGCCTGTCTTTTGATAAATGAGCAATGTATATAGATTGACTTGGATTGTGATGTGATAAAATTCTTTTTGTTTTTATAACATCACTTCAAACCTAAATTGAAAATAATCAGATTTTTATGTTGAGACATATAACATGTTTGATAAAAGTGTTTAAGTCGTTTAATTAAATGAGTAATATTTGGATTAATATTTAGTGTTCTTAATTGAACATTCTCATATATATATATATATATATATATATATACTAGGTTAAAATCACATGTATTACACATGTTAAATAAATAAAATGTTATATATTTAGTAATAAAAACTTTATATTTTTAAAAACCCGTGTAATACACGGGTTGAATAAACCAGTATATTACATCGGCTGAATAAAATATAATGTAATTTGTTAACAAACACATTTGTCAAAATATGTTTTTAAAAAATGTAATTTGTCGTGACAGTTATAAGGTCTGTTAAGTTAGTTTTTAAAACATTTTTTTTCAACTGAGTATAATTTTTTAATTTAATTGATAAATGTTAGTTCATATTAAGTTCATTTGATTGATAATATAATAATTATTTATAATTAAATAATAAATATTCGTAATTACATTTATTAATATAAAGATTATTATTTAATATGAGAAAGAAATGGAAAATCTAATATTTAATATGAGAGAGAGGCGGGAAAATAAAGATTCGGAGTAATCAGAGAGTGACACGTGTCCTAAAGAGATTTTCATTTATTAGAGTAGTAAGATATATATATTAATTTGCAATTAATTTATTAAAATAAAAGAACATTTCTACATTTCATAAATAATTTAATTATATTACTTTGTCTCTATAATTTATTTAAAAATAAATAATTTATTTATCAAGTATTTGTAAAACCCAAATCCCAAAAAACCTCACTTGTTGGATTTAGTCACACATCTAATTCATAAACTTAAAACTTCAAATTACACAGCATAAACATTCCATCAAAATACAACTTATCCAAAAACAATTTAAGTATTGTCTTAACATAACAAATTGCAATAACATAACATACAAATATTGTCTTCAATAGTCGGATAACTACTCGCTGTAATCCAAGCATCCATGAGCTATCTTCGTTAACTACACTCAACTTGATTAGCATACTAAAAGCTAGCTAACAATGATTGAGTTCTAGCTTTACATACTTGATTTTGATATGCCAAATAAGTGTGAACTTGATTTCAGGGTTTGATTTATACGATTTTATCACATAAGGGTGAAGGTGATTTCAGGTCGTCAATGGTTTTTTTTATAGAGATTGGTTTTGACACATGTTAATAGAAATTGACTTTAATACCTTTTTTTTACCTGAACGCTTGTTTATTGTTTTCTAGATTATTACGTTTATATCACCGCGTGATTTAAAGCCCTAGATCATATCAAATCAACGATTGGGGAGACTTCGTACGCTAAGGGCCTTTTGTACGATAAACGACCTCTATATATATGTTGAGTTTAGTTCTTGTACAGAACATATTAATTCTAAAAACAGTAGGAATAAATCTTGACCTTTCATTAGCAATAATCAATGGTTCCAATTGCAAGAGTGGCAAAATAGTAATAAGACGTTGGTATATAAAATACAAAAGGGCATTATAGGGATTTCATGATTTTAGTAATTAAGTTTATACTCTCTCCTCATTTTATATGGCATTCCATTTCGTAAAGTGCTTGATTTCTTCTCTCTCATCCTGATTAAACGACATACACTTAGAAACACTAAAAAAATTAAAAAATGATGAATCTTATCACTAAATTTGCTTATTCAAAATTCGCAAGTATAATGCATGGTGTTAATTTGAAAGTTTCTTATTTAAATCAAAGTTTTTATTACTGGTAGCATCAAGATTGAAGAAAAAGAAGTTGAAGAAGGTGTGGAAGGGTAATAGTATATTGAATCGTACCAGGAAACATGAATTAGGTACGTTATGATGTTAATTACTTATTTTTGTAAGATTTCTTAGACGAATTATAAGGTAGGGTTTACGTTTTGGGTGTTTTGATTGATTTGGGGTTTATATCTACATATCATTTGTGTTGATTTGTGTTGAGTAGGTGAGTATTATGATGAGTAAACCATCAATGTTGTTATAAATCACAGAAAAAAATTTGGTATGAGTACGATGTTTTGTGTTGATAGTATTTGTTATAAGTGTTGATAGTTAACAAAAGGCTAACTAATGGTTTGTGTTGTTTAGTCTTCATTAAACCAGCTCTATAATTTTTTTTGTTTGAATAAGAGTTTTTTTATTAATTGATTATGTTTTTTTATGTGTTGTTCAGTCTTCATAAACCACAAATGATGACGGATTAATAATAGTTCGGTAGGTGATCCAACAACTGATAATACAATTTTTTTTGTGGTTTTTATTGATTTTTTGTTTTTGTTTTAAGTGTTAGTGTAGTCATCATAAAACAATCAGTGTGTTCAATTGAGTTGTGTAGTTGATCCATAAGTTCAAGTATAACACAATTCTTATTTAATAGACTACAACAAATATATATCTTGTTTGTAGGTCATCCAACATTGAAAAAAAATACATTTTTTATATTAATGTTTTTTTATAGTACTTGAAAAGTTAAGTAAGTTGGTACGAACAGTCAATTAAATGTGTGTTGATAATAAACAAGTAAATAAAATTTTGTGCTATATGTATATAGTTTGGTTTTTATTCGAATGTCTTGATACTTTTACATTATTGTGTAGCCTCTTTAAGTTGGAATAAGAGGAAGGAACGTGAAGATCAATCAACTACAGATGTAGATGTTAACACGAACCAAAAATTTATGTAATTTATGAGAAGGGTGTTCTTAATATTTGTTGTCTTATGATGACGGCCTCATAATAGTAGTTTCTAAGATTGTGTAGTGCATGGGATCCAACATGTGAAGTATACCGATATTGTTTATTTATTTGATTATGTTGTTTTAAGTGCGTTTAAATCGATCATGATAAACCCATTTTTATTTTTTTAGTGTTCAATTGTGTAGTGTAGGTTATCCAACAAGTCTAGTATAAGAGAATTGTGGTTTAAAATAGAACAGATAAATGTTGTTTGTAGGTCATCCAACATGACAAGTACACTACAAATTGGTAAAAGAAATATATACAATTTTCATATAGTGTTGTTTAGTAAAATGGAAATGTGTGTTGGGTTTAAACAAAGAATATAAAATGGCGTGTTGATATTAATAAAACGAACAAAAAAAAGTATGTAAGATTTTAGAAGGGTTTGTTATTGTTTCTTTTGTCTAACACATTGGCCATATACCTAACCAATTTACTATTCTTGTTGTGAGTGTATGTGACCAAGGGAAAAGGGAAGCAAATGGATATACAACAAGATTTAGACAGTGATTTTGAAACACCAAAATCTAGAATATATAGAAGTGTTAACAAAAAATTGAAGAAAACATTTGCTAAAAAAATGAAGGTGTGATAATGGAATAATTAGATAGTAATCCTCTCTAATTTTCCATGTGACATTTCGGTTGTGAGAGTACATGTTGTGGTCATTTTCATCTCTTTAAAAGATGAATTCTAAAGTCCAATTTTATACTCTAATCAAACAGAAACCAAAACACCCCATTTAATATTGTAATAAAAAATATTAAATTCAATTGAAATGGATAAAGTGGTCAAATCAAAACTATCATTTTTCATTTATGACACGAGTTAAAACATTCTATGTAGTTTTTTATTATAATATTCAAAAACACAACTCCTAAAGGGTATAATAGCATATCAGTGGAACCACATTAGAGGAACAGTGAAACGACGTTCAAAAATACAAAGACGGCGATTAAAGAGTGCAAATTGCTTCCCCTGTAGTTCCCTTGACCGAGTAGTATAATAGCATAGCAGTGCTACTACTTATATACCACTCAAAGTTTTGTTCCCCCACCAATGTGGGATAAGTTTCAATTCATTTGTCACTTTTGGGTTACGAACAACCAACTTCTAGTATTGATATGTCATTCATCGTAGCTCTGTTTTGGACAAGGTTTGTTTTATTATGAAGCTTTCACATAATAGAAAACAAACCCATGAATAATTAGTTATATAACTAATATACAAATATAATTATTTATGTCCAAAATTAGTAAAAACTCAATTTTTCACTAAAAATTCCCCACACTCATGACATCTATTCATAGATACAATATCATGCTCATCTCAACTATTTTAGGTGATTAATTTTTACATAAATTAACGATGTTAATCATTAATATCTAGAGTTGTATATAATGTGTGCATTGAGGTAGTTTTTACATATTAATCTCTAGAGTTCTTTTTGACAATGATACAAAGATGTATTTTATTACTTACAAATGCTACAAAATTTCAATATAAAAGCATTTCCTTTTCCAAATAATATTTCTTTTTTACAGAGATGCACATATTTGGTTACTTAGACATGTGACATTTAGTAAATCTCATAAGGAATGAGATGCCTTAATTTAATGTGATTTTGGTCCCAACCAAATAGCTTATATTTTTACATCTCACATCAGGTTACATCAATGACGCAACAGAATGAGTTTTCGTAGCATGGATCATGATTTTGTCTATTGTTTAAAGTTTTTTTCGTATCAATTACCCATAGGGGTGAAAAGAAACCCGAAATATAAACCAAATAAAAAAAACCAGAAAACAACATAAACAACTGTTTTTTCTAGAAAATACCAAAACTCAAATAAAAAGAACGAACCACCCCTAACTAATATCGATCATTTAAAAACTTGATTCCTTTCAGAGAGTAGGTCACATGTTTAAACCTGATCAATTGAGTAATTTAGAATTATTGATGTAAATTAGATTAATAGTAACATTTGTCGTTCAAAGAAAAATATTTAAAAACTTGATTATAGATAAACTAATTTAAGGTAGATGTCATAGGAGACCTATGGAGACATAACAAAACTTATAATTATTTGAACATAATTTTTTTTATGATTATTCTATAACGTACCACTACGCAAAACAATTATCCATAGGGAGCATGTGACTTGAAACTTATATTTATTGTGAGCATCCTAACAAAGAAACTTTTGAATCCATAACATGGACCACCTCAATCCACATGTAAATTGAGACTTAACTTTATTTGTAAGTATTCATATTAAGGAAGTAATTTACTAATTTGTGAATAAAAACAACATCTTCATCTTTATGTACATGTGAATCTTGTTATAAAGCACCAAAACCTCATCAAACAAATTACACACATCTACACAACTCCAATTACACCTACAAATTAGGCTACAATGTTGCTGACAATCAACATACGATGGTGGTAGTGATGATCCCACTTCCACTACAAGGCCACCTTAACCAACTCCTCCACCTCTCCCGCCTTATATCCGCCCACAACATCCCGGTCCACTTCGTTTGCACCACCACCCACGGCCGCCAAGTGAAGCTCCGACTCCAAGGGTGGAACCCTAACACCATCTCCACCATCTACTTCCATGACCTCCATATTCCACCCTTTGCATGCCCATCTCCCAACCCCAACTCCACCAACAAGTTCCCTTCTCATCTTCAACCATTATGTGAAGCCGCCACCCATCTCCGCCGTCCCGTCACCTCCCTCCTCCGAAAACTCTCTCCCACCACACGTCGCCTTGTCGTCATCCATGATTCCCTCATGAGTTCCGTAGTTCAAGACTTTGTTTCTCTCCCAAACGCGGAATCTTACACTTTTCATAGCGTATCTGCTTTATCCATTGCTTTATATATTTCCGAGAAAGTTGGAGAACAAATTCGAAAGCTAATCGAACCACAGGATGTTACGAACGATGACCTATCGTTCGAGGGCTGCTTCACTTCTGATTTCAAGAAATTTATCGCGGTTCAACACGAGTACGCGAAACTCAGCTCAGGCCGCATATATAATACATGCAGAGTTGTCGAGCAGCCGATCTTGGAACTACTTGAAACCGAGGCTAGAAGTGCAAACAAGTTACTTTGGGCTCTTGGACCCTTCAATCCTTTGGAATTAGAAAGGTTATGACAACGTACACAACTTTTTGGAATTACACGGGATTTTTTAAATTCATTTTGATTTATCCATCAGTGAATTTTGAAAATATTTTGGTTTATAGATGATTTGCTAGTTAAACAAGCAAGTCATTCAACAAGTTCGCTAGTTGGTTTAGCGGAGTTAGCCAAATCCGCTGATGGAAGTAGCTACTCGCGATAGTATTTTCTTTTTCTCTTTCTAATAATTCATTTAATATATATTTTTATTTTTTTCTAATAACATGTAATATTTAATCTTTTTTTAATTTAAATGTACCATTTTGTTTAATTTATTTTTGTTGATATACCGATATGATTTTTATTGGAAACGAATTGTTTTCGAAATAAAGTATTTTTATATTTTCAAGACCCAAAAATATTTTATTTTGAACTCGGTTATAAATACAATTTATATCGGAATGTCTATAGAAAAATTAAACAAAATGTAGTATTTAGATTTTTTTAGGAAAGTTAAATACTGCAAGTTATTAAAGAAAAGTTAGATTACATCTTAAATGATTATTAGAAATAAAAAAGAGAATTTCCTATTAGAATTTGCCACTTCCATCAACGGATTTGGTTAACAGCGTTTAACCCACCAGTGGACTTGTTGAATCCGCTTACTTAACCAAGAGATTACTTATAAACAAAATTGTTTTCAAATTTCACCCATGAACTAAATTGTATTCCAAAGCTACCCTATAAATCCAAACATATAATCAATATGACATGATATTCCGTAACAGCAAACCAACGATATTTCTTTTTTTGTGTAGTGTATCAAAAACCTCGAGAAAAGATGGTGGTCCAGTGGAGCGATGCCTCAATTGGCTTGACAAACAAGCATCGAACAGTGTGATATTTGTTTCTTTCGGTACTACCACTTCATTGTCTCAAGAACAAATCATCGAGATCGCAACCGGCTTGGAAAAGAGCGATCAAAAGTTCGTGTGGGTGGTGAGAGACGCGGATAAAGGAGATATTTTTAGCGATGATATTATTCGTGTGCAACTCCCAGAAGGGTATGAAGAACGAGTTAAAAATCAAGGCTTGGTGGTTCGAGACTGCGCGCCCCAGTTAGATATACTGGCTCACCCATCTGTTGGTGGATTTATGAGTCACTGTGGATATGGAACTCGTGTATTGAAAGCATGTCAATGGGTGTTACAATTGCGGCTTGGCCCATGCATTCCGACCAACCAAACAACGCAGTTTTGATAACCAAGATTCTTAAGACGGGGTTACCGGTGAAAGATTGGTGCAAGAGAGGAGAGGTGGTGGTGTCATCGGCGGTGGAGAATGTGGTTAGGAGATTGATGGGTACAAATGAAGGGGAGGAGATACGGAAGAGAGCGGTGGCGATGGGCCTTCGAGTCCGACAGTCGGTTTTAGACGGTTGTGTTACTCAAACCGAGTTTGGATCGTTCATTGCTCACATAACTCGATAAACTAATTGCTACCGTGTTTTTTAGCTTCTTGCTACTCATAGTCATTTTTATTTACCTTCCTTCCTAAAAAAAATCATTTTTACTCATAACTCAAGTTCAATAATTATTAAATATCTTAAATAAATTAATATTTTTATTTTTTGATAGTGGTCTTTAATTAACCCCTTTTTCTTCGTCTGATTTAAAATATATTTGAATTCGTGAGACAATTGAAGTGATCTTTATCTTGGTTTAATAAAGTTTCTTTAAAAGAAAACTAATTACTACCGACATCATTTCATCATGTGATCAAGATTAAATAAAATAGCATCTACCCGTTATTTTCTGTCTTTTTTTTTTGTTGTTTTTGTGGCTGGGGAGTCGACAAATAATGGAGGGTCCGGCCGCCAGCGCCACCGTATATGAGTTACGGTTACAACTTGCAACAATGGCGGATCCAGAAGTTTTTGTGAGCGGGTGCACAAAGTAGGTCTGGTTAAACCGGGTTTGCTCAAAACAAATCGGTTCAAAATGGGTGGGGTAAAAATAAATAGTTATTTACAAAATGATATAATAAAAATATTTATACCTATTACTTAAAGATATTGTAAAACCATTTATACTTATTACTCAAACGTGTGAAGATAATTGATTAAAGACAAGAATATACTACAAATAAGGGAAAAAAACACTTATAAACCATAAATAAGAAAAAAATATACTTATAAACCAAAAGTAAAAAGTATTATAAATCAGTTGAATAATCAACAATAAAACATATTATTTATCTATAAAATTTAATTTGTTATGATTAATGTCTATTTTTTAGATGTTTAATATAAAACTATTTAAAAATCAAATGAAAGTAAGGTTTAATATGTAATTTTAGTTGTATTAGAATGGTTAATATGAAATTTGTATTTATTCTTGTAGCTATGAATGAACATTTTGGGTTTCTCATCTTGTCACTTTCTCATGCCACTTTCTTCTCTCTCTCTCTCTCTCATCTTTTTTCTCTATTAAAATTTTAAGCTTTCATGGCTTTTTTTGTAGAAAAATTATCATCTTTACTTAAAATTATCATCAACCTCTTTGGTTTCTTTCTCTCTTGGTTTGTTGAAAATCGGATAACGGGTGCCTCTTAGCATATTTAGGAAGGGGCCTAATAAGAGAGATCGAAAATTTCCACTCGCTAATGAATCTCAGCGGGTACCTCACCACCCGCTGAGCCATACATAAATTCGCCCATGACTTGCAACTTAATTTTCTATTGTAGGCTGTCGACATTCCAACTAGATTTCACTTCTAAATGTTGCTTTCAACTTTCAAGTCCTTTCAATAGGAAACACTTAATGTGATGTGTTTTTACTTTTAAGTCCATTGCAAAAGGTGGTTTGATTTATTTCAAAAGTAATCACAATGCCTTGTTTGATACATCTTCCTAAGACGATAAAGGGACAGGAGTTGCTATATATTTGGATTAAAAAATAATAATTATACAACAACCATATCTAATAAAATCTCACCAATAACAAAAATATTAGTAGGATCGGGAAAGATGAGATATAGACAAATCATAACTCTACCTCAAAGGATAAAGAGTTTGTTTATGTGAAACCTTTGGCTCCAAGAAATCTATCTAGAAAAAAAACAATAGAACCGTAAAGTACTTCCCATAAGATCTAAGTAGCATACCACAAAAGCCACTAATAAGATAGTACTAATTGATAGTGGAAAAAAGGGAAAGTTACCAAAATGTTTATTTGACTAGTTGACTTTATCAAAATGGTCACAACTTTTTAGCCTTCTAAAACATTTTCATGAAAATCAATAGTCGGCTAAAAATTCTGTGCCTGAAATGTTGGATATTTTAGTGTAATTAGATTAACTTGTTTAATCAATACATATCATCATAAATATCAAATAAGTTAGGAGGTGCGGAGTGCACGCTTATTTGAGTTTATCATGATATAACGGGGGTCCGAGGGCAGCGCCTCTAAAAGCGGGGTCCAAGGTGCGGCAGCCCCTGTGCACCTTTACTCTAAAGTTTAATGTCTTAAAATAACACAACAATCATATAAAAAGTAGTACTCAAGTACAATATTGTTGTGTAAGACATTAATTTAATATTCTATTTGAGCACTATTTTTATATGATTGTTGTGTTTGTTTTAAAATATTAAACTTATATTGTATTTGATTACTTATTAGATGATTATTGTCTTTATTTTAAGAATGGTGGGAATATTAGTCAGATTGCATGATTGGCCATCCCAACATGTTGAATAAATGACTAGCAAGTGAGATCGAGATGTAAATTAAAAGGAGGAGCTTTTGTTTTGGGCCTTTACTCTGGTTTTGGTTGAGGTAATTGCTCATCTAGATTATATTACTTTTCTATATATATCGTCTAAATGGAAGCCCAGCCACCTCATCCTTAGTCCTTTGTGCTTTTAATTAGATAACGAATGAATTCGAGAAAGATGAATTTATAAGACAGTGGTTTCCGGATGATCTTAGGGATTTGACAACATGGTGCCACGACACCTCATCCTTAGTCCTTGGATGATGAGATTACATGTTCCACAAGTGTCCGAGACCCCACCTGAACCTAAAATGAGAAGACCACTATTAATTATATCCTTAAGGATTCGAGGTCCACGTCACGTACAGACATGATGCATGTCATCTGATTCAATGTAAATCCACGTACTACCCACTTATCCAAATTAATCTAGTACCATAACTATTTTCAAAAATAACATTATACTATACAGATCTTCTTTTAAAAAAGAGTTTATCCAAATTAATCTAGTACCATAATTATTTCGAAAAGTAACATTATACTATACAGATCTTCTTTAAAAAGGGAGTGTCGGTGACCGATTGAAATTAAGCCACCAACACATGCACCCTGCCTTTACTTTTATCATTTATAATAAAAAAATTCCTTTTTTGAGATGGCTAAGGCTATATGTGTTAACTCCTCATCTTTCCTCTTTCAAGTTGCGTGTTCGAAACATATAGCTAACAACAATTTTTTTGTTTTTTTTTCTTTTTAGTTTCCTTATTTTTTTAGTTTTGATTACTTTTTTCTATCTATGGTTCAATCTTCAAAACCATCTCGCCTCAAATTCTTACGTTTCTTTTATATACTCAAGCACGTTAGTTTCACCACCACAATGCGCGTAACTAGCCCTTACCCACGTTAATGTCATCGTACCGCTCCACCGCAACGTGCGGGTCTTAACCTTTAAACGTTTGTTTTTTTTTGTCACGAGTTTACGTCTCCTCTGTAACACGTGAGTATAAAGTGGTTGTTTTTAACGCATGAGTTTACGTAATGCTTTTGATTTTTTTTACACAAAGTTTCAAAGACGTTGATTAATTTCGCGGTTTAATGAACGATAACGTGTAAATGTTATGTTTTTTTTACTTTGTGGATCAGCATTATCTCTATGAGTTGTTTGATGATTCAAACCGTTTCGGATTTTAAATGAAAAGCAAATTCTTTGTGTCCATCCCATCTCCAAACTAAACACGTAACGAGTTTGGGGAAAAGTGATAAAGATGATTAGCCTTTTCTTTGTAAGTTGCAGGTCTTAAAAGGCAAAGGTGTACGTGTTTCTTGATTTCGTGGTTTCTTTGATAGCTTTTTTTTTTTATTTAAATGACTTTTTAACTATTCGCGCGGCATTAATCGTTTTCCTGGCAACATTGATCCTGTGTCTGGCTTGTAATTAAATGACTGAAATGCTTTAGATTTTTAGCCGGAAATTTAACAGAGTAGTGTCAATGACTGAAATGGTTACAGAATTACAATCTAAGGGGCTGATATGTTAAAAGATTTAACATTTTCGAAACAAAAATATTAAACATGTCAAACCCAGGGGCTAAAAACGTAATTTACTCAAACTTTTAATAAAACTAAATTTTGGGCTAGAGCGAGGGCTTGTCCTCGAGATAACTATTTTTCATTTTTTTAGAAATTTGACCTATAGAGTGGACTTGCCATCAAGATAGCTAGCTCCATACACACGACGTCCTTGGGTGTTTAATTCACTAATTAAGGACGAAAAGAAAAAAAATCCGGGTTACATCGACGACTTGTCCTCAAGACAACTTCCCAGTTTTAGCATGCACTTTTCACTATCCCGCCCCCTAGCCTGTATTGACGACAAGTCCTTGCAACACTCTTAAAACCTCTAATTTCATATTCAGTTTATAGCGAGGAAATGCCTTTGTTATAGCCATCTCTATAACGAGGACATCATGTCGTCGCAATAGCCCTCGTCGAGATAGGGTGTATTTCTTGTAGTGAGGTTAGACGCCAAACAATATGAGCCTTTTATTTAATCCGTCATTCTTTTTTCGAAGGCTATTTCTTGTTTGCTTGTTACAGTGACATTCTGAATTATTCTATAATTGTTTTCCTATAAATAAATCTACACGTGTTACAATTGACGTGCGTTGTATCTAAAACCGGTGTTGGGCTCCAAATAGAGCCTCACTTTCAACTTTGTCGGTTGAGTGTTGACACATTTTGTTTATTGGGCTTTTTGTTTATTCATCTGGGATGAAGCTAACATCATTTAGACGAAAACCGTTAAAAGTCAATTAAATAATGTATAAATTTTTTTATTATTTTCTCGGTTTTCATCTAGCTATGTGGTTTTCTCATGAATTGGGTTTCGAAAATACGTTAATTACTATTTAATATAATTTGACTTCCAATTACTATTTGATTGAAATAAAAGTTACATAATTAAATTTTAAAGTTTCTTATAAGCCAAACCAAACCAAACCAAACGTACCCAGTATAATCCCACACATAGCTAACGCTATTAGTAGGGTCTGGGGAGGGTGTGATGAGAGCAAACCTTACCCCTATCCCAAGGGATAGAGAGACTGCTCCCGTTTAGACCCCCGGCTCCATGGGAAAGAAAAAGATAAAAATATAAATAAAATTAATGAGTAATAAAGTAAAATAAATCTAACAGTAATCTAACAATTAGCAGTGTATGACTAGAGTATATTAGTCACAAGAAACACAACACACCTACAAGAAACAAGACATACGCAAAAACTTTGCTAAACAACTCTACTCTCCCACACAACGGGTCACTCATCCTAAAACCCTAATACGACGTCTCCATGAAATCCTATCATTGATCATGTCCTCTGAGAGGTGTAAATCTAGCAAATCAAGCCTAATCCTCTCATCCCACGTTAATTTCGGTCTCCCCCTGCTCCTTTTCCCCTCTACAACGAGAGTTTCCACCGTTCTCACTGGATCTGTGCTCTGTCTCCTCTTGACATGTCCAAACCATCTCAATCTTCCTTCTCTTATCTTATCTGAGATACATGTGACTCCCAATCTCTTCCGAACAACTTCATTTCTTATTCTGTCCTTTCTTGTATGTCCACACATCCACCTCAACATCCTCATCTCAGCTACATCCATTTTTCGAGCTTGTGTCTTCTTGATGGCCCAACAATCGGTTCCATATAGCATCGCTGGGCGAACTGCTACCCTATAAAATTTACCCTTTAACCCTATTGGGAACCTCTTGTCGCACAAAATACCTGAGGCCGCTCTCTATTTACACCAACCAGCCTGCACCCGATGGACTACATCATTGTCGATGTCCCCGTTACTCTGGATGACAGATCCTAGATACTTGAACTTCAGTGTCTTAGGGACAACCCCACCTTCAATAGAAATCTGGGTCTCCTCGTCGACGTTTGCACCACTAAAGTTGCAGTGAAGGTACTCGGTTTTAGATCGGCTTATCTTCAAACCTTTGTGCTCTAAGACTGTTCTCCATTCCTCTAGTCTGTTGTTCAATGTCTCTTTACTTTCTGCAATCAACACGATATCATCAGCAAAAAGCATGCACCATGGAATTGCATCTTGAATCGACTTTGACAACTCATCCAAAACTACTGCAAAGAGAAAGGGGCTTAGTGCCGACCCCTGGTGAACTCCCACTTCCACCGGAAAAAAGTCTGTATCCCCCACGGGTGCTCGGACGCATGTCTTAGCCTCATGATACATATCCCTAATTGCCTCAATATATTTACTAGGGATCACTCTTCCCTCCACACTTTCCCAGATCAATCTTCTAGGCACACTATCGTACGCCTTTTCAAGATCGATGAACACCATATGTAAATCATGTTTCTTCTCTCTGTACTTTTCCATTAATCTTCTTAAAATGTGTATCGCCTCCGTAGTGGACCGGCCTGGCATGAACCCAAATTGGTTTGCTGTAACCTGGGTTTGTCGTCTAATCCTTGTATCTATAACTCTTTCCCATAATTTCATTGTATGGCATAGGAGCTTAATCCCCCTGTAGTTAGCACAACATTGAGCATCTCCTTTGTTTTTATATAGGGGTACTAAGACACTACGCCTCCACTGATCTGGCATCTTCCCGGTTTTGAAGATATTGTTGAACAGTCTTGTCAATCACTGAACGCCTTCCTCTCCCATACACTTCCACGCTTCAATGGGTATGTTGTCTGGACCGACTGCCTTAGCTCTTCCCATCTTCTTAAGAGCACTCCTCACTTCTTCCTGTGTGATATTTCGACAATAACAATTATTTCGTTGACTGGATTGAGTAGTGGGATTCTCTGTTATGGCTAGACTTGGTCCACAACTGTTGAAAAGGGTGTAGAAATAGTTTTGCCATCTCAGCTTGATGTCTCGTTCCTTTACCAAAACTCTTCCATCATCTTCCTTGATAAACTTCACGACCCCAAGATCTTGTCTCCTACGCTCCCTATTTTTGGCAATCTTAAACATATGATGCTCCCCTTCTTATAAGAAGAGATAATTTAAAATAAATGTTTTTATTAGTGTAATTAATATTTTCTTTAAATATATGTTATTATTTAAAGATAAAAGTTCATTAAATAAGAGAGAGAGAGAGGCGGGAAAAAAATAATTAAAATGAATATGGAGGTGACAAGTGGCACTAAAAACCTTTATTTATTATATAGTATATAGATTTGTCACTTATGTGATATTACAATGTAACAATATAGTGTGTTAGCAATACCATGTGATTATATTAACACGTCTAACTTCAAAACAGTGTGTCTAAGTATTTAGAACTCATGCACGAACGAATTCTACCATTGTAATTGTCTTTAACTCGTTGCAACCAAGTATCTAAAACCACTTATAATTTAACCAACGTATGTATCTTTATTCTAAAATACACGTTTTGTATTTAAATCTTTTGTATGCTTCTCACGTAAAAATCACTTTGTACTTACATGGTGTCTAACAAATCCACGGTGCGTCAACATCATATAAAGGTGTGTCTGCGTGGTTACATTCACCTAGATTTTTATGTTTTTTTTTTGGACGCATTTACCGTTCCTTTCATAGTACATGGTTGCATTCACACATACTCACATATATAAGTAAGGTTCTATAAAGAACTACAAATACAAATAGTGTGAGAACTTGCGAAAACAGTAAAAGTCATTCATTTATTTGTGTACGTATTTATTTAAAACTCTAACATGACTACTAAAATAACATTGTTAATTATGAGAGTACTTTGATTTGATATGCGTAAATTTACATCTATTTTTTCAATATAAACATCTGCACATCGGTTGTTTAACTATAATGTTTTCAGTTATACATGTGTACGAAACTTAATATAAACAATAGAAAAAATAAAAAGTAGGTGAATTAAATAACTAGACGGATAAATCATTTAATATTTTGGTCAAACACATATCACCGATATTCAATATCTCATCACCATGAATAATTAAAACGTTATTATAAATACCGAACAAACCAAACACAACTCATTAATTTACACTTCAGCCTAAAAGATAAAATGGCCAGTAGTGAGCTGCAACGATCTCCGGCAGCCGTAGTAATGGTTCCACTTCCATTACAGGGTCACCTTAACCAACTCCTCCACCTTTCCCGGCTAGTTTCCAACCACAACATCCCGGTTCACTTTGTCAGCACCACCACCCACTGCCGTCAAGCCAAGCTCCGGGTACAAGGGTGGGACCCACTCGCCGTAACCACCATCCATTTCCATGAACTCCAAACCCCTACTTTTGCATCCCCTACACCAAACCCTCATTCCACCACCAAATTCCCTTCCCATCTCCAACCTTTATGTGAAGCCACCACCCAACTCCGCCACCCCGTGGCGTCCCTCCTCCGTAAACTCTCCACCACCACCCGCCGCCTTGTTATCATCCACGACTCGCTCATGGGATCCGTCATCCAAGACTTTGTATCCATTCCCAACTCGGAGTCCTACACTTTTCATAGTGTATCTGCTTTTACCATTTTGTTGTACACTTTAAGAACTGTTTGGAAACAGTTTCAAAACCTAACCGCCGGCAATCCTGAAGCGTTAACCGACGATCACTTGTCGTTCGAGAACTGTTTCACCGCCGAGTTCAAGAAGTTCACCGGTATGCAACACGATTTTGCTAAACTGAACTCCGGACGCATCTACAACTCGTGTAGAATCATGGAGCAGCCAATGTTAGACCTACTCGAAAATGAAGAGAGAAATCGAAGCAAGATGTTGTGGGCTCTTGGTCCTTTTAATCCCATAGATATAAAAAGGACAACAATAAGAGAGAAAGGTAAAGTAATTTTCTTGACTTATGAATGCACATATAGAATTCACTAATTAATTTGATGTAAAAAAACATAGAGTTAAACATAAAGTTAGTAAAAGGGTCGGATATGCTTGAAGAAAAGATAAAGTTTGTTTAGATCTGGTTACAGTTTGAGTTTAGTATGTTGAGTTCGTATGAGAATAGGTTTGTTGGTTAGAGTTATTTTGGTTATTTAATTATGTTGGAGTTGGAATAGGATTAGAATTTGTTATGTTATAATAAATACCGAGCCGTGTATGAGAATAGGTTTGTCGGTTATACAGAAAAAGAATCGATCTTTGTTGAGATGAATAATTCCGTGTTCGTGTTTTGATCATTGATATCCAACACGATTAGAATTTGTTCTAGTATAAATACCTAGTTATTGTAACTATTTGTGTGTGGATCGAGATTTAATATAAAAAAAACAGTCGATCTTTGAAATCAATAATCCTGTGTTCGTGTTTTGCTCTTTGATATCCAACAAAAATAGTCCAAGATTCATATTTTACACAATTACATGATTATTTCATGTTTATAACAGTCACAAAAATGTTTGTTGTTGTTTACTGCAGGTTCAAGGTGTCTTAAATGGCTTGATAAGCAAGAACCCAACACGGTGATATTCGTTTCATTCGGGACGACGACCTCCCTAACCCAAGAACAGATAACCGAGATCGCAATCGGGTTAGAAAAGAGCGAGCAGAAGTTCATATGGGCGCTACGAGATGCCGATAAAGGTGATGTTTTTAACGATTATCTAACACTCGAAATATTGTCAAAAGGATACGAAGATCGAATCGAAGGGAGAGGGTTGGTGGTTCGAGAATGGGCACCGCAGCTAGAAATCTTGGCTCACCGGGCTACGGGCGGGTTCATGAGTCACTGTGGATGGAACTCGTGTATGGAGAGCATATCAATGGGTGTGCCAATTGTGGCCTGGCCTATGCATTCTGATCAGCCAATTAACTCGGTGCTTCTTACTAGTATTTTGAAAGTTGGGATAACGGTTAGAGATTGGAAGTGTAGAGATGAAATAGTGGTGGCGGAAGATGTGGAAAATGCGGTAAGGTTATTGATGGCTACCAAGGAAGGGGTGGAGATACGGAGGAGGGCGGTGGAGATGGGTGGGGATGTAAGAAAGTCGGTGAAAGAAGATGGGGTTTCTTGGTTGCAGTTACAGTCGTTTATTGCTCACATCACTAGATGATTAATACTCATTGATCAGTGAAGCAAAAATATATATCAAGTAAAGATAAAACCTAATTATCAACAAAAATCGAAATTGTAAATAAGAACACAAATATTAGGGTTTAAGATCTACCTGTTTATAATTAAGGAAAAATACCAAATTGTACGGTGGATCAAAAAAGTTATTAAAAATGGACATGCTTATTTAACCGGCTATTTCATGGACTGTGAGACAATAAGCGGCTAAACCGCTTAGCCGGCATAAATTTATGTGCCCACGTTCAATTTTACAAAGTACGAACCAATGACAAGTTGACAAGTGACCGGCTATAATCAGCGTTTTTTTTTTCTAAAAAAAGGAATGTGGCCTCGGAAATTTATGCCGGCTAAGCCTAGCTATTAGTTGGATAATCCATTAATTAGCCGGCTAAGCCGGCCACGTATCAACTTCCTATTGGTCCGTACTCTATAAGAAGGAATGTGGCACGGAAATTTATGCATGTTAAGCTTAGCCGGTTTAGCCGTCTATTGTGAGAGAGTATCCATGATTCAGCCGGCTAAATAAGTATGTCCATTTTAAAAAAAAACTTTTTTGATCAAATGTCTATTTTGGTATTGTTCCCTAGGATTATTGGTTTGTAGTTATTTTTTAGTTCATTTGTCTTATCCCGTTAGTTTTTCTATATATGTTGAGAATGTTTAGAAGGGTCTGTTACACTCTCATCTTTTGATTGTATCATATTTAAGTATTTATAGAGATTGAAAGTCTTGATTATTAATTAATGATTAATGAAAACATAATACTTGGATATTGATCAAACGGTTGGAAAAATCTGTCCCTGACAAGTCTGAAATCTAAACACAACTGTGAATCCTTAGGAATGCAACCGAGCAAGAAATGCCATTGAGTATTTGCCACTGATATAGATTCGGGTTTCCAGGTGTTCCGATATATTTACGTATCATTCTCTTTCATGGAGCGTGTGTTTCTTTCAATGGAGTCTTGAGTTTGTAACCACACACTTTGATTGATCTTTTATGCAGTATGTGTGTCGACCACCGAGAGTTGAAAAAGCACACAATAAAGAATAGGTGCCCGTTAACAAAGATAGACGATCTGTCTGACCAGTTGGAAAGGGCAAGCTAGTTTTCATAGATTGATCTTAGGTCTGGTTATTAGTTGAAAGTTAGAGGATTAAACATACCAAAAACTGCATTTCGTACACGTTATGGGCACTACGAAGTCCTCGTGATGTCTTTTGAATTGACGAATACCATGTGGTATTTAAGGAAATGATGAACAGAGTTTGTTGTCCCATGTTAGACCGGTCAGTGGTAGTGTTTATAGATGACACCCTAGTCTACTATAAGAGTGAAAGCAACATGCTTGTTTGTCATCTCAGAGATGTACCGGAGACCTTTTGGAAAGAGAAGCTATACGCAAAGTTTTTCAAATGCGCGTTTTAGCTTAGGGAAGTTCAATTCTTAGGTCATGTAATTAACTCACACTAGGTAATGGCGAACCCAACAAAGATAGCGACATTGATGGAATGGAATGGCTCAAAGACGCCGATGAAAATACAGAGTTTTTTGAAACTAGCGGGTTACTTTCGAAGATTCATTTATGATTTCTCAAAATTGGCCACGTATTTTACAAGGTTAACCCCGAATGGGGTCCAGCCAGGATAATGACTTTACATGGTTAAAGAGAAAGTCACCCTTGTTCCAATCTTATAAACTATTTCTATAAATATTCTTTTTTTTTTAAATTATGTAACCTATATAAAAAATATTTTTTCCGCAATTATCACTTATTTTATGTTAAACCTGATATAAATGTGTTTCTTATATATATCTTCTGATTAGATTACCTTGTTTAAAAACTTTAACATTCATAAAACAAAATTATAGACTTGAGTGTTTTGTGTTAAAAAATTTAATTAATTTAGCTTATTGAAAAAAAAAACTGATAACTATTAGGTGAAATATCTATTTTTGTCTTTTCGTCTCCACTAGAGGGTGGTGCCTTTTCGTTTCAGTTATGGGGTGATGATCTTTACTTCCATTTGGATTTTTTTACTAAAATGGGATAGAAGAGATTGTGTAATCACATTTTGGGTTGTTCTTTTTAAATTTATACATTTGGGGTTGTCGCCATTTTGATGGGCGACAACTTTCCCAAATTCTCACTCCAATCATTTGATGTGTCTGGTCAGTCAGTGAACCCAAAGCTGTCGCCCTTTGGAATGACGACAGCTTCCGGTCATACCTCCAACTCAGCTTCAAGATCCTAGTCACTATCTTAGTCACTATGCATGTCAAAGATGTCTCCATTTGGAATGACAGCAGCTTTCTTAATTTAATACAAAAGCTGTCGCCATTCCAAATGGCAGCAGCTTTTGGTGTGTTGTCTAGTCAAACAGAAAGCTAAGATGGAGGTGTGACTGGAAGATGTCGTCATTCCAAAGGGCGACAACTTTGGGTTCACTGACTGACCAGACGCATCAAATGATTGGAGTGAGAATTTGGGGAAGCTGTCGCCCATCCAAATGGCGACAACCCCAAATGTATAAACTTAGAGAGAACAGCCCCAAATGTGATTACACAATCTCCTATAGCCCATTTTAACAAAAAATTCTTCCATTTAGGGTGGATAACCGATGGTGGATTGATGCACTCTGGCACAGGCAAGTCGACAACAACTATTGTACGGAGGTATTGATTAATTATTTACATAATGCACTTGCATTGTCACCTTTTCAGTAACTATTCATCTCCTACACTTTGCCTTTTGGTAAACACATGTTTCTTACTAAATTAGAGCAGCCGAC
This sequence comes from Smallanthus sonchifolius, assembly GCA_023525975.1. Lineage (NCBI taxonomy): Eukaryota > Viridiplantae > Streptophyta > Magnoliopsida > Asterales > Asteraceae > Smallanthus > Smallanthus sonchifolius. The sequence continues at coordinate 1,825,466 of CM042045.1, read as the reverse complement.
ATCCATATAACGTTGTAAAATGTCTGTACGGATTGTAGCATGCTAAACTGTGGAAAATATTAACGTTCTTAAAAGTCTGAAATGTTAAACGCAAGTATCAAGACCGGCGTAGTTGAACCATAAATAAAATTAACGTCGAAACGTTGGATGTTAATCAGATGTTGATGATATTGCAAACATTAGATAAAGAAAAGAAATCGTTAAAAAATGCATTCGAACACCTATGAATTATATAGTTTTATGTATGTGGGTTATAGTTATCAGTTGTATAAAAGTGTTTAATAAAACTAACTTTAACTAAAAATGTAAATACTATATAATAGAATACCTTACAAAACAATAGGTCGAAATTTATACTTTTTATGTTTACCATAATTGGCGGATCCAGAATTTTTTATCAGCGGGTGCATAAAATGGGTTGGTAAAAAATAAACCGGTCAAAACGGGTCAAATATACCAAAAATGGACGGTCATAAATTCATAATGGGCCAAATCATTATAATTTATTTGGATAATTACTAAAAAGGAAATGTCGATCTCAATTGTTTTTGCTTGTTTTTCATTAGATATGCAATTAAAATGAGTTGTATTGTTCCAACTTCATAGATTTAATGTTGATTTTAGTAATTTTCAACATTGATAGAAAAAAAGTTCATTTTAAACTCCTATAATTCTCCATACGGACAGTTGAAAATTGAAACATTTCATAATCGCAATAAAACTATTAAAATAACTTCTCTAAATACCTAATTTAATACATTAGGGTTATTAAAAATTCAAATCAAAGTTAAAGGTTTACTTTGTAAGTTTCAACCAATTGAAAGGGAATATGTGAAACTTTTAAAAATTCTAGTATCAAACATGATTTTCTATGCTTGCAAGAGAGGATTACAATTAAAAAAAATACAAGAGACTAGAGTAATTACTCCACAAATTTAGCTCTATACATGGAAGGGAAATAAAGACATAATAAATGTTATAACTTTTAATTTTGAAAAATGAAATTAACTCTTTGACAAATTTGTTTTCCTTTCCTTTGTCAACATTATCTTCTCCCCCTCCCCCTTTATCTCTTCCATCTTCATCTTCTTCATAGAGCTTGGGTTCTCCATTAAAACTTCTTGTAAAAAATCATCAAAATCTTCGGTTTCCCTTATTTTTCTTTTATGTTTGTCGATGTCACATGTGCCTCTCGAGTATTTGCGAAGGTGCCTACTTAAAAAAACCTAAAATTTTCTATTACTCAAATAAATTCCAACGGATGCCTCGCCCCCCGCTGAACAAAAGGTGAATTCGCCCCTGACCCTAAAAGAAAATTATTTATCAGGTTACGTTAGAGTAAATTTATGCTAAAAGGTAATCTTCTAACTCTTTAAACATTTTTCACCTTAGAAGAGAGAGGTCATACCATTAACAAAAGAAGTGTTTGGTGAGGGTAATTTTAGCATTCATATTCAAACACTTATGTTGTATTTGTGAGTGATGATCGCTATATCGGTGAGAATTTGTAAAGCAGAGGGCGGGGAGGGCGGCCTTCCGGGGAATTTATTAAATTTTTATATATATTTTTTATATATTTATAAAAACCCAACTTCTATTATCCATTTATCGTATCAACCCACTTAGAAATTAAAAAAGACCCACTTTGAAATGTTTTTTTTTAAATCTATATATAAGCCCAATTGTTTATAAATGTGAACTGAAAACCAATAAATAAAAAAAATTTGTATATATAAGCCTATTTTTTTTAAAAAAAAATATATATATATATATATATATATATATATATATATATATATAAGCCCGTATTATGTTTTTTTAATATATGATTATTGAGTTTATATCATAGGGCCCGTTTTTTTTTTACATGTCCCGGCCCAAAACGTTTTAAGGATTCTCAGGACCAGCCCTGTTGTAAAGGTGGAGTCTACCTTACTTAGAGATGGTGATCATCGCTAACAAAATTAGTGAGGTGTGAAGAAAGTATACTACCTTATGAGTCGAGAGATTGTAAAGGTGATTTCTACTGACTTAGAATGGTAGAAGATCAAAGAGTAGACATAAGATGAATTATTTAACATCCATTTAAACACTTGCATTTGATTCGTGGAATTTGTTAGAATTGGAATTTTAAAGAATTGAATTTGGAATTGTATTTTGTTTAAAGGATTTGAAATTTTAAGTAATTGGAATCTATTAAAGGAATTTGAATTCCTAAATACATTTGATTTGACAAAACAATCATAAATGAATTGGATTTTTATAAGGCTAAAAATAAACCCTAAAAAAAGATAATGAAAAATATAAAAAAAATAATAAAACAAAAAATAACTAAAAGCTAAAAAAAAATAAAAAAACCAAAATGTTTATTTCGTTTGCCTCGTTTCATAAAAAACAAAAAAAAATAAAAAAAATAAAAAAACTCGAAAAAATAGTCGAATTTTCGTTTGTGGTTGACGGCGGTGGTCGGATTCGGATGCAGCGGTTGGCGGAGGTGGCGAGGGCGTCGAGCGGCGGTGGGGATGGTCGGGGTGGCGGCGGGTTGGCGGCAGTGGTCGCAAGGATCGGTGACGGTGACAAGGGTCGGTAGTCGGAGATTCCACTTGTTTTAGTTGAATTCCTTCACAAGTTTGAAGGAATTTGAAATCCTTCATTTGAGGGGATTTGAATGAATTAATTTCAATTCCAATTGCAATTTCATTCTCTACCAAACACATTAAGAATGGAACTCGGATTACAATTCCAACGAATTTTACGAACCAAACACCCAAAGGAATGGAATTCAAATTCCAATTCCGTTAAATTTCACTGAATTCCGGCGTACCAAACGCCTATAAATCTTAAATTTTAAGACGAGTGAAAATTGTTATGGATATCTTTGAGCCTCAACTTAAAAACAAAAGTTAATGCTTAGAAAACCATATAAAATCATTCTAGTTTTGTCACAAAATTCTTGTTAACTATACATTTGGTATATAGTCCACTACTCAAGATCTCTAACAAACTAATGTTGCTAAATATTTTTTTGATAAATGATGTAATTTGTTAATAACTAGGTTTATACCCCGTGCGTTGCAACAGGTGACGCGTCGCGACGACTCGGATGTGAACATCGCCTTGAAACGAAAGTAGAAAAAATCATGTCACAACGGTATATTATGAATTTTTTTAAAATATTATGTTGTTTAAAAAAATCAAAACATATCATATTTGATCCGTGGGTTTTAGCCTTTCATGAAGAAAGTAGGTGGAAAAAGTTAGGTCGGTTCGTTTTTTGGTATATTTGGTTTCGAATAATGTTAAACCTCGTATTCTAAAAGTTAAAACACAAAAAAAAATTAATAGCTATAACACAAAATTAACTATACAGATTTAAATTACTAAAAGAAACAAAGTTATGACGTCACGTTAAAAAAAACTAAAAAGAAATCACATAAAAACTTATTTAAAAAAAGATATTGGGTATTGAATATATAAGTAAATACAGTTTATATTTGTTTGCGCTTCGCAACGGGGTGATTTCAAATAAACATAGAAAAAATAAACACGTTAAACCCAATTTATTCTATAAATAAATATACTCGGGTATTGATATTTTAAAAGTGCTTACTTTTCTTTTAAACATAAACAAAATTCTATGAAAATCTGAAAAACAAAATAAACAAAAGAATATATTATAATCTTGTAAATTATATAAAGTAATGAACACTATTTCAGAAAACTAATAATTAAATAAAATAGTATACTAATATAATCCCTATAGTAAATAATGATGTACATTTTTTTGACAGTGAATTTCATAAAAATACTCGTGAATTTTCCTCCGAGTGTATCTCTAAACAAAAATCGTAGACCTTCGGAGTAAGGGTTCAGGGAGGATTGAGGAAGTGGAGAAATAAGAAAAGAAATAAAATACATTAACAAATAAGAAAACATTCCAAAATGTGTTAAACGAATAAAAAGCATAACACACCTGTATGTAGAGCCCACTAAAAAATGGTAACAGGCCCACCGTTCATCCAAACCAAACTTTGTGTATTTAAACCCACTAATAAAAGCCTTGACCTTAAATGACAGTAAAAAAAAATGGAAGAATACTGTAGACGCATTTTTAAAATGTATAGTTATAGAATGATGTCACCTATGTAGGAACTGCATTGCTACAGTTGGTACAACTAGGTCGTGAGCAGCCAACCATCACACTGCAAAAATTGGTTAAGTTCGATTTATAGTCATTGAGGCCTCCTGAAAAGATCTACTAAATTCATCGAGTTAAGTTGTTAAGTTGCAAGATGCAATTTGATTTCCTATTTATGTGGGACACAAGACATATATGATGCATCAGATCGACATGTAGGTCATGTTGAAAAGCGTAAGCATTATTATTTAATATGCTTTTCTTCTTTTCTGGTTATTGTCTTATTGACCGACTAATGACAACAAAATGTGAGATGTTTAGAGATTGCACACTGACACTATCATTCTCAAAACGGTATATACGGTTGAATTCAATTTTTTTTAAACGGGAAAAATTACATCAATCACCTCATTCAATTAAACTAAATCTCGCTTTATTTTTAATCCAAACAAATGAGCTTGTTATGATCTCTTCCAAAATCTTCTCCGAAGTTCTTTTGATGTTATTAAATAGTTTTTCGTTTCTAGCTTTCCAAAAAACCCACAATATGACCAAAATGATACTTTATCCTATTTTTTTGTAAGCCTTATTTCTTTGAGATGTCTCTTTAAAGTTTAATATTTCTTGAACTAAGCTACCTGTCACCACCTGAATTTTGCACCAATGTTGACCAATCCCATACCTTGGCCACCAGAATATTACATGAAATTAACGAGTAAGTAACTCGTTGATTCTAGCGCCACCCCACAATTCCCACAAGTCGTAGAAGGTAACAAATGTTTTAACGTGGTCAGTGAAAAAATAAAAAAGAATCACACATTGTATTGATTAGTGAGTTAAATTTTGGTATTATCGGAACCGCTCTCGGTATTTGTTTTTATGATTTTCGACGACCCGACCCAATAATATCTAATTGTTTTTTTCCTTTTTTATTAGTTAGTCTTATATTTCTTTTTATTAATATTATTTTTACTATTGCACCTACGTTTTCGTTTAAATTTTGTTAATGATCGATCCGACATCTGATGCGGAGCACGGGTATAACCTGTTAGTTATGTACTATAAGTAACATAAAGATTATATATTAACTTGTTGTCGGTTGGTGCAAAATAGATTTATTTACCCTTAAATTAAATCTTTAATATGGATATACCAACTATTCCTATAACTAATTCTAAAAGAATTTATTTTTTTTTAACTATTTTGATCTTCTGTATATAATGTGTATAAGATATCAAAAGAATTATTTACTTTACCCATATAATTCACTAAGTTTTTTTATATAATTTAATAATGTCTATATCTAGACTATATAATAAATAAAGGTTTTTTCAACTCACATGTTATCTTTATATTCATTTTCATCATTTTTTTTCCGCATCTCTCTCTTACTAAATGCATTTTCATCTTTTAATAATAATATATATTAAAAAAAAATATTAATTATACTAATAAAACATATTTATTTTAAATTATCTATTATTATAAGAAAGTTTTAAATCTAATTATGTAACATTTATTTTTAATCAAATTATATTAAATAGTACTTAACGTATTTTTGAAACTCAATTATATATTAACTTATACATATTTTGAATTTTGTTTTCTATATTTAATATACTGTAAAATAAACACATAAATATTTAAGAATTTTATTCATTGATATTTTTCACCATGTGTGTACTATACGGGATCTAAGGTAGTGATGTAATAAAACATGGTAGAGAAGAACATCATAGTTTGAATGTTTTTTATTAACTCTAATTATGTTTAAAAAAAATTAATAGATAAAATTACATCTTGTATATTGTTGAGGTTTTTGCATTAAAAAGCTCTTATAATATTATTTGACAATTTATCTAACAGTAATGACTTAAAACAACTAAAATTTATTTTATTGTATGTGTTATCCAAATTCGCAACGAAGTAGAATATTTTATTCACTTTTTATTTATATTTTTTCTAGCAAGTGAAGTTTTGTAAAGGGAATTAATTTTCTGCAAGTACTGAATTTTTATAACAGTTCTATTTTTTTCAAGTTTTATTTTTTGGTCTAAATGGGTCTAAAAAGCCTAAACCGTGAAACCAAACCGGTAACAACGGTTCGGTTTGGTTTGGTTTTTATTTTTAACGGTTCGGTTTTGTTTTTTAGTGATAAAAAACCGTTACTAACGGTTTGGTTCGCGAAAACCGGACCGTAAACACCCCTAGTTTAGACATTATTGATATAAAGTAGGTTAAAAAAATTGTTATTACAAGCTAAAATATGATTATTTTTACAACGCACAACTGCTAACCGCCAAGCATTTGGTTGACGAAAATTTGGGAGAACATAAATGGTACACGCCACATGTTCTGATCGGGCAGCTGACACCCATACAAATAATATCTACCACGATGCATGACAACGAAATTTATTTGAAAGATACTCTTACAGGAGTATCTCCAAGGCAAAGTGCTAAAAAGTAAAGGGATAAACATACAAAATAAGGCTTATTTCATATTTGTATTTTAATATTTAAAAATATTAATTTTCTTTTTACAAATATAGTTACAAATCTTTATAATTCCACATCTAACACATTTTTCATATTTTTTTTTTTATAATTAAATTACCTTTTTAATACACTACTTTTTAACTTACTATTATTAAAACCAATTGAATATATTTAAAAGCAAATTATAATATATTTAAATTTTCTAAAACTAGAGGGGAAGTTATCAAAACTTGAAATTAATAAACTTAAATATATATGAATTATAAATCACACACAACAAACATTGGACAAATTAAAGTTCACAAACATTGCACGAAGCCACGAATTAAGTAAAAATCACAAACAATAAACATTGCATAACTATTCTAAACATTAATCTTATATTTTGCGTTAATCGTTGCACACACTTGTTGATGGGTTGCTAGTGTGACGGATCCATGCTGCTTGTATCGATGAATAATTTTTTTTTTCTTTCATTCTGAGGTAGCTTTCATGTGATCCTCGAAATTTTCGATCACTTTTGATTTTTGTTTGAATGAGGTGGTTAATTCCTCAACAATCTAGTCTTTAATTTTTTATATGAGATGATTGCCCCATCCCATGCGCCTTTGCATTGTCCCTCCCCATCGGATGGGTTAGTGCTTCAACATTAACTTCATCATCATTAGGGCTTCTATAATCCTCAATTGATATCGGATTATTGTCGTTATTCTTTTCGGTATTGGAATGGTGGATACCCATAGTATGGTAACAAGATTGTTATCACACCCCAACTCAGGCACCCCCTGGGCGTGTGTTAACACGATTGGTACATGTATGAAACATTTTTCTACCCGTGACCAAAAAGTAGCGGACTTCTATTGGAATGGTGGATACCCATAGTATGGTAACATGATTGTTGTCACACCCCGCCTCAGGCACCCCCTGGGCGTGTGTGAGCACGATTGTTACATGTTTTTTTATCTCAGAGTTTTTATAAAACATCGGAAGACTTTAAATGATCATTTCTTCATAAATCTCAACCTCAAAGGTTACTTTTATAAATATCAAGACCCGGTCGGATAAACAAAGATCTTATATGTATTAACTCGGGACTTAAATACCCTTTTTGTTTGATTACCATAAGTTGTTTGATTACAACATAGTTGAAATCAAAATACAACTCTTGTCGACAGACAAGTTTAAAAGCCACTATAAGGTAATAGTATGCATAGGAAAATTAGTCATGTGGCACTATCTCTGTCTCATCTCTCAAGATATCTTGTGCTTATGGCAACTTAATCCACCCCGTACTTCATCACTGTTTTATTTTTACATGCACTTGACTTCGGGCCAGACCCGAAGTCCACCCGATAATCAATATTATAAATAATAATTAGTATATATAAAATTTCAATAAAAATAACTAAATAATATATATTATGTTATATATAAAAACTATAATAAAATATATAAAAAATAAGCACGTATATATAAATTAATAAAAAAAACGTGGTTAAATACATAAAAAAACGTATGAAGTTACGACGACTCGATTGTGGAAATCGAAACATAGATAAAAGACGGTTACATTACGGTACCGGCGTTTTTCAGTCGGTGTCGGTCTCATTCTTCATCGTGCCAGCATGTTACCGTCAGCCGACATAACCCATGATATCTAAAAGTACTTTATTTTAAATACGACTCCGTTTTTAACAAAATTTATACTGGGACGTCAAGAAAATTTTTAAATACAAACAAAAATTATTAAGGAAAAACATATTATATATTACATTGGGTAAATTTTAAAAACTTGAGGACGTTAAAGTAATATATTACAAAGTTAAAGGCTATTTTTATAATTACATAAACTTTACGGGTGACACTGTAAATTACAAAGTGTCCCCGGACACTTGTAAATGAGTTAGATTATAATGATGTTCTTGAATTTTTTTTAATAGAATTCAATGAATTTGTATGTATGAGTGTATGACTTTACTGGTGAAAGGGAAAGGCACTAAACTGTTTAATTAAATGAGACATGTTTTTTTCCTAATTAGTTAGGTAATGATGAATCTTGAATTTGGTCTTTAGATTAATGATCATATGAATGATCACACATATAGAACACCATTTACATGAACAAATTTTAGATATTTGAACTTCCGATGAGCTAGCTAGCTAGAGATCAACGATTGTGGAAATGAGGTAATCTCGACCTAACCTTGAGGGGCTGTTTGATAGCCTTTTAACGATTCTACTAAGAGGCTACCTCTGAATCGGTCAAAGGTAATTAGTGTTTGTTTTGCTAAAAGCTCACTTCTTAATGGTTCATTTTACTACCTCTTAATGCTTTAGCTGAAAACCATGTTGAAACATTCAGACATTTTATAATTCAACACTTTAGAATCAAAATGCATATACACCAAAATAACATGAAAATCAAATTTGTCAAACGTCTGGATTTAATTTGCAAGAGAAACATAATATGATACTAGTAAAACGTCCGTGCGCGTTGCGGCGCTAAACTCGGGAAATAATGTTAAGTTTGTTACATGTGTTTGATAAAAAAAACCTACAATATTATAGATATAGTATAGATAAATTAATGTTAAGATAGTTTTTTTTTGTCTCTTCCTCTTTGACTACTACATGTACTCTATTATGAGTTTCTTGAATCTGGTTCTCTTTGATTGCTTCAGCAAATGAAGCAGGTTTGGGGACAAAATAATGTTAATTCTGTTACATTATTATGTGAACTTTGTTTTGAAGTAATTACTATTTGTGTCAACTATCTAGTTGGGGGGGGGGGGGTGATGCATCGAGGAACACAACACGTAGATTGGTGGTTTTAGTGGTGTGTCACATAGTGGTTCAAACTAACCTTAGGCTATTTTTTAATTTATTATTTTTATTATTGTTTGAGTAAATTACATGATGTGAAAGTAAAATGATCAACTGTCTCATTTAACTTATTTTGCACATGACCTGAGATAATGGTTCAAACTAACGTCCATTCATCAAAAGTTAATTTATAGTTGCATTTTTTAAGATATCTAAAGACAAAACATGAAATTTATTTTATAAAACATAGATTAAAAGAATGACATCTTAAATAAAAATTAACTTTTAACTCGTACAATCAACTAATAAAATTGTATCACTAATTTGAGTTTAGGAAGAAAAAAAAATTGTCTTATTGTTTTTATTTTATTAATATCGAAGACTTAAACAGTTTTTCCAAGCAAGTTTTTAAATAAGTGATTAATGATTTTTTTATAACTTTTATAATCTTTAAATAATTTAATATTTTATTATATTATATAACACAATCACAATAATTGATGAATATTCGGTTCACAAAAATATAATGTATACCTAAACTTACAATAATTTTGAAGAACATAACTAATAAAACTGTGTATAACCATATAATTTGTAAGGCCCCTTTTCCGGGTAACCTCACTTGTTGGATTTACTCATAAACAAAGTCATAAAATACTGAATTTATATTAAAAAAACATTCGTCATCCAATTACATAATCATAACAGCGGAAGTCTTTACAATTAAAAACATAACATTGTTCGAAGACATATAAACCAAAAGAGGGATGTCAGTCTCGTGCCGGGTAACCTCCACGCCATCGCACGACCTCATCTTCCTTTACCTGAAATGTATACTAAAAGTCAGCTAACGCTGGTGAGTTCTAGTTTAATGCAATTAGGTATAAACATTCTTTTCTTTATAAGTATGCATAATTATATATATACACTTATATAAGTACACATTGACTTGAATTGCTTCTCATTTATCATTCTCCGCAAATACATATAGATATATATTCACATCATTGGTCTCATTTATTTTCATAACTTTTGCTTCTCTTTCTTCTTTATTTTGTGATTACATATTTATATGCACTCACCCTTTTCTTTTCTTTTCTTTACATTCATGGGTAATACTCTTAAGGGTGATCAACCCGTCTTTTGGTTACGAAGGTCACAAAGACAATCGCCGCGGTCCATCGTCATGGCACACCTATACTTACAACCGTCCGGCAACAAGTGCCGTCCGTCATTTTATTCTTACAACCGTCCGGCAACCTTTGTCCGTCCGTCATGACTTACAACCGTCCTACCGTCGTAGGCCGTAATTCGCCCGTCTACCCGAAGGTATCCGTTTCCCATGCGACTATTATTTATACAACCGTTCTACTATAAGATGCCAATTTTTCTTAGACCGTCCGTTAATAACTTTAGTACGTCCTAGCTGATGAAGGAACGCACTTGTGGCATTCGTACGTCCTAGCTGATGAAGGAACGCACTTGTCCCGGTTGTACGATAGTCACGTGGTCGTCCGTCTACCGAAGTAGCCGTTATCATCGAAGCGTCCATAACGTTTTCTTATACTTGGCAAACAATATATATACATGGATATAAAGCAAGATTTCTTCTTTACACGTTATGTCATACTTTCGTTCATTCTTTAAAAATCATACGTTTCATTCTTTATTCATAATTCTATTTCGTGTAAAGATATGTATATATATATATATATATATATATATATATATTGTATACCACGTATGATCACATTGACATTTATAACCGTTATTCATTTAGTGTATACATTTCAGCCCCAAAACATTTAATAAGGTTTGCACATAACATAGAAAGGAGACACATAGAACTCACCTGATGAGTAGTTTCTGAAATACACTAAGCTAGCTACTGAGCGTCACTAATGTCACTCACGATCTGTATAATAAAGTCATACTCGTAAGATAGTGCTCCTAGATGACATTAGACATTACTATGCTTGAACTTAGTAGTTTCGATGGATTTGCTTTATCGAAACTTGGTAGTTTTGATAGGTTGCTTTTGTCGAAACTTGGTAGTTTCGATAGGTTGCTTCTGTCGAAACTTGGTAGTTTCGATAGGTTGCTCCTTTCGAAACTTGGTAGTTTCGATAGGTTGCTCCTGTCGAAACTTGGTAGTTTCGATAAGTAACTTAGGTGTAATCTTAGCTTCGGATCGTGGGCTTATATCGAAACTATGGTAGTTTCGATGGGTATGCATATATCGAAACTGAGTAGTTTCGATGGGTCTGCACATATCGAAACTACTGCACATATCGAAACTAAGTAGTTTCGATGGGTCTGCACATCGTCTTCCCCAAAAATCTGAAGTTTTTGCATGCAAGTCTGATCGAGTCAATATCTAAATTTTTCTTTGATCACAACGTTCGTTTTTCATTCTAGATGTTATACCTAAGCTCACTTTCAAGTTTCATCCGCAAAATCGTTATCTTTTTAGCCAAAACCCGAAACTTCCCAAAACGAACAAAAACTCATAATGTGATCGAATCGTTACCTGGATTGTAATTCTGATTAGGAGGTTTTGCTCACGGGCTCAGCTGTAACGTGCTCCTCCAATCTCGTGACGATCCGTCAACTTTCTCTCTCTAGACCCGAGCTTTCCTTTCTCTCTCTAGAAGCTGAGATTGGTGGAAAATGAGAAGTTTGGGCAGCCCTTGCCCTTATATACTTGGGCTTCCTTCGGCCCGTTGGATCCGAGCCCAAGCCCATCCATTTTTCTTTCGTCATTTGAAAATTATAATTTCGATCGTGCCATTATTTATTTATTACCAGTTTAGGGATGTTACATAATTATTTTTAACATATTTATTTTTTTAACAAAAGTACTCACTAATACACCAATAACAATTCAGATTAAGACATGTTAATATAAATATAAGTTCGACATGTTCAATTATTTATTAACATTGTTGTAAAAATCGAGATTAATCGATAATCGAGGGTCTACCGATGCGATTTCATCTAATCGTACCAAAATATAGGTAGGCGGTCTAAATTGGCCCAACGATTTTTTTTTTTATTTTTCATTTGTCACTTATCTTTAATAAAATTCTAAGTTTCGTATCAATGTTTATCGGTTGGACTGGAACATGGTTGTGTCGTATCGATGTTGACCAATGTTCCAATATATATAAAGGGTTCCCGTGCGATGCAGCGGAGAACACGGACAATGGTAATCACGTGACATGCTTTTTTTTGTTAGAAAAAAATTATAACAATACCATATTCAAATCTATACTATATAATAAATAAAGGTTTTTGTATGCCACGTGTCGCCTCCATATTCAATCTCATGATTTTTTTTCCCGCCTCTCTCTCTTATTAAATGCACCCATATCTTTTTTATTAAGTTACTAATTATCCTAATAAAACACATTTATTTTAAATTATTCCTTTATTATAAAAAAAACTTTGAAATCTAATTATGTAGCTTTTATTTTCAATCATGTAAGGCCTCAAACCCGGGAGGCCTCACTTGTTGAATTTACTCATTCACAAACAGTTATTAAACTTGAATATCAAATATAGCAGCGGAATCATTCATTCATCATAATTAAAACTTGTTCAAACATGCGGAAGCGTAACATTGTCAAATACATAAACATAACATAAACAACTCATAATAGGATGCCAGTCTTCATGATCAACAGTGTAACTCTTCTCGCTTGCCAAGCATCACCGTCCATCGTCCATACCTTCCTTAACCTGAATGTGCATACTAAAAAGTCAGCTACGCTGGTGAGTTCTAGCATTACATAAAACTTTAACATTTACATTTGCCAAAAACATAACATTCATTCATTTAATAAAATCGTACGTAAAAACATGCAATACTTAACATCATCAAAACCTCGTAATCATATCATCATAACATAAGTCAACATGAACCGAATCTGCGCCTTTTCGTAACCGTCAATTCCATTCATCGCATACTGGCGGAGAAACCCCGAGGCACGCCACCACTAGGCCCTTCGACACCGTACATTAACTGTAGGCGGAGAAACCTATGGCCCGATACCCCAAATCCGTTCGACACCAGAACCTTAGGAACGGTATCACAAGGATACACGCACCTTTACCTTAAGCACGGCGTCCCAAAGGACAGCATGTACCTTCACCTTAAGCACTGTTCCCTCGCAGGGAATAGTACCTTCAATAGTGATCCCGGTAATCCCATGGTGACCGTCGTCACCCCTTTATCCACCCAGTTGTACAACCGTTAGCCAGCCACAGAGGCCCCCATAAGGGTAAGGCCCATTCATGCATACATACCTTAGTTCGCATAGGAACTCGTGGCAGATTCGTTCATTTCGTGACTTTCATAAAAATATCCGTTACCGCCTTTACATCATTTTAGTTAAAGCATTCGTACGTTTTATTACACAAAACATCATCTCTTTCGTAAACATTTCGTAAACTTCATTTGGCAAAACATTTCATAAACATCATCTCGTAAACATCATTTCGTAAACATCATTTCGTAAACATCTTATCGTAAACATCGTTTCGTAAACATCATTTCGTAAACATCATTTCAAAACATCACTCCGTATGTATGCACACCTGCCTAAAAACATTTAATTAAAACATTTAAAGAAGGGCTTCTAGAACTCACCTGATAAGCTAATCTGGGTTGTCCAAAACAAAGGTCCAACAACGTCACTTCCGATCTGAATTGGTTAGTTAAATACACATCAGACCAAATCCTGACTCTAACGGTTTAACCATTCTAAACATACTGACTTTACTTAACCAACCTGATGCCTGCGCACTTGCTAAGTGCGTAGGGCCTTGTTCTTGCGTACTTAATAAGTGCGCAGACTTTGCTTCATGCGTACTTGATAAGTACGCAGACTTTGCTTCATGCGTACTTGATAAGTACGCAGACTTTACTTCATGCGTACTTGATAAATACGCAGGAACTTCTTCATGCGTACTTGATAAGTACGCAGACTTTCTTCCCCGTAAAAACCCTAACTTTCGCATGCGGGTCTGATCACGTCAAGATCCCGAACTTGTTTACATTCAAAACGTTTGCTTTTAGTTTAAGAACTCAAATCTATTTTTTTTCTTCTAGTTTCATCCGTAAAAACGTCACATTTTCGTCCAAAACCCGAAAAACCCAAAAGCAAACAAAAACTCAGATCTAGGCTAGATCGTTACCTGTATCGAGCTTCTGATTCGGAGGTTCTTCTCATGAGCTATGGAGCAACACTTTGCTGAAATCTCGGGTCGATCCGCCAACTTTCTCTCTCTACGGTTTTTCTCTCTAGATGTTGCAAATGAGAGAAAGGGTGGTGACTTAGGCTATTTATAAGGGAGGCTCCCCTATGTTCGCCCCTTCTAGCATGTCGGTCCATCCGGCCCGACCCGTCATGCCTCGTTCGTTTATTCCATTCGTTCTCGCATTCTAACCCTTCATTATAACTGTCGTTTTATTTTTGGGATGTTACAAGTCTACCCCCTTACGATAGGTTTCGTCCCCGAAACCTATCATAAGTCAAATAGTTGAGGGTACGACTCCCTCATTTCCGTCTCCGTTTCTCAAGTAGATTCCGATCCCTTTCGGTGCTTCCATTGGACTTTAACCAATTAAATAATCTTATTACGCAAACGCTTCTCCTTTCTGTCTAAGATGGTCACGGGTTCTTCTATATAGTTAAGGTTGTTGTCGACCTAGATGTCTGTAAGTGGTACGTGAGCCGATTCATCCACCAAACACCTTCGCAAGTGTGATACATGGAATGTAGGATGAATCCCACTTAACTCATCAGGCAACTCTAACCGATAAGCGACTTCACCAACCCGTGCCATTATCCTAAATGGTCCGACAAACCTCGGACTTAACTTTCCTCTCTTTCTGAACCGTATGATTCCCTTCCAGGGTGACACTTTCAACATTACTCTGTCCCCAACATCAAACTCGATAGGCCTTCGTCGTTTATCCGCATAGGATTTCTGACGATCTTGTGCGGCCTTCATTCGTGCTTTGATTTGATCAAACCTTTCCGACGTTTCTCTTACGACTTCAAGACTTCCTAATTCCTTCTGTCCAATCTCACCCCAACAAACCGGGGTCCTGCATCTTCTCCCATACAACATTTCGTAAGGAGGCATGCTATCGTCGTGTGATGACTATTGTTGTAGGAGAATTCGGCTAACGGCAGATGACTGTCCCAACTGCCGCCAAAATCGATAATACAAGCACGAAGCATATCCTCCAATGTCTGAATGGTCCTTTCGGACTGACCATCCGTTTGTGGGTGGTATGCCGTGCTAACATTGAGTCTCGTGCCCATCGCCTCGTGAAATCTTTTCCAGAACCTCGATGTGAATCGTGTGTCCCGGTCAGATACGATCATCAAAGGCATCCCATTCCGTGCTACTACTTCGTTAATAAATACTTCCGCTAACCTTTCTGACGAGAACGTCTCACGAATAGGTAGGAAATGAGCCCTCTTCGTTAAACGATCCACAATTACCCAAATGGTGTCATGACCTTTAGCTGTGCGAGGTAGCTTGGTTATGAAGTCCATGGTAATGTGTTCCCACTTCCATTCCGGTATATCAAGTGGTTGAATCTTTTCATATGGTTTCTGGTGTTCGGCCTTTACTTGTGAGCAAGTCAAGCACTTGCTTACGTACTTTGTCACTTCGTGTTTCATTCCAGGCCACCAGTATTCCTTCCTCAGATCTTGGTATATTTTGTTGGTACCGGGATGGATAGAGTACCGAGACTTATAAGCCTCATCCAAGATTTTGGTTCTAATCTCGCCACCCATAGGTATCCATACCCATCCAAAACGTGTCCTAACACCAAGGGTGTTATATTCCAACTTGTCCTGTTGACCAACCATCCTTTCCTTCTTTATGTTTTCTTCCTTAAGTGTTTCATCTTGAGCTCTTTCAATTTTCCTCATCACATCTGATGTTACCACCAACTAGCAAGCTTTCACTCTAATAGGAGTAGGCACACCCTTTCGGCTTAGAGCGTCCGCCACCACGTTTGCCTTTCCAGGATGGTATATGATTTCACAGTCATAATCTTTCAGGAGTTCCAACCATCGTCTCTGCCTCATATTAAGCTCTCTTGATGTTGTCTCGAATAGCTTTATCTATTTGGTTCTCATTCGTGTTTCACGGGTGTGACTTAACTCGAGTCCACTAAACACGTATGTGGATTTGACATGCAGAGCAAGCCACGTATTCCTTTCAACACTTAGGGGTGTCTCTTAGGAGCTCTAGTATGACGTTGAATTTGGCATCTTCTATCTGAACCAAACCCTAGTCTGTAGACGTTGATCATTCCTTGTTTTCCCGTTAATAGATTCTTGTATAGTCTTGACTATACCTCTCTCGTTCTTGATTGACGTTATATTTTTCAGCATCGTACATCCCTAGTCGGTCCTTCACATCTAACCGTTAGGGTCCTTATCTCTTCAATTTACGTGAACTGTCTTATCAAACTCGTAGTCGTCCACCGAAGACTCCATTGCCATAAATTCATCCCCTCGTTAAGTTTATCTGTTCTGTCATCTAGACCGTTACTATCGATCATCTCTCGACTATTTGGATCATTTTGTATACCTCATAAGCTAACCATGGTGCATTTATCCTCGAAGGACCATACCATACCGTTCTCGAATGAATCATACCATCCCGTTCCCGAATGAATCATACCATCCCGTTCCTGAAGGTACCGTACTGAAAGAACCCAAACCGGGTACCTCTCACAGTTGGCAAACATTGCATATACATAGTTCTTAAACTTTGAATCAAACATTAAACTAACAGCGGAAGTCTTTACAAAATTCAGAGTCAATTAAAACTTAAAATTTAAACATAGTTCAACAATCTAAAACTAGCAAATGGGGATGTCAGTCTTCATCAGCAGCAGCCATCCAGCCATTCACTCCTAAGCCCTCGCGGCATCATTTCTTTTCCTTTCCTTTGCTACCTGATGTGCATACTAAAATAGTCAGCTAACGCTGGTGAGTTCAAGTTTTCTTTAGCTTTATATATATATAAAAAGGATTTTCCCTTTTAAATATACGTATTATATTATACACGTAATACAATGAAATCTTTCTTTATTCTTTAAATACATACACATTAAAATATGTCTTCCTTCTTTAAAATACATACGTATAAAAATCTTTCTTTCTTCTTCTATATTCATACGTATTTACTTTGTACTCTTTTCTTTAAGTCATACATTAATGTCTACAATCTGTTCTGTGCCCCCGAGCGGGCTTCTTCGTTCTTACTTCCCGAAGGAACTCTTTCTCGCGGTTATTGTTCCCTAAGGCTCAACGTCCAAAGGCCGATAACCGACTTTCTGTGCCCCCAAGCGGGCTTCTTCATTCTTTCTTAGCGACCGTCGCCGCTAGAGTAACCGTCGTTACTCATCTTAACCAGTTGCAACATCCTCGTTACAATGCCCTGCCGAGCACTGTCCCGATTTCTCTCATGGTACATCATGGACTTGTCCATGACGCAGCATCGGCTTCGGGTAGCACTAGTCTCAAGGACTATACTACTACCTCAAGACTTGCTACTATGCTTAGAGTAGCACTAGCCTCTAGGACTACGCTACTACTCCAAGTCTTTCGTCGTATAAGCATACTCTTACAGATTAGACAATGTATTTGACTTATTATTCTTCTCTTCGTTTATAAAACATATAGTTAAGTAAACCATTCTTTCTTCTCTTTCTCTTGTTTATAAATCATATAGTTAAATAACCCATTCTTTCTTCTCTTTCTCTTGTTTATAAAACATATAGTTAAATAAACCATTCTTCTTTCTTTCTTTCTTTCAAAACGTTCGGTTTAACAACCGTTATCTTTCTTCCTGTCAAAACATTCGGTTTAACAACCGTTATCTTTCTTTCTTACAAAACGTTTAATTAAATAATATACATTTATTTATAAACGTCTAATTCTTGAGTATGCACACCACCCTAAAACAGTAAAATAGGGATCTTGAACTCACCTGATGGGTGGTCTCAGAAATGCTCTCAATTGGTCACTGAGCGTCACTAGGGTTACTCACGATCTGTATAATAAAGTTATATGCATAAGGTATTGCTCCTAAATGACACTAGACATTACTAAGTATAAACCCCGTAGTTTCGAGTCATACCCTTTCTATCGAAACTAGGTAGTTTCGAGTCATACTTTGCCTATCGAAACTATGTAGTTTCGAGTCATACTTTGTCTATCGAAACTATGTAGTTTCGAGTTATACTTTTGTCTATCGAAACTATGTAGTTTCGAGTGGTACTCTGTCTATCGAAACTATGTAGTTTCGAGTCATACTTTGCCTATCGAAACTATGTAGTTTCGAGTGGTGACTTGTGTAAAATCTTAGTAGTTTAAGTTTAGGGTCTGTATCGAAACTATGTAGTTTCGATGGGTCTGCTACAATCGAAACTCGGTAGTTTCGAGTCATACTTTGTCTATCGAAACTATGTAGTTTCGATGACTCAGTCATCTTCCCCAAACAGAAACCCTAGATCTGACCATTTATTCTAATCGATCAAGCTTTGAACTTTTTACGTTCGAAACGTTCCTTTACTTCCCATGAACCCAAATATGTGGTTTGTTTCAAGTTTCACACGTAAAATCTACCTCTTCACTCGATTTTTACCCTTTAACCCGAAAGTTACAAAAACTCAGATTTAGGTATAGCGATTACCTGTTACTGCTTCTTTCTTGTTTCTTTATGCTCCAGAGGTAGTGAGCAACAAATCTTCGAGACTTTGAGCTTGATCCCGATCTTTCTCTCTCTAGACTGAGCTCTCTCTTTCTCTTTCTAGTCTTGCGCAAATGAGAGGATGGGGAGAGGCTGTGTGCAGATGTAGAAGGGTTTCCTTCTAATATCGGCCCATGGGCCGAAATCTGGGCCAAGCCCACTTGTTCTTTTCCTTTTTATTTACTTTCTATTATTTGGGATGTTACACGTACCATCTCATTCCCGAAGGAACCACATCGTCTCGTTCCCTAAGGAACCATATCGCTTCATTCTAGAAGGAACCGTATCGCTTCGTTCCCGTAGGAACCGTATCACTTCGTTCCCGTAGGAACTGTATGAGGTATCCCCCAAACATATGAGGTATCCCTTATCGCACTCAACTTGTCGGGAAGGTATTCATTCAGATGGAACACTAATCATTCGAACTTTTCATTCATATTTTCACACACAATCTCCTTCTAGTCTTTCTTTCAAGCATACTTGTCAAGTTTTACGTTTCATATCGTTGGTTCATTGCACACCATCCTTCCTACATATCACTGGATGGTCTTAGGGATTGGCATCACATCTGACCGACAATATATATTCTCTAGCTACTCGTTTCCGATAGCCTTTTCTGCATCCATTTCTTCTAAAGTCACATTCGTTGGTCTTACTATGGATAAATGACACGTGCGGTGACACTTGTACTTTCATTTCCTTTCTAGTTTTAGTGGGTCCCTCAACGGCTTTCCAATTCTAACAACACTCGCAGCTATTGATTAGACTTAGCCATAGTAGAGCGTTCTTTGAGTCGCCTTGAATTTCTTCTTATTGCACATGCCTTACTTCACATTGTTGGTCAAAACTTGTCCTTCACATTCATTCTAGACAAACAATTCTTGGGTCGGATCTGGTTTGATTTGGTTTAGTCTGCACGCCCTAATTAACATCGCGGTTCTCGTCTCTCGTTGTTGTTGGTATATCTATTTTCTTGTTTCAGGAGATAATCTTATTAGTTGCCTAGGACTGTCTTCTACATGGAAAGATGCCATTTGTGCATTCGTGCACTCATATATTCTTTGGACATACACTTGCGTGGTTATTTCCATCATGCTCATGCATACTTCGACAATAGACCGATTTTGTTTTCATCATAACGTGTCTGTGCTAAGCGTAGTCCACACTAGCTCCTTAGCATTCTCTACACATATGCTCGTCTGACTTAGGTAAAACCGAAGTTTCATTCCCCCTCATCTTGCCCGTGGCTCGTACTTGCTGACATCATTCCCTGTTGTAAGGTACACCATCTTTGACATCGTTACCATTACTATTGATGTTCATCAATCTCCTTAATCGTTACTCGGGTGACTAACATCTCGTAGTCGTGGTTGAGTAATTGGATCAACTCTTACTCGAGCATTCTAGTTCCTCTTATAACACTTCATAATATTCGCGTCTCTTCAAAGTTGAGATTTTGTCCCAGTATTCTCCTCGACACTTCTTACCACTTTCGCGCTAAGTCAACACAACAGAGGACATCTCGAATCACACTCGTACGGTCTCATGCACACTACCTTCCGGTTCCGCAAGAACTCTTGCCTCTTTACTATAAACCTGGTGGGCGGGAATCCTACCGTGTCATCCGGTACGACCCCCACCACGCCTTCCGCCTATTCTACCCTCTATTTCATTCTAAAAGACAAGGAATCCAATGTCATCACGCTAGTTAACAAATAGAATTCAACAAGCACTGTAAGATGTTAATATACACTGGCCATCTGCAATTAACCATTACACTACCTTTCGATTTCTATTTGACCACCTTTGTGATTCCATCAGAACACAAGTCCTTACCTAACCCTTTCTAAGGCATACTATACATGTAAATATATACTACCATCATACCTGATGTTGTGGCTCGAGTTACCCGTACTGGCATCCGCTTTCGGTCCCATTCACAGTTTAAGTTCAGACAATGGGAGTATCTGAATCTCTCAAACTATTGCTCTGATACCAACTTGTAAGGCCCCAAACCCGGGAGGCCTCACTTGTTGGATTTACTTATTCACAAACAGTTATTAAACTTGAATATCAAATAACGCAGCGGAATCATTCATTCATCATAATTAAAACTTGTTCAAACATGCGGAAGCGTAACATTGTCAAATACATAAACATAACATAAACAACTCATAACGGGATGCCAGTCTTCATGATCAACCGGGTAACTCTTCTCGCTTGCCAAGCATCACCGTCCATCATCCATACCTGCCTTAACCTGAATGTGCATACTAAAAAGTCAGCTACGCTGGGGAGTTCTAGCATTACATAAAACTTTAACATTTACATTTGCCAAAAACATAACATTCATTCATTTAATAAAACCGTATGTAAAAACATGCAATAACTTAACATCATCAAAACCTCGTAATCATATCATCATAACATAAGTCAACATCAACCGAATCTGCGCCTTTTCGTAACCGTCAATTCCATTCATCGCATACTGGCGGAGAAACCCCGAGGCACGCCACCACTAGGCCCTTCGACACCGTACATTACCTGTAGGCGGAGAAACCTACGGCCCGATACCCCAAAGTCATTCGACACCAGAACCTTAGGAACGGTATCACAAGGATACACGCACCTACACCTTAAGCACAACGTCCCAAAGGACAGCACGTACCTTCACCTTAAGCACTGTTCCCTCGTAGGGAATAGTACCTTCAATAGGGATCCCGGTAATCCCATGGTGACCATAGTCACCGCTTTATCCACCTAGTTGTACAACCGTTAGTCAGCTACAGAGGCCCCCATAAGGGTAAGGCCCATTCATGCATACATACCTTAGTTCCTATAGGAACTCGTGGCAGATTCGTTCATTTCGTAACTTTCATAAAAATATCCGTTACCGCCTTTACATCATTTTAGTTAAAGCATTCGTACATTTTATTACATAAAACATCATCTCTTTCGTAAACCTTTCGTAAACCTTTTGTAAACTTCATTTGGCAAAACATTTCATAAAGATCATCTCGTAAACATCATTTCGTAAACATCTTATCGTAAACATCATTTCGTAAACATCATTTCGTAAACCTCATTTCAAAACATCATTCCGTATGTATGCACACCAGCCCAAAAACATTTAAAGAAGGGCTTCTAGAACTCACCTGATAAGCTAATCTGGGTTGTCCAAAACAAAGGTCCAACAACGTCACTTCCGATTTGAATTGGTTAGTTAAATACACATCAGACCAAATCCCAACTCTAACGGTTTAACCATTCTAAACATACTGACTTTACTTAACCAGCATGATGCCTGCGCACTTGCTAAGTGCGTAGGGCCTTGTTCTTGCGTACTTAATAAGTGCGCAGACTTCGCTTCATGCGTACTTGATAAGTACGCAGACTTTGCTTCATGCGTACTTGATAAGTACGCAGACTTTCTTCCCCATAAAAACCCTAACTTTCGCATGCGGGTCTGATCACGTCAAGATCCCGAACTTGTTTACATTCAAAACTTTTTCTTTTCGTTTAAGAACTCAAATCTATGTTTTTCTTCCAGTGTCATCCGTAAAAACGTCACATTTTCGTCCAAAACCCGAAAAACCCAAAAACGAACAAAAACTCAGATTTAGGCTAGATCGTTACATGTATCGAGCTTCTGATTCGGTGGTTCTTCTCACGAGCTATGGAGCAACACTTTGCTAAAATCTCGGGTCGATCCGCCAATCTTCTCTCTCTACGGTTTCTCTCTCTACATGTTGCAAATGAGAGAAAGAGTGGTGACTTAGGCTATTTATAGGGGAGGCTCCCCTATGTTCACCCCTTCTAGCACGCCGGCCCATCCAGCCCGACCCGTCATGACTCGTTCGTTCTCGCATTCTAACCCGTCATTATAACTGTCGTTTTGTTTTTGGAATGTTACAAATCAAATAGTAAATGAAAGTCAAATTAAATTAAATAGTAATTGACGTTAGTTATATATAATTTTTTCATATTTTGAGTTTTGTTTTATATCCTTAGGATGCGTAATACATTTTTACATCTGTAAAATATATAAATATTTATTTTTAATCAAATAGTAAATGAAAGTCAAATTACATTAAATACTAATTGACGTTAGTTATATATTGTTTTTTTCATATTTTGAGTTTTGTTTTATATCCTTAGTATATGTAATACATTTTTACATCTATAAAATATATAAATAAAATTTAAGAAACTTATGTGTTGTTATTTTTCACACTGTGTGTATTACATGGGGTCTAAGCTAGTTAAAGAGAATAAAATTCTCGTTTTTATGGTGTAATTTAAAAAAAATATATTAACGTATGAAAAAGTTATGGTCGTTTAAAATCATGAGGGGAGAAGGTAGTTACTGTATGAATAACTTACATTTTTAGTTTTTTTAAAGCATTAGAGGGTTGCACCTTATGCTTAAAAAAGTGTGTACATAAATTTCTTAAAAAGTGTTAAAAGACATGTTTGTCCTCCTGAAATGTATTATATATAGTATAGATTAAAGCGAAAAAAAATTAACCACAATGACGATTCAATTATACATAAATTGACAAATCTTCGACGATGATTGTAGTATATCTAGTCTGTAACAACAAAATCAAATGAGTTGCAAACCTGAAACCTTGAATTGAAACTTGAACAAACCCTTCAAGAACGCAAGCTTGGATTAATCGTTGAATAGTTTGAGAAATATCAGATAAACCTATTTAGGGGATACCACACTGATTTATCGGATATGATTAGACAAAGATTTCCATTGTAGGAATGAAGATTTTATGATTCTGTATGATGTTCTTCTCCGCCTAGAACAGTATTCTCGTCGAACAGGAAAGAACCGCAAATTGCCGATCGATTTAAGAAAGTGTGTAATCTGGTTATATCCGGTCAAGACCACAAGCCCAAGTCCAAGGCATTAAACAAGCCCATTATCTTTTAAAAGAAAGCCCAAAACCAAAGTGCTAAGAGCCCAAAAAAATAATAAACCCAAATAACATTTAGCATTAGATCGAGCCCGTACTCTCGTGTCACCTAACTCGTTTTCTCTAAAGTTATTTTCTCGATCGAAAAGTTAATCCAATATACTAAAATGTATATATCGATAACACTAAAATTACCAACAACGATAACTTAGTTTTCATTAAAAAAGAAATTTGTACAATAAAGATAAAGATTAATACTTGAAATAGAGCAGTAAAGACAGCAAAAAAAACCGCATACAAATCAATAATCAAGATGAAATCTTAAAAAAACACGTAAGTCGATTTAGGTCACCGGAGCATAAAGCAACAAACACAAATTTATGTGATTAGATTCTGAAAACAAAGGGTTACCCGATTGAACAATTAACCCCAGTGATTGAAAACAATCATCTTATTGGAAGCAAGGAAAACAAGATTGAAGTATGTGTATTGTAGAACCATCGATTGTGGAAAATTGGATTGCCATGATTGAATTCCGATCTTCATGACTCCTCTTCGTTTCTCCCCAATCGGTTGCCTAAATCTGCTCTTCATTTCATCGAATGGAACAACCTTGTTCTCTCACTTTCTTCAAAACTGGTCAAATAAGGAGGTATACGATTGTCTGAGGTAGTTATTAGGGGAAGGAGTGGCGATGGTTATCAGGGGAAGGATCAGCGACACGGGGGAGATAGAACATAATACATGCTTGGTGGGTTAGTGGAGTATAACCGTCAGTAACCATAACTTTTTTTCTAATAACCATCGACTTTAAACGGTCCATATCTATGTTCGGCTTGTAGGAATCTGGGTCACTTTTTTATTTAAAAAATAACAATAAAATAATATTAGCGAGACTCTCGTTAATCATGGAAAATAAATAGTACATTGTCATACATAAATCGGATGGAAAAGATATAAAATACAATTTATATGTGACAAATTAATTCAACCGATGTCATTAGCGGGTACTCCAACGAACGCCTTCTTGAATATTCTTGACTCGAGTCTTCACCACGTTGAGTCTTCAACTATGCTCCTTGACTGCAACAATTAACACACTAAAAACGTTAACGGTTTTGGTTGAGGATTCGTGATCAACACGGTTCCCTTAAAACAGATTTCGCGCTTCCTCTTAAACGAACGTGTCTGTCTCCCAGGGTGCAACAACTGGAACAGTATGTGTACTGCCGGAGATGTCCACGCACCCGAGGTATCACCGGGTAAATTATGTATTTAGAAAAAGGTAGGAAAAAGATGAAGTATGAGATGGTGGAAGAATTAGAAAGAGAATTCATCTCTCAATTCTATTAAACTTGTTGACACCAATAGTTCTCTAATGTTTCTCTCAACTCTCATATTGTAGTTTTTACTACAATTTTTCTTCTTTTTTATAAAATGAACCAACATGTTCATTGCATATCCAAGAGTTCTAATTAAAAATGGCTTTACTCCCAATTAATAGTAATAAACACAAGTTATTAAGAATAGAGATCAAAAGCCTTTATAATTATGACATGAGTTAATTGTCACATATTTACACACACTACAAAAAAAGTGACTATTAGCGACTAAAGTCTCGGGGACTGATTTATCAATCTCAAATAAGTAGTATCTGAGACTGATTTATCAGTTGCAAAAAGTATTTGAGACTAATTTTTACTCAACATGTTTTACAACTAATAATTAGTCGTTAATACTTAGGCCCATTATTTGAGACTAAATTTCAGTCGTAAATATGTGTGTGTCGTAAATTTTTTTGAAGGGAAACTTATTGGGTACTGAATTTCAGTCCCAAATATATTACCTGTATAATGAGTAATGACGCAAATGTGTTAGAGACTAATCTTCAGTCTCTAATATAGAGAGAATGTATTAGGGACTGATAATCAGTATCCATTGCCTTTTGGTATAGGAAATGCTTAGTGACTAATTTTTAGTCTCCAATTATGTTAGATAAATTCTACCATTTGATTAGAGGTATCAGGACTGAAAATTAGTGTCAAAGATCTTTTTTCGTAACCTTATTCGGAATTGATATTTAGTCTCTGACGTGTTATACGGACAAAAGAACTAGAGACTGATATTCAGTCACCAAAAATAGAAATATGTTCACCAATTTAAAGGAAATATATTATAGAGTCAAAATCAATCCTCACTATTCTTGAAACAAACAATATCGGGGACTAAGATTAGAGACTGATATTTTTAAAGTATTAATATTCAACAAAAAGATTAAAATGTATAGTTTTCTGTTTTTAAAGAATTAATATTCAACAAAAAGATTAAAAATGTATAGTTTTCGGTTTAAAACGTCGTGTTCATATCAACCCGTAAATTACATGTCATGTATAGGTTCATCACTACTAGAAAATAGAGCTTTAATGATACGCGAACTAACACACACTGTATGTGTCATCGTTTAAATGTCGTAATAGAAAAATAAAAACACACGGAATACACATTATGTGTCATCTTTTAATGGTCATTTTATAAAATTTCAACACCCCGCCCATTATTCCTTTCTCGCGCGCGATGTCTCAAAATCGAATAAGACCTAGGGTTTCTTCTCTTTCAACTTAATCCTTTCTCGCGCTCCTACCTCCCAGTCGTCCCGACTCCCCCTTCCGGCGAACATCCAGGCGACATGCGCGGCGATAGGGTTGCTGACCGGTAGGAAACAGAGAAGATGAAGACGATGACCGGTGGCGGTTATGAGGGACATAGACGATCAAGATTTATAGGCGGATGAACGGATCTAGCGCTAGGGTTCCGTCGTGGCCTCGGCAGAGGCGGATCTTACTGTAAGCACAACAGATGTCACACCCCAACCGACGGCGGAAACGTCGGGGCGGGACATGTAGACTGTTCATAAGCTCATGGTTTACTAAAGTTGTAATAATTAAACAATAACTTTCATTTCATAGCCCAAGTAATCAAGTATAACTTTTACAAGAATAAAAATACATGAATAACTTTATTAAATTCAAAACTAGGTCCTCAATCCTAAGTGAAGCGACTTGAAATCTTAACTCAAACACTGTACCTGAAACATGATAAAATGAGAGGGTCAACTATAAATAGTTGGTGAGCATACATAGGTTTTGACACCACAAGTAAAGTTCAAATGTTTTGTGTACAATTCATATGATGCATGGTTTATAAAGCATTTATGGAGAATCTAAGTTAAGCTAGATGCACAAATGAAACTTTGTAATTGAAGGGCATAACAACACATGTTATCCTAATGTAGGGCATAACAACACATGTTATCCTGATGTAAATGTAGGGCATAACAACACATGTTATCATAATGTAGGGCCTGACAACACATGTTAGCCTGAAGTAATGTATTTATATTTGCACGTGTATATCATGTATATGTAGCCTTAACAATTAGCATTCAAGCATAAAGCACAAACAAACACATATGATCATATTGTAGAATTTGTACGTGTGTATTGCAAATAGTATTTGAATGTAATCATGTTTCACCCTAAATATGTAAATACGAAAAAAAAGGGCTATGTAAACTCACCTTGCAAATGAAAGGGTTAAACTTGAACTTGTAGTAACTTGGATCGAATGCCTTAACGACTCCCTAAGTTAAGTTTGTTACGTTAGAAACAAGTTAAGGATAGTCGAGGGGTTGACAATGTAATTAGTTGAAAGTGGTTGTTGTATACTAGAGTGGTTATCATTCCAGAGTAGTACCTCCAACATAAAAGTTCCCAGGAAAGAGTTGGTTGGATCGGAACCCCGTCTTTTCCTAGCCAGAACTTTAATGTTTGTCAGATAACTACATACTGGTTTGAAAGTTACCCTATTTGTATACTTGACCAAGTTTAGGGTTTGTTTGGTAAGTTTGAAAAGTATAAGGTTTAAAGTGAAAATATGAGTTTAGTAAAGATAGAAATAAATTTAATTGATTTAATAAAAAAAATGATAATAATAATAATTATGTATATATAGATGTACATATATTTGTTTATTTAAATCTAACTAGGACAATAATATGTTTATGTAAGGATAAAACTTCAATTTACCACGTGTTAAATCAATGATTAGGGTTACGTATGTTGTCAGGCAAAACAGGTTTGAAATGGTGTGCCATTATCGTATATAATAACTTAAAATAGTATCAGAAAATCATGGATGTTACAACAGATTTCAGATTATCTCACATTAAGTCACGATTTTGAGTTACTTCTCACGGTCATACACCGTATCTTAGATTGACATATTTTGATTTTGAATTTGTGAGCTACTAAATTTCTCAATTCTCATTTCTTTCTTTTTTTCAGTTCTTAATTCTCATTTCTTGCTTTCTATTTGACTGAAACAAACTAGATTTCATATTCTAAGATTGTATGAAATTGTAAGAAAATTAGTGATGATGGTTTAGTGTTGTAATGTTAGTGTAACAAATTAGGTTTCAGTTTCTTGGCATTCAATGTAATTAAGTTATAGATTTGTATGAATAATTTACTTTTTAGTAGTTCATCATAAATTTGGTTTTAGCTAACTACATTCTCCAATTTCTGATGTGTTGGTATGAATTCTGAGGCAAATTTGACATCCAATAGTTATAAACACAGACACATGTTTGCCGATGGAATTTAATAATTAGGTCACAGTTTGGACTTAAAGATGCTTGTTGATATGAATTCTTGGCATTCAATATAATTGAGTTATAAACACAAACACATGTTTGTTGATATGAATTCTTGGCATTCAATGTAATTGAATTAGAGATTTGTATGTACACCTTCATATTGCAGGTACATTAAAGCAAAAGGAGGAAAGCTCCATTGTTGTTTAACTTACACCTTATTTAACTGAACTTGAATCCTGCAGTTTCAATTATTTTATTTAACTGAACCTAAATTCGTGCTTCTAACTCAATCCTGCAGCTTTATTCTTGTCTGCCAATGCTCCATTGTTGTTTCCTGATTTTAGCCTTGTGTGGCTGCATCTCCAATGGTAAAAACTCAACTTGCTGTTTAAGTTTAAGGTTTAGTAATTTAGTCCACTTTGGTAATACTTAACTTGTTGTTTAAGTTTCAAAAGTCAAAGCATTTTTTCAAATGGTAGAGTTAATCAAAAGTGAAACATATAGTATTGTTTCCTGCCTGTCACTGAACTTGCTGCTAATTTGCTATTTGCTAGTGTAATTTGTTAGAGTTGCATTAGACTATTTTGGCGAGAAACATGTTTACAATTGCATTTGAGAGACTTGCAACTATAGGGCTTAAAACAATCAAATTTGGAACAGGGCCAAAAGATCAGATTTAGTTGATAAGTTGTCATAAACTCTTCCCAAAACCTGGTGTTGAGTTCTGTTTACTCAGCATAATGACTTGGTGTGTTGTCTCATTTGATGAAACAAATAGCACTCACCATCAGGTTGGTTTTCAACTGTAATAAATCATGTCTAGGTTATAAAAATAGAATAAATTGGTAGCTATATTAAACTTCAATCTTGTATGTGTTTATATAAAGTTTTTGTCTGCAGGACTGTTGGCAAGAGGATTAAAAGTGCACTACTGTGGGTGGTAACTACAACCATCGTTTGTGGTTTGGTGCTCGGCATTTTATACGGTTAGTGTTCTCACTTATCAAATGTATTCGTGTTAGAAACATTTTTTTGCTATCATCAACTGCAAGTATAACTTGTTTTAGTCAATTGGGAGGCAAGTAGGTATTATGTGCACTACAGAAAATCATTAGCTTACACAGGTTTATGAAAATCATTAGATTACTGTCGCGGTGATACTAGACGATAAGGACATGATGCTTGAGTTAGCATCATGTGTTATTTGATCTCAAATGTCTTGGAAAGAATGCAAATTCTAAAAGAAACAAAGTCTTTTCTTGCAGGGGTTAGCAACGTAAGATATGATTTATGACAACTAATCAGTTTCATACCCATTGGAGGGTTAGCTGTGTTTTATTTTTTATTTTTTTGCTTTAAACTCATACTTGCTTTAAACAAACATTTGATAATTATTTGTTTATATTTTTTTTTCTTAGGTTGGGGGAATGAAAGATGAATACACCGATGTTAATATTAATGGAGTTCGTGAAGAATGGTCGAATTTTGTATCAAACTTCATTTTTCGGTGAAACTTTGTATTGACATTATGTTGAATTTGTACTCGACTTTTGATACTTTAAAATGTTTGTTTATATTTTATGAAATGGATTGTGTTTGTCATGTGTATTTTATTTTGTATTACGAAATGTTTATTACTATTTTATGATATTAATGTGAAAAACTAGAAATTAGTAGTTCTATAAAAAAAAATATTTTTTAAACACTTTTAACCATGACACACATTTATGATTTGATATGAAATCACGAATCTAACGAAACATATTAGGGACAATGTAGACATTTATTAAGGACTGAGTTTCAATCCCTAAAATTACACATTAGGAATTGAAATATCTTATTATCTGAGACTGATTTTCAGTAACTAATTAAATACATTGGGGACTGAAATAACGTGGTATTCGGGAAACAAAGTAAGGATTGATTTTTTGTATCAGAGACTAAATATTAGTTCCTGTTGGTGACATACAATGGGGACTGATTTTCAGTTACTAACCTAACTATTTAGGACTAAGTATTCGTCACTGACTGGAGACTGACGAAATCAGTCTCTGATAACCATTAAGTACTGATACGAGGGTATTAGCGACTAAAATTTTAGTCCCAAATACCCTTCTTTTTTGTAGTGACAAAAGATGTAACAAATTCTCATTACAGACACCAAGTTCAAAAATTTTCAATCCAACCACTCAACTTGAGGATCAAAATCACATTCATCTAAGTTAGTGAAAGCCCAATTTTCACTAAATTTCCAACACAGCTTGATCTGACGATCATAATTGATTATGATAACGGTTATGCCGCAAAAAAAATATATAAAATTAGGTTACAATCAATTCTATAATAACCCGGAAAAGCAATAACGAATTACTATATTTATGTAGATATGATATCAACAGCCAGAAACCATATCTTTGTATAATTTTGAAATATACATAAAAAAGGATAGCAATTACAAAGATCATCAATAATCACAAGTTACCAGGGGTGTCCTATGGTATATATGGAAAATTTCAGGGGTTATTATGGACAATATTCTAAAACTACAAGCATATTCATAACCCTTAAATACGTATCCTCAACAAATATACCCTAAACCCTAATCCTCTCGTAGACACAATTAAGATTTAAGCCGATCAATCATCAATTCCACCTCTTCTAATCTTCATCTCCATCTTCAATCTAGGTTTCATGGAGGTTGTGAGTTATCAGCCGGAACACAACCCAGAAGCAATAACAAATTACTGTTCAGATGGCGTTAAAACAGGCAGAAGCAAGAATCCAGATGTTCAAGATATGATATTGAAGGCCAAAAAACATCTTTCTGCAATCGGTTGGTCTTTCTTCTACGTTTACAAGAATCAAGACCGGCGAGAACTCCGGTATTGTTCTCCCGGAGGCAGAAGTTATTATTCCCTCCGATCAGCCTGTCAATCTCTTGTAGTTAGTTCCAAGATTCAAAACCCTAAAGATCAACCAGAAACAAAATTGGAGAAAAAAGATGATCATTCTTTGAGTAATAACCGACCCAAGAAAAATATCCGAATGGAAGACGTCGAAAATTCATATTTTCAACAACAAAGAGACCGATCTCTTATGAATAACGATCCCGGTTCCGATGAAAACAAAAGGATTGAGGGTAAAAGGGTTCAAGATGTTGAAAGAATGATGAAATCCAAGAAGAAAAAGATTGATTTTAAGCCCAAAAAACTTATTCGAAAGGCGGAGGGGATGTTGTCTACGCGTAAGAGGTGCATGCTTTCGTTACTAATCGAAAAGAATATCGTGCTAACCGGTTCACGAGTGTCGTATTGCCGAAAAGATGGTCGGGTTTTAGCAAAAGGGCAGGTTTACGACGAGGGGATTCGATGTGATTGTTGTGATGAGTTGTTTTTAATGAGTAAATTTGAAGCTCATGCTGGAAGTACATATCGTAGACCAGCAGCTAGCTTATTTCTTGATGATGGAAGGTCTCTTTTCGATTGCCAAACTCAATTACACCAAGAAAACAAGATTAAATCCCCAAAATCGAGTGATGGTGTAACGATTAACGACGATTTTTGCTCGTTTTGTAACGATGGTGGAGAGTTGGTGTTATGTGATTCTTGTACATCTTCTTTCCATTCAACCTGCATTGGATTGAATACAATCCCTAATTCAGATTACTGGTTTTGCCCTTCTTGCTGTTGTAGAATTTGTCATGATCATCAGGGTCACATTGGTAATTTGGACCAAATTAAGTGTAGACAATGTGAGAAACAATTCCATATTGATTGTGTTACAAAATTAGGGTTTTCAATGTCCAACACTAATTCTGATGAATGGTTATGTTCTGAGAGTTGTGAACGGATACATTCTGGCCTGAATGCGATATCAAGAAAACCGGTTCGATTAACCGTCGACAGCCTAAGTTGGAGGTTATTGAAGCTTGATGAAGATGAACAAGACATGAATGAATGCACAGAAACTTATAGCCGATTAAACATCGCGTTAGACGTGATGCACGAGTGTTTTCAACCCGTAAAACATCGTTGGTCGGATACCAATTTGGTTGAAGATTTGATCTTTAGTAGGTCTTCGAAAAGGTCGAATTTTACGGGATTTTTCACGGCGGTTTTGGAGAAGGATGATGAGATGATTACGGTGGCTACATTGCGGGTTCATGGTTGTAAAGTGGCTGAGATTCCCCTTGTTGCAACAAGATTCCGGTACCGGAGATTGGGGATGTGCAGGATGTTAATGGATGAGATTGAAAAGAAATTGGGTGAGTTGGGGGTGGAGAGGGTTGTTTTGCCGGCGGTGCCGGAGATGATTAGCACTTGGACTGAGTCGTTTGGGTTTAGTGTGATGACGGAACTTGAAAGGCTGGATCTTGTTGGATACAAGTTTCTTGATTTTCCGGGTACTATAAAATGTCATAAAATGTTAAAGTAAATGTTAATAATTTGTAGAGATATTTGACTTGGGTTATTCATTATTTGTTATATATTGTAGAGATACTTCATGAATCCACAAGTTCTTATGAGCGTAACATGTTTTCATATTCAGGTGGTGTTGTGGTTATGCCGCTAAACGAATCATGAAAAATATTAATATATAAAATTATTAAATCAATATATATTATATATATACTAAGGATAAAAACAAACTCAAAATATGTAAAACTTAATATATAATTGGGTTTTGAAAATACGTTAATTATTATTTAATGTAATTTGACTTTCATTTACTATATGATTGAAATAAAAGTTACATAAATAAATTTTAAAATTTCTTATAATAAGAGATAATTTAAATTAAATGTGTTCTATTATCCTAATTAGTATTTTCTTTAAATATATATTGTTATGAAAAGATAGAATTGCATTAAATAAGAGAGAGAGACAAGAAAAAAAATTATGAAAATGAATATGGAGGTGACATGTAGCACTAAAAAATCTTTATTTATTATATAGTATAAATTTACATGTCAATAAATTAGAAATTTACATAGAGCAAAAAAATGTTTTTATATTTTGTATCTATTTATATATAAATAGTCTTAATTTTTATATTATTTATGATATCATCCGGTTCTTAAATTCGATCCAATCGGTCCAACCTGTTCGACCAGTAATCCTCTAAGACGGCTAATTCACAATCCTATCCGGTTGTGGAATAGTTTCACCATCTAAGGAAAATTAACCTGGAAAAAAACATGTAATATTTAGTTCAATTAGTTTTCTTTTATTTTTCTATGTTCTGTATGTGGGCTGTAAACCAGAGCTGGCCTGACCCAAACTAAGGGCTACTGACCCAGTCTTCCTACGGATATTTAGAAAAAAATAACATTTTTCTATGTGAAAGCTAAAACGTTATCTTTTCCTTGTTGAGGAGTTTTTTTTTTATCTATTGTCAATAATTTTTAGTAGTGATGTGAGCTTTCCGGTTGGGGTGTCTCGGAGTCCAAGTTCTTATGATCCAAACATTTTTTTTATATTCAGGTGGTGTTGTGAATTATGCTGCTAAACGAGTTGTGTTTACATGTAAATAATTTCTGACAAAAGTTTTTGTCGTAAATTTTTCAGAATTTGGGGATTCCGACGCATTTGCGAACAGCGGAACTTGATACGAACTCGAATATTTTACACAAACATGATATATATTCATGTGAGGCACACAATTAATGTTGAACATAACTCGTGTATTCACGGTTTAACATACACGTGTCTATTTAATCTAGGTTTTTGTTTTCATATTACTATAGTTTACTAAATCTTATATAAATTAAACCATTGTTTTGGTATTACTAAATCTCCTCTTTTTTTCTTTTAAACTTCTATGTTTTAGTGACAAACAACTGGTTTAAATTTTAATAAAAAAATACTCCTAAAAATATTTAAAAGATGAACATGTCAACCTGTGAACGGGTCAGTTGGACCATTGACCACCTGTTTGGCTAAATGTATCCATGTGTTCGACTGGAAACCCACCCAAACCCAAACCCACAAATAATATTGTGTTAGTCTAAATAACAGACCACTGCAAAATATATGAGATTATTTTTTGAAACTACTTGATATTAAGACGGTAAATATATTTCATCTGATCAACCTTATACAACTTTTGAAGGCATGCAGGTCAACGTTTTTACATAACATGTTAGCAAAAATTTTAAGAAGTGCATATAATTTTGTGATAAACACAAAAATTGGGGACTTGATAAACGAATAATTGTGTTAAAAAGATTTAATCGAGTTAAAAACATCTAGGCACTCATCAAGAACAATATAACAGTAATATTTAGTTCAATAATTAGTTTTCTTTAAATAAATAAAAGCAAGCATTCATACACACCATAAAAATGAAAAACAAAACTTATTACATTCAATCAAGTTTGTTTTGGAATATGAAATTATGAAACTTGTGTGACCAATTTGTCACATACATGCACTTGTTATGAGATCCAAACCATGAAACTTTTCTTTGGTAATTTGATCCAAAATCTGACTCATTTCCACTGTGAGATGGTTCCTCCAATCACCAACTTTCCCTTCCCTGAAGAAAGCCTGATTAGGTATACCTATACTTAAAGCCCCATCTTTGTTAACTTCTCTTAAGTTTTCAAAACTACATAGACTCACAATTTCTTCCACCATACCTTTGGCCTCTTCCTCCTCTGTGAAAGGATATCCCACAAACTTCGCGAGCCGCCTTAATTTTTTTGCGGTATCCATTTTCATGTCCTCGTATGTTAAAAACATAAGCCTTTTTGGTTGTTCTAACCCGACTTTGTAGTACCCTTTCACATGATCCCAATATGGCCCGTTTGGTATGACACCTTTTGTAAACATCTCAAAAGCCACGTCGAACGTCATTAGATCATGAGAGTTCACTCTCAACTTGTTTGCGAAGTGAAACAAAGAAACTAACACGTCTTTAGGGTTTCTACACATATAAACTATGCGACAACCAGAATCAAGAACGGATTGAGGCAACGAAGTGTAAGGCATATGGGTAGCAAAGATACGCGGTGAATGCGGATTAACATAAGTAGGGCTAGTTCTTAAAACTTCACACTCAACAAAAGGCAAGCAACTATGGGGATTAGAGGTTTGTAGAGGGTGAGCAGATAGAGGCTTGTCTTTGTACATGTTTCTGTTCGCGGTTGCAAACACCAGGGCTTTGAGCCATGTTGTTCCTGATTTCGGCAGTGTGGCTAGGTAGATGTCGGTCGGAAGAGCTTGGAAAGTGTCTTGTGTAGCCATCACAGTTTCAACTGAGACAACATTCTTTGATTGGTGCCAAAAGCCTTGATACTTGTATAGATCTTCAGTCATCCAACCTTTCTCTTTTGGGAAAGATGTGAATCTATCCTTGTATCTATCAAAGATTAGGGCCAGATTGGCCTCTTCACCTTGATAGTCATCATCTTCTAAACCAGGTTTAGTTACAGATGACATTTGCAAGATTTTCTGTATAAGGGATTGTTGTTCTTTACAACCATAGGTAACTATTTATATCGGAAAAACAATTTCTATATTAGGTTGGAAAATTGGTCCATATCTTTTGAACAAAATTAAATAAGGTGATCACATATCTATAATCTATTGAAGATATCTTATTTATAATACCTTAAATTGACCACACAACAACCTCTTTATCATTTATTTTAAGTAATTGTTTTCGTGTCACATTTGTGATACGTTATATCTTAATAAAATCATATATATATATACATATATATATATGAGGATTAAAATGGGACAAAGCGTATGAAGCCACGTGGACGTGACACATGTTCTTGGGCGAGGGGTAAATCCGTCAGCACCATGATAACGCACGTATGTTAATAATAACACGTAATAATAACCACGCCTTTAATATGAATAATCACGAATGTTATATAAATAATCAAGCAAAACCGATATAGTTAAATACATTATAATGTTCTGTAAATTTTCGGTCAGCAGAATATAATCGTAATTTATCATTTTACCAACCAGTGGGCCAAGCCCATTTACTTTTAAAGTAAATCCATAAACACAAATACTTTATATTCCTAGACCGTTATGTTTAGCTCACAAATACATCGCATTGATCAAGTGTCATAGATAATCAAGATATTTTAAATTTTTAACTTTATTTGTATAAAAAAGAAAGCTCACATGATCACTAAGACTGCATCAGCCTATTAACTTTATTTGAATGCCTACCTCATTGTCTCCTTATTAACCACTTAACAAGTTCTTTTAGTCACGTGTCTTTGTGTGTGAAGCCTCTTTATCTCATGTGATGGAGGAAAGGTTTGCTTTAACCCACCCTCTTCAGACCCTCTTATGAGTAGGATCTTATTGAGTACGTTTGTTTGTTTAACCACTTAACAAGTCGGGCACCAAGAGATATCCAAACCATAAAACTTTTCTTTAGTGATTTCATCTATAATACGATTCATTTCACCGGTTAGATAATTCGTCCAATCTCCAACTTTACCTTCCCTAAAGAACGCACCATTAGGTATATCCTCGCGTAAGTTCCCATGCTTATTAACCTCACTTAGATTTTCATAACTACAAAGTCTAATGATTCCTTGGACCGCGCCTTCAGCCTCTTCCTCCTCAGTGAACGGGTAGCCCAAGAACTTTGCAAGTCGCTTCACATTATTCATGGTATTTATATTCATATCCTCGTATGTTAGGAATAAAACATTTTTCGGGTATTCCAAACTGACCTTATGGTACCCTTTGACATGGTCCCAATAAGGTCCGGTTGGCATGACCCCTCTACTAAACAACTCAAAAGCCTCTTCAAATGTCATTAGACCACGCGATTTGTCTCTCAACTTATTCGCGAAATGAAACATAGAGACCAAAACATCTTTAGGGTTTCTACATAAGTAAACTAAACGACAACCAGAATCAAGAATGGATTGAGGCAATGAAGTGTAAGGTATATGGGTAGCAAAGAGACGTAGCGAATGTGGATCTACATAAGTAGGCGTGTTTCTAAAAACTTCGATTTCAATAAAGGGTAAACAGTTATGTGGGTTAGAGACAAGTAGCGGGTGAGTTGAAAGACGGTTATTTTTATACAAGTTTCTATTTACCAAAGAAAAAACGAGCGCCTTGAGCCATGTGGTGCCAGATTTAGGCAGTGTGGCCAAGTAGATATCGGTTGGACGAGCTTTGAACGTGTCTTGTAAGGCCATCACGGTCTCAACCGAGATTCTACGACTTGATTGGTGCCAAAAGCCTTGGTACATGTACACGTTTTCGGTTATCCAACCTTTCTCTTTTGGAAGCGTTGCAAGCCTATCTTTGTATTGATCGAAAACGAGGGCCATATTTGCCCTTTCTTGTTTATCTTCATCATTACATTTAGTTATTGATGGAAGATAGAAAGCATGAGAAGCTATAGGTATCGACATTTGAAGGTTATTTGTACGGAATCAAATGATTTTTTTTCTTATTTATAGACTGAAATAATTTTCTTTTATTACTTTTATGAATTTTAAATTTGTTCATACATGGATGACACACACATTTAAGAAATAAAAAAGATTCTAAAATCAAGGGGAAAGATTGTATGTGATAACATTACATGAACCAAGAAATTTCGAATTTGGTCAAAGAGAGAATTACTCGACAAGTTTTCATTAAGATGTGAAAAACTAAAAGAAAATAATTAGTTAATTAATTTATGATAATTAGCTTAATTAAAAAGTGAGTAGATTACATGAATGGTTATATTAAATTTCACGCATACTTATGGGGCATCTTCGTGGTATATAGTTGTTAGCATAATAAGTCTGATATGGGCCTTAGCCTATTTAGCCCATTTAGCTTTCTATTTAATGTTTGCTTTAAGTTCATTTGTAAGCTAATCTTCATTTGTGTAATATAGAGACTCCATCTTTTCTCTGTCATGTTCATTTGTTAACATGGTATCAGAGCCTACTCGATTCATGCTTGATTGAAGATTTTTGTTGTCGCTTCCGCTCCATTGTTGATTCGTTCATTGTTTGGTTGTTCGTTGTTGAAGGGTAGAGGCTCGGTGACGCTTGCATCCGATTTTCTTGTCTCGTGAGGTATCAAAGTTACGGATTTCGGTTTATTTGAACTGATTTGTGTATTTGGAAGAGCTTCTGGACAGATTGACAGGTCTGGACCTCGTTTCTGTCCCGTTTTACGAAGTTTTAGGTTTCTTCGAAGTTTGCGGTAATCGAAGTTTGCGGTAATCGAAGTTTGCGGTTATTGAAGTTTGCGGTTATTCAAAGTTTGCGGTAATCGAAGTTTGCGGTTCTTCGAAGTTTGCGGTAATTGAAGTTTGCGGTATCTTCAAGTTTGCAGTTACTTGAAGTTTGCGGTTCTTCGACTGTCGTTAGGTTTTTGATAATATAGCTGGGAAAGATGACTCTCTTCAGTCTATTAGCACTCGTCTGGATGGTAAAAACTACACCTACTGGAGTTACGTAATGAAAAACTTTCTTCGGGGGAAAAATATGTGAGTTTATGTCACAGGTAATAAAGGAAAGCCTACTGATAAGTCTAAACCTGCTGAATATGCCTTAGCTCTTAATACATGAGAAACGGATAACTCTAAAGTTATAACTTGGATCAACAACTCTGTAGGTCAGTCCATTGGTATTCAGTTGGCTAAATATGATACAGCTAAGCAGGTTTGGGATCATTTGGAAAAACTGTATACTCAGTCCAACTTTGCCAAGCAGTACTAGTTGGAGTTTGATATCCGTGCTCTTCAGCAGAATGAGATGAGCATTCAAGACTTTTATGGAGCTATGTCGGATTTATGGGATCAATTGGCGCTAACGGAATCTACAACACTGAAGGTGTTTAAACCTTATATTGATAGAAGGGAGGAACAACGTTTGGTACAATTCTTGATGGCATTACGTTCAGACTTTGAAGGACTACGTGGAACGATTCTTCATCGTTCCCCTCTTTCAACAGTTGATTCAGTTGTTCACGAGTTGATTGCAGAGGAAACTCGGTTAAAATCGCAGGTTGATAAAGCTCCTAAAGTAACTACTCTAGTTGTGTTTGTAGTTCCCCCTAATCAGTCCAGACAAGGTGCTAAAGTTGCTTTTGATGAATGTGCTTTTTGCAAAGGGAAAAATCATTGGAAGTCTCAATGTCCGTTGTTACTTAGCAGAAGGAATTCTAACTTGCAGAAGCCCCCACAACAGAACAGATCAGGTGGACAATTTCCGGCTCGCACGTCCACTTCTGGTGGTTCATCTGGTCCATCTTCGTGGACATTTAAACCAATGTTTTTGAGACCGGACCGGCCGGTCGGACCGGTCCAACCGGGAACCGGTGCCTCCTGCGGTCCGGTTGTGTATCCTATAGCCGTTTTACAAAAAACCGTGCGGTCCAAGCGGTTTGGCGGTCGAACCGTGAACTGACGGTTGAACCGGTTGCTACAAACAGAAGCAGATGATGGGGATCTGTTAGCTGTGAACGGAAAAGGAAAAAAAACAAAGGTGTGAGTAACGATTAAGCCGGATCTTGGCTCTTTGAGGTCGCCAGTGGTGCTGATTATCGGTGGTTGTGAGTGGCGGTCGACGTTGATAGTGTGATTAAGCCAAACCTTGGCCTCTTGAGTTCGCTGGAGGTGGTTGTGGATGTTAGGTTGATGTCTTAGGAAGAAAAAGAAAAGAATGTATAAGTAAAATATGAGAGAGAATAGAAAATTAAAGTAAAAATAATTGATTATAAAGTTATTTTAATAGAAAATTAAAGTAAAAAATAATTGATTATAAAGTTATTTTGAATGCTTCAATTTACAGCTATAATGAAAATAATTTGCATATTCCCAAGAAAACTTAAAACAATATTTAATATATATTTAATTAATAATTTCATTTGATTTCATATATTTATTTTTTTGAACTACAATCTCATATGCTTATTAGTTTTAAAATTAATACCATTACTTTTTTGATGTTTAATTAATTTATTATAATATATTTTTATTTTTAATTATTAAATTACTTATAATGTTATCCGGTTCTTAAATACGGTCCGACCAGTGAACCTTTAAGGTCTCCGGTTCGTTGTCCGGTTCGGTTCTGAAAACATTGATTTAAACCACCTCAGTTTACTGCTGCTGCTATACCATCTGTAGAAATGAACAAACCACCATCTGCTCTGGACCGCAAGTATTTGAACAGTTCAGACAGTTTCTTGTCGCCAACCCTACCGCTATGTCTGCTGCGGGACTGTCTTCATCTGGTACCTCAGGTATTTCGTCATCATTATGGATTTTGGATTCTGGTGCCTCACATCATATGTCTCCCTATCTGTCTTCTTTTCTTTCTTTGTCTCATTTCTCTCATGTTTCTGTCATGTCTGCTAGTGCTACATTCATGTTGGTAGAGGGTATTGGATCTGTGTCTACCCCTCATGTGTCTCTCAATGATGTCTATTGTATTCCGAAGCTTGCCTTAAATCTTGCTTCAGTCAGTCAGTTGTGTAAGTCTGGAATTTGGGTTTTCTTTTGTGACACTGTTTGTGTTGTGCAGGATCAACACACTCAGAAGGTGATTGGGATCGGTCGTAGGGTGGGAGATTTATATGTCTTAGAAGAACTCAAAATGCCGGCACCTGGTGTTGCTGCCTCCAGTGTTGATTTATCTTCTTTTCGTTTAAGTCCTTTGTCGTCTGAATTTTATATTTGGCATTCTAGTTTGGGACATGTGTCC
Organism: Smallanthus sonchifolius; assembly: GCA_023525975.1. Lineage (NCBI taxonomy): Eukaryota > Viridiplantae > Streptophyta > Magnoliopsida > Asterales > Asteraceae > Smallanthus > Smallanthus sonchifolius. Next base: position 1,783,930 of record CM042045.1, on the reverse strand, counting down.
GCATCTCGTTTAAAATTTTTGGTTTCTTCCGGTGCTTTGGGTCAGTTGCAAACTTGTGACATTTCTGATTGTAGTGGTTGCAAACTTGCTAAATTTTCTGCTTTACCTTTTGCTAAAAGTATTTCTCATTCTGTTACACCATTTGATATTGTTCATTCTGATATGTGGGGACCATCACCAGTATCCACTAAGGGTGGTTCACGTTATTATGTTTCCTTTATTGATGATTACACTCGTTTTACCTGAGTATACCTTATGAAACGTCGATCTGAGCTCTTTGACATTTATAAAACATTTAGGGCTTATGTTCAAACGCAACATTCTGCTGTGATAAAGTGTTTCGGTTGTGATTTAGGGAGTGAATACACCTCTAATGATTTTACTCAGTTGCTTGCATCAGATGGTACCATACATCAATCGTCTTGTACTAACACTCCTCAACAGAATGGTGTTGCTGGAAGAAAACATCGCCATCTTATGGAAACCGCTCGTTCATTCCTTTTATCTGTTGAGGTACCTAGTGTCTTTTGGGGAGAAGCCCTCCTGACCGCCCAACATATGATTAATAGGATCCCTACTTCTCACAATGATGGGATGTCTCCATTTGAAAGTCTTTTCGGTGAACGCCCAGATTATGGTGAGTTACGGGTTTTTGGATGTACTTGCTTTGCTTTCCGTCCTCATGTTGAACGAGACAAATTGACAAATAAGTCAGCATTATGTGTTTTCTTAGGCTATGCCAGTGGTCCCAAAGGATATGGCACGGGATAAAAAGGATATCGTTGTTTTGATCATGTAAGTCAGAAGTTATATGTATCAAGACATGTTACATGTCTTGAACATATTCCCTTCTATTTGATTCCAGCTAAGTCACATGATGTAACAAAGTCGGATCTTCAGAACATTGATCATTTTGCTAGCGACACTAATATCCCAACCTCTGATGTTCCTGATTCTTCTGTTGATCCTAATATGTCTGCTCCAGATACTTCTGTTGCACATGATGTGCCAGTTCATGAACCTTCCACGTCATCTGGCACCAATGTTGATTCTCCTCCACCTCCGAGAAAGTCTACTCGTGCATGTAAGTCTACTCAACTACCAGATTTTGCATACTCTGCATATTCTGCTTCGTTTAGTTCTTTTATCGCGGGCATTCATCATCTGTCTGAACCAGAATCATATAAAGAGGCTGTCTCTGACCCTCTATGGCAGAATGCTATGGCTGAAGAGCTCACTGCTCTTCATCAGACTCACACCTGAGATTTGGTTCCTCTACCACCAGGTAAACATAATGTTGGTTGTCGTTGGGTGTATAAGATTAAGACAAAGTCTGATGGCTCTGTTGAACGGTACAAGGCCAGACTTGTGACAAAAGGATATTCGCAAACGTATGGTATGGATTATGAGGAGACCTTTGCCCCTGTGGCAAATATGACAACAGTTCATACTTTAATTGCTGTTGCATCCGTTAGACAATGGAAGATCTGTCAAATGGATGTCAAAAATGCTTTTCTGAATGGTGATCTTCATGAGGAGGTTTACATGACTCCACCCCCGGGAATAGCTCATCAGCCCGATGAAGTTTGTCAGCTTCGAAAAGCTCTATATGGACTCAAACAGGCCCCTCGTGCCTGGTTGAAAAATTCTCTACAGTCATCACTTCCCTTGGTTTTATTCCTAGCAATCATGATTCGGCATTATTTGTTCGATGTACGAATGCTGGACGCATTCTCTTGTCTTTATATGTAGATGACATGATTATTACAGGCGATGATTATGATGGCATTGAATCCTTGAAACGTGAATTGGCCCATCGTTTTGTTATGAAAGATTTGGGGTTATTACGGTATTTTTTGGGGATTGAGGTAGCTCAATCTAAAAAGGGATATCTTCTCTCTCAGACGAAGTACATTTCTGATCTGTTTCAGCGTGCAAGACTTTCTGATAACAGAATTGCATACACTCCCCTTGAAACCAATGCACGTTACTCTCCCACTGATGGTGTTCCTCTATCTGATCCGAGCCTATATCGTACCATTGTAGGCAGTTTGGTTTATATTATAGTTACTCGCCCTGATATCGCACATGTTGTTCATGTGGTTAGCCAGTTTGTTACCGCTCCCACTTCTGTACACTGGGAGCTGTTCTTCGTATTTTGAGATATCTTCGTGGCACTCAGTTTCAAAGTCTTCTATTCCCTTCTACATCTTCTCTAGAATTGCGTGCCTATAGTGATGCTGATTGGGATAGTGATCCTAATGATCGTAAATCCACTACTGGTTTCTATATTTTCCTTGGTGATTCCTTAATCTCATGGAAAAGCAAGAAACAAGATGTTGTTTCTAAGTCCTCCACTGAGGCTGAATACCGTGCTATGGCTGTGACTACATGTGAAATTGTTTGGTTACGATGGCTTCTGGCAGACATTGGGGTTGTTGTTTCCTCGCCTACCCCACTACATTGTGATAATCAAAGTGCTATGCAGATCGCTAAGAACTCTGTCTTTCATGAACGGACAAAACATATTGAGATAGATTGTCATTTTACTCGTCATCATCTTCAGCTCAGGACCATCTCACTTCCTTTTGTTCCATCAGCCTTGCAGATTGCAGATGTGTTCACCAAGGCTCAATCGGCATCTCGATTTCATTTCTTGTGTGACAAACTCTCAATGTTTATTGTTATTGCATTGTGAGTTTGAGGGGGATGTTAGCTAGAGGTGCACAAAACGTTTTTTTAAACCGAACTGGTTTAAACCGGCCCGAACTGGTTTAAACCGGCCCGAACCGGTTTGGTCAACGTTTAGTCAAAACCGGTTTGGCCCTAAACCGGTTCGGGTTAACCCGGTTTACAAGCAAGGAAAACCTAAACCTATTAAACCGGTTAGGGTCGGGTTATGACCGGTTTAACCTTTAAACCGGTTTTTTTTTTAATTTCAGAAAAATCAATAAATTCGGAATGAATGAATATAAGGAAACAATTTTAATTAAAGGATCTTGGTCAATGACTATAATGAAGGAGCTATATCAAAGGTGAGAATTACGGAATAAATATAAGGAAACAATTTTAATTCCAATAATATATTCTCTTTTCCTTCACTTTTATCTTTCAATCTTTTGTTTGATTCATTTGCATGGAGGTATGTTTCGGTTTATTTGCAGGAAAGAACAATTACATAAAAGGAATAGAGAAAAATAAGCTATAATTTTTTAGTAAAGTTTCAGCTACAAACCGGTTTGAACCGATTTAGAAACCGGATTTCTGAACCGGTTTGGTAGAACCGGTCCGTAACCCGATCAGATTCGGAAACATGCAAACCGGTTTGTAACCGCCGGTTTATTCCAGGTTTAAACCGGTTTAGGGCGAACCGGTTTAGGGTGAACCGGTTTTCGGGTTTTGACCGGTTTGAAAAATCAAACCGGTTTTTTTGAACACCTCTAATGTTAGCATAATAAGTTTGATATGGGTCTTAGTCCATTTAGCTTTCTATTTAATGTTTGCTTTAAGTTTATTTGTAAGTTAATCTTCATTTGTGTAATATAGAGACTCCATCTTTTCTCTGTCATGTTCATTTGTTAACAATAGTGTATTCCCCTCAGCAACTGATGAGGGTGTGCCGGTTTAATGAGTTTAGTTGATAAGATTATAGGAATATATTAAGTCTCGTTCAAGAAAAATATTAAATTTCACATTTAATCCATAAGTATCATAAATTACTCATATAGTCCCTACCACTTACATAATCGTCACTCTTTGGTCCCTAGGATGGATGAACATTACAAATTTCAGTTAAAGACTAGTTATAAGTTCAATCAAAATGACGATGGTAAGAAAACCATATATTCTCCCAATATTATTAATAAAGACCCGAAGCATGTTCGATAAAACAATTACATTAAATCACTAATAAGGGATATTTTCATATATCGCCTCAAATCTTGAATAATATCATATTTACTTAACAGAAAATCAAAATATCAATTATGCTCATTTTTTAAATAAATAGCATTTACATTCTTTCCCCTAAACTTGTATTAGGACATAAGTAGTGTTGTAAACGAACCGGACGTTCAGCGAACAGTTCGTGAACCGTTCGACGCGAAGTTCGTATACGTTCGTTCGTTTAATAAATGAACGAACATGAACAAGGAATTCTGTCCGATTAACTAAATGAACGAACATGAACAGAGGTCTCGTTAGTTCAATTGTGTTCGTGAACGTTCGGTAACGTGTTCGTGAATGTTCGTTTATTTACGTTCGTTCGTTTATGTTCGTTTACGTTCGTGTCCGTTTGTTTATGTTGTTCATTAAAGATTTTTCTATATTTATATTTTATTTTATCTAAACCTTTTATATTCTTTAACTAGGTTAAAGCCCATGTTCTACATGGGTTGAATAAATACAACTTGTTATAAAACAGTATTTTTTATGAAGATTTGTATGTTTTGTGTTATTAGTTATCTGTGAAATAAGAAATAATTGAAATTTTCTTATGATTTAGTATTTTTTAATAAAATATTAGAATATATGTTATATATTTAATTATTTAACATCATCATTATTTAATAAGAGGGAAAGACGAAAAACAAAAATCAAGATTTCATTAGAAGTCGACACGTAACAAGTATAGTTATTCATTTATTATAATATAGGTTAAAAACCCTGTATATTATACATGGTGAATAAATACAGTGTTAAACATACTTAGTAATAAAGATCTAATATTACATATTTTTGACATATTATATAAATTTTTCACCTTGTATATATAACACTGCATTTATTCACCCTATATAGTTATTTTAGAAATGTTATATAGTTATTCACCCTGCATTTTTTCACCATGTATTTATAACACTACATTACATAGTTATTCAACTTGTATAGTTATTTTTAATTCAAATTTTAGAAACGTTATATAGTTATTTTTTTAAAATATTTTATAAAAAAAATGAAAGAAATGTTCAAACTATAAAAATGTTTTATGAACAAAGATATTTTTTTAATTAAAAAAGGTTTCATAAAAATAGTTATAAAAATCATTATTATTTAACATGAGAGAGAGAGGTGGGAAACAAAAATTATAATTTTTTTTATAGAAACTTGTATCATTAAATAGAAGAGAGAGGCGGGAAAAAAATGTTGAAGATGAACATGGGAATGACATGTGACACTCAAAACCTTTATTTATTAGTATGTACGGATTTATATTTTATTTTTTACCCTAACAATTAACTAAGTAAAATAAGGTTGATACATGTACATAAATCGATAGATGTACATAAAACTTGATATTAAAATGATCTTATTAAATGTTCATTTTGGAAGACATTAAGTTGATATCAAAAGTCCCAAACAAGGCTTCGTTCGGTTTCGTTCATGAAGCGTTCGTGAACAAGTCCATTCCCTTAATGAATGAACACGAACATGAAATTTCGTTCGGTTCGTGTTCATAAACAAGTTAAATGCTAAACGAACGAACACGAACAAGGCTTCGTTGGGTTCGGTTCATTTACAGCCCTAGGCATAAGAGTTTGGAGCATAGAAAGAAACAAAATTGTATAATTACCATATCATGAAAAACAAGCAGATATGATATTTTGAGTATTTTAAATGGGTAGATTTGATACTATTTAGTTCGGTAAATATGATATTACGCAAGTATTCAAGTATTCAGACTTTTATATAAAATTGCCCTGGCTAATAAAATTGAAATGTTTTTAAACCTTATTAATAAAACTACCCTGTAACATATTATTTAAGATAATTATTTTTTTTTAAGTTAAAAGTTGGGTCAAATCTTCAGAAAGATTGGTAAATGGGTCAAATTGTTAAAAAGATCCGCAAAGAGCCATAAAGTTTGGTTCTTGTTTAGTGGGTCTGCAAGATTTTGTGGGATCTAATGCCTGTGATGAAAGATTTGTGGTTCCCTATGGCCTTTGTGGGATCTAATGCCTGTGATGAAAGATTTGTGGTTCCCTATGGCCATGGGAGAATGAAAATTGGCTTTATATAACTTACAATGTGTCTGCATTGTGTTGGCCTAACTAAAACCAAACAATAAAATATAGTTGAATGAAAACAGATCTAAACCCGTTTGGTTCTTATTCATATCGGTCCGGGGTCAAACCATTTTGGTTGGGTCAGATTTAAGGTGTTGAACCCAAAGGTTTACTGTAAACAAACACTGAAATAGGATTAAAAGAAATGCATATAAATAAATATGTACATTGTTTGACTACAGACAGTCGACAAAAATAAGTCTGAGAAAGATAGGGTTCTTACTTTTGAATATTGATCATGTTATGATACTTGATGGCGAAAAGATGTAGATATAATAATAGATCAAAGGGCTTTCATTCGAATGCTAAATCGCTGCTGGCTTTCTCTAATGCTCGTGCAAGATGAGTTATACGGTAACGTAGTTTAGCATTTTCTTCGGTAACCCTTTCCACCTCCTTCAAACCCTGAAGAAACATAAAGTTCACTTTTAGTGAGCTTTAAATTTGCAATATTGAAATCAATAATTAATGTGGTTTGTAAACAATTTAGAAGTTCTTTTATAAAAGAAGTGTGACTCGCATACGTGATGTATACGCCTTCGCTTCTCACACGCATCGCGCTTTTAAAAACACAGATTTTAGTTCACTTTTTTGCCCATTAGCAGTCTTGAAATTAGTAATTAAGGTTGTCCTTTTTAAGTGCCACTTTAAACATATGAACAAGTCTCATACATTTTTATTAAATTATATGTTAAATCAAATGTTGGATCTTTTAAACAGAGGGGATTGAATAGTTCACCTTTTCTCTTTCAGCAAGTTGCTCTGATTTTGCATCTTCTAACAATTTTTGCAGTTCGGCTATTTTATTTGAAAATTCCTTATTTCCCAATTCTGCAAGTACTCAATCCAATAAAAAAAGTTACTAGAAAATAAAGTCTAATATCTTATAATTATGCTTCAGCCTTCAGAACAAGAGTACTTAAGTAACATGCTTAGAAACCAACCTTTTGGTGTAGCAAAGGTAGCTTCAAGTCTTGCCAATCGTTCCTTTAAATCAAACACAATCGAGTTAGATGAACTCCTTAAAGTAAAACAGAACTCTGTTCAATCTAAAAAATGGAAATATGCATATTTGATGGTCAGTAAATGTAAACAAACAATGAGGGTGAAGGATGTGTATGTTTGCCGATCAGGTTGATCATATGCAGCACCAACAATGATCTAATAGACAGTCCATCTTGAAAAGATGAAAACAGATGTGGCATAACTCACATATAGCATGCTCCCGGATACTTTAAACAGGACTTAAAGAAAATTTTCTAACACAAAATTATAACCTATCGTAAAATGCTAACTAGGTTTTTGTTGGAGACTAATAATTGCTACGGATGCTCGTACATTAAAAAATTGAATATTTTTGTAAGAATGGTAGTTTTTGACGAAAGTTTTGTGAAAATGGTGGGCTTTTGATTTCACTGTATTTCTGGTACGTCTGGGGTCCCTAACCCCGATTTCATTCTCTAAAAATGTCAATCAGACACAACAGACTCATTCAAGATGAAGATTTCAAGAGACGGGCCAAGACCCGATTATACTAGAAATAATGTGAAAATTAAAATTAAAAAACAAAACACCACATTTACAAATCTTCTCCAAAATCTACCATTTTTACAAATAAATTCCCATAAACATAGAAAATACATAGTAATCAAAAAACACATGAATACCCCTTGCTAAAAAGATTGTGATACGATACGATTCCAGTGGGTGTGGTCAACCCACCTGGGTTTGGGGAGCATCTCCAGCAGGTATTTGCATCCAGATTTGACCCATTAAGCCTCAGTCAATGCAGTTAGCGAATGAGGGGATTAGTGGGTACATGGGTAGCTAATGTTTAGGGGGTAACTGCAGCACTTTGTGTTTATTTAAATCTTTTGTTTTAGGATTAGGACTGGTCTAGATTTTGAAAGTGGTTTACCTTTGTAATTCTAGAGAGCTACCCTTCTCGAATTGGATAAACAATCCCTGTTTTCTGTTAATCAAAGCATCCGACTTTTTTGGGTTCTATCAGATTGTTAGCAAGATCTATAAACTAATGATTTCTGGTTTCAGTAAGGGTAAAAACGAGATATCAGTTAACTGATAAACATGACCAGAGGAAAAGCGGCTAGGTTTTATTATAACGAAAAGTGCATGATACAATGAAAGAAGATAAACCTAGCAAATAAAAAAAAGACCTGATACAATATAGCCCAATAACTTATTATGCTAACAAGAACATAGATATGACAACGTATTGCGCAAAATTAAGCTTAAATAAAAAGAAATTGAATGCCAAACCCTAAACCCTAAAAACAGGATGATGATGATGATGATTCCTGTATGAAATCAATGCCTTTCATCGGTGTATAACACACACATATTCAAAATCCACACAAAAAACTGGCACTTTCAGTGAATTTATGATGCAGGAAATCTGATTATTAGCTAAAGTATTAAGACGATGAACGAATTGAAATGAATATCGACGAATAGATTACGGCATAGATACCTCAGCCTCGGAAGCTCTTTGATGAAAGGGTTTTAGGGTTTCTTGCAGATCAATTGATGCCGCCATGTCGCAAAATTGATCGAAGCCCTAAACCAACGAGCCCGGAAAATCAGTAAATTAGTCCACCTATGTAGCACCCATGTACCATGAAAAATAAAAAAACTAAAATTTTACTTCACACCTTAAACGGTTGAACTTGTGATATTAACATATAGTTAAATACATAAAATAAACGTATGAAGATACGATGAGTCAGTTGTAAAGATTAAAATATAGATAAAAGACAATTAGATAACGGTACCGATGGTTTTCAGTCAGTGTCGGTCTCATTATTCATGATACCAGCACGTAGCAGTTAGTCGATATAACTCACGATACCTAAAAAATATCTTATTTTAAATACGGCTCCGTTTTAAAAAAAAATTATACCAAGGTGCCAACAAAAAAAAGTAAACAAATAAACGTGACATAGGAATCAACTTAACATAACATGGGCAACAAAAGACACACTAATCTAAAATAACCCGACGGCGGGAGCGCTTGGCCAAACGGGACTGATTGCTGTTGGGCTTGAAACATAAAACAAAATCAGCTTACTCATCTGAATCTGAATCTGAATCTGAATCATAAAGGTCATCATTATCAGTAGCATAAAAGTCATCAGCTTTTCCATCTGCGTCTGGCCCGTCCTCACAGTTGGTTAGATTTACCACTTTTTCCCAAGTTCCAATTCGCTATGGCCAGTTCCAGGACTAAGTTCCATACTCAGGTTCTGCTTTAAGCATAGGAAAAAAAAAGTGATGCATAATCACACAAAAAAAGTAAATATTCAAAAATTAAACATTGTGGAATATAATAACCTTTTTGCACTCTCTTGCAGATGGTCGCAACTTAGCTCCTCATCTTTGCCGATGGCGACACCGTATTCACCCTCAGCAAAGGCATTTATTGTATCTTCAATCTCCTAGTCCATTGCGAAAATGAGTTATGTTGTAGTGATATTTTGCATACTTGCATCAGCCATTTTTACAGAATTTTGCATGAAAGTTAGAAATACTTTAGACTTGTATTGTATTTATAGGCCGGAACAATTAGGTGGACAGTTTTCTAATAGCAACTACAAAGAAGTTTCAAAATAAAATGTGTTTTATTTTTAAATTATGTAATACTAATATGGCGGGAGAGAGTATATTAAACTGCATAGCGGCTACCAAAGCACAATCCGTGTGCTATGGATCACAATCCGTGTTAATTTCTTAAAAATACTATAACCGATGAAAATTTTAATTTTAAATGGCCAAGATCTCCTAAAAAGTTAGTTTTTCCTATTTTGAATGGCTAAGATCGAATTTCAACAACACATTTGGCGGTTGACTTTTCATGCTCTATATAATTATAATGAGCATACTTTTTTAAAATGAAACATACTCCTTTTACATTATTATAAACACTAGTTTTTCCCCCCACACTACACGACGACGAGAGTTTGGTAGGTATCGGTTTAGCTCGTCCACGGAGATAAAACTTACGTCTAAACACAGACTCGCTATAGCATATGATACAAAAAAAATACTCAGATCGCTGACCAAAAAAAAAATTAAACAAACCCGTACATCCCGTTTAAAAAAAATTAACGAACGAAAATTATTAAAAAAAAACAAAATTATTACTAATACCCATTGAACTTGAAACCGGTTTTCTATTTTATAGATACAACCTTCCATAACTTTATAAAGATGCTTTTCACATTATAAAGTTGAGAAAGTTTTATTAAAACCATCACACGGCAAAAGAACTTCAAGGAACATTAAAGAAAACAAACAAATCTTTCAACAATTCTCTAATGAGAAGCTAAAGTTGGTGCAGATACACACTAAGCAATGAGGAAGGGTAAAACGGTCAACATGAATGCTTCATAGGTAAAGGCGGCATTCCCTGAGTATGTTGTATCCTTCTCCTTGAACTTTTCTGTTAGCCCCTGAAATCACAATAAAACATATCTTTATATAAAATTAAAAACAGAAAAAGGTTACCTTCAAACTTATTAACGGGTCGATTTGGGTTATCATTTACAAGTCAATGGGTCTAATAACAAAATATCAGTGAAAAGGGAAACGGGTTGATGATGTGGACTAGCTGTTTTAGTTTGTAATTGGGATCGAAAGATCAGTGACCAACACCTGATTAAGCATCTTGAAGAACCAGAAATGGTGAATAGTTCTCGAGGGTTGCTAATCAACACACACTTAAGAGGAGAGGAAAAATGGAGTGACTGAGTTTATTATCTTTCTGAATGATCTTACAGGCACATTAAATCCTCTATTTATACCTAAACAATACACTTGTTGCTATTAACTACTTATCTAACTACCCAACTAATTCACTAACTAAATATAGGTACATATCAGTTGTTGGACTCAGAAAAGTATTTGTGGGTTAACGAGATCCAAGCTGATCAGTAGACCCATTTTGACCAGTCTAATAAAAGTTTTCAGCATAAAAGGGAAACGGGTCAAATGCGTTGAACGAAAAAAAAAGAAAAGAATTGAGGGTAACCTAAATCCAATCTGATCGGACCCGTTTTTGACCCACAATGGGTCTGATGACAAAATTTTAACAGAAAAGGAAAACGGGTCAAATGGGTTGAACGCATAAAATTACGTGTGGGTTAACCAAATCCAATCTGATCAGACCGGTTGTGGGTCACGACGACACAACGGGTATAATAAAAATTTTCAAAAACAAAGGGAAACGGGTCAAATGGGTTGAACACAAAAAAAAATATGTGTGGGTTAACCAAATCCAATCTGATCAGACTTTTTGACCCACAACGGGTCTAATAAAAATTTTCGACACAAAAAGAAAACGGGTAAAATGGTTTGACCGCGAAAAAGGTATGTGTGGGTTAACCAAATCCAATCTGATCACACCTGTTGTGGATCACAACGGGTCTAATAAACAATTTCAACAAAAAGGGAAACGGGTCGAACGCAAACAAATATATGTGATTTAACCAAATACAATCTGATCAGAACCGTTGTGACATATAATGAGTCTAATAACAAAAATTCAACAAAAAACAAAAGGAAATGGGTCGAACGGAAAAAAAAATATTTGAAGGTTAACCAAATCCAATCTGAACAGACCCATTTTGACCCAAATCCGGCTCGTCATCCTACAACCTCTAACGATAACAAGTATAGTTATGGATCAAAACTTGACCAAAATAATAGTAGTTTTTCGGGTACACAGAGTTCATTACATACCTTAACCGTCAAGCAGCACCTGATATCATCAAACATAAAACAAGAACATTGTTAGATAACTAAATTATTATAAGAAAATGAAAAACTTCATTAAAAATATAAATGATTATCATAAAAACATACTCAATGAAATTATCATATTCAATAGCCTTATTCTTTCCAGCAGTTTTGTCAAACTTGGACACCAGTAAATCCAAAACCACAGGTGAAACTGCAAAGCCCAAGCTCAAGAGAGCCTCTCTTAATTCATTGGCATCAATATGGCCACTACGATCGCGGTCAAATTTCTCAAAATTTGCCTTCAAAACAAGAAACACGAAAATTATTTGCTTGTTAGGAAACTAGTCAACAAATAATCTCGAAACAAAGAAAAAGAATCGTGTTAAAACTAACCCTCCAGTTCTGTAAACTGTAGAAAACTTGAGTGAATTCCTTAGGTCCTGATTCCATCAAGAACAATAAGTTAATACAAAAGAGAAAATCCCTAAGAATATTCATTTACTATCCATGTCAAACAGCTTTAGACAGCTTTTTACCCGTACAGCGATGAAATTCACAAAATTATTATAAATCAGGTATCATCTGAATCTATCATATGCACTAATCTGACCAACCTTTTACATTTTTTTTTACGTGAATATTTGTTTCCGGGGGTCTCAATAAGAGAAGCATCTCTATCTCCTGGGAGAGAGGAAAGATTTGCCCTCACCCCAACCCCTACCAATAGCTTTACTATCAACGGGATTTACTAGGTACGTTGATTTGTTAAAAAAAATCTACTTCTTATCATGTATATGCTTTACTTTCTTAAAAAAATGGGTAAAAAGTTACACATTCAAGTTTCAACAAGACTTTTTGGCATCTGTTTTTTTTCTTCATGTGTCTATTTTTTTTTTCACGTAACCTTTATCTTGACGTACGTACTTAACTTTACTGGGTATGTCGGTTTGTTACTTTTATCTGTTAAAAAAATCTACTTCTTATCACGTATCTACTTTATTTTCGTAAAAAAATGTGTAAACAGTTGCACATCCAACAAGATTTTTTGGCTTCTGCTTTTTCTTTTTTCTTTTCATGTATCTACTTTTTGTCACGTACCTACTTTGTTTCCGCGTAAACTTTATATTGATGTACCAACTTAACTTTTTATGTCTAAAAAGTTGTACATTCGAAGGGATTTCAGATATCTACTTTGTTTTCACGTATCTACTTTGTTTTCGCGTAAGTCTTATCTTAGCCCATCCGTAGTGGTTTCACATTCATGCCCGTCCCGTCACCGCCACATCAACATGGGGCAATCACTAAACCAAATCACTAAGGTGCGTAGTGGGTTCACCCACACACAAATATATACACATAACACACACACATCACCAGCCCCCACGCACGTGAATGCACCCCCCCCCCCAACGCACTGGCCGTGTTCCACGCCTATGAAAGGGCCAGGTGGATCACGTACTGACTACATATCTCTAAGCGTAGAGAATTTAGTACTTCACGTATCTACTTTATTTTCATTTTATTTTAGCGTATCTATTTTATTTTATTTATTTTAGGTAAAAAAAAACTAAAAAGTTACACATTCAAAGAGATTTTACACGAAAATAAAAACCGTATTCGTTTCAAAATTTTCATTTTTATGATATTCAGATGTTTTTATTTTTAACTAAAAGTAACACACACACACCACAATCTATTCAGCACACAACACATGCAAGTCGTGTAACACTAACACCCGGTCCCACTAGTCCACGTGGCGCAAAACGTTTGGGCCCTTCCAACGCGTTTAAGCTTACGTCAGAATTTAATCCTAGTTTTGAAACCCGGACCGAACCGGCCGGACCGGGAACCGGTGGTCTGACCGGTCCGATTACATATGTTGAACCGGTCCTGCAGCAAACCGGTGGACGGACCGGACGAACCGGCGGTCGGACTGGAAACCGGGTGGTCGGACCGGGCGAACCGCTTGACTAATTTTATTTTTTTTAATCTTTTTTAAGTCTTTTGCTTCGTATTTCGTAGTTTAAAATTATTGGAATTGACTTGTAGGTGGTTTTTGAAAAGATTAATGGTTGTTTAGATTGATATATTTTTATAATATTTATGACTTCGTCCGGTTCTTAAATCCGGTCGGACCGACCGGTAAGGACACCGGTTCGACGTCCGGTCCGGAAAACATTGCCTACAACCACCTAAACACGTGGTGTAGGCCACGTGTCAGATTTCACCCAAATTCACCAGCGAATCGAAATCATCGAGAAATTCAAAAAGATAAAGATGCATACCGATCTTCCTAGTGGTGGTGTTGGTGAACAGATACATAAGAAGATGAACAGTACGGATGCTGAAGCTCTGATTGTACGACGATAACGCCCTCTGCAATTCCTTATCATCGATAACTCCACTACCGTCCTGATCTGCCACCTGGAAGCACGCGATCACGTTAGGATCTGTTCCGGGAGGGAACGTTGACGGCAGGAGTGCGGAGAACGGACTGCCGTACCCTCCCGGCGCCGGCGGGTAGCCGCCGCCGGGTTGAGGAGCACCGTAGGTAGAGGCTGAGGGTTTGTTTTCTTTTGGGGGTTTAGTTTGTGGCGGCGCACCGTAAGGGGCTGAGGGCTGAGATGCGCCGTAGGGAGGGGCTACGGGTGCGTAAGGGGATTGTGTGTGTGCTGGTGCACCGTAAGGCTGTGCGGATGCGCCGTAGGGTTGTGCGGGTGCGCCGTAGGGTTGGGCTGGTGCGCCGTAAGGTTGGGCTGGTGCGCCGTAGGGAGCGGAGGAATAGGGCTGAGATGACGGTGGCGCACCGTAGCCGGAGGGATTTTGGGGGTATCCGGACATGATTTTGGTATTAAGAGATGGAAGAAAGCGAGAAATGTGTGTTTTGTGGGGAAAGTGTTATCATCGAATGAGAGGATATATACGTACTTTAGGGGGTGTTTGGGATTACTTATTGGAGGTACTTTTGACTTTTTAAAAAGTCATTTTCAAAAGTAAGAATTTTTTACTTTTGGATTTTGACTTCTCCTTCTCATATCTTCCATCTTATTTTGAATTTACCAAACAAACTTATAACTTATTACCTTATTTCAAAAGATGATAAGTAAATAAGTTGTTTTGAAAAGTAATCCCAAACACCCCCTTAATGGAAAATTATAAATTTTAACGAGACATAAAAATTATTAAAAAAAATTAATTTGACGTTGTAACCTTATACGCCTCGTATAGGGTATATGTCTCATGCCATAGAATGTCACGTGTTATTCCTTGTCTGTCAGCTGGAACCATACGTGGCGTATTACACTATACGTCACGTATCGGTCACGGGTAATCTGTTTGCCTCCAAGCTTGGAAGATTTTGAGATACAAAGACACTATACGTGGTGTGCAGGGCTATACGCCACGTAAATAATTTTTTTCTTTAATTTATATAAAATTTATCGTTTTTTGATTTATATAATATTTATCTTTTTTTAATTTATACAACTTTTATCTTTTTTTTATATAATATTTATCTTTTTGTAATCTTTTTTTAACATTGTTTATATTTTTTCTTTATCTTTTTACAATTTATAATTTATTATTACAACCAAACAAACAAATTAAACATTGCAACCAAACAAATAGTCAAAACATTACATATATAACATCAAAATGTTTGTACATACATAACAAAAAATACAACTGACTAAAATAAAAACAACTACGCCTGATCTGCGTCGCCTTGATCCTGACCGGCGTCGCCCAGATACTGACGTGGCGGTGGTAGTCGTGGTGGCTCGATACCGACGACACGTGACAGATCCACGAGGAGATCAACCACCCACATCATCGTGAGTCAGCAACAAGTCCGTCAAGCAAGGCCTGTGTGTGCGTTGGAAATTGTGAAGCGCCTATACGAGGCGTATAGGTTCGGGTTTTGTTAGCAAATCTCATGTCCTGTTAGTAGTCATCTGAAAAAGTTATAAAGAAAAAAAAACATTAATAATTCGATTAATCAAATCAAAACTAGTGTGTGAACCCGATATATATACACGCACGTGATTTTTTTTTCTAACAGCGATTTTTTTTTCTGGACAAGGTTTGAACAGGTTGTGAGACTCTCTTTTACCACTAGACCCAATCACTCCACCCACATGAGTTAAGTTAGAATTTATTGTGAATGGACCTTCTCTCTCTTCGCACCCTCTCTCAACCTCCATGTGCGGTTGTTTTGTCTCTGTCCGTCAAAAGCAAATTTATATTTTTATGAGGAGGAGAAAAGCCAAGCGGTAAAAGAAGTTGTACTTTGTTGTTTAAACAACACCTTACTGTTAACACGTTAATGATTGTTTACTTAGTAATGTAGCCATATATTTTAAGTTAATTTCAATTGACATATAAAACAACTCAGTTGATAATACTATTTAACATTTTTAAAATTTTCCACCTTAAATATCCCTTGTTGATTTCGATTTATCATTAAAGATGATTCACTTAACACTTATTTCATTATAGAACTAATAAATTAACTAATTACGTGTATCCACAACATGTGTTTTGGTTGTAGATCACATCATTAAAGATCAAATACCGTTGGCCATTTGGTGTAATGGTAGTTTCAAGACTTCCCATAGTGGAGGTCTTCGGTTCGAATCCTGGCAACAGCAAAAAAGGGGTCTGTGGCAAGGTCATGGGGTTTACCCAGTTGGGGGGTTCCTCCTGTGATAGGCTGCCCTAGGTGTTGCCCCGGGGAAGGAAATTCAATTATCCTAGAATATCTAGCGTTGCCGTTCAAAAAAATTAAAGATCAAGCCGGTAGAACCTTTCTCTATTAAGAAAGTGTATTATGTCCATCCAAAATGTCTAGTTTTAATTTTTTTTATGAAACTAGTCTTGTTATAGTAACAAATCTATACTATATAATAAATAAAGGTTTTCATATGACACTTGTCACTCTCTCATGCATTCTTAAGTTTTTTTTTCCGCATCTCTCTCCTGTTAATTATACAAATTTATTTAATTTTGTTTTTATAGTTTTTTGTTTATCGTCTCTCTCTCCTATTAAATAATAATGACTTTATAATTATTTTTGTAAATAGTTTTTTATGAATATGTAATATGTAAATCTTTATTACTAAGTATATATAATATTACATTTATTTAACATGTAGTACACCGAGTTTATAAAATTTAATATGAATTAACATTTATCAGTTACATAAAAAATTAATACTCAACTAAAAAATGTTTTAAAAAATAACTTTAACATGATTTATAACTGTCACGTAAAATTTTATTCAACTCGTGTAATACAAGGGTTTTTAAAGACATATTTTCTTTTATTACTAAATATATAGCATTACATTTATTCAATCCGTGTAATACACGAGATTCTAACCTAGTGTTATAATTAACAATCGATTTTTCATAAAACTTTATCATAAATAATTTTTCATAAAAAAAAGAATTACAAGAAAAGAAGTGCACTAATAAGATATGTAAAGTTCAAGTTTACTTAAAAATGTACGGGAGGTAAGATAATGAAACATGTTGCCAACACGCAATTAATAGGTGACAACATAATTTGATTGCACATTCTAATAACACAATTTGATTAAACATTATAATTTGATTGAACATTCTAATAACACAATTTGATTAAACATTAGAATTAGATCATAAGCACTTTAAAACATAAAGTTTTTAGCGGCAAATCAATTCGTCATAGATTTCTATCAGTGAATGTGTTTGCCGATGGGTTACCGATCGAATTTACGAGGGATCATCGACAAGGATTTCAGTTAGAGGATACAGACGGATATTAGTTACATTTATCTTGACACTATAACTAACGGATTTTAGTTTTACATGTTTTCCATATATAAAAACTGTGTGAGTTTAAATTTTTATAAATATAAAGTTAGGTAGTATTTAGAGGTGAAGTTAATGTTAAAAAAAACATAAAATAAAAAAAAGTAAAAAGACATATTCAAGTCAACACATGATAATATTTTTATTCATAATATAATTTTAGTCGTAGATTTGATCTATCACGGTAAAAATATTTCTCATTTACAATTAGTATTTAATAATTTCTTTGAAAAAATGATGCTTTCTTATTCTACAATCCATTTGTCACGTTCACTTTACTATTTATCCATTTTCGTTTATCAACTTGTTTAAATATAATATAAAAATAATCAACTAAATGGACTTTTCTCAATATTATAAAATTTATGGTACTAAAATATTGTCTAGTATTTCATCTATACTAATTATTACACAAAAATCTTATTTTATAACGATCATGATCCATCATTAGTTTTTCTTGATTACCAGCGGGAACAAGAAAATAGACACTTAAATAAATAAATATCGTAATTAAGAGGAAAAAATATTTAATTAAATACATTTCGTAATTCGAACGAGTTTGGGTCATAATAGTGAATCAAACTGTTGACGAGAGTTTTCATAAGCTACTTGTGGGTTTCTTAACACATTATCAAAAGTTATGATAGTTTTAAGTTCTCTTATTCTTTTTTATCGTCTACTATTTATATATATATATATACGTATTTATTAAATAGTAGTTTGTGAGGGCGGGTCTTGAAAAAGTTGCTAAGGTTGCTGCTTTGTGATCTTGAGGTCACGGGTTCAAGGGTTCAAGCCGTGGAAACAGTTTGTTACACAGTGTAGGATGAGGTTGCGTACATCAGACCGCGAAGCGATCCGGCCCATGTACAAATGCGAGAGCTAAGTAAAGCACCGGATACACCCGTTAAATAATAGTTTGATTTTCTTAATATCAAAAGGGATGATCAAGATTGAAAATGAATGTCATACACTTATATTTCATCAACATGAATGCCGACCTACAAGAGGAAAAACAATAGCTTATAGACTTTAAGTTTATCATTATTCATGGTTGAATTTTGCTTAATCTGTGTAGATCTAATCATCTAAAATAATGGTTGTGCTTTTGTTTTCCTATACATAAAACAATAATATTTAAACACGATATAATAAGATATAATAAAAAGTAACTTTTAGTAAAATAGAGATCGATCCTATCATTTTTATAACACAAAGTTTGTTTGTTTTAAAAGAATTTTATGGTAGAAGTGAAAGGCGGGACTTAAAACAAATGATAAGGTTCTTGCTTTGTGAGTTGTGACCTTAAGGTCATGAGTTCAAGCCGTGAAAAACACACTTCAGTACAAAATGTAGGGTGAGGTCGACAGGTCGTGTACATCAGATCACGAAGCCCTACACATATACGAGAGCCAGGGCAATTTATTTATGTACATAATGTGACAACTTATGTATTGCTGGCAATGTGCAAAGCCGCAACAAAGAGTTGCATTCCAACCAGGTTGACTTGGAAGGAAAAATCAACCAATAACCACCAACCCAATGATCACCCGAAGAAGAACTTTGACTTTGTAAAATATAACTTAAGTAATACTTTTATTAAAATTAAAATTGAATAAAAAGAATAAGCACAATTCAAATCCATCAAAAATTGAGAAGCATAGGGTAAACATGTACATTAAATAAATATTAAAAGGCAAGGTTTTAATGCGAGTGAATTTTGCTGTAGAAATGCTACAAGTTAATGTGCATTGTGTACAAACAAGTTCATATACCATTTTTTTCTTTCGTTTTTTCAGACGGTTTTTAAAGCCTTTTCATGTAAAAAAAGTTTTTCATTTTTAATTCATAATAATAAAATCTTATACGCTTTTATTGCGCATGGTGAATGTAACACCCCACCCGGGATAGGGCGGATGTGTCACTATTACAGAGTCAGAGACAAAAAGATATATTACATAAATATCTGAAAAGAGTTTACAAAAGCTTTTAGTCCTAATATTTGTTACAATACATTAGTAACGATCAAAAGCTACACTGGTAACTATGTTGGTTTTTAGCTCTCTTCACACTTCCCCTTTTAACCCTGGAAACCTGTTACACAAAAAGAAATGCGAAGGAGCAACTGCAAGTGAACGCATAACGATATGGAGAGAAACTGGTAATCATAATAATGCATATACAGATACATGACAAATTTCAAGAAAATATCATGTTATAAAGAAATACCCATCGAGCTCGATACATAATATAAACAGAAACATGCGGAGCAGGGTAGCTACCCCTGAACCGATGTGAGATGGTGTATGGGCATCATACAATCCAACCACCAGAGATAATAATATACTCGGATCGATCCACACGCCTCGAAATATGTAACCGGTATTTTTCAGATAAACAGGCGAGACGCCGTCACGGATAGTGCCACGTCATCGATGCCGCATTAACGTGCTTGTGGTCACCCCCACAAGTAGGGGCGTGCTCAGGTATTAGAGTACAAAGATAATAACATACAATATATTAACGGTGTTCAGATAAAGTTTCTATCAGGAACATACGATAATGAATACAATCTAATTAAATAATATCACATGTAATAAGATTTCTAAACAGATATTCAAATTCAAGATTATGATAATAATAAATTTAAAAAGATGAATGGCGAATATGATTTCGAATACGAACATGACGTCAAATGAATACGTATAATATCATGTGAATGAGATAATAATTTATAGAGCAGAGAACAATAAATGAGTTTAGAACCCAACCATGGCAAATAGTAGGGTAAGAATTCGCACCTTAATTACTCGTAATATGCTAATACAAAGCCAACTTGTTCACGGGTTATCGTAATGATCTGCATACAATTTATATACTTAGGTTTACATTATTTGTTGGATTTAATTCTATATTAATCCCATGTCACTTATTTTGGAGCATGTTTAACAAACGGCTACAATTAATGATTCTAATTTCTCGCCTAATGTTGTCGGAAAAACACGAGTTTTAAAGATGAAAGTTGGAAGTGGAGTTAGTAATTGCCGGTGGTGAGCCAGCGGGAGACGCACAACTAGGACGAGGACGGTGGTGGCGGAGACCGGCGCTCCCTCTGTTCACACGAAGATTTCCTATTCTTCTTAAGCTTCTATATTAATTGCTTTTGTTTGTTTGTAAATGATTTCCTTCTTTTTTATATATTATATAATAAAATAATATTTATTATTATATAAGAACCAATTTGCAGATCGAAACTGAATTCATGCATGCTTTTGTAAAATTCTATTTGTCATTTTATTTTGTCTTTTATATCTTGTAAGGCCCCAAACCCGGGAGGCCTCACTTATTGGATTTACTCATTCACAAGCAGTTCTTAAACATGAATATCAGATAACGCAGCGGAAATTTCATTTAAACATAACTTAATCGTTGTTCATACATGCGGAAGCGTAAACATAGTTTAAAACATATTTACATCATAACTAAACATAACGGGATGCCAGTCTTCAAAAGCAGTCGGGTAACTCTTCATCTCTAGCCAAGCCTCACCGTCCATCCTCAGAACCTACCTTAACCTGAATGTGTACACTTAAAAACGACGTCAGCTACGCTGGTGAGTTCTAGTTTTCGTTCGTTTTAAGAAATGGTTCATCATTCAAACATTCAATAGGGTTTAACATTCATATAAGAAAACAGGGCCTTTCATTCGTAAACCTTCGCATATTTAAACACAATCATTTGTTTAAAATATTAACATTCATTTAAGTCATACATTATTATCTAAATCTGTATCGTTACGCGTCTCTATGTCCCCGTAGGAACTTTTAATGTTGTGGGCAACCGTTACGTATCGCCGTCATTGCCACAACCATACCACTACGTTGGGTCAACCGTTACGTATCGCCGTCATTGCCCAACCCTTCAATGCGTGGGGTCAACCGTTACGTATCGCCGTCATTGCCCCAACACGCATCTTTCCTTTGGAAATCAACCGTTACGTATCGCCGTCATTGATTTCCCATTACCTCGTTCGCTTAGGATGATCGTCATCACCCGAGTAACCGTCGTTACTCCCTTTACCAGTTGTACAACATCAAAACCATTGACATGCCACAAAGACATTGCCCATGTTGTTCTTGTGGTAACTATGGCTCGCTGTCCATAATCTACCACAAGGCTGGGAATCACATTCCCAGACTTCATTCGTCAATTCCATTCATTCGACAGATTAGATTTGTAATGACTTCTTTAAAACCTTTGCCCCTTTTTGTTTTCTTTTCATAAAACCTTTCCTTCACTTTCAAAACCCTTTACCTTTTCATTAAACCATTTCTTTATAACATTCGTTCGTAAACATTTCGTTCATAAACTTTCTTTCCATAAATCCTTCGTTCCAAATCATTTCCTTTCGTAAACGTAGTTTTATAAAAATCATTTTTATAAAACAACATTTCATACGTGTACACACCAGCCCGAAAACATTATATAAAAACATTTAAAAGAGGGCTTCTAGAACTCACCTTATAAGCTAGTCTCGGTTGTCCTAAACAAAGGTCCAACAACGTCACTTCCGATCTGAATTGATTAATTAAATACACATCAGACCTAAATCCCGACTCTAACGGTTTACTCGTTCTGTTACAGGTGAATACACTGACTTCACTTACTGATGCAGACCTATCGAAACTACTTAGTTTCGACAGGTGCAGGCCCATCGAAACTTCTAGTTTCGACAACTGCAGGTCACTCGAAACTTCTAGTTTCGACAACTGCAGGTCACTCGAAACTTCTAGTTTCGACAACTGCAGGTCACTCGAAACTTCTAGTTTCGACAACTGCAGGTCACTCGAAACTTCTAGTTTCGACAACTGCAGGTCACTCGAAACTCTAGTTTCGATACCTGCAGAACTCAGCTATCTTCCCCAAAAACCCTAACTTTCGCATGCAGGTCCGATCTTGTCAAGATCCGGACTTTTTGTATTCAAAACGTGTATTTTCCTTTCGTGATTCCAGATTTATAACCCTTTCCTCATTTGGTTTATAAAAACCCGTCATTTTCACAAAAATACCCGAAAACCCAAAAACGAACAAAAACTCAGATTTGGTTCGGGTGTTACCTGATTTCGAGATTCTGATCCGGAGGTTTTGCTCACGAGTTCAGTAGCAACAAGCTCCTTCAATCTCGGGTCGATCCGCCAACTTTCTCTCTCTACGGTTTCTCTCTCTAGATTCTTGCAAATGAGAGAAATGGTGTGTGTGTTGGCTATTTAAAGGGAGGAAACCCCCCTTCCTTCAAGTTTGCCGGCCCAACCGGCCCGGCCCGTTACGCCTCGTTCTTTTATCCCGTTCGTCCCGGTTCAACCCGTTATTTAAAATCCTCATTTATTTTGGGATGTTACAAGTCTACCCCCCTTACAATAGGTTTCGTCCCCGAAACCTATCATAAGTCAAACAGTTGAGGGTACGACTCCTTCATTTCCGTCTCCGTTTCCCATGTAGCTTCTGATCCCTTCCGGTGCTTCCACTGGACTTTAACCAACTGGATAACTTTGTTACGTAAACGTTTCTCTTTCCTGTCTAGGATGGCCACAGGTTCTTCGATGTAGTTAAAGCTGTTGTCGACCTCGATGTCCGTAAGTGGTACGTGAGCCGATTCATCCGCCAAACACTTTCGCAAGTGTGATACATGGAAGGTAGGATGAATCCCACTTAACTCATCAGGCAATTCCAACCGATATGCGACTTCACCAACCCGTGCCATAATCCTGAATGGTCCGATAAACCTCGGACTTAACTTTCCTCTCTTTCTGAATCGTATGATTCCCTTCCAAGGCGACATTTTCAACATTACTCTATCCCCAACATTAAACTCAATAGGCCTTCGTCGTTTATCCGCATAGGATTTCTGACGATCTTGGGCGGCCTTCATGCGTGCTTTGATCTGATCAAACCTTTCCGATGTTTCTTTAACGACTTCGAGACTTCCCAATTCCTTCTGTCCAATCTCACCCCAACAAACCGGGGTCCTGCATCTTCTCCCATACAACATTTCATAAGGCGGCATACCTATCGTCGTGTGATAACTGTTGTTGTAGGAGAATTCAGCTAACGGCAGATGGCTGTCCCAACTGCCACCGAAGTCGATAATACAAGCACGAAGCATATCCTCCAATGTCTGAATGGTCCTTTCGGAATGACCATCCGTTTGCGGGTGGAATGCTGTGCTGATATTAAGCCTCGTGCCCATCGCCTCGTGAAATCTTTTCCAGAACTTCGATGTGAATCGTGTGTCCCGGTCAGATACGATCGTCTATGGCATCCCATGCCGTGCTATTATTTCATTAATAAACACTTCCGCTAACCTTTCCGACGAGAACGTCTCGCGAATAGGTAGGAAATGAGCACTCTTCGTTAAACGGTCCACAATTACCCAAATGGCGTCATGACCTTTAGCTGTGCGAGGTAGCTTGGTTATGAAGTCCATGGTAATGTGTTCCCACTTCCATTCTGGTATGTCAAGTGGTTGAATCTTTCCATACGGTTTCTGGTGCTCGGCCTTTACTTGCGAGCAAGTCAAGCACTTGCTTACATACTTCGTCACGTCACATTTCATTCCAGGCCACCAGTATTCCCTCCTCAGATCTTGGTACATTTTATTGGTACCGGGATGGATAGAGTAACGAGACTTATGAGCCTCATCCAAGATTTTGGTCCTAAGCTCGCCACCCATAGGTATCCATATCCGCCCAAAACGCGTTCTAACACCGAGGGTGTTATATTCCAACTTGTCCCGTTGGCCAACCATCCTTTCTTTCTTTATATTTTCTTCCTTCAAAGCTTCATCTTGAGCTCTTTCGATTTCTCTCATCACATCCGATGTTACCACCAACTGGCAAGCTTTCACTCTAATAGGAGTAGGCACATCCTTTCGGCTTAGAGCGTCAGCCACCACGTTTGCCTTTCCAGGATGGTACATTATTTCACAGTCATAGTCCTTCAGGAGTTCCAACCATCTCCTCTGCCTCATATTAAGCTCCTTTTGTTCGAAGAAGTACTTCAAACTTTTGTGGTCGGAGTAAATAGTAAACTTCACCCCATAGAGGTAGTGCCTCCATATTCTCAATGCAAATACGACAACAGTAAGTTCCAAATCATGAGTCGGATAATTGACTTCGTGAACTTTCAACTGCCGCGACGTATATGCAATCACTCTCCCGTTGACAGATCCTTGTGTAGTCTTGACTATACCTCTCTCGTTCTTGATAGACGTTATCTTTTTCAGCATCGTACATCCCTAGTCGGTCTTTCACATCTAACCGTTAGGGTTCTTATATCGTCATTCTATGTGAAATGTCTTATCAAACTCGGAGTCGTCCACAGAAGACTCCTTGGCCATAATTTCAACTCCTCGTTCAGGTTATCCACCTTTCCATCTGGACGGTTCCTATCGATCGTCTCTCAACTATTTGGATCATTGTGTATACCTCATAAGCTGTCCATGGTGCATTCGTCCTTGAAGGACCATACCATGTCGTTCTCGAATGAATCATAGTATCCCGTTCCTGAATGATTCCTACTATCAAGTTTCCTAAGGTACCGTACCATCTCATTCCCGAAGGAACCACATCGTCTCGTTCCCTAAGGAACCATATGCTTCATTCCAGAAGGAACCTTATCGCTTCGTTCCCGTAGGAACCGTATCGCTTCGTTCCCGTAGGAACCGTATCGCTTCATCCCCGTAGGAACCGTATCGCTTCGTCCTCGTAGGAACCGTATCGCTTCGTCCCCGTAGGAACCGTATCGCTTCGTCCCCGTAGGAACCGTATCGCTTCATTCCCGTTGGAACCGTATCGGGTATCCCCCAAACATATGAGGTATCCCTTATCACACTCAACTTGTCGGGAAGGTATTCATTCAGATGGCACACTAGTCACTCGAACTTTTCATTCATATCTTCATACACAATCTCCTTCTAGTCTTTCTTTCAAACGTACTTGTCAGGTTTTACGTTTCACATCGTTGGTTCATTGAACACCCTTATTCCTACATATCACTGGATGGTCTTAGGGATTGGCATCCCATCTGACCGACAATATATATTCTCTAGCTACTCGTTTCCGTTAGCCTTTTCTGCATGCATTTCTTCTAAAGTGCCTTTTCTGCATGCATTTCTTCTAAAGTCACATTCGTTGGTCTTACTATGGATAGATGACGCGTACGGTGACACTTGTACTTTCATTTCCTTTCTAGTTTCAGTGGGTCCCTCAACGGCTTTCCAATTCTAGTAACACTCGCAGCTATTGATTAGACTTAGACATAGTAGAGCGTTCTCTGAGTCGCCTTGAATTTCTTCTTAGTGCCCATGCCTTGCTTCACATTGTTAGTCAAAACTTGTCCTTCACATTCATTCTAGACAAACAATCCTTGGGTCGGATCTGGTTTGGTTTGGTTTGGTTTAGTCTGCACGCCCTAATTAACATCGCGGTTTCCGTCTCTTGTTGTTGTTGGTATATCTATTTTCTCATTTCAGCAGATACCCTTATTAGTTGTCTTGGACTGTCTTCTACATGGAAAGATGCACTTTGTGCATTCGTGCACTCATATATTCTTTGGACATACACTAGATGTCACACCCCAACCGACGGCGGAAACGTCGGGGCGGGACATGTAGACTGTTCATAAGCTCATGGTTTACTAAAGTTGTAATAATTAAACAATAACTTTCATTTCATAGCCCAAGTAATCAAGTATAACTTTTACAAGAATAAAAATACATGAATAACTTTATTAAATTCAAAACTAGGTCCTCAATCCTAAGTGAAGCGACTTGAAATCTTAACTCAAACACTGTACCTGAAACATGATAAAATGAGAGGGTCAACTATAAATAGTTGGTGAGCATACATAGGTTTTGACACCACAAGTAAAGTTCAAATGTTTTGTGTACAATTCATATGATGCATGGTTTATAAAGCATTTATGGAGAATCTAAGTTAAGCTAGATGCACAAATGAAACTTTGTAATTGAAGGGCATAACAACACATGTTATCCTAATGTAGGGCATAACAACACATGTTATCCTGATGTAAATGTAGGGCATAACAACACATGTTATCATAATGTAGGGCCTGACAACACATGTTAGCCTGAAGTAATGTATTTATATTTGCACGTGTATATCATGTATATGTAGCCTTAACAATTAGCATTCAAGCATAAAGCACAAACAAACACATATGATCATATTGTAGAATTTGTACGTGTGTATTGCAAATAGTATTTGAATGTAATCATGTTTCACCCTAAATATGTAAATACGAAAAAAAAGGGCTATGTAAACTCACCTTGCAAATGAAAGGGTTAAACTTGAACTTGTAGTAACTTGGATCGAATGCCTTAACGACTCCCTAAGTTAAGTTTGTTACGTTAGAAACAAGTTAAGGATAGTCGAGGGGTTGACAATGTAATTAGTTGAAAGTGGTTGTTGTATACTAGAGTGGTTATCATTCCAGAGTAGTACCTCCAACATAAAAGTTCCCAGGAAAGAGTTGGTTGGATCGGAACCCCGTCTTTTCCTAGCCAGAACTTTAATGTTTGTCAGATAACTACATACTGGTTTGAAAGTTACCCTATTTGTATACTTGACCAAGTTTAGGGTTTGTTTGGTAAGTTTGAAAAGTATAAGGTTTAAAGTGAAAATATGAGTTTAGTAAAGATAGAAATAAATTTAATTGATTTAATAAAAAAAATGATAATAATAATAATTATGTATATATAGATGTACATATATTTGTTTATTTAAATCTAACTAGGACAATAATATGTTTATGTAAGGATAAAACTTCAATTTACCACGTGTTAAATCAATGATTAGGGTTACGTATGTTGTCAGGCAAAACAGGTTTGAAATGGTGTGCCATTATCGTATATAATAACTTAAAATAGTATCAGAAAATCATGGATGTTACAACAGATTTCAGATTATCTCACATTAAGTCACGATTTTGAGTTACTTCTCACGGTCATACACCGTATCTTAGATTGACATATTTTGATTTTGAATTTGTGAGCTACTAAATTTCTCAATTCTCATTTCTTTCTTTTTTTCAGTTCTTAATTCTCATTTCTTGCTTTCTATTTGACTGAAACAAACTAGATTTCATATTCTAAGATTGTATGAAATTGTAAGAAAATTAGTGATGATGGTTTAGTGTTGTAATGTTAGTGTAACAAATTAGGTTTCAGTTTCTTGGCATTCAATGTAATTAAGTTATAGATTTGTATGAATAATTTACTTTTTAGTAGTTCATCATAAATTTGGTTTTAGCTAACTACATTCTCCAATTTCTGATGTGTTGGTATGAATTCTGAGGCAAATTTGACATCCAATAGTTATAAACACAGACACATGTTTGCCGATGGAATTTAATAATTAGGTCACAGTTTGGACTTAAAGATGCTTGTTGATATGAATTCTTGGCATTCAATATAATTGAGTTATAAACACAAACACATGTTTGTTGATATGAATTCTTGGCATTCAATGTAATTGAATTAGAGATTTGTATGTACACCTTCATATTGCAGGTACATTAAAGCAAAAGGAGGAAAGCTCCATTGTTGTTTAACTTACACCTTATTTAACTGAACTTGAATCCTGCAGTTTCAATTATTTTATTTAACTGAACCTAAATTCGTGCTTCTAACTCAATCCTGCAGCTTTATTCTTGTCTGCCAATGCTCCATTGTTGTTTCCTGATTTTAGCCTTGTGTGGCTGCATCTCCAATGGTAAAAACTCAACTTGCTGTTTAAGTTTAAGGTTTAGTAATTTAGTCCACTTTGGTAATACTTAACTTGTTGTTTAAGTTTCAAAAGTCAAAGCATTTTTTCAAATGGTAGAGTTAATCAAAAGTGAAACATATAGTATTGTTTCCTGCCTGTCACTGAACTTGCTGCTAATTTGCTATTTGCTAGTGTAATTTGTTAGAGTTGCATTAGACTATTTTGGCGAGAAACATGTTTACAATTGCATTTGAGAGACTTGCAACTATAGGGCTTAAAACAATCAAATTTGGAACAGGGCCAAAAGATCAGATTTAGTTGATAAGTTGTCATAAACTCTTCCCAAAACCTGGTGTTGAGTTCTGTTTACTCAGCATAATGACTTGGTGTGTTGTCTCATTTGATGAAACAAATAGCACTCACCATCAGGTTGGTTTTCAACTGTAATAAATCATGTCTAGGTTATAAAAATAGAATAAATTGGTAGCTATATTAAACTTCAATCTTGTATGTGTTTATATAAAGTTTTTGTCTGCAGGACTGTTGGCAAGAGGATTAAAAGTGCACTACTGTGGGTGGTAACTACAACCATCGTTTGTGGTTTGGTGCTCGGCATTTTATACGGTTAGTGTTCTCACTTATCAAATGTATTCGTGTTAGAAACATTTTTTTGCTATCATCAACTGCAAGTATAACTTGTTTTAGTCAATTGGGAGGCAAGTAGGTATTATGTGCACTACAGAAAATCATTAGCTTACACAGGTTTATGAAAATCATTAGATTACTGTCGCGGTGATACTAGACGATAAGGACATGATGCTTGAGTTAGCATCATGTGTTATTTGATCTCAAATGTCTTGGAAAGAATGCAAATTCTAAAAGAAACAAAGTCTTTTCTTGCAGGGGTTAGCAACGTAAGATATGATTTATGACAACTAATCAGTTTCATACCCATTGGAGGGTTAGCTGTGTTTTATTTTTTATTTTTTTGCTTTAAACTCATACTTGCTTTAAACAAACATTTGATAATTATTTGTTTATATTTTTTTTTCTTAGGTTGGGGGAATGAAAGATGAATACACCGATGTTAATATTAATGGAGTTCGTGAAGAATGGTCGAATTTTGTATCAAACTTCATTTTTTGGTGAAACTTTGTATTGACATTATGTTGAATTTGTACTCGACTTTTGATACTTTAAAATGTTTGTTTATATTTTATGAAATGGATTGTGTTTGTCATGTGTATTTTATTTTGTATTACGAAATGTTTATTACTATTTTATGATATTAATGTGAAAAACTAGAAATTAGTAGTTCTATAAAAAAAAATATTTTTTAAACACTTTTAACCATGACACACATTTATGATTTGATATGAAATCACGAATCTAACGAAACATATTAGGGACAATGTAGACATTTATTAAGGACTGAGTTTCAATCCCTAAAATTACACATTAGGAATTGAAATATCTTATTATCTGAGACTGATTTTCAGTAACTAATTAAATACATTGGGGACTGAAATAACGTGGTATTCGGGAAACAAATTAAGGATTGATTTTTTGTATCAGAGACTAAATATTAGTTCCTGTTGGTGACATACAATGGGGACTGATTTTCAGTTACTAACCTAACTATTTAGGACTAAGTATTCGTCACTGACTGGAGACTGACGAAATCAGTCTCTGATAACCATTAAGTACTGATACGAGGGTATTAGCGACTAAAATTTTAGTCCCAAATACCCTTCTTTTTTGTAGTGACAAAAGATGTAACAAATTCTCATTACAGACACCAAGTTCAAAAATTTTCAATCCAACCACTCAACTTGAGGATCAAAATCACATTCATCTAAGTTAGTGAAAGCCCAATTTTCACTAAATTTCCAACACAGCTTGATCTGACGATCATAATTGATTATGATAACGGTTATGCCGCAAAAAAAATATATAAAATTAGGTTACAATCAATTCTATAATAACCCGGAAAAGCAATAACGAATTACTATATTTATGTAGATATGATATCAACAGCCAGAAACCATATCTTTGTATAATTTTGAAATATACATAAAAAAGGATAGCAATTACAAAGATCATCAATAATCACAAGTTACCAGGGGTGTCCTATGGTATATATGGAAAATTTCAGGGGTTATTATGGACAATATTCTAAAACTACAAGCATATTCATAACCCTTAAATACGTATCCTCAACAAATATACCCTAAACCCTAATCCTCTCGTAGACACAATTAAGATTTAAGCCGATCAATCATCAATTCCACCTCTTCTAATCTTCATCTCCATCTTCAATCTAGGTTTCATGGAGGTTGTGAGTTATCAGCCGGAACACAACCCAGAAGCAATAACAAATTACTGTTCAGATGGCGTTAAAACAGGCAGAAGCAAGAATCCAGATGTTCAAGATATGATATTGAAGGCCAAAAAACATCTTTCTGCAATCGGTTGGTCTTTCTTCTACGTTTACAAGAATCAAGACCGGCGAGAACTCCGGTATTGTTCTCCCGGAGGCAGAAGTTATTATTCCCTCCGATCAGCCTGTCAATCTCTTGTAGTTAGTTCCAAGATTCAAAACCCTAAAGATCAACCAGAAACAAAATTGGAGAAAAAAGATGATCATTCTTTGAGTAATAACCGACCCAAGAAAAATATCCGAATGGAAGACGTCGAAAATTCATATTTTCAACAACAAAGAGACCGATCTCTTATGAATAACGATCCCGGTTCCGATGAAAACAAAAGGATTGAGGGTAAAAGGGTTCAAGATGTTGAAAGAATGATGAAATCCAAGAAGAAAAAGATTGATTTTAAGCCCAAAAAACTTATTCGAAAGGTGGAGGGGATGTTGTCTACGCGTAAGAGGTGCATGCTTTCGTTACTAATCGAAAAGAATATCGTGCTAACCGGTTCACGAGTGTCGTATTGCCGAAAAGATGGTCGGGTTTTAGCAAAAGGGCAGGTTTACGACGAGGGGATTCGATGTGATTGTTGTGATGAGTTGTTTTTAATGAGTAAATTTGAAGCTCATGCTGGAAGTACATATCGTAGACCAGCAGCTAGCTTATTTCTTGATGATGGAAGGTCTCTTTTCGATTGCCAAACTCAATTACACCAAGAAAACAAGATTAAATCCCCAAAATCGAGTGATGGTGTAACGATTAACGACGATTTTTGCTCGTTTTGTAACGATGGTGGAGAGTTGGTGTTATGTGATTCTTGTACATCTTCTTTCCATTCAACCTGCATTGGATTGAATACAATCCCTAATTCAGATTACTGGTTTTGCCCTTCTTGCTGTTGTAGAATTTGTCATGATCATCAGGGTCACATTGGTAATTTGGACCAAATTAAGTGTAGACAATGTGAGAAACAATTCCATATTGATTGTGTTACAAAATTAGGGTTTTCAATGTCCAACACTAATTCTGATGAATGGTTATGTTCTGAGAGTTGTGAACGGATACATTCTGGCCTGAATGCGATATCAAGAAAACCGGTTCGATTAACCGTCGACAGCCTAAGTTGGAGGTTATTGAAGCTTGATGAAGATGAACAAGACATGAATGAATGCACAGAAACTTATAGCCGATTAAACATCGCGTTAGACGTGATGCACGAGTGTTTTCAACCCGTAAAACATCGTTGGTCGGATACCAATTTGGTTGAAGATTTGATCTTTAGTAGGTCTTCGAAAAGGTCGAATTTTACGGGATTTTTCACGGCGGTTTTGGAGAAGGATGATGAGATGATTACGGTGGCTACATTGCGGGTTCATGGTTGTAAAGTGGCTGAGATTCCCCTTGTTGCAACAAGATTCCGGTACCGGAGATTGGGGATGTGCAGGATGTTAATGGATGAGATTGAAAAGAAATTGGGTGAGTTGGGGGTGGAGAGGGTTGTTTTGCCGGCGGTGCCGGAGATGATTAGCACTTGGACTGAGTCGTTTGGGTTTAGTGTGATGACGGAACTTGAAAGGCTGGATCTTGTTGGATACAAGTTTCTTGATTTTCCGGGTACTATAAAATGTCATAAAATGTTAAAGTAAATGTTAATAATTTGTAGAGATATTTGACTTGGGTTATTCATTATTTGTTATATATTGTAGAGATACTTCATGAATCCACAAGTTCTTATGAGCGTAACATGTTTTCATATTCAGGTGGTGTTGTGGTTATGCCGCTAAACGAATCATGAAAAATATTAATATATAAAATTATTAAATCAATATATATTATATATATACTAAGGATAAAAACAAACTCAAAATATGTAAAACTTAATATATAATTGGGTTTTGAAAATACGTTAATTATTATTTAATGTAATTTGACTTTCATTTACTATATGATTGAAATAAAAGTTACATAAATAAATTTTAAAATTTCTTATAATAAGAGATAATTTAAATTAAATGTGTTCTATTATCCTAATTAGTATTTTCTTTAAATATATATTGTTATGAAAAGATAGAATTGCATTAAATAAGAGAGAGAGACAAGAAAAAAAATTATGAAAATGAATATGGAGGTGACATGTAGCACTAAAAAATCTTTATTTATTATATAGTATAAATTTACATGTCAATAAATTAGAAATTTACATAGAGCAAAAAAATGTTTTTATATTTTGTATCTATTTATATATAAATAGTCTTAATTTTTATATTATTTATGATATCATCCGGTTCTTAAATTCGATCCAATCGGTCCAACCTGTTCGACCAGTAATCCTCTAAGACGGCTAATTCACAATCCTATCCGGTTGTGGAATAGTTTCACCATCTAAGGAAAATTAACCTGGAAAAAAACATGTAATATTTAGTTCAATTAGTTTTCTTTTATTTTTCTATGTTCTGTATGTGGGCTGTAAACCAGAGCTGGCCTGACCCAAACTAAGGGCTACTGACCCAGTCTTCCTACGGATATTTAGAAAAAAATAACATTTTTCTATGTGAAAGCTAAAACGTTATCTTTTCCTTGTTGAGGAGTTTTTTTTTTATCTATTGTCAATAATTTTTAGTAGTGATGTGAGCTTTCCGGTTGGGGTGTCTCGGAGTCCAAGTTCTTATGATCCAAACATTTTTTTTATATTCAGGTGGTGTTGTGAATTATGCTGCTAAACGAGTTGTGTTTACATGTAAATAATTTCTGACAAAAGTTTTTGTCGTAAATTTTTCAGAATTTGGGGATTCCGACGCATTTGCGAACAGCGGAACTTGATACGAACTCGAATATTTTACACAAACATGATATATATTCATGTGAGGCACACAATTAATGTTGAACATAACTCGTGTATTCACGGTTTAACATACACGTGTCTATTTAATCTAGGTTTTTGTTTTCATATTACTATAGTTTACTAAATCTTATATAAATTAAACCATTGTTTTGGTATTACTAAATCTCCTCTTTTTTTCTTTTAAACTTCTATGTTTTAGTGACAAACAACTGGTTTAAATTTTAATAAAAAAATACTCCTAAAAATATTTAAAAGATGAACATGTCAACCTGTGAACGGGTCAGTTGGACCATTGACCACCTGTTTGGCTAAATGTATCCATGTGTTCGACTGGAAACCCACCCAAACCCAAACCCACAAATAATATTGTGTTAGTCTAAATAACAGACCACTGCAAAATATATGAGATTATTTTTTGAAACTACTTGATATTAAGACGGTAAATATATTTCATCTGATCAACCTTATACAACTTTTGAAGGCATGCAGGTCAACGTTTTTACATAACATGTTAGCAAAAATTTTAAGAAGTGCATATAATTTTGTGATAAACACAAAAATTGGGGACTTGATAAACGAATAATTGTGTTAAAAAGATTTAATCGAGTTAAAAACATCTAGGCACTCATCAAGAACAATATAACAGTAATATTTAGTTCAATAATTAGTTTTCTTTAAATAAATAAAAGCAAGCATTCATACACACCATAAAAATGAAAAACAAAACTTATTACATTCAATCAAGTTTGTTTTGGAATATGAAATTATGAAACTTGTGTGACCAATTTGTCACATACATGCACTTGTTATGAGATCCAAACCATGAAACTTTTCTTTGGTAATTTGATCCAAAATCTGACTCATTTCCACTGTGAGATGGTTCCTCCAATCACCAACTTTCCCTTCCCTGAAGAAAGCCTGATTAGGTATACCTATACTTAAAGCCCCATCTTTGTTAACTTCTCTTAAGTTTTCAAAACTACATAGACTCACAATTTCTTCCACCATACCTTTGGCCTCTTCCTCCTCTGTGAAAGGATATCCCACAAACTTCGCGAGCCGCCTTAATTTTTTTGCGGTATCCATTTTCATGTCCTCGTATGTTAAAAACATAAGCCTTTTTGGTTGTTCTAACCCGACTTTGTAGTACCCTTTCACATGATCCCAATATGGCCCGTTTGGTATGACACCTTTTGTAAACATCTCAAAAGCCACGTCGAACGTCATTAGATCATGAGAGTTCACTCTCAACTTGTTTGCGAAGTGAAACAAAGAAACTAACACGTCTTTAGGGTTTCTACACATATAAACTATGCGACAACCAGAATCAAGAACGGATTGAGGCAACGAAGTGTAAGGCATATGGGTAGCAAAGATACGCGGTGAATGCGGATTAACATAAGTAGGGCTAGTTCTTAAAACTTCACACTCAACAAAAGGCAAGCAACTATGGGGATTAGAGGTTTGTAGAGGGTGAGCAGATAGAGGCTTGTCTTTGTACATGTTTCTGTTCGCGGTTGCAAACACCAGGGCTTTGAGCCATGTTGTTCCTGATTTCGGCAGTGTGGCTAGGTAGATGTCGGTCGGAAGAGCTTGGAAAGTGTCTTGTGTAGCCATCACAGTTTCAACTGAGACAACATTCTTTGATTGGTGCCAAAAGCCTTGATACTTGTATAGATCTTCAGTCATCCAACCTTTCTCTTTTGGGAAAGATGTGAATCTATCCTTGTATCTATCAAAGATTAGGGCCAGATTGGCCTCTTCACCTTGATAGTCATCATCTTCTAAACCAGGTTTAGTTACAGATGACATTTGCAAGATTTTCTGTATAAGGGATTGTTGTTCTTTACAACCATAGGTAACTATTTATATCGGAAAAACAATTTCTATATTAGGTTGGAAAATTGGTCCATATCTTTTGAACAAAATTAAATAAGGTGATCACATATCTATAATCTATTGAAGATATCTTATTTATAATACCTTAAATTGACCACACAACAACCTCTTTATCATTTATTTTAAGTAATTGTTTTCGTGTCACATTTGTGATACGTTATATCTTAATAAAATCATATATATATATACATATATATATATGAGGATTAAAATGGGACAAAGCGTATGAAGCCACGTGGACGTGACACATGTTCTTGGGCGAGGGGTAAATCCGTCAGCACCATGATAACGCACGTATGTTAATAATAACACGTAATAATAACCACGCCTTTAATATGAATAATCACGAATGTTATATAAATAATCAAGCAAAACCGATATAGTTAAATACATTATAATGTTCTGTAAATTTTCGGTCAGCAGAATATAATCGTAATTTATCATTTTACCAACCAGTGGGCCAAGCCCATTTACTTTTAAAGTAAATCCATAAACACAAATACTTTATATTCCTAGACCGTTATGTTTAGCTCACAAATACATCGCATTGATCAAGTGTCATAGATAATCAAGATATTTTAAATTTTTAACTTTATTTGTATAAAAAAGAAAGCTCACATGATCACTAAGACTGCATCAGCCTATTAACTTTATTTGAATGCCTACCTCATTGTCTCCTTATTAACCACTTAACAAGTTCTTTTAGTCACGTGTCTTTGTGTGTGAAGCCTCTTTATCTCATGTGATGGAGGAAAGGTTTGCTTTAACCCACCCTCTTCAGACCCTCTTATGAGTAGGATCTTATTGAGTACGTTTGTTTGTTTAACCACTTAACAAGTCGGGCACCAAGAGATATCCAAACCATAAAACTTTTCTTTAGTGATTTCATCTATAATACGATTCATTTCACCGGTTAGATAATTCGTCCAATCTCCAACTTTACCTTCCCTAAAGAACGCACCATTAGGTATATCCTCGCGTAAGTTCCCATGCTTATTAACCTCACTTAGATTTTCATAACTACAAAGTCTAATGATTCCTTGGACCGCGCCTTCAGCCTCTTCCTCCTCAGTGAACGGGTAGCCCAAGAACTTTGCAAGTCGCTTCACATTATTCATGGTATTTATATTCATATCCTCGTATGTTAGGAATAAAACATTTTTCGGGTATTCCAAACTGACCTTATGGTACCCTTTGACATGGTCCCAATAAGGTCCGGTTGGCATGACCCCTCTACTAAACAACTCAAAAGCCTCTTCAAATGTCATTAGACCACGCGATTTGTCTCTCAACTTATTCGCGAAATGAAACATAGAGACCAAAACATCTTTAGGGTTTCTACATAAGTAAACTAAACGACAACCAGAATCAAGAATGGATTGAGGCAATGAAGTGTAAGGTATATGGGTAGCAAAGAGACGTA
The DNA here is from genome assembly GCA_023525975.1 of Smallanthus sonchifolius. Classification (NCBI taxonomy): domain Eukaryota; kingdom Viridiplantae; phylum Streptophyta; class Magnoliopsida; order Asterales; family Asteraceae; genus Smallanthus; species Smallanthus sonchifolius. Next base: position 1,746,881 of record CM042045.1, on the reverse strand, counting down.
GCGAATGTGGATCTACATAAGTAGGCGTGTTTCTAAAAACTTCGATTTCAATAAAGGGTAAACAGTTATGTGGGTTAGAGACAAGTAGCGGGTGAGTTGAAAGACGGTTATTTTTATACAAGTTTCTATTTACCAAAGAAAAAACGAGCGCCTTGAGCCATGTGGTGCCAGATTTAGGCAGTGTGGCCAAGTAGATATCGGTTGGACGAGCTTTGAACGTGTCTTGTAAGGCCATCACGGTCTCAACCGAGATTCTACGACTTGATTGGTGCCAAAAGCCTTGGTACATGTACACGTTTTCGGTTATCCAACCTTTCTCTTTTGGAAGCGTTGCAAGCCTATCTTTGTATTGATCGAAAACGAGGGCCATATTTGCCCTTTCTTGTTTATCTTCATCATTACATTTAGTTATTGATGGAAGATAGAAAGCATGAGAAGCTATAGGTATCGACATTTGAAGGTTATTTGTACGGAATCAAATGATTTTTTTTCTTATTTATAGACTGAAATAATTTTCTTTTATTACTTTTATGAATTTTAAATTTGTTCATACATGGATGACACACACATTTAAGAAATAAAAAAGATTCTAAAATCAAGGGGAAAGATTGTATGTGATAACATTACATGAACCAAGAAATTTCGAATTTGGTCAAAGAGAGAATTACTCGACAAGTTTTCATTAAGATGTGAAAAACTAAAAGAAAATAATTAGTTAATTAATTTATGATAATTAGCTTAATTAAAAAGTGAGTAGATTACATGAATGGTTATATTAAATTTCACGCATACTTATGGGGCATCTTCGTGGTATATAGTTGTTAGCATAATAAGTCTGATATGGGCCTTAGCCTATTTAGCCCATTTAGCTTTCTATTTAATGTTTGCTTTAAGTTCATTTGTAAGCTAATCTTCATTTGTGTAATATAGAGACTCCATCTTTTCTCTGTCATGTTCATTTGTTAACATGGTATCAGAGCCTACTCGATTCATGCTTGATTGAAGATTTTTGTTGTCGCTTCCGCTCCATTGTTGATTCGTTCATTGTTTGGTTGTTCGTTGTTGAAGGGTAGAGGCTCGGTGACGCTTGCATCCGATTTTCTTGTCTCGTGAGGTATCAAAGTTACGGATTTCGGTTTATTTGAACTGATTTGTGTATTTGGAAGAGCTTCTGGACAGATTGACAGGTCTGGACCTCGTTTCTGTCCCGTTTTACGAAGTTTTAGGTTTCTTCGAAGTTTGCGGTAATCGAAGTTTGCGGTAATCGAAGTTTGCGGTTATTGAAGTTTGCGGTTATTCAAAGTTTGCGGTAATCGAAGTTTGCGGTTCTTCGAAGTTTGCGGTAATTGAAGTTTGCGGTATCTTCAAGTTTGCAGTTACTTGAAGTTTGCGGTTCTTCGACTGTCGTTAGGTTTTTGATAATATAGCTGGGAAAGATGACTCTCTTCAGTCTATTAGCACTCGTCTGGATGGTAAAAACTACACCTACTGGAGTTACGTAATGAAAAACTTTCTTCGGGGGAAAAATATGTGAGTTTATGTCACAGGTAATAAAGGAAAGCCTACTGATAAGTCTAAACCTGCTGAATATGCCTTAGCTCTTAATACATGAGAAACGGATAACTCTAAAGTTATAACTTGGATCAACAACTCTGTAGGTCAGTCCATTGGTATTCAGTTGGCTAAATATGATACAGCTAAGCAGGTTTGGGATCATTTGGAAAAACTGTATACTCAGTCCAACTTTGCCAAGCAGTACTAGTTGGAGTTTGATATCCGTGCTCTTCAGCAGAATGAGATGAGCATTCAAGACTTTTATGGAGCTATGTCGGATTTATGGGATCAATTGGCGCTAACGGAATCTACAACACTGAAGGTGTTTAAACCTTATATTGATAGAAGGGAGGAACAACGTTTGGTACAATTCTTGATGGCATTACGTTCAGACTTTGAAGGACTACGTGGAACGATTCTTCATCGTTCCCCTCTTTCAACAGTTGATTCAGTTGTTCACGAGTTGATTGCAGAGGAAACTCGGTTAAAATCGCAGGTTGATAAAGCTCCTAAAGTAACTACTCTAGTTGTGTTTGTAGTTCCCCCTAATCAGTCCAGACAAGGTGCTAAAGTTGCTTTTGATGAATGTGCTTTTTGCAAAGGGAAAAATCATTGGAAGTCTCAATGTCCGTTGTTACTTAGCAGAAGGAATTCTAACTTGCAGAAGCCCCCACAACAGAACAGATCAGGTGGACAATTTCCGGCTCGCACGTCCACTTCTGGTGGTTCATCTGGTCCATCTTCGTGGACATTTAAACCAATGTTTTTGAGACCGGACCGGCCGGTCGGACCGGTCCAACCGGGAACCGGTGCCTCCTGCGGTCCGGTTGTGTATCCTATAGCCGTTTTACAAAAAACCGTGCGGTCCAAGCGGTTTGGCGGTCGAACCGTGAACTGACGGTTGAACCGGTTGCTACAAACAGAAGCAGATGATGGGGATCTGTTAGCTGTGAACGGAAAAGGAAAAAAAACAAAGGTGTGAGTAACGATTAAGCCGGATCTTGGCTCTTTGAGGTCGCCAGTGGTGCTGATTATCGGTGGTTGTGAGTGGCGGTCGACGTTGATAGTGTGATTAAGCCAAACCTTGGCCTCTTGAGTTCGCTGGAGGTGGTTGTGGATGTTAGGTTGATGTCTTAGGAAGAAAAAGAAAAGAATGTATAAGTAAAATATGAGAGAGAATAGAAAATTAAAGTAAAAATAATTGATTATAAAGTTATTTTAATAGAAAATTAAAGTAAAAAATAATTGATTATAAAGTTATTTTGAATGCTTCAATTTACAGCTATAATGAAAATAATTTGCATATTCCCAAGAAAACTTAAAACAATATTTAATATATATTTAATTAATAATTTCATTTGATTTCATATATTTATTTTTTTGAACTACAATCTCATATGCTTATTAGTTTTAAAATTAATACCATTACTTTTTTGATGTTTAATTAATTTATTATAATATATTTTTATTTTTAATTATTAAATTACTTATAATGTTATCCGGTTCTTAAATACGGTCCGACCAGTGAACCTTTAAGGTCTCCGGTTCGTTGTCCGGTTCGGTTCTGAAAACATTGATTTAAACCACCTCAGTTTACTGCTGCTGCTATACCATCTGTAGAAATGAACAAACCACCATCTGCTCTGGACCGCAAGTATTTGAACAGTTCAGACAGTTTCTTGTCGCCAACCCTACCGCTATGTCTGCTGCGGGACTGTCTTCATCTGGTACCTCAGGTATTTCGTCATCATTATGGATTTTGGATTCTGGTGCCTCACATCATATGTCTCCCTATCTGTCTTCTTTTCTTTCTTTGTCTCATTTCTCTCATGTTTCTGTCATGTCTGCTAGTGCTACATTCATGTTGGTAGAGGGTATTGGATCTGTGTCTACCCCTCATGTGTCTCTCAATGATGTCTATTGTATTCCGAAGCTTGCCTTAAATCTTGCTTCAGTCAGTCAGTTGTGTAAGTCTGGAATTTGGGTTTTCTTTTGTGACACTGTTTGTGTTGTGCAGGATCAACACACTCAGAAGGTGATTGGGATCGGTCGTAGGGTGGGAGATTTATATGTCTTAGAAGAACTCAAAATGCCGGCACCTGGTGTTGCTGCCTCCAGTGTTGATTTATCTTCTTTTCGTTTAAGTCCTTTGTCGTCTGAATTTTATATTTGGCATTCTAGTTTGGGACATGTGTCCGCATCTCGTTTAAAATTTTTGGTTTCTTCCGGTGCTTTGGGTCAGTTGCAAACTTGTGACATTTCTGATTGTAGTGGTTGCAAACTTGCTAAATTTTCTGCTTTACCTTTTGCTAAAAGTATTTCTCATTCTGTTACACCATTTGATATTGTTCATTCTGATATGTGGGGACCATCACCAGTATCCACTAAGGGTGGTTCACGTTATTATGTTTCCTTTATTGATGATTACACTCGTTTTACCTGAGTATACCTTATGAAACGTCGATCTGAGCTCTTTGACATTTATAAAACATTTAGGGCTTATGTTCAAACGCAACATTCTGCTGTGATAAAGTGTTTCGGTTGTGATTTAGGGAGTGAATACACCTCTAATGATTTTACTCAGTTGCTTGCATCAGATGGTACCATACATCAATCGTCTTGTACTAACACTCCTCAACAGAATGGTGTTGCTGGAAGAAAACATCGCCATCTTATGGAAACCGCTCGTTCATTCCTTTTATCTGTTGAGGTACCTAGTGTCTTTTGGGGAGAAGCCCTCCTGACCGCCCAACATATGATTAATAGGATCCCTACTTCTCACAATGATGGGATGTCTCCATTTGAAAGTCTTTTCGGTGAACGCCCAGATTATGGTGAGTTACGGGTTTTTGGATGTACTTGCTTTGCTTTCCGTCCTCATGTTGAACGAGACAAATTGACAAATAAGTCAGCATTATGTGTTTTCTTAGGCTATGCCAGTGGTCCCAAAGGATATGGCACGGGATAAAAAGGATATCGTTGTTTTGATCATGTAAGTCAGAAGTTATATGTATCAAGACATGTTACATGTCTTGAACATATTCCCTTCTATTTGATTCCAGCTAAGTCACATGATGTAACAAAGTCGGATCTTCAGAACATTGATCATTTTGCTAGCGACACTAATATCCCAACCTCTGATGTTCCTGATTCTTCTGTTGATCCTAATATGTCTGCTCCAGATACTTCTGTTGCACATGATGTGCCAGTTCATGAACCTTCCACGTCATCTGGCACCAATGTTGATTCTCCTCCACCTCCGAGAAAGTCTACTCGTGCATGTAAGTCTACTCAACTACCAGATTTTGCATACTCTGCATATTCTGCTTCGTTTAGTTCTTTTATCGCGGGCATTCATCATCTGTCTGAACCAGAATCATATAAAGAGGCTGTCTCTGACCCTCTATGGCAGAATGCTATGGCTGAAGAGCTCACTGCTCTTCATCAGACTCACACCTGAGATTTGGTTCCTCTACCACCAGGTAAACATAATGTTGGTTGTCGTTGGGTGTATAAGATTAAGACAAAGTCTGATGGCTCTGTTGAACGGTACAAGGCCAGACTTGTGACAAAAGGATATTCGCAAACGTATGGTATGGATTATGAGGAGACCTTTGCCCCTGTGGCAAATATGACAACAGTTCATACTTTAATTGCTGTTGCATCCGTTAGACAATGGAAGATCTGTCAAATGGATGTCAAAAATGCTTTTCTGAATGGTGATCTTCATGAGGAGGTTTACATGACTCCACCCCCGGGAATAGCTCATCAGCCCGATGAAGTTTGTCAGCTTCGAAAAGCTCTATATGGACTCAAACAGGCCCCTCGTGCCTGGTTGAAAAATTCTCTACAGTCATCACTTCCCTTGGTTTTATTCCTAGCAATCATGATTCGGCATTATTTGTTCGATGTACGAATGCTGGACGCATTCTCTTGTCTTTATATGTAGATGACATGATTATTACAGGCGATGATTATGATTATTACAGGCGATGATTATGATGCCCTAAACCGGTTCGGGTTAACCCGGTTTACAAGCAAGGAAAACCTAAACCTATTAAACCGGTTAGGGTCGGGTTATGACCGGTTTAACCTTTAAACCGGTTTTTTTTTTAATTTCAGAAAAATCAATAAATTCGGAATGAATGAATATAAGGAAACAATTTTAATTAAAGGATCTTGGTCAATGACTATAATGAAGGAGCTATATCAAAGGTGAGAATTACGGAATAAATATAAGGAAACAATTTTAATTCCAATAATATATTCTCTTTTCCTTCACTTTTATCTTTCAATCTTTTGTTTGATTCATTTGCATGGAGGTATGTTTCGGTTTATTTGCAGGAAAGAACAATTACATAAAAGGAATAGAGAAAAATAAGCTATAATTTTTTAGTAAAGTTTCAGCTACAAACCGGTTTGAACCGATTTAGAAACCGGATTTCTGAACCGGTTTGGTAGAACCGGTCCGTAACCCGATCAGATTCGGAAACATGCAAACCGGTTTGTAACCGCCGGTTTATTCCAGGTTTAAACCGGTTTAGGGCGAACCGGTTTAGGGTGAACCGGTTTTCGGGTTTTGACCGGTTTGAAAAATCAAACCGGTTTTTTTGAACACCTCTAATGTTAGCATAATAAGTTTGATATGGGTCTTAGTCCATTTAGCTTTCTATTTAATGTTTGCTTTAAGTTTATTTGTAAGTTAATCTTCATTTGTGTAATATAGAGACTCCATCTTTTCTCTGTCATGTTCATTTGTTAACAATAGTGTATTCCCCTCAGCAACTGATGAGGGTGTGCCGGTTTAATGAGTTTAGTTGATAAGATTATAGGAATATATTAAGTCTCGTTCAAGAAAAATATTAAATTTCACATTTAATCCATAAGTATCATAAATTACTCATATAGTCCCTACCACTTACATAATCGTCACTCTTTGGTCCCTAGGATGGATGAACATTACAAATTTCAGTTAAAGACTAGTTATAAGTTCAATCAAAATGACGATGGTAAGAAAACCATATATTCTCCCAATATTATTAATAAAGACCCGAAGCATGTTCGATAAAACAATTACATTAAATCACTAATAAGGGATATTTTCATATATCGCCTCAAATCTTGAATAATATCATATTTACTTAACAGAAAATCAAAATATCAATTATGCTCATTTTTTAAATAAATAGCATTTACATTCTTTCCCCTAAACTTGTATTAGGACATAAGTAGTGTTGTAAACGAACCGGACGTTCAGCGAACAGTTCGTGAACCGTTCGACGCGAAGTTCGTATACGTTCGTTCGTTTAATAAATGAACGAACATGAACAAGGAATTCTGTCCGATTAACTAAATGAACGAACATGAACAGAGGTCTCGTTAGTTCAATTGTGTTCGTGAACGTTCGGTAACGTGTTCGTGAATGTTCGTTTATTTACGTTCGTTCGTTTATGTTCGTTTACGTTCGTGTCCGTTTGTTTATGTTGTTCATTAAAGATTTTTCTATATTTATATTTTATTTTATCTAAACCTTTTATATTCTTTAACTAGGTTAAAGCCCATGTTCTACATGGGTTGAATAAATACAACTTGTTATAAAACAGTATTTTTTATGAAGATTTGTATGTTTTGTGTTATTAGTTATCTGTGAAATAAGAAATAATTGAAATTTTCTTATGATTTAGTATTTTTTAATAAAATATTAGAATATATGTTATATATTTAATTATTTAACATCATCATTATTTAATAAGAGGGAAAGACGAAAAACAAAAATCAAGATTTCATTAGAAGTCGACACGTAACAAGTATAGTTATTCATTTATTATAATATAGGTTAAAAACCCTGTATATTATACATGGTGAATAAATACAGTGTTAAACATACTTAGTAATAAAGATCTAATATTACATATTTTTGACATATTATATAAATTTTTCACCTTGTATATATAACACTGCATTTATTCACCCTATATAGTTATTTTAGAAATGTTATATAGTTATTCACCCTGCATTTTTTCACCATGTATTTATAACACTACATTACATAGTTATTCAACTTGTATAGTTATTTTTAATTCAAATTTTAGAAACGTTATATAGTTATTTTTTTAAAATATTTTATAAAAAAAATGAAAGAAATGTTCAAACTATAAAAATGTTTTATGAACAAAGATATTTTTTTAATTAAAAAAGGTTTCATAAAAATAGTTATAAAAATCATTATTATTTAACATGAGAGAGAGAGGTGGGAAACAAAAATTATAATTTTTTTTATAGAAACTTGTATCATTAAATAGAAGAGAGAGGCGGGAAAAAAATGTTGAAGATGAACATGGGAATGACATGTGACACTCAAAACCTTTATTTATTAGTATGTACGGATTTATATTTTATTTTTTACCCTAACAATTAACTAAGTAAAATAAGGTTGATACATGTACATAAATCGATAGATGTACATAAAACTTGATATTAAAATGATCTTATTAAATGTTCATTTTGGAAGACATTAAGTTGATATCAAAAGTCCCAAACAAGGCTTCGTTCGGTTTCGTTCATGAAGCGTTCGTGAACAAGTCCATTCCCTTAATGAATGAACACGAACATGAAATTTCGTTCGGTTCGTGTTCATAAACAAGTTAAATGCTAAACGAACGAACACGAACAAGGCTTCGTTGGGTTCGGTTCATTTACAGCCCTAGGCATAAGAGTTTGGAGCATAGAAAGAAACAAAATTGTATAATTACCATATCATGAAAAACAAGCAGATATGATATTTTGAGTATTTTAAATGGGTAGATTTGATACTATTTAGTTCGGTAAATATGATATTACGCAAGTATTCAAGTATTCAGACTTTTATATAAAATTGCCCTGGCTAATAAAATTGAAATGTTTTTAAACCTTATTAATAAAACTACCCTGTAACATATTATTTAAGATAATTATTTTTTTTTAAGTTAAAAGTTGGGTCAAATCTTCAGAAAGATTGGTAAATGGGTCAAATTGTTAAAAAGATCCGCAAAGAGCCATAAAGTTTGGTTCTTGTTTAGTGGGTCTGCAAGATTTTGTGGGATCTAATGCCTGTGATGAAAGATTTGTGGTTCCCTATGGCCTTTGTGGGATCTAATGCCTGTGATGAAAGATTTGTGGTTCCCTATGGCCATGGGAGAATGAAAATTGGCTTTATATAACTTACAATGTGTCTGCATTGTGTTGGCCTAACTAAAACCAAACAATAAAATATAGTTGAATGAAAACAGATCTAAACCCGTTTGGTTCTTATTCATATCGGTCCGGGGTCAAACCATTTTGGTTGGGTCAGATTTAAGGTGTTGAACCCAAAGGTTTACTGTAAACAAACACTGAAATAGGATTAAAAGAAATGCATATAAATAAATATGTACATTGTTTGACTACAGACAGTCGACAAAAATAAGTCTGAGAAAGATAGGGTTCTTACTTTTGAATATTGATCATGTTATGATACTTGATGGCGAAAAGATGTAGATATAATAATAGATCAAAGGGCTTTCATTCGAATGCTAAATCGCTGCTGGCTTTCTCTAATGCTCGTGCAAGATGAGTTATACGGTAACGTAGTTTAGCATTTTCTTCGGTAACCCTTTCCACCTCCTTCAAACCCTGAAGAAACATAAAGTTCACTTTTAGTGAGCTTTAAATTTGCAATATTGAAATCAATAATTAATGTGGTTTGTAAACAATTTAGAAGTTCTTTTATAAAAGAAGTGTGACTCGCATACGTGATGTATACGCCTTCGCTTCTCACACGCATCGCGCTTTTAAAAACACAGATTTTAGTTCACTTTTTTGCCCATTAGCAGTCTTGAAATTAGTAATTAAGGTTGTCCTTTTTAAGTGCCACTTTAAACATATGAACAAGTCTCATACATTTTTATTAAATTATATGTTAAATCAAATGTTGGATCTTTTAAACAGAGGGGATTGAATAGTTCACCTTTTCTCTTTCAGCAAGTTGCTCTGATTTTGCATCTTCTAACAATTTTTGCAGTTCGGCTATTTTATTTGAAAATTCCTTATTTCCCAATTCTGCAAGTACTCAATCCAATAAAAAAAGTTACTAGAAAATAAAGTCTAATATCTTATAATTATGCTTCAGCCTTCAGAACAAGAGTACTTAAGTAACATGCTTAGAAACCAACCTTTTGGTGTAGCAAAGGTAGCTTCAAGTCTTGCCAATCGTTCCTTTAAATCAAACACAATCGAGTTAGATGAACTCCTTAAAGTAAAACAGAACTCTGTTCAATCTAAAAAATGGAAATATGCATATTTGATGGTCAGTAAATGTAAACAAACAATGAGGGTGAAGGATGTGTATGTTTGCCGATCAGGTTGATCATATGCAGCACCAACAATGATCTAATAGACAGTCCATCTTGAAAAGATGAAAACAGATGTGGCATAACTCACATATAGCATGCTCCCGGATACTTTAAACAGGACTTAAAGAAAATTTTCTAACACAAAATTATAACCTATCGTAAAATGCTAACTAGGTTTTTGTTGGAGACTAATAATTGCTACGGATGCTCGTACATTAAAAAATTGAATATTTTTGTAAGAATGGTAGTTTTTGACGAAAGTTTTGTGAAAATGGTGGGCTTTTGATTTCACTGTATTTCTGGTACGTCTGGGGTCCCTAACCCCGATTTCATTCTCTAAAAATGTCAATCAGACACAACAGACTCATTCAAGATGAAGATTTCAAGAGACGGGCCAAGACCCGATTATACTAGAAATAATGTGAAAATTAAAATTAAAAAACAAAACACCACATTTACAAATCTTCTCCAAAATCTACCATTTTTACAAATAAATTCCCATAAACATAGAAAATACATAGTAATCAAAAAACACATGAATACCCCTTGCTAAAAAGATTGTGATACGATACGATTCCAGTGGGTGTGGTCAACCCACCTGGGTTTGGGGAGCATCTCCAGCAGGTATTTGCATCCAGATTTGACCCATTAAGCCTCAGTCAATGCAGTTAGCGAATGAGGGGATTAGTGGGTACATGGGTAGCTAATGTTTAGGGGGTAACTGCAGCACTTTGTGTTTATTTAAATCTTTTGTTTTAGGATTAGGACTGGTCTAGATTTTGAAAGTGGTTTACCTTTGTAATTCTAGAGAGCTACCCTTCTCGAATTGGATAAACAATCCCTGTTTTCTGTTAATCAAAGCATCCGACTTTTTTGGGTTCTATCAGATTGTTAGCAAGATCTATAAACTAATGATTTCTGGTTTCAGTAAGGGTAAAAACGAGATATCAGTTAACTGATAAACATGACCAGAGGAAAAGCGGCTAGGTTTTATTATAACGAAAAGTGCATGATACAATGAAAGAAGATAAACCTAGCAAATAAAAAAAAGACCTGATACAATATAGCCCAATAACTTATTATGCTAACAAGAACATAGATATGACAACGTATTGCGCAAAATTAAGCTTAAATAAAAAGAAATTGAATGCCAAACCCTAAACCCTAAAAACAGGATGATGATGATGATGATTCCTGTATGAAATCAATGCCTTTCATCGGTGTATAACACACACATATTCAAAATCCACACAAAAAACTGGCACTTTCAGTGAATTTATGATGCAGGAAATCTGATTATTAGCTAAAGTATTAAGACGATGAACGAATTGAAATGAATATCGACGAATAGATTACGGCATAGATACCTCAGCCTCGGAAGCTCTTTGATGAAAGGGTTTTAGGGTTTCTTGCAGATCAATTGATGCCGCCATGTCGCAAAATTGATCGAAGCCCTAAACCAACGAGCCCGGAAAATCAGTAAATTAGTCCACCTATGTAGCACCCATGTACCATGAAAAATAAAAAAACTAAAATTTTACTTCACACCTTAAACGGTTGAACTTGTGATATTAACATATAGTTAAATACATAAAATAAACGTATGAAGATACGATGAGTCAGTTGTAAAGATTAAAATATAGATAAAAGACAATTAGATAACGGTACCGATGGTTTTCAGTCAGTGTCGGTCTCATTATTCATGATACCAGCACGTAGCAGTTAGTCGATATAACTCACGATACCTAAAAAATATCTTATTTTAAATACGGCTCCGTTTTAAAAAAAAATTATACCAAGGTGCCAACAAAAAAAAGTAAACAAATAAACGTGACATAGGAATCAACTTAACATAACATGGGCAACAAAAGACACACTAATCTAAAATAACCCGACGGCGGGAGCGCTTGGCCAAACGGGACTGATTGCTGTTGGGCTTGAAACATAAAACAAAATCAGCTTACTCATCTGAATCTGAATCTGAATCATAAAGGTCATCATTATCAGTAGCATAAAAGTCATCAGCTTTTCCATCTGCGTCTGGCCCGTCCTCACAGTTGGTTAGATTTACCACTTTTTCCCAAGTTCCAATTCGCTATGGCCAGTTCCAGGACTAAGTTCCATACTCAGGTTCTGCTTTAAGCATAGGAAAAAAAAAGTGATGCATAATCACACAAAAAAAGTAAATATTCAAAAATTAAACATTGTGGAATATAATAACCTTTTTGCACTCTCTTGCAGATGGTCGCAACTTAGCTCCTCATCTTTGCCGATGGCGACACCGTATTCACCCTCAGCAAAGGCATTTATTGTATCTTCAATCTCCTAGTCCATTGCGAAAATGAGTTATGTTGTAGTGATATTTTGCATACTTGCATCAGCCATTTTTACAGAATTTTGCATGAAAGTTAGAAATACTTTAGACTTGTATTGTATTTATAGGCCGGAACAATTAGGTGGACAGTTTTCTAATAGCAACTACAAAGAAGTTTCAAAATAAAATGTGTTTTATTTTTAAATTATGTAATACTAATATGGCGGGAGAGAGTATATTAAACTGCATAGCGGCTACCAAAGCACAATCCGTGTGCTATGGATCACAATCCGTGTTAATTTCTTAAAAATACTATAACCGATGAAAATTTTAATTTTAAATGGCCAAGATCTCCTAAAAAGTTAGTTTTTCCTATTTTGAATGGCTAAGATCGAATTTCAACAACACATTTGGCGGTTGACTTTTCATGCTCTATATAATTATAATGAGCATACTTTTTTAAAATGAAACATACTCCTTTTACATTATTATAAACACTAGTTTTTCCCCCCACACTACACGACGACGAGAGTTTGGTAGGTATCGGTTTAGCTCGTCCACGGAGATAAAACTTACGTCTAAACACAGACTCGCTATAGCATATGATACAAAAAAAATACTCAGATCGCTGACCAAAAAAAAAATTAAACAAACCCGTACATCCCGTTTAAAAAAAATTAACGAACGAAAATTATTAAAAAAAAACAAAATTATTACTAATACCCATTGAACTTGAAACCGGTTTTCTATTTTATAGATACAACCTTCCATAACTTTATAAAGATGCTTTTCACATTATAAAGTTGAGAAAGTTTTATTAAAACCATCACACGGCAAAAGAACTTCAAGGAACATTAAAGAAAACAAACAAATCTTTCAACAATTCTCTAATGAGAAGCTAAAGTTGGTGCAGATACACACTAAGCAATGAGGAAGGGTAAAACGGTCAACATGAATGCTTCATAGGTAAAGGCGGCATTCCCTGAGTATGTTGTATCCTTCTCCTTGAACTTTTCTGTTAGCCCCTGAAATCACAATAAAACATATCTTTATATAAAATTAAAAACAGAAAAAGGTTACCTTCAAACTTATTAACGGGTCGATTTGGGTTATCATTTACAAGTCAATGGGTCTAATAACAAAATATCAGTGAAAAGGGAAACGGGTTGATGATGTGGACTAGCTGTTTTAGTTTGTAATTGGGATCGAAAGATCAGTGACCAACACCTGATTAAGCATCTTGAAGAACCAGAAATGGTGAATAGTTCTCGAGGGTTGCTAATCAACACACACTTAAGAGGAGAGGAAAAATGGAGTGACTGAGTTTATTATCTTTCTGAATGATCTTACAGGCACATTAAATCCTCTATTTATACCTAAACAATACACTTGTTGCTATTAACTACTTATCTAACTACCCAACTAATTCACTAACTAAATATAGGTACATATCAGTTGTTGGACTCAGAAAAGTATTTGTGGGTTAACGAGATCCAAGCTGATCAGTAGACCCATTTTGACCAGTCTAATAAAAGTTTTCAGCATAAAAGGGAAACGGGTCAAATGCGTTGAACGAAAAAAAAAGAAAAGAATTGAGGGTAACCTAAATCCAATCTGATCGGACCCGTTTTTGACCCACAATGGGTCTGATGACAAAATTTTAACAGAAAAGGAAAACGGGTCAAATGGGTTGAACGCATAAAATTACGTGTGGGTTAACCAAATCCAATCTGATCAGACCGGTTGTGGGTCACGACGACACAACGGGTATAATAAAAATTTTCAAAAACAAAGGGAAACGGGTCAAATGGGTTGAACACAAAAAAAAATATGTGTGGGTTAACCAAATCCAATCTGATCAGACTTTTTGACCCACAACGGGTCTAATAAAAATTTTCGACACAAAAAGAAAACGGGTAAAATGGTTTGACCGCGAAAAAGGTATGTGTGGGTTAACCAAATCCAATCTGATCACACCTGTTGTGGATCACAACGGGTCTAATAAACAATTTCAACAAAAAGGGAAACGGGTCGAACGCAAACAAATATATGTGATTTAACCAAATACAATCTGATCAGAACCGTTGTGACATATAATGAGTCTAATAACAAAAATTCAACAAAAAACAAAAGGAAATGGGTCGAACGGAAAAAAAAATATTTGAAGGTTAACCAAATCCAATCTGAACAGACCCATTTTGACCCAAATCCGGCTCGTCATCCTACAACCTCTAACGATAACAAGTATAGTTATGGATCAAAACTTGACCAAAATAATAGTAGTTTTTCGGGTACACAGAGTTCATTACATACCTTAACCGTCAAGCAGCACCTGATATCATCAAACATAAAACAAGAACATTGTTAGATAACTAAATTATTATAAGAAAATGAAAAACTTCATTAAAAATATAAATGATTATCATAAAAACATACTCAATGAAATTATCATATTCAATAGCCTTATTCTTTCCAGCAGTTTTGTCAAACTTGGACACCAGTAAATCCAAAACCACAGGTGAAACTGCAAAGCCCAAGCTCAAGAGAGCCTCTCTTAATTCATTGGCATCAATATGGCCACTACGATCGCGGTCAAATTTCTCAAAATTTGCCTTCAAAACAAGAAACACGAAAATTATTTGCTTGTTAGGAAACTAGTCAACAAATAATCTCGAAACAAAGAAAAAGAATCGTGTTAAAACTAACCCTCCAGTTCTGTAAACTGTAGAAAACTTGAGTGAATTCCTTAGGTCCTGATTCCATCAAGAACAATAAGTTAATACAAAAGAGAAAATCCCTAAGAATATTCATTTACTATCCATGTCAAACAGCTTTAGACAGCTTTTTACCCGTACAGCGATGAAATTCACAAAATTATTATAAATCAGGTATCATCTGAATCTATCATATGCACTAATCTGACCAACCTTTTACATTTTTTTTTACGTGAATATTTGTTTCCGGGGGTCTCAATAAGAGAAGCATCTCTATCTCCTGGGAGAGAGGAAAGATTTGCCCTCACCCCAACCCCTACCAATAGCTTTACTATCAACGGGATTTACTAGGTACGTTGATTTGTTAAAAAAAATCTACTTCTTATCATGTATATGCTTTACTTTCTTAAAAAAATGGGTAAAAAGTTACACATTCAAGTTTCAACAAGACTTTTTGGCATCTGTTTTTTTTCTTCATGTATCTATTTTTTTTTTCACGTAACCTTTATCTTGACGTACGTACTTAACTTTACTGGGTATGTCGGTTTGTTACTTTTATCTGTTAAAAAAATCTACTTCTTATCACGTATCTACTTTATTTTCGTAAAAAAATGTGTAAACAGTTGCACATCCAACAAGATTTTTTGGCTTCTGCTTTTTCTTTTTTCTTTTCATGTATCTACTTTTTGTCACGTACCTACTTTGTTTCCGCGTAAACTTTATATTGATGTACCAACTTAACTTTTTATGTCTAAAAAGTTGTACATTCGAAGGGATTTCAGATATCTACTTTGTTTTCACGTATCTACTTTGTTTTCGCGTAAGTCTTATCTTAGCCCATCCGTAGTGGTTTCACATTCATGCCCGTCCCGTCACCGCCACATCAACATGGGGCAATCACTAAACCAAATCACTAAGGTGCGTAGTGGGTTCACCCACACACAAATATATACACATAACACACACACATCACCAGCCCCCACGCACGTGAATGCACCCCCCCCCAACGCACTGGCCGTGTTCCACGCCTATGAAAGGGCCAGGTGGATCACGTACTGACTACATATCTCTAAGCGTAGAGAATTTAGTACTTCACGTATCTACTTTATTTTCATTTTATTTTAGCGTATCTATTTTATTTTATTTATTTTAGGTAAAAAAAAACTAAAAAGTTACACATTCAAAGAGATTTTACACGAAAATAAAAACCGTATTCGTTTCAAAATTTTCATTTTTATGATATTCAGATGTTTTTATTTTTAACTAAAAGTAACACACACACACCACAATCTATTCAGCACACAACACATGCAAGTCGTGTAACACTAACACCCGGTCCCACTAGTCCACGTGGCGCAAAACGTTTGGGCCCTTCCAACGCGTTTAAGCTTACGTCAGAATTTAATCCTAGTTTTGAAACCCGGACCGAACCGGCCGGACCGGGAACCGGTGGTCTGACCGGTCCGATTACATATGTTGAACCGGTCCTGCAGCAAACCGGTGGACGGACCGGACGAACCGGCGGTCGGACTGGAAACCGGGTGGTCGGACCGGGCGAACCGCTTGACTAATTTTATTTTTTTTAATCTTTTTTAAGTCTTTTGCTTCGTATTTCGTAGTTTAAAATTATTGGAATTGACTTGTAGGTGGTTTTTGAAAAGATTAATGGTTGTTTAGATTGATATATTTTTATAATATTTATGACTTCGTCCGGTTCTTAAATCCGGTCGGACCGACCGGTAAGGACACCGGTTCGACGTCCGGTCCGGAAAACATTGCCTACAACCACCTAAACACGTGGTGTAGGCCACGTGTCAGATTTCACCCAAATTCACCAGCGAATCGAAATCATCGAGAAATTCAAAAAGATAAAGATGCATACCGATCTTCCTAGTGGTGGTGTTGGTGAACAGATACATAAGAAGATGAACAGTACGGATGCTGAAGCTCTGATTGTACGACGATAACGCCCTCTGCAATTCCTTATCATCGATAACTCCACTACCGTCCTGATCTGCCACCTGGAAGCACGCGATCACGTTAGGATCTGTTCCGGGAGGGAACGTTGACGGCAGGAGTGCGGAGAACGGACTGCCGTACCCTCCCGGCGCCGGCGGGTAGCCGCCGCCGGGTTGAGGAGCACCGTAGGTAGAGGCTGAGGGTTTGTTTTCTTTTGGGGGTTTAGTTTGTGGCGGCGCACCGTAAGGGGCTGAGGGCTGAGATGCGCCGTAGGGAGGGGCTACGGGTGCGTAAGGGGATTGTGTGTGTGCTGGTGCACCGTAAGGCTGTGCGGATGCGCCGTAGGGTTGTGCGGGTGCGCCGTAGGGTTGGGCTGGTGCGCCGTAAGGTTGGGCTGGTGCGCCGTAGGGAGCGGAGGAATAGGGCTGAGATGACGGTGGCGCACCGTAGCCGGAGGGATTTTGGGGGTATCCGGACATGATTTTGGTATTAAGAGATGGAAGAAAGCGAGAAATGTGTGTTTTGTGGGGAAAGTGTTATCATCGAATGAGAGGATATATACGTACTTTAGGGGGTGTTTGGGATTACTTATTGGAGGTACTTTTGACTTTTTAAAAAGTCATTTTTAAAAGTAAGAATTTTTTACTTTTGGATTTTGACTTCTCCTTCTCATATCTTCCATCTTATTTTGAATTTACCAAACAAACTTATAACTTATTACCTTATTTCAAAAGATGATAAGTAAATAAGTTGTTTTGAAAAGTAATCCCAAACACCCCCTTAATGGAAAATTATAAATTTTAACGAGACATAAAAATTATTAAAAAAAATTAATTTGACGTTGTAACCTTATACGCCTCGTATAGGGTATATGTCTCATGCCATAGAATGTCACGTGTTATTCCTTGTCTGTCAGCTGGAACCATACGTGGCGTATTACACTATACGTCACGTATCGGTCACGGGTAATCTGTTTGCCTCCAAGCTTGGAAGATTTTGAGATACAAAGACACTATACGTGGTGTGCAGGGCTATACGCCACGTAAATAATTTTTTTCTTTAATTTATATAAAATTTATCGTTTTTTGATTTATATAATATTTATCTTTTTTTAATTTATACAACTTTTATCTTTTTTTTATATAATATTTATCTTTTTGTAATCTTTTTTTAACATTGTTTATATTTTTTCTTTATCTTTTTACAATTTATAATTTATTATTACAACCAAACAAACAAATTAAACATTGCAACCAAACAAATAGTCAAAACATTACATATATAACATCAAAATGTTTGTACATACATAACAAAAAATACAACTGACTAAAATAAAAACAACTACGCCTGATCTGCGTCGCCTTGATCCTGACCGGCGTCGCCCAGATACTGACGTGGCGGTGGTAGTCGTGGTGGCTCGATACCGACGACACGTGACAGATCCACGAGGAGATCAACCACCCACATCATCGTGAGTCAGCAACAAGTCCGTCAAGCAAGGCCTGTGTGTGCGTTGGAAATTGTGAAGCGCCTATACGAGACGTATAGGTTCGGGTTTTGTTAGCAAATCTCATGTCCTGTTAGTAGTCATCTGAAAAAGTTATAAAGAAAAAAAAACATTAATAATTCGATTAATCAAATCAAAACTAGTGTGTGAACCCGATATATATACACGCACGTGATTTTTTTTTCTAACAGCGATTTTTTTTTCTGGACAAGGTTTGAACAGGTTGTGAGACTCTCTTTTACCACTAGACCCAATCACTCCACCCACATGAGTTAAGTTAGAATTTATTGTGAATGGACCTTCTCTCTCTTCGCACCCTCTCTCAACCTCCATGTGCGGTTGTTTTGTCTCTGTCCGTCAAAAGCAAATTTATATTTTTATGAGGAGGAGAAAAGCCAAGCGGTAAAAGAAGTTGTACTTTGTTGTTTAAACAACACCTTACTGTTAACACGTTAATGATTGTTTACTTAGTAATGTAGCCATATATTTTAAGTTAATTTCAATTGACATATAAAACAACTCAGTTGATAATACTATTTAACATTTTTAAAATTTTCCACCTTAAATATCCCTTGTTGATTTCGATTTATCATTAAAGATGATTCACTTAACACTTATTTCATTATAGAACTAATAAATTAACTAATTACGTGTATCCACAACATGTGTTTTGGTTGTAGATCACATCATTAAAGATCAAATACCGTTGGCCATTTGGTGTAATGGTAGTTTCAAGACTTCCCATAGTGGAGGTCTTCGGTTCGAATCCTGGCAACAGCAAAAAAGGGGTCTGTGGCCAGGTCATGGGGTTTACCCAGTTGGGGGGTTCCTCCTGTGATAGGCTGCCCTAGATGTTCTAGGTGTTGCCGCGGGGAAGGAAATTCAATTATCCTAGAATATCTAGCGTTGCCGTTCAAAAAAATTAAAGATCAAGCCGGTAGAACCTTTCTCTATTAAGAAAGTGTATTATGTCCATCCAAAATGTCTAGTTTTAATTTTTTTTATGAAACTAGTCTTGTTATAGTAACAAATCTATACTATATAATAAATAAAGGTTTTCATATGACACTTGTCACTCTCTCATGCATTCTTAAGTTTTTTTTTCCGCATCTCTCTCCTGTTAATTATACAAATTTATTTAATTTTGTTTTTATAGTTTTTTGTTTATCGTCTCTCTCTCCTATTAAATAATAATGACTTTATAATTATTTTTGTAAATAGTTTTTTATGAATATGTAATATGTAAATCTTTATTACTAAGTATATATAATATTACATTTATTTAACATGTAGTACACCGAGTTTATAAAATTTAATATGAATTAACATTTATCAGTTACATAAAAAATTAATACTCAACTAAAAAATGTTTTAAAAAATAACTTTAACATGATTTATAACTGTCACGTAAAATTTTATTCAACTCGTGTAATACAAGGGTTTTTAAAGACATATTTTCTTTTATTACTAAATATATAGCATTACATTTATTCAATCCGTGTAATACACGAGATTCTAACCTAGTGTTATAATTAACAATCGATTTTTCATAAAACTTTATCATAAATAATTTTTCATAAAAAAAAGAATTACAAGAAAAGAAGTGCACTAATAAGATATGTAAAGTTCAAGTTTACTTAAAAATGTACGGGAGGTAAGATAATGAAACATGTTGCCAACACGCAATTAATAGGTGACAACATAATTTGATTGCACATTCTAATAACACAATTTGATTAAACATTATAATTTGATTGAACATTCTAATAACACAATTTGATTAAACATTAGAATTAGATCATAAGCACTTTAAAACATAAAGTTTTTAGCGGCAAATCAATTCGTCAGAGATTTCTATCAGTGAATGTGTTTGCCGATGGGTTACCGATCGAATTTACGAGGGATCATCAACAAGGATTTCAGTTAGAGGATACAGACGGATATTAGTTACATTTATCTTGACACTATAACTAACGGATTTTAGTTTTACATGTTTTCCATATATAAAAACTGTGTGAGTTTAAATTTTTATAAATATAAAGTTAGGTAGTATTTAGAGGTGAAGTTAATGTTAAAAAAAACATAAAATAAAAAAAAGTAAAAAGACATATTCAAGTCAACACATGATAATATTTTTATTCATAATATAATTTTAGTCGTAGATTTGATCTATCACGGTAAAAATATTTCTCATTTACAATTAGTATTTAATAATTTCTTTGAAAAAATGATGCTTTCTTATTCTACAATCCATTTGTCACGTTCACTTTACTATTTATCCATTTTAGTTTATCAACTTGTTTAAATATAATATAAAAATAATCAACTAAATGGACTTTTCTCAATATTATAAAATTTATGGTACTAAAATATTGTCTAGTATTTCATCTATACTAATTATTACACAAAAATCTTATTTTATAACGATCATGATCCATCATTAGTCTTTCTTGATTACCAGCGGGAACAAGAAAATAGACACTTAAATAAATAAATATCGTAATTAAGAGGAAAAAATATTTAATTAAATACATTTCGTAATTCGAACGAGTTTGGGTCATAATAGTGAATCAAACTGTTGACGAGAGTTTTCATAAGCTACTTGTGGGTTTCTTAACACATTATCAAAAGTTATGATAGTTTTAAGTTCTCTTATTCTTTTTTATCGTCTACTATTTATATATATATATATATATACGTATTTATTAAATAGTAGTTTGTGAGGGCGGGTCTTGAAAAAGTTGCTAAGGTTGCTGCTTTGTGATCTTGAGGTCACGGGTTCAAGGGTTCAAGCCGTGGAAACAGTTTGTTACACAGTGTAGGATGAGGTTACGTACATCAGACCGCGAAGCGATCCGGCCCATGTACAAATGCGAGAGCTAAGTAAAGCACCGGATACACCCGTTAAATAATAGTTTGATTTTCTTAATATCAAAAGGGATGATCAAGATTGAAAATGAATGTCATACACTTATATTTCATCAACATGAATGCCGACCTACAAGAGGAAAAACAATAGCTTATAGACTTTAAGTTTATCATTATTCATGGTTGAATTTTGCTTAATCTGTGTAGATCTAATCATCTAAAATAATGGTTGTGCTTTTGTTTTCCTATACATAAAACAATAATATTTAAACACGATATAATAAGATATAATAAAAAGTAACTTTTAGTAAAATAGAGATCGATCCTATCATTTTTATAACACAAAGTTTGTTTGTTTTAAAAGAATTTTATGGTAGAAGTGAAAGGCGGGACTTAAAACAAATGATAAGGTTCTTGCTTTGTGAGTTGTGACCTTAAGGTCATGAGTTCAAGCCGTGAAAAACACACTTCAGTACAAAATGTAGGGTGAGGTCGACAGGTCGTGTACATCAGATCACGAAGCCCTACACATATACGAGAGCCAGGGCAATTTATTTATGTACATAATGTGACAACTTATGTATTGCTGGCAATGTGCAAAGCCGCAACAAAGAGTTGCATTCCAACCAGGTTGACTTGGAAGAAAAAATCAACCAATAACCACCAACCCAATGATCACCCGAAGAAGAACTTTGACTTTGTAAAATATAACTTAAGTAATACTTTTATTAAAATTAAAATTGAATAAAAAGAATAAGCACAATTCAAATCCATCAAAAATTGAGAAGCATAGGGTAAACATGTAAATTAAATAAATATTAAAAGGCAAGGTTTTAATGCGAGTGAATTTTGCTGTAGAAATGCTACAAGTTAATGTGCATTGTGTACAAACAAGTTCATATACCATTTTTTTCTTTCGTTTTTTCAGACGGTTTTTAAAGCCTTTTCATGTAAAAAAAGTTTTTCATTTTTAATTCATAATAATAAAATCTTATACGCTTTTATTGCGCATGGTGAATGTAACACCCCACCCGGGATAGGGCGGATGTGTCACTATTACAGAGTCAGAGACAAAAAGATATATTACATAAATATCCGAAAAGAGTTTACAAAAGCTTTTAGTCCTAATATTTGTTACAATACATTAGTAACGATCAAAAGCTACACTGGTAACTATGTTGGTTTTTAGCTCTCTTCACACTTCCCCTTTTAACCCTGGAAACCTGTTACACAAAAAGAAATGCGAAGGAGCAACTGCAAGTGAACGCATAACGATATGGAGAGAAACTGGTAATCATAATAATGCATATACAGATACATGACAAATTTCAAGAAAATATCATGTTATAAAGAAATACCCATCGAGCTCGATACATAATATAAACAGAAACATGCGGAACATGGTAGCTACCCCTGAACCGATGTGAGATGGTGTATGGGCATCATACAATCCAACCACCAGAGATAATAATATACTCGGATCGATCCACACGCCTCGAAATATGTAACCGGTATTTTTCAGATAAACAGGCGAGACGCCGTCACGGATAGTGCCACGTCATCGATGCCGCATTAACGTGCTTGTGGTCACCCCCACAAGTAGGGGCGTGCTCAGGTATTAGAGTACAAAGATAATAACATACAATATATTAACGGTGTTCAGATAAAGTTTCTATCAGGAACATACGATAATGAATACAATCTAATTAAATAATATCACATGTAATAAGATTTCTAAACAGATATTCAAATTCAAGATTATGATAATAATAAATTTAAAAAGATGAATGGCGAATATGATTTCGAATACGAACATGACGTCAAATGAATACGTATAATATCATGTGAATGAGATAATAATTTATAGAGCAGAGAACAATAAATGAGTTTAGAACCCAACCATGGCAAATAGTAGGGTAAGAATTCGCACCTTAATTACTCGTAATATGCTAATACAAAGCCAACTTGTTCACGGGTTATCGTAATGATCTGCATACAATTTATATACTTAGGTTTACATTATTTGTTGGATTTAATTCTATATTAATCCCATGTCACTTATTTTGGAGCATGTTTAACAAACGGCTACAATTAATGATTCTAATTTCTCGCCTAATGTTGTCGGAAAAACACGAGTTTTAAAGATGAAAGTTGGAAGTGGAGTTAGTAATTGCCGGTGGTGAGCCAGCGGGAGACGCACAACTAGGACGAGGACGGTGGTGGCGGAGACCGGCGCTCCCTCTGTTCACACGAAGATTTCCTATTCTTCTTAAGCTTCTATATTAATTGCTTTTGTTTGTTTGTAAATGATTTCCTTCTTTTTTTATATATTATATAATAAAATAATATTTATTATTATATAAGAACCAATTTGCAGATCGAAACTGAATTCATGCATGCTTTTGTAAAATTCTATTTGTCATTTTATTTTGTCTTTTATATCTACAATTATTTTAAATTGGAGTATGAACGTATGATTACAACACAATTCGATTATTATATATTTTAGTTTTAAAGCTTTGTTATACATATTTATCTATACCTACATAGTTATATTATTATTATTTAGTATTATTTGTGTTTTACGGGTATTTCAGTGAATGTACCCAAAGGTTTTGGCTTTCATTTATATGCTTTCGGGGACGTTCTTTGGCAGTTTAACACTGTAATATCCAGGATTTTTCGACCGGCATTCCCCTAAACCATTGCACGTAATTTCAATTCAAAACTTGAAATTTCATTAAAAACTATTTTCTTAAATAAATAGTTATTAACTTAATTGAGATAAGTTGTAAGGAAAAACAAGTTACACTTGTACATATATATATATGTGTGTGTGTGTGTGTGTTTTATAAATAAAATATTATTTAAATTCTTAAAACTTTACAAGTTTATAATTATGTAAATAATTTAAACTTATAAAGCAGAAATCTTAGAAAATGTTTCTTTATAAATTCATAAAATAATAAGAGGCAACAAAACTTATAGAACTTATAAAATTTTTACAAAAAAAAAACCTATTATTATTTTATAAGCTGTAGGGACCAAAACTGTCAAGACTAAAACTTGTTTTAAACTAAAACCCATGTTTTAACAGGAAATGATGAAACCGTCAAACATCAGGGACCAATTGTGTAGTTATCCCAAACTTCCAGAATCCAGAAACGGTCATGGGTTCGAGTCCCGCAACCCCCGTTTTTCAGCCCCTCTTACTCTAAATCGCGTGAACGTCCACATTCGACGAACCTCGGGTCTCGCCTTAGGAGTGCGACCCTAACCCGAGGCACCCCAACGCTCGATGCCAGCTTTTAATGCAGCGTGTGTTCGATTTGAATTCGGCATTTACTACCCGTGAACTCCCCCACCTAATCACGCATTAGATGCTCAATTCGACTATAAGTACATACGGTAATCACTTTACAACTTCACACTCAAACCACCTAAACTCTCAATTCGATCGTTCATCACCTGTATTTGGTCGATTGAACCCGCGACAGCCGGCGGCAGGACCCAGCTCGTTCTCCCTCATTTCTGCATCAATTCAGGTAATCTCAATGGCCAATCGACTTGAAATCTCTCTGTGATCGAAAGCCCCATGTTTTATTCGATTAACAGATGGCTAATCGATATGCATTTGATGGATTTGGGTTCTAGGGTTTATAAGGATTTGGGATTGATTTGAACTTGTGTATTTAAATTTTTTTCCTGTATAAACCACCAGCGAGGCCCGTAGCCGGGTGGTTAAGACAGTGTGTGTGATTGCGACCCGGTCCCAGACCCGAGTTCGAATCCGGGGAACCGGTTTTGCCCACTTTTAATTGTTTTAACCTCTTTAAAAACAGTTTTAAAACTTTTATAAATTATGTTAAACTTTTACAAACTCAAAAATAATTTTTATTTACACTCTTGTATTCTGGAAATATTTTAATTAAATAAAACTTAGTTAAAACTTATTTAATCTTTGATAATGAATATTTAAAAAATATTAAAAAAAAACAACCTTTAAATTTTATAAAAGTTATATTCTGAATAGGAAATATTTTATAGAATTTGAAAACTTGAACCTTCTATAAAATCAATTTTATAAAACATAAGACTTGTGGATTTATTCATTGTAAAATAAATATACTTTATTTACTTGTAAAATATTTGTAAACTTTATAAATCCTAAAAGAACCCTTATTACTTATAAACTTATAACTATATTTAAACTTAAGAAAGCATTTTAAACATTATTTAACTATACATATTTCAATAAATACTTAATACTTAAATGCTTTAATAAATCGTAAGTGATTTATATTAATTCTTTCAATTAGATAAATAATTTTTAATTATCTATTCGTAATAATTATGCATCCTTGAAACGATTGTAATAAAACCTTAATTATTATTCAAAATAATAATAATTATTATATATTCTTTAAATAATTATTATAAATCCTTAATAATTATTTATTTCTTGAATAATTATTGTTAAACTTTAATAATTATTTGATCTTTCATTTAACAATTGCTTCAACTTCATTTACGAATGCTTAGAAAACTATTTGGATTACTATTATTATCTAACTAGAGTAGTTATAAAACTTCTAAATAATTATTTTAACTAATGATTATCCTAATGAAACTTGGATATTCAAAATCTTGTGGTATTCATTCAAAATCTTTATTATAAACTTGAGTTAAACTTGGTTTAAACTTCATAAACACAAATCATTTCCATCTCTCATTGGGACCTTAGTCAAATCCTGAAATCTTAGAATTTTTGTTCTAGACTCATAAGATCATACTTGAAACTTTAGACTTATATTCTTAGGCTTATTGTGAGGATATCCTCCTTCAAAGTCTTGCAAACTTACTCTTACCGGATACTCGTCATCAATCCAAGTGAGTATACTTAGCCCCTTTTTCCTTTTATGCTTTTGGGGTGAAACATGTTCACAACTCTTAAACTTATACAATTCTTGTACAACTATGACTACGTGTTTATTCTTATGTTAAACTTGAGACTTGTATGCTTAGATTAAACTTAAAACTAGCACATTCATTAGCTTTGATCAAGCCGATAGTAACAATGATAGATCTATTGCATTTGACCAATCCACCTTGATTGATTGACCCCTTCGGGGGGGAGCCCTTGGTGTTTGTTACTACATTAAACTTTAAACTTGAGACTTATAAGGGTAACCTGCGGGTTATGCCTAAACTTGGTCGGAGGGTTGATGTGCACAATGTCTAACATGCTTGTTTTCTCATACTTACATTATAGAATGCATGAATCATAGTGAATTGTAATACTTTTCAAATACTTGTTAAACTGTGTCAAAACCTTTGTATCTCACCAACTATTTTGTAGTTGACAGATTCTTTCACATGTTTCAGGTTTACATCATGAGACTTATTCGTGATCACATAGGATGCTTTGGACCTAGACTACTTAAATTAAATGTTGTATTCGTATTATTATTCCTTGTATTGAATCTTAAATTATTTACTAATGAAATATCGAAACTTTAATAGTCAACCTTGTGCTATTGAACAACCGCGTCCGCCCCGACGTATAATCCGCCGTCGGTTGGGGTGTGACAAACACACCGCAACGCACGTGAGTAAAGGTAGCACTTTCGCTCCGAATCTGCCACAACGCGCGGGACCTCCTTCTAGTTTGAACAAATAAACAAAAACTTGATATTACGAAATGAACATGTAAATTCTCATGAAAGAATATATATTTCTTAAGGAGGGGTCGTCTTGTATAATAATTTTTATTATATTTATGGCTATGATAAAATCATTATAATTCTATTTTGTTTAATAACTATAGTTATACCAGCATCAAAAATAGGTATACAAACATAAAAATGATTCGATAATATGCGAATCAAGTTTGACTATATAAAATTATCAACAAGTCAAACTCGACCTTTAGATAGAATATTTGAAATGAGTCGTGTTCGAGCTTGAAGTTGAGTCGTTACACTAATATATTATTATAACTAATATCTAATGTGTTGTTATTATAGCATTTTCAAACTATTTTTTCTGTAATAAATTATTATATTATTTTAGATGACTTTATATGATGGATAAATACTTTTATATAATTGCAGAAATTATTTTTAAAAATGAATTTTTTATTGGTAGAACATTGACATAATTCATAATAATAATAATAAGTGACTATTCAATTGCTACATATTTACTACTAGTTTAAAACCTGTGTAATACACACTGTGAAAAAATATTAATACATAAATTTTTTAAATCTTTATATATATTTTATAGATGAAAAAATGTAATACATATAGTAACAATAGCAAACAAATTAAAAAAAATATATAAAATTTAATATATAATTGAGTTTCAAAAATACATTAAATATTATTCAATGTAATTTAACTTTCATTTACTATTTTGATTGAAAAATAAGCTGGGTAATTACATTTTAAAATTTCTTATAATATGAGATAATTTAAAATAAATGTGTTTTATTAGTATAATTAATAATTTGTTTAAAAATAAATTATTATTGAAAATATGAAAGTGTATTTATTTAGAGAGGGGCAGGAAAATTTTTCTAAGAATGAATGTTGAGACGACACGTGACATTGAGAAACTTTTATTTATTATATAGTATAGATTTAGTTGTATATGAAACAATGTTTCAAATTCTCAGCAACCACTCCATTGTTGTCCCTTTCTTGGAAAAGAAAAGAGATGACTAGTGTTCTTTTTACTTGGGCAAAAAATTAAAAAAATATTGTTGTATTTTTTCAAAATTGGATTAGTTACGGTTTGGAAGCAACTTCCAACTAATTTTTATAAAAGAAAATTAAATTTACTGAATAAAAAAGTTTAATGATTACATAGTTATTGACTTTTGAGAGGAAACTTGAGGGGTGGTTGAACAGATTTCTTTTTAATTTCTTTTTTTCAATTAAATTAGAAGGAATTATCTAACTATAAGATTAACAAAATACTAAAATTTAAAAGAAAAATATCTTCTAATGACAGGACTTGAACCCTTTATTTCTAACCCACTCCTAATCCCATAAGATCGATGCTCCCATTTTTTTGTAGCAGTCAATAACTTTAGCTTTTATATGTTTAGTCAGCTTATACAAAGTAGGGACCTTTCGTAAAGAGTTCCCCATTTGGTAGAGCAATCGAACCAAAAAAAGTGTTTTATCCCCTCTCCCGGCCGAAGGCGTGAGATTCTGTTGAATGTCAACAGATTTTAGATAATATTTTTTTTCTCAAGCAATCCACCTTATCTTGCCCCTAGACCCCGACCCTCCCCACAAAAACCTCCCCCGAATGCCTTCCAAGGTTTTAATAAAACCAACCGAAACTTTGTACAAGGACAAAATATAATTAGGGAGGACCCTAAGGACCTAATTCACCAAAGTCAATCTCCCTGCTAATGATATTGGTCTAGCCTTTCAGCTTGACAGTTTAAAGTTAAACTTATCAATAACCGGTTTCAAATTAACAGCTCGATTCATGTTAGCTCCTACCTTCAGC
The DNA here is from genome assembly GCA_023525975.1 of Smallanthus sonchifolius. NCBI lineage: Eukaryota > Viridiplantae > Streptophyta > Magnoliopsida > Asterales > Asteraceae > Smallanthus > Smallanthus sonchifolius. The sequence continues at coordinate 1,718,069 of CM042045.1, read as the reverse complement.
CCCAAATATAAGAAAGGAAGCCATTGTATCACTTTAAAATTTTGAAGGATCATATGCCTTCTTGAAATCCACTTTAAAAAAATCATCTCCTTTTTACCCTCTTTTGCCTATGAATACAACTCATTAAGGATAACTTGACCATTAAGAATGTACCTACCTTCAATGAAGGCAGTTTGAACCTAAACAAGATCAAATAGTACAAAACACACTTCAACCGATTTGCTAGGACCTTGGTTATAACCTTATGGATCACACCAATAAGAGACATGGGTTGGAATTCGGAGGTTAATCAAATTAGTCACTTTCGGTATAAGGGTAATAAACGAGGAGCTATAACTTTGAAGGATAGAACTGTGCCGATGAAATTGATCCAACAAAGTCTTGAACAGATGTTGAAAACTCTTCAAAACTTGCTCATAAACGCAAATGTAAATCCATCTGACCTTGAGGGACTTCCCTCCCCCCCCCCCCACCAATCCCACACCGCCATTTTTATTTCCCCAATAGATAATGGGGAAATTAACTTAGATGCTTGATCTTCAAAAAGGGACTTAAATCCATCACCTCGGATTCTTGCTCTTTTTGGGCTAGCTTTCTCAGCCATGAAAAGACGCCAAGTTTTCATCCTGTGAATAATCCAATTGATTCTCGTCTTTTGCTTCAGGTCCTGCATTTTTTTCCCTCCCATTTTCTAATCTTTATTCGATTCAACCTCCACAAATTTCTTTCCTCTTACATTAGGAGACGCATTTCTACAGTGTTTTATAACATATTTACAATGCCCGAAGCTGCCCTACATTCCTCATCTTCTTTTGATTCCTTATGAGATCCTTGATTATTTTCGATCTTTCTGCAAACATTACAATAAGTCCCTGGACTTATTAATATCGTAATAGGAGTTGGGCCAAAAATTTGTGATCGAAGGGGACATGATTAAAAGGCAATGATCAGAGAGATCCTTGTTCAAGGCTGTCAGAGTGACATCTGGCTACCGGTTCATAAATTTATCACACACTAAAACTATATCTATCTTACTCAATTTTGTACCATTGCCCGTCATATACGTGAATTTCTTCCCGACCCATAAAATATTCCAAAAATCCCGCAAAGCTATAGAACGCGAAAGCACTATTTGAATCAAAAACCGACTTCACTCTCTCTTCCAAAAATCTGACATCATTAAAATCCCCAAGCACAATCCAATAACTGGGGATAAAAGCATCTTAAAGATAGCATCTCATCCTACAATAATTCTCTTGCCCAGATCATCAGGAACATATATAGTACACACAACCAACTCCGTTTCTTTTGCCTAAGCTTACATGCCTAACAGAAACTTCGTTTTGTCCGATCTCATTGATTTTAACTTTTTTTGAAAGACGACTTTCTTAAACCCCTACTCCTTTCAAGAGCAGCCAAGGTGTTCTTGTGAGTCATGCATGTCTTTCCCAATAAGTTGTAACCGCAGCGGACTCAAACCCGGGACACACCTAGGAGGAAACCCACAACTGAGAAAACCCTCGGGATCAACCTGAAACAATTTTTTCCAAGCGAGACTCACCCTTCCTTCCATTTGAAAAGTCATTTGGCTACCACTCCTTCCATTTGATTTTAACTTAACCTTTTTAACTTTACCCACCTACACTTTACATGATCTCATTAAAATTAGCAGTCATTGATTTTAACTTTACCCTCCTACGTTTTACATGATCTCGTTAATTAACAAGATATTGATGATTTCCTTAGACTTTCTAATAACTTCTGATAACATCTTCGTATAGTTATAAAAAAACATTAGGGCTCATACTCGAACACTCATTTCATGCATCGGGCCTTGGGAAACCCTTTACTTCTTAGCAACCTGCTCAATTTATAAAAGACCTAAAATATAGATTAAAAAAAAACATATAACCTGTACAAGACTATCATACAATTTGGTCATCAGTGTTTATCTTATCATCGTTCTCCCGCCAAAAAAAAGGATAATAATATCAAATTTATAACCACTCACTTGAGATGTTTTATATAAATGTGGTGGGATTAAGATTCTCATTTACAATCCTTGTTGGTCTTGTGGGTCTTTGGGTGTCACTGCATCACCTCGTCGAATTCTGCTATCATATTGGATGTGGAAGAATCAGGGTTTTTAGGACCTTTTTGAGGCCTTGATTTTGGTGGCCCTTTTTCGGTTATAGATTTTCTCTGCAAATGAAACAGGTTAGTTTGTAGGTAACAAAGAATATGAAACAAAAACAGGTTAGTAAAAACTAAAAATGTTAATGTATCACATAGACAAAAGTTATTCTTGTGAGAAATCCAACTAAATTCTTGAAACATTTTTAATGGAGTTTCGTCCAAAAAAAGTATCATATGAAACAAAAACAAACTTAATATTTTTTTAGCAAATTTGGCAATAAACTTTAAATTAGGCGCAAAATAGAACCGGATTTTTTTCGGTATTTTCACAATTTTAGCAACGACCAATTTTATCTCCGAATTTAGTAACTAAGTTACATTTTATTACGATTGTAGATTTGTAGCACTGACTCACTCATTTTTTGCAGTTTTCAAAAATTGCTGAGGTGGCATCTCTTTTATCATTTTAGTTTATAGATTATATGCCACATGGCATCTGATGTAACATTAACTACTTGCTTTTAAATATAACACTTGTAATAAATTTATTTTTAAATCTTTTTTTACATATTATCTGACGTGGTTGGTGGCTAGCATGGCATCAATCAGAACCACATCAGCAGGTTACACAAAATCAGTTAAAATGAGGTTGGTTGAAAAACTGAGTGACAATGTGTAAGTTGCTTCCTAATTTACATCTAATTCAAAGTTGGTTGCTAAAATCATGAAAAAGTGTAAAGCTTGTTCTATTTCATGAAGTTTGCCCTTTATATAAACAATTAATGTGCCAACTGTCGAATATGATTAAAAAAAATATATTATAGTGATACTCTTACTATTTCAAATTAGGTGATTTATGAGTTTTTATGCGATAAAACCATTTTTCAGCTACTTTCAACCTGTTGACCAATATTGACCCGATTTTCATACCTTCTTACTGGACGTTGGTTTATCAGCAGGAGGGGTTGTGTATGCATCTGGTGGAGGTTCAGGGGCCGTAAGATCTTCAAAGCGTGCATCACCTTCATCGTCAATCCTTATAGCTTTTGTCCCACTTTTTCTCTTATGTCTATCTTTAACCTAAAAATTGAACAATTGGAGATATTATGATAAAACTGAAGTTCAAATTATTTATCTTAACACACTCTTATATAAAACCTATGAGAAAAAGAGTTTCGAAGTCGGACCCGGCCCGTTACACAATGGCAAGTTATCATACCTGTGGAATTTCTTTTAGCTTTTGCTCCATTTGTGGATCATCAATCAGTAAAGAAAAAATATCTTCAGGAGCTAATATGTCACCCTGTATATGACCACCAGTCATTACAAGTTGCTGAACTGTACTTTTTTGGCTAGCTCTGTGTAAAATCTTTTCTTCAACTGTTTCTTTGCAAATTAACCTATAAACTGTAACCTGCATCATGAAAAACATAAGTTTCAAAAACTCAACTATTAATCCCAGAACCATTTAGATTTGATTAAAACAAGACCATATATATACAAAATATAAAAATAGCTAAAGATACATGGAGATGAGTATAAACTCATGAAAAGGTTAACAGCAGGTTAAGTCATAATCATTCGAGGTAATATCGTCCCAAGTTGCATTAAGAATCAGCTGTGGTACGTTAACTAGCTATTGAATCTATAATCATTAGAGGTAGTAAAATGGGCAGGGCGGGTGAGCCACGGGCCAAAATGGATGATTTTTGTGTCCTTAAAACACTTTTTTGTCCAAAAACTAAGTTCTTTATTTACAAATAACTAGCACGTAAAATATGATTACAAAAATTAAAACATTTCAGTAACATTTTAAAATTTTTTAATAAGATGATTTATTAAGAGGTTTTAGGCATGAACAATACACTTTGGGAGATTTTTTACCCGTTCACCACCTCCTTAGCTGTTTTTTTCATACCCACTAGAAGTAAAACATAACCCAAATATAAAACCCATTTGACCTGTTTTCTTTTCAGCTATTTTTAATTTCATTTTACCTGCTTGACATGTTAGGGAAAAACGATTACCCGAAAGATCCATCTGACCCATTTTTTTTGTATTTTACTTGTTTGACCCGTTAGAAATAAACCATTAAACGAAGGACCCATACATAAATAAACGGGCCAAAGCTTAAGAAATAGATGCTTCCGTGAGACACATGGGCTTAAACTTTATATGAAACAGAAAAAGAAAAAAGTTACTCATGAGAAAACTAACATCTTTAGTCTGACCCAAACGATGAGCCCTATCCATGGCTTGTAAATCCAATGTTGGATTCCAATCACTTTCGTAAAATATGACGGTGTCAGCAGCAGTCAAATTGATCCCGACCCCACCAGCTCTAGTGCTCAGTAAAAATACAAAAATATCATTTCTGCAAAAGGAAGACAAGTGTTAACCAAAGTAGTTTGTCCTAATAATAATAAACTTAGGATAGACATGACACAGTAAGTAGAGCAATAAGAATAACAAAACAACATATAATATTCTCACCTTAGTTGGAAGTCTTTGACCATATCCCTACGGTCCGTTATGGTAGAGGATCCATCAAGCCTTAAGTATCTGTACTTCCTATAGTTCATATAGTCCTGCAAATTTAAGAGCAACCATCACTCCATCCAGAAAATATTCCAAAAATAATTCCTCAAGAAAATAGGAAATAGCTATATCCAACAAATAACTAGCAGCATTCGGAATGGGTCTACTCAGTAATTAAGATTTGCCCAACGTTCAGAACCATGGTTACGAAAGGAAACAAAAAGCTGAAAGTTTTTGATACCTCAATAATATTCAACATCTTGGTCATTTGTGCAAACAGGAGAACACGATGATTTCCTGCACGCAAGCGCTTCAAGAGTATATCCAGTGTTTGAAGCTTCCCTGAATCCTAAAGGAATAATCAAAATCAATTCAAGTTAGCAAATGACCAAAAATGCACGGAGTATTCAGATTACATGAGGCAATTCTGACCCATGTACCTTATAATAGGGTTGATTTGGTTATGTTCTATCTCTACTCTAACATGTCAAACTAGTTAAGCTAAAAGACTTAACTAAAGAAAATGGGTTGAAAATCATCCAAATTGTATTCAAATGCAGAAAACCTCCTGAGTTGCTTGAGTAAAAAAAAACGTCAAGTTATTACTGTAGTCAAAATATTCCCTTCGTTCAAAAATGGTTGTCCAAAACAAAACAAAAATACAATTTAAGATATGAACAACTAATGCAATTTGTTACTTGCATAATGTCAATTTTACCCTTAACATATTTAAGATACCATTTGACTTGAAAAACTTGCAACACTAATAAAAGAAGTTTAGATAAAGATAAAGTGGGAAGTAATAACTTTTTTGTAACGTATTTATGAAAGTGGAAAACTATTTTGGGACAAACTGAAATTGTAACGTGGGCAATATTTGACATTTGTATGAGATTTTTTTTGCAGGACAGCCCAACCTGCTCGGAACCGCAATAAAAGCAACCCGTTTTCAACCAAACCCATATTGACAATTTGACCCATTACCCAACCGCACGACCCACCCATTTTCCACTTCTGATAGAGATGTATTAGAGCATGCAAAAAGCTATAAGTAGGTGGAATGTTAGATTTTTCATACTGTCAGCATCTTGGCAGGATCGAAACTCTGCATAGGTGGACATGAACCAAAGATCTTGTGCGTGAGCTGGAGAGCAGGTTGCAGAACAGGTAGTTCTTCGTCGATCTCTTGTATCAAATGGTGAGGAGCACCATCTGGTTTTCTAGGTCCATTTGAGTCAGACGTGCGTGCAAACCCGAGCAATAATCTTTTCATCCAAGGATTATGTAATTCCTCAACTTTTCTGTAAGCAAAATCTCTATCTGGACAGTCTGCATCAATCTACCAATCACATAATGTACAACGTCAAATCGTCAATAACAGAAATATATTTTATGGCAGTTGGTAATGGTATATTGATGATGAGAATGCTACGCTACCATCCCTCGAAGAAGTTGAACTTTTACGAGCACAAATCGACCTATCTTTATTTTAATGATTTAAAGTATACACAGTGATCACGTGAGACTGAGGTAAGGTGTGCTCTCATCCCATCCTCCCCAGACCCTACTGTGAGTGGGATTTTAGTGGGTATGTTTGTTTGTTACAGTGATTTCATGAGAAGCTAGCCATAACTTGACATTAGCTCTGTCTAGAGGAGGCAATTTTGATTCATTTATGAAGGATTCGATCCGGGTTATTTTTTCATTTTTTATTTTAACTCTAAACGAATCAAATGGGTAAATTAAATGAATACCTTAAAAAAAGAAACAGGCCAAGTGGGGGTCAACATTCGACGAAGCGTATTATCGCATAAAACCTCCTAAATTATTTTATTCAAGAAACTAGATTATTATTGGATAATATTAGTAATCATATTAGACACACCGATTACTTACAAAAAAAATCATATCATTTGGTCAATAAAGGTGTTTGGTGGTCAATCCACCTGGTTTGATTAGTAATTTTTTTGGAACCACTAGAACCAAGAACCGAAATAAATATTCCAATATCTGTTTGATCCAATCCAATAACTGAATTTAATTTATTTACTGAGGAATGATTATAAATGATGCTTTTAGCATTTTAGAAGGGCAAATATGATACTATGGAATTTAGAATGGTGTATATGAAATTACCCCTTTTAAGAGGTAGTAAGAATAACATTTTTAGACCACAATCAACAAAAATATAGTAAAGTAAAAAAAAAGAGGGAGGATGGCAGAAAAAGACTTATGCATGTGTGCCTATAAGTCAATAATAACACTTACAGGAGGTGCTCTTATCGGTGGAATGAAAGAGAAAGCTGAATGAAGTAACCGAACATCAGATGCAAGTCTATCTTCATGTGAGAGTACCAACGCCTCAAATGGAGCATCCATGGGTCCCGTTGCAAGTCTCCGTTTAAGAATGTTTATTTCCAGCTTCGATGGTAATAATAACATTCTTGTTACGGCCCTTACTTTTTCCTTCCCAATATGATTACACTCAACATCATTATTGACCTCCTTTTCCATTATCAAGTCAACAACCTCGTCCAGTATATGTGAATCCCATCTAGAAATTGAAAACAATAATCTCTCCATTAAAGAAGCAGTTGCTATGAACGATGTTTCTGCCGGTGAGAGATCAATCAATCGGGTAAATCCAAATGCTCCTTTTTTAAAGGAGGGCTCGTGTTTGTCTTGCTTAAATATGGATTCATAAATGTTTAGTGGGGAGAATATGTTAAAATGTTTCTGAAAAGATTCTCTCTTGATACCAAATTTTCCTCCTGACGAAAAGACGTCTAAGCTTCGCATAACTTCTTGGTATATTAATTTTGGAATCTGCAAACAAAATTAGTGATTAAAAATTTAATTGTGCCCTTATGTCTGACTGTAATCCAGACTGTGTACACTTGCTCTAGCACATGATCATGGCCAATTGGGTTTTCAACAGAATTTGTTTTTGAAAATAAAAACTCAGATTGAAGTAATTACCTTATATGTAATAGGGTTCTTAATCCCAGAGTAGTATACATCCTCCAATTCCCCAAACGGAGCTGGAAGAAGTGGATTTGGGATTTCTCCAAAATAGAAATATGAACTTCCTTCATTTCTCTCAAATAATTCAGGATGGTTACAAACCTGTCATCACAATGAAACATAATGATTTAAACAGGAATAGAAAATGGTGATAAATGTGTTCTGGAAAAGGGTAAGGAAAAAAAATTGCCTTTCTCAATTGGATGACAATATTCATCAAGTTCATAAACTTTTTCTCATTAAGTTGACCACGGTTGCTGTCAAACAACTCAGCAAGAGAAATTTTATTTTTTATAGCTTGGTAAAACGCTTGTTGCCGTGAACTCAATTTACAATGCACTGTAATTTCAGTCTTCCTAGTTAACTCGGAAACCACATCCTTCTTAACACGCCGCAACATGAAAGGCTTCAAAATTGCATGCTGGTGAAAATTTAAGAAAACAAAAAAAATAATTAAAGATAAAAGTATGGTGAAAATCTCATATAAATAGAAAAAATAGAATCTCATGGGACTAACAACAGATTACTTACCAGTCTACTAAGTTGGTGCTCATTTAAAGTCCCACCATGTTCAGCATGGTTTTCAATACTGATGCATACACAGTGAACCATGATCAGGGAGGCAGTTCTTGATTATTAATACTGTTGGAATATAAAGGAATACGAGTTTTAAAAATCAATATCCTACCCTTTAGAAAACCACTCATTAAATTGTTCATGGCTGTCAAATAGAGATGGCATGATAAAATGAAGGAGGGCCCACAACTCAGCCATGTTGTTTTGTACAGGAGTCCCAGTTAGTAATAGACGGTTTCTACAATTGAAACTGAGTAGTGTCTTCCATCTTATACTGTTAGCACAATTAAACAAAATACAGTGAGAAAAAGTAGCCAGAAAAAACTTGAACAAAATACACATGCGTGTATCACTTCAAATAAATTAGAAGTGGATCAGGTGGAAATTATGACCCATTTACTGATGAATGGGATGATTGTGGCTGTGCTATATATCTCAAACAGGTCAAATAAAAAAAGATAGCCAAAAAGGAAATAGGCGTAATGGGTAAAATGAGCTGAAAATCGCCTAAATTGTTTTATTCACAGATTTAGATTATTGCTGTAACAATATTATAATATTTATAACATGTTAATTATTTATATGAAATCTTAGAAGTGACAAAAAATAAATAGTGTTAGGCTGTTAGCAGGTCAACTCAACCAGACCCAGCCCATTTCAACCCGCCAACCTAATTTAAACCTTTACCTGGTTGAACTTTTGATTGCTTGAGCTTCATCCAAGACCATATACTGCCATTTCACACGTCTGAAATACTTTTCATCAGATACTAGGAGTTGATAGCTGGTAATAAGAATATGAAATCCAGCATCCCTATTGAGTCAAAATTAAGTGAATTCAGCATGTCTGGAATATATCGAAACATGGCACAATCTGAAAACTCGCATTTTAAACAACAAACAAGAAATTTGCAATTCTTTCTGATTTGTGAAAGCTGAAACAGTTAGGGGTGTTTGATTCTATGTGGTCAAAGGCACCAAAGGCGCTCGCCTATGCACCCAGGCGCAGCAATAACGCCTTGCGCCCATCCAGGTGCAAAAAACTTGAAAGAAAGACAAATTTTGCACTAGTAAAAAACAGTCTAAACTAGCCTAAAACATGTCTAAACAGCTAAAAATGGCCTGTTTATACTGTGCGTCTCGCTTAAAAAGGCCCTCGCTTTTTAAGCGCCTTGTGCCTAGACGCCAGGCTCACCCTTGCTCCTTGAATGCGCCTAGTGCCTTCAATTACCTAGGTCTGATTATTGTAAGAGCTGAAGTCTTGAATCTCCTAACGCATCTGAATAGGTCTACAGATTTAAGTGGTGACATCTAAAGCCTGAATGTAGAGCCATTCAGATTGTTTAAAGAGCAAACCGTAAGAAATTGTCTGAATGCATGTACTTGTCTAGTTTTGTTAAAAACAATTCATAAAATTTTAATATAAATATTTAATTAAAATAGAAAACATATCAAAATCAAATTTTAAAAAACAAATAAAAAGAGTAAAAAATGCACCCATTAGTGCCATGTTACTTTTGGCTTCGAAATGCAAGGTTAGAAGACAATATAGACTGTTTGGTTATTGATTTTCCCTACTTGCAAATTTATCTTCCCAACTGCACTTCATAATTTTCTACAAGTGGCTTCTCAGCTTGCTTATACAATAAGAATACGTAGAAAAAACAGCCAGCCTAACAAATAACGAGAAAATATGGTTGACTACATTAGTAGATTGCAATCAGCAATTGACTTGCATATGTACGGTTGACTCAAACTCTCAAAGTAAACGATATAACATGAAAGCGTAAGCATTTGTGTTTAGAGGAAGCCTAAAGGTTCACACCTTTTAAGAGAAATAATAAATTTTAGCACTGTTTTATAACATAACTTATCACAAAGAGAAACAAAAAAGCTTGATGTAAATATATAAAGAAAACGAAGAACCATGGTGACAGATGAGTACCTACGATAAAGTCGCTTTGGATTTATGTTTTTCCTAAGTATCGTCCGTTCCTGAATACCACCCCAATAAGGGAGTGTTTTTAGGTCAGGGCAGAATCGTCCTATTTCATCAGCCCAGTTGTTCAAGACAGAGGTAGGTGCAACAACCAGAAATGGGCCCCATATATTTTTCTCCTGCAAAAGAACATAATCATTGCATGTTATTACAACTAAAACCGTAGAGAACCGAGGTAAAGGTGACAACTTTTCAACCCATGTATTATGAATGGTCGATCTTAGTTGTTTTATCTCAAATGGGTTAAATAAAGAACTACAGCTAAAAGGAGAACAGGTCAAACGCGTTGAAAATCACCCAGAGTCTATTTTTTAATGCAAACAACCTTCTAAAATAGTTTTATTCAAAGATTCAGATTATTATTGCAATGATACCTTTTCTGTAGTCATAATTGGCACATCAGTAATTTATAATATTGAAAAAAAACAGACAAGAAGTGTTAACTGGTCAACCCAACCAGCCCGTTTCAAAAAATATGCCCCCATTTACCAACATGCCCATCTGGCCACCAATAATAAGAGTTTCAGGTAGTTTACTTACTTCAGCCAAATGAGCCAAGAACGCCATTGCTTGAATAGTCTTCCCAAGGCCCATCTCATCAGCAAGAATACCATTTAGACCCTTTAAGACAACAGTCAATAGCTCAACATAACTATAGGAAAGAAGGATAAAAATAGAAAAAAAATAGTCCATATGGGACCACTTTATTACCTGCTCATAGCAGTTCACCAGCCACTGGAGACCTTTTAGCTGATACTCTTTCAGAGACCCTTTAAATAATTCAGGTGTTTGTACCGAAGAGGCTACCGGCATAGTTGACCTGAAATAATTTAGAACATGTGCCCATTTAAGTAAATGAATTCCTGTAAGAATATAGGGGGGGTTTGGTTTGTAATTAAGAATCACTATGGATATGGGTTAATTAATAGGATGAAATTGGAATGGGAATAGATTTCTAGACCAAACCCCTTGAGTTTAGAATATGCCTAATTATATGGGTATGATATCCATTTTTAAAAGTAAAGCCCATTAATCAACCATTTCTATTATGAATAAAAAAATAAAAATCATTCCCATACCCATAAACCAAACACTACCTTACAACATGTACACACTAAAAATTGGAAGGAAAAAACATACGGGTGCAATAAATCCATGTTGCTAGATCCGGCGACTGAAGAATCATGTTGTTCAAGGTCCTCAACACCTGAAGCTTGGCGCAATTTTGAACATTCATCATCAAAATCACTCGTGATCTTTTTTTGTTTGAAAACTGCATCTTGGGCTGCTTTCAGAGCCTCCATTTTCATCTGGGCCTCTTCAGGATCTTCTTCAATTGCAACAGCTTCTGAAGAACTCATGATTCCTTCTTGATCAATAGTTTTATCATTTTCAAGTAAGGTTTCAGGTGGTTGGGAAGATGACTTGTTCTGCATGAAGTGACCATAAAGTTCTGTTTGAGATAATAAAAAGTTTAATCTCTGTTGCTGGCGTTTGGCTTCACGAAGCTCCTGTTCACGTTTCAAAGCTTCAGCAGCTTCTTTTTCTTCTCTTTTCCTAATCTCAGCCTGAATGACGGATTGAATACAAGTGAAATCATTCCCCAAGCAAAAAAGTTACTACGAAAATGATTTTTTTCTCCAAGTATGTTATATGTGAACATCGCAAGTATAAGCGGCAGATTAGGGTCGGTCTATAAGAAACAAAGACAAAAACAAGAAAAAATGTGTAGATACATCTTAAGATAGACAATAATTCTTGGTTGAACGTTCTTTTGTCTCCTATAAGCACTCGACATGAAGATTCATAAAGTTGTTAACTCCCCAACAATGATGATGAAAGAAGTAGATGTTAGTAGTTAGCAAGCAACGCAAAGAGTATATCGTTTAATCAACCAAACAACCGTAAGTCAATGAACAGTGAAAAAGGTTAATTTTGTATCTTTTATATCGGATGAAAAGACGACGTTTATTTCTTTTAAGTAAATACACCGTACACATATAAAAGGTGACAAATCAGCAAAATTTAGAGTAAAAAAACAGTTTTCACTTTTTTTTATCAGATTCATGAAGGCAGTTACATCCAATAAATTTAGAGTTAAAAATATATTACCATCTCTTTATCCACTCTTTTCCAAAACACCAGCATATCTCTTGCAAGTTTTCGTGTGCGAATTGAAGCACCCCTCATTAACTTAAGTGATCTGCTCACCTTCATTTTTACCTGGAAGAGAGAACAAAACTTAAGCATGCAAATTTCCAAATGAAAATAATATCTGAAGTCTAAAAAGCTAGCACTTGAAACTATATTACTGAATTTTGAGTAACACGTGTAGAAACAATAAAATATGATAACATAAAATTACCTCTCTTTGGCAGTTCTCAGAAAACCTCTTTGCATCAGTTAATTGCTTTCTATGAAAGTTGATAAAGAATCTGTGATGTTTTGGTACGTCTTTTCTGACCATACTCACCCAATATTTATCAACTCTATCCATCTCCTCTTTCTCAACTACAGATAGATCGTTCTTCTCATTTTGCTTCTTAGGTAGACTACGCTCGATAATCTGGTAATCATATTATTCAAGAAATATAAGTCATCAAATCCCAATGAACCATAGAGGTCAACGTCTAGAGACAAAATACAAACCTCATATGTGTCACCTTTCTCTAACACCTTCACATAGTGCACCTGCAGCACTCCACTTTCTGACATGATAAACCGCCTAAAATTGCCAGCTGCACCCTCTGGAGCAGAATACGAATCCAATGCAGCATCACTGACTTTAAGACTGAACTTTTGTGAGGAGTTATTTGATGTTTTGGAACTTAATCTTGCCCAAAGAGATTCATAATGTGGTTTGGGCTCACCCATTCCTGATCCACTTCTGGGCCCAAACCTCTTGTCAGCTGACATCATTGAAGCTAACGAGCCCAAATCAAGGGTGCCTGTAAGATAAAACTCCTCCACTCGAATATCTGATGTTTTAGGCAAGTTTAATGAGCTGGCTAGCATTTCATAAGTTGGAGGAATCTTGTAACTGACACCATCCCCAATATCCAAATAAGGAGGTTCATAAACTGACCTGAAGATTAAGGTAAACAACTTAGACATGGTGCACTATCTGAGTACCCTAGCAATCACTTAGAAGGTGTTCGGATTTACGTTTTGAAAGCAACTATGTGATATAGAATAATCATAATTTAATAATCAACTACAAAACTACAATTCAAACAACACAAACCTATCCAAGCGATACTCTGGAGAAAAATCTGCCTCTTTGTAAGGCCCTACATTTTGAGGTACCGTGTCAATCTTGTGTGCTCCCGGGCGGCCATTCCCCAATTTATGATCCTTTGATCCAATACCACCCTTGCTGCCAAACATCCCATTTCGTGTGGAAGCAGAAGATGGCAAATTATTATGTTTCTGCCTTCTTTTGTACTTATGAACATGCTCACCAAGCATTGCTCTATATCTCTCCTCAGAAACATACTCATCATAACTGCCATCCTGGTCCTCATCACTGCTATACATATTTCTCCTCTTTCTCTTTTCCAACATCATTCCATTATTTCGGTCTGTCATTGGCACACCTGCTAAAAGCTAAACCATTAACTTCAATATGCCCATTTAACCTACTCTTTACCAATCCTAATCATTCCATGACTAGATACAAAATAACTAAGTCAATCTACAGCTAGTTCGCTTGTTTCAAACCTGTAATCAACTAATTGTAATGTAAATTTCGTGAAAACCTACCTCGGCTACCTCTGCTCTCACCTTGACTACTATTCGCATAATAATCAAACTCGTCACCTTGAGGTAGTTGAAATTTCGTCAGAGACTACAAACACACAACGAAATAAGGTAATTGCATACATACGCGCCATAATTACGTGAAAAAAACTAAACAATAACGAAATCACAGAAAACCTAATTTCCAGTCTAGTAAATCATCCGGTAACGATTCGATAAAACGGAAAAATTCAATCGCGAAAGTTGCGAACGAGAATTTGAAGAGGAATACAGATATATACCTCGAGATTGAAGAGATTTGAATAGTTATACGAGTTCCTGGGATGGCGATCTGAGTCCATAAGGTGTCGGCGAGCGGCAATCTGAAGAAACAGAGAAGTGAAACCGTAGGTATGTGAAGAGAATGATGAATTTTATTTGAGAATAGAGAGAGAGAAATAGAAACCCTAGGCCTGTTGGAGAAGAAGGCGGAAGGGGTGCGCAGGATAAGAAATTACAGGCGTAGAGGTGAATAGACATGGTTGTTTGATTAAGGGCGTGGTGCTAATGTGAGCGGGTGGTGGGTATGGGTTGATAACGTGAGCCTGGGTATTTCCTTCCGAACAACTTCTCAGCCTCTCTGTACAGGACTTTCTCAAATCGGAGATGGTTGGGATTAGTTAAGCTGCAGTCAGGTCCCACTGTAAATGATTTGAGGTTAATCGCATATTTTATCCTACCTGGCCATGTGTTAGATTATTATTTTAATTTAGGTTTTGTTAAAGGGACTTGTAAAATTGCATTAAATATAATCCTAAAATAGTGTAGAAAAAGTCTTCCTTTCAAACGAACATGAACAGGTTTTGTTTGTCTTAATTCGATTAATTTTAACCGAACAAATAACAAACATGGATATTTAAGCGAACATAATTTCTTGTTTATGTCTTCGTAAAGAAAAATAAATGTATTTGTGTCTGTTTATGTTTGTTTATTAATATTCTAAATTAACAGTTTATGAACACAAACCAACATGTAGTAGCATATAGTTATTGATTCCACAATTAAAGTTTATATTTTAAATTAAAAGTAAGGGATATCAAAATTAAAGTTTAAATATTATCATCACTATATTTGATTCCACAATATCTAACATCTGAATAAAGGGGAGGTTACGGGCTCAAACCTTAACAATGTAATAGTTTAGAATTATTGATTTAAGATATACCAAAACTAACATTTATGGTTAAAAAAAATCTAACATTTAAATAATAAGTAGTAGACTTTAATTTAAAGTATAAATGCCTTTAGTTGATTGGTGATGCAAAAAGCTAAAAGCTGAAAAGTAAAGTGATGCTCTAATTAGTAGATTATTGAACATTAGAATTTAAAATTTTAGTGGGTTAACGTAATGTTTTTAGAACCGGATCGGATAGTGAACCGGCCATCTTAAAGGTCCACTAGTCGGACCGGTCCTAGTCAAGCTCTTTTTCATGGACGCTAATTTTTTTCAGGGCTTGACGCGGCATTGCGTCTACTTTGATTTAAATTCTTTAATGAATTTGTCAAATGTCAGCCGAGTCGTGTTTCCGCCACAACGCGCCAGACATAACACTTGTTATTATTAGATAGAAAAAACTAAAAAAAGGCCCATTATATGTAGTAAGTGATATAATATTAAAGTAAGATAAGGCTAAATGTTTGATGATATGTGGACTTTCATGTTGACTGGTGATGATAAGGTCAATAATATAAGTGTGGTGAATGATTAAGTCATTAAGACGTAATATTGATTGTGAAAACCTAATTTCACTTTGGAACAATGTTTCTGAACTATTAATCGTATTTAGATGATAAGTTAGGTTTGTTAGCTAGTTTTGTTAACAAAATTATGTTTTTTTTTCTATTTACCACCTATTCATGCTTCAATATGTAATATTATTGTTTATATGGAAAAACTCAATGAGGACAGAAATATAAAATAGTTGGAAATATCCATTTCTGTTTACGTTCAAATATTTATTATTACAAATAACTGGTTATGTCACATATCATAAAAATGTATAATCCTAATATATATTTTTCGCTTATTTTTCTCTCAACTATTTAATATTTCCCTTTTCATTTATTTTTTCACTTATTACTAAATTTTTAATATTTGCTTTATTTAACCCATATATACACGGGTTTCTAATTTATAAAGTACCTTTATTTTTGCTTGGTATATAGTAGATGGATTTTCTTTGGAATCTCTTTTGAGTTTTTGGTTTGGGCTAATCATTGGGTTACGGTTCTAGACCAAGTGACCAACAAGTATTAGCTCTGTTGGGCTTATATGTTCTCTCTCTATTTGAGGGAGGGTCCACTAATAAAGAAAGGGGTTTTAAAAGTAAGGTTGTTTAACTAACTCATAAACACTTTGACAATCAAGCTAAAGATGGTTAGTCGTTTGCCGACTTGAATAATTTTTCATTCTTGATTTTCCTTATAAAAACGTATAAAACTATCAAAATCGAAAAAACAAGTCAATTCATTGAGCCATTAGCTGGTTCGAGTTTCATACGAGTGGATTTATGCTCCAACACACCCATTAAAACGAGCATAAGGTAGGAAGTGGAATTCATGTTGACTTGGATTATCTGAAAACCGCGTAATCACTTTCAGACTAAATTATTTCGTTGGTATACACGAATATTTAATCGGATAAGAAACAAAGATTTAAGAACGAAAATGTAAAATCTGTTAGGATCTCTGTGTCTGAAACTGACCAAGTTGACTTTTATTTATAGGGTTGAATCGATGCAATGAAATGTCATGACTGTTGAATGAAAACTGTCACAACCGTCAACTGTTTGGAAATTTCCTTAACCGCTGCTTCAACTTGGTCCATATAACCAAATTTTGTACCGATGACCAAATTAGGCCTGAGTGACCAAGTTTGGTAAAATTACCATTTAAGCAACTTTTTACAATTTTAACCCCAGTCAGAGGCGTTGCCTCTTGGACCCTACTAGGGGATGTCGCCTCTAGGACTCTGCTAATCTGGGCCGCTGCCCCCGAACCCCGTTGTTCCGTGGGCTTCCTTGAAACAACAAAGTGTCTTTAGCACCGGAAATCACAAGATTCTCGAACAAGTGTTCACTCCACATTTACCAACTTGTTTGATGTTTCATTATAACTTCTCATTTGGCCATTAAGTAAATTTAACTCCACACAATAACTAGATGACATTAAAATCATCAACACATTACCTTGTTATATCATATATGCCTTCCCATTTTTACAACTAATGTAGTGGAAATTACAAAATATTTCTAATTAATATGTACAATTTAATTACTTGATGGCTTTTAATGGCTCCATTCATACAATAGATATTGTCATAAAAAGTTAACTGATTTTTGAAATATTCTTTGGCCAGGAGTTAATATTGCCAAAGGGTCATACATAAATTTCTTTCTAGCAAAAACTTCCCATTGACTACCAAAATGTTTTTTCCATTCTTCTTGTGTGTTGTAATGTGGCAGATACTGTTTGGTTTCGAGGTTAGCGGTTTCACACACTTCTAGAATCTTTTTGTTTTGGCTTAGGATGTTTTCTAAGTTGTCTGATCCTGTTGAAGATGGCATTGCTGATGATAGAAATGCCACCAAGTAGAACACATTCTCCTTTGGTGTCACCATTGATGTTTTAGTGTTCCACCTACAAGAAAGTAGACAAACAATCAAAATTATTAAGTTTTGGATTGTTATATATAACCTTTTTAATAATCAGGTTTTGTTCGGGTTGATCTGTTTAACTCGTTAATTATGTTCGAGTTGACATGTTTAAGTTTAACCACTTTAAATAAAAGATCAACCAGTCAACGTTTTTACGACCGGTATAACCCATTTATTACAACCCTCCAACCTGTTAACATGTTTACAACCTGATTACAGCCCGTTTGACTTGTTTAGATAAATGATTTAAACGGGACGTGTCCTGTTTATGTAATTGTCTATTACCTTGACTTGTCAACCGGGTAGATGAGTATTGGTCCACTGCTGGTATCAGTTAGAATTTTCCCAAAAACTTCATCAGCAAATTTGTGTATTTTGCTTTTGGGAACAAGAAGATTTAGCCATGGATGAGGCACATCCCATAACCCCTTTTCTTGCAGTTTCAATTCAGAAACATGAACTCTATCCAAAAACTCCACATAAGACACTTCTGATATGAAGAGTGTGAACTCGTTGTAATTCAATTTTGATAATAAGCTTTCAACAGTCTGCATATAAACAAAAACAGATCACAATTGTTTAACAATGAGTAGACTCGGGTTATGCTTTATTTCTAACGGGTCAAACACGTAAAATGATTAAAAAAAGAAATAGATTAAAAGGAGATTGGTAGAACATGTTAAAAGTTAACCAAAATATACTTTTAATGCATAAAACCTCATGCATCGTTTTTATTAAGTAAATAATTTAATTAAAATAATATTATTTTGTAATCATATGAAAATACTTACTATTCATATAAAATTGCTATAAACCAAACTTAATGGGTAGTCTAGAGGAAGCCAATTCAACCTATTTATTTATTAACCGATCGACCAGGGATTGTTTTATTTTTAACGGGTCAAAACGATAAAACAAAAAATAGCCAATAAAGAAACGGGTCAAATAGTTGAAAGTTTTCCTATTTAACATATAAAACCTCATAAATCAGTTTTGCTTAAAAATAGTACTTTTATTGAAATCATATAATTTGGTGATCATATTTGACAAGACAGTTCTTTAAATAAAAATTTAAACTTTCAAGAATATTATTTTGACCCGTACTAAGAATATCCGTTTGACCCGTTACCCAAACGTACCCGAGTGACCGAGTCCCAGCCAGTACATTGTCATTTTCGTCTATCGTTTTATTTTAAAAAATCACCTGATCAATGGTGTGAATATCTTCCTGCTTAAAATACTTGGCAATTTCCAGGCAAAAAATGGTTTTTCCTTCAGAAACAAACTGTCTAGGCTGAACCGGATCTTTATTTTTAAAAGATGATCTCCAATTATTAAGGAGTCCGGTTCTATTGATCAAAACAAGCCCTTCCACATAATCAAATGAACTATTGGAAGATATTAGTTGTTCTTGATCTTTTGTAAATGTTGCAAAATCCAAGTAAAGAACTTTAATCCATTTGACCTGGTCAAAATTGTCAAAATCAAGAGATCAGATTAAAGATTTTCACAACCCAATTTGGATATTAAGATCAAGAACAGAAATTTATAATCTTTTTACCATTTCCGGGGCTGGTTCGAGTGAAATATGAGCTCGCGTAATTATCCCAAATTGCCCAAGTCCTCCAAGAACACCATGAAATAAATCAGAATTTGTTTCTTCTGTACATGTTACTACTTCTCCTGTCCCTGAATTTTTTCAAGTTAAATAAATCTTTATTATTGATATGATTTTTGGTTAATCTTACTATCATACCCTTCAAGAATAGTCTTTATCGGATATTCGGATAATACCGTTAATCTGCCCAACACAAACTGCGTTTCATGAGTTTACTGATAACATGTTAAAAATAATTAAAAATAATTATAATAATACCATTTGTTCCAAAAACTATAGTAGTACTTTCTCATTAGTTGGTCCCACAAATAAAGTATGTTATTTTTTTAACAGCGAACATTGAATGTTGTGACGTCGCACCCCCTGTCACATGGGAGAGCCTCGTCCAACTCCGGTCAATATGTTGTCTTAACCGCGCCCACTTGACGTCAGAGTTGGAGAGCATCCAAGAAAAAATCTCACCCAATACGGCCCCTTGCGGGCCCACAAATGTTGTCTTAACCGGGCCACAAATAAAGTATGTAACACGACAGTTTGTTAGTTTGTCATCATGACATATTGACATTGCCCATTCATGTAACACCTTTTTAGCTTAGAAAAATATATATACTTTTAACAAATTAAAAAAAAAATCAACTGACATAAGGATAATTTTTATGGAAGTACCTGTAACAACTTGTAACTGGTATACATTATTGATCTGAGGTCCATGTCGAAAAGCTTGACCGCTAACTCCAGCATTAGATAAAGTACCACCAACGGTTAAATGAAGATAATCTGTCCATGATTTTGGGGCAAACCCGTGTTTTAAACTCTCATGCAAAATATTAATCCAAAGTTCACCGGCTGAAACATCAACAAAAAATGTATTTGTGTTCGCGTTAATATGAAATTGCATTTTTTGAGATTGCGCGAGTGATTCCATGCTTATGACCACTCCTTGATGAGTTTGGGCTTGGCCTTCAAGTGAGTGACCATGACCACGTGGTGCAATGGTTAACTCGGACGTGGGTCCCATTTGGAATATGTAGTTTACGATAGTTGAGATATCGGAAACTGACTTCGGATATAGAACCGCTAGTGGGAGGAAACGGTATCTATTGCCAAAATCTTTGGATGCATGGTGGATGTTGTGGAAACTAAGATCACCATCAAGTTTTAGTTTTTGCATTAATGAAGTGATGATTTCATGGTTAGGAAGATATGTTGTAGAAGAGATTTTGTGTTTGTCAAAAGTGTAGCCCAATATGAGGGCTATGAGAATCTTGATAACAAGATTAGAATGTCTAAGCATGTTGTGTGCGTGGTTGGCGGCCGCGGGTGGTGGTGGTTGGTGACAAAGAGAAGGAGGTGGTTAGGGGTTGTGTTAAGAAAGGAGATGGTGTTTGGAACCAATGAGAAAGAGAGGTGTTTGAGAGCTTTATAAAGAGGAATGAGATATGATGTATGATGCACTTGTCAAAGCTATCTTTTTATGCATAGTAATTCACCATGCAAACCTAACAAATTTGGACCCAAATTAACGATTTCTAAAGGGGCATTGGATGCGTGTTTTGACTGTCATAATGATATATAATAAGTTAATAACTAACCTTAGTTATGATTATTTAATATATTCGGTAAGTGTCACTCGACGACTGTTGAATACATAATTAAAAAAAAGTATTGGTTACATAACGCATAAAACAAACTTACTGGTGTTTATAACGACGATATTGAATATATAGATAATCAAAACTTGATAACTAAAATTGAAATAAATATATAATCATCTCCACAATAAGCTTTTTAACACTTATATTTAAATACAATGTAAGTCATACTTTTGTAGACATGCGAGATTGATTTCTTTTCTCTGTCGACAATAATTAAAATTTAAAAGAAAACTTATTTTTTACGAGGAAAATTTAGACAAATTCAGTTGGTTCGCTCAACTTTTTCATATAATATCAGTTTTTGTATATGTTTCAAATATTCGAGTATGTTGAGTTACTTTTGTGGCAAAAGGTTGTGTTAGTTATTGAAACCAACTTTTCACATGATATATGTATAAAAGTGATTTTGAATCTACAAGCAATAGCAAAAGGTTTGGCAAATCCTAGTTCACTTATCTTTTAGTTGCCGACTTTTGAAAACTTTCCCGGTTTTTACGGTTTTCTATGGACAATATGTATGGTGACTCGTTTCCTTTTGGTTAACACTCATTCGTTAAAAAATAATAATTAATAGTAAAAAATTAAACAAATCAAATTCTTTTATTCATAATCCTAAATTAGGAAACATGTTATGCATCTTTTTCACATTTTATCAACGACATGTCGTCGGCTATGGTCAAGCGAGAAATGGTGAAACTTTTTGGCGCTCATACTGCAGTGGTCTCGACAACATGTCGTCAAGATTGATAATAATTATTTTTTAACTGGTCTTTAACCTTTGCCGATGGGATCATCATCGACGACATGTCGTCGAGAAAGGTTAACGAATCTGCCTAAAGTTCTAGTAGTGTGTTTAAAATTGATTTTGTATCAAACGTTCATCGATTCACCCTAAAACTATTTGTGATGTGTGATAAAATGTGAAAAGGGTAAAAAAAATGGGGCTGGGACCGTCGCCGCCGACATGTCGTCGTTTTTGGGTACCCTATCTCAACGACATATGTCGTCGAGATTGCTTCGACGAAACTGCTTAAAGTCCTAGTAGTGACAGGGATCTGTTAAAGTCGTATAATTTATGAACACTTATATATGTTATTATAAATGTGATTCACAAGATAACTTTTAACCGCGTCTCTTTTTCTTTCCCAGTACATTTTATTACTTTAATGCACTATCTATGCATAAGTGTTTATCCGGTTCTAGCAATTATCTACTACTTTTTCTATATTTAACACGCCGGCCCTGAGAATGAGGTTTAATTTTAGAAAAAAGGTTTAATTTAGGAAAAAGCTTTAATTATTCTAAATTTACTTAAAAATATAACGGTTGAAAGCGGTGGATGGCGATCACTCTGTCGTAACTTTTCTTCCTCCGCCGTATGGTGGTTTTAATAGAGAGACAAACAGGAAGACACGCAAAGACAGACGTGGGAAGAAAATAGTTGTAACACGTAACAAAAGAATTGTCCAATAGGAGCCAACTACTATTCGTAACAAGTTCTCTTTTAAAGCTTTTTTGTAATTTGTAATGAGAAGCGGAAAAAAAAGAACATAATAATATAAATTTTCTATAAAAAGATCTTATATGTTAATATTATTTAGTAACGATTTACTCATAGTGGACTCGATGATCAATCTCACCAATCAAGTTTTAACAGTTGTGTATTATAAAAAAACGGAATGAGTCACTATTACATATTGCCCATATAAAGATCATAAAATCTGAAAAAGTTTTCAAAAAGTTGGCAAATAATATATGCACTTATTTTAGTAAATTGGTCAAATACGTACATAATCACAACGTAACTTAGAATTTCACGTAACTATACGTGGTATTTAGATTATATGTTAATATTTTTATTATCAAAATAAGAAATACATTTTAGTATGATCATGTATTTATTAACAAAATATAACACAATATGTTAGCCTCTTTTTTCATTAATATTATATAAAATAAGAGTACTAACCAGACACTTTATTTTGGACTAAACAAAGAGAGTATATATACATACTAGATTTAAAAATAAATTGATAAAAAATAGTATAATAAGTAAAAAATGTGCTATATTTTTAATGTCATTATGGTTGGTGATCTAGTGGTAGAAAAAAAAATAATAACACCAAAGTTTGAGTAGATCATGAGTTCAAGTCTCACTCTCACAGAAATAAAAAAATTTGTTTTTCGTTGTTTTTTTTTTGAAAAATATCCAATATTACTTTCAGAAAACTAAAAAAAATTATAATAAATGCTAGAGTTTTAAAAAGATTTTAAAGATACCAAGTTAGTTTGTATGAATTATGATAATAATAATAGTATTAATAATGATTATGATAAAAAGAACCTGAAAAAAAAAGAATAAAAAAAATCAATGTTACTTAGATGAGTGATAATAAGATTCCTTTCCGTTTACTTAAAACATGTACCTATTTGTTATGTGGTTCCAATTTTAGTCAAACAAGTTATGTTGGTCTCAAAGATGCTTTTTGAGATATTTTCAGTTACTTTCCATTCCATACGTTATAGCATATAAATAGGACCAACAAAATTCCTAGAATACTCTTTTTTTTTAATTATTTGATATCTCGATAGCTTATTATGTACATGTTAGTGTTAATTAAGTAGAGTATCGTTAGTTTCATTCACAAGTGTCATGTAGGGGTGTAAACGAGCCGAGCTCAAACTTACCGATGAGCTCGAGTTCGGCTCTATTCGAGATCTATTTCTAAAGCTCGAGCTCGGCTCTATTCGAGCTCTATTTCTAGAGTTTGGGTTCGACCCGTGAGTAGTTTTTCAATATCAAGCTCGGCTAAAACCTATGTATTATATGGGTTGAATAAAGACAATTTGTTGTAAACTAGCAATTTTTCTGAAGATTTGTATGGTAGATGTTATTGGTGAAATAGTTATTTTAAAAAAATATTTAATAAAAAGAATGAAAGAAATGCTCAATTTATAAAAATATTTTATGAACAAAACATATTTTTTAAATAAAAAACGTTTTATAAAGATAATTATAGAAATCATTATTATTTAATAATAGAGAGATAGGCGGGAAATAAAAAAATTTAAAGAAATTTGTATAATTAATCTCTCATTGTTACTAAATAGGAGAGATTATTTTTGTAGACATTTTATTGTAATTTTATATATAACATTATATACATTATTAAGATTTTTTTATCATAATTTTAGATATACTAATTATTATTTTATAAATATATATTTAATATATTATTTAAAAAAATTATATAAATATTAGGCTCGCGAGCCGGGTCGAGCTCGATAAATAAAGCTCGGGCTCGTTTATTAAACAAACTTATTTTTAGGTTTGAGCGCGCTCGAGCTCAAGCTCGTTTAAGCTCAGCTCGATTTTGTAACATTCAAAATTTTATAATATCGAGAGCGGGCTTTAACATTTGAGAACTGTGGGACTAGATGAGCCCTCGTGAGCCGAGATCGAGTGTAAGGCCCCAAACGGAGGCCTCACTCGTTGGATTTACTAATTCACAAACAGTTATTAAACTTGAATATCAAATAACGCAGCGAAAAATTTCATTCAAACATAAGGTCAACCTTGTTTAAACATGCGGAAGCGTAAACCTTGTCTAAAACATAAATACATCGTAACTAAATCATAACAGGATGCCAGTCTTCATGATCAGCCGGGTAACTCATCTCGCCAGCCAAGCATCCTCGTCCATCCTCATAACCTGTTTTAACCTGAATGTGCATACTAACAGTCAGCTACGCTGGTGAGTTCAAGTTTTCATTCGACTTAAGAAATGGTTCATCATTCAATAATTCAATAGGGTTTAACATCATGTGTAAGAAAACAGGGCCTTTCGTTCATCATTAAAAACATTTAAACATTTTATCATCATCATAAACACCGTTGAACGGATCGTTCGTTTAAAACATTTAACATTCATTTAAGTCATACATTATTATCCAAATTTGTGTTACCATTCGTTCCGTCATTTAGTATTGTATTGCCCATAAGGCTTAACTGCACGAAGACCGATAATACAATACATTCCGTCAATTCCCTATTGTATTGCCCCTAAGGCTTAACTGCACGAAAACCGACAATACAATACATTTCGTCAATTCCCTATTGTATTGCCCCTAAGGCTTAACTGCACGAAGACCGACAATATAATACATTCCGTCAATTCCCTTTTGTATTGCCCCCGAGGCTTAACTGCATGAGGACCGACAATACTCATTTAGTTGCCCCTATGGCTCCCATGTCCATAAACCGACAACTTCCATCGACGGCTATGGCTCACGGCCATAACACCGTCGGATCATAATTTAACCTTCGTAAGGTCACGTTAACCCCTGAGTAACCGTCGTTACTCCCTTACCAGTTGTACAACATCATAACCATTGACATGCAACCAAGACACTGCCCCTGTTGTTCTTATGGCAACTATGGCTAGCCGTCCATAATCTACCACAAGGCTGGGAATTACATTCCCAGACTTCATTCATCAATTCCATTCATTCGACAGATTAGATTTATAATGACTTCTTTAAAACCTTTGCCCTTTCTTTTCTTTTCATAAAGCATTTCATTCATTTTCAAAACTCTTTACTTTCAGTTTAAACCATTTCTTTATAAACATTTCATTCGTAAACATTTCATTCATAAAACTTTCCCTTCATAAACCGTTCATTCCAAATCATTTCATTTCATAAACATAGTTTCATAAGCATCATTTCGTAAACATCGTTTCGTATAACCTCGTTTCGTAAAAATCGTTTCGTAAACATCGTTTCGTAAAACATCATTTCGTAAAACATCATTTCGTATGTATGCACACCAGCCCAACAACATTATTTAAAACATTTAAAAGAGGGCTTCTAGAACTCACCTGATAAGCTAATCTGGGTTGTCCTAAACAAAGGTCCCACAACATCACTTCTGATATGAATTGATTAGTTAAATACACATCAGACCAAATCCCGACTCTAACGGTTTAACCTTCTAAACATAGTGACTTTACCTAAACAGCCTGATGCCTGCGCACTTAGCAAGTGCGAAGGGCCTTGTTCTTGCGTACTTAATAAGTGCGCAAACTTTGCTTCATGTGTACTTGATAAGTACGCAGGACCCTCTTCATGCGTACTTGATAAGTACGCAGGATCTGCTTCCCCGCAAAACCCCTAACTTTCGCATTCGGGTCTGATCACGTCAAGATCCCGAACTTGTTTACATTCAAAACGTTTGCTTTTCATTATGGAACTAAAATCTATGTTTTTCTTCCAGTTTCATCCGTAAAAACGTCACATTTTCATCCAAAACCCGAAAAATCAAAAACGAATAAAAACTCAGATCTAGGTTGGATCGTTACCTGTATCGAGCTTCTGATTCGGAGGTTCTTCTCACGATGGAGCAACACACTTCTCCAATCTCGGGTCGATCCGCCAACTTTATCTCTCTACGGTTTCTCTCTATAGAACTTGCAAATGAGAGAATGGTGGAGTGACTTAGGCTATTTACAGGGGAGGCTCCCCTATGTTCGCCCCTTCAAGCCCACCGGCCCATCCTGCCCGGCCCGTCATGCCTCGTTCGTTTATTCCGTTATTATAACTATCGTTTTATTTTTGTGATGTTACATCAGGCCTGAGGTGGAGGAGGAGCCTTCAAGACTCCAACCCTCCTTCCCCACACCCCTTTTTCACTTCATCTTCTTCCCCTATTTTAAAGAGAGAAATACCTACAGAGAGAAAGTGTCAGTTTTTACTTAAAGATCGATCCATACTTCATGCGGTTAACTTTTATCATAACAAACAAAAGAATTTGTTATTACACACCAAAAAGAATTTGTTATTACACACCAAGATAGACATTGTGTGGCTTTGTTTTGAAACATCCAAAATAAAAGTTAATTCATGTCTTATACCTAATTATTGATTTTATTTATGTTTTCCATACATCTATATCTATACTACTATATAATAGGGATTAAAAGGATGTGAATGTATTTTCTTAGAAAAATTAAGACACATTGTACATTTTTTGTTGCATAATGTATACATTGGCAATGCCATATAAATGTACAATTACATTTTAACCCCTCTCCATAACTTTACAATTAAACACCCCATTAAATTCTAACTCAACAATCTAATTAAAGTCCAATTAAAGCTTTATTTGGAAAAAAAATAATAAGAACCATATTTTAATAGTATATTTATTTTTAAATGAATTGTAATTTTCTTTTATAATTTTTAAAATATAATATTTAACAAAATATCAACTGTACCATTATGACGTACCTATTTTTATCTACGTTTCGACATAAATCTTATTCAAAACCGAGCTTTCGTAATAAAGTACAAGTCGTTGAAGCACGAACTTATATGTGACATCCGGCAATTTCAGGTTAACCCCGTTAACTCAAACCTTGTTAGTTCAAACATTATTTGTTACAAACTCAGTTATCTCAGTTAGTCACGCGTACATTGCATTTAATTAGGTTAATTAAATGTGTCAGTCAGTTCACACACAGCGGATCGCACTCGAGTCTAACCCGGAACGTTGGTGATTAATCGAAATTAACATTACGAACATTTAATAATTTATATTTAATATAAATTATGAGTTTTATATGATTTATATGGGATTACGTGAATTGTATGAATGTTATTGTTTTCGTACGTGTTTATCGTGTGTAAAGCGTAATTAGTATTTTTATAAAAGGTAGTGTTTTTATAAAAATAAAAATCGAAAGTTTTAAGTATTAAATAAGTGTTATTTAATTAATTAGAGTTTATGGACCTTTAGAAAGCCCGTAGCCCAACTTAAAACCCATGAATACAATTAAGGATATATATAAACTTTATAAAAAAAAAATTAAAACCCTAACCTTGTTTGCTCCTTGTTGCCGTCGCGACTTCAATCTTCACCCTCACCATTCGGCCGAACCTTCAATCAACCCAACACACCTCAATCGAGCCCCGATCGTGAATCCGGAAGTAGATACGAGCTAGTCTAGGCGTTTCTAACGTTTATACGTAAGTCGTTTCATCTAAATCCGTTGTTATTTCATTATTATTTTTGAGATCGAAACCCTAGATTATCCAAACTTGATGATTTTGAAATATGATAATAAATTAGTTAATTGTTTGATATTGTGGCATCGTATTGATGATTTTATGAACGTATATGAAACCCTCGTTGTCATACGATGTGAAAATTGAATATTGTTGATTATGTGATGTATAGGAATCGCATGCTAGACGTGGATTATGATTAATATAGTTGTAGTTATATTAGTTGAAAGATTTGGGATTGATTAGACGTGTTAATTGTGCGAATAAAGCGTGTAATGGACGATTTACTAAAAGAGGAAACTTTTTATGATTTTTATCTTGCATGCTAGACATGATTAGGATGATGTGATGATGGGTATGTGTTACTTGATACATGTTTACATGATTTGTGAAATCAGATTTTGAATACCTAGATCGGTTTTGTGAACTTTCCAAATAAGGAAACTTTAATTTGCAAAAGTGTTCATAACTTGCTATTTAGACATACATGATATGGTTTAATGATTGGTACATGTTAGTTAGGATATAATAACATGTTGCAATGTGTTGGATTCTTGAAATCGTGCATAACTCGCATAGGTTACTAAAGATGGAAACTTTACTTGGAATTATGACATACATGTTAAGTTCTATGCAATTGTTATGTGATATGATGATCAAGAACATGTTATAGTAACCTTACAAGCATAATAACAATGATAATTTCAAGAAACACGAATCCTGAACAAACTTTCTATTTATAGAAACCTGCTATTTTTTGAAACTTTCTATTTATAGAAACCTTCTATTTTTGGAAATTTTCTATTTATAGAAACTTGCTATTTTGGAAACTTTCTATTTATAGAAACCTGCTATTTATGGAAACTTGCTATCTTGTTATAACAAATAGGATTTGTTGCTAAGTGCTACAACATGATCATTATGTATAATATAGAAGTGTTATACTGAACAAACATTTAATCACTAAACGGGTCACCAACGCGTCGTCGGGTAAAACTTAGTCAAACTTAGTCGAACTTAGTCAAACTTGGTCAAACTTGCAAACCTTTTCTAAACACTTAAACAATAGTATTGTTTGGATACTAAGGGTTCGTATCAACTTGCACAAACACACACACACACACACACTTATAAACCGGTGTTTATAGGTGGCAGTTAGTCGTCAAGCATTCTAAGTTCGCTTTCTTTCGCACATACTCTAAGGTGAGTTTCACGGCCCCTTTCTTATGATTTAAACTTGGGGGAGAAAACATGGGTACGAACATTTAGATTTTACATTTTAATTATATCACTTGTGTACTAAGCGCAAACATATCATGAAAGTCCTTACTTATCGAACCGTTAGTATATGGGTTAGCGAGGTAATCTTGAGTAGTACTACTGGGCATTGATAAGCCCCACCCGCGTTAGTCGCGCTAACACGACGGAAGTCGAACGGGTGTAACAATGACCTAAACATTCACCATTGATTATGATAGTCATGGTGGGAGGCAGTACAAACATAAACAGTCAACTTCGGTGTCGAAACGCTTTAGTAACATGTACTAGGTTAGCTACCTATGATATAAATTGTAAATGGTATTATCTAGTAAACTTTACAAACATTGAAACCTGTGAACTCACCAACTTAGTGTTGACACGTTTTAGCATGTTTTCTCAGGTCATTAAGGTACAAGCACAAGATAAGGCATGCATGCATTCGAAGTCCATCATTTTCAAACTTAAGAACTATTTATTTTATTTATTGTTGGATTATTTATTTTTGGTGCGACTGTTTTGGCGCATACTTTTCATTTCACATCCGCAGTCTTATATTAAATCAGTGTTTTCATTACTAGTGTTGCATCGTGACTATGAGTAATAATAGTGGTTTTCTTAAACTCATATAGAGTCGTTCAAAGTAACTAATGACTGAGATCCTCGTATGTCACGCTCCTAACGGTAAAACTCCGTTAGTGGATTTTGGGGGTGTGACAGATTGGTATCAGAGCCATTGGTTATAGAGAACTAGGAAATGCATACTAGACTATAACCACATACATGCATTAGTTACACAACACTTACACTCATACATGGCACTCACTCATCCCGTTACAGGAAATTTCGACCCCGCCTAACTCACCCGCATCCCCAGTCGTTCATGAGCATGATGTTCCTACCATACCTTTGCCAGAGCCGAAGAGACGTCGACTCAACCCAATCAATACCATTGTAGGGCATGACGAGCCTATTCATGTGCGTGTCAGAGGTAACACGCAGGACTGGGATTGGTATCCCGATAGGATCAGGAACTGGATCCGCGAGGAGGAAGTCCCACATCCACTCACTGCTGACATTGCTTCTTCTTCATCATCTTCTGTGCGAGCTTTTCCACCATTGCAGTACCCCTTTGAGCAGGTGTTTGCTGCATTTGTAGCTAGGATGGACCTGGAGATCCGGAACATGAGAGATGCAGCAGGGGAGATTTCTGGCATATTAGAGCGACAAATTCTGATGAATCAGAAAATTGACAAACTGGCTTCAAATTTAGCAGTCACTAATAAAGTCCATGAGAATTTGGCAAATGGATGTGTGGATATGGAAGACCGGCTGAACATTGCAGAGTGGAACCTAGATATACTCCACACCAGGATTGAGGAAGTGGAGGCTCGACTTGCAGCTGCTGAAGCAGTAGGAGTTGCACCAGATGATGCACCCGCAGGAGATCCGACCGAGGACGAGGATGCAGCATCTGATGTTATAACAACAGCAACACCGTAAACTTGAACCGTCAAAGAACAACAATCAGTCTACCTCCTCTCAACAGAATCAGGGTTCATATGTTGGCAAATACCCGAAGTGCAACAAATGTAACTTCCACCATCATGGAGCGTGCGACCGGTATCGTTGCCACCGGTGTGGAAATATGGGTCATTTGGCCAAAGACTGTAGAGTAGATCTGCAGAACAAACAGACACCACCTGGAGACGCACCCAAAGGCTGTTTTGAGTGTGGTAAAGAAGGGCATTTCAAGAAAAATTGCCCGCAGTTGAGGAGAAACGGAAACGGGAATGGAAATGGCAACAATCATCAGGGCGGTAATGGAAATGGTAATAACCACCAGGGTGGAAATGGTAATAACAACGGGAATGGTGCAAAAGGCCTAGCATTCGTGATTGGATCGGGGGAAGCTAGGAATGATCGGAACGTTGTTAACGGTATGTTTCTCTTAAACAATCATTTTGCTTCTGTACTTTTTGATACTGGCACCAATAGAAGTTTTATATCTAGAGAACTTAGTAGTCGGTTAGGAATAAACCCAACTTTACTAGAACATCATTATACCGTAGAGATAGCAGACGGTAAAGTAATCGAGGCAAACCACATTCTCAAGGGATGTCAGTTAGAACTTTCTGGTCACAAACTCGACATCGATCTCATGCCAGTTACACTTGACAGTTTTGACATAATTGTTGGCATGGATTGGTTGTCTAAAAACCAAGTTGAGATCATCTGTAGTGAGAAGATCGTTCGTATACCCCTTCCTAGTGGAGAGATTCTATCCGTTCAGGGCGAAAGAAGTGGTGCAGTCATGGGCATCATATCTTTCATGAAGGCTCAGAAGTGTCTGCGTAAGGGTCATACCGTAATTCTAGCCCTTGTCGCTGACAAGTCCACCGAGGAGAAAAAGTTAGAAGATATCCCTATCGTTCGCGAATTCCCAGAAGTATTCCCTACCTACCTGGTCTTCCACCTCATCGTCAGGTCGAATTTTATATTGACCTAACACCCAGAGCAGTGCCTATTGCTCAAGCACCCTATAGACTGGCACCAAGCGAGTTGCAAGAGCTATCTACACAACTGCAAGAGTTGTTGGATAAAGGTTTCATCCGACCGAGCTCATCGCCATGGGGAGCTCCAGTCCTATTTGTCAAAAAGAAAGATGGAACTTTCCGCATGTGCATTGATTACCGAGAGTTAAAAAAGGTAACAGTCAAGAACCGCTACCCACTACCCCGTATTGACGATTTATTCGACCAACTTCAAGGGTCAAGTTTCTACTCGAAAATCGACTTAAGATCTGGATATCATCACCTGAGAGTTCGAGATGAAGATGTATCCAAGACTGCATTCAGAACCCGGTATGGCCATTTCGAATTTATGGTCATGCCATTTGGATTGACCAACGCACCCGCGGTGTTCATGGACCTCATGAACCGTGTGTGTAAACCTTACCTTGACCAGTTCGTCATTGTTTTTATTGACGATATCCTCATATACTCTAAGAGTCAGGAAGAGCATGAGGAGCATCTGCGTTTGATCCTTGAGCTACTGAAACAGGAGCAGCTGTACGCGAAGTTTTCCAAATGCGATTTTTGGATTCGCGAGGTTCAATTTCTAGGACATATGATCAATGAGAAAGGAATACATGTCGATCCAGCCAAAGTGGAAGCTATCAAGAATTGGGCAGCACCAACAACTCCAACCGAAGTTCGGCAATTTCTAGGATTGGCCGGATACTACCATCGCTTTATCGAGGGATTCTCAAAGATTGCCCAACATCTCACCGCTTTAACCCAAAAATATAAACCCTATAATTGGAACGAGACTCAAGAATCAGCATTCCATCTACTGAAGCAGAAACTATGTAGCGCACCTAACCTGTCTCTACGAGAGGGAATGGATGACTTCGTGGTGTATTGCGATGCCTCCATCCAAGGTCTCGGTTATGTGTTGATGCAACGCGACAAGGTTATCGCATACGCTTCTCGATAGTTAAAAATCCACGAAAAGAACTACACGACTCATGATTTGGAGTTAGGAGCCGTGGTGTTTGCACTCAAGATATGGAGACATTACTTGTACGGTACCAAGTGCACCATCTACACCGATCACAAGAGTCTTCAGCATATTTTTGAACAGAAAGAGTTGAACATGCGTCAACGTCGTTGGATCGAGTTATTAAACGATTATGATTGTGCAATCAAGTATCATCCGGGCAAAGCTAATGTGGTGGCCGATTCCCTAAGCAGAAAAGAAACCAAACCTCGACGCGTTAGAGCATTACAACTCACTATTCATATAGGACTACCCGAACAAATCCGCAATGCCCAACTCGAAGCCTTAAAAGAAGAGAACTTATCATTGGAATCCACTCGTGGTATGGAGAAACAACTTGAGGTTAAAGCAGAGGGTATTCGCTACTTAGCAGAACGAATATGGATACCAGTATATGGAAACCTAAGAGATCTAGTCATGGATGAAGCTCACAAATCCCGATACTCTATCCATCCGGGATCCGACAAGATGTATCATGATCTCAAAGTTTTGTATTGGTGGCCGAACATGAAAGCCGACATAGACACCTACGTGAGCAAGTGCCTGACTTGTTCCAAGGTCAAGGTGGAGTACCAAAAGCCATCCGGATTACTTCAACAACCGGAAATACCAATGTGGAAATGGGAGCAGATTTCCATGGATTTCATAACCAAATTACCCCGAACCCCTACTGGATGTGACACAATCTGGGTGATAATGGATCGCCTAACAAAATCCGCTCATTTCCTTGCTATCAAAGAGACCGATAAAATGGAAAAGTTAACTCGTCTTTACCTTAAAGAAGTAGTATCTCGACATGGAGTGCCAATCTCCATCATTTCTGATAGAGACGATTCACCTCACGTTTCTGGAAATCATTACAGAAAGCTCTAGGCACGCGCCTGGATATGAGCACAGCGTACCATCCTCAAACAGATGGCCAAAGTGAGCGTACCATTCAAACCCTAGAAGACATGTTAAGGGCTTGTGTGATCGATTTCGGAAATAGTTGGGAGACTCACTTGCCTTTAGTGGAATTCTCTTACAATAACAGCTATCATACTAGTATCAAAGCAGCACCGTTCGAGGCTTTGTATGGGAGAAAGTGTCGATCACCACTTTGTTGGGCTGAAGTTGGAGATAGTCAACTTATGGGTCCTGAACTTGTGCATGAAACCTCAGAGAAAATCGTGCAAATCCGAAACCGTATGGCGGCAGCTCGTGACCGTCAAAAGAGTTATGAAGACAAGCGCAAAAAACCGCAAGAATTCCAAGTGGGCGACAAAGTATTATTAAAGGTCTCACCGTGGAAAGGTGTAATTCGTTTTGGAAAACGAGGAAAGTTAAACCCGCGTTACGTTGGACCATTCGAGATAGTGAAAAGGATCGGTCCAGTAGCATATCAACTGAACCTACCGGATACACTCAATGAAGTGCATAATGTCTTTCATGTCTCAAACCTAAAGAAGTGCCTATCAGATGAGACACTTGTAGTTCCACTCGAGGAGTTAGAAATTGATGAACAGCTACGTTTTATTAAGGAACCAGTTGAGATCATGGACAGAGAGGTCAAAACCCTCAAGCGCAGTAAGATACCTATTGTCAGAGTTCGCTGGAACTCGAAGCGTGGACCGGAGTTCACATGGGAACGCGAGGATCAGATGATGAAAAAGTATCCTCATCTTTTTAAACAGTCAACGACAAACACAGAAGGTACTAACTAAATTTTGAGACGAAATTTATTTCAACAAGGGGATGATGTGACAAACCTAAACTTTTGTTTCAGGCGTTACGGACTTCATTTAATTTTTGGGACGAAAATTCTTTCAACAAGGGGATGATGTGACATCCGGCAATTTCAGGTTAACCCCGTTAACTCAAACCTCGTTAGTTCAAACATTATTTGTTACAAACTCAGTTATCTCAGTTAGTCACGCGTACATTGCATTTAATTAGGTTAATTAAATGTGTCAGTCAGTTCACACATAGCGGATCACACTCGAGTCTAACCCGGAACGTTGGTGATTAATCGAAATTAACATTACGAACATTTAATAATTTATATTTAATATAAATTATGAGTTTTATATGATTTATATGGGATTACGTGAATTGTGTGAATGTTATTGTTTTCGTACGTGTTTATCGTGTGTAAAGCGTAATTAGTATTTTTATAAAAGGTAGTGTTTTTATAAAAATAAAAATCGAAAGTTTTAAGTATTAAATAAGTGTTATTTAATTAATTAGAGTTTATGGACCTTTAGAAAGCCCGTAGCCCAACTTAAAACCCATGAATACAATTAAGGATATATATAAACTTTATAAAAAAAAATTAAAACCCTAACCTTGTTTGCTCCTTGTTGCCATCGCGACTTCAATCCCCACCCTCACCATTCGGCCGAACCTTCAATCAACCCAAACAATGATAATTTCAAGAAACACGAATCCTGAACAAACTTTCTATTTATAGAAACCTGCTATTTTTTGAAACTTTCTATTTATAGAAACCTTCTATTTTTGGAAACTTTCTATTTATAGAAACTTGCTATTTTTGGAAACTTTCTATTTATAGAAACCTGCTATTTATGGAAACTTGCTATCTTGTTATAACAAATAGGATTTGTTGCTAAGTGCTACAACATGATCATTATGTATAATATAGAAGTGTTATACTGAACAAACATTTAATCACTAAACGGGTCACCAACGGGTCGTCGGGTAAAACTTAGTCAAACTTAGTCGAACTTAGTCAAACTTGCAAACCTTTTCTAAACACTTAAACAATAGTATTGTTTGGATACTAAGGGTTCCTATCGTCTTGCACAAACATACTTATAAACCGGTGTTTATAGGTGGCAGTTAGTCGTCAAGTATTCTAAGTTCGTTTTCTTTCGCACGCACTCTAAGGTGAGTTTCACGGCCCCTTTTCTTATGATTTAAACTTGGGGGGAGAAAACATGGGTACGAACATTTAGATTTTTCATTTCAATTATATCACTTGTGTACTAAGCGCAAACATATCATAAAAGTCTTTACTTATCGAACCGTTAGTATATGGGTTAGCGAGGTAATCTTGAGTAGTACTACTGGGCATTGACAAGTCCCACCCGTGTTAGTCGCGCTAACACGACGGGAAGTCGAACGGGTGTAACATTGACCTAAACATTCACCATTGATTATGATAGTCATGGTGGGAGGCAGTACAAACATAAACAGTCAGCTTCGGTGTCGAAACGCTTTAGTAACATGTACTAGGTTAGCTACCTATGATATAAATTGTAAATGGTATTATCTAGTAAACTTTACAAACATTGAAACATGTGAACTCATCAACCTAGTGTTGACACGTTTTAGCATGTTTTCTCCGGTCATTAAGGTACAAGCACAAGATAAGGCATGCATGCATTCGAAGTACATCATTTTCAAACTTAAGAACTATTTATTTTATTTATTGTTGGATTATTTATTTTTGGCGCGACTGTTTTGGCGCATACTTTTCATTTCGCTTCCGCAGTCTTACATTAAATAAGTGTTTTCATTACTAGTGTTGCATCGTGACTATGAACAATACTAGTGGTTTTCTTAAACTCATATAGAGTCGTTCAAAGTAACTAATGACTGAGATCCTGATATGTCACGTTACTAACGGTAAAACTCCGTTAGTGGATTTTGGGGGTGTGACATTATAAGCCATTGAAACTTAGGATTTTTCGTTTCCAAGTGCTATTTTAATCAGTGTTTCGATATTTCTTTTTTTTTTTCGTGGTAAATAGCAGTGTATAAGTTCTAGATACCGAATCTTATAAATTTTAAAACTTAACCGATACTGATTGAACAACATCGGTACTGTCGTAGGTATTATCGGAATCGGTATCATTATTTGTTGTTTCGATTGATGTTAAACACATTTTTATATCATTTTGGGTATGTAACTAATTTATTTACCGCATTCTCTCTTTCGTTTGTTATACCGTGTGCCGGTTCCAAGCGGTTACCGTAACGAACTGAACCAACATCAATCGAATTCCCGCCGCGTAGCGCGGGGACCCCACTAGTAATAGTAAATGTTTTCCATAAGACTATTCGTAGTACTAGTGTGAAGGTGAGACACACCTCACGTCACGTAGACTATGCCAGATTTCACCCTCACCTTCACCCAGGTGTGTAATGGTGGGGTGAGGGTGAACAATTTTGTAATAATTACATAATTATTATTTTTAATATTAAATAATATTAAAAAAACAACATAATATTAAAAAAAATACATAACACTGAAAAAAAACATAATTCTATAAAAAAACTACTAAACTACATATTATATTTTTCTTCAATTTAAAGATTTCTCTCGCTCGTCGCCGACTAAAAGATCGATGTTCATGAAATAAAGTCTCATATCGCTCGCCTTTTGTTTTTCCTCCTTTATTTTAAGCTTCCTCTCGGATATCTCGTTGAACTTGGCTATCCGGTCGTATATAGTGTCTAAACTATCTTTGTACTCGTTGCTTTGGGTTGATGATATGGTTATAATAATAATATGTACCCATTATTGGATCCTCCGAGACGTTGATCCACGCTTTCACCAAAGCTACTTCCGACGACGACGACCACTTTTCGCACGCCCTTTAATCGTACCCGCTTCGGGTGTAGAAGTAGTGGCTTTCTTTTTATGTGTTCTTCTTTTCGTTTGTCGTGGTAGTTGAGTCTCTGGTACACTTTCGGGGGAGGGTTGAGTCTCAGGTACAATGTCGGGTGACAGTTGGGGGGTTACGTAGTCTTGCATATAGTCGGATAAAAAATCAGGTGTAGAAGAATTTAAAGTTGGGTAATGACTCAAATTTGCAAACGTTAACAACGGGTTCGTGTTGTCTGGGGGTTGTGGAACGTACCCCCCCCCATCGGGTTATTCGGGTTGTTCGCCCGGTTCGGGTTGTTTACAAATTGCCATGGAAACATTATTGTAATGGTTGTTTTCATAGAAATTGGTATAGATAGGAGAATGAAGAAAATATTGTGTATAAAATTGGTTATTTATGTTAGTATTTATATATGTTAAATAAATAAAATGCTTCAAACGATAAAATTAACGGGTATATACCCAAACGGTCAAAAATTAAATGCTTCAACCCCCCTCCCACGCCGTGAACACCATCACCCAGCCCCACCACACCCACGCCCACCCCGGCGCGGTGTTCCACGCCCGTGATGAGGTGAGGTGACACCACGCCCTCTTCTAATGAGGGTACTACGGAGAGTTTAATAGTAAATGAATGAAGTACATATATTTTCACCAAATACAAAATCATAAATACTTGTCTAAGTAAGTTATATCATATCTAATAAGTTATGAATAAATGATATTAGTTTTTTAACTTTTCTTCCTAACTATATTTTTTTCAGTTCTCATGATGAAGTTACATTGATTATATGTTACCTGATTCCATGTTAAACAAAAAATATCTTTAATTGCATTGATGTTCAAAATACCATCCCATGACTAGTGATAAAAACTTAAATTTTGTATGTTCATTTTATTTTATTTTGTTATATGGTATCATTTTTTTTATATAAATATACTCATGTATTAGGATCGTTATTTGTTTCACATCTACTTTAAAACATAAACTCACATATGATTCCATTTTAAAAACGAATTGGTAATGGAAGGAGTAATCCATCAAGCTTGTCTATTGACTTTTAAGATTTTATTTTTAGTGATGTGTGGTTGTGTTCGTACCCAAACAATTTTCCTCTCGAACCCACGCCTACATTGGGTATCATTTTCATTTATAGTCCATTTTATCCACCCTTTATGTATCGTTGAACTTCATTGTCGTGACACAACGTTTGACCAAGACATTCAATACACGACACCAAAATCAACTTCCTTTAACAAAGCTACACTATATGTTCTGGTGACCAAGACATTAAAAACGATGTGAGCTATGTATAACGAGTGATTATTACTATGTTATACTTGAATCACACAATATGATATAACTAAGTTATTGTTATACAAAGGTCCCTCGTTCGACAAAATGATAAAAGAATTAAATTTTATAATTAATTAGCTCTGATATCACTTGTAAGAATCACTCGTTATACATAGCTCACATCTCCCATGCACAATAATAAACCCATATGAATATGCAATCTAAAACCAAAACGACGATAGAATGAGTAGCTTATAAAGCTTATATAATATTTATTGACTTTTAAGATTTTCTTTCCACGGATGACGTGGGATTTAGTTTTAAACCCACACTAATGGACAATAATTAAACCCACAATAATGGACCATAGCAAAGGAACAAGTTTTGTGAGTTATGATGTCCCATCACACATAAAACTAATATGTTAGGTGATTTTAGTGTCATCCAAATATTTTGTATAATTGAATTTACTTAGTGACCAAACGAGAAGTCATAGTGAAACATCAAACAAGTTGATAAATGTGGAGTACACACTTGTTTGATGATCTTATGACTTTTGGTACTAAAAAAGTTATTGTGTCAAGGGGGCGACCGGACGAAGCCACGAGGGTTCAAGGTCAGCGTCCCTGGTCAACACGGTCCTAGGGGCGGCAACCCCAAGTGTTTGGTTGTACTTTCCAAGCCCAACAATTCCTGCCCACTCTAATATCTCAACATGATATGTATCTAGACGGAGTATTTTAATTTCGAGACCACCAATTCCACCAAACTCGCTAACAACGATATGCCATATTTGTAACACTTCTTAAAGACCACGTCAAAACAACTATCCGCCATATTTGAAATACACGAAGATTGTCATTTTTAGGCTTGAGAGACTCCATGGTTACCATATTAGCTATATATAAAGAAAATTAACACTTGTTTTTTTGTTGCCTTTTTGATAAACAACCGGTTGTTATAGTTTAGACAAAATTACATAAATCAACCTTTATGTTTATAGACAATTTCACTTACAAACATGAATCTTCATTAATTACAGTTGACACCCTTTGTGTACAAACGTTGTAACAAACATTTCATCTTCCATTTAATTTCTCCGTTAAATCAAGGAACGTGTGTATCACGTGAGGGCATATTCAACTTGTCTTGATTACAAATATGCCCTCACGTGATACACACGTGCATTAATTTGACGGAGAAATTAAACGAAAGTTAGACGAAAGTTCTAAATTTATTATAATTTTTATACATAAAAGTTGTCCAGTGTAATTAATGAATATTAAAGTCTACAGGTGAAAATAAACATAAATGTTGATTTCTGTAACTTATTCTATAGTTTATATATGGTTTTACTGACGAAATTCAAATGGAATATACGTAGGTAAAGTAGCCAACACCTACAAACGCTTGAAAAGTCTGCAGGAAATCTTATCTAAAATCCAATTTTAAAATATTTCAACGAAGTTGTGACGGAATGTCCATGAAAACGACATTCTAGAAAAACAAACAAGAATCTTTCTGAAAAGGGCTCTGTGGTCTGAGAGTACCGGCAGATTACCGACAGCCTACATATCCATCGGTAATCATCAAGGAGCCGACATTGTGTACCAAAATCCAAAAAGTTAACTGAAAATATGGAATTAGACAAATTTTTTTGTTTAGAGAAAAATTAACACTTGTTTTTTTGTTGCCTTTTTGATAAACAACCGGTTGTTATAGTTTAGACAAAATTACATAAATCAACCTTTATGTTTATAGCTAATTTCACTTACAAACATAAATCTTCATTAATTACAGTTGACACCCTTTGTGTACAAACGTTGTAACAAACATTTCATCTTCCATTTAATTTCTCCGTTAAATCAAGGAACGTGTGTATCATGTGAGGGCATATTCAACTTGTCTTGATTACAATTATACCCTCACGTGATACACACGTGCCTTGATTTGACGGAGAAATTAAACGAAAGTTAGACGAAAAGTCTAAATTTATTATAATTTTTGTACATAAAAGTTGTCCAGTGTAATTAATGAATATTAAAGTCTGCAGGTGAAAATAAACATAAATGTTGATTTC
Source organism: Smallanthus sonchifolius (assembly GCA_023525975.1). Lineage (NCBI taxonomy): Eukaryota > Viridiplantae > Streptophyta > Magnoliopsida > Asterales > Asteraceae > Smallanthus > Smallanthus sonchifolius. Next base: position 1,677,198 of record CM042045.1, on the reverse strand, counting down.
TGTAACTTATTCTATAGTTTATATATGGTTTTACTGAGGAAATTCAAATGGAATATACGTAGGTAAAGTAGCCAACACCTACAAACGCTTGAAAAGTCTGCCGGAAATCTTATCTAAAATCCAATTTGAAAATATTTCAACGAAGTTGTGATGGAATGTTCATGAAAACGACATTCTAGAAAAACAAACAAGAATCTTTCTGAAAAAGGCTCTAGTTGTGAAATTATTGGTCTGGGAGTACCGGCAGATTACTGACAGCCTACATATCCATTGGTAATCATCAAGGAGCCGACATTGTGTACCAAAATCCAAAAAGTTAACTGAAAATATGGAATTAGTCAGATTTTTTTGTTTAGTGAAAATTAACACTTGTTTTTTTGTTGCCTTTTTGATAAACAACCGGTTGTTATAGTTTAGACAAAATTACATAAATCAACCTTTATGTTTATAGCTAATTTCACTTACAAACATAAATCTTCATTAATTACAGTTGACACCCTTTGTGTACAAACGTTGTAACAAACATTTCATCTTCCATTTAATTTCTCCGCTAAATCAAGGAATGTGTGTATCACGTGATTCAACTTGTCTTGATTACAAATATACCCTCACGTGATACACACATGTCTTGATTTGACGGAGAAATTAAACGAAAGTTAGACGAAAGGTCTAAATTTATTATAATTTTGTACATAAAAGTTGTCCAGTGTAATTAATGAATATTAAAGTCTGCAGGTGAAAATAAACATAAATGTTGATTTCTGTAACTTATTCTATAGTTTATATATGGTAAAGTAGCCAACACGTACAAACACTTGAAAAGTCTGACAGAAATCTTATCTAAAATCCAATTTGAAAATATTTCAACGAAGTTGTGATGGAATGTCCATGAAAACGACATTCTAGAAAACCAAACAAGAATCTTTCTGAAAAAAGGCTCTGGTTGTGAAATTATTGGTCTGGGAGTACCGGCAGATTACTGACAGCCTACATATCCATCGGTAATCATCAAGGAGCCGACATTGTGTACCAAAATCCAAAAAGTTAACTGAAAATATGGAATTAGACAGATTCCATCAAATGGTATCCTGCGGAATTGTTTGTCAATAAATATCCTTTGATGATATTCTAGTTTTCTAAGTAGTATTAACCGTTACAAATTATTACATGAAAGTACACCTCAATCAAAAGACTTCATGTGGACACAAAATCTCAATTGGTCCTTTCGAAGCTCAAAAACAACATTGTACTGCTACATTCTTTATTTGTGTTATTGCGTATTATCATACGATAATAGAAACGTGTCGGACCAATTATTTATCAAATTGATGTCATCTTTTGTAGATTATCTTACCATGTATGTGTCGTGTTTTCTTTGGATTAAACTTTTTAATATACATGGAATAATCTAATTTTGTTTAAATGGTTATAGTTTTTAAAAATCTAGCCAAAATAGCTATTTAAATAAAAAATAATTGTCAAAATAGGAAGACCATAATTTTCCCTTGATGTAATGCAGCTCATCGTCTCATCCCTTTGGCAAAAGTCAAATGTAGCATCACTTATTTTATTTAGGTTTAAGCTATAACATGAAGGCCTCGTGAGTTAGGGCGAAACTTCGGAGTAAAAGTTACTCACGCACGTTGTGACGGCTTCGGAGTGAAAGTGTTAGCTTTTATTTACGCGCGTTGCGGCGGCTTCAGAGTGAAAATGTTAGTTTTACTCACGCGCGTTGCAGCGTGTTAAAATGTGGAAGAAACTAACGTCCTCGAAAGCATATATGTGTTAAAATCAAAACCTTTAGGTAAACTCACTCTGTACGAGAATAGTGTATAAGATTTGTGGTTATAAACTAAAACACAAAAAATGGGCATTAAAGCTTTTAAAACCGGCTAGAAAAGAACGCAAGAAAAAAAAGGGTCGAAGATGCGAAATTTGAACTCGTGTCACTTCCTTTAGTCTAAACCATTGTGACCACCGTGACAAAGCAACTTTTTGGTTTCAGTTTGCTACAACAACTTTTTAAACCAAACCTGAATAAAAGAAAAATATAAAATAAAATAACACAAGCGTCCATCAACATGCTTGTACCATATGCAAAACCATTTATAAAATTTCTATAATAAAATCCACTCATATTGCAAACTTTACTTTTATTTTCGTATGTATTAATAATATGATATTGTGATTTTCTCGTTTTGAAAATGATAAATGTTGGAATAATAATTACTTTACGTCAAATTTAGCTTTACAAGATATATTTTCTTACTAAAATATGCCATGTATTTTATTTTTATACATTTATTTTATATACTTATACTCTTCTCATTTAATGTTGAAAAGCATTAATAATACATTCTAAGGAGAAGTGTCGATAACTTTTGCCACTTACCACTCCTCCTCCCTCAACTTTAGTCTAGTGTCAAAACTTATCCTAAGCTTTTAGTTTGACCCTCTCAAGTTTCTAAAGTTTTGAATTTAGCCCCCGTGGTATATATAATCTGATTTTTTAAATAACTTTCGCTTTTGTTTGTTTATTTTTTTCTTGACGTCCCGGTATAATTTTTTTTAAAACAATTTTTTTTAAAACAAAGTCGTATTTAAGATGACATATTTTTTTTATGTATCTTAGGTTATATCAATTGACGGTGACATTCTGGTATCATGAAAAATGAGACCGACACCGACGAATAAAAAAACATCGGTACCGTTATCTAACTGTCTTTTATCTATGTTTCACTCTCCACAATCGACTCTCTGTAACTTCATACGTTTGTTTTATGTATCTAACTATGATTTTTTTTGTGGTTAGGCACGTTAATGTTATCGCCTCAACCGTTTAAGATGGTGCAAAATTTATTTAACCACGTTTCTTTTTATGCCTAGCCACGTTAATGTCATCTGCTCAACCGTTTAAGGTTCGCTTCACGTCGCGAAGCGCGAAGCAAAATTTATAATTTAGATTTAGTCATTGAAAGATCAATGTATGTTACTTAAAATAAACAAATATGTATTATCTTAAATGAACGACAAATTGTGCATTATTTATCACTGAGTCTTCTAGTTGAGTGGTAACCCATGAATTTTCAAATTGAAGGTAATGGGTTCGAGTGTCACTTGAGACAAAATGTTCCAGGTTGAGCCATGAGCAGGGGTGAGCAAAAAACGGTTCCAACCCTCAAGAACCATAGACCCAACCTTAGAACCGTGGGTTAGAACCTTTCTAGCAAAAAGGGTCGGTTCAAGATTATGAGATTTCATGTTTTAAAGGGTCCGGCTCGGTTCCGGGTAGAACCATGGGTTAGAACCTTGGGAACCTTGAGATTTTAAATAAATAAAAAAACCTAGATTTTGTAAGGATTAGGAACCAATTAACCAAACGACGTTTACTCATATAATCGTGAAAAAAAGAACCGCACTATATCTTCTCTCTTCAACAAAGAACCGACACTTTATCTTCTTTTAAAGTAAGAACTGGTCTTTAACTTCGCTTTGTCCTTATTAAATTTATGTGTATGTATGCGATTAGTTTCATTATCTCTAATTGCAAATAGAATGTATATCATGGGTGAAAATTGAAAACATACTTTGTATGTATGTGACTACAGTACAAATAAAAATAGAAAATGGATAACATGGGTATGACACCTACATGACATGCGATTACTCATTTAACTCTTATACTTGTATGTATGCATGACATGTCATCACCATTCACCACCTAGATATAAAACCTACTTTATGTATATATTGCAAATATAAAACCTTAATGTATGTATACATTTCAAATATAAAACCTAATGTATGTATACAACATTGTGATATACACTTTTTTTAAACAGATTGGATACAAAAAACATCTCGTGTGATGATAATGATGGAACCGTTGATAAAACACAAGTCATAAAAAGAAAAGTGACACACTGAAGGGTCGGACCCTTAGACCCTTTAAACCCGACCCTTTAGACCCTTACCCGGACCCTCCTTACAGGGGTCGGTTCCCGGTTACAGGGGTCGGTTCCCGGTTCCAACCTTTTCGATTTCAAGGTTCCGGTTCTGGGTCGGGTCGGACCCTTTTATCACCTCTAGCCATGAGTTTTTCTCAGTTGTGTGTTTTCTTCTCGGTGGTGTGATGCTGGGTCACCACCCTTCTATTCTTAGAACGAAAGTGTGATGTGTTTGATAGAGTAATCTTGGATGTCTGAATCTTTCCTATTAAAAAAAGTTAGTGCATTATCTTGAGTTGTAATTGTCTAAAATGGAATATTATTTTTCTAATATTAGCCAAAGATTCGTATCAATAGCGACCAGTTTTTGTGTCACGTGGGTTTCTTTGTGGAGAGTGAAAGACGGAGGGCAGCCCCTACATTGTTCATTGTTCTCTTTTGAGTCTTTTCCCTTGGTGTCCAAATTTACGGTCCAACCCATCTATTACTTTTAATTTACTTATATTAAATTTAGCTAGAACTGTTTTAAAATCATGTGTATTAAACGTGTTAAATAAATTTAATGTTATATATTTAGTAATAAAATTTTTGTGTCTTTAAAAGTCTGTGTATTACACGGGTTGAATAAACGCGTGTATTGCACAAGTTGAATAAAATATAATGTAATCTGTTAACAAATATAATCATCAAAATGTGTCTTTAAAAAAATATATTTTAACGTGACAGTTATAAATTAAGTTAAGTTAATTTTTAAAACATTTTTTTTCAAAAGGGTATTAATTTTTTTATACAAATGATAACTGTTAAATTCATTTGCTTAATGATATAATAATTATTTATATAATAAATAATAAGTTTTCATAATTAGATTTATATTAAATATTTAAAAATATATTCATTATTAATAGGAGATTGAGAGACGGGAACACATGTTGATGATGTATCAGAAAGTGACACATATCCCGCTATAATTTTTATTTATTAGTATAAACATTATCATCTTTTTTTTAATAACAATACCTAATTTTGAGGGTCGTTCATAATAATTTACACCAATCTGATAAAGATGATACTCGAATCTTTCAACTTAAAGAAAGTACTATCGCTAAACTTCAAATAACTTTACCATTGTATTATTTTCTGGATTGTGTTTGACCAAGATTTTAGGAAAAGGATAGAGCATATGTCAAGAGAAAAAAAAAGTTAACTCTCACATAGATGAATTCACGTGTTTTTTCTATCTTATTTGGAAGTTTAGATGTTTAAGATAACGAAAGTCGCAAATGTAAAGTAGACACGTATTTTGTTGACCATGTTTATGGCATGTCTCTGTATATTATGTCAGAAAACAATAATATTGTCTTTTTAAAACTTTATTTAAAACGATGTAGACATGTTTGGTAATTTGTGTTATAAATTATTATTGGCGTTCGAAAAAAATGTAATAAATTATTGGACATATTGTATTAAGGAAACTTTATACGATGTTAATCAAGTTTTTTTAGTAGATTTAATAAACATATTTATATTTAAGACATAAAAATCCCTGATGAAAAATATTGAGGTTTTTGTGTTTTGGGAGCAGATCCGGAGCCAGTTCCATCACATGAGACCAGTGGGTTCGTTTTGATATGTCCGGTTTGAGCTAGTTTAGCTTTTGGGGTTGGTTAAAATTTTGTTGGTCGTTCAAAAAAAACATATTTATAATTTTTTGTTTTTTTAAATCATATAGACATTCACATAACATTTCATCTACTATGTCTATCACATAAGTAACATCATAATATTTATCTTATGTATTTGACACTAGAGTATCCATAACTCTGTTCGTTAATCTTTCTATTTCTAACATTACTTTCTTTAAAAACAGTCGCTTCAATGATTCTATTTGTTCACTCTATCTTTATTAATCTTTACGTTCACAATATATATATATATATGTATAAAATTAAGTTGTATTCGTAAATCTTTTTCATAAATCTCATGTTCCTCTGTTAAGTATGCACATCAGCCTAAAAACGTAGGAAAATGAACAATAAAAACTCACCTGATGAGCGTGTGCAACCGTGCTATTAACTGATCAATGCTGTCGTTCAAAATCTGGATTGATAGCGAAACTAGGACACTTTCGCTTTCCCAATTACAACGAAACTAAGTCTTAGGAGAAACTGGGTATCAGGCGAAACTAAGGGTAGTTTTGCTTCCCATGTTCTAAGCGACACCAGTTTTGCTTCACGAACAGTTTTGTTTCTCTATAGTTTCGCTTGGTCGTCTTCCCTGACAGAACTTAGCTTTTCTGCAAGGAGACAACGGCCAAGCTTTGATTACGTCAAGCTATCAATTTTTTACGTTCAAAACGTTCCTCTTGATTCATTTCTAAGGTTGTTTCTCGTTCCATTCAAAAAAATCCAACCTTTTGATTCAAAACTACAAAAACCCACAACAATCTAAAAACCCAGATCTAGCTCGGAGCTTACCTCAAATCCGTCGAATTCTTTGGAGAAACTTTAAGTAGGCGATGGAGGGAGGCATTGCATCGATCTTGGCTCGAAACCGACACTTTCTATCTCTAGGATCTCTCTCTCTCTCTCTCTCTCTCTCTCGCTAGAATTTGGTATGAAATGGTGCAAATGAGGTGCAAGGGGGGAGGCGGCTGACCTTTCCCCCTTCCTTTCTTCCTTTCTTTCGCGTCTAGCCCCGCTCGTCTCTGCTTTTCTATTTCTTTTATTTCAAAACCCTTTATTTATCTTTTATTATTTTCGAGACGTTACAAGTCTACCTTCCTTACAAGATGATTCGTCCTCGAAACTTGTCATTCACTTTGTGCTTGGATTTGAATCCAGAATCTCCCGTTTACAAAGAAAAAGTCTTTTATCAAGTATGTTACGCACATTAACAATAAACATCACAACTACTACACATAAACATATCCTTAAATTATATATGTTATTGGGTAGTATGGGTCAAAAAGCCTTGATTTTTATATGGTATTTTGAGTGGTTTGAAACAAGGAGAAAACAATCATAAAAGTGATAACCTACAAACCTATCAAGAATAATTAAGTCTTTGATCCCAACGTCATTAATTCATCTCTTTTCATTGGTTATCCCTCAAAATTGTATAAAACTTTTTTTTAAAGCAGACACTGGGATTTTTTTTTTGAGATAAGTGTTATTTAAATCGGGTCCAACTATTCAATCAATATGGATCGAACCCCTAACCCATGAGAAAACCTACAACTGTGAATACCCCCTGGCACAACCCAAATAAACATTGTAGGTGAGACTTGAACCCAATACCTCTATTATATTTGGGGCTACCTACCATTACACAAAATGACTAACAGTTGTATAAAACTATAATCTTTAAATCATTTACTTTCATTTAGAACAAAAAATTTTATTACTTTTGTGTGATTTGAAAGCAAGGCCTCCAAAGCTATGTGCTCCAAAAAGATTTGTCCTTGCCATAGACACTAATTCACCATTTATATTTGATATTTTTATCAGTATTTTAGGTTTTACCTACACTTTTAGTCAAACTTATTCACTTTAGGGTTATATATTTCTTTTTACATTTACATCGTAGCTATTATTGATCTTAATTAAGGGGTCTACTACGTGTACACTATTCCTATTATATCCGCGTTACGTCTACAAGACTCGTATAGCTGGTATACAGGTCATATAGATAAAAGTCAAGCCAACAAAGCGTTCAAAAATTTCACACCCGTCGCATTGGTTGCATAATACGACCGTACTGTGTCAAAAAAACGCACAATATGGACACATTTGTGTCATGTATTGTGTAAAAAAAAGTACAATACAAGTTGTATTGTGTAAAAGAAAAGCAAGGGTGTACAAAATGCATATGGTGGTGTCCGAATAGACGTTCCCGTAAGTAATCTTGCAACTCTAAACATAAGGCCAGCCTTGTGGGTATGCTGGGTGGACGACCGCACGGGACCCGTTTTTTCGGGGACCAAAAAAATTTAAAAACTTTATTATTTATGTTAAATTTAATAGTTAAATTGGACCGGATTTATCCGTTTTTGAGGGGATACTCAAAATGTAAGTAAATAGGTAGAGATGAAGAAGAAGATGATAACGACATGTTGCAGGTTAACGGTTGTAGGTTTGTGGATCGATGGTAGAGATGAAGAGGAAGACCGACAACCGCTTATTGTTCCTGTTTGCAATTTTAGAAGTTAAGTTTCTTCATGGAAACTAATTGTTGCGAGCTGATGAGCATCATATGTGAGTTTTGAGGTAAATCTTGACATGACAAATGCTTTGAAAACGAAAATGAAAAAGTCTGGAAAATGAAAAAGCCTGGAAAATGATTGAATAGGCTATAGTAAAGTCTAGTTAAATTAGTCCAAAGTCTAGTTAACTATATTATTTTATAATTTAATATTATTTGTTTTAATATTTTTTATGATTTTTTTAATTTTCTTATATTTATAGTGTTTAAAGTTAAAAATACTATTTATAAGCTTTATATTTTAAATTTTTAAGGACCCATTTTTTAAAATCGCATAGACACCTGAAATCTTAAGGACGACCATGCTAAACATAATAAGTATTTATTTAAAAAGTACTAATTCTCAAACTCGGATCGAGTCAAAGTAAACGTTTTTAAGTGAAAAGCTTAAAAGTAATATACTTTATATAATTAAACACCAATAAAGTAACTCTTTACGTATAATCAGACTAGCTTATACCCCGTGTATTACACCCGAGGTGAAAAATAGTATACATAAAATTCTTAAATATTTGTGTATATATTTTACAGGTGTAAAAATGTATTAAATATAATAAGGATAAAAACAAAATTCAAAATATATAAAAACTAATTTATAATTGGGTTTCAAAAATACGTTAACTACTATTTAATGTAAATTGTCTTTCATTTTACTATTTGGTTGAAAATAAAAATTACATAATTAGATTTTAAATTTTTTATAATAAGGGATAATTTAAAATAAATGTGTTTTATTAATATAATTAGCATTTTCTTTATATATATGTATTTAATAAGAGAGAGAGTCGGGAAAAAAAATATGAGAATGAATATGGAGGTGACACGTCACATTGAAAAACCTTTATTTATTATAAGATGTAATATCTAGGGTTTTTTCGATGTATCATTTCCGATTAACAATTTCAATCCTTTGTAACCTGCTCATTTCAAACTCTAATGGACGTATCATTATAGTATTATTGGTTTAAAAACTTGATTCTTATAACAATTATAAAATAAATAGATTATAATTAATACATATATGTACACTTAAATATATGTGTAACTAAAGATATATATATATATATATATATGTATCTTACAAAAAAATGATTAAAACCCTAAAACTTTATATTTACTATAAATAATAAACTTATTTTTAAATAATTATAATTAATAAGCCTATAAAATTATTACAAACTTAAGAGGTATATAAAACTCATTAGATTTTATAGAATAAACCATAATAGTTATTTTATAAAGTCTAGGGTTCAAACTGTCATTCCTGAAACTTATTTTAAATTAAAAATGCAAGTTTTAGCATAAAGTGTTAAATGCTTGAAACCTTAGGGGCCTGTGTGTAATTAACTCAAACTCCCAGAACCCAGACCAAATCGTGGGTTCGAGTCTTGCTCAGCCCGGTTTTTGCCCCTCATTACCTGAAATCGCGATTCCGGCTAGATTCTTCGAACCTCGATCATCCCTTCGTTCATGCGACCTCTCCCCAAGGTGCATTAACGCCCAATTTCAACTGTAAACACGCGTGGTGTCGTATTTCAATCCGTTTGCTCAACCGTATTCTTTCCAACGGTACACACATTAATTGACGAAATTGGTCATAAATACCGGCTTAGAAACCTCAGCAACATCACTCCACAACTCCTCAAACTCTCAATTCGCTCATATCGAACCTGCATTGCCGTTTGAAGCTCGCGACTGCCGAATTAAAACCCAGAAACCGTTCTCTCTCATTTCAACTTCGTTTCAGGTAATCTTTATGGCCAAAAGCATCGTTTATGCCCAAGGATCGAAAGCTCTCTGTCAATTTACAATGACAGAGGAGATTTCGAGACGTATTTAGGGATTGAAATTATAGGGTTCATATGGGATTTGGGGGCTGTTCAAGGATTGCGTTTAAAACTAATATTTTCCGGTTTAAGAGTTAGCGAGGCCCGTAGCCGGGTGGTTAAGTCGTGGGTGTGTGGACTTGGGTGGCTCGGGTTCGAATCCTGCCAGCCCAACTTTTTATGTTTTCATTTTTTTGAGGCTTTTAAATCAGATTTTTAAATTTCTATTTATTTTTATAAAATCTAATATACTTTTATAAACTTAAAACTAAATTGTATTTACACTTTTATTTCCATAATCTCTTTATTTAATTAAACTTGGTTAAAAACTAATGAAGACTTAACCTTTATTAATAGTTTTAAATACCTAGAAACTATAAAAATAATCTAAACTTTTATAAAACTTATAAAATAATCTGGAAATCATTTTATAAAATCAAAACCTCTAATTAGTTATTATTTCTTTAATAAACAGGAATTATTTTGTTTAAACTTTAAATAATTTATTAAACATAAGTTTATATAAATCCTACTAAATACAAGAGAGAATTTATAAATTTATATTTTCATTAGAATCTTATAAACTTGTAAATATTTATATTTAAAACTAAATGCTTACTTATTTAATTAATTAAAACAAAAGAAAAGAGAGCTCTAAAACAATTATAAATAAAACATAAACTTATTTAGTAATTAGCAAGAACCCATTGTTGTGAACTTATAAATGTGGTTTAATTATTTAAACTTTTAAGCAAACCTTCTAAATATTAGTAGAATATTTGTAAATTATTTTAATGCTTAAACACTTTAAATAATTTTAATTGATTATGGTAATCATTTTAACTAGATAAAGTAGTTATTCCAAAACAATCTTTTTAAATGATTATTATTTATTCATTAAATAATTACTATTTAATCTTTAATGATAATTAAGATTTTTTAGATAAAACTATTATTTTATCCTACATAATTATTAAATCCTTATAGATAATTATTTATTTTCCCAGTTATCCTTTACTTAATTAATATGTTACTTTTATAAAACTTGGAGGAACTACTTATTATTTATCAAGTATAGATTATAATTAGTTAAAATCCATTTAAACTTCAAGCTTAATAAATTTTATAAAGACTTGTTAACATAATCATTCCTGCCTTCCCACTTGAAACCCTAGCAAATCTTGAAAACCTAGATCCTTGTCATAAACTTTTATGATCGACCTTTAAACTCTAGATTTGTTAGTACGCTTGTTGTGAGGATATTCTCCCCCAAAGCCTTGTCACTCTTAATCTTTGTTGGATACCCTTTCACTATTTCAGGTGAGTATACTTAGCCCCTTTTTGTTTTGTTTTTTATTTATAAACTTGGGGTGGAACATGTTCAAACTTTTAGACTTATATAATTCAAACATAACTATGCTTATATGCTTTCTATGTGTTATATGCTTTTGAGACTTGCATGCTTAAATTAAACTTAAGACTAGCATGTTCATTAACTTTGGCCGAGCCTATGGTAACAATAATAGATCTATTGTATTTGACCAATCCACCTTGATTGATTGACCCTTCGGGGGGAGCCCATGGTGATTGTTACTAAAACTTTAAACTTTTAAGGGTAACCCTCGGGTTATGCCTAAACTTGGTTGGAGGTTTGAAATGCACAATGTTTAACTTGCATGTTCTCACATTATTACTTAGATGCATTGATCATAGTGAATTGTAAAACTTTTAAAGACTTTGTTAAACGGTGTCAAAACCTTTGTATCTCACCAACTATTTTTAGTTGACAGTTTACTTAACATGTTTCAGGTGCACAAGTTTTATGCTTATCTTATGAACACGTAGGATGCTTGGACCTAGAAAGACTATCAAAATTAAACTTATGTTTTCATTTTCATTGTTGAACAATATATTATTTCTCTTATGTTGAACATTTAAATTTATTAATGGAATATTTCAACTTTATTAATCAACCTTGTGATTTTGAACAACCGCGTCCGCCCCAACGTATAATCCGCCGTCGGTTGGGATGTGACATAAGACTAGGTTAAAATCCTGTGTATCACACATGTTAAATAAATAAAATGTTATATATTTAGTAATAAAAATTTTATATTTTTAAAAACCCGTGTAATACACGGGTTGAATAAACCAGTATATTACATCGGTTGAATAAAATATAATGTAATTTGGTAACAAACACATTTGTCAAAATATGTTTTTAAAAAATGTAATTTGTCATGACAGTTATAAGGTCTGTTAAGTTAGTTTTTAAAATATTTTTTTTCAACTGAGTATTAATTTTTTAATTTAATTGATAAATGTCAGTTCATATTAAGTTCATTTGATTGATGATATAATAGCTATTTATAATTAAATAATAAGTATTCGTAATTAGATTTATTAATATAAAGATTATTATTTAATAGGAGAGAGAAATAAAAAATCTAATATTTAATAGGAGAGAGAGGCGGGAAAATAAAGATGAGAAGTAACCAGAGAGTGACACGTGTCCTGAAAAGATTTTCATTTATTAGAGTAGTAAGATATGTCTTATAATGTATAAACATGATCTACTATTTTAAATACAAAGTGATACTAGAAAATAAACACACAAAGTAGATAAAGTTAGAAAATATACCTACACAATCCATTCTTTTACTTCTTTTCTTTATAAACAAAATTTCATGTCATGATGTTTTATCAAAAAAATTTAATCGCGTTGGATTCTTAAAAATAGATTATATGTAAGACTATAGAATCGGGGATGATGCCACATCACGATGATCTCACCAAGGAGTAACGGGGCACTAGCTAGTTTTGCTCACATATCACTTCTCTATTGTTTGTTGTCATTTACCTAAAAATATCGTAATACAAGTTAATAAATGATTATGAACTATACATTTGATCCGTTACATTATTGATTTTGTTATATTAAAACAGACTACAAGTATGTTGTATGTAATGAATGTATATGTACAGTAGGGTTATAAATGAGGTCTTTGTATATATAGCCTAATGTTATTTTTCTTACCCTCTAGTCTAATATATTACATATATTGTTGGATTTTATGGACCGACCCGATGGACAACGCGGCTGATCGAGCTATGACCCGTAAGAGTTACACCTAGGGAAACGAACATTAAATCCACTTAACCCGCTTAACTGGTAATTACAAACTGTTAGCGAGACGATATATTTTATATATATTCGTTACACGTGATTTATTATTTATACATGTTTATAAATAATAATTCATATTTATTGTTTTAATCTTTTTATTAAAACAATTAAATGGGTACATGCTTTTCATCTTGTATTGGACTTTAGGCCCGGAAACAATTAATAGGGTTTATAATTATTATATATATAATAATCCTAATTTTGTTTTGAAAACCTACAACTCTAATGTTTTCAGCCGCAAGATTTTCTTGGTGCTTCGACGGAAACAACTAGCGACCAAACAAGAAAAAAAAGGCATTCTGCCTTTGTCACTTTCGACCACCACCCTTGCCACCGTCCGCCGCCTTGTCCGGCGCTTCCCGGTGCCACTCGTTCTTGCGTTTCGGTTCGTGATCTAGCATCGGTTCGTTGTACCTCGGTGTCTCGATTGGTTATTTAATAACCACAAAGGTATAATTAATCTCATCAGTAGATTAATTGTTTTTCGTGTTTGCGTGTTCATAATCAGATCCTGTTCGGTTTTTCAGTGCTATTAAATAGGTTATGATTTTATTTTCCGCTGCGTATTTATTAATTAACTGAATTAATTTATTTCTCTATCAAAAACCCGTTTTGATAAAAAGTCAAAACTGATCACCACTGAATCCCAACAGTGGTATCATAGCCTAGGTTATAACACGCAAATCGGAACCGGTCTGGTTTCACCGGTTAGATTAATCACAAACTTTAACTATCTTGAAGTTTCTGATCTGATCTGTTTTTGGGGCAATTTTTTTATTTATTAATTTGGTCGATTTTTATTTTATTTGACCAAATATATTGCCCGTATGTGATTGTGTTGAATATGTAAATCTGGCCCGACCCATGTGATTGAGTTGTTTGTGTTTATTATTTAGTTTTTGGTTTTATGGTTTTGGCCCACTTTTGATGGCTCAAAGTTATAATAGAATAGCCTTTTTATTTTATGTAATGTAATAAAAACCCGAAGACAAATCTGAAGACGCAACAGGAATCATGGAGTCAGTGGGAGTCATCCGAGACGACTAGATGCACGAAAGTCTATCCTTGTGGTTGTTTTAATTTTGTGGACCCCGTGACCCGTTTGGTCTTGCTAACTGGCTCTAGCAAGATCAAACAAACTTGGCCCTAAAAGATTTACATACTTATTTGCTTTATGGTTGCTTTTAATTTTTTATAACTTAAATTTATTATAAACCAACGAAACACCAAACGTTTTAAAATGAGTTTTAAAATGTCACAATTTGTCACCACAAGTTCTAATTTTACAACTTGTAGAATTTTATAAAAATAACAACTGGCTTGTTTTTATAAAATAAATACCCGCTAAAGTTTTGCAATTTAAACTAAATTTAATTTCAAAACTTATAACTTAATAGTTCTCAACTATTAACTTTAACTGGTTATTCAAGTCGTGACAAACTTAGTTTTAATAGGTTATTTAAAATTAAGTGTCCTGAGAGATGAAATGGTTCATCAAATTTGTCATGACTTTAAATAGTAAAACTGGCTTTTACAACACACGTATGATTTAATAATTCGTTGTGTTTGACTCTATTCGGTAAACACTAAAATTGGAACCCATATTTAAAACCAATGGTCTATGCCATCCTATTATAAGGAACACTTGGAGCATAAAACGAAACATCGGTGTTTAGAGCCACCGCACTGGATGCGTAGTTTATCCTTCCAAGGCTTAAGGGTTTCGTTGACACATTCGGCCCTTCCGCAAGTACCTGTTTTAGGACGACTATTACTTTTCTCTCTTGTTACATGCCCCAGCTGTCAAGAGATTAAAAGTGGGCATAGATGAGGCTAAACGTATCAATGCATAGACATGTCTTGTCTTATCGGCCTCGTACACGAGAGTTGTGCATCTTTTCACAATTGACACTAATTGTCAGTCTAGTTACCCACTTACTAATGTTGTATGTCACAGCTACCATTAGTGACCGATTTAGCTAGATTCTCACTCCTTATTCTAATTTCTGTAATTGGGTCATAAATTAATAAGGACTTTTCACTTTCTTTATACTAATTTATTTTCTTTGCTTATCTTGACAGATGTCTACTGAAAAATAATAATACTAATAACTCCCTCGCTTTCAAGTCTATCCTTGAGAATGAAAAGCTGGATAACACCAACTTTCTCTCGTGGCAGTGCAATCTGAGAATAGTTCTCAAGATGGCCAAGAATCTCTATGTTCTCGATGCACCAGTTCCTGAGGCACCCGATGGTAACACGGCTGCCGCTCGTAAGGCCTGGGAAAAACAAAGAGATGATGCCACTGAGGTGGCCTGCCTTATGCTAGCCTACATGTCCCGTGAGCTCCAAAAGAGCATGGAGGACCTGGATGCCTTTGACATGATTGAGCAACTTAAGGGTATGTTCCTGAAACAAGCCCGACAAGAACGCTATGAAACCATGTCTCAGCTCATTCGCTGCACGATGCAAGAGGGCACGCCTGTTAGTGCTCATATACTTAAGATGAAAGGATACATCGACCAGATGAACAAACTTGGATATCCCATGAAAGATGACATGGCTACTGATTTCATCTTAAACTCTCTCCCAAGCTCCTATGCTCAATTCGTAATGAATTTCAACATGAATGGCTTGGAGAAGACAGTGGCCGAGCTACATGGTATGCTCAAAACGGCCGAGATGAATATCCAAGGAAAGAAAAATCAAGTTCTGATGGTCAGATCTGCTGGTGTTAAAAAACCTAACCCCAAGAAAAGAGGTTATAATAGCAAAGGCAAGAAGAAGGTTAATGTTGCTGCCAAGCCTGCCACCAACAATAACAAGAAAGCTTCAAAAGCACCCCCTCCTGAGGAGCGCCAATGCTTTGAATGCAATAAAATGGGACACTGGAAACGTAACTGTCCTGAATATCTAGCCAAGCTGAAGCTGCAGAGGGCCAGTGGTGAGGGCACCTCTTCAGGTATTCTCATTTATGTTATTGAAATTTTTACTGTTTCCAGCAACACATGGGTATTTGATACTGGATGTGGATACCACATCATTAATGTCTTGCAGGAGCCTAAAAGTTGGAGGAAGCTGAAACAAGGCGACATGGAACTCATCGTTGGTGATGGGAAAAGAGTACCAGTTCTTGCAACTGGAACATATCATCTCTCATGTCCATCTAGCCTTGTGGTTATTTTGAACAATTGTTTGTTTGCACTTGGTTTAACCAGAAACATTATTTCAGTTTCTTTATTGTTTGAACAAGGATTTAAGTACGTTTTTAATTGTATTACTATTTTTGCCTACTTAAATGATATCTTTTATTTTGAGGCTACACCTTAAAACGGTATTTATGAGATTGACATTCAAACTGACAATAACATATATAATCTTTCTAAACGTATCAAATCTGGCATTAATGATACTTTTCTATGGCACTGTCGACTTGGCCACATAAGCAAGGCACGCATTAAAAGACTCCAATCCGAGGGAATTCTTGAACCTACCGGACATGACTCATTTGATAATTACGAGTCTTGTTTAGCCGGAAAACTCACAAAGGACCCCTTCACCCATGTTGGTGAACAAGCCAAGGATCTGCTAGGCCTTATACACACTGATGTGTGTGGCCCTTTCAGAACCATGTCTAGAAATCACGAAAGATACTTCGTTTCATTTATTGACGATTATAGTCGATATGCTTATGTCTATCTTATGAAACACAAGCATGAAACATTTGAAAAGTTCAAAGAGTTTCAAAACGAAGTGGAGAAACAACTCGATAAATCTATTAAGACACTTCGATCAGATCGAGGTGGCGAGTATCTCAGCTTAGAATTTCTTAATCATCTGAAGGAGCACGGAATTATTTCTCTGCCCACTCCTCCTGGCACACCCCAACTTAATGGCGTGAGCGAGAGGAGAAATCGAACCCTACTTAATATGGTTCGATCGATGATGTGTAGAACTAACTTGCCTCACTCCTTCTGGAGTTATGCTCTTATGACCGCCGCCCGCCTTGTAAATCTGGCACCGACTAAGAAGGTGGACAAAACCCCATATGAGATATGGCATGGGTCTAAACCCAATTTGTCTTACCTTAGAGTATGGGGATGTGATGCATATGTCACCAGCGATTCTGATGACAAGCTCGAACACAGAGATGAAAAAGTTGTTTTCGTCGGTTACTACAACAAAAGCGGATATTATTTCTATCATCCTGATGCAAACATTGTTTCCATCAAAAGGAAAGGACGCTTTCTCGAGGAAGATCTTCTAAATCGAGGAACCAGAAATAATATTATGGATCTTGAAGAAATTCAAGAAACACAAACATCCGTTGAGGAAGTCGGAGCGTCTGATCAACAAGAAGTTGTTGCTGATGAATCAGACATAAACACAAGCGTTCGCAGAAGTAGCAGGTCTCATAAAGAACCTAATAGATACCTATGGCATCTTGAAGCTTCTAAAGTCCTGTTAGTAGCTGAGTTAAATGACGAACCTACAAACTACAAATCTGCTATCTCGGATCCTGAATCTGAGAAATGGCTTGAAGCCATGAACGCTGAGATGCAATCTATGCGTGATAATCAGGTCTGGGACTTGATTGAGCTACCCCCCGGTTCTCGGGCAATAGGGAGCAAATGGATTTTCAAAAGAAAAACCGACATGCATGGTAATATACAAACCTATAAAGCACGGCTAGTTGCAAAGGGTTTCACTCAAACTCAAGGTATTGACTATGATGAAACTTTCTCACCCGTTGCTATGATCAAATCGATCAGGATACTGCTTGCCATAGCCGCGTACCATGATTACGAGATATGGAAAATGGATGTCAAAACCGCTTTTCTTAATGGACATCTCTCTAAAGATGTCTATATGGTTCAGCCTGACGGTTTTGTTGATCCAAAGTATCCTAGTAGGGTCTGTAAACTGAATAAGTCCATTTATGGACTTAAACAGGCATCTCGAAGCTGGAATCTTCATTTTGATCAGAAAATCAAAGAATTTGGTTTTGTCAAGAATGAAGATGAGCCTTGTGTTTACAGAAAGGCTAGTGGGAGCACTATATCATTTCTCATCTTGTATGTGGATGATATACTGATCATTGGAAACAACATCCCTGTGCTTGACAAAGTCAAACAATGGTTAGGATCTTGTTTTGCAATGAAAGATCTTGGAGAAGCAGCTTACATTCTAGGAATCAAGATCTACAGGGATAGATCTAAGCGGCTTCTAGGGCTAAGTCAGAGTACTTACATAGACAAAATGATGACACGCTTTAGGATGGAAAACTCCAAGAAAGGAGGTGTTCTGATGACTAAAGGCACTGTGTTGAACAAATCACAATCTCCTTCCACGGACATTGAAATTAAGGAAATGGAAGCAATTCCATATGCCTCAGCGATTGGTTCTATCATGTATGCTATGTTGTGCACTAGACCTGACGTCTCGTATGCTTTAAGCATGACCAGCCGTTTCCAGCAAAGTCCTGGCATTGCCCATTGGACTGCAGTCAAGAACATCCTGAGGTACTTAAGAAGGACCAAAGACATGTTCTTAATATTTGGAGGAGTGAAAGAGGAGCTCATTGTATGGTGTTACACTGATGCTAGCTTTCAAACTGACCGAGATGACTCTCGCTCACAGTCAGGTTTCGTATTCACTCTTAATGGAGGAGCTGTCTCATGGAAAAGCTCTAAGCAGAGTGTAGTGGCGGATTCAACCACCGAATCTGAGTATATAGCCGCATCAGATGCTGCTAAGGAAGCTGCTTGGATGAAGAAATTCATTACTGACCTCGATGTGGTTCCGAGTATTCGCCAACCAATCGAGATACTTTGTGATAACACAGGTGCTATAGCTCAAGCCAAAGAGCCCAGATCTCATCACAAAGCCAAGCACATTCAAAGGAAGTTCCACTATATACGGGAAATTGTGGAACGTGGAGACGTCGTGATAAGCAAAGTAGACACAGATCAAAACCTAGCGGACCCGTTCACTAAGCCGATGACTCAGGAAAAGCATGATCAGCACAAAAATGCTATCGGTCTTAGTTTTGCTAGCGATATGTTTTGATTTAGTATTTTGAATGTGCGAACATTTAAACAGTTGTACTTTTGAATTCTTTTTGGTTTACTGATTTAAATGCAATTCCGAATTCTTATAACTGTGTTCGATTTTAATACGTTTAATCCATGAATCTTGTATTCTTAATTATCCGTAGTCGGCCAGACTCGTGGAAACGTCTCTGAATTAAAACTTTTCTGAACTTCGGCTCAAGGAGTTGACTCCGAACTTCACAGGCCTCATTTTGAATGACGTTGGATGTAACTCGCATCAAATCACCTTCATGGATCTTTGTCATAAGATGTTTTGCTATTGATATACTCATTAGTATCCTCTGACATGAGATACGTACTAGAACTGCCGTTTACCAAGAACCATTCTTTAATCACTGTCAAACGCTGTCGTGTAACTGCCAGTCATAAAGGCTTTGATTAGGAATAGTTCTGAAGTTCAGTGGGAGTTGTATGTAGTCAATAAGGGATTCTGTACTCTTGCATTATATGTAACAGATAAGCATCGTGGCGCCCTCGTTGATTCAAACTGGTGAAGTGTGAAACCTTACCCAAACTTACTGTGTGTTTGATTGGACCACTTTGATTCTTGATCGAGAACAATAATAATTGAACGCCATATGAGAATGAACTAAATCCATGTCTCATTGATTCAATTGATGTTTTATACGGAAAGGATGAATGACAACTATTGCCATAAGTCTATTGTCTTGCTTTAGTTAGCTGTTACTAACACCGAGATATTTGGTTAATGACTTTAAAGCGTCATACCATGTTAGGGACAGCCATGTGCAGCTAGAGCGCCGCTGACTGTTTGCGTTGATTTATCGTGGATCGTCCAAGTGGGAGATTGTTGGATTTTATGGACCGACCCGATGGACAACGCGGCTGACCGAGCTATGACCCGTAAGAGTTACACCTAGGGCAACAAACATTAAATCCACTTAACCCGCTTAACCGGTAATTACGAACTGTTAGCGAGACGATATATTTTATATATATTCGTTACATGGGATTTATTATTTATACAGGTTTATAAATAATAATTCATATTTATTGTTTTAATCTTTTTATTAAAACAATTAAATGGGTACATGCTTTTCATCTTGTATTGAACTTTAGGCCCGGAAACAACTAATAGGGTTTATAATTATTATATATATAAAATAATCCTATTTTTGTTTTGAAAACCTACAACTCTAATGTTTTCAGCCGCAAGATTTTCTTGGTGCTTCGACAGAAACAACTAGCGACCAAACAAGAAAAAAAAGAAAAGGCATTCTGCCTTTGTCACTTCCGGCCACCACCCTTGCCACCGTCCGCCGCCTTGTTCGGTGCTTCCCGGTGCCACCCGTTCTTGCGTTTCGGTTCGTGATCTAGCATCGGTTCGTTGTACCCCGGTGTCTCGATCGGTTATTTATTAACCACAAAGGTATAATTAATCTCATCAGTAGATTAATTGTTTTTTCGTGTTTGCGTGTTCATAACCAGATCCTGTTCGGTTTGTCAGTGCTGTTAAATAGGTTATGATTTTATTTTCCGCTGCGTATTTATTAATTAACTGAATTAATTTATTTCTCTGTCAAAAACCCGTTTTGATAAAAAGTCAAAACTGATCACCACTGAATCCCAACATATATGGTCTAATATTCTCGCACAAACTAAGCGCAGAAGCAATTATAGCTTGTAAAATAAAGATAGGCATAGACGAGATCCTTTGTCCTGTGGTGATGATGGTCGATGGCAGGTTCCCCCCCCCCCCCCCCCGGTTGAACTGACAATTGTCTTGAGCAACCTGTGTTGGTGTCTCCCTTGCTAACCTTCATACGAAAGTTCTTCGCATTCCACTAACTTTTGTGAGAAAGTTTCTTTCGCTTGTTCCTTTCGGCTGAAACTTTTGTGTGAAAGTTCGCGAACGAATTTTTTGTCTGGTATCACACGAAAGTGTCACTTTCGTACGAATGTTTCTTTCCCACAAAGGGTGACTTGCGCACGAAACTGTTCTCCGATAGTAACTGTTGTGTAGTGGTGACGCGGTGGTTGTGAAGCGACGGTAGTGTGGTGATTGAGGCGACAACGGATAGGGTTCCAAATGGAGGTTGTTTATGCGAACCCTAGTGAGCAGGTTGACAACGTCAACGAGTGAGAAGATCGAGTGGCGGTTACCTGTATTGGCTCAACTCTAGGATTTGGTGGTTGTGGAGCGAAGTTGTATTGGTGTTGTTTTGTTGCGACGAAGACTCTACTAGACATGCTTCTTGTTCTTGGAAATGAAAGGAAAAAAATTGTGAATGAAAATCTGGAAGGTTGTAGCAAGAAAAGAAGGAGAAAGGGCACTTGTATTTTTTGGCCTTTATTTTTATTATTCTGGTACTTGTATTTTCATTAGCCTATGATTTGTTCCAACCTATTTTAATAGAAACTATCTTATGTATCAATTTCATTACGTGAACATATATATACCCCCGTGATATAGTAGAGGTAAAGTTTGCCACTTTCCCTCTCAAACCCTATCAATAGTTTGCTATAAAGCCGTCTCTCCATCCCCCGTGATATAGTAGAGGTAAAGTTTGCCACTTTCCCTCCGAAACCCTATCAATAGTTTGCTATAATTATACTATGTATGTTTATTTAAGTTCAAATATACTGTTGAAACGTGCATATTTTTATTTATGTTGTTCAGAACCGGAGTCGACGCTATGCGTACCGCACCGTAACGCGCGTGCATGTTTTTACTAGTTATAAATAATAACTATACTAATGATACAATAATATATTATTAAAAAATGAATTATGATGTCGTTCTTAGGATTATATAATTTGGTATGGTTTGATTTTTTTTTTTGGTGTTTACACTAAAACCCAAACCAAACAAAACCTAAAAAGTTGGGTTTTTGAAATTAAAAAAAATATATATATATATCTACGGTCTTAAAAACATTTTCGGTTTTTCATATTCTTTTTTAGTATAAAACATAAAATTAATATTTAATCTACCAATCATTTCTAATATTTAGAACAAGGAGTGTTTGAAATATTTTAATGAAAGCATTAATATTGAAATCCTTTTTTATTAGATCTCATGATAAAAGACTACAAGTATCGAGTGTGTCAAAAGAACATTGAAAGGGAACATCATTAGAGGTGCATAAACCGGGTTTTTGAACCGAACCGGTTTGGTCAACGCAATTGTTAAACCGGTTTTGACTAAAACAGGTTCAGATTAAACCGGTTTATCATATATAAAATCTTGAACCCGTTGAATCGGTTCAGTTCGGTTCTGGACCTGTTCGGGTTGGTGAACCGGTTTAAACCGGTTTTTTTTTTTTTAAATTAAAAAATAAATATTTAACAAATAAAAACATAAAGTTCAACGTTTATTCATATTGTAGGAGTTCGGAAATCACAATACATTACAAAATTAAACATTACAATTAGACAAAAAGAATAATATTTTTTTTTGGAGTTTTTTTTATTTAATTTTCGCCGTCATTCTCGGAGTTACTAGTGGATCCTCGTAGTCTATCATCTTCGGCGAGTTCTTCATTTGTAAGTGGGCTCGCCAATCCTTGGTTGACCTCAGATTCGTGTATGAATTCTTCAACTTCAATTTCGTCTTCAAGCGAACTCCTATCTTGTCTCCTATCTACCGCATCCAAATGGTCTTTCAAGCAAATGCACATTTCCATTGCCGCGGGAGTGATTCTAGTTCTTCGAATAGATAAAATCCTGCCACTAAGAGAAAAAACGGATTCCGAAGCTACCGTGGAAGCTTGGACGGTTAGTAAATCACGGGCCATGGCGGAAAGGACCGGAAAAGTAGATTCGTTTCCTTTCCACCACGCCAAAATATCAAAGTCCTCAAAAACATCCGGACTCATAAATGATAAAAAGTTTGTTCCCGTATACCTTCCGAGTTCGCTACTCGGGGTGGATCTTCTAGCCCGTTTAGTAAATTCATTTCTCATTTCGTTATACAAATTTAAGTTCACATTCCTCGAGCTACTACTTGATGCGCCCGCGCCCATCGTATCATGTGGGGTTTGCGTTGTACCATATTTATGTAAATAAATATCAAACAAATCTTGCAAACATTTGTTAAAATAAGTTTTTGTTACGGTTGAAAAATGAATATCTTCATCATTCAAATCCAAATCGTAAGTTATTTTATCAATCAATGTCTCAATACCGTAAACATTAATTGTAGGGTTTAATGCGGCGGCACAAGTTATAACCGGAGGCATTTCTTTAAAATATTTAACAAATTTTTCTTTCATCGGTTTTATCATTCTCGTAAAAAGAGTATTTTTATTTTCAAGTTTGGCTAATTTGTTACACATTAGAAATATTTGTTTAAGAGCTAAGGGACTTGTGGGGTAATAAACCCCGGATAAAAAAGTAGTGGCGGTTTTGAAAACTTTGAACAATTCGGTTATATTTTCAAGAATGTCCCAACTCGTAGACGGAAAATTTTGAATTTTACAACGCGGTTTTGAGGAAAGCATATCATGAAAAAATTTTAAAGTATCTTTTTGACGTATAGCACTATGAAACATTTTATAAGTTGAATTCCATCTTGTTGGGAGGTCCCAATTGGGACCTAAGCAAATCAAACCCGTATCGTTACATAATCTAATATATTCATGGTATCTTTTTTTACTACTACTAAAAACGTCTTTAAGCATAACTCGAAATGCATTACTTAATTCAATAACGGGTTCAACCGCAAGCCCCTCTTGCACGGCTAAGTTGATGATGTGTGCAATACATCGACTATGGAAAAAAGCGTCGTTGCAAATCGGATTATATTTTAATATTAATTTTTGAACAGCATTTGTATTATTTGAGGCATTATCAAAAGATATTGAAAATAATTTATTTTGTAATTTAAAATCGGTTATCACACCATCTAAAATGTGAAATAAATTTTGACCCGTGTGCGGATATTCAAACATCTCAAATGCGATTGTACGTTTCATCATTTGCCATGTATTGGGATCAACCCAATGAGCGGTAACGCAAATATATGAGTCGGGAATACCATGTGGAGCCGACCAAACGTCGGTGTGTTTCCAATTTTTTAAAACCTAAAATTAATTCTTTTTTTGCTTTTTTCCACATTTTTAGACAATCACGTCTAAGAGTACTACGACTTACTTGATGATAACGTGGTTGAAGGGCTTCTTGAATCATCCTCGTCGTGAGCGGGTTGTCGAAGTGGTTGAACGGCAAACCTCTTTGAATAACTAATTTCGTCATTCTATCTCGAACAATATTTGGATCGAAGTTCCAAATTCCACCCTCGCTTGTCATAGATGCTTGACCCTCACCCGGAATTTTCTTCAAACTCGGGCAAGATTTTTCCATATGAGTTTTTAGAGTTGAGTTTGATTCCTTTTTAAAAAACCCACCACAATTTTTGCAACGAGCACGTTCCAACCCGTTAGACATCTCACATAGATCGTAGTTTGACCAAATTGCAGGGTTCCTCATTGTTGGTATGATTTTCACAACGCTAACTTCGGAAGAGGAAACACCAAAACTTGAAGAACCTGCCATAGCGTTTTTTGAGCGTTTTCGAGCGTTTTTTTTTTACAAACGAGAGTGTAGAGAGCGGGTTTGAGAAGTGTGATTTAACCAAAACACCCCCTACCTATTTATAATGTGTTTAGGGGTTAAAATGGGTCAAAAAACGGTCAAAAATTGGTTCTAACGGCTATATAGCCGTTTTCCAACGGCTAGTTTCGAAATATTACCGTTAAACCGGTTCACAAAAAACCGGTTGTAAACCGCTTGTCGTGCAAAATACTTAAACCAGTTATAAACCGGCGGTTCCTACTGGTTTGAAACCGGTTCACCAAAAACCGGTTCTAGGGCGGTTCGGGTTTCGGTTCAGAACCGGTTTGGATTTCCAAACCGGTTTTTTTGTGCACCTCTAAACATCATTATATGGTACTTGATAGTGTCTAAAGACCGAATATCTTAATGAGGATCTCAACCGCTTCACAACACTACACACATTATTTTTATCTTTAGAAATATCATTATTACACATATACGACGTTATGTTATTTTAACCCACATTATTTTCATTGTTATGTTATTTTAACCCACATTATTTTCATTGTTGGAACATTATTATTACATATATACAACTAAAGCCTGGCAAAACAGATGGATTAAGTTGGGTAACGGGTCAGAATAAGTTTGGGACAGGACGGGTTATGACCAAAATGAGTCCGGGTCAAAACAAGTTGATTTAAAAAAATATATCAATTTGCTTCGGATCAGAATGAGTTGTAACAAAAAAAGTGGCCCGGGTTGAAATAAGATGTCTTACATAGTTTTTAGACGACCCACCTTGACCCAAATTATTTTAAGGTATCACCTATTTCAAACTTGCTTTGTGTTATGATGGTACCAATTCAACCCAAAATGCAAAAAAATATTTTACCCAAGACAATCCATTTCACATAATTTGGGTCAAGATTGGCAGGTCTATATACAACGTTATGTTCATTTAGGTATATATGTAAATTCATATATATTAAAAAAGTTTACACACGTATAAATTTTAACTATAACTGTACTTTGTGTATGTGTACTTTGTATAAATGTAAAGTACACATTTTTTTAATCTAACATCCACATTGGTGTTAGGGCAATGAAACAAGGGTGCGAGACAAGATAACGAAGTAGCCAATTATTGTTGTTCCACCCAAGTGCCTCACAAAATTAAAAGAATATCATTTAAAAACATATATTATATTTCAAAGAATTGAATTGTTTATCCAAAAGGGACAACAATGGCAACATATTCTTCGTCATGCATGATTTCTTACAAGAATAATTAAATGATAATTAAATAAGGTCCAATGAATATACACACATTCACAAGCAAATCCCAATTCATGTGTGCATTGGAGGAAACCTAACCAGTGAATAAATAATTAATGTAAGAGTATAATTAGGCAAAACTGTGGACTTTGGAGTAGAATATGACTAGACATTTTGGTAACTTTTTATTGAATGAATCTTGTTTTTTAAATAATAATAAATAAATAAATCAAATACCATTATGCATATCTATGTACTTGCATTGTATATTTTAAAAAAAAAGTAGATGATTTCATATTAAACATCTGAGTAAACTGTCATTTTCATTCATACGTTTAGTCACTTTTGTCAGTTAATGCAAAAATTTATTTTTCTTCTGTGTATTATCGTAGTTTACAAAATTTGTCATTTTCACCCAAACAATTAACTTTATCCATATATACATTGTACTTGAATCCTCTCCGGATACAAACGGACTATCCATTTTTAATTTCGAATACCAAGCTCAAGTAGCTTATCTTGAATTCCAACAATCAAATTGTTTTTGTTATTTGTCTATATGTTCCCTATCTATCTTACATTCTCCTCACATCAACGTGTATGTTGTCTCTTTGCCAACCCTTTTGAGGCCTTTCTCTTTTCTATTTGAGTATCATTTTTATGGCAAATTCAATGTTTCTCTAGAAGTAAGTATGTTGATGTTTACTTCTCCTAAAAATATCATAAAATGGTGTATTAGACTATATAAGGTGAACAAAGTGATGGACATAAAAGCAAGTTGTTGAAGGGAATTAGTCACGTGGGTGAAAAGCTCAAGAGAAAACAATGAGCTCGACAACAATAATTTATAAATAAGAAAATGAGAACAAAATCCACAAGGAATCCTAGATATTGTCATGAAATACATTTCTAGGTCTTAATTGCGTACTAAGCTATTTTTCTAATAACACTTACTCAAGCTAGATGTTTATGCGGCCATCTCTTACGTATAACTGACAAAAATTTAATATAATACGTCGCACATCATTCATTTTTTCATGTATCAGACAAGGAAATGGCAACAAAAACTTCGGGCTATCAAACAATCTATATATAGATATATTTATAGACATAACCATTAAATTCTCTATATAAGTTGTGTGTCACTAAATTGAAGGGCATGAAATTTTCCCAACAAATATCACTAAAACATACCCATTTAAAAAAAGAGTGAGGGAGATTGTAGTGTATAAGGGTTTGTTTGCGAAAACAATGTTCCAAATATGGAGGCCGCTAAGTCAATATCAGGTTTTCGAATCAGAAGATCAATCGCTACTCGTAGTTGATTTATAATGTATGGATCAAATACTCATTTGAGTAGTGATATGTAGAATTTTATGAATTGTTGTCACATTGAGAGTCAGATTACACTTATTGCTAATGCATTTGCTAGTAGATTTTAGTAGAACTTCGTTTTTCTATTAGCTAGTTTTAATTAAGAGATAGTGTTCATATTCCAACCACCTCAAAGGTTGTGACATTTTTTGAGTTCTTGTAGTCCTATTAGGTGAGTTGTATCGTTCGACCCTCGCAAATGATTGCCAACTACATTATGTTTGTATGCAATATTATGAACTTACCATATAAAAAGAGCATGTCTAGATTACATATGAGTTGCATGTTTTCATGAAACCCCACAGAAAAATGTGGGGTATATGCAACATTCTTGACTTACTAGTTGCATAATGTTTAGGGAAAATTACCAAAATAGATATTTCACCAGTCAAACTTACAAAAATGGACAAACTTTTTCCGCCTACTTCGATATGGGGTTGTCCTAGACCGGAAAAGAATTGAAGCCTCACTCATCCCTTCTCCCCTTCCTCTAGCTGCGCTTACACCGAAAGTGACAAGAGCTTCTTCTTTGTTCACAGCTTGAGCGGATTCGATTCCGAACCTTTCTAGTATGTTCTTCCTTCCCTTTCTCTTACTTCTTTCCCAGAGCTACCGGCTCACTTCACTCTCTTTAAATAAGAAAGACGGGGAGTCACTGGCTTCCTTTCCTCCTAACCAACTCGCTACAGGGTCTATGTAATTGAGCTGGTTCTGTATAAGCAGGGGTGGGGATGACGCTCGTATCCCGTAACTTGTCAGTAGAGTCATTCATCCCGTAACTTGTCAGTAGAGTCATTAATTGTGTAAGCTAAAATTAAGTGGGCTAAGGAAAATCATATAGCAAAGTCATACTATTTTTATGTATTCAAGTGAGCTAAACAAAGGCAAATAGCCGGTTAAGGATAGTAATATAGCAGGCTAAAATCAAGTGGGCTAAGGAAAGTCATATAGCAGGTTAAAAGAACACGCCGGCTTAGCCTGCTTGGAAGTGGGCTTTAGCCGTCTTGGGAATAGCACCTCCACGTGTCAGTTTGTGGTTGGCTGAACATCTGAAAAAAGCTGGTTTGGCATGGAATTTGAAGCCGGCTGAACTAGACTACTTCAGCCGGCTTCATGCCTAAATGACCATATCGAAGTAGGCTGGAAAAGTTTGTCTATTTTTGTAAGTTTGACCGGTCAAATGTCCATTTTAGTAATTTTCCCTAATGTTTATATGCAAGGTTGTACTTTGTCTTTAACCGATACATTATATGTTATTTGCTTGTTTATGTTATAGGAAAATATGTAGCCCACTAGGCGTTAATGTTTAGCTTAGAGGTGGTTCCATCATTTATGTATACATAATTGTCACATCCTCGTCAAGGCGGAATCACGAGGGCATAACGAATTGAAATCAAAACACAAGTAATAAAGAACTTCTATTAAAATTGAAATAGTGTTTACATCCATTTCAAAGAAAACAAACATGATAGTAATTTAAATCAAACATAAAGTTTGCTGGATTCTATTTAATGCTAGGCCCATGCATCCTACGTGAGCAATTCATCGTCTACTTAGTACATTCACCTGAAAACACGTAGAAAATGGGCCAACTAGAAAGTTGGTGAGCAATCATAGTTTTTTATAACGAATCAAGATAAGATACCATAATAATATAATCAAACATGAAACTTTAAATATAAGTACACAAGTCCATGACCAAATCTAATGACGAGAATGCCCTCTAAGAGACTTGGAATCCACCAAATCATGATGTATGTCGGGTTTCGATCATTCAACACCCTATCCGGGATGATGAACGGGTATGTCACACCTATGGATCCACTATTATACTACCGTTGGCTTATAACAAGTTAATGGTCATGTGTGATGTAGCGAGAGGGACTTAGCGATGTATAAACGTGTAATTACTGTTTAACCCATTCAAGTTATGAAAATGTTATTACGTATGGTTTGTTTCACAAGAATTTGATAAAGTAAGAACATACATGATTTCATCCCGAAACGATAAAAATGTAAAAAAGGGGCAATGATATATTCACATGATAGTGTAGTTTGAGATTTCACACAACGAATACAAATATGAAGCAAAGAATATCCTACTCGAAAGCTACATTCAAGGTATTATATATAAGAACTAAGCATAAATAATTGATAAGTATGGTGTTATGATAGAATAATTGGCAATTTAAGGTGTCCTAATGCTAAAGTTGAGGTTGTTTGTATCAAAAGAAAAGCTAGAAAATTTATCACAGCTACCCAGTGTAACGGGATATTTTAGAACTTCATGAATTTTATTGACTGACCAAACGCTCGAATTAAATTCTAAAGATTTGATGGAATCAAGCCTCATGGTTTTTAGTTTTTAAATATATCTTTGTATTATTTTTCCAAAAAGCACAAAAGTTATTAAAAATCGTGGAACACAGAAAGGTAGTTGCATTGACTTTAGTGTGTGACAAAAAGTTTTTGCTTGGTACGACCTCGATACAAAACCAAATTAAGATTTTCCAATTGGGTTTAAAGCTACACTTAAAGACTTAAATTCTAGAAAAATAATGGACTTATTTGGACTTGTAATGAATGAGATATGGCCTTACAAACACAAACCAAGTTTGCTGTTTGAAAACATATTTGATAGCCGTCTATAAAAAAATACCATTGACTAATCAAAACTCGTTGATAAATTATGAAACTTAGTTTTCTGGAAACTATACTCCATGAAGTACAATCTAGACTCAAGAATTGATTGATTTGGTTGCGTTTTGGTCGGGTTATGACTCTCCAAAGATGAACAAAAGTTGCTATTTTGAATCTGACCTGCAGTCTTGCTTTCAAAAACAAGTTTTTAGTAACTTTTCGATTATAGCGACTAAAAATTACGACCCATGATGATTGAATACATAATATATATCATTAAAAACTATAAGGTTTTGATCTTTTTATGGTTTAGAACGTGTAAAAGTTCTGGAAATAAAAGAAATAAAAGAAAAGTGTAGATTTTTCGTACTTAGATGCGTTCAACGGATTTACTACTCGAGATCTTTCGAAAATTATCAACTTGTTGGATTTCAAAGATTTGCAGACCATATGATAGTAAAAATCAGATCTTTGGATGTTTAGAACAAGAAAACTTGAATAGAACAAGGAGGGATTACTTACCGGTTTCACTAGAACACACTAGATTGCTTGAATGCGAAAGTTTTCGGTTTGTGTTTGTGTAAGTGAGGATTGTAACCAGAAAAAGAGGATGAAGGGCTGCTGAAAACGTGAGTAGGGGGAAGGGTTTAAAGGGATTTGATTGTAAAGAGTTTTGGCCAGCTATTATACATATATTTCATTTATTTATTTATTTATTTATTTTTAAAACGTTAATCTTCGTTAAATTGTCAACTGAACGGTTCAACGACTAGGCTAGCGTGTAACAAATTGACAACGTTTTTTTATTATAATTTACGAATCCTAAGACCTTTTAAGTAACTAAAAAAATAATACTTTTTTATATGTCGGTTAACGAGATGTGTAACAAGTGTCGGTTTTAAATCAATGATTCCCGGATTTGGAAAGTTTCTAAAATAAACGAGTGTAACTAGGGTTCCAAATCTAAATTTCCTAACAGTTATACTAAACCAAATAAACACTCAATTATGCATTATAATAGCAACAAGATTAAGGTTAAGTGTTAACCTCGTTCGGTGACGGTTGTCACAATAATCTTGTACAATGTAAATCTATACTATATAATAAATAAAGGTTTTCCATGCCACGTGTCGTTTTCATATTAATTTTCATAATTTTTTCACCGTCTCTCTCTATTATTAAACACGCCTTTAACTTTTAATAATAATATAATTTTAAAGAAAATACTAATCCTTTTTCTAATAAAATAATAAATGATTTTGTCACTTGGCATCACAACATTCAATCTCATAAGTGTTTCCCCCATAAACCACATTTATATCCTCTATTTAATAATTTCATATTTAGTCTTTTTTTTAGAAAATTACATAAATAAACATTTTATCAAATTAGTTCATCATTATTACCACTGTCAAAAGTTAATATATAAAAAAATCAAGAATTAAAAAACAGGAGATAAAAAACGAGTTTTTAAAGTTTTATTATTAAAAAGCGATTTTTTAAAATTTTATTATCAAAAAACAATTTTTTTTAAATTGCTACGTTTGTATTTTAAATAAATATATGTTAGAAAAATGTTTTCTAATATTTAATTAGAAGTTTTTCAATTAAATTTTCTATTTGTAAATAAATTTTTTATTTTGATTTATAAATTTTAATACTTAGTTTTTAATGAAATTAAGAAACTTTCAAATATTTATTTTTAAAAGTGTATTATATTTTAAACTTTACTTTTTTTAAATGACGAGATTTTTTTTCAAAAAACATGTTTACAAGTTTCAATTCTAATTTTTTAGTTTTAACTTTTTCATATTTAATTTTAAAATTTTAAATTTAATTTTGGTTGGATTTTGATGGTAGTTCGAGTTTTAACCATTTTGGGTATTTAGATTTAGCTTGTATTCAATGGTGGATTTTTTCAGTTCTTCTTGAGTATGGATGAAAAGAAACTATCCTTATTGAGGAATATGCTCATCTTGCTCTAACTACCACTTCTTATGAAACATGTAAAATACTATTTTGTTGTCTAGATGCTCCCAATGGATCATTGACTCTATTATGACGGGTAACCCTCGTCTCCTCTCTGGAACTTTTATATCCCCTCTATACAAAAACCACCCCCTCGATACAAAAACCACGCCGTGGTTTTCCCTCTTGAGATTTATCACGTCAAAAGTGTTTCAATTTTAAACAAAATATATCTGTTCAACGGATAAATTTGTATTAAATAAACAAAAAAGTTTTTTTTTTAAATTTAATTCTATCCATCTATATAAACACATCCTACACTTCACAAAAATCATAAACAATTTATCTCAACTTCTCTATACTACAAAAAAACTTATAAAATGTCTTCATCATCAAGCAAGGAAGCCACGGGTAATGGCGTTCAGAGCTATGGCATCGGCGGCGGTTAGGTGGTGGCAAGAGGCGGAATCGTCCTCAAGACCATTAAAATGAAGTCTCAACCGTGACCGGGCGGCTGCTAACACACTTTTACTCAAAGATTACTTTGACGAGGGTGGGTTTTACGGGGAGGAGCAATTAAATACACGGTTTCGAATGAGTAGGAGATTATTTTTAATAATTAATACTGATCTCGAGAGAGACGTGCCTTGGTTCCGTCAACGTGTTGATGCTAGAGGTCGGGTTGGCTTCACCTTCATTCATAAGTGTACGGCCGCGATTCGTCAAATGGTGTATGGTACCGCTAGTGATTCGTTTGACGATTACTTGAAGATGTCAGAACGAACGATCAGGTCATGTGTTTACAAGTTTTCTAAAGCTATAATTTTATTGTACAGTAAGATATATTTATGTAAACTGTCGGCTAGCGACATTCAACAGTTATATGCTTTTCATGAAGCTAAACACGGATTTGTCGGGATTCTTGGTAGCATCGATTGCACGCATTGGGATTGGAGAAATTGCCCAAACGCGTGGCAAGGTCAGTTTGCACGCGGTGATCATCCTCGACCAAGTATTATGCTTGAAGTTGTGCTTCAAATGATCTATGGTTTTGGCATGCATTATTTGGCGTTGCCGGTGCGAACAATGACACTAACGTTCTTAATCAATCGCCTATATTCGACGATATGATTAACGGAACTGCACCAGACTAATCATTTGAACTTAGAGGATCGCATTACAAGCGTGGGTGTTATCTAGCCGATGGAATATATCCGGAATATGCAACAATTGTTAAGTCTCTTACGTGCCCGGAAGGTATTAAACGTAATAATTATAAAAAGGCTCATGAGGCGGCAAGAAAAGATATTGAACGAACGTTCGGTTTATTGAAGAATAAGTGACATATAATAGAAAGGCCGGCTCGATCTTGGTCTCAAATCAAAATCCGAAACATTATGTATGCTTGTGTGATTTTGCATAATATGATTTTAGAGGATCAAGGAGCGACAATTTGTTAATACAACCCAAATGAGGAGGATGTTACGTACGAAGAAATTGATGAAGATCAAAAGCGAGTAAACCGTAAAGAAATACGCAATCGATAAATTCATAACGCACTAAAGGTGGACTTGATTGAGTATGTTTACGAAAAATCAAATCATTAGTAATGTAATTTTTTTTAATTATTAATGTAATTTTTTTTTAATTATTAATGTAAATTTTTATTATTATTAATGAATATTATTTATTATGTTTTATTTTATTTAAATAAAAATTAAAAAATAAACATTAAATTATCACACCACCACAATTACATGGGTATAACCCTTGCCTAGTGATGGGTGATGTGATTTTCCAAAATCTGACGTGGCGCCACGTGGCATGCACTTTATTATCATATCACACCATAATCACATGGGTATACCCCATGCTCTTATATTCATCTAACTTCTTCTATAATCATATGTTGACTTATCAATATGATTTAACTTGATTATTACATCACACCATAATCTATGGTTGACGTTATACACCCAAAGCGATGGTCTCATACATTGTTTCTCTAGAGTAAGTGCATATGAAACCGTTGGATTAAATATCACAATTCAATCCAACGGTTTCATATGCACTTACTCTAGAGAAACAATGTTTGAGACCATCGCTTTGGGTGTATAACGTCATAGAACTCCTTTATTGTTCTTGAACGACAAGATTTTGAAGATGAAAAACAATATGTATAACGAAAATAGTATCAAACAAAATGAAGCAAATACTCAAAATAATAGATATACATGTGTTGAAGTCGCACGTTACATTCTTATAATAATAAGAAAATACACGAATTTAGAGTAGATACATGATAAATGACTGCATAAATCTTATTCAAGTTAGTATAATTAGAGAAAGGCAATTTGGTTTTTGATGATCCAAACTATTACTAATTGGTTGATAATAATTCAAACTAACAGGTTGGCTGGTGATAATCTCAATTTTCACTTTTGTTATCAATGGTAGTCCCAGTAGCATAATCATTTTAGATTTACACTCGTTTTACACTCGATTCCTACTCGATTTCGTTTGTACGTTTCTCCATTTAATTTAAAATCACCATTTTGAGCAAAAATAAGTGTAATCGAGTGTAAATCTATAATGATTATGATTCTAAGACTGTCATTGACAACAAAAGTAAAAATTGGGATTATCACCGGTTAAACTATTAGTTTGGATTATTATCAAGCCAATGAGTTATAGTGTGAATTATTAAAAACCAATTTGTCTTAAAGAAATAATATGATATGTGAACAAAAATATATCTATACTACATAATAAACAAGTAAAATATGAGGACACTTGTCACAATTCTAGGCCTCCTCGTTCTCATTTTCCCGCATCTCTCTCCTATTAATAATCAACTCCATTATTTTAGGCAACGAAATTAATTATTTGTTTCAATTTTTATCTACACATTTTTTAATTTAAAAATGTGTTTATCATCAATTAATTTGTTCAATCATATTTTTATGAACTCTACAAACAGAAAACAATTTTATAGCCAGGTAAGATTCAAATAAAAAAACTTTTAATCATATATTTACATATTCATATTGTTCCATTTTGACAAGTGTATGTGTTAATATATTACATTATATTTTACTCAACATGTGTAATACACGGGTTTATTCAACTCGTGTATTACATGGGTTTTAAAAACATTAACTTTTTATTAGTAGGTATTTAACATTACATTTATTTAACCCGTGTAATATACGAGATTCTAACCTAGTATAATATATGCGACCATGAAATCACGTTTCTCATTAGTATAAAAGATATGTTTTTCTAACATGGTTGTAGATGTATTACATAGAAGAAAATTTGTTTTTCTGACATGACATAACTGATGATGATGCATTTACACACATGAAAATGACTATGTTGAATTGAATTATCATGTATTAAAACTTGTTTGAAGAAAAAAAATATTCAACTCTCATTTGAATAGAGCATAAATATCTCTTAAAACATATATGGCAATTATAGATAAGTTTTTTTTTCATAATGTTTTCTTTGTTGGTTATTTTGAGTCAACTTTTTTTTTTGTGGCTAATAAGATCTTATAATATAATCAACATTCCTTTTTAGGAATATTTTTTGTTTTAAATAGGCTAAAAGAACTTTTAGATTTTCAAATACGAATACCTATTTATGTTTAAGTATATGGGATGAGGTTTAAATGATAACAAATATTTATGTGACAATTATGATAATCACTCTCAAACATAGTGTGATGTATATGTAACAATTATCATTATGTTAGTGTTACATGTATGTAAACACTATGTTTCACGTATATGTAACATTATTTGGTAAGTATATGTAAGATTCATCATTTTCGTATTTATGTTCAAGATGTTTAAATACTCTTTTAACAATTAAAAGAAAAAATCATTTATAAACTATGTGATTATTTAAAAGTAGTTATCACGGTTATCAAATAAAAAAATGATTATCATTTTAACCCTGTCCCAACTATACTGTATATAAGACTTTTGCTCTTTTAGTTTTGTTTCAAATAGATTCCTTTTAGCAAAAGTTCAATGACAAGAAGTTGTACTTTGAATGTTGCCATAAGAAAGTTTGAGAAACATTCAAACTTTTTTTTTCTAGAACCATCCTCTACCTCTAATACATTTGGCATAATCACGTACTTCTCAACAAATTACATCCATTAGATATGAATCATCATATAATTTTCATCTTTTTTAGTGGAATACTTTGTTCATGTCAACATTATTTGTGATCCATGTCATGTCACTTTCCCTTTTCAACATTGCACTTGGTCACAATCATTTGATTAGAAAAAAAAAACATAATTAGTAATTTCATTCAATCTAATCAAATTCAATCATCAAACTTGAGGAATTCTATAAATAGTTAAATACATGGTAAATTTGTATTGCTTATCATGCAATTTTTTATAAGTATTTTGTTGGATTCATTTAAATATATGAATCAATAAACTTTGTTGATTAAAACATTTATAAAAAAGACATTTGGGGTTTGGGTTGAAGTGGACTGAAGTGTCGAACCTAGTTGCCATTGGTGTGGCCCAATGGATAATGGTGGTTGTGGTTGGCTTTTTGACTTAAACTAGCAATGACCAACTTTATAAGGGGGGCGCAACCCAATTAACTCTTGCTTGCACCACGTGGAGGTGGAGGTGGAAACACTCTTTTAAGTCTTACCTTTAAAAAAAAAGTAATGAATAGACTATATATGTTGGAATATGTTTTTAAGATCTATAGTCTTATCTTAAATTAATAAAAAGAAGATGCTTTGGTAATTGTGAGAAACGGTACTTGAAAATTAACGATCTGCTAACCATTGAGATCATGTGAAACGTAACTTGTGTGATGTTCAAGGAGATTAAAGACATAAAACCAGTGAAAGTTGTATTATAAAAGAACGCAAATAATGAAAGTCGAAGTTGGAAATGAGATTTGTTTGGATTGGTAAAAGGGGTTGCTCTAAACAAAGTGGAAAACATGATGCGACTCTGGTTTTTTTTCTAACCTAAAAGTAGAGATAAACTCGTACGGTACAGCTATTCACTTTGCAAGTTGATGCCTTTCCCTCAGTGGTGTTAGTATGTCACTAGCACCCACTCTAGCATTGTTATTACTCATTTATAAACACAAAAATCCCACAAAATAAAAAAGTTTATTTATTTGGGACTAGTTTAGATCCCGTGTATACACACAATGTGAAAAATATTAATAAATAAAAATTTTAAATTTTTATGTATATATTTTACAGGTATAAAAATGTATCATATACTAAGGATAAAAAACAAAACTCAAAATATGTAAAAACTAATATATAATTGAGTTTCAAAAATACATTAAGTACTATTTAATGTGATTTGATTTTCATTTATTATTTGATTAAAAATAAAAATTAAATAATTAGATTTCAAAGTTTCATAAGGGATAATTTAAAATAAATGTATTTTATTAGTATAATTAATATTTTCTTTAAATATATATTATTATTACTAAAATATGAAGGTGCATTTAATAAGAGAGAGACAAGAAAAAAAATAATGAGAATGAATGTGAAGACGACACGTAAAATGAAAAAACCTTTATTTATTATATAGTATAGATATAGATTTTGAGCTCGCTGTGCTCAATTTAAAAATAGCCCAAATTAAAATAAGCGAATATGTTTTTTTTTTCATTTCTTAGTAATCACAAGCAACAAAAAGAACTTTCACTATGCACTACGTAGGTTACCACAGCCGTCACCAGAAAGAAAAAAAATTCAATTAAGTTGTTTTTTTTCACTTCAACAACTCTACTGGAGATATTTGGAGGGTCAAACACAAAAAAAACGACCAAGTCACATACTTCTACTAATACAAAGTTGGTCGGCCGGAGGGTCAAGGGACCCTCCTGAACCCGCTTTAGTTCCACCCCAGTTTACTATTAGCAATTAGAATCCCATATCGTTTTGTTCGGGCTAATCACCTTTTAGATAACTTTTCCCGAACAAAGCAATTTAGAATGGGCTTTATCTAGAATAGGTATGATCATAAAACCAGTCAGTCTTATAGTTTGAAAGATAAAAATATACAATGACACCATTTCAGGATTAAAATTAAGAAAAATAGTGAAAAAAAACTATATGGGTTTGGTTCCAGACCATTCAGAATCAAGAATCAATATTTGATGGTAATAACGGCTGCAGTAGTGCGGTGGTGGCGGCACCGCCATGGCGGCAGCAACAACATTAACGGTAGCAGCAATAATACAAATACATAATTTAACTCTATATTTTTGAATCATACTAAAAAAGAGTAACAAAATCAAGGTTAAATTAATCAGTATGATTCAGATGCAGCAGAGGACTTCAGTTTCTTTGGAGGTGGGTTTCCTCCGGACACAATAACATGTGTAAAAGCATAGCATTGCAGTGCTGGCAAAGAAAACAGAAAAGGAAATGATTTTAAATTAAAGCTCCAGCCTAGTAACAACCTAACGGGCCAAAACATGTTCTGGTCAAAATGGATGCTACTAGAAAAAGCTATGCCTTACAAATTTACAATCATAATATAATTTTTATTTAATAAAGTTGTTTAAGGAATTAAGGTTGTAATTTAGAGGTGTCAAATGTGTTGGGTTGACGGGTTGAATTGTTCAACCCGTACACGAAGAGCATTTATTCTTGTCAAAAACATCAACCTAACCCGGACACACTTAAGAGTGTAACCTGAACACGACCCGTTAACCCGTTTATCTAAACATGTTAAACTAGTTGACGAGTAGTAATCAAGTTGTAAACGTGTTAATCAGGTTGGTAGGTTGTAATGAATGGTTAAAATGGTCGTAAATGGGTTGACGGATCGACATATTTAATTAAACAGGTTGGCGACCCGAAGGTCCCGTTTATTAAATGGGTTAGATATGACAACCCACAACCTGATTATTTTCGTGTCATGTAAGAAATTGCCACCCCTGGGTTGTATGCATTAAAAGTATTACTATTACTACGTTTTGACCCATTTGATGTGTTCCCTTTTAAGCTAATTTCTCGTTTAATTTAACATAATCCAAGTTGACCCGTTAATTAGTAAATGGGTTGATATTGCCTACTTTTCTATCATATAACTTGTTACCTTAAGACAATATGGAATCCAGTTGGTAATATCTTCTTTGTCTGCATGATAAAAAAAAAAAACATATTGCGTTTAAGATGGAAACGACATAAAAGCAAAAATTGAAAGAGTGAGTGTATTAAATAGTATTTTTAAGGATCTCCAATATTACCAGTGAATAGGTTTGAATATTCTTCCAGAGGAGTGCAGCAGCAATTCCTATAAAGTAGAAAGCATCACAGCAAAACACTCATAAAGAGAACATGTAGTATCCTAATTAAATGTGTATATTTATGTCATAAGATGCATAAAATATAGCGATAGTTTATGTGGAGGCTACCCAAGCATTCGACTACTTTATAGGCCAAAAACGTAGTATCTTGTTTCCTTTGTACCAATTCCAGTGTTGTAAAAATCACATTGCTAGGCGCTCGGCTAAGGAGGAATTTTGACCTAGTCGGTCCAAAAATCGCTAGACGGTCCAAATCGCGCCTAGGCGGCCAGATTCTGGCGAACATTCTGGCGAAAACCTGAAATTTCCAGCCAAATCCCGGCGAAAACCTGAAATTTCCGGCGAAAACCTTTGGTGTGATTTAAAAATGAACATTTTTATAAAAATTACATATAAAAATGTGTGTATATATATAAAAAACTGAAAATTACATATAAAAAATTCCAATCCGATTAATCCTGCCTAGGCCTAGGCCCTACCCCACCGCCCGACTAGCGCCTAGCGATTTTTACAACACTGACCAATTCTGGAAAATAACATGCCAAATGATGAAAACGCCCTTAATTTCTAGAAAAAGACAACAACCGAAACTTGTAACATGTTTTTTTATCAACTGTTATTGACAAACTCACGGGACCACACCTATATCTTGCTAACCAATGGGATCAGGTAAAATGCAGCTTGTCCATAGCAGGTGACTTTCAAGAGGGTTAAAGGCAGAAAACACGAGTGGAAGTTGAATTCGAACCTGAGATCCCTGCTAGAGGTACTTAGCATTTACCATTTTGTCACCTCATCAAAAGTATGTTGGTCCTTTTAAGGTTTTAAATGGCATTTTCTTCATCCGACATGTTTTGGGCCAATTTGGTATAAATGAAATCATATACATGCTTGGGTGGCCTATACAATATTTACAAAATATGTTATTGGTCCTGGTTCTTAAAACAAAGTATTTTAAAATACCGAATCTGAAGTTGATTTAATTAGACCAATACATAGGAATTGATTCATTATTTACCTAATTGTCCAAGAATGAATGGTGTGCTGGACTGGCCTTGTTTCCAGATTTTTAAGCTTAAAATGCTAAGTGCCAGCAAAGCACTACCATAGAGTCCACCGGTCATTAAAGAAGCAGGGTTTCTTGAGAAAATAAAACCAATTAGTCCCCCACCGAAAACAATGCCACCTGTAGGGGGGTGAAGGGTAATTATGTAAATGGTAAAACAGAGTAGTAAATAATTGATAAAACAAAAAGATTTAACTGAAGGGAAAAAGGGTCCAAGTTCCAACCTGTTGGAAGTCATTTGAAGTGTATTCAAATACATAAAACCTCCTAAATTGCTTTGTTAAGAAAAGATTGATTATTATTCTAACGACATAATTTTTGTAACTACATACACACAATAGTTAATTAGTTATTGGTAACTTTTTAAATAGAAAAGCGATTACAAAAGTGTTACAGTGGGCGGCTGACCCGACCCGGAATTTTGAGCTGTAATTTATTCAAAGGTAGCCTAAAGTGCATCTAAGTGCTTACAACCTCTTAATTCATTTACTTAATAAGTTTATATCATCATTTTAATAATATAATTTCTGTAGTAATACTTAACACATTAGTTAATTACTTAATTAAGAAAATTCACATGTAGACCCCTAATCTTGAAATGATGATTTCACAAAGCATTAAAAGTATCACTCGAGTATAATTTGAGTATCACAAAGTAATCAGGTATAGAGTAATTCTTTCAAAGAAGAGAAACTCACCATATGGAATACCAAAACAAAAATCATGAATCTTTGCTGACCGTTGTGGTTCAGAGATTACACTTTCCGCTGGTTCATTGATTTCTTCTCCATTGACAAATTCCACAGTACTTGAATTTGGTTTCCCTAAAATATCATTATGTGATTTGAATGTATGATTTAGAGCTGACTTACTCTCTAAACTAGATACTTTTATGGCATGCCCATTATTGTTGATCATCATTAGCACCTGAAACATAAAATGTGAAGCATGACCATTTAATAATCATTTACCAAGGCAAGAAATGACTGAAGATATATATATCTTTGAGTAAGAATATCCAGCATCCTTTTAAAAATAACACTTAACTTGCCTGTAAGGCTGTAATAATTACTTTTAGTATTATTATTTATTAATTTAAAGCTGTAACTGTTTAGTTGCTGATGTGTAATAGAAACTCAAATTTATCAACTTTGTTTATCTGACTACTACTTGAAACATTCTGTTAAAACTGTTGCTAAACAATCAAAAGTTTATATTGCATCAGTGTTTATGTTGGACTTAATCTTGTTGGTTCACAAGAGAAATAAGTTGAAACTTGGCGTGCAAGGGTCTGGTTGAGTTCGAATGGGTCAGGGACAATTTGAGTCTTTTAATAATTAAGATTGTTTATTTACTTTAAGGGATAAATTAGTTAGAGTAGGTTTAGTATTTGGTTAGTTTATGTATCAAGTTTAACCTCTTAACTGTGAGAAATTTTGACGATTGTTTTTTACTTTCTGATGTGATTCATGAATATTTCGAATGTGGGTCATATTTCTACCTGATGAAAATGTCAAAATGCTATACACCATCTTCCAATTTATATTTTGTCACTCTAAAGTTTATATAATTTGTTTGTATGTATTTACGTGCATAGTTTAGCTTTAAATTTCTTTTTTCTTGGGTATTGGAAGATGGTTTGCACCATGCCATACATGACAGTTCATTTTCAGAAGATCATACAAATACAAACATATCATTCTTGAATGTCTTATGATGCTATATTTTGGATGCTGCATATTCCTACCAACAAGCATATTGGATGTATGTAATCGAACATGATGAAGAAAAAATAATACTATTTCCATATATGTACAACTCATAGTTACCGAATTCGCTCAAGGAGCCGCGATCCGCGAATTGGTTCGCGCTGTACCCAATCGAAAATCGTTTCGATCCCAGTCGCTATGGTACGGCGTACCAAATCGGTATGGTACGGCGAACCAAATCGATACAATTCGCTGTACCAAGTTTCAATTCCAATCGTACCGAACACTAACCAATTCGCGATTTGGAGCCGCGAATTAGCTCGTTGTAGAATTTTAGGGGTTGCGATTTTGGCCGGGAAAGGTACTTACGGGAATAGAGAAGGTCACTGTTCCTGCCACCCTAGCTAATGTTCCTTTTTGTTCTTCCCAATTCTCTACACTACCGAAATTGGGAATCCAAACAGCACATTTAACTTCTTTCCATGGGATTGAGTTATTAGAAGCTTTAGAAATGATGGTTCCGTGTGGATGAGCAAGTCCCCACAATATTCTTAAATCTTGCAAAAAGGGGCCATTTGAAGAGTTAACTGAGATTTTGGATTCCGGGAAAAGTTTTTGTTTATATTTTTTTTTTCTATTTTGGATTTTGGATTAAATGGTATTTGAATTTTGAAGTTATGTTATTATTTGTAATTTGGCAAATATTATATTTTATTTGAACTTATGTTTTATTCGGGTACATCGAACCGAACTACATGGTACACCGTACCGGTTCGTACCGAAATGAACCTACCCCCCTCCGTACCGAATACGTT
Organism: Smallanthus sonchifolius; assembly: GCA_023525975.1. NCBI lineage: Eukaryota > Viridiplantae > Streptophyta > Magnoliopsida > Asterales > Asteraceae > Smallanthus > Smallanthus sonchifolius. The sequence continues at coordinate 1,634,163 of CM042045.1, read as the reverse complement.
AACTCTAGCGAATTGCGTACCCGAACCGCGTACCCGTACCGGAGCGAACCGCGTATTCGGTAACTATGGTACAACTTATAAACGCATAGTAAAATTAATGAACAGCTCACAATAAACCCTCAAAAGCAGATACGGTAGAATATGCCACAATCATCCAAAACCAAGAGTTCATTAACAAAATGCATAGAAAATCCAGAAATAAGATACTTCAAAAACTCAACAAAATAGTACAAATAATGAATAGGAGTGAACAATATCAAATGCGTAATATCATCAAGTGACACCTGAATACCATAATAAAACACCACCATTGCCAAATTTTACATAAACTAGTGGAATTTTAAGGAGGTTCCTTATATTAATGTTTTCAGAACGGGACCGAACATCGAACCGGTCATCTTACAGCTCAACTAGTACTTTGGTAGGATCGGTTGGATTGGATTTAAGAACCGGATAACGTCATAAATATTATAAAGTTTTATATAATATATATATGTGTGTGTGTATCTAATTTAAACAATATATGAAAATATCTTATGTTTTGGTATAGACTTTGAAGGAAAAATAACACAAACAATTAAAATCCGGTTCAGCCGATCTGCTTTGACCGATCTGGTTCGACCGGCCGGTTGGTTCACCGATTCGTCTGAAAAACGTTTTAAATAGGCTAACCGGATCGGTTAGGCACCTGATTCCCGGTCCGGTCGTGAAAACATTGTCTTATATACACTGCAAAAGGAAAATAAGATGACGTTCACAAATCTCCATACTCCCTAGCTCCAAAACAGAAGTGACAGTCTATCTTAAGGTAACACTTACTACTTTTCAGCTTCAAAACCTAATAAAATTCTTACAACTGCCTTTTACTTTATATAACACCTGATTTATTGAGTCTAAAAAGTCATTGGTCAATTTCGTAAGTCAAAACCTGTATGTTTCTGTGGAACAAATGGAACACAATATCATCAGTATCACTAACAGTCTAACACATTAAACCGCTTGTTTGACAGTGTTTACACCTAATAGATTGATTCATTATACCTAAATCGCGTACGTATGAAAATTATTTCTGTAAACTCGCATAACTGAACGATTGAGCTTCAGAACGCACATGAAACAAACAATTACACAAAAACAGATCATATCGCTTCAAAAACTTCACATTAGAATATCAATTCCGAGATATTAGACGAAAATTAATGATAAATTCATAGACTGAAATGATACATATACCTTTGAACGAAGAAGGTATTGATGTGATCGATTACGATGATATGATCTGTTGTGAATCGCAGAGAAGCATGATGCCTGAGAGATTATTGACGACATTTTGCCTCTGATTATCGCAAAAACTTTCTAAATCTCGAAACAGAATTGGTTACAAATTAGGTTGTGCGTTTTGCTCTTTAGGTGTGTGTGAGAAATCTTCAATTTTCTGGAGTCTCATTTGGACTGCGCTGAATTGAGGGATGGAGGATTGCGAAGATGTTTCTAGAATTTGACCCTCTCCTTCCCAAATTCTTTTAAAACATTTTAAATTGTATGAAGGCACGTTTATTTTCTAGATTTTATTTAAACTAGTTTTTTTTTTCACCATTGTTACGCGACGAAAGACTAATCATTATCGATTCGACTTGTTTGCGAAGATAATATTTATATTGAAGCGTATACTCGTTATAAAATATGATAAAAAAAGTATTTGATTTTGAATACAACTACGTTTTCAATAAAATCTATACCAAAACGTTAATAAAAAACAAAAAAAATACCACAAGGAGCCGATTTCTTAAAAAATAATTCTAACGAATATTGAAAAAATAAATTATAAAATATATTTTATATTATTTTAGTTATATTTGTGATTTTATTAGGTTGATTCTAAATAGACACGGTATATTGCTATCTAGACACGTCGCAACCCTATACGAGACGTATAGCTCCGTGTATTGTTAGCAAAACCCGTGTCTTGTTAATAGTCTCTTTTTATTATTAAATAAAGAGTAAATTACCGTTTGAGTCCCTGTGATTTACACGATTTAACGCAATGTGTCTCTAACACGTATTTTTAACGCTTTGAGTACCTGTGGTATACAATCTGTAACACTTTGAGTCCCTAGACCTAACATCTTTTAAAATTCTGTTAAGTTTTTAAACGACTAGGGGTAAGATGGTCATTTGTAATTATATATAACCCTAATATCACATTGAGTCCCCCACCCTATTTTATAAAACCCTATATCACAGGTACTCAGACAGGAACGCAAACATATATTACATGTTTTGATGAACCAGACTGTTATACAATAAAAGGGTACAACATACATTTCATCTAAATTTAAGGGGGTGTTTGGGATTACTTATTATTTTCTACTTTTGACTTCTTGCAAAAGTAATAATTTTTTACTTTTCAAAAACAACTTTTCATCCCTTATAAAACTAAATTTTTCATCAATTATCCAAACAAACTTTTAACTTATTACCTTTTTCGAAAAAGGTAATAAGTTAATAAGTTGTTTGAAAAGTAATCCCAAACACCCCCTAAATGAATTGTTGGTGGAGTTAAGATCAGGGACTCAGAGTGTTATAGATTGTATACCACAGGTACTCAAAGCGTTAAAAATTTGTGTTAGAGACACATTATGTTAAATCGTGTAAATCACAACGAAGCAAACGGTAATTTACTCTTAAATAAATCTTGGATTTTAAAATAAACAAAGTGACCAATTCAGTAATTTTGCACAAAACCGGGCAACAAACCACCCACCGTCTTCCAGGATAAAAACCCAAAATTCTCATAAGCCCCAACCCGCCGTTTGTCTCCCGATTTCTGTTTTCAAGTTTCCAGGGCTCAATCAAAGGTACGCATCTTCGATTTCGGTTTAATTTTACTCTCAACAATATTAATTTTCGTTTTCTATTCTTAATCTTTATCTTCTAATTTCGAAATTGATTTTTGAATGATACGCGTGTTCGTGTAACAGTGTTTATGGATGGTTGGAAAGATCAGAGTCATCAGTTTTCTCCGGAGGTAACAACAAGAACAAGATCTAATAGATACAGGAAGCCTCCTCTAGGTATGATCTATGTGTTACGCGATTGAGAATTCGATCATAATCACTGAATCCGGTGTTGTTTATGTTTAGAATTAAGCAACCGCTAGAATTATCACTGAATTCATCAGCTGTTTCTGTTACAAAGAAGAGAATTAAGCTGTCTCACATATGTGTTCTTTGATCAATGTGAACTTTTGTGGTTGCCATATATTTGCCCTAAATTGCAGGATATAATTTGATGTTAATTTTGGTGATTGTCTTACAAGATCTAGGTTATGGTTATGGACTTTTGGGGATTGTATAGATCATTCTTAGACTTGTCTTTAGCCTTTGCCTTAGCATTAACCCTAGCATTAACTTTGTCTTAAAGTTTGTCTTATAGTATAGATTTTTTATTTAGGGAAGTTATATGTACTGTAAAGGGGGTTAGTGCTACATCGTTTTTTCCGGTCTATTGGCTGTGTTATCTGTTCCTACTATAGTTAGTAACCACTTTATGCTTGCGGTAGTTTATTTTACTATCTTTATTTGTACTTTTGTATGGTTATTGCTTTGATTTCTATTAGCCACATTTTATGTTATCTGCATTACTTGTTACGTATATATTATGTTAATCAATACGAGTAATGCTTTCATACCATCTACAATTTCGAATATAACAAGTAGATTACTTAGGTTGTCTTGTCATATGTTTATACGGGCGTATAAACTAGTTTTTTTTCAAATGGTGTATAACTAGTATCTAATAACCTAAATTTCAAAAACAAAACTTGAACCGAGAAATGGAATATTGGATTAACCTAGAGGATGAACTATAGTGCATACCTTGATTTCATATTTAGTTATTTCCTTAGTTTTTATATTATTTATGATGTAATTACTTATGTTTAGCGTAAAAAGGATCTATGTTCTACAAAATATATTTTTGGAGTCGGGGTCTCTTTATCCTTTGGGATAGAGGTAAGGTTTGTCCTCATCCCACCCTCCACAGGCCCTACCAGTAGCTCTCTATGTGTGGGATTTTACTAGTATGTTTGTTTGTTTGTTTGTCTTACAAGATTTAGGTAATCTTTTTGGTATTTAGATAGTTTTAAGATTGTAATTTCCATGATTTGGAATTATAAATCTTATATCTATGAGTAAGTTATAACGTAATAAAAGGTGAAGTATAGCTTGTGAACAAAGACAACAAGAACAAGAAATGATTAGACACAAAACCTTAAGAAAAGACCAAAAAATTATGTAGGTCTGCAAAATTCTAGATCATACTGGCTGCAGACTTGTCCCAAATCATAACTCTAATTCTTAGTTCTTCCTAACTTTTTCTTTAAAGTGCACAAAGAAGAGTATACGTGTCAACGTAACCTACCAACCATCACCCAACCCGCTTCAACTGATGCTAACACAAAAAGTTATCTGTTTTGACTCGACCTGTTACCCAACTCCCACACCCGCCCATGTTCCACCTATGTTGTTTCTTGTTACCATTATATAATATAAGCAAAAAGAAAAAGAGTATAAATGTCATAAAACATGTGTTATTTTGCTTCAGGTGATGGTTCAAATTGGCAACAATCTGTCCCGTCATGGGAGAAGAAGTTTTGTGCTTCAGTCGGCTCGATATCGTGGAAGAAAATCTTGGAGACAAAAAAGATTATGCATTTATATGACGATATAATTAATTGGAATGATTCTGCAGGGAAAGAAGCATTTGAAAAGGCAAAAAATAACTTCTATGCAAATATGTATAATCTTCCTAATGACAGCGCGTTACCGGATGCCGATATTTACATTGATAAAGTAAACTGGGATTCTGAAGTCGATCAGAATCTAATACGCGATTTGGATTCTGATTCCGTTGTCCCCGATTCCAATTCCAAAGATGAACAAGTAGTGATCTTTGGGTCTAGTTTTCCCCCTTCTTATCAAAGCTTCTCACCATATGGATGGGGTGATAGTGACGATGACAAAAAGAAAGATATTACTTCTCCCGAATACAATATTCATCAACAGGAAACTGGAGGGGGTGGTGTTGATAATAATGATAATTGGTGGGTGCGGGATGAAAATGATGGGTGTGGTGAAAGCAGGAATGATTATTGGGGTTGGAACATTTATGATAATAATAATTATTTTTATGGTGATGTTAAAAATGAGAGTGGCAGGTACATGTCAAGGTATAAAACATCAAGGTTTCAAAATGATAATGACCGGGCTCGGAGGAACAATGGAAATAGGAGGAAATCGAGTTATTCGTGTGCACGAGTGAACCCGAGTTCACATGGACATAGATGGAGTGTAAAGAAACCGGTTTCTTGATTTGTTAGGTATTATTTCTTTGCTCAATGAGGTTTGTGTCTGTTTTGTTGGTGAGTAGAATGTTATATGCAGGTTTTTATGTATATCTCAGCCTGTTAATGTTGACTGAACCGGTTAAAGGTGGTTCACAAACGGTTTAAACTTGGTTTATGCATTGCATAGAGCCACCTTGATATACAATCATTTTATATTTTTATGAATGATAATACAAACTAGTTATTTATATAAACAAAAAGAAATTGGTTTAAACATCTAGACTCTCAAAACCAAACTGTCAGCTGACCCACTCAACCTATCAGTTTGTGTTATAGTTCTGCAAAAATCAGTTCAAATATCTAAACTATCGAAGCGTCAATTGGTTTGTGAGCGAACAATATTGTTGCGTTATTGGTGTTGTCGAAACCGGTATTGGTATTTGTTTTTATAATTTTTGTTTAGCGTAAAGCATGCCTTTATTTTTCTCGTCTATATCGTGCAGTATTTGTGTGCCAAAACCATCGCAAACTAAGTTTTTTTTCGTAAATTATACAGAGTTCGGTGCATTCACAAACCAAAATGGTAACAAATGAACAAAATCAGTGTCGTTATCAGCAGGGGCGTACCTAGTAAAGGACCATGGGGGCGGCCGCCCTCCATGAAAAAAAAATTAGTGTAAACTACGCACTAAAATTCCGGTCGCCCCTCATAAAATTTTAAAATAGCTTCCCGATTGCCTCTCAATGAAAAAAAACCTAGTGTTATATGCACGTTATATATCACTACTCAACCGAACCGCATGAAAAAAAATTTCTGAGTCCGCCATTGGTTATCAATGTTCTTTAAACAAACCAAACTGGTAACAAACGGACCAAATATATCGGTGTTTTACGTTACTATTTGTTTTGTTTTATTTAATCAATATAAAAACATACAGTCTTTAAATTTTGATTTTTTATCATTTAGGTTTTACATTTTATAGTTTTTTTTCTATACTGTTTCACACGGTTTATATATTTGTTAAACCACCTTTTTTCGTTTTCCTTTTTTCTCATTTCTACAAACATACTTTTTCGTTAGTTGCGACGATATTAATAATTATTAAAAAGTAACTTTGAGTTGTGAGGAAAATTCACTATAGCAATTATACAAGTTGGTGTACATAAAGTATAACTCTTTTATGCATGCTTTTCTTATTTTTTTTCTTTTTTTTTCTCATGTAGAGTTTGTTATTAAATATTATTTGTTGCAATTAAAAACCAAAAAGATTGTTACTAGCTTAGTGGTTTCCGGTAGAGGTGCACAAAAAAATCGGTTTTTTTTTACCCAGTCCAATTGGGATAAACCGGTTTGGAGCAAACCGGTTCGGGTTAGGCTAAAACCGCCGGGTTGAAACCGGTTTGAAACATTTAGGAGTATACCGGGTTGGGGACCGATTTGTGTGAACCGGTTTGGAAAACCGGTTTTTAAACCGGTTTGAACCGGTTTTTGCGCTGGCAAAAAACTAGCCGTTGGGGAACGGATTTATAGCCGTTGGGGTCGATTTTGGCCCTTTTTTTGGCCCCATTTGCACTCTTAAAACACTATAAATAGATGGGGGGTGTTTAGGGTTGATCACACCTCTCTTTACACTCTCTAATCTCTTTAACCGCTCAAAAACGCTCTCTAAACTCTAAAAAAAAGCATGGCAAGTTTTGGTGTTAGTGGTTCCTCAAACGAAGTTACCGTTATGGAAATTCGAGCAACAACGAGAAATCTGGCAATTTGGTGCAATTACGATCTATGTTTGTTAAACGGGAAGGAACGTGCTCGGTGCAAGATGTGTGGTGCGTTTTTGGGGAAAGATTCAAACACTAGTTTGAAAACGCATATGGAAAAATCTTGTCCGTCCTTGAAGGGAATTCAAAGTGAAGGTCAAGCCTCGATGACAAGCGAATGAGGAATTTGGAACTTTGATCCAGATATTGTTCGAGATCGAATGGCGAGGTTAGTGATTCAAGAAGGATTGCCGTTCAACCACTTTGACAATCCGCGCTTGACAAGGATGATTCAAGAGACACTCCAACCACGTTATCATCAAGTAAGTCGCACAACCCTTAGACGAGATTGTATAAAAATGTGGAAAAAAGCAAAAAAAGAATTAATTTTGGGTTTTGAAAATTTGGAAACCGGTGTAAACTTAACCACCGATGTTTGGTCGGCTCCACATGGTATACCCGATTCGTACCTTTGCGTTACCGCGCATTGGGTTGATCCCAATACATGACAAATGATGAAGCGTACATATATATATATATATATATATATATATATATATATATATATATATATATGTGTGTGTGTGTGTGTGTGTTTATAAAATTTTATATACTGGTTTTATATATTGGGTCCTTTTTATAAAAAAAAAATAAAACATATTGGGTCCTTTTTTATAATGGTTGGGCCTCTTTAATTTTTATAATGGTTGAGCCCTTTTTATAATGGTTGGGCCTTTTTTTTCTGACTCGGCCGAGACACTTAAATCCTCAGGGCCGGCCCTCTTTGTTGCTCATGGTAGATGGTCAATCAACCGAATGGTTTGGTCTAATACAAATAAAAAGGAATAAAGTGGTCAATCATCAAGTCACAAGCCTTTGGAATGTGGTGTGAAGAAGCCAAAATATAACTAAATTCGTCATTCATGATGAAGATCATTTACATGGTTAGAGTAAACATACAAAAAATGACTAAATTTTGATGTATTCACAAACAAACCAAAATGGTTTTATAAATAGCAAGTCGAGGACCACTTGAAAGCTACCATTGGTTTTCCATATGTGTTAATGAACCGTTACAACATATTGAAATCAGGGACGAATGATAGTGAGGGCCCAGACCTCCCATTCATATTTTATAATTTTATCTTTTCATGTTTTTTAATTTTCGAACTTTTCAAATATTAATAAACGTTAAACTTTATGTTTTATATTTGTTATTTTTTTATATTAAAAATATAAAATTTATTTGAATTTATTTTTTTTTTTTTTAATAAAAACCGGTTTAAACCGGTTTACCACACAAACCGGTTTGTAACCAACCCTAATCGGTTTGACCAGTTAGTCATTCTCCACCTATAAAACCGGTTTAACCCGAACCGGTTTAGGCCCAAACCGGTTTTGACTTTTCGTTAATCAAACCGGTTCGTTTCGGGTTGAACCGGTTTAGGTTAAAAAACCAATTTGTGCACCACTAGTTTCCGGCCCACGTGAGTTCAAAACCTCGGCAATCCTTTTTTATAGTTATTTTGACCTTTTTTTTCTTTCTTTCAACTTATAACTAAAAATCTTATACGCTATTCTCGCGCTGGGTTAGTTTACAAAAAAGTTTTAGCTTTATTTTATAAGCTTTAGAGAAGATTAATTTTTCCACATGATTTTTTTTTCTAATTTTCATTTTCAACACTTCTATTATATATAATATACGTTTTTAGCCCGTTTAATTTTCTATTAATATCATTTTTCTAAAATAACTTTCATTTATTAACTTAAAAAAAACAGAATGCTCGACTGATTTTAGATTTTTTAATGCTCCACTAATTTTTTTATATTCTATGCTATAGTGAGTAACATTAACATTGTGTAACTGTAAGAAATCCAACTGCTTATGAGCAAACAAAATCGTTGACGGTGTTTTGATGTTATCATAACCGATATTGGTAGTCGTTTTTATAATTTTCAACGACGGAATCAACAACGGCCAAAATCTTATCAATATGGGAAAAAACATCCACGCTCGTGCTTTAAAGCGGGGGTACAATTACTAGTTTTCATTAAATTCCTTTTTGTGTAAGATTTTTTTAAGCCAAGAAAATAAAATATATGCCAAACATACGCAATGTGCGCGACAAAGCTTACTCGACAAGATAACAAGGAAATACACAAATATACTAGAAACGACGTACTACAACGGTACAACCATGCCAAAAACATAACCCCTCGTCTCATGATTCATACATCATGAGGTTCAAGAAAATGTTGCAAGTATCTAAGCCCATCATCAACACCAACATATCTCCAACTCACAATACTCAACACCCCAACACACACACTTCCCACCACCATTTTCCTCCTTCCTCCCTCAACCTCCTCCCTCATCGTCAACCGCATCTCCGCCACCATCCCACTAGACCCACCACAACACCACCTCGCCGCCGGCAACTCCGCCGAAAACCACCCATCACTACCCGAAATAAAACTCCCTTTCCCTTTACAATCCATCATAGTAAAAACACCCTCAAACCCTCTCAACACAACATGCCACGTCACCTTTGTGTCATCCAACAACTCGAAATTTAACCACTTTTCGTGGTCCCGAACATCGATATCGAACAGGAACAACGCGTTCGCATCTCGCGAAATCGCGGTCCCGGGTTTTATTACGGTGACGGGAGGCGAATTTGAGGTGGTGAGGGTTATGATGAAGAGGAGGTTTTGGAGGGGGATTCGGGGTTTTGACGGTGGTGGTTGACGGCGTTTGGTGGATGTGAAGCCGAGGTTGTAGAGACGGTGGTAGGGGAGGGATGGAACGGTGGTGGAACGGAGGGGGGTGAGGGAGGGGAAGTGAGAGGTGGTGACGTGTTCCCAAAGGTGGTCGGATGACATGACGTGGCGCCATGATTTTGAAACGGAGGATGCGGTGGCTAGGGTTTTGGGGTCGAGATTGGTGGCAATGAGATCAAGAACTTCCCATGGGATTGAAGTTGACATTGTGTTCGAGATTTTTGAAGTTTGAGTTGTTTATTAGTAGAGTAATATATAATAACTTTGTATTGTGGGATAAGAAGTTTTTTTTTTTCACTTTTTTGTGGGGTTGACACGTGGAATTGTGTGACGGTTTTGCATGTGTTGTGCTAACACGTGTGAATCACCGTGAAGGAATACACGTGTGAATCAAAAAGGATTTGACGGTGGTTGCAATTGTTAATTCAATTGAACATTTGATGTACTTCATCGAGTTGTTAAATTTGAAGCAAGTTGAAGTTGATTTAGGTCATAATTGTTAATTTGATAATTAGGGTCGCTCGAGTGTATAAAAAGTAAGTTGAAGTTTGAAGCATGTATTTAAGGGGTTTTCAATTTTTAATAATTAAAATAAAAGATCATTATATATAGGCAAATTGATTTTTAATAATCTAAACTATGACTCATTGACAAATAATAATCCGAACTAACAGTTTGGCTGATGATAATCTCAACTTTCACTTTTGTTGTTAATGACAGTTTCAGTAGCATAATCAGCATAGATTTATACTCGATTTACACTTATTTTCGCTCAAAATGATTATCTTAAAGGAAATGGAGAAACGTACAATCGAAATCACGTGGTAATCGAGTGTTATTTAGGTGAAAATATATGATGATTATGCTACTAAAACTGTCATTGACAACAAAAGTGAAAGTTGAGATTTTAACCAGCCAAACTGTTAGTTCAGATTATTATTTGCCAATGAGTAATAGTTTGGATTATTAAAAATCAATTTGCCTTATATATATTAGGGTTTTATTTTCAGTAAAACATTAACTTTGTGTATTTTTGTGTCTCACATAAATCGTATACAAACGACATGTGTTATCATACTCTCATGTGTTACGGTTTTAGATAAAAACATGTGTGTGTATATATGAAAAGAGCCACGATTTAGAATTCACATTTGGTCCTCAAAAAGTTTGTGTCAACCCAGTTGTGAGTTAAGTCGAACAAAATAGCGAATTGTCATTGTAGACACGTTGGAAAATCAAACAAAACAGAGTATTATCAATGGTGGCGGCTTGGCTGGAGATGGCGAGTGACCGGATATAGTGGTTGGGGTGGGGGCGGAGATGGTGGCTAGATGAAGGGGTTTGGTTAGTTAATATTTCTTTTTTTTTATAATAAAATGTGTAGAAATAAGAAACCTAGAGGGGGGGGGGGGGTTGAATAGGGTTTTTTTAGCTTGATTAATTAATGTTTAATTAAACTTGTATGATAAATACTTATCAAGAACACAATAGATAATCAACACAAATAAGTAACTAAAGAGTTAAGGGAAGGAATTACAAAACCGATTTATAGAGGTTCAAGTGGATGTTAACTAATCTCTTCTATGTCCTCTCCTCAAATCTACAATCGAGAGTTGCTTCACTAAACGTCTCTCTTAAACGGAAGAGATTATAGGTAATGGGAAGGGATCAAGAGAAAACCATAAAGTTATACGAAAACCGAGAAAACCACTAAAACAATGTGTAATACGTTGAGTTACGTATACGTAACCGCAATTTTTTTGTTTTCTGTTTACGTATACGTAAGACTATGGGTTACGTATACGTAAGCCAATGTTTAAATGATTTTTTGGTAAAAATGTGTAATATTATATTGATACACTTATAAAAAATAAAATAAAATAAAAAATAAATATTATTATATTATTGGTTAAAATTGGTTTTTAGTGGTTTTATCGATTTTCGCCTAACTATGTGGTTTTCTCTGGAACCCCCCCCCCCTATAGGTAATAACGTCTCACTAATCAAAGATACTTTTCACCCTTTTCAATCAATCATGTTAAGACAATGGTCTTTACAATCTCACAACTCATGCACTATGTCAAGCTAATGCAACACTCACAAACTCAAGCAATGTATCAAGATAGTGCATAATCTCACAACTATCACCATATCAAGATAGTGATTCTCACAACTTACAATACACTATATCAACTTAATTAGTGTTTTTTCCAAATCAATCATAAACTATATCAAGATAGTATGATAATGAACTCACACCAAGTGAGTGCCCCTTACAAAAGTTCTCTCTCTACTAAGTGGTAACAAACTACCACACAAATACAACCACATGACTAGAAAGAATAATAGTTTTAAACCAATATTCTATTTTGCTCTATGATCTTGAATATTGAATATCTCATTTGAATTGATGTTAGAATATCAAAGGAACTAGAGAGATTATATTAGATATGTATTTCAAAGTGTTGTGAGCAAAGAAGGAAAGTTAGAATAAAAGATGATGGATCTATTTATAGGTTCAACAAGGAATCAGAAAAATGACGTGATGGCACATCCACGGTTGCAGGCACGGGCGCTACACCTTTACCAAAACTGATCATTCGGTTAATGCAAAATTTATTCCATAACCATTAACCGATGGTCGGTTAACCATGATTAGGTTAACCGATGTTATGGTTCAGTTTCAGTTAAAATCAATTAATGAAGTTCAAATGGTTTCAACTTAGTTTTGCAGGTTTTACACGCAATCAAGGCTTTTCAGCTTGTCATATATGTATACATGCACAAAAAAACTTATCAAATCACGTATATAATGTATATTTTCACGTGTATGTATGTATATATGCATGAAAAGTGAAGATGGATGTGTACATAGGTATATTTGAAAGAGAAGTGAAGATGGATGTGTACATAGGTATATTTGCATGAAAAGTGAAGATTGATGGTTCGGTTTCGGTTAAAGATGGTTAATGGGTCACCTTTAACCATAACCATAATCGGTTTATCGATTAATCATAAAACCTTAACTATAACCGTCGGTTATATCGGTTTTCGGTTAAATTCAGTGCAGTTATGGTTCGCTTACTAGTTAACGGTCAATTATGGTTAAGGTTTGCTCACATGTTTCACTTATCATTTTAATGAAAAACTTCTCTTGGGAGTTTCCCTGAATCGAGACGAGTATCACGATTCTTGTAAATATGTGAGATTGTTGTATGTGAGTACGTGTGTGTATATGTGAGAAGTGGTCATACCCGCACCAGTTTTTTTATTTATATTGTTTAATTAAAATTTGAGTAAATTACGCGGATAGTCCCTGTGGTTTGGACTGAATCTTGGATTTAGTCCCTGAATTTTTGTTTTTGCTGATTTAGTCCTCATGTTTCTTGTCCTCTTTCAATGTTGGTCCAAAAGGGCTAATCGGGTTAATATTTTTTTGTTAAACTCATGTAAAATTACGTTTTACCCCTGATGTAAATTTAATTAAGATTTATAGTTAAATTAATACTAAATGGACCCATCAAATCCAATATCCACCCATTTCATCTTCTTCAATCTAAGAGCATTTACAGCCCATTTGGTATAATTATATGAGTGAGTTTTGTATACATCAAGCAGTGGCTTAAAGTAGTTGTGAGCGGAGGAGAGAGAAAATATATAAGGTTTTTATAAATATAAGGATAAAAATAGTGGTTTTTAGTATAATTATAAGGATAAAGATAAGGAGAGAGAAAAGTAGAGATAAAAGGTAGAAAATGTAGTGTTTTTTTAGTGTAATTATAAGGATAAGGATACAGAATATAAAGAACGGGTTGGGAATGCTCTAACACCATCACTAAACCCTCAACCCCACCAACACCCACCTTTTCTTTCGTTTCTCCCATGGCTGCCACCTCCAGCATCGAAAAAGAAAAATGCCATCGTGAACCATCCTCTCCGAGCAGATCTGCACCACCATCAATTGGTGTTAAGTTTTCCACCAGAGGCAACCGAGCAGATCTGAACCAACACTCGTTACCGCCTCAACCTATCACCACATATTTAAAAAAAATCGTGAACTACCACCCGTTGTCGCCGCCTTTCTATACATCTAAATCTCTCTGAAAGCTATGAAACACACCCTCTCTCGATCTATGTAACTCTCTCTAGAGATGAATTTTTTTTCCATTGCACCAGAAATGGGAAATTCCCTAAGTATTTTGCTTGGAAGCAAAAATGACAGCACTTGAATCACTACCACTCTCATTCTTTCATGGTCTTACTCTAATGATCTCAAGAATCTTTTATAGACACTTCTTGATTTCTAATATATGAGATTTGTATTGAATTTCAGGAATAATGGTAATCGGAATGGTTTTATTGAAAATGTTTGAGATAGAGAGGTAGAGTAATTTTTAAGGAATGAAATTATGTTTAACGATCGCTGGCCACCTAACTCCGACCACCTTAAACCCGATTGTTTTTCGAAGGCGCTGGCTTAGATGAGCAGATCGGCATGAATAAAACATGTATGATTGTCGGAACTGTGGGTAGAGGAGGTGGAGGGTGGAGTAGACGCCGGAGGAATAAACTATTCGGAAATGGTAGCTGATGGCCAATGATTTTTTTTAATAATAGGGGTAAAATGGGTAATTTTACATATGTTTAACAGAAAATATTAACCCCGTTAGTCATTTGGACCAAAATCAAAAGGGAACGAGAAACATGAGGACTAAATCAGCAAAATAATATCTTTAAGGACTAAATCCAAGATTTGATGCAAATCACAAGGACTATCCATGTAATTTACTCTTAAAATATTAATGTTTTTAGCTATATTTTTTATTTATATTATTATTTAACTAATTTTGTAACAGCCCGAGTTTTAGAGCGCGAAAGAATTCAAGAGAATTAAAAACTTAAATAAGAAAAGAAGGGAAGCGGGCTTGGGCCGGGGTGTATGGGCCGAAAGGGGCAAGGGTCGAGCCCTTATAAGCCTCAAAATCAGCCCAAAACCCTCACTCCCAACCTCATTTCCGGATTTCTAGAGAGAGAAAGTGAGAGAGAGTCTAGAGAGAGAAAGTCCCGGTTTTCGAATCTGAGCTCATAGGACCGTAGGTATACGTATTTGGAACGATTAGCTGTGAAGAAGAAGCATTTACAGGTAACCGATTCTACTAGATTTGAGTTTTTGTTCGTTTTTGGGTTTTTAGGGTTTTGGAGGAAAAGATAACGTTTTTACGGATTAAACTGGAGGAAAAAGATAGATTTAAGTTCCTTAATGAAAAGCAAATGTTTTGAATGTAAACAAGTCCGGGATCTTGACGTGATCAGACCCGAACACGAAAGTTAGGGTTTTTGCGGGGAAGCAGATCCTGCGTACTTACCAAGTACGCATGAAGAGGATCCTGCGTACTTATCAAGTACGCACGAAACAAAGCATGCGTACTTACCAAGTACGCACGAAGCAAAGCATGCGTACTTATCAAGTACGCAAGAAGCAAAGTCTGCGTACTTATCAAGTACGCAAGAACAAGGCTCTGCGCACTTGCCAAGTGCGCAAGCATCATGTCTATGGGTATATATGTATAGTTGGATTAGTGAAGTCGGTATGTTCGCCTAGCCAGAAATAATGAGAACATTTAGCGTCGAGTTAAGTCTGCTACGTGTCTATTGTTATGAGTGTTCAGATTGTGTTAGATCCAGTAGACCATTGCAGCTAAGATACCAGGTGAGTTCTAATCCCCTTTTTGACTTCTTTAGGGGTGGTGTGCATACTTAGTGTAAAGCGTTTATTATATTTTATATATTATAATCTGAAATGAAAAGCTATATTTTAGTGAAAAGTTTAAAAGAGGCAAAAGTACATTTTAGTAAAGTATGATTATATTATTGGCAAACGTTTATTATATTTTTCATATACATAAACAAAGGCATAATATAAGTGCTAGTATGTTTTCAGTAAAGCAAGATATATTATTTGGCAAGCGTTTACTATATTTATTATACATAAACAAAGGCATAATATATGTATTAGTATTTTCAAGTAAGCAAGATATATCATTTAGCAAGCGTTTACTATATTTATTATACATAAACAAAGGCATGATATATGTGTTAAGATATATTTCAGTAAAAGCAAAGGTATTTATGGCAAGCATTTACTATATTTTTATATACATAAACAAAGGCATAATACATGTTAAGTTATGAACAAGATTTACAGAAAGTTTTATGAACAGTAAAGTGAAAAGTTTTCCTTCGGGAATGTGTACCAGCTATAAAGGTCCTTGGGACAGATGTTACTTGTACAAGATGTCAGATATGGGTTCTACCCATTAGTAAGAACCTTTAGGTTCGCTAACGGTTGTACAACTGGGATGAGTGACGGCGGTTGCTTGGGAGGTCCACGCAACCTCCCCGTAGTGTTAAGCGGTATTGTCGGTTCATGGTCGTTGATCATGGGGGCATTGACTAGGGTATTGTCGGTTCATGGTCGTTGACCATGGGGGCATTAACCAGGTACTCGTCGGTTCATGGTCGTTGACCATGGGGGCGGTACAGTAGTGACAAGGAATTGACGGATAAGCGGTATTGTCGGTTCATGGTCGTTGATCATGGGGGCATTGACCAGGTACTTGTCGGTTCATGGATGTAAGCCATGAGGGCAGTACAGTAAAGAGGAATTGACGGTTTATAATACGTTTTAAACTGTTTGAAAAGTAAAATGTGTTAAGTTTAGCCTTATTGGCAATATATATGTTTTAGTAAATCTTTTGTATAATTGATTTAAAGTAAACGTTAGAACTCACTCAGCGTTGCTGATTTTTAGTATGCACATCAGTTAAGTGTAGGTGGCAGTAGATGGAAGTGGATGCTTGGCTTGGCGAGAAGAGTTACCCGAAGATCAGCATCTGGCATCTTGTTTATGTTTCTTTTGATTATGTTGACTAAGACAAGTTTCAGTTGTATTTGACAAGTTTCAGTTGTTTAGACATGTTATGTTTTCGCTGCATATGTTGAGATTTTAAATCGTTTCCGTTGTGATATTGTATGTCTTATGTTTAAGTGCTATGTGTTGGTGAGTAAATCCAATAAGTGAGGCCTCCCGGGTTTGGGGCCTTACAAGTTGGTATCAGAGACATAGTTTGAGAGATTTGGACATCCCCGATGTCCAGACTTAAACTGAGAATGGGACCAAGTAGCGGATGCCAGTACGGGTAACTCAAGCCAAAGCATCAGAAGCGTATAGTAAGTAAAGTTTACCTTTTAGTGTGTTAAGATAAGAATAGAGGCTTTAGTGGAACCATGAAAGCGAATAAATAGAAAACAAGATGTGATGTAATGGTTAATTGCAGATGGCCAGTGTATATTAACATCTTATCTTACTTATTGTGTTCTACATATTCCCTAGCATGATGAAATTAAATCCTTTTGTTCTCTATCTTTAGTTAGAAATGGCTAGACGTGGAGGAACTAGAGGGGGTGGAGGAGGAAGACGTGGTAGGCGTACATGCCGCCACGGTGGAGCTAGCACAAACCAAGTGATTGAGGGGAGTTTTCACACTACCCATACTGAGACAGAGATTAGTCAGCACAATGCTGAACACGTGGAAGGAGATGACCAACCGTTTGAGTTTGAACCAGCCGTGCAAGCGGCTATTGGCCGTGAGTTCACCCGACTGCTGAAGGAAACCTTACCGGCCATACTGGACGAAGCCTTGAGGAAGGCCAAGGAGAGCCCTAACACAACTGAAGAGCCTGTGGTGCTTCCAACAATGGGAGGACCAAATCTGGTAGAGAATGTTGCACCACCTGCTTGCGGCTACGACTACAAGGCGTTTCGGGGTTGTGATCCACCCGTGCTTACTGGGGAGAAGGAAGCATCAGATACCTTAGATTGGATTAACGGCATGGAGTCGACCCTTCGTCTTAGTGAATGTCGACCGGAACAAGCAGTCATGTTCACTGCGAAGTCATTGAAAGGAAAAGCAGCACACTGGTGGGAAACTGTGAAACATGCTAAGGGTGACCAAGCGGTCGGATTGATGAGGTGGAGTGACCTGAAAACGTTGGTAACTGAAAAGTTTTGTCCTAAGAACGAGGTCCATAAGGTGGAAAGGGAATTCTTGACTCTCCAAGCCGGACTCATGACTCACCGGCAATATACTTCAAAGTACAACGAGTTGGCACGCCTGGTGCCTCATCTTGTAACGACAGAGGAGAGGAGGATTCATTATTATGTTCAGGGGTTGCCTCCAAAGATACGTACCTTTGTAAAGGCCAACACACCGAGTACCTTTGAGTCGGTGGTTGTCCTGAGCGGAGTTATGTACGATGACATCGCCTCTGAAGTCATTGCTGAAGCACACAAGAAACAAGCAGCTAAGCGCACTGCTGAGGAACTCCAGGGTCCTAACGATAGGAGGGAAAGGGTAGAAGCTGAGGGTCTATGCGGCAAATGTGGAAGGAGACATGGAGGTGAATGTAAGGCGGGTCAGGTGGGATGTTTCAGGTGTGGCAAGTTTGGACACCAATCATGAGACTGCTTGGAAAGGCCAAGATGCCATAATTGTGGGGGACAGGGACACGTGAGCCGAGATTGTAGGAAACCCAAGGAAACGGAAGCGGGGGGATCTGGAAAGGGGAAGGGTACAGAGAAGGAGCCCTACATGAACAGAGCCAAGGCGAGGGTCTACCAGATGACTCAGTAAGGTACGTTGCAAACTCTTATTTGTGATTTGGCAAGTTTATGTTATTATTGTAATATCCAGGTTTCCCGATGTATCGCTTTCTATTTTCAAATTGTAACCCGATGAAACTCATCCATTGCAATAAACGTATCACTTCCTAAATCTCTACGCATACTGTTAAACTTGATAAACATAATTCATAGATACGTATACGAGTGTATTCTACGAAGAAATAAAAAAATAGATGAAAACATTAAAAATTTATATTATGTAAAAAAAGAAAAATGATAATAATAAATTATTAATACTTAAACTTATAAAAAAATTAAAAACCTATAAACTATTTTATTAGATTTTATAAAATAAAATCATTTTAATTATTTTATAAAGTCTAGGGGCTAAACCGTCTTTTCTGAAACTTATCTTTAACAAAAACCAAGTTTAAACATGAAATGTTAAACATCTGAAACCTCAAGGGCCTGTTGTGTCATTAGCCCAAACCCCCGGAACCCAAACCAGTCACAGGTTCGAGTCCCGCAACCCCTGGTTTTCGTCCCTTTTCATCCAAAATCGTGATTCCGGCCAGATTCACTGAACCTCGGGTTTCCATTCGCGCATGCGACCCAACCCCGATGCCCATCAATGCCCGATTCCAACCGTGGTTACGCATGGGTTCGAATTTAAATCCATCGGCGCAACCCCCAACTCCCCAACCGTTCGCGCAATTAATGACCAAATTGGCTATAAATAACCCCAGTGCTACCTCAACGAAACCTCACTCAAACTTCCTACACTCTCAATTCTTCGAACCAGTACGTGCATTGCCGGATTTGGAACCGTGACCGTCGGCGTCCAACCCAAACTCAATCTCCCTCAATCCGATATCGTTTCAGGTAAACTCGAAGTCCAAAATACTCTTATTCGTGTATAGATCAAATGCCCTCTGTTTAATTTCATTAACAGAGGGAAAATCGATTCGTATTTGGGGCTTTGATTTCTAGGGTTCATCCGATTTGGGGGCTAGCTTGGGATTGTGTTTAAGTAAATCCTTTTCCAGATTATAACACAACAGACTCGCTGGTCCAGCGGTTTGTGCGCGTTGTGTGGACTCAGGCGGCCCGGGTTCGAATCCGGCGGCCTGAGTTTTTGATTCCGAATTCTTTTATACACTTTTAATTAGTTTTAAAAATCCCTTTTATTTTTATAAAATATGTTGAACATTTATAAACTCAAAATCGATTTTTATTTTTGTTTTCCTTATCAGAAAACATTTTAACCAAATAAAACCAAACTTAAAACTATAAAAATGTAATATTTAATATTAGTTTTAAATTCTTAAAATCTATAAAACAACCCTAAACTTTTATAAAACTTATATACTCGACATAAAGTTTTTATAATGTTATAAAATCAAAAAAAATTTATAAAACATATATCCTTATTTTAGAAATTAGAAACTTATAAACTTGTACGTTTTATAAAATTTATAGAATTAAAAACATAAAACTTATTTTTTTATTTTGTAAACAGAAAATAAATATACATTATTTATTTAGACTTGCAAATAATTTCTAAATATTACTTAGAATAATTACGAGTCATTTAAATAAAATACTCAATAGATAAATACTTTAATTAATGCATCATTTTAAAATTTTGATAAAACATTTATTTATAAACTCTTTTAGATAATTATTATTTTGTTTTTAATGATTATCTACTCTATTTTAAATAAATTGCTATTGGGAATTATTCATTGGTAATTATTATTAACCCATGATAATTATTCTTTTAGATGACTATTATTTTAAATAATTATTAAACCCTTGTGAATAATTATTTATTAACCTTAATACTTATTTATCCATTACTCAAATTATATTTTATAAAACTAGTTAAAGCATGGTTAACTAAAACTTACTATCACTTAAACTTTATAGCACAATCATCCCCGTCTTCCCACTTGGAACCCTAGTCAATCCCAAAATCTTGAATTCTTGTCCTAGATTCCTATGATCAATCCTTAAACTTTAGACTTGTCATTTAGGCTTATTGTGATGATATCTTTCCACAACGCTTCACTACATTTAAACCGTTGTTGGGTACTCTTACATTCCACTGAAGGTGAGTATACTTAGCCCCTTTTTTTGTTTTGTTTTTATTTTATAAACTTGGGGTGGAACATGTTCAAACTTTTTAGACTTATACAATTCAAACTTAACTATGTTTACGTGTCATCTATGTGTAGAATGCCTTGAGACTTGTACGTTAAATTAAACTTAATTCTAGCATGTTCATTAGCTTTGGCCGAGCCGATAGTAACAATGATAGATCTATTGCATTTGACCAATCCACCTTGATTGATTGACCCTAAGGGGGAGCCCTTGGTGTTTGTTACTAAACGAAACTTATACTTGAAACTTATAAGGGTAACCTTCTGGTTATGCCTAAACTTGGTTGGAGGTTTGACGTGCACAATGTTTAACTTACTTGTTTTTCTCACATATATTCTTAGATACATTAACCATGGTGAATTGTAAAACTTTTAAAGACTTTGTTAAACGGTGTCAAAACCTTTGTATCTCACCAACTATTTTTAGTTGACAGTTACTTAACATGTTTCAGGTGCACAAGAGTGAGGCTTATCTATGAAAACGTAGGATGCTTTGACTTAGGAAGATCATCAAGAATTAAACTTATGTTATTTTTCATGTTTGAACAATATGTTACTTTTGTCATGTTGAACCGTTAATTTATTAATGAAATATCTCAACGTTATTAGTCAACCTTGTGCTTTTGAACAACCGTGTCAACCCCGACGTATAATCCGCCGTCGGTTGGGGTGTGACAGATTGGTATCAGAGCCTTGGTTATAGGGAATTAGGTAATTAGACACATGACCTAGACTATAACCTAGGATTCCCCTAAAACATGAGAAATCTCATGTAGATATTAGGAATCACTCTTCTACTCTACTCTTAATCTTAAACCCTATATGCTCATACTTGGGAAACTTACATACAGCAAGAGTCTATTACGTTGAGTCTATATACTTAGGCCCTCAGTAAAAAATCTAACTCTCGTCATAGGTGTTTAAATTTTAAATAATGTATGAGGACTTGTGCGGACCGGAAGGGTGGATGCCTGTATTCTGGGAGATCTTGTCGAGGAAAACATTTCGTACAAATCCAGATCAACCGTTGGACCCGTATGCTTTCCTGGGGATTCTTGGGATGATTGTCCACTTATAGAAATGAACAACCCCTCCAACATTAGAGAATTTAAATCACTTTTGATAAATCAACGTACCTATTTAGTAATATAAGCTAAATGGGTACTACCAAAATATCTCATGCTTTACAATACATACCCTCACCCAGTAAACCTTACTCTACGATTCTTACATCCAGACATTTTCATTTTGTAGTATGCCTCCCCGTTATAGCCGAAGCAGAGTCATAGCAAACCTCATTGCTCAGGAGATGGCTAAGGTCCTACCTACCCTAGTCACGGAGTTGAACCAAGCAGTTGCCGGCAACAGTGCTAACTCTGGATCCCTCCAGTCAGGCCCAAACCTTCCCTGCACCTTTAAACATTTCAACTCCTGCAATCCCGCTAAATTCTTTGGGACTGAAGGAGCCACTGGCCTCCTCCAGTGGTTTGAGAACATGGAGAGCACGTTCTTAAATAGTGACTGCCCGGATAACCTCAGGGTTCGTCATGCGTCAAGCGTACTGTAGAAGAGGGCGTTAACCTGGTGGAACGGAGAGAAAAGAACTAGAGGCGCTGATGCTGCTATGTCACTGACCTGGGAGGAATTCAAGGAGCTAATGATCGAAGAGTTTTGCCCGAGGAATGAAATGAAGAAACTCGAGGCTGAATTCTGGGATCTTGCTCAGGACAGTGGAGAGAATCTGGCATATACAACACGTTTCCATGAACTGAGTCTGCTAGTGCCCCATATGGTTACCCCTCTGTCTCGAGGTATCGAAAATTATATCAGTGGGCTACCGATGAAGATTCAGGACACGGTGTGGGGTCGGAACCCTGCCACCCTGGAAGACGCTATCCGTCTCTCTGCAACTTTGACGGATAATCACGTGAAGGCTGGAACCCTATTCAAAAAGGGCTCCAAGAAGCCCGTTGATACCGCTACTCCCGAGCCTCTCAAAACAGTTAAGACTGAACCATCGTTCAATAAAAAGCGAAAGGTCAGGAACTATGCGGTAGTCACACCGGCAGCGCCTTTGGCACAAGTTGCTCCTGTTAAGAAGCCCTATGGGGGAGCGCATCCCCAATGTAACATCTGTAAGTTTCATCATCCGCCCACCTTACCATGCAGATTGTGCCTCCTTTGTGGTCGTTATGGACATCTGTCTACTACTTGCTTCGCCAACAAACCTCCAATGGCTTAGGGAAATCGCCCCAATGTCCCGGCACTACCAGCTTTGGCAAATGGTCGAGCGTGTTTTGGGTGTGGTGATCCAACCCACTTCCGTAACCAGTGCCCAAAGCTCGCAAATCCAAACCCGGGAGCACGGGGACGTGCCTTTAACATCAACGCTAATGAAGCTCAGGCCAACACAGAAGTAGTCAACGGTACGTTTCTAGTAAATCAACAATATGCTTCCATTTTATTTGATACCGGTGCCGATAAAAGTTTCGTTTCTTTGGAATTTGAGTTATTGCTTGCCAAAGACCGTTCTAAGTTAGAAAAATCCATTACGGTAGAAGTAGCTGATGAAAATCCTGTAACTATTGACTCGGTTATCCGCGACTGCGTTCTTAACCTTAACGATCACGATTTTCCAATTAATCTCATCCCGATGCGTCTTGGAAGCTTCGACGTAATAATAGTCATGGATTGGTTAGTCGAACATCATGCAGAAATCATATGCTTTGAAAAATGCATCCGTATTCCCTTACCATCCGGAAGCACATTGCAAATCTATGGTGAAAAACCATCAAGCGGTCTAAAACTCATGTCTTGTACCACAACCCATAAGTATCTACGGAAGAATTACGTGGCATTTCTAGCTAACGTCGTGGGAAAGAAAGGGAAGGGAAAGAACATTCAAGACATCCCTGTCATCCGTGAGTTTCCCGAAGTGTTTCCCGAAGACTTACCATGCCTTCCTCCCATACGACAAGTTGAATTCAGGATCGACCTCATCCCAGGGGCAAATCCTGTAGCAAAATCACCATATCGCCTTGCACCTTCGGAAATGCAAGAGCTAGCAAGCCAACTTCAAGAGCTTTTCGAAAAAGGGTTCATTCGTCCTAGCGTCTCCCCTTGGGGAGCACCTGTCCTGTTCGTCAAGAAGAAGGATGGATCATTTCGTATGTGCATCGATTATCGTGAGCTTAATAAGCTTACCGTCAAAAATCGTTACCCATTACCCAGAATTGACGACCTTTTTGATCAACTCCAAGGTTCTGCATGCTTTTCCAAAATCGACCTCCGTTCTGGCTACCATCAACTTCGTGTCCTTGAGGAGGATATTCCAAAAACAACCTTTCGTACAAGATATGGTCACTATGAATTTATGGTTATGCCTTTCGGCTTAACTAATGCACCCGCAGTATTCATGGACTTAATGAACTGTGTGTGTAGGCCGTACCTGGACAAATTCGTAATTGTTTTCATCGACTACATCTTGATCTACTCAAAAACTAAAAAGGATCACGAGGAACACCTACGGTTGGTGTTAGACCTCTTAAAGAAGGAGACCTTGTTCGCCAAATTTTCCAAGTGTGAGTTTTGGCTAAATGAAGTCCAATTCTTGGGTCATATAGTCAATGAGAAAGGAATTCATGTAGATCCTGCAAAGATAGAAGCAGTGAAAAACTGGAAAGCCCCAAAGACTCCTATTGAAGTCCGTTCATTCCTTGGCCTAGCTGGCTACTACCGTCGTTTCATTTCTAACTTCTCGAAAGTTGCGGTGCCCCTCACAGCCTTAACCCATAAAGGAAAGCCTTACGAGTGGGGACCAAAACAAGAAGAAGCCTTTCAGACTCTCAAGCAAAAGCTTTGTGACGCTCCAATCTTGACCCTTCCTGAGGGTAATGATGATTTCGTGGTTTACTGTGATGCATCCAACCAAGGTCTCGGTTGTGTCCTTATGCAACGAGGCAAGGTTATTGCTTACGCGTCAAGGCAACTCAAAATTCATGAAAAGAATTACACGACGCACGGCCTCGAGTTAGGTGCAGTTGTCTTCGCTCTAAAGATCTGGCGACACTACCTCTATGGTACAAAGTGTGTGGTTCTCACAGACCACAAGAGCCTTCAGCACATTTTTAATCAGAAGGAACTCAACATGAGGTAACGTCGTTGGGTAGAACTACTTAACGACTACGACTACGACATTCGTTATCATCCCGGAAAGGCGAATGTTGTAGCCTTTGCCTTGAGCCGAAAGGAACACACCATGTTGCATTGTGTGAGAGTTCAAAACGATATCCAAATCCGCATCCTCGAAGCACAACACCTTTCGGTCACCGAAGGGAAGATGTACGAAGAAATGGCGTGCGGAGCTGAACTCCAATTAGAGACTAAGCCCAACGGCTTACTCTATTTCTTGAACCGTATCTGGATTCCTGATCGTGATGACCTTCGTACTATCATTATGAACGAAGCTCATAAAACACGCTATTCGGTCCATCCTGGTGCAGAAAAAATGCACAAGGATCTTCGTCACCAATACTGGTGGCCCGGTATGAAGAAAGACATTGCGTTATATGTAGCAAAGTGTCTCACTTGCTCCAAGGTTAAAGCCGAGCACCAACGTCCGTCTGGTCTTCTAGAACAACCAGAGATTCCCGTGTGGAAATGGGAGTGTATAGCGATGGATTTCATTACCAAGCTACCCCGTACCACTCATGGTCACGATAGCATTTGGGTGATCGTGGACCGACTAACTAAATCCGCACATTTCTTGCCTATCCGTGAGGATTATGGAGTCGAAAAATTGGCTCGGATATACGTTAATGAAATAGTTAGTCGCCACGGTGTGCCTCTTAACATTATCTCTGATCGTGATGGTCGTTTCACTTCCCGTTTCTGGCAATCCTTACAACCCGCTCTTGGTACACAATTAAATCTCAGCACAGCATACCATCCTCAAACCGATGGTCAATCCGAAAGAACCATACAGACCTTGGAGGACATGCTTCGGGCATGCGTCACTGACTTCGGTGGTAATTGGGATTCGCATCTACCGTTGATTGAATTTTCTTACAATAATAGTTACCACACAAGCATCAACATGGCACCTTTTGAAGCCCTTTATGGTCGTAAGTGTCGTTCCCCTGTTTGTTGGAACGAGATTGGTGAATCAAAAATCACCGGACCAGAACTAATCCAAGAGACATCGGACAAGGTCCTTCGTATTCGCGATAACCTCCTAGCAGCCAAAAGTCGGCAAAAGAGTTATGCCGACAAGCGTCGAAAGCCCCTAGAGTTTCAAGTCGGTGATCTTGTACTCCTCAAAGTGTCACCTTGGAAAGGAGTAGTTCGTTTCGGAAAGAAAGGAAAGCTAGCTCCTCGTTTCGTGGGCCCTTTTAAAATTCTCGAAAGGATCGGAAAGGTGGCCTACAAACTTGAACTACCCGAAAGCCTTAGCAACGTTCATCCAACTTTCCACATCTCTAACCTCAAGAAATGTCTTGCCGATGAGAACCTTCACATACCTCTCGACGAAGTACGCATTGATGACACTATGCACTTTGTAGAGAAACCCGTGGAGATCATGGATCGTGAAGTCAAGCAGCTCAAGCGTAGTCGTATTCCTATAGTCAAAGTGCGTTGGGAGTCCCCGAATTTACTTGGGAACGTGAAGACCAAATGAAAGTCAAGTACCCGCATCTTTTCTCTATACCCTCCTCTTAAATTTCGGGACAAAATTTCCTAAAGTAGGGGAGACTGTAATATCCAGGGTTTCCCGATGTATCGCTTTCTATTTTCAAATTGTAACCCGATGAAACTCATCCATTGTAATAAACGTATCACTTCCTAAATCTCTACGCATACTGTTAAACTTGATAAACATAATTCATAGATACGTATACGAGTGTATTCTACGAAGAAATAAAAAAATAGATGAAAACATTAAAAATTTATATTATGTAAAAAAAGAAAAATGATAATAATAAATTATTAATACTTAAACTTATAAAAAAATTAAAAACCTATAAACTATTTTATTAGATTTTATAAAATAAAATCATTTTAATTATTTTATAAAGTCTAGGGGCTAAACCGTCTTTTCTGAAACTTATCTTTAACAAAAACCAAGTTTAAACATGAAATGTTAAACATCTGAAACCTCAAGGGCCTGTTGTGTCATTAGCCCAAACCCCCGGAACCCAAACCAGTCACAGGTTCGAGTCCCGCAACCCCCGGTTTTCGTCCCTTTTCATCCAAAATCGTGATTCCGGCCAGATTCACTGAACCTCGGGTTTCCATTCGCGCATGCGACCCAACCCCGATGCCCATCAATGCCCGATTCCAATCGTGGTCGCGCATGGGTTCGAATTTAAATCCATCGGCGCAACCCCCACCTCCCCAACCGTTCGCGCAATTAATGACCAAATTGGCTATAAATAACCCCAGTGCTACCTCAACGAAACCTCACTCAAACTTCCTACACTCTCAATTCTTCGAACCAGTACCTGCATTGCCGGATTTGGAACCGTGACCGTCGGCGTCCAACCCAAACTCAATATCCCTCAATCCGATATCGTTTCAGGTAAACTCGAAGGCCAAAATACTCGTATTCGTGTATAGATCAAAAGCCCTCTGTTTAATTTCATTAACAGAGGGAAAATCGATTCGTATTTGGGGCTTTGATTTCTAGGGTTCATCCGATTTGGGGGCTAGCTTGGGATTGTGTTTAAGTAAATCCTTTTCCAGATTATAACACAACAGACTCGCTGGTCCAACGGTTTCTGCGCGTTGTGTGGACTCAGGCGGCCCGGGTTCGAATCCGGCCGACCTGAGTTTTTGATTCCGAATTCTTTTATACACTTTTAATTAGTTTTTAAAAATCCCTTTTATTTTTATAAAATATGTTGAACATTTATAAACTCAAAATCGATTTTTATTTTTGTTTTCCTTATCAGAAAACATTTTAACCAAATAAAACCAAACTTAAAACTATAAAAATGTAATATTTAATATTAGTTTTAAATTCTTAAAATCTATAAAACAACCCTAAACTTTTATAAAACTTATATACTCGACAGAAAGTTTTTATAATGTTATAAAATCAAAAAAAAATTATAAAACATATATCCTTATTTTAGAAATTAGAAACTTATAAACTTGTACGTTTTATAAAATTTATAGAATTAAAAACATAAAACTTATTTATTTATTTTGTAAACAGAAAATAAATATACATTATTTATTTAGACTTGCAAATAATTTCTAAATATTACTTAGAATAATTACAAGTCATTTAAATAAAATACTCAATAGATAAATACTTTAATTAATGCATCATTTTAAAATTTTGATAAAACGTTTATTTACAAACTCTTTTAGATAATTATTATTTTGTCTTTAATGATTATCTACTCTATTTTAAATAAAATGCTATTGGGAATTATTCGTTGGTAATTATTATTAACCCATGATAATTATTCTTTTAGATAACTATTATTTTAAATAATTATTAAACCCTTGTGAATAATTATTTATTAACCTTAATACTTATTTATCCATTACTCAAATTATATTTTATAAAACTAGTTAAAGCATGGTTAACTAAAACTTACTATCACTTAAACTTTATAGCACAATCATCCCCGTCTTCCCACTTGGAACCCTAGTCAATCCCAAAATCTTGAATTCTTGTCCTAGATTCCTATGATCAATCCTTAAACTTTAGACTTGTCATTTAGGCTTATTGTGATGATATCTTTCCTCAACGCTTCACTACATTTAAACCGTTGTTGGGTACTCTTACATTCCACTCAAGGTGAGTATACTTAGCCCCTTTTTTTGTTTTGTTTTTATTTTATAAACTTGGGGTGAAACATGTTCAAACTTTTTTAGACTTATACAATTCAAACTTAACTATGTTTACATGTCATCTATGTGTTGAATGCCTTGAGACTTGTACGTTAAATTAAACTTAATTCTAGCATGTTCATTAGCTTTGGCCGAGCCGATAGTAACAATGATAGATCTATTGCATTTGACCAATCCACCTTGATTGATTGACCCTTCGGGGGGAGCCCTTGGTGTTTGTTACTAAACGAAACTTATACTTGAAACTTATAAGGGTAACCTTCGGGTTATGCCTAAACTTGGTTGGAGGTTTGACGTGCACAATGTTTAACTTACTTGTTTTTCTCACATTTATGCTTAGATACGTTAACCATGGTGAATTGTAAAACTTTTAAAGACTTTGTTAAACGGTGTCAAAACCTTTGTATCTCACCAACTATTTTTAGTTGACAGTTACTTAACATGTTTCAGGTGCACAAGAGTGAGGCTTATCTATGAAAACGTAGGATGCTTGGACTTAGGAAGATCATCAATAATTAAACTTATGTTATTTTTCATGTTTGAACAATATGTTACTTTTTTCATGTTGAACCGTTAATTTATTAATGAAATATCTCAACGTTATTAGTCAACCTTGTGCTTTTGAACAACCGTGTCCGCCCCGACTTATAATCCGCCGTCGGTTGGGGTGTGACAATTATTTCCTTACTAAATTAGTTAGCCCCATTAGTCTAGGTGCCTTAGAATTTGAGATCGCTCAAAGTTAAGCTCCCAGTGGTAGTTAATCACAATAGCCTTCATGACCAAGCTGCCTTGCATAGCTACGGTTTATGCCACCCATTATGTGATTAGCGATCAGTTTAGCTTATGGCAGGTTTCGAGGACGAAACCTATTGTAAGTAGGGTAGACTTGTAACAGCCCGAGTTTTAGAGCGCGAAAGAATTCATGAGAATTAAAAACTTAAATAAGAAAAGAAGGGAAGCGGGCTTGGGCCGGGGTGTATGGGCCGAAAGAGGCAAGGGTCGGGCCCTTATAAGCCTCAAAATCAGCCCAAAACCCTCACTCCCAACCTCATTTCCGAATTTCTTGAGAGAGAAAGTGAGAGAGAGTCTAGAGAGAGAAAGTCCCGGTTTTCGAATCTGAGCTCATAGGACCGTAGGCATACGTATTTGGAACGATTAGCGGTGAAGAAGAAGCGTTTACAGGTAACCGATTCTCCTAGATCTGAGTTTTTGTTCGTTTTTGGGTTTTTCGGGTTTTGGAGGAAAAGGTAACGTTTTTACGAATTAAACTGGAGGAAAAAGATAGATTTAAGTTCCTTAATGAAAAGCAAACGTTTTGAATGTAAACAAGTCCGGGATCTTGACGTGATCAGACCCGAACACGAAAGTTAGGGTTTTTGCGGGGAAGCAGATCCTGCGTACTTACCAAGTACGCATGAAGAGGATCCTGCGTACTTATCAAGTACGCACGATGCAAAGCATGCGTACTTACCAAGTACGCACGAAGCAAATCATGCGTACTTATCAAGTACGCAAGAAGCAAAGTCTGCGTACTTATCAAGTACGCAAGAACAAGGCTCTGTGTACTTATCAAGTACGCAAGAACAAGGCTCTGCGCACTTGCCAAGTGCGCAAGCATCAGGTCTATGGGTATATATGTATAGCTGGATTAGTGAAGTCGGTATGTTCGCCTAGCCAGAAATAATGAGAACATTTAGCGTCGAGTTAAGTCTGCTACGCGTCTATTGTTATGAGTGTTCAGATTGTGTTAGATCCAGTAGACCATTGCAGCTAAGATACTAGGTGAGTTCTAATCCCCTTTTTGCCTTCTTTAGGGGTGGTGTGCATACTTAGTGTAAAGCGTTTATTATATTTTATATATTATAATCTGAAAGGAAAAGCTATGTTTTAGTGAAAAGTTTAAAAGAGGCAAAAGTACATTTTAGTAAAGTATGATTATATTATTGGCAAGCGTTTATTATATTTTTCATATACATAAACGAAGGCATAATATAAGTGCTAGTATGTTTTCAGTAAAGCAAGATATATTATTTGGCATGCGTTTACTATATTTATTATATATAAACAAAGGCATAATATATGTGTTAGTATTTTCAAGTAAGCAAGATATATCATTTAGCAAGCGTTTACTATATTTATTATACATAAACAAAGGCATGATATATGTGTTAAGATATATTTCAGTAAAAGCAAAGGTATTTATGGCAAGCGTTTACTATATTTTTATATACATAAACAAAGGTATAATACATGTTAAGTTATGAACAAGATTTACAGAACGTTTTATGAACAGTAAAGTGAAAAGTTTTCCTTCGGGAATGTGTACCAGCTATAAAGGTCCTTGGGACAGATGTTACTTGTACAAGATGTCAGATATGGGTTCTACCCATTAGTAAGAACCTTTGGGTTCGCTAACGGTTGTACAACTGGGATGAGTGACGGCGGTTGCTCGGAAGGTCCACGCAACCTCCCCGTAGTGTTAAGCGGTATTGTCAGTTCATGGTCGTTGATCATGGGGGCATTGACCAGGGTATTGTCGGTTCATGGTCGATGACCATGGGGGCATTGACCAGGTACTCGTCGGTTCATGGTCGTTGACCATGGGTGTAACATCCCAAAAATAAAACGACAGTTATAATAACGGAATAAACGAATGAGGCATGGCGGGTCGGGTCGGGTCGGGTCGGATGGGTCAGCTGGCTATAAATAGCCTATGCCACCCTTTTTCTCTCATTTGCAACTTTTAGAGAGAGAAACCGTAGAGAGAGAAAGTTGGCGGATCGACCCGAGACTTCAGCAAAGTGTTACTCCATAACTCGTGAGAAGAACCTCCGAATCAGAAACTCGATTCAGGTAACGATCCGACCTAAATCTGAGTTTTAGTTCGTTTTTGGGTTTTTCGGGTTTTGGGTGAAAAGGTAAGGTTTGAACGGATGAAACTGAAAGATAATCATGGATTTGAGTTCCTTAATGGAAAGCGAACGTTTTGAATGCAATAGGTTCGGGATCTTGACATGATCAGACCCGAATGCGAAAGTTAGGGTTTTTCACGAAGAACAGGTCGTGCGCACTTGCTAAGTGCGCACGGAGCAGGTCCTGCGCACTTGCTAAGTGCGTAGGAGTAGGGACCTGCGCACTTGCTAAGTGCGCAGGAGGAGGGACCTGCACACTTGCTAAGTGCGCAGGAGGAGGGACCTGCGCACTTGATAAGTGCGCAGGCAGCAGGGTCTGCGCACTTGCTAAGTGCGCAGGCAGCAAGGTCTGCGCACTTGCTAAGAGCGCAGACATCAGAACTAGTTAAGTGAAGTCAGTATGTTAGAATGGTTAAACCATTAGAGTCGGGATTGGTCTGATTTGTATTTAACTAATCAATTCAGATCGGAAGTGACGTTGTTGGACCTTCGTTTAGGACAACCCATATTAGCGTATCAGGTGAGTTCTAGAAGCCCTCTTTTAAATGTTTTATATAATGTTTTCGGGCTGGTGTGTATACGTATGAAATGTTGTTTTATAAAATGATGTTTATGAAACTATGTTTACGAAATGAAATGATTTGGAATGAACGGTTTATGGAAAGAAAGTTTTATGAACGGAATGTTTACGAACTAATGTTTATAAAGAAATGGTTTAAAGTAAAGGTAAAGGGTTTTGAAAGTGAAGGAAAGGTTTTGTGAAAAGAAAAGAAAAAGGGCAAAGGTTTTAAAGAAGTCATTACAAATCTAATCTATCGAATGAATGGAATTGACGAATGAAGTCTGGGAATGAGATTCCTAGCCTTGTGGTAGATTATGGACAGCGAGCCATAGTTACCATAAGAACAACAGGGGCAGTGTTTTGGTGGCCTGCCAATGGTTTGATGTTGTACAACTGGTATGGAGTAATGCGGTTACTCAGGGGTTAACGTGACCCTACGTGAGGTTAAATTATGACCCGACGATGTTATGGCTGAGAGTCATAACCGTCGATGGAAGTTGTCGGTCAATGGCTGAGAGCCATAGCCTTCAATGGAGGTTGTCGGCCTATGGCTGAGAGCCATAGGGGGGCAACTGAATGGGTATTGTCGGTCCTCGTGCAGTTAGCCTTGGGGGCAATACCAAAAAGGGAATTGACGGAATGTTGTGGCAACGACGGTGATACGTAACGGTTGATCACGACATGCAGGGTTCCTTTGGGGACACAGAAACGCGTAACGATACAGATTTTAGATAGTAATGTATGACTTAAATGAATGTTAAATGTTTTAAACAAATGATCCGTTCAATGTGTTTAAATGGGTGAAGGTTTATGAATGAAAGGCCCTGTTTTCTTATACGTGATGTTAAACCCTAATGAATGTTTTGAATGATGAACCATTTCTTAAATCAAGCGAAAACTAGAACTCACCAGCGTAGCTGAGTTTTTAGTGTGCACATTCAGGTTAAGGCATGTTATGAGGATGGCGGTGATGTTTGGCTAGAGATGAAGAGTTACCCGACTGCTTTTGAAGACTAGCATCCCGCTATGTTTAGTTATGATGTAATTATGTTTTTAACAATGTTTACGCTTCCGCATGTATGAACAAGTTTTAATTATGATGAATGAATGAAATTTTCCGCTGCGTTATTTGATATTCATGTTTAAGAACTTTTTGTGAATGAGTAAATCCAACAAGTGAGGCCTCCCGGGTTTGGGGCCTTACAATGGGGGTGGTACAGTAGTGACAAGGAATTGACGGATAAGTGGTATTGTCGGTTCATGGTCGTTGATCATGGGGGCATTGACCAGGTACTTGTCGGTTCATGGATGTAAGCCATGAGGGCAGTACAGTAAAGAGGAATTGACGGTTTATAATACGTTTTAAACTGTTTGAAAAGTAAAGTGTGTTAAGTTTAGCCTTATTGGCAATATATATGTTTTAGTAAATCTTTTGTATAATTGATTTAAAGTAAACGTTAGAACTCACTCAGCGTTGCTGATTTTTAGTATGCACATCAGTTAAGTGTAGGTGGCAGTAGATGGAAGTGAATGCTTGGCTTGGCGAGAAGAGTTACCCGAAGATCAGCATCTGGCATCTTGTTTATATTTCTTTTGATTATGTTGACTAAGACAAGTTTCAGTTGTATTTGACAAGTTTCAGTTGTTTAGACATGTTATGTTTCCGATGCGTATGTTGAGATTTTAAATCGTTTCCGCTGTGATATTGTATGTCTTATGTTTAAGCGCTATGTGTTGGTGAGTAAATCCAATAAGTGAGGCCTCCCGGGTTTGAGGCCTTACAAATTTTTTAGTATTTACCTATATAGTTTTTTTAATTATTTAATATTTTAATTAATTATAATAACAACCTACATTTTTAAATGATATATTTGGATAGAACACAGTTTTACACAGATTTATTTTTTCGTTAAATGATTATTTAAAGTTTGTTTTTGTTTTTCTTAACTCCATTTTATCTTTTCGTTAAACAACTTTTTAAAGTTTGCTTTAGTTTTTCTTAGCATTCATTTTTACAACGACTTCCAAATATACCGTCACGTTGTGCTTTTTTTTGTTTGTGTTTCAAAAATGGCCCGCCGCAACGCTCGATAGCTATTTACTCGTTATACATTAAAAAGGATAATAACATGCAAAAAAGGTGAGTATGTATTAGAAGTTATATATTTGTAATTAGAAAAATAAAAATGCACATAATCGGTTACAAACCAACCTGAACCTTTTTCTATAGGTTTGGATTTTTCTCATCAATACCTTGTTCTTAACCTGAACCGGTTCCACCTATAACGAGTTTTTGACTTCTGTTGACTAAATCGAACCGGTTTTTGAAAAATCATGGTTTGGTCACCTAAAGGCCAATGTGTTGAACAATAAGCAAATTTTAAAGTATAACTTGGGCTATATTTAGAGTTAAAGGACTCATAACTAAATAGTTATATGGTATAAGAGAATTCACGGTAGCTTTCCTATCTCCATCCATATAATTACACTAAAATCACTATCTTTTCTTTCATTTTTAATTAAATAATACTTTTTATATCTTTATAATTAGCTTTTCTCTCATCCACTCACAACCACTTTAAAAAAATATTAAAAATTTATATAGGCGAACAGTGTTTCCCCCAAATATACAGAAAATTTACACATTTTCTTTCTCCTCCACTCACAACCACTTAAAACCACCCCTAAAATATAGGGAATTCACTCACAACACATACGCGGACCTGCTGTGAATGCTCTAAAAACCTTCTAATATTGTAATCCATAGTATCATTTAAACTAGGTTATAAACCCCGTGTATTACACGGGTTAAATAAATACAATATTATATACTTATTAAAAAACTTACGTATTACATATTTATGACGTATTATATAGTTTTTTAGTACAAATTATAGAAACGTTATATAGTTACTTTTTTTAAATGTTTATAAAAAAAACTAAAGAAATGTTCAATTTATAAAAATGTTTTATAAACAAACCTATTTTTTTTATATAAAAACGTTTTATAAATATAATTATAGAAATCGTTATCATTTAATAGGAGAGAGAAAAGGAAAACAAAAAATTATAAAAAAATAAATAAAGAAACTTGCATAACTAATATGAGAGAAACGAGAAAATAATGTTACGGATACATGACAGAGTGACAAGTGTCAACCAAAACCTTGATTTATTAAATAGTACTAGGTTAGTTCCCGTGTATTACACAGTTAATGAAAAGAAATATATATTATTCATAAGTGTCTAAATAAGAATTACCTTACATAGTGAAAAAAATAAAATTACAATTACATTTACAAAACCAAATTACATAAGGTAAATTTTTTAGATTCTAGAAAGTTGATTTTGATTAATTGTTATTTACTTAACAAAGATAAGTTGTTAAGATTTTTTAAAAATTGTCAATTTAATTCTTTAATTATAGTAAATTTGCGAGAGTTAATTTATTGATTTTGCTATAATTTAAATAATACAAAGTTTAAAATTTTTAAATCAAACGGTTTTAAGTTCTAGTAAAATGATATTATATAATTTTAGCAATTATCTTTGTTAAGCATTGATTATTTGTGAGAGGTTTAAAATCTTAAATTATAATTAAACTTTAGGCGGGAAAACCATTTTTTAAAAACCTTTATTTATTAAGGAGTATAGACTAGGTTAGAAACCTCGTGTATTACACGGGTTGAATAAATGCAGTGTTATATACTTAATAACAAATAGTGACATAGTTTTTTTAATACGAATTTTAGAAACATCATATAATTACTTATTAAAAATGCAGTGACATATTACATAGTTTTTTTGATACGAATTTTAGAAACGTCAAATAATTAGATATTAAAAATATTTTATAAAAAGAATGAAATAAATGTTCAATTTCTAAAAAAGTTTTATGAACAAAGCTATATTTAAAAAAAATAAAAATAATTATATAAACCATTATTATTTAATAAGATAGAGAGACGAAAAACAAAAAAGTTATTAAAAACAATTAAATAAAACTTGTGCAATTAATAGGAGAGAGGGACGAAAAAATTGATCTCATCAAAAGTTTTATTTATTATATAGAATAGATTTTATTAAATAGTATAGATATATAGGGGTGATGTGGACATTCTAGAAAAATTATCAAAAAAGATATTTGAGAGATAACATAATAATATAAAACAATAAATTATTACCACCGAAAAACACCAAAATTAATTAAAAAAAAAAGGTTAACCAATGTGACGGACCCATACCATTGTCGATACTTGTCGTCTTCCTAAACCCTGGCCCCAGCAATAATACCCACCTAAACCACATACCGTTGGATTAAACCATAAGGGTTTAATCCCAATCGTCAATCTCCACGTAATAATCCATCAACTCACAGGTGGGTTCCACGCACCTTCCCATCACTTTCGTCCACTCGGAAATTAACACTTGTGCGTAAAGCGCGTCGGCTGTTGATCGTTTGAATATAATCAATAGGTTGGTTCGGTTCCGAACCTCAGGTTCGGTGTGCGGTCTATTCTGACTTATAAATAGTCGTGTTGTGATACCTCGCAACTTATATGATTGCCCGAGCCAAAAGCTCCGAACCACGTTTCGCTTTTTAGATATTTCCACTCGATCGATCAAACAAAGGTATAATTTACTGCAAATCTGCTTTACTGATATTTAATCGATTGATTATATCATGTTTGTTTGATTCGAATTATCGTCTAGATCTGATCTCATATCTGTTGTTTCTGCTTGTTGCGCTTTGAGTTTTGTGATCTGGTTGACTAATTGACTCTGATGATCATCGATGACCTAATATTCTATTTTGTAATGATATTTACTTGATTTGGAACCTAATATAATGACTTAATTGTGATGAGATCTGTAAGTTGTTACCTCGCTTGTAAAATTTCTGATGATTTGACCGATCACGGAGTTCAGTTGACTTTACGGTTCGAATTTTTTTAATTAATCAGTAAATGTGTGAATCATATACTGTAATCGGCTATAGTTATCTGCATATTACTTTCGGTTTCATAGAATTTGATTTAGTTTGAGCTTGATATAATTACGTGAGTTGTGAGTTGTGATGAGATCTGAAAATTGTAATCTAGCTTGTAAAATTTCTGATGAATTGACCGAACACCGAGTTCATTTGATTTTACCTTTCCGAATTTTAATTAATCGCTAAAAGCGTGAATATTTGCTGTAATCTGCTATAGTTATCTGTTTGTTATCATCGGTTTCATAGAATTTGATTTAGTTTGAGCTTGATATAATGACTTGAGTTTTGAATTATGTTCATATCTGTAAATTGTAACCTAGCTTGTAAAATTTCAGATGATTTGACCGATCACGGAGTTCATCTGACCTTACCGTTCGAATTTTTAATTAATCACTAAAAGCGTGAATATATACTGTGATCTGCTATAGGTATCTGTTTATTGTCATTGGTTTCATAGAATTTGATTTAGTTTGAGCTTAATATAATGACTTGAGTAGTGAACTGTGATGAGATCTGTAAACTGTAACTTAGCATGTAAAATGTCTTATGTTTTTCCGATCACGGAGTTTATCTGACTTTACCTTTTCGAATTTTAATTAATCACTAAAAGTGTGAATATGTACTGTAATCTGCTCAAATTAGCTGTCAATGATCATCAGTTTCATAGAACTTGATTTTGTTTGAGCTTGATATAATGACTTGAGTTGTGAATTATGATGAGATCTGTAAATTGTAATTTAGCTTGTAAAATTTCTAATGATTTGACCGACCACCGAGTCTATGATTATCAGTTTCATAGAAAATTGATTTAATTTGCATTGCAGACTGGTGATCTAATTACTTTTTTGTTATTCCTTGTTATGTGATTGATTGATATGTTTCAGTTATGTGTGGAGATCATTTGTTCTACTTCAATATTGATCGCTAATTGAATGCTTTTGAACAAAATCATAGACATCTGAATAAAATTTGCCTGAATGATTGAATATGTTTCAGTTATGTGTGGAGATTACTGATAGCTAATTGAAAGCTTTGAGCGAAATCATTAGCATCTGAATAAAATTTGCTGGAATGGTTGTTAAACTTTTTCAATTTTCATGTAGATTTGATTAACTGCACTCGAAGATGACATTAGTTTCAACAGTAAGATCTACACTCAACCCAAATGCCCCACTGTTCGTCCCTGCTGCGGTCCGCCAAGTAGAGGATTTCTCCCCAGAATGGTGGGATCTGGTAACAACCGCCACCTGGTTTCATGATTATTGGCTTAGTCAGCAACAGGGCGAAGACGGCTTCCTTGGAAACACAGAAGATGATTTGGACTTCACGGACATTGTTGACGTCTTGCCTGATTCCATTTACGCTGATGAAGACACCTTAACAATGGAATCAGAGTATGAACAGTTCCTCCTTTCATCTGAATTGGAAAGGAAGAACATTTATACTCCATCTTCTTTCAAGCAAATCCCCACCAATGGTAGCTTAAATAGTTAATATACTATTACATACATGTACAGCAGATATTCAAATTTCTCATGGGTTTGAGTTATGATCAGGCTTGGAATTGGAGCTGAAACCAATGAGGGAAAGGGGCCCAAAGTCACCTGTGGAGACAGCTAGGTATTGGGAGAAGCCGGCTAAACCGGTTAGCCCAAAGGTCCGCACACAGCGCATTCAGCAACCGCGTTAGACGTGGTTGGTTTTCTTCAAAGGTTTCTCTGGTCTAGGGTTAGCTTTCAGTTTATATAATCAAATCCAGTGTTGAAAAACCGGAGTAGTGTCTGTCTTTCTGTGTTTTGTGTGTCATAATTTTCTGTACAGAGCAAGGTCTCAGCTGTCGTCGTATCTAGCCTTGTTCATATTCTGACATCCTTCAATTCGACTAGCCAGGGAAATGTAAACATAATTGTAAAAAAAAATTGAAAAATTTAGGAATTTATGAAACATCAAGCATTTGATCTTGTTCTGTGCTTATTATGATCGATTATGATGGGCGTTAGTCGACACTTATGATAGCTCGCGGCATACTTCATGGCTTGTTATGATAACATACACCATGGTTGATCCATTATACGTCATGATTATCATGCGTTGGTGTGTTGGGTACTTGGGTTGGATAAGTGGCAAAATGGATTTAATAAAGAAGTTTCAATTAAGAATTGGGTCAAAATAAATTCTGATTTATAAGTGACTAAAGCAAAATAATGCCATTTACATAATAAATTCTGCTTTTAACGGTAAAAATTTGATCACTTATAGAAGTAGTTTTTGCTACACTGATGAAAGCAGCCAAAGGTATCCTTGCCCTGCTAAGAATCTAAGATAAAAAAAAACCATTAGGCTCACCGCAAGAGAAGATCTAATGCAATCCACCTCTAGCGTGAGAATCAGTAGGAGTTATGAAAGATATGGAAAGTGGAAGACGAGTTAGGGTCCAATGTGTTACCTTGGAGAGGGGAGTTCTCTATTGGGTATTGGGACACCTGTGACTTTGGATCTTCTATTTTCGTGCTTGGCAAGTCCCTTATGCTTTGGGCCCTGCCTCGTCTTTGGGAGATATAATGGGTAAGAAGGGGATGGGACACTCTTTTTTCTTGTCTATTCTAACTATTCCTCTTTTGCACTTCATTTGGATTGTGTTATTTATTATTTGCCATGTTGCTATTGGGCCTGTCACCTTTATTATGGGTTTATGGACTTATCTTTGGGCTACCCCGTCATCATCAGTAGTATAAAAATATAATTTGTACACAGCCATAAGATTTCTTTGCCTAATCTTCAAACCCAATAATCTTGTCTGTCTTTTCTCCCAACTCAAGCACTGACGACAGCGAATCCGACAGCCACAACAATGACAACAAAGGGCAATGGCAATGGTGTCTACAATCCAATAAGTGGTGCAATCATGTCCCTCCTACGATATTAGGATATAACAAATTATATGTGTAGATGCTAGGCAGGGCGTCTCAACCATTTTGGTGACCTAAAGCAAACCAAAAATTCGAGGCCCTTTTCAATAAATGTCATGTCATAAACCCTCATCCTTTATCCGGGCTTGAGACCGACAATAATAAACTTAAAAGTTTATATTTAACAGAGTTAACTTTTTTTTGTTTTTCTAATAATTTTGTACTTGTATAAAATGTTTAGATAAAGTTTATTTTTCTAGCTTTTTAGAATCAAACCCTTTAATAAAATTTCCAAATCAATTTCTTCTAACAATTCCTTTTCAATTGACAAAATAGCTAACACGTTTGATCTTTCTTGTGACATAGTAGATCTCAAATAATTTTTTTTTATCAATTTTAATTTAGAAAAGCTTTTTTCTACAAAAGCAACTGTTACAGAAATAGTTAACATAATTCTATAGGCAATATAAGCATTTGGAAAAGAATTAAACTTTTTAATATAATTAAGTATATTAATAAGTGTGTCGCATTCTAAATGTTTAATATGTCTTAAAATTTTTAGTTCTTGAAATAAATCTAAAGCATCAATATCTAAAGCTATTATCATATTTTAAAGATTTTTCAAATTCAACACAATGTTGTTTTAAACTGTTATCATTGAATGATTTAATTTCTTTATACTAAATAGAAAACCAAAAATATTTTGAAACTTTTTAAATTGATCAAATCTACTTTTTTTTTTGAACGGCCAATAAACATAGAATAGCCTAGGTACTCCGTACGTGGTGTCCAATTGGCAAAAGGCCACCGCCAGCTAGCCCAACCCAGCCGTACGGAGCCCTTAAGCGCCCCAAGTTATCTCCAGTTCCGAGGAAAACCCACCTGCCCAAAAGCCCACTGGTGGTAAAACCCGGACGCCCTCAGGATCGAACCGGAGATCACAAAGATCCCGGTCTTCCTTCATTGAGCCACCATGTCCCTTTCTCAAAGTGATGACAGTGGGGATAGAACCTGGGTCTTTTGTAAAGAATCCAGACTTCCTACCACTACACCACATTGAAAGTTGCATGATCAAATCTACTTCTAATTGAAGAAATAGCTTGATCTACTATATATATAAAGTAATCGATTTTAAATAAATTAATAGGAGTTTTTATAGTTTCATTATCAACATTTTTATCAAATCGTTTATTCCTACGAATGATACGTTTTTCACGAAAAATAGGTTCTACATCATTTTTATAGCCAACTCTTTGGTTTCAATTATAGCATTTTCAAATCACTATTTCCTATATTCATCAAAGTATGTATATATATAATTTTTTTGAGACACTTAAAATTTGGTGGCCTAAAGATAGGGTTTTACTTGCTTTACCCAAAGGACGCCCCTGATGCTAGAGGTGTGCCTGCATGCCTTATGGGACCCAACCCAACCCAACTTATTAAGCAAAACTCAAGTTGGGTCAATTTCAGTAAGCCCAAGCAAAAGCTGACCGGATCCCCTTAGTGGTGCACAAAACCAATTTTTGGGCTAAACCGGATCGGGTTAGAAACCGGGTCAAGATTGGGAAAAAACCGGATCAGTTTGAAACCGGTTTATATTGGATCGGTTTCAACCCAGTTAATATCTCAAACCGCTTTCAAACTGTCGGATTGGATCGGATCGGGACGAATTCCACCCAAACTAGTTTCTGGATCGGTTTCAGATCACGATCCGGTTTAAATGTGCACATCTAGATCTCCTCCCCATATAAGGGGGTTCTCACTTCCACGAGTTTATCTTCCTTCCATTCTCACTCCCACTCTATGTCTAATATGTATTTATGCTCATCACATCTAATACAAATATTGATTTGAGCACCAGAGTGCCCTTGGAGCCCCTCTAACGAGTTTCTTGTGGTTGCAACTTATATCACGACCTGAGAAGTGGAGAAACGATGTTATACCACCACAAGAATGGGTCTAAACCGGACGGACCATGCTGTTGCACTGCTACTCAAGTCCCGACTCTAGCCGTTTGAAAATTAATGCAAATCAACAAACAGTTAAATCTTCACAATCAATCCTTGTGAAGATATAGTTTAGCTCTAAAATCTTCACAATCAATCTCCCTGGATATAAGCGTGTTGACCTTTTCACAAACCATTCGGTACATTCTTGCTGCTTTGAAAACAGAATAATGTGATTCACACGAAGCATATAATATCCCATCTGGAAAAACTTCTCTCCTGCAGATTTACATGAGTTTATTAGGGTATTATGAATATAAAAAACCGGATAAAGGAGTTGAAAATAACACATGTAGCTACAAACCCGACTAGAATGCCATGAAGATTGCCTTCTGTTCCACAATTTGTAATGTAACCCCAATACTCGTTCTTTTTCAACTCCCATAAACGAGCAAACCAATCCAAAACACCAACCTCAAACTGCCGGGAGTGGACCCCATAGTTGCTCTCGATGAACGGTCCCCGAGGTTATTAATGGAGAAATGTTGCAACTGAGATAACGCACCATAGTCGAAGTCCAGATTATAAGGATAACCTATTAATTTAGAGAATAAATGTATAAAATTTAAAGGTCAAACATTCTAATATGTTAAATTTGTAGTCTAAAATCAAAGGTTAGACCCAGGTCAAACATTTCTTAATTTCTCCACTTCTATCGCCGTCGTCGTTGAATTACACTCACATTGAAACATCATTCCTCATATTTGTGTGGTAAATATACCAATTCAATTATATGAAGATGGA
Organism: Smallanthus sonchifolius; assembly: GCA_023525975.1. NCBI lineage: Eukaryota > Viridiplantae > Streptophyta > Magnoliopsida > Asterales > Asteraceae > Smallanthus > Smallanthus sonchifolius. Next base: position 1,591,437 of record CM042045.1, on the reverse strand, counting down.
AATAAAAGAATACAAACATTTTCTTCAATGAAAACCATTTCATGCAAGTGTAATCAACCGACATATTTCCACTTTCAGGTTTAGTGAAAAAGTTTGTTTCATCAGTATACACAATGTTTGCTTGTTGAACTAACGCCATAGTGGTATGAGAAAAAACTTTAAACGGGTCAAATCAATCCAAACACACTTTAAATGATCTTAATTATCAAAACACACTCGGGTCAAAACAACCCAAACACTTTAAATGATCTTAATGATCAAAACTCACTTTAAACGGGTCAAAAGAACGCAAAGACACTATAAACGATCTTAATGATCAACATACAAAATGGAGGGTTTAATGGTTGCAGGTTTTGAAGCAGAAAGGCATTGCTGGTGGAGCTGACAAGGAAGATAAATTATAGGAGCTGCCACATCTGTAAAAAAATAAACATCATGTACAACCACAAAGTTTATATCATAACTATCAGATGATAGAAAACCTCACCGGAGTACCCCACCTCTGTACATACTTCTGCTTCATTTATTCCTCCATCAATGCATGCGCCAGTACAAACTTTTGGTAATAGAAATTGATTTGATGTTTATATTATTTATATCATGAAACTGCCAAAAGGAACTTACTCGTACAGATCAACAGGATCCGCAATCACCAACAATGTTAACCTGTCAAATTATGAAATTTGAAACAAATTAATTAGTGCACCGCAATAACAAATAAAATAGTATCCGTAAATCCAAGAGATTTAATAAAACCTTCCAAGATGGGGATTCAAAGGCATAATGAATGCCTCCTTAAATTGATCCTTGTAATGAAGAAGTGAAGGACCTCCATAACTTATTGCAATTGACAACACCTTCAATCAGTAATCAGTTGATGTTTCTAAGGTTAGTGTGGCTCTTGCCTACAAATATTTGATGAACATATAATTTTAATAAAAGATGAATGTCAAACATACAACAAATTATTAAACAAATTACAAAAGAAAACCTCACTCAAAGATTGGCCATTGAAATTTCCACTTTTCCCCAAAACTTGTGAGGAATTCCTTTCAAAGATGATATAACAGAAGATAAAAGATGATGAAAGTTGAAGATGTTCAAAGATGAAATTTCCACTTCCCCTCCAGACAATCGAATTCAGTCGAATCTGATGTTGAAAATAATAATTCAACTGATGTTGCTAAAAATGGCAATGCAAAACTAAAATTGAACGATTGATAAGCAAACAAACCATATTGATACGTCTACTTGTGGCGGTTTCTCCACTTCTATTGTCGTCGTCGTTGAATTACACTCACATTGAAACATCATTCCTCTACTTGCTCCAGATTATAGCTAAAAAAACTTTATTTTAGCACTTTGAAAATTAATGCAAATCAACAAACAGTTAAATCAAATGAACCTATACATAATGAAGATTCAATCGATTACATACACTTAAATCAAATCAAATCAAATTAACATGTATACAGTTTTAAAGCAAACGAAGAATTCCAACCTGCAAACACAAAGTATAAACTGACCGTCATAAAAGAATAAACAATTCTAACATGTATACAGTTTTGATGGTCAAACATAGAAATTGGGATTATGACTGTAAATGCAGAATCATAAGTGAGTGTATAACTGCTGAAAGCAAGACAACAAACAGAAAGCAGCAATTTGTATAATTCACTCCAACCTTGCAGGGGTCGATTAATATAATTAAAAATCACTATGCAAAACCAAAATTAAACATCAGTCGAGGCATTATTAATTATAGTCGTCATCATCGTAAAAAGCAAAAAACATCAGGATTCAAAACTCTAATTGGGTGTACCGAAAATTAGTCAAATTTCTAGCCTTCGATTTCATAAACCCCTTTGGAACTGGAATTGCAGACCAGACGTTGAAACCCTACCTGACTTCTTTTCAAAATCTGGAACAACAGAAATTAACCGTCTACCATCAATCAAACGGTTTGTTCAAATTAAAATCGTGGTTTCTTCAATGGAAATTAGGGTATTTGGAAACGGTGAAATATCACGGCCAATCTGGGCGTGGAGTGCGGGGCAAGATACGTAATTAACCGACCATAGGGCCTGGCCCAATTAGCCCGTTTCTTTTATTTTACTATTTATATCCATCCTCTCCTTGCTTTGGCTCCAAGAATAGGGTTCCAGCGAAGAGATGGCGTCATCAATCATCCGCTCGCTGACTCGTGTACCATCAACGATCCCTGCTACTGTAAGTGATTAATGGTTTGTTTTTATTTATTTAACTTAATTGGTGTTTCTCTTAATTAACATCATCATGTCCTTTCAGTTGACTAGGCGTCTATGGTCTTGGACACAAATGTTTTCACCGGTCAAGAGGATTAAGATCGAGGCGAGTTTAATCTTGGAAGGCTTTGAAGCTTCTGAGTTAAAAACTCTTCTTCCGTTGTTGCAACAACATTTAAGTGCTGCTCAGGCTAAGAAAGTTGTGAACAAATATGCTGTCCCTCACCCCAATAGACATACACAACGCCGTATGGGCGCTAAAACTTCGGTATCTCCTTCCTTTCTTAAAAATAAACAATTAATATATCAAAGTCAATTAATAATCTTTCTATTTGTTATTAGGTTACCGTGCAAGGTTTTGAAGGTTCTGAGTTAGAAGATCTTTATACTTGGGCCGATCAACATACACATGTTACTGTCGATAAAGAGCGCGGAGGATACACTGAAACTTTTATACCCTTTTTTAAATGAGCTAGCTACTTTACTTTGATTTGATTTGAGTTGATTTAGTACCACCCAAACCCATCACTAATTAAATAGTCTTGTTTTTTTTCTTCTTATGTTATGTATCGGTTAATATGTAACTGTGACATGGTTTTTATTGGGACTCTTTTAATTTTGAAATTATATAATGTCTATAATAATAGTCCATTGATTTATAACATTCTGAAACCATTCTTTAAAGCTTCATTAAATGAAATCATGGTTTTGAATTACACAAAGCATCCATACATTTGAATTCATACGTCACTGGAAGTATAACCTTAAAATATAATCTACCTAAATCGTTTTGCCGTTAAAAAAAAAAGATCGTTTATTGAATAAATTGAATAATAATAATAATAATGTGATAAAAAAGTTATAAAGTTATCAAATAAAGCAAAGCAGGGAAAAAAGTACTTTGAATACTAAATCAGATTATTTAACAAAATACGTAAAAAAATTAAACTAAATTTAGATCGTTTACAATTTTTTTAAGTTAGATCGTCATTTCCGTAGCTCTAGGTGTTCAGGATTCAGTGTTGAATACTCCAATGTCTCTCAAATCATTTTTATTTTTTCAAATGCATCCTAGAACCTATTGGAAAATTTTCAAATAAATAAACAGGGGCATAGACATTTGTTTTCGTTTCTCCTTTCACTCAACTACAACACCACCAAGCATAATCCAATACTGTTCTTGCTTTCATTGATGGCGGTAATACGGTTGTTGCATTCTCTATCAGGTTTTGCATCTTCTTTGAGAACCCAAGCCTGTGGTAGCAGCCAGCGGTGGTGGCGACAACGTATCTCTCTCTGAAACCGACAAAAAAGACGAACTTTACCGACTGCCTATGCCGTGGTCCTCTGTTTTCTTCAAATCGACCTCCGATAAGAAACCGGATTGTAGCTATTAATTAAGGAAAAAATCTGATGAAGAAATTTGTTTTTTTGGAAGTCAAAGAATGGTTTAAATATGAGAGAGATGGAGATGTGGTGAGGATTTGAAGTTTAGTGGTTATTTTGAAAGAATATGAAACTTAATGGATTGAAATGTAAATGCCTGAAACTTGGACCCAATAAGAAAGTAGCAGGTGGGCCTGCCGCCCAGAAGAACAAATCATATAATGTTACTGTAGACATGAGTGTAAAACTCATTTCAAAATGTAGAGTTGATAATTCCGCATGACATTTTATGAGAAACAATTTTTGGGCTAAACCGGATCGGGTTAGAAACCGGGTCTAGATTGGGAAAAAACCGGATCAGTTTGAAACCGGTTTAGATTGGATCGGTTTCAACCCAGTTAATATCTCAAACCGCTTTCAAACTGTCGGATTGGATCGGGGCGGATTCCACCCAAACTAGTTTCTGGATCGGTTTCAGATCATGATCCGGTTTAAATGTGCACATCTATATCCCCTCCCCATATAAGGGGGTTCTCACTTCCACGAGTTTATCTTCCTTCCATTCTCACTCATACTCTATGTCTAATATGTATTTATGTTCATTACATCTAATACAAATATTGATTTGAGCACCAGAGTGCCCTTGAAGCCCCTCTAACGAGTTTCTTGTGGTTGCAACTTATATCAAGACCTGAGAAGTGGAGATACGAGGTTATACCACCACAAGAATGGGTCTAAACCGGACAGACCATACTGTTGCACTGCTACTCAAGTCCCGGCTCTAGCCGTTTGATTTTTGGAGCAACAATATGTGATTTAAACATGAAATAATATGACAAACTCAAAACAAACTTTAAAAATATGAATTTACCAGAAATATCTTTGTATATTATGTCACAACTTTCAAAGCCTCATAAGAAAGGTCTAGAAGTCCAAAAACTCTTGTCGCATGTCTATTGATGTATGATTATAGTTTACTTGACAATAGGATAACTATGATATAATAAACACTAAACTCCTAATCCATTCTAAACAAGTTTCAACTATTTAAATAACCACAACTAAAGAGAGGCAATCATATTTATTTTTCGATCACCAAATAGTCATATGAAGACGAGGAAAGAAGTTTTAGAGCCGTGATTTGGTTCTTGGCGGTAACAGACGACTTCATCATGGTCAAATCATCACATGAAACCTTCGGCTTTTTGCTATTCGACACGATAACTTGAGGGGCAGTGACATCTATAACCTTCGTCGGTTGAGGGTAGAGAAAATCGGTTGGAAAGAAGTTGTATTGAAGCCCGGCCATTAGTTATGTTGTAAAGAAAAGAAGAAAGAGTGGCAGTTTTGATTGTTTGGGTTCAGTTTAACCATATAAGGGTATTTATAGACCTATAGTGTATGATTCAAAATAATAGAACAAAAAAAGGTTTGTTGACTATTTTTCTGGAAGCTTCATAGTTGACCATTTGTGACACCTAAAGTCAAAGGACAAAAAAGTAAAACAAAGCATATTTAGTGGATATGCTCAAGAGATGCTTTTGGAACACTACTTTTAGTGATTCCCATAAGTTTGATAGAAGAATATTTGTCATAAGGATACGGAATTTTATTTGAGAAGTCTTGATTTTTTTTATTTTTTTTACTGAATTTAATATTGTAGACATTTTTTCCATGTTTGTATTTGACGCGGTGGATTTTAATTTTTAGAGTAAAGTGTCATTTTCGTCCCTGTGGTTTGACTATTTTAGCCACTTTCATCCAAAAACTTTTTTTTTAGCTTTTTCGTCCCTGACGTTTCAAAATCTAGCCATTTTCATCCAATCGACTAACCCCGTTAAAATTTTCAAGTTAAATCAGGAGCAATTTGGTCTTTTCAAAAATCCTTGTTTTAACCCTCTTTTTTTTAATCCCATTTGTTAGCTGGTTTCCAGAATCAATAAGATTTTTTTTTAAACACAAACATCCTTTGAGGAACATACACGAAGCTTCAAATCCTAACGCGAGCAACAAAAGTTGAGATTCTTCCATGGACGAGAGTTGATTTGAAGTAGTTTAGGTTGGGAAAGGCCACGGCGGTGGAAGACGGAAAAAGTGCAAGGAAACGACCCCTGGACTGGTAGGAGGCTTTAGAATACCGACCGGAGAGGGCATAATTGGACCCTTCATAGACAGCGGAAGCTTTTGAGCTCCAATCAAAGTTGTTTCTTGGATGAATTCGGCCACCTTGAGATCTGACAGCAACGGAGAGTACCGATTTTGGGGCTTTTCCTTGCGAACCGCTTGATTAGCCTACCTCCTGATGGCTCCACCCCCGCTATCCCTATCATACGAAGAAGCCCTACAGGCGTTCGCGTGACCCCTCGGCGGTGGGTAATTGGCGCCGATATTAGAGATAAGACAGAGAGGGGGGGCTCGAAGATGGTTAGCTCCACCACCTTCATATCCTCACCACCACTGCTGCCACTGGCCGGACCACCGTCTCCTTCTCCACCACCACCGCTGCCACTGGCCGGACCACCGTCTCCTTCTCCACCACCACCGCCGTCCTTCTCCTCTTTCTCATTCTCTTTGTCTTGGATAAAAGGGAATAAAAAAATCTTATTGATTTAGCTAATAAATGGGATTAAAAAAAAGAGGGTTAAAACAATGATTTTTGAAAAGACCAAATTGTCCCTGATTTAACTTGAAAATTTTAACGGGGTTAGTCGATTGGATGAAAATGGCTAGATTTTGAAACGTTAGGGACGAAAAAGCTAAAAAAAAAGTTTTTGGATGAAAGTGGCTAAAATGGCCAAACCACAGGGACGAAAATGACACTTTAGTCTAATTTTTATGTACCATTGAGAATTGATGAAACAATATAACATTGTAATTTCATATATACCTGACTAAAATTTAAAAATATCACATACATATACTCTTACAAACATGTAAAAATACCATATATATTTATTTCATCAAAAATAATTTAAAAAATAACTATTTTACTCTTATTATATTCTTTATGTTGAGACATTCGTAATAAGTTAACCGTATTAATACTTATAAAATGAAACAAAAGAAAAAATGCGTTAAGTTTATTCCCTACAAATACTAGTGGGCATGATTCACGTGTTACGTGTGGGTCATGACCAAAACTTTGGCACAAATAATGTCGTATCGACGTGTCCTATTTTCTAATGTTTTGTTCGCCGAATATTTTTACCCCAAAAAAGTTCGTTGTCCGTAATATATTTTTTTTTCCTGATAAACTTAAATGCCATATTTCGTATTAAAAATAATAGGATTCACTAATATATTATGATTAATAGGTGAATATTTTCTTTTTACGTCAATCGATTTTCTTTTTATAATATATCAAAAACCAAAAGATTATTAATACATATGTGTAGTTGTGTACTATATTACAAGTGAAAACATAAATATATTCAGGTCAATTCGGTGCGGTTATGACTTGAAATCGAGTTTATAACTAATATTTTAGTTTTAAAGTTTTTATAACCAATCAATTTCAGTTACAAATGGTTTATTTTCTCGGTTATAAGAGAAGATGGTCCGATAAATTTGGTTAATTTGGTCTTCCTATGTCAATTCAATCTCATGCTGGTTAAAAGTTTTAGACAGAATAAAAAAAGGAATAAATTAAGTATAAAAATTAATATAAAACTACTTTGATTGTAACATAACATTTATGAAAAAAAAAGTTTGAATTTTAGCGTCCTTTCAGTTTGTTTCGGTTATTTTAGTTATTTATGCACATATAAATATAACCGAAAAAAATCAGTTATAAATAATATCTCAATCATAAGTCATAACCATCTTGTTTATATTTTCTAAAACTTATGCCCGCTAGATTAAAAAAAATAAAATAAAATAGTAACTAAAAAACCCTGTACAGTTATGATTTTGTGTTATTAAAATATAAATGCAGAACCCATAAAAAGACCAAAAGGCAAAAGCAATATGAATAATATAATGAATTATTGTTATTAACTATTATTATAATAATAAGAAAAAAAATTAAAAAATAAAATAAAAGAGTAACTAAAAAAACCTGTACAGTTATGATTTTGTGTTATTAAATATAAATGAAGAACCCATAAAAAGACCAAAAGGCAAAAGTAATATAAATAATATAATGAATTATTGTTATTAACTATTATTATAGTAATAACAAAAAAAATCTATTATTGTATTTTTGTTGGCCTTTAAAAAAAAATAATAATAAGAAAAGTTATGTGCGCATGGTTTGCTTACGTGGTCATTTTATTATCACATGTCATGGTCATTTTTCACGTTCACTATGTGTGGTTTGTGACTCGTATCCGATTTTATAGATTCTTTACAAAAGAAATAATATTTAATGAGTATACTTTTTTTTGAACAGCGACTTTTATTTTTGAGTGGCAGTCGCATCTCCGACAAGTCGGAGACCCATCACCCCTTAATACCTGACCACTACGTTGTCTGAACCGGGCTCGCGGGTTCAGAGCGAGGGGTTAGGCGTTCCCCGAGAAACCATGAAGTCTGCTGATTAAATCTTCAACAACACTACCTGGTTTTCATTATTAAAAAATGCATGATTATATTATTTTATTCTTGTATAACATAAACTAGCTGGGTATACTGTGTTTCAGTGGTGGATGTCAGATTGATCGTTAATAAAATTTAATTAAAAACGTAGACGTAATAATAAAAATAATATCAATAAAAAGAAACATAAAAGTAAATAAAAAACGGAAAAAAAAATATTATAGGTTCGGGATGTCAAAAACCATAAAAGCGAATACCGATACCGGTTCCGATAACACCAATACCGACAATGATGTTGTTCGCTCATAATAGGTTTGGCTCGTCAATGTACCAAAACGATTACGACACTCGCTATATGCTACAATACAAAAAAAACTAGATTTTGAATAAAACTCCATTTTCAAAAAAAAAATTATATCGGAACGTTGACAAATAAAAAATTAAAATAGCTGCGCAATCTGTTTTTTTTAATTAACAAACGAAAGTTATTAAAAGAATGCAAAGTTATTAGAAAATTAAGCGGGTTAAAAGTTTTATTATATATAATATGAAAGTTGAAAATAAAATTTTAAAAGAAAATTTTTTTTGCACGTGCTGCATTGTTCGACTAGATTTCATTTTAATCTATGGTACAATGATTCAATAACATATTTGTTTCTTTTAACTTATAAAAAAATGAATAATTTCATATACATCCTTAGAAACTTGCTTAATTTCATATATATCTAGACCAAATTTTAAATATCAAATATATTATTCTCTAATACTTAAAATATTATATTTATCCATTTTAATATATTTTATCAAAAATAATTGAAAATATGACCATTTTATCCTTAATTATTTAAATCTATACTCTATAAATATGTAAATATTTATTATTAAATATATAAAATTGTATTTATTTAACCGGTGTAATACACGGGGTTTATAACCTAGTATCAAATATATTCTTCTCTAATATTTAAAATATTGTATCTATTTATTTTATATCATTAAATAGAATTCATAATATATTTTGATTTTTCTGTCATATTTCTTTTTCTCTTTTTCGGGCATTTTCCCTTTCTTTGTGATTTTTAATATGTATATTTTTCTTTTAACAATGATTTAATACACCAAATTCAATATTTTATTTTGATTTACGACATTTTTTACCATGATTTTCATAAAAAAATTCTAGTTATACGTGGATCAATTTCAATTTCAACCTCGTTCATATGAGACAATCAAATACAATGATAAATCAAATTAGGCATACCTGTCATTAGAGGTGCTCAAAAGAACCGGAACCGAATCCGATCCGATGGATTATCCGAAACCGGATCCGCCTGGAACCGGTTTTTTTTGGGACCGGACCGGATTTTGTGAGAACCGGCGGATCCAGAACCGGTTCTGGTTTTTTTGACGGACCGGACAAAAATCGGATAAAATGGAACCGGTTTTTTTCGGACAATTTGGAACCGGTTATAGCCGTTGGAAGAAAAAAAAACGGCTATATAGCCTTTTTTTGGCCGTTTTTTTTGTTTTGTTTTTAAGGCTTGAAACTTAGTATAAATAGGTATTGGGTGTATGGGTTAGTTCACCACAACATTCTAGCTCTCAAAACTCAAAAACGCTCTCAAAACGCAAAAAAACACTCACTTTACGCAAAAAAAAAACGCTCTCATGGCTTCCGCTTTCGCAAGCACTCAAAATTCGGTTGGTGGTTCTACTAGCGATGTCACGGTGGTATCAATACTTCCTTGCTCCCGAAACCAAGAGATATGGGCTTATTTCGATTTATGCGAAATGTCGAACGGTTCGCAAAAGGCTCGTTGCAAACGTTGTGGTAGAATTTTGGGTGCGACGGGAAATAGCACTTTGAGGAAACATATTGCTAGTCTCGTAAAACACACTCAAGGTGAAGATCAAACTCAAATTGGTAGAGATGGAGGAGTTTGGCAATACAATGTCGAGAGGGTTCGTGAGAGAATGGCACATTTCGTCATTCAAGAAGGATTGCCTTTTGATCACTTTGATAATCCGCGCTTGACGAGGATGATACAAGAGACGCGATGTAAGTCGTTCTACTTTGAGAAGATATTGTTTAAAAATGTGGAAAAGAGCTAAAAAAGAATTAATTTTAGGTTTTGAAAATTTAAATACCGGCATTAACTTAACAACGGACGTTTGGTCCGCTCCACATGGTTTACCCGAATCGTACCTTTGCGTTACCGCACTTTGGGTTCAACCGGAGTCGTGGCAAATGATGAAGCGTACGATTGCGTTTGATTATTTTGGATATCTACATACCAGTGAAAACTTATTTTATATTTTAGACTCGGTCATTCAAATTTATAAAATTCAACCAAAAATATTTTACAATATCTTTTGATAACACTTCAAATAACACAAACGCGGTGGAAAAATTAAAAATAAAATATGAACCGCCTTGTAACGGTGTTTTCTTTCATAGTCGATGTGTTGCACACATCATTAACTTGGTTGTGCAAGACGGTATAAACGTCCAAGAAATAAGAGACGTAAAATAAATTTTTAAAGTGATGTTACGTGAAGTTTTTAGCACAAGCAAAAAAAGATATATAAACTATAGAAACTTGTGCCAACAAACGGATTCCATATTTTTAGGTCCGAATTGGGACGTACCTACTAGATGGAACTCGACATGGAAAATGTTTGAATCGGCCTTAAGGCAAAAAGTTACTTTAAAATATTTCCATGATAAACTTGTACAAAAGAAACGTTGTTCACAAAAAATTGATAATATAAGTTGGGATATGATCGAGAAACTAACTAATTTGCTTGAGGTTTTTAAAAATGCAACTACATGTTTATCGGGAGTTTATTATCCCACATCTTCGCTAATACTTCAACAATTATACTTAATATGTAATAAATTAAAAGAGTTTGAATATCACGGCCCTATTTTTGAAAAAAATGGTAAAACCTATGAAAGCTAAATTTAAAAAATATTTTTCGGAAATGCCGGCCGTTGTTACATGTTCGGCCGCCTTAAACCCAACGATTAATGTAACCGGTGTTGAAACATTAATTGGATCAATATCGGATGATTTAAATATGTTCGAGGAAGACCCAAATTTTGAATCAAAGGCAATAAGAGATTTCAATTCGGCTTTTAATAATATGTTTGATTATTATTTACGCAAATATGGTGGAAGTGGTGATCCATCAAACATACGTGAATCAATGGGTTCGGGTTCAAGTTCTAGTAGTTCAAGGAACCCGATGCTAAATTTATTTAACACTTTAAGAAACGAAAATACTAAACGAGCTCGTGGAACCACACCAAGTAGCGAGCTTGGGAGATATCAAGCAACCGACTTTATTTCAACTCTAAGATCCGAAGAGTTTGAAAACTTTGATATCTGGAGTTGGTGGCAAGGAAGGGAATCCCAATATCCCGTTCTAGCTGCAATGGCCCGTGACCTACTAACCGTCCAAGCTTCTACGGTAGCTTCGGAATCTGTTTTTTTCTCTTAGTGGCAGGGTTTTATCTATTCGAAGAACGAGGCTTACACCGGAATCTATGGAGATGTGTATTTGCTTGAATGACCATTTGGATGCCGCCGAACGTGTACAACATGTTGCAAAACTAGAAGGCTAGCTTGACATTGAACAAGAAATACATGAATTCGAAGTAGAACAAGGGGCGGCGAATCCACTTTCGGACGAAGAACAAGCTTATGATGAAGCCCAACGTATCTCAAGCGAAGAAGAATGAAAACCGATGTTACGAAGACTACGACGAAGAAGATTGAAAACATAATAAATAATATATATTTTGTGATTCAATTATGTTTTTTGTATTTTTTTTTACGAACTATAGTTAAATCACTTAAAAAAAACTACAAAATAAATAAAACATGTATTTTATAGTGTATCTTTGTTAATTTTTAAAAAAAATTTAAAAAAAAAATCCGGTGGAACATGTTTTTTTGTCCGGTCCGGTTCCATAAATCCGGTCCGGTCCCAATAGGTTCCAAGTCTCCACTCTCTTAACCGGATCCGATCCGGAACCGGTTCCATTGGATCCGGTTGTTGACCATCGTTGACGGAACCGGTCCGGATCCGGTTCCGGAAAAAAAAACGGTTTGTGCACCTCTACCTGTCATCAAGTTTAAATTTATTAGAGAATGATATATTTGATATTTAAAGTTTGGTTTGGATATATATATGATATTAAGGAAGTTTGAAGGGATATATATATATATATATATATATGAAATTTTCCCATAAAAAAATTACAAAATGATATTTTAGGTTGCAAAAGATGCGTTTTAAAAAGTTTGGAATCCAAATTACATATTTACTCATAACAAACGTTATAAAATATTATGTCTTGAAAATCCCAGTGCAGGAAAGCGCTCTCTTTTTGTCATCCAGACAGCGCTCCTTTCCAGATTGTTTATTGGACGCATGGTGGAGCTAGGACACAAACCCACCTCCTATTTGAGTCAAGCCGGAAAGAATGCCCACCAAGTTCAGATAAGGGAATGCTTCCCCAACCATTAAAGGAAATGCTTGACAAAGTTAAGGGTTCAAGGCTCGTCTATGACGGATTGATGTAAATTACTAGGAGTAGTTTCAAAATGATGTATCGTAGTTAAAAATAGAAAAAAGCATATAAACAAAAAGATTATTAAGTTAATTAAGTTTGACCGGTCAAAACAAACCTTTAATGCTTTTCAAGTACTAATTAGACCTATACTTAGCTTCTTGAGCCGTTTTAATGTTTCATCAAGTAGCTTGCATATTCATAGAAGGCGAGGTATGTTTTAGATTTCATTTGCAACTACGTAGGGTAAAATAATGTTTAGAATAAGGGTGTGTGAATTAGTCATACAAGACTCAAAACTAAGACAAGTTAAATGTGTTTTCTAGTTACGTTAACCACTTGAATGTATTTTTTATTGTTATTATGTATATTATCTGTTTTGTTTTCTTTATTATTATTATTTTTATATGATTAATTTTTAAACTTGTGTTACGTTTAAGATTGTTAATGTTTGTATATAACTATTTGTTAATGTTTAAACGGTTAATCTTTGAAGTTCTCCTATTTTATATATTTTTTTAGAATGGTACGCTCAAATAATATCGATAGAACAGACGAACAGTCGGTTCTATCCTCCTGATCCCATTTTCAGTATTGTAACGAATTCGACTAAGTAAAAACGGACAACATAAAACAAATATAAACAAGTTCATATCGACCCGAGCTTGATATTATTCAATATAATAAACATAAGTTGCAATTTCTTCGGTCACATCAACATAAACTACACAATAGAGTTGTACATGCTCATCTTGAACGCGGAAACATGCTCATATATGATTATTGATTGTAGAAAGTTTAAGCGTCTTGATTTGCTTCTTGATACCATTACTCGACTTCATCTCGGTCGAATCCTCAAGCACGACCTCGGGTTTTTGTGTGTTCAACGATAGCGTCTGAGGGTATGCGACATCTTTACTGATCGATGTGGGTTGAGGATAAAAGAAATCGGTTGGGAAGAAGTTGTATTGAAGGCCAGCCATTACACAACCAAGAATATTTTAAAGGAAGTGAATGGGTAAAAGAATAACAACTTGAAGGATTTGGATCCAAAATGAGTTCATTTATAGAGTTCAAAACTCACGTGGTGTTTGAGAAAGTAAACACGATTTTGTTGACTATTTCAGCTTAAATACAATAATCACCCTCAAGAATCAAATAATTACAATGAATTTGAACTTAGTTTTCAAAATGGACATGCTTTGAAGCTTAGTTTAGGGTAAACAAGTCGAGTCACTTATTAGCAATGTTTTGAACACCGGATCAGACATTATACCGGCTGTCTTACAGTAACACTAGATGACGTGATAAGTAATATAAAAATTAAAACTATATATATAACTTAAAATAAATGGGCAATTACATATATCCCCCCTCAAAATGTGAAAATACTTTATGTTTTGGTATGGATTAGTAGTTTTGTTAAAATATGAAGACTTAAATAAAATAAGGAGTCTATTACTAAATAAATCAGCAAATGAGATTTTGAAATATATATGGTCCGATCATTAACTAGTTCTTTCAAATGGAGACAGTTCAAAGAAGCTTAACCGTACTCCGTCAGTTGGTCCGTGAAAACACTACTCATAAATTACTCGAGACCAACTCCCTAAAAGCTTTAAATCCTGCTGAGCTTAAACATGCTCACGCATGAGCTCAAGACTAAATTGAAACTCGTTTATAAGCGAGCTTATACCCGAGATTCATATATCGAGCTTGACTAGACTGACGAGTTTAAAAAACCTAGTATTTATATAAATATAATAACGAACTGGGTTTATTTTGGCTCGGTTTGGCTCATTTACAAAGAGACCAGTTTTAAACAAGTTTTTTTTTCAAACAAGCCGTGAAATTTTTGAAATCCTTAGTCAAGCTCACCCTAGTTTTTTTTCCAAAAAACACTGCACTTGGAATGTAACTGTCACCATCATATAAAAAGGGTCATTTTATAATTAGAGGAAACATGAGGGATGGTTTATGTAAAGAATGAAAACCAAACAAGCATGGCTTATGAGGTCAGTTCTTTTGCATAAGTTAAATATTTTTCTATCATCTATTTTAATCTCATTTTACTTCTGACAATCTCACATTGTTTTGAAAATAAAAATTAGTGAAAGATCGTTAAGATGAAAAAATTGTTAATCATTTATAATTTTATTAATTGTTAATGTAATTTGGTTTACTTAAAGCTTGGCTAAAATAATCTAACTAATATGCTAACAAAATTATGTATATTATAATTGATAGATTCAAGTAAATATGTGATAAAAAAAATATAAAATATAATCCCAACTTTCTATTATAAATAAAACAGTGAACTTAGACCATCCTTAATGGTTTGTAGCCACGGACGTAGCATCTCGGTGTTCAAATGCATTACCACAAGGGTGTTTGTTATCTCGTTCGGGATGCTCTTATATATGACGATGGATGACAAAAAATACCAGAACCGATGGAAATGATCCACCAAAGGTGGGATAATCCATGGGAATTGGTTGAGATTAACATATTTATATCTATCTAGACATGTTCCGTTGTTTCGGTTTATATAACAGTTAACACACATTAAAACCAAACAAAACCGCCAAATGAAGCATAGCTACAAGAACGGAAACACACAAAACCACCAAACATACTTTGATCGATCGTATCCACATATGCCACAAACAATACAAACCGAACCAGTAATGTCACACTAGCGCAATGTTTACTACTCGACAAAGAGGAGACAAGATCATAGGTAGATATACTTACATACAAACAGCAAACAACACAATATAATGGTATTGAGGATCTGTACATGTGATATGTTGTACACAAAGAATTTGCAAAAGAATATGTTTTGCAACCGAGAAAACACAAGCTGCGATTTGCCCATTAACAAACCATCCTACAATCCACAAATGTATAAATATCACTCAGATGTTTATGTACCTTGTATGCGTTTTTGTAGTTTATAGTCACTGATAACGAACGACAAGTTCATCTTCTACCTGCGGATTATTTTCAAAAATGGGTTATTTACAAAACGCTTGAGGTCGTTTTTTCTCTTCAATTATGGGTTAGTTGTTATCTAAAATAACTACTTCATGTGTCTTATAGTTGCCAATACTTAAAATGTCATACCGTGTTTCAGATTTTTGTCTTGTAAGTTGAAGTTCATGTCAACTTTACAAGACAAAATGGTATCTTCAGTTTTGTGAACTCCAAGACACTATATTAACGACTTATGTGTCTTAGAGTTGCCAATACTGAAAATGTCATACCAGTGTTCTAGATTTTTGTCTTGTAAGTTAAAGTCGATATCAACTGTTACAAGACAAAACGATATCTTTAGTTTTATGAACTCCAAGTCACTGAAGTCACTACCTTCGAAATCTTAAAAGTGGCTTTGTAGATTCAAATTTCTGGAAATGGGACGACTGCTTCGAAAGCTTCGACGAGCATGGAGACTCTCTTCTTACGAGCCGGAGTTAATTTAGTGACGATATGTTGAACCGCATAATCAAGCATCCATTGCTCTGCTTTCTTCCGTTCGTCCATCATTTGACGCCTTAAATCCACTCTTTCTTCTTCCCGGTCACTTTTAAAGATTTCTTGTTGAGGGGTTTGCGGTTTGAGTTTTCTAAACCCTTCTAACGCCTTGATCGAACGTTTTAGCATAATCAGTTTCTTCAACTTCCCCCAGTTTTTCGAATTTTGTTGCTGTAACTTTGTAATCGAGCCATCACCATCTTTCTTCACTGATGTTTCTTCGCGATCGGAAGCTATGTCGCTTGCTACAGATTGTGAAGCATTGTCAGGAATGTCAGGGAGGAGGATTTCATCAACGGATTCTCGAACAAGCTTAACAGCATCGCTTTGGGTGAATTGAAGCGTGCGATTTCTTTCTGTTTGATCTTCGATTTCTTGCAGACATTGTTCTTCGCTGGACGTTGATTCTTCGCCGTCAAGAAGCAGGTCGGATCCGACCTTCGTAGCGATGTCGGTTACCACGTGTTGATAAATCATATGCCACATTTTAATGTGTCTTTCTCTCTCCAAATAAGTCTGTCCGTCCGTTGGGACAGAGGTAAAGTTTGCCCTCATCACATCCTTCTGAGACCCTTCCAATATTATACGGGATACATTCGTTTGTTGGTTTTCCCTCTCCAAATCGGATTTCAATTCACTAATCTCTTCAAGTTTACCTTTCGATTCCGAACCGACCCTTTGAATTTCACCCGGTGAATCGTCTTGTGCCGGAGCTACGGTTTCGAAAGCCTTAACGAGCAAAGCGACTTTCCGTTTCTGAGTTGGAGCGAGTTCACTCACGACCTTTTGAAGAGCATAATCGAGCATCCATTCATCGGAATTTTTCTTCTCGCCGGCCGTCTGTCGCCGGAGAGAAACTGTTTCAGTTTCGGGTTCAGCCGGCGACGGAAGATGTCGAGGCTTTTTCGGGTTGAATTTCTTCACCTTCTCGAGTTCTTTAACAAACTTTGTTAAAAGAATAACTTTCTTTAAGTAACTCCATCTATCAGGTGATCCTTTCTCTGTTTTTGTTCCCTGCGCCGGTGCCGGAGACTCCTCTTTCCGGTCACTTGTTGTTTCACTCTTTTCTGATGAATCTTGTTCTGATATAACTTCACTTGTGGAAGATTGATCATCTTGAACTTCTGGAAGAAGAATCTTCTCAATTGCATCTCTTACAAGTTTAATTGCAAACATCTTTCTAATCTCAGTTTCTTGATTCACAGCATCATCAATTTCTGAAAGAAAAGACAATTAAATTAAGAATCTTTTACAGAACCAATTAGGGGTGTTCACGGTCTGGTTCGGCCAGTTTTGACGGGACTTATGGGCCGAACTGGTAACTACGGTTTTTAAATAAACTAAACCATACTGGTTGGGTTGGTTGTGTCGGCCGGACTGGGCAAAACGGTTCGGTTTTTGCGGTCCGGAGGTTTGGGCCGTTTTTTTTTAAAACACGAAATCGTACCATTTTCAATGTTTATAGGATGTTTGAGGGGAAAAAAAGAAGAACCAACGGTTTGCGAAAAAAAGTGAAAGAAAAGAAACTTGAGAGCACGAAATCGGTTAGATTAGTAATCTATTCGCGAAACCCGTTTTTTCTAACCGTAAACCGAACCGTGATACTCCTAACCCAACCAAACCGACAGATTTAGTTCGGTTTGGGGGTTCGGTTGGTTTTAAAGGTTTTTGAAAACTCCTAGAATCAATTCCAAAAACTAAAATTATAAACCTTTGGTTTCTGATTTCTGTTCTTCATCTTCTTGTTGAACTATCAAGTCCCCTGATTCTGCAGCAAGACCAGATACCATATGCTGATGGATCATCTGCCACATGCTTATATGGTTCGTTTTCTCTAAAGATTGATTGTTTTCAAGAACACGCTTCGACCCGGTTGAATTTTCATCTTTTTCGTCACTTACATCACTAAAGTCTCGGTTATTTGAAACGGCTATGTCGTTTATGTCATTCTTTATCTCTTGGAAGCTATCGACCCCGAATAACATATCAGCAAGCTCAGCATCACCATGATCATGGCTAGAGAAAGGTTCCGGTTCAGACCTTGTTTTAGCATAGAATTCTATAGAGAAATCATCATCCTTAGAACCCATTTTCGTTCCTTTGACTTCTCGTTTCTTGCCTGAACTTTTATACTTGGGTTGACTTTCGGGTTTCACGATCTTTTGGTCATTCGTTGAGTGTTTTTTAAGGTATGGAAATCGCTTTTGTGGAGGCTCGTGGTGATGATGATGGCCATGGAGAGAACAGTGTTGGTATGGACAAATCTTTGCTACTGGAAGCACTTCTTCGGGTTCTGATGATTGGGATTGATGTTTAAGTTGTTCAGGAAACTTTGAATCTTTGAGAATCGATGAAAAGGTAGCTTTTTTCAGATGGGATTCTTCGGAAACTTGTGAAAAATTGTCGATTGAAGACGCTTTCGATTTGATACTTGACCTGTTCTTGTTTTTGCTCTTGAAGATCTTGACAGATCTCAGACTACTTGTTCTTGTGAACTTTGGCATAGGTTTCTGCATATAAAATTAGAAAGAATAAAATGTCAAAATATTAAATTTATTATAAAATTCGTTCGGTGACATCAGCATTTTAAAGACCAATGACCAATTCAAAAGATGATATACACTTTAATATATAATTAATTTTAAGTATAGAATCGCGATAACAATATAAGCATTTGTATGTAGTGTTGACCAGATATAACATGAGACAGAACGAGAGATGGATATTCGGTTACATAACCACCATATGTAAGAAGTCAAACATGAACATAATGAGTACCTGGACATAATTTGATGATTCGTCGGATACTTGAATGGAAGTAGATTGCAGGGGTGTGGTTGAACCATCGTCTGACAATTTTATTGAAGATCGACCGAGATTTGATTGGGCCCGCCTTCTAGATGTCTTGAAGCTCCCAGAAGTGGCGAGTTTTCTTGAAATAGACTTGTTTGGTGGTTTCTTTAGTCGGGTTTCTTCTTTGACATTACGACTGTATTGATCGAGTGATGATGTGGCACTCGAAATGGAGCCTTGCATCGATAATGAAACGGAAGTGGATTCTGAATCACTGTCTCCCTATAAAAAGACAATAAGATTGAATCAAAATCTTACTATTTTCCTTCATGTTGATGCAAATCAGATTGAACAAGTGAAGGAAATGTTTATGGATCAAATGCATGGAAACAGGCATAGTTTTGAACATGGATGAGTTAATGGGCCATGACTATCCCCCATTAATTCATTAAAAGGTCACTAGTGGCCCAAATCCCATAGTTTTGGGCTTAGATTTCAACTTTCACACAAATTCAAAATTATTTTCCTATTTCCTTTTGTTTTGTTTCAGAATTCATTTCTCCATGATGTTCCAGATTCCACCACTCAATACAGCAATAAACTATTTCAGGTAGTCCTGCAAACGAACCGAAATAACGGGTTGCTCGTGTTCGTTCGTTTAACTTTAATGAAAAACCGAACGAACACTAACACTAAAATGAACTGATCTTCTTGTTCATGTCTGTTCGTTAAACTTTAACAATAAAACGAACGAATACTAACACTTAAACAAACGGATTTTCTTGTTCATATTCATTCGTTTAACTTTATCAAAAAAACGAACGAATACTAACATTTAAACAAACGGATTTTATTGTTCATGTTCATTCGTTAAGAAACTGAGCGTGTTCGTTTACGTTTGTTAGTTAATATTCCAAATGAACACAACAAACACACATGAACATAAAGCAAACACCAACTAAAGGTAAACAACATTGTTCAAATTAAAGTCTAAATACCATCAATATCATTTTAAAAGTAAACAACAATATGGGTTGGGCTGAGTAAAGGTTTTAAATTTGATTGGACTTAACTTCTTTGAATGATATGTAAGCGAACATAAACAAACTAACATAAATGATAATTAATGAAAGAAAATAAACAAAGGTCACGTGTATTCATGTTCATTCGTTTAACTAAATGAACAAAAACTTTAGTTCATGTTCACTTGTTTTATTAATAAACGATCATAAACAAACTTCTCATCGAAGCGTTCGGTTCATTTAAGGGTCTAATTTCAGAGTGTTTGGAATTGGTGCTTAGAAATTTCAATTAACAGTCCTAAAACACCCTTAAATCATTCTTCTTTTATTAATTTTTTCAAGAATTGACTGATCATATGAGCTAAATTTTAACACATGAACTATGAATCAATCTAAGATTTTTAACACAATTGAAAAAGTCAACAAGAACAGGGTTGACTCCACTTCAATGCTAATTGCTAATCTCTCACTTAAATGGAAATTCTTGATACTTAAACAAAAGGGCCAAACCAGTAACAAATTTGGTTACATTCTAAATAGTCAAATAGTAGCTATTAAATTTAGAGCTTCAAATTATGAATTTTGAACAAAGAAACTACTAACCAGAGTCAACGATGATTGCAGGGAAGTGTAGTCCAATTGGGGTTTCTTGTTTTCCCCAATTTCTTGAGTCAAAGATGATTCAGTCGCCATTGATGAGTCGCCAATCCTTTGGATCTTGAATACCCAGATGGAAATTAACAATCTTTATGAAAAAAGCGTGTTCAAATCGAAGAAATGTGAACAGGGGTATTGAGGTAAGCAAGATATGCTGGCAAAATGATTCGGTGCCGTGATGGTAGATGGTGCGGTTGGCCTTTTGAGTTGTAGATTAGATTGACGGACTGATGACTTTTGTGTCTTGGAGAATTGGATATTTTTTTAAAAAGTAATGTCTTGGAATAATATAAAGTTGACCAACTTTATGTTATATTAAAATCAAATCATTTGTATACAAAAAAACCATTTTAATAATACGATTAAACACTTTTATCATTGATTTAAGTGTGATACGTAATGTGATTATGTAATTATTTATCAAAAAAAAAATCGCTCTTGCTATATAAGATAAACACATATACATACATAAAACGAACGTAAATGAATAAACGAGGCATGTGCTCATGTTCGTTCGTTTAATTAAAAAAAACAAGAATTTGTGGTTTGTTAGTTTATTAAAAGAGCGAACTTTCCGCCGAACTGTTCACAAACAATTTACCGAACGTACAATTTGTTTACAGGCCTAAATAAGCATGCTAAAACGAATCAAATTTCTAAGCTGATGTTTGTATATTATACGACACTACGAGCAACCAAGGCAGGTAATAATTTAGGGAACTCGTATCATTTAACAGTTAGGTTGTGGGGTTTTGGTCCGGTGAAGATGACGCATCAACCGACACCTACAGGCCTAAATAAGCATGTTAAAACGGATCAAATTTCTAAGCTCATGTTTGTATATTATATGACACTACGAGCAATCAAGCCAGACAATAGATTTAGGGAACTCATATCATTTAACAGTTAGGTTGTGGGGTTTTGGTCCGGTGAAGGTGACGCATCAACCGACACCAATCTGGAACACCACCCCACCCTTCATGATTATGGTGTGGTATAGGGGTGAACGGCAGGGCGTTGTCAAGTGTACCATGATGTTGTGAGTGAGAGAGCCAAGAAAGCGGCAAGGAGGTTGACGTGTCAGGGCGGTATCTAAGAGGGGTGAACGGTACGACACCCTCCCGTATGATTCATAACAATATTTAGATGGTAAATCATAGGATTTTAAAAATCGTTAAAACTGTTAAAACCAATCAAACCGTTTAAATCGAAACAAATTGAACAAACAGATTTAATAGTCTGACCACTGTTAATATTTGGAACTGCCTGTTATGCATCATGAGCCATTATTATTATTTCCATCTTGAAAAAAAATGACATTTTGAAAATAAAATATATATTTGAAATACAGAAATGGGTTGCCAAACTGATGAACAAAACTCCCACTCAATAGTTGATTAAAACAGAGGATCTTGGTTCATGTATGCATCAGAATGCATGACACAAATTTTATGACAAGTTCATAACCACCATAACTGAAAACTCTCGTTATTTATATATAAAACCACTCTTAACTCACTTGCAACTAGCTAAATACGCGTTCCAACCTTGTGCGCGATACTCACGAGCTGTATCAACAGGATTATCGGCTTTTATGATCCCACGGCCAACGATGATTATATCACTGCCTCTTTCACAAATTACCTAAAAACCAAAACGTTAATTCGTCATCAATCCGAAAATGGTCAAGAAGTCAACTATTGCTTTGAAAGTCAAAGTTTTCAAGACTTACAGAATTTGGGGTGTTATATTGCTGGCCCAATGCATCACCGCCTTTAACCAACTGAACACCCGGTGTTGCATGGATTAAAGCAGGATTAGCCGGGCCCGTGGGCCATGACGCTGGATTAACCGAGATAAACCCGATAACAAAATCAGAATTTTCTTCTGCAATTTTTGCTGCTGCAGCTGTGTAATCTCCTTTAGCAAAGTTACCAGCAGAACTCATTTCTGCAAGTAGTAGCAACCCCCTTCCGCGAGGTAAACCCTAAAAGTCAACAAATTAGTCAACCCTGTTTATTTGGAACCTAACAAAGTCAAAGTCAGAAAAGTCAACAAACCTTTAATTTCAAACCGTCAACGATTCCAGGACCTGAAATAATGTGACAGTTCACTATATCTGCCCACTCCAATATACGGAAAATACCTCTGCAAATTAAATTAAACGGTTCGATTAGTTTTGGGCTTTTTGGTCATTCAACATACTCATTGTAACATACTCACCCTTCATACTGCATCGTTACTGTGTTTCCAATGTCAGCGAATTTGCGGTCTTCAAAAATAAGAAAATTATGTTTGTCTGCAATCTTGAGAATGAAGTATAAAACACAGTTATGATTATTCAGCATGTTATAACTAAAGATTAATTAAAATAAAAACAAGTTTAGCATCCATTTTACAGTGAAAACAACAATGTAGGGGTGTTTATGTGATGTTTGGATAACAAATTATGCTTTTGATTATTTAGGGCTCAAGTAATCACTTTGGGATTAAACAATTTCTTTTAAGCTGCAATAGAATGGATTAAAAAAAATACTTAATTACCCGTCCTTTTACCATTATACGGTTTTACCCTAGTTTGAAAAACATTTATTTTCATTTCCCCAAAAAATAAAATCACAAAAATGTCAGTTTATCTATTAATCCCCAAAATGAACACAATTTGACAAAGCCAAGACATGATCATCTAAATTTTACAACTTTGAACAGTAAAAACAGATACAAGCACTCTTTTCTGCAACCTGTTTTACTGAAGTTATTCTGATTATTCAATATCAGATAATCGTTTTCAAAACATACATCCAAACACCCCCTACTTTACATGTAACATAAATAAATAACTTCAAAATTAAAGCTCAATCTTTTAAAAGTTTAGAGATATACCACACGAAGCTTGGATCCAAAATCAGGGGTAAAATCAGGCAAAATGTCCACATGAGTTTTTAACATGCATATCTCTGGTCCAATCTGGATAATAAACCAACAATTAAGCCACAAAATCAAGAATATTAACAAGAAAAAACAATCTTTTTTTCAAGTAAACCAAAACAATATGTTACAACATTATTTCTAACCTGTTACCTACTTTTTCTCAGAAAAATACAATCTTTTTCTCAAGAAAACCAAAAATACAATCTTTTTTTCTAAAAAAACCAAAAATACAATCTTTTTTTCTCAAGGAAAACAAAAATACAATCTTCTTTTCTCAAGAAAACCAAAAATACAAACTTTTTTTTTTCTCAATGAAAACAAAAATACAATCTTTTGTTCTCAAGGAAAACAAAAAGACAATCTTTTTTTCTAAGGAAACCACAAATACAATCTTTTTTTCTCAAGGAAACCAAAAAATACAATCTTTTATTCTCAAGGAAACCAAAAATACAGTCTTTTATTCTAAAGGAAACCAAAAATACAATCTTTTATTCTAAAGGAAACCAAAAATACAATCTTTTATTCTAAAGGAAACCAAAAATACAATCTTTTTTTTCTCAAGGAAACCAAAAATACAATCTTTTATTCAAAAGGAAACCAAAAATACAATATTTAAAAAAAAACCAAAACAATATGTTACATTAATATTTCCACCCTGTTACTTACTTTTCTCAAGGAAACCAAAAATACAACCTTTTTTCTCAAGAAAACCAAAAATACAATCTTTTTCTCAAGGAAACCAAAAATACAATCTTCTTTTTCAAGGATACCAAAAATACAATCTTTTTTTCTAAGGAAACCAAAAATACAATTTTTTTTCTCAAGGAAACCAAAAATACAATCTTTTTTTCTCAAGGAAAACAAAAATACAATCTTCTTTTCTCAAGAAAACCAAAAATACAAACTTTTTTTTTTCTCAATGAAAACAAAAATACAATCTTTTGTTCTCAAGGAAAACAAAAAGACAATCTTTTTTTCTAAGGAAACCACAAATACAATCTTTTTTTCTCAAGGAAACCAAAAAATACAATCTTTTTTTCTCAAGGAAACCAAAAATACAATCTTTTATTCTCAAGGAAACCAAAAATACAGTCTTTTATTCTAAAGGAAACCAAAAATACAATCTTTTATTCTAAAGGAAACCAAAAATACAATCTTTTATTCTAAAGGAAACCAAAAATACAATCTTTTTTTTCTCAAGGAAACCAAAAATACAATCTTTTATTCAAAAGGAAACCAAAAATACAATATTTAAAAAAAAACCAAAACAATATGTTACATTAATATTTCCACCCTGTTACTTACTTTTCTCAAGGAAACCAAAAATACAACCTTTTTTCTCAAGAAAACCAAAAATACAATCTTTTTCTCAAGGAAACCAAAAATACAATCTTCTTTTTCAAGGATACCAAAAATACAATCTTTTTTTCTAAGGAAACCAAAAATACAATTTTTTTTCTCAAGGAAACCAAAAATACAATCTTTTTTTCTCAAGGAAACCAAATATACAATCTTTTCTCAAGAAAACCAAAAATACAATCTTTTTTTCTCAAGAAAACCAAAAGAATATGTTACATTAGTATTTCTAACCTGTTACCTACATTTTCTGAAGAAAAAATCAACCTTTTTCCCAATAAAACCAAAATAAAATCTTTTTCTAAATAAAATACCATGTTTCTATTAACATAACAATATAATATCATAAATTAATAATTTATCAAAAAAATCAATTAAAATAAATATAATCACCTTATCAGCAATTGCTAGCAACTCAGAAGCAGTAGAAACATCAGCAGACAAACACAAATTACTCTCTTTCTTCACCATAATTTCAAACAATTTTTTCCCAGTTGGATTCTTTGCCAACTCAGCCCTCTTCCCATACGAAACCCTAATTTTCCCACCCGCCGGAGAAGCCACCGGAGCCGTCACCGTCACCGGAGCAACCTTCTTATTCTCTTCCAAAAACTTAAGCACCATAGCCTCAGTCTCCTCATCAACCCTACCTTTCTGTTTCAAAACCCTAATCATATCACTAAGCTTCACCATCGAATGCAAAGTGATCCCATTCGCCGATAAATTCTCCCTCCCCCCTTGCTCCCGGTCAATCAAAACTACGACGTCGGTAACCCTAAGTCCGGCGGCACGGAGCGGCGCCGCCGTTTCAAGTACGGAGGTGCCGCTAGTGACCAAATCTTCGACGATTAGGCATGTTTGGTTAGGGTTAAAGGCGCCTTCGATGGCTTTTGAAGTGCCGTAGTCTTTGATTTCTTTCCGGCGCATGAGCATTGGGACGTCGGAGGTGGTGGAGATGACGGTGGCGATGGGGAGGGCGGTGTAGGGGACGCCGCAGATGACGTCGTAAGAGGTGGAAGAAGGGAGGGTGGAGATGATGGTGTCGGAGATTAGACGGAGGAGTTTGGGGTAGGAGACGATGAGACGGAGGTCGATGTAGATTGGGGAGGAGATGCCGGATTTGAGTTTGAAGGTTCCGAATTTGACGGCGGAGATCTCGTGGAGCTGGAGTATGAGTGACTCCATTGAAGAAGATGATGATGGTGGTGACATTTTTCGGCGTTTGGGGAATATTGTTTTTTGAGCACCCTAATTGAGTTTTTAAACTTGGTGCATGATTTAAATTATATAATAATTATTATTGTATTGTTTGGTGATGGGCTTAAACTTGGGTGTCCATCTACAAGCCCAACAAGGAAAAAGATCACATCTTCCTTTGGGGAATATTGTTTATGTTATCTAGTAAATGATGAGTAATGGTATCAATTATTGAGAGTGGAGTAATCTTAAAGATGTTAAGTATGTAGAGTGGATTTATTTTTGGTTGTCCGGTGAAAACTTCCTAGAGGGTCACTCATTCCTGGAGCATGCTTAACCATGAAATTCTCTTCTCATCCACAACCAATGCGCCCAAAACGCATTGTTGGTAATTGAGGTGGATAATTTCTTATAAACTCAACATCTCTCATGTCTACGACCGATGTGAGATTTGTCTAGAGTGCTAATGAGAGACTCTTCCGAATCTGAACACATCACATAACGATATTTGTGAAGCTTGGCTTAGGTCACGGAAGCGTCGGTTTCGGTAGTGGGGGTTTGGGTCACGATATATAAAAGGTTCAAACTTGTGTTGGTTCGGAGGAAGACGAAATTCACTTGGCGAAGTTTGAATATGCATGTTTGGCATATAGGGATAACTTATATTTTAGATGCCCATTTTTCTAGTCGCACAGGGCATACAAAATCTCAAAGACGGCCCTGCCATGAACACGAATCATTTAGCACCCTTAGAGAGCGTTTGGTTTGTGGAATTCGTTAGAATTGGAACCGAAAATAGAATTCGAATTGGAATGTAAGGGATTCCTTTGAAAATCTAAAATGTGTTTGGTTGATACATTTGTTAATGGAATTGAAATTTTAAAAAAACCTAAAATGACATAATTACCCTTAAATTAACAAATATAAAACAAACATCAAAAACTCAAATATCTTTAAAAAAACTATTTTAGTAACCCCACTCACTCCCAACCGTACCCCCAACCCCCACCCATCCCACCCCACCCCACCCCACCCCACTCCTCTCCTGGAAATCCTGTTAAAATCTTGATTTATCGTCTCCTATATTTTGTGATTGATGC
This sequence comes from Smallanthus sonchifolius, assembly GCA_023525975.1. Taxonomy (NCBI): domain Eukaryota; kingdom Viridiplantae; phylum Streptophyta; class Magnoliopsida; order Asterales; family Asteraceae; genus Smallanthus; species Smallanthus sonchifolius. Next base: position 1,564,082 of record CM042045.1, on the reverse strand, counting down.
TCTTTTTCGGTGGAAAAGTTATCATATACTGTGGGTCAAATAACAGTAACACCTTTTGAAAAAGCCCCCATAATTTGCACCATTGTATTCGTATTTATGCCTACATGTTTGCCTTTATTGGTGCTGTTGCCACTAATTTTTTGAACAAGGAATAAAGTAAAAAAGAATAAACATACAATAGAAGACATCCATAACAAAAACATATCATCCAAACTACGAATTAGAAACACAAAATAAATGTTCAAACTTGCGATTAGAAGTTGTTCAACATACGATTAGAAGTTGTTTAACACACGACAAGAGGTTGTTTCAACATACGACTACAAGTTATAAACACGACTACATTTGTGTAGTGGTGGTGGTGTTTATGTTTTAGTGTGTTTTTATATATATATATATATATAAATGACTAGGTTAGAGACCAGTGTATTATAGGGTTGAAATAATAAAAAACTATATATATATATATATATATATATATATATATATATGTCTGAAATAGGAAAAACATAACTTAAAGACCCGAATTTGGTTGGGTTTGAAATTCGTTTTTTAATCTGAATTGAATAATGAACCCATTCTACCTGCTTCGGTGTGCCTATTTCTTCCATAGGCTCTTGTAAGAATTTATGTCTGAAATAGGAAAAACATAACTTAAATCACTTCATTAAGAGCCCCAAGTTATTGTTATAAAAGGTGGGATTCTTAGAAATTGGATCCCTTGTACCAATTAATCTGCGAGATTTAGAAATCAGGACATTTTTTATTCTAAACAATGTCAGATTGCACTGGGATTGTTTTCCTTACCCTTCTTAACTCATTGATATCTTAAATCACACATACTTGCGGGTTGACACGAATAGTCACGACCCGTTTAATATTTACTTTATTTTGTTTTTGCATATTAATACTCTAAAATAGGTAATTTACAACAAAAAATACAAATATGTATAAAACAATTATATATATATATATTTCCGATGGGGATGAATAGTGCTCTTTTTTTTTTCATTTATCTTACAAAAGTTTTTTTTTATTTTTTTTTTTCATTTTTCTTACAAAAGTTTTTTTTTTATAAACTGGCCACTAAAGTTCAAAACAGACTTTAATTTTTTTTTCTTTACTCAAAACTCTGTTTTTTTTATAGATTTGCCACATAAGTTCAATAAACTTTCGTTCGTTAACTTTTTTCAAAATACGGGTGCGCAGTTGTTTTTTTTGTCAACGTTCTGACATAAATTTGTTTTAAAACGGAATTGTATTCAAAATCGATTTTTTTTATCGTTGCCTGTATCGAGTGCCGTTACCGTTGTGGTACCATGATGAACCGAACATATTATGGGCGAACAACATCATTGTCGATATTGGTATTATCGATTCGCCTTATGGTTTTCGACGAACCGAACCGGTAATTTTTTTAATTTGTTTTCCCCTTTTTTATTATTTAGTTTTATGTTTCATTTCTATTAACATTATTTTTACCGTTGTGCCTATGCTTTTGTTTAAATTTTATTAACGATGGGCCACACAACGTTATCTATGATAACTTTCGTTCGTTATGTTTTTTTAAATAACGGAATGCGCCGTTTTCTTAATAATTTATTTTGTTAACGTTCTGGTTTAAATTTTATTGGAGACAAAGTTGTATTCAACTTCGAGTGTTTTTGGGTATCGTACGTTATAACGAGTTTGCGATTCCACGCAAACCAGCCAAAACAAAAGTTTTTTTTTCATTTTTTTTTTCATTTTTCTTACAAAAGTTTTTTTTTATAAACTGGCCACTAAAGTTCAAAACAAGCTTTAATTTTTTTTCTTTACTCAAAACTCTGTTTTTTATAGATTTGCCACATAAGTTCAATAAACTTTCGTTCGTTAACTTTTTTCAAAATACGGGTGCGCAGTTGTTTTTTTTGTCAACGTTCTGACATAAATTTGTTTTAAAACGGAGTTGTATTCAAAATCGATTTTTTTTATCGTTGCCTGTATCGAGTGCCGTTACCGTTGTGGTACCATGATGAACCGAACATATTATGGACGAACAACATCATTGTCGATATTGGTATTATCGATTCGCCTCCCATGGGGATGAATAGTAGTTTTTTTTTTCATTTTTTTTTAATTTTTCTTACAAAAGTTTTTTTTTTATAAACTGGCCACTAAAGTTCAAAACAGGCTTTAATTTTTTTTTCTTTACTCAAAACTCTGTTTTTTTATAGATTTGCCACATAAGTTCAATAAACTTTCGTTCGTTAACTTTTTTCAAAATACGGGTGCGCAGTTGTTTTTTTTTTCAACGTTCTGACATAAATTTGTTTTAAAACGGAGTTGTATTCAAAATCCATTTTTTTTATCGTTGCCTGTATCGAGGGCCGTTACCATTGTGGTACCATGATGAACCGAACATATTATGGGCGAACAACATCATTGTCGATATTGGTATTATCGATTCGCCTTATGGTTTTCGACGAACCGAACCGGTAATTTTTTTAATTTGTTTTCCCCTTTTTTATTATTTAGTTTTATGTTTCATTTCTATTAACATTATTTTTACCGTTGTGCCTATGCTTTTGTTTAAATTTTATTAACGATGGGCCACACAACGTTATCTATGATAACTTTCGTTCGTTATGTTTTTTTAAATAACGAAATGCGCCGTTTTCTTAATAATTTCTTTTGTTAACGTTCTGGTTTAAATTTTATTGGAGACAAAGTTGTATTCAACTTCGAGTGTTTTTGGGTATCGTACGTTATAACGAGTTTGCGATTCCACGCAAACGAGCCAAACCAATAACGACCAGACTCCCGCCGCGAAGCGCGGGGGTAAAAACTAGTTAGGTTTAAACTATAAAATCTTATACCCATTTCTCTTTAATCTCTTAAATTTTGGGATAAATTGCTCAATTAGTTAAAGTTTTCACATAACAAACGGGTAACCCCAGACCCAAACACGGCCAGTTTTTGCTAAATTGTGGATTCGACCTAAAATTGACCCAAACATGCATAGAAAAAACCTACATCCATCGCAGATGATAGAGAGGTTGCTTCCGGGGAGACCCTCAACTCATAAAAACCTATATGATAAAAACAATATTAGATTATGTCATGACAAGAGCACCAACTAGACTCTAATCAGCATTGTTGCATTATGTCATGACAAGACAATTATACCCTAATGTAATGTATTTTTAGGGAATTTAGAAAAGGCAAAGTAAGCTTAAATTCATCATATTCATTAATGAATGGGAAGACCGAGCAAGAACAGCTCCAATGCCTACAGGCTACACATTATTGAAATGCATGATGAGTTCCAAAATAACTAAAGTAGAAATTTAATGCATATCTTTAAAAAAGATATATGCGTGAAAAAAGAAAATAACAAATACTGGAATCTGGTACTTACGTTCTTTCAAAACGCATATCCATTTTCTTTGTGAAGTAACTGTAGAAGATTAAAACCAATAAATCTACTTTTATTGATGTACCGACATATTCATCTAAGTGTAACAGTCATAATGAAACCAATTCAAGATTTTGAACTTACAACTCATAAAATTCTGATGAAAATAACATAAAGCAATAGTAGTATGTTGAAGAGGTAATAAAAGCAAGTAAGGTTAAACCTTAACAAAGTTCCACCATCTACAACAATAGAATTTTGTAACTTGGAAAAACACCTATATAAGTAACACAAGCAGAGATGCATTACCCACCTAATACCACTAATAATAATATCAATGGTTTATATATGTAACTTTCATCTTATTTTAAACTAATCCACTATTAAATCTATAATCTGAGATCTATTCAAAAAGACTGTATGAAACCTTGTATAAACTAATCCACTATTAAATCTATAATCTGAGATAAATTGGCATATCTGCATGATAACCAAGACATCAAGTGGGTCATGGTGTTCACAAAGTTTTTATGTTTTCATTTGGTATTGTAACGTGTAAATGATTGGGATGGTGTTTTTGTTTTTTTAAATTAATATTTAATTCTTTTAAAGTTTTTATTTATTTTTAATTAATATTATATTTCTTGTCTTGATTTATTTAATTTAATTATATTATTTAAAAAAATGGTTTAAGTACGGGAAAGTGATACCGTGGGTTTAGGGAAGGGAAAGAATGAGATGGAAAAATATAATGTAGCGTTGGCGTGAAGGAAAGCGAACTTAGAGATGGGATAGAAGGGAAAGATGGATACCACTCCCTTATGCAATGGAAATTTTTAACTTTTTATTTTAAACCTTAGTACAATACAAATTTAATAAATATAAGTCTAGATCAAAATAACACTAACATCAAATATAAACATATCATATCCTAAGTAAGGCATCTCTAAAGCATAGGATTCCGATAAACTCCCTATTTTATGAACTTAAACATGGCTAAACATCAGAGATAAGGGAGTTCACCAACATATTTAGACGAATAAGGCGAACCGAAAGTTCTTACGAGATGTTACCGGTGGCGTACAACAGGAAATAAGCTCATGAAATCGTGATGGTTTCTACAAATCTGCAAAGCTGTTGATTTCTTAGACCATCTCGAATACCTTATCCGTGAGGTATCCGGGGTACAAATGTGACTGTTGAGATCGATACTAGCTCATGTTAATCAATTTGATATAAATATAGTATAATGAGCATCGAAATAAACACAAATTGACTGATAATAAATTCACTCAAGAACATATTGATGAATAAGTCATCACATACTGTGTTAATGATACTCTTCCCCGTGAATTGACTTAAGTTTCAATCGGACGGACCAACTTTAATACCAACGCGAGTGATATAATTTATATCATCTGTATTATTACATACCCTTCCTTTGCTGTATTGACTCTCATTCCCTAACTACCATTTACTGTGGTACTTAGCTTTCTTCCACGGTATCGGAAAAGCAAGCAAACAAAGCTTATCAGTGAACATGGCTGATAGGATCAAATGCAGTGTACATAGTCCCCCTTAATTAATGCTCACAATTCTTTTTGAAGAATGAAAAACACACAAGTTTATTATAGAGATGATAACTACAATGGTGAGAGAATTGTGAATAGAACAAACTACGAACAGATTCTCTAATGTCATGAGAATGGTGACTGGACAAACCGGTTGTAATAGAATTGGCCTTCAGTTGAATCGTTAACCGCCATAGGGAACAATAGCTGATGTTGATAAGTGGAATGTGGAGATTCCATTGGTCAGTTGATCTTGAGTTGTTGATAACTATATCAAAGGATGTTTAACTTCTTCATAAGATCAGTAGAATTACACCAGCAGAAACCATTAGAGTATCTTATCAACTGATCAGATACATGAGATCAGATGATAGCTTTAGAGGAATCCCACAAGGGGATCTTGTATTTGCATTTGACTTCATATGATGAACTATTGAAATTTTTGAAGTAAACTGACCGCAACTTTTAAAAAATCTGATCGTAAAAAAAATCAGATGATCGATTCAGACAGATTTACGATTTTAAACTAAACCATGAACACCTTTTATTGTTTTATTTTATTTCTTTAGAACATCTAAAAGAAATCTACACGTAAATCTGTTTATGGTTTTAGAACAGCTAACTCACACATTTTTTTAACCTACTAATAAATCTACACATTTTATCCACAAACCTATCGATAAAAAGATGGTTTTGAAGAGGGTTTGGTGTTTTTGGTCCTATTACGTGTATTACACTTGTACTCATATCTAGAAAATGTATCCTAGAAAATGAATTTAATTAAGATGTAAAACTAAAGATATTAGACTTACATCTTAATTAAATCCATTTTCTTTTTTTCTTATATAGAATGACAAATACAAACACTTATCTATCTTATTTGTAAATCTATATAATTGTTTATTATAGGATTTGAGTCCCATAATGATACCAAGTGTATTGTACCGTCATCGTAAAAAACAAGTGATGTAGATTTATGAATTAATTTAAATTTAAATTGTGTGTGATTTTATCGTTAAAAAAACACCTCATAAAAAACTGACAAACATAAAATGCTTAATGGTGCCAAAAGTAACCCTCCTCAAAACCCCCAAATTTTAAAAAACCCACTTATCAATTTTGCCCTAATTCAAAGTTCTAACCCTCCAATTTTCAAAATTCAGCACCAATTCCTTCATCATCTTTTGCACAGTCACCAATGACGCATACCTTCGCCACCTCTTATCCGCAACTTTGAATAATTTTGTTTGAATACGCATCATATACTATTATAATTCATACATGTGTTATCTTCATTATCCCATCAACCTCCCATACCTTCATCATCAATTCAACCTTTAAATCCACCACCGTTCAATTCGTTTCCATCACACTTTCAAACTTAATTCCCAATTTAAATTAGGGTTTCGTTCGTTCCAATTTCGCCAGATCCCCTTTCGATTTGAGCAGATTCCGTCAATTATTACGGTTAGTCTCCTTATAATTCGATTTCACTTTGATTAAGGTCTGATTCTTTGTGTGATCGGTGAAAATTGCATCCGTTCTAGGCCAATTCTGACTTTAGTCAACTCTTAACAAATTTAATTAGGGTTTGATTTGAAATTCGTACTTAAGAAATGGATATAAGCAGCGAGGCCACGGTTGATCGGTTTTTAATCGGTCCGTCAACCGTATTTGGCCGGACGATTGCTTTTAGGGTTTTATTTTGCAAATCAATCGCACATTTGAGGCATCAATTTGTCCATGTGTTGTTGTATTACCTTCATAGAATTCGAACACATGTTTCAGACATAGCTACACCTGTTATCTCATGGTTACACCCTAGAAACCCTCAAGGGATATTGTTGTTGGTGACACTAATAGCATTCTTACTAAAACGGTACACAAATGTGAAATTGAAAGCCGAGATGGCGTATAGGAGGAAGTTTTGGAGGAATATGATGAGGGCGGCGTTGACGTATGAAGAATGGGCTCATGCTGCTAGAATGTTGGATAAGGAAACCCCTAAATTGAATGAACATGATCTTTATGATGAAGAATTAGTGAGAAATAAGCTGCAGGAGCTTAGGCATAGGCGTCAAGAATGTTCGCTTAGAGATATTATTTTTTGTATGCGGGCGGATTTGATTAGGAATCTTGGAAATATGTGTAATCCCGAGCTTCATAAAGGTAGGCATCAAGTCCCTAAGATGATTCAAGAGTACATTGATGAGGTTTCGACACAGTTAAGAATGGTTTGTGATTCTGATTCTGATGAACTACTTTTAGAAGAAAAGCTTGCGTTTATGCATGAGACTAGGCACGCGTTTGGTAGAACGGCTTTGCTTTTAAGTGGTGGTGCATCACTTGGAGCGTTTCATGTGGGTGTGGTGAAAACTTTAGTAGAACATAAACTTTTGCCTAGAATAATCGCGGGGTCTAGTGTAGGGTCCATTATGTGTTCGGTTGTAGCGACTAGATCATGGCCCGAACTTCAAAGTTTCTTTGAGGATTCGTGGCATTCGTTGCAGTTCTTTGATCAAATGGGAGGGATTTTTAATGTGTTCAAAAGGGTTATGACACAAGGAGCACTTCACGACATTAGACATTTACAAATTCTGTTAAGAAACTTAACAAACAATCTTACGTTTCAAGAAGCTTATGACATGACTGGCCGTGTTCTTGGGATAACTGTATGTTCCCCTAGAAAACACGAGCCCCCGAGATGTTTAAACTACTTGACTTCACCTCACGTGGTTATATGGAGCGCGGTCACTGCTTCTTGTGCTTTCCCGGGCCTTTTTGAAGCTCAGGAACTTATGGCGAAGGATAGAAGCGGTGAAATTGTACCATATCACCCTCCTTTTCATTGGGGCCCTGAAGAAGCTAGTGGCACGTCTTCTAGGCGGTGGAGGGATGGTAGTTTGGAGATTGATTTGCCCATGATTCAGTTGAAAGAGCTTTTTAATGTAAATCATTTCATTGTGAGTCAAGCAAATCCGCATATTGCACCTTTACTCCGGTTTAAAGAGTTTGTGAGAGCTTATGGAGGCAATTTTGCTGCAAAGGTACATCTGCAACTTCTTATAATTTATCTATACAGTTTAAGATGTAGTTTTTTTTACATATATTATGATCTTGGTGCAGCAACTTCTTGTAATTTATCTATACTGTTAAAGATTGATTTTTTATTATTATTATAATTTTTTTTCTTTCATTTTTTACATTTAATATGATCTTGGAGCAGCTTGCACATCTTGTTGAAATGGAAGTGAAACACAGATGCAATCAAATTCTGGAACTTGGTTTTCCATTAGGAGGACTTGCAAAGCTATTTGCTCAAGATTGGGAAGGCGATGTTACAGTCGTTATGCCTGCAACTTTAGCTCAGGTGAGTTCTTGTTGTGTTCACATTCAATTTGGTTCCAATTGCTTGCTATGAAGGTGTTTAACTAAATTGGGTTTTTTTGTTTTTGTTACCAGTACTCGAAGATCATCCAAAACCCCTCTCATTTGGAGCTTCAAAAAGCCGCTAATCAAGGTCGGAGATGCACATGGGAGAAGCTTTCAGCCATAAAAGCCAATTGCGGGATCGAGCTTGCACTTGACGAGTGTGTTGCGATTCTAAATCACATGCGTAGATTGAAACGAAGTGCAGAACGGGCGGCTGCAGCTTCTCATGGCGGATCAAACACTGTCCGATTCAACGCCTCGAAACGGATCCCGTCTTGGAACTGTATAGCGCGAGAGAACTCGACGGGATCTCTAGAAGAAGATCTAGCAGACGCATCCCTCCATTATGGTCGAAACTGGCGGCACCACCGCGTACACGACGGGAGTGATAGCGAGTCGGAGAGCACGGAATTGAATTCTTGGACGAGATCCGGTGGGCCGTTGATGAGAACGACTTCTGCTGATAAGTTTGTTGATTTCGTTCAAAGCCTCGATACCGACTCGAAAATGAACAAGGCGGTTAGGGGTTTCCAGAATTTGCGGGTGGTACCGCCGGAGAGGATTTTGGATCCCGAAGCCGATCAAAGGGATAACACACCTAACAACAGAGTTCATACCAGCGGCAGTAGTGGTAGCATCACGGTGGCTGCAGGGGATCTTCTTCAGCCGGAGAGGACTGATAACGGGATTGTGTTTAATGTGGTGAGGAAAGGAGACTTGACACCTTCTAATAGAAGCCATGACTCGGAATACAACTCACCGTCTGACTCGGTTGCTGAGTGTGTTCAACTTGACTCGCCGGAGAAGGACATGGATGCTAGTTCGGGTTCTGAATGTGGTCCTGTAGATGATGATGATGATCACAAAACTGATGTCGATATGGTGGTCTAGTTTATGCTCAGGTCGACTTGACCCGGTTGAGTCGACTCGGATTAGGTCTAGTAAGCAATAAATAGTCTATGATTGGGAATTTGAGATCTAGCATATCAGAAAAATGTAAAATCTCCACTATTCCACTCTCAATACATTAATTGTAGTATTATTTCAATATGTACACATTTGGTCTTTGTTCTTTGTACATTCATAAATTCAACTAAATTTACAATGCATTCACTTGTAGATCTATTATCTTTTTATACACATGCAAACGATATAGCATAGTCATCCAACAGTCTGAGAGTTTTTTTTAAGAAAAACATAAATTGGACTCGTTGGTTGTTTTTGGTAGAGAAGAAAACTTGAACACCACCCTTTTCCCGTGAGTGAGGCCTCTCATTTGGGGAGGGGTGGTGTTCAAGTGCCTCTCCCTCCCTCTCTCTACCTCTCCCTCCCATGTGAATTCTCTCGCAAAGCCTTACTTGAAGAGGGGGCTGTGTTCTCATCAAGTGAGGGTGCCACATAGACTCGCACGGTTGTTTCACTGTGGTATAACGCACCACCCTCTTAGAGCATGTGATATACCCAAGTGAGTGAGGGTTTAATGAGGGGAAAAGTGTTTGCCACATGTTACCACGTCAAATTCTACAAATCTCACACCAGCCTCACTTGGGTCCTCACTTGGCAAGGGAAATACCCAAGTGAGTGAGGGTGGTGTGAGAAGAATTAAATGTATTAAACGAATGGTACAAATGTACAAACAAAAGGTACAACACACATGTTCTTCTCCTTCTCCTTCTCCTCTCCTTCTCGTGAAGATCTTCACGTAAATACCTCACTCACCTCCACATGCCATCAAGGGGGCGGTGTTCCATTGTGGCTCACGTGTGAGCTTCACGCTAGTATACCACATGATCTTAGAAATATTATACATTATCCTGTTTTTTTAATATATTAGATGGAGAAATTGAAATTCCAGCAAACAAGCGCAAAGGACAAGAAAGCAATTACCAAAAGCATTGTCCGACGCATTGAACGGTGCATGTGGCCAAAGTGCGACCACTGGTCCACCTCTATCAATATGCGTCCAACTGTGACTTGTGCTCATGCCCAATCATGCTCATTTCCTCTTTTACCTAACCACTAAGAATAATGATACTTTTTTTTGAACGGACAACAAAATCCATTATATTAACCACCAATGCCAGTTAGAAGCTAGCCATGAAACACCAAAGTACAAAACACAAAAAAAACAAGCAACAAAGTCAAACTGCAAAACAAAGCCACTCCTTAATCAAAATCACCATCCCATACCAAATATCAGTGACTAATGGAACTCTTCACCCCAGTGCAACGAGTCAAACTGCTTCCATTGTTCCCAGGTTATAGACATCATCCGAGCCCTGTTGCATACCGACAGGAACCTCATCACTTTAATCTCCTCAATTGTATTGCTTAGCGATACCTCCCCTACCCCGAATCTTATCAAGTTCCGTAGTTTCCAAATACTCCAAATGGTTATAAGGGTTAAAGCGTGAACCACTTTCTTGATCCGGTTCGAGCCCCGAACAAATTTCCATGACTCCAGGAGATCTCTAACATCAGCAGCAAAAAAAGGAAGCGTCTTACTCCACGACACAATGATTTGCCAAACATCTTGCGCGAAAGCACACAATACAATAACATGCTCAGCCGTCTCTAAATGGCCCCCACAAAAGACGCACCATGGGTCTTGAATCAGGATATTCCTTTTTGCTAATGAATCGGTCGTCGGTAACCGATCCATTTCAGCCCTCCAAGCTACCATCCCTACCTTCTTAGGTACCCAAGAGTTCCATTAAAAAACAAAGGTCTGTTCATTTCTATGGGAGGTAACCAGCAAGGATTTGAGACTAGACACTGAGAAATTACCCGACGCCTCTAAGTCCCACTTCCATTTGTCCGACTCAAAGGAACCTGGAGCAATGTCAATCGAGGCTAGCAGTGATCGAAGTTCTCCCGCCTCAGAGTCAACATAAAGAGGACGCTTCCAGTCCCAGGAGAACGCAACCACCCCATCCATATATCGAATACGATCAGCCACCCTGCACCCTTTATTTTTTTCCAGCGCAAATAGCATAGGGTATGTGACGGATAGTGGATCCCGACCCAACCAACAGTCTCTCCAAAACTGAATGTCCCTGCCACTCCCCATTACCCTGGTTAGATCCACCCCTTCCCGCAGTAACCGGGAGGCGATACCATGTACTTGTTTCCACTGGCCAGGTTGTGACAGTTTAATAGGAATGTAATTCCATGTTCTCGAGTTATTATGTAGTGCCAAATTCACTTTCCGCCATAAGCTGTTTGGCTTCACTTTAAACCTCCACCACCATTTAGCCAACAAGGCTGAATTCACATCTTTTAAAGAACCCAACCCCAGGCCACCAAACTTCACAGGAGATATTACTTTCTCCCAAGCCACCCAGCATATTTTTGACTTTTTCTCGGATCCACCCCATAAAAACATTCTCCTCAATCTGTCAAGATCTCTAATTACTTGATCCGGTGCCTTATATAAGGAAAAAAAGTAAGTGGGTAGTGAATTCAACACATATTTTACCAACGTGATTCGTCCCCCGATCGATAAATTTTTTGATTTCCAAACTGATAATCTTCTTCGAAATGTGTCCACCACCGGTTTCCAATTCTTCACCAAGTTCATGTTTGCTCCCACTTTTAGACACAAATAGTTGAACGGGGAGGCACCAATCATGCAACGAAAAATGTCTGCTAACTCTTCTTTTTCATGTGTTTCGACTCCAACACCATACAAGTGACATTTGGCAAGATTTACCTTAAGTCCTGAGGCAAGATAAAAACACCTCAGAATTCTACACAGGTTCCTCGCATTCATCGCCGACCAAGAACCTAGGAAAACGACGTCATCTGCGTACAGAAAGTGGGATAATAGTGGGCCAGAGGACGTGCATTTAATGCCATGATAAATTCCCACTAACACCGCCCTTCGAATGAAGCAGGTAAGAGCTTCCAAGGCAATAATGATAAGGAACGGTGATGACGGATCCCCCTGTCTTAGCCCTCAGTAACAAGCACATTCCGACGTAGGGGATCTATTGACCAACACCGAAGCTCGGGCCGATGTAACACATGTCATAATCCATTTCCTCCACTCGGAAAGTTCATCTGGGTCATTACCGACTCTAAAAAGCTCCAGTTAAGTGAGTCAAAGGCTTTATCCATATCAACTTTAAAAATCATACCCGCCAACTTCGACCTCCTCAACCAGGCAATCAACTCATTAGGTACTAGAGGGCCATCTAGGTTACTTCTCCCCGATAGGAAACCAGATTCCTCATGTGAAATTAACTTCTCAATCACCCTTTTCAGTCTATTCACCAGAACCTTAGAAATTACCTTGTTGATACACCCCATAAGACTCACCGGACGAAAATCATGAGGCCCCGAGGGATCCGCCACTTTTGCAATCAAGGCTATAAATGATGAGCTGCAGCCCGGTGAAATATGGGGGCCGTCATAGAATTCAGCAAACAAACTATAAAAATCCTGTTCAAAACAAGCCCAATACCTTTTTATGAACCTAAAGTTGAACCCATCAGGACCCGGGGCCTTATCTGCACCACATTCCCAAATTGCGGCCTTTATCTCCGCCGGAGTAAATCTATCCACCAAATTATTTGCTTCCCAATCTTCCAATTTAGCAATACCGTGACAGGCAAACGATGGTCTCACCTCGATGGGTTCTGAGAATTTTTTGGTGAAGAAGTCCCAGATCCTGTCTTTGAGTAGAGTCTGGTTTGTAACCCAATCCCCCTCAAATCGCATCCCATTTATTCTATTGCAGCTAATGTTAGCATTTATCGTGGAGTGAAAGTAACGAGAATTCTCGTCACCATCCGTGGCCCATTTGACCCTCAATTTTTGTTGCGTATCTTTCAGTTTTGCCCGGACAAAGACTGCAACCTCCTTCTTACAACTCAATCTCTCCTCCAATTCTAAGGGGGCCAGGGATCTAGACTCAGCCAGGGAATCTAACTCAACGATTCTAGACTTGCATGCTTGATACGAATTTTCCTTTTGTTGCCTGCTATATGCAATCCACCCCTTACTATGTTTTTTTAACCAGCACAGTTTTGTCGCTAAAGCCAGATCATCAGGACCGTTGAAGTTGAACAGACTCGCAGAATCCTCTATATAGGTGACGAATCCCGGCAGATCCAACCATGAGTTATAAAAGCAAAACGGTATGTGGCCGAAATCATGAGGAGCCAACGAAAGAAGCAAGGGGCAGTGGTCCTAGAATTCTCTAGACAAAGCAAGTAGCGACGTTGTAGGCCATTTATTCATAAAATCCCGGCACACAAGAATGCGGTCCAATTTACTTAGCTTAAGACCGTTATCCGACATATAGGTGAACTTATGTCCACCCATGTTGTATTCCAACAACTCCGCGTCCTCAATGAATCTGTTAAACCTATCCGCATTAGCAACAATATATTCGGAATTAACCCTTTCCATGGCATCCCGGACCTCTTTAAAATCCCCAAGCAAAACCCAAAAACCTTGGATAGAGTTTCTTATACCCAAAAGATCCATCCATAGATTCCGCTTGTGTACCGGATCATTAGGAGCATATATATTGACAAAATTCCCTTTTAGCCCAGACCCAAACAGGCTTCCTGAGATAATCAAATAATGCCGATTTTTTATGATGTTTTCAACTCGGAACATTCCAGGGTTCCACAAACATAGTAGCCCCTCAGATCTTCCTTCAGCCTGTACCTCCGCCATTTCAAACGTAGACCATCCCCATATCTTACTAGCCTGTGATCTAGTTATTTCCCTCATTTTTGTTTCCTGAATGCCAAGGATATGTTGTTTTGAGACCCCGAATCCAATCTGATTTGATTAGATCCCCCAACCCCCTAGTATTGATGCTTAATAAATTCATTATAATCTATTGGAAGCACCCTCACCTTTGATTATCGATCTCACATGAGCTCCAAATTCTTCTACCTGAATTCCAGCATGAATGCCAACCTCAATGGTATCAGCCACTTCTTTGTCTAGATCAACTGGGTCGCCTACCGGCTGAGTCTTCGGAATTTTGGAGGTGGATCTCGTACCCATAATGTCCACCGGAATGGCTGAAAGAAAAGAGGAAGAATCATCTGGAGACCCCGGGAAGACAGCCGTAGGATTGTTTAGGTCAGGGAATGGAGGGATGTTAAACTTATGCCCCTTGGCCCCGCTTTGAAGTGGACCCGATGGAGAATCAATAGAAACTGGGCTTCTGCGATTTCGAGGCCTCTTTCTGGAGCTAACCCCTGTAAATAGTCCCAAATTTGGATCCGGCCCAACGTGACTAGACCCCCATTTTCCACTATCAGCTTTTGGGAGCGAGTTACGAGGTATGCATGGGTTCTCCCCCATATCGTGCGCCGCCATCAAATCCCCATGCAGCGAATGGAGCCCTTCTGCCTCCCCCATCTGACCCATCGATTTGACTTCCCCCCGGAGCTCCGGATGGCCGGTGACCGGACTTTTTAGCTCTCCCAAATTTTGTGCATCATTTGGCCGGAATTCACCTTCCTCTAGATCCATCCTTCCCTCCACCTAGACTACTTTTTCACCAACCATGACTGAGTTTACCGGCTCTATCAATTCCCGGGGCCACGGATGCTCCACCTCTTTTACCCATACTGGGAATAAGTTGTTGTTCCAATTTAGTATTATTTCCTCATCTATATTCCTCCCAGAGTTATGTAGTACCAAGCATGAGGCCGAAGAAACGTCAAAATTTCCCCACGAGAAATCAAACGGTTCGATAACTCTTCCGTATAGCGCTGCAATTTCACGGAATGTACCCTCCTCCCTCGGGACGATTGGGAGGCCCTCCATTCTAAGCTTCACAACCCTGTCGTAGGGTATCTCATGTCCCTCCCATACAACCGCCGATGATAGATGATCCTTTCATTTATCCCTGTTTTCAACAAATTCTTTTACCAAATCCTGTGAGTTTAAGGAAATTAGACATTTCATACCCCCAATAAAAGATATCGACACTTCCTGGTAACCCCATTCGGCGAACTTCACCCACATATTTGCTAATGCCATGGCATCCTTAGCCTCCCCTACCATAACCCTGCCCACACAGTAGCGAGGAAAAAGCCCTCCTTCACCCGCTATCGTGATAGTCTTTCTCTCTGGGTCAGTATTCCTCAGCGCATCCATATAAGACTTCCCCATCTGTCGTTTGCCGGAGTTTGCTGCTGGGTGCATTTGGGCAGGTGCCTAACGTTGCTGCCTACCCGTCACCTGTGAATGGTTGACCCTCCGATGATTTTTATCATACTTGGCTATCTCCGCTGACACCTTTGCATTGTTAATAGTAACCTTATTCATCTCCTCTAGGATCCCGACCAGGTCGGCGACCTCCCAGATTCTGATGAAGCCAAAGTAGTTCCCCGGCTATCTTTCTTCTTTGCAACGTAGGCGTCTGACACTACCCCTAAAGGTTGGAATGTCGATCGAAGAGTGCTGTTGGAAACACCCTCTGGCAGATTTGAGATAAAGAAAGTAGTTTCCTTATTCCTTGAGATGTGCTTACCTTTCCTCCGGTAGGTCACCTTCGACCAAGCTCCGCCTCTCATAGCCTTCTTTCTTTCGTCTAAAAACCCTGCTTTTTTGGGTGATGTTTCTTTGGATTGTCTAATTTATTTAATTGTTAAGAATAATGATACTAGATTAGTATATATCTATATAATGCATCGGGTTCTCCCTTTAACAAAAAATATATATATTTAACCATAGTTGTGTGTTTGTAACGATCTATTATATGTTAATCCTTTTAGTCCTTATCCTTGTATTTTGGGAGCAAAATTGTAAATTATAGGGAAAATGGTCCTTTTCGGTTAAAATAATAACATCAATGATACTCTTGTTATTCGTATAAATAATGTACCGTATATGAAAAACGAATTTGTTTGTCTGCACGAAAGAAACAAGATTTTTTATAGTCTTTTCGTGTTTTGTGGAAAAAGATGAAGTTGTGACATAAATGTAAAAAGATTCAAATCAAAGTCTTCAATGGGTAGATTCAACTGCACGAAAGAAACAAGCTAAACCGTTAGTGTTTGTTGAGAGTTCATGTTCAACACGAGTCTTTTAAAACAGATTTCGAGTATCCAATCAGAGAACTTGTCTGTCTCTTAAGGAACAATCATAACAGTGTGTACTGCCCCCCGAGATAGCACTTGTTATTTTGATAGTGTTTTCGTGTTTTGTGAAAAAAAGATGAAGTGTGATAGATGAAATAATTAGAGAGTAGTCATCTCTAATTTTCTCAAGTGCTCTAAGTTCTTTTATGATTTGTGTGTGTTGAGAGTAATCTTAAAGTACATGAATGGTCCCTGTGGTTTACCAAAATTTTAGATTTGGTCTCTAACTTTTCAAAAGTACATGGATGGTCCCTGTTGTTTGCACTTTGTAACGCATTTAGTCCCCAGCTAACAAATCTAAAAGTTTTAGAAGGTCTAGGTTAAGAGTAAATGCATTACAAAGTGCAAACCACAGGGATCATACATGTACTTTTGGCAAAGCTTGGTGACTAAATGCGTTATAAAGTGCAAACCCCATGGACTATCTGTGTACTTTTGAAAAACTAGGCACCAAATCCAAAATTTTGGTAAATCACAAGGACCATTCGTGTACTTTACTCTAAATTTTATATTCACACAAGTAGAAACCAAAATACTTGTTTAATTTTGTGAAAAAAAAACTTAAACTGCATTAATATAGATTAAACTTGAATCAATCAACACTAACCAAAAGTGCCATTTTAATATGACTTGTTGAAACTGCTCAGCTGAACCGAGGAGTGGCAACCCGAGATCCGGATTCCTCGGTCCGACAGTGAGAACTGTAACTGTATTCGCAACTCACGAGCAGCAACAACCATGCTGATGTGATGCGAGTGTTTTAGTGGAGGTTAGGGTGCTTCACACCTTTCTAAGGAAACAATATCTAAAGATGGCTCTTCCATATAAAAAAACCACTACAAGGTTTTTTCACAGACCTATGTGGGACAAATGAATCCATTTTCTTCTAATTTTTGCATATTTTGCAATTTTAACCATATAACTTCGAATATCAATATCTTATTTATCTTTTCTTAGTTTTGGATATAGTTTGGTTCGTTAAGAAACTCTCACATAATAGAACGCAAACCTATTAAATAATATTTATATTTATAGTAATTACATATCGTTATTTGTGTCCAAAGTTAGTAAAAGATCACATATTAACTAATTTTTTCAACAAAAACCATGGAGAGGAAGGGGGTTGTTTATAAAAAAATTAGTAAAATAAATAGTTATTTCACATCAACTTCACAAACATTGATAACGTATATTATCATTTTTTGTCACTTGTCACTCTCACATTCAACTTCATATTTTTTTCCCTCCTCTCTCTCTTATTAAATACACATTTCTTTTTTAATAATGATTTATATTTAAAAAAATATTAATATATTAATAAAACATATTTATTTTAAATTATCTCTTATTTTAAGAAACTTTAAAATTTAATTATGTAACTTTTGTTTCTAACTAAATAGTGATATAAGCCAAACTATAAAAAATAATATATTTACCCCTTGTAATATACGAGTTTTTAAAGATATAAACGTTTTATTACTAAGTATATAGCGTTATATTTTATCAATCACTGTAATACACGGGTTTTTTAAAATACAAATTTATTATTATTAAATATATAATATTATATTATATCAACCCGTGTAATACACGGGATTTTAAGCTAGTTAGTGTATATAGATTAAACGAGTTACAATGTAACATGTTAATACCAAATTCATATTTTTTTTTAAATTACGATCTAGTCCTTAAAATGAACATGTCACATGAATTAATTTAGTCCACTGGTAATTATAATACCCAACCAACCGTATTTGAATAATGAAATTATCATTGATGACTTTATTTTCTATTAAATATGATTTAATATTTATCAAATGTCAAATTCGATTGATACACCATCAAAATATAGGATTACTAATGTATGATATTATAACTTATATGAGTTCAAATTGATTCGATTTGAATCTAATATGTGATAGGTCAAATGTTTGAAAAACGTATATACTCACGCTATGCTTAACCGTGTGAATTCCTAGTTACTCTTGCATGTCATTTAGGAGTATCTCAATCACTAATTAAAAATATGCCCAAATGTGATTGCACTTTTCGCAACCCATTGATCAAGAGTTGGGATCGCTCCCACGTCAAATCAATGACAAGACAAAGCTAGTTATCCACAATCATCAGTAGGATGGAATGGCTGGTCCTCAGGGTTTCAACGACGGCGTACGGTGCCTGAAGGATAGGTTCATAACAAGTGGTATGAAAGCAGGTTCAAGCCTTTGGGTAGCTTGGCAAGGCAAAGTCTAATCAAGTTTGGGCTTGTGCTAGTATAAACTCGCATTATTTGATCAGACTATGTTTATGTCATACTCAAACTCATTTATTAAACGAGCTATCTCAGATCGAGTTTGGGCTTGTGCTAGTATAAGCTCGCATTATTTGAGCTTTTAACGTATCAATCTCAAAAAAACTCATAAATGACTTGACACGTTTACACCCCTTAATAGCTTTTAGATTAACAAATACAAATTTTTTTTAGCTATTTACTATTTTAAATTACATTTCTGAATAAATAAAAATTACTAATTTATTAAACATGCCGATTTTCTGTGTGGAAGTCATACTGCGTGTCCTTACCGTGTATTGTGGAACTGGAAACTATCTGTAGAAGAAGAAATTTGATCAAAAGTGGAAATTATAATTTTTTTAATTATCTAATTGAAAAAGAACGTGTACACGTATTAAAGCGGGTCCAAAGTCACATATATTTTCAAATACATTTAGTATTTAAATCAATTATATATTTTATATAATGTTTGCAATCACATCAATTATTTATAATATTAGACAAAAAAAGTCAATTTAATCCGGCACAAGTTGTTCACTTGTATAATAACAATCACTTCCGATGTGATATCCACTCCATTTAATTTATAATCTTTAATTGTTAATCCAATGTTTTGTTATGACTTATAGCGAGAGGTTAGGCGTTCCCCGAAAAATCATAGAGCCTGCTGTCACTTGACAACAGTTGCGTCGCTACACGGGCCAAGACCCGCTAGCGTAACGCACTCCGGACTAAAACCCGGTGTGGCTCGAGTTTGAACTTGCGTGGCTTTGTTCAAAGCTTCATTGCCTTACCACTGGACCAAAGCCCAGTGGTTAGTTCAAATCCCTTTTTAACTTCCAGTGGCATGAATCGTAAATAAAAAATCCAATAATTGGTATTCCCTCGTATAAAACGTCGAATTCCACAACTTTCAACGGGTAAAACACTAAGTTTCAGCGGGTAAAAGTACCCGCTAACCCAACCCGCCACCCTTTACCCGCTGAAGCCGCCGAGGATGCGACGGTGTACCCGTGAACCCTCCCTCTACCCGCATTGAAGCCGTGCTCCACTCCCAGTCCCCTAATAGAAGACATGCATTTTAACATTTTCATCATTTTTTTCCCGCATCTCTCTCTTATTAAATGCACATCTATCTTTTAACAATAATATATATTTAAAGAAAGTATTAATTATACTAATAAAACAGATTACTTTAAATAAGTCCTTATAAAACTTTGATATATTTTCGAAAACCAATTATATATTAGTTTTTACATATTTTGAGTTTTTGTTTTCTATACTTAGTAAATGATATATTTTTACACCTGTAAAATATACATATAAAGATTTAAAAATTTTATTTATTGATATTTTTCACTTTGTGTGTTAACACGGGATCTAAACTAGTATATAATATAAAGAATGTAATTTATGTATTGCCTAAAACACACATTTAATGTGAGTAAAAAGCTATTAACACAACAAAAAGATAATTATGAAATTGCCAACCTAGTTTTATTTTTTAATATGAAACACTAGTAACATTCTTTTAACTAAATTACATAAAGTGGATTAATTAATTATGAGTTACAACCGAAAGTTTAAAACTATGTTTAAAGTTAAAGACATGAATAAATTTTTTTATTTAACAACTTATTGTTAGGTCCACGGGTAACACCGCTCCACGCCTGGCGGGCTTCGCACGGCCTTTTTGGCGCGAGTATATTAACCCGTTTAAACCCGTTGATCATGTAACCGTTTGAGAAAAAAATGTATCTGTTGGGGACCGTTGGGGGGTAATTAAATAAAAGAACAAACCGCACCCACCTCCAAATAAATTTGATACCAAATAAATACTCTCTACGGCTCCAACGAAGCTTCCCGGAAGCTCACTATGATTTTCTTCAAATCTCTCCATATAACCATCCCCATCTTCCTCCCTCCTTCCATCAATTATCATCATCATCAATACCTACTGCATCTATTCCCTCTTTTCAATCATGAAACTCGCCAGCAAAATCAGCCTCTTTAGATCGAAGAAACGCAGCACGGTTTCCAGATCGGAATCGTCTTCTTTCGATTCCTCCATTACGACGTCGTCTGGCTCACCGGACTCCAGTCACCACCACAAATCCAAATCTAACGGAGTCGCCACTCCGACTAGCGTATTACCGACGCACTTGCATGATATATCGTCCGATGAGTTGTCGGAGATCTCCGCCGACGTGCAGTACGAGTTAGTACAAGCGTTCCGGATTATGGACGCCGACGGCGACGGGAGGATTACGAGATCGGAATTGGAGGCGCTGTTGAGCCGGATCGGAGGATCTGAACCGATTAGTCCTGAGGAGCTTAGTTTGATGCTTAACGAAATCGATTCCGACGGTGACGGAAGCATAAGTTTGCAGGAGTTTGGTGTTATAAGCTCGGCGTTTGGTCCGCCGTCGTGCGATGACGAGCTGAGAGGCGCGTTTGAGTTTTTTGATACGGATCACGACGGGATGATCACGGCGGATGAGTTGTTTGCGGTGTTTAAGTCGATCGGCGACGGACGGTGCACGTTAGAGGACTGCAGGCGCATGATAAGTAGCGTGGATAAGAATGGAGACGGGTTCGTCTGCTTCGAGGACTTCACGCGAATGATGGAGCAGCAGAGATAGAGATATGAAAAAACATACTGTACTCGCTAGATCTCCTCAAAAATTCTAATATTAAATCAAAAATCAAATTCTTGAATTATTATTTTTAATTTAATTTTGTGGGAGAATATCATGTATCCTTACATATTCCATTGGTTGGTAGATTACAATCATAACATAATATCTCATTTTAATGGACGGCTCAGATCAATCACTTTTAGAATTATTTATTTATATTAAATATTAATGTATAAACCATCAAAACTGATTATAATTTTAAAAACAAATAAAAAAATTGGTTATTCATCGAAACAAAACCGTGAAAACAAGTTGGTTTCGCCGATTCAACAAACCTAACAGATTTGCTTTGTCTAATCAAAGGCCAACGCAACAGCCTTTTTTTTATTTTTATTATTATTTTTTATATTTTTTTATTTTTTAAATTCTAAGATTCGGAATTCAAGTTCTGAGCTTGTGAAGAAGGGAAGGGCTGATTTTTTGAAGAGCTCATTCAACGAAGAGACCTTGAATAAATAAATCAGATTTGTTTTAATGGATTAAAATATAAAGTTATGTATATTTACATTTTATAATAGTAGTGTAAAATGGACCTTATGTTTAGCATTTATCTAATTTTCAATTTTAAAAATTATAAGTTATGTATATTTATGCTTATTCAATTTTAAAAATCGGGTAGGGAAAGCAGGTCTTCTGATTTTTGGAACAACCGTAGCTTATATTACCTAAGCAATGGAACTGCTCCAAAACAACCCCGAAATTGTCTTTTAGCTTCCCCTATTTTTTTTTATAAACAGGAAGGAGAAACCGTCTGGACCCAACGCCTTTTCATTCTTGCATTCCCAAACCGCTTTTTCGTTCTTGCATTCCCAAACCGCTTTTTCGTTCTTGCATTCCCAAACCGCTTCCTCTATCTCTTCGATCAAAAACTTCCTCTCAGGGTGTTTTGCATCCTCAACTAATAGCTTACCAAATCTCATACTAATGAACTGTGCACTTGTCAACATTTGCTCTATTAACTTGTGTTGAAATGTATGTATATTTCCAATTCAATATCAAATGAATGTTATACATAATTGTTTTCTAATTGTTGGTACTATTGTTAACATGACGATGGTTGCCGCTAAGTTCGAGCTGGTCAATGTCTCGGTTAAAGTTGGAAGCTGTTAAAGTCAAGAGTTGGGAGTTTGACTAGAGTTGCAAGCTTTAAAAAGTTAAGGGACTTGTTATGCCAGCGGATCAAACTCCATTGGATATAATAGGAAATACAATTTTCTTTTAGATGATATCAGATTTTCTCTCAATGATTTGTTTACCCTTTTCTCTTCTTGAAGCTCATATACAATTTCTAGGGTTTTCATTTTGTTGGCAATTATTTTCCAGGTCTGATTCTTATCATTTTTGTACGTTCTGAGTGTGTCTCAATTTAGTTTTGTATTATGTATAAGATATTATGAGATTGGGTTACATATTTTTGATTTAGGATTTCAGAGGTTTGAATATGTTTGTGTGACAACTTGTTTTTTAGAAGTTGACCACCTTCATTTTAATTTTTGACGAATCCGTAATCCACACGCCATTACAAGATAACCCGTTGATTCTTGTTTTCCTGATTTTACCGTTTATTACCCTATGGAAGAAAGAGGACTTTTCATCTCTATCTTCGGACCAATTTCGTCACGCTTTCTGCCTCAAGTCCCTCTCTTTTTTTCTTCTTTTTTTTTTCATTTCTAATTCGTGCAATCGTTTTTTCCATTCATCTTGATTGATTTCTACTTTTGCATCCAATTCCTCTATCTTTAACATCCAATCCTTTTCTTCTTTCTGTTCTTTTTCTGTTTCCTTTTGTATCCAAGTTTTTATCAAGAACCGGTTTAACCAAAATCTGGTTTTGACTTTTGTTGACCAAACTCAAACCACTTTGGATCTTCAACCTGGTTTGTTCACCTCTTGTTAGAAGCCGGATGGGCAAATGTTAAGGGAGGTAATACACTACTAGCTTTTAAGTTATATAAAGAGGTGTTAAGGTTCGGGTTTTGAGTTCCTTGATTCGCAACTTTTTGGAAACAAAGTTGCATTATGTAACAAAAAGGTTGCATTAATTTAGGCTCATTTTTTGGTAATCTAACCAAAAATCGAACCATACTAAATTCAAAATGGTTAAATCCGAACCGAAAAATTAAGTACCCATGACATGTTGACATCTACAAATCTCTAAGCTCAAACGTAAATAATTCTTTTTGTACAAGCCCAACCCAGGCCCGCTACTTGTTGGGCTATTCCCGGTTACCTGGTGTTTTTTGCATTCAAGCTTTTTTACATTAGGCTGTTTTTGCACTCATTAGGATTTTTTTTTAATTACAAGTTTAGGAAGAGGGAAGGGATTTAAGGGAAAAGGGAAAAACACGACTCAAAGATTGCACACCATTAACCCTACAAAACTTGACATATTTTTTGCACATAAGCTGCCGCCTGCCGCCTCATCTCCGCCTCTTTCAGCTGCCCCCTTGCCGTTGTCAGATCCACCCTCGCCACTGACAGTCAAGCTACTTCTGCAAAATTATAGTTTGCTTAATTTTCATGCGAACTTATTGTATGGGTAACAAAGTTAAATCGCTCAAAATCAGCTTGCTAAAAGCGAGCTTAAACGAGAGAGTAAACAAACCCATTATTTATATAACTTTTATTTAGTATATTAAATACATATATACACATAATAACTTTAATTATATAAACCATGATACAATAACTACATAAGATATATTAAGTTACATATAAAAATGAAAATTTGCGACACAACTTGTTAACCGTTTACATATCACTTTATTGTAATCATCTTTTTTACTTTAAATGAAAATTTGCGTGTACCCATATAAAAATTATAATTTATAAATACATATATAAACAACTAAACAAACACAAATGTACACAAATTAATTAATTAAACAAAGCTCGACTCGAGACTTGTATATATAGCTTGAAGTGAGCCGAGTTAAAGCTTGAACTCAACTAAACTAAATGAACCAAGCTCGAACGTGTGTGAATTCAAACTAATATTGATTCGACTCGTTTAAGCTTTTAGCCTAAAAGTTTTAGGTGTGAGGTTAACCAATTTGGTAGAGACACATGTTTCTTAGAAGGGAGATCAAAAGTTTAAACCTGGACAATAAAATAATTTAGAATTATTGGTAAAAATGTATGAAGTTATAAATACTGTTATTAGTCGTATTTGTGACTTTAATGGTGGGACCAATCATTTAATTGGACCGGGAAGGTTATAGCCATTGTGGGCCAAATAAAATATGTGTATGATGGTGGCAAGGAATAAATCTCTTTGTTTGCACACATTCAACTTGGGTTCCATCTATTCCATATTCTATGCTTTGTTAATACTTCTCTTTATTCCTTCATTGTGAAATATATAATAAAGTTTATTAAGAAAATAACTATTACATGATGTACTAAAACCTTTAATCAATTTTGATACTTTTGGGTTCCTAGCACCGGAGGCAGTGGAATTCCTAAACAGGGTTCAATGAGTTGTACATAGTGATATTTCGACCCCTAAGACCCAAAGCTTTGTTTTTAGTATGATCGGTTTTGCTATTCAAAATAGGGTTGCAGCGCAATTTGTTGCCCGTTTATTTGTCACTTTATTGTAATCATCCTTCTTTTCAAAGATAGATATCTACTTTATTTTCACCGGTTTAAATAATTTTAGATATTCTAAAATCAGACATACACCCCCCTTATTAAATAGTGAGATACAAAATCTCAGAGAAGAAAATATATTATATTTGTTAATAACCATGATCGTTGCTGTAGTAGTTTATGATTAATATATGGGGGGTTGGCTAAAAGTACCCTAGAGACGTGATTTTTTTATTATAAAATAGTACTTATTTAAAAATTTCGTTAATTATATTTGACTTTTCATTATGTTAATGATATTCAATAGTTACCTGTAATGTAACCCCGCACGTTGCGGCGGGTTTTAGACGTTCTTAAATATGTAAAGAGGAAAGAGTCTCGACGGTATATTCGAAAAAATGTCGTTGTAAAAATGAATGTTACATTCTGAAATCAAGGAAAATTTATATCGTTGTAGAAATGAGCGATAAGAAACACACAGTTAACGCTAACCCGCATGTTGTGGCGATAGCGTTAAACCTTGAAAAAAAAATGACGTGGGAACGTAGATAAAAATAATCATGAAAGCGAACAAAATATACGAAAACTAATATAAAACAAAATATACAACCATGACGAATCGTGAGGTACCCAATTTAGAGCTTAACGTAACTAATTTCATAAAGAAACGTATACGTTACGGTGACTTGGTTCTGGAGATTGAAAAATAGAAGAAAAAAGTATTATGCCTCACTCGTAGCGACGCGAAAAAGAGTTAACATAGAAACAACAAATCCGTTAAAAAACTTAGTAAAAAAGAAAAAGAATAAAAAAATAAGAAATTAATTTAAAAAAACAAACAAAAAAAGTAGAAGAAAAAAGGGAAAAAGATGTTTGTCAACCAACAAATGCAACCATTTTACCATTGAGCTAAATATAGTTGTTTTGCTCTCCAAGTAATAATATCAGACCAACAGACATGGTCGTGTGACACACTCCTATTGATCACCAGTCATGCCTTTTAAGGGTATTAGTAATTACCTTAAGTGATTTTAAAGAATTACATGATTATATTAATAAACAAAGTAATGGTAATTACATTGTTTGTATAAAAGAACTTTGTCTTTTACAAGATTGACACTTTTCACGTGTTTAATTTTTTTTTTTAGTTTTAATAAAAAATAACACGTGAAAGAAAAAAGACGAAGCAAATTGGTTAAACAATTGCACAATTGGGATTCTTTGTGAAATTTGGGTGTAAAAAAGCCAAATTGCATAAAAGAGCGAAACTGGTGTAAAAGGCCGGTAATATTGAGCAAAAATAAAATCCGTATCTTATCCACTTTTATGACGGGCTTTGTGACCCTAAGATCATGCGTTGCCCGTGAGAAACAGCCTCCTACACAAAGCATAGGGTAAGGCTGCGTATATCAGATCGTGATGTGAGCCGGCCCTCTCCCACCTACACAAATACGAGAACGAAGTCAAGCACCGGATACACAATTTTTTTTATCCCACCTTTAGATACAAAACCATAAATTTAATTGCTAAGAGGGGTTAGAAGTGTGACTTCACAATAGGAAATAAAAAACAGGGTGGTCATTGTGGGGATCTTTTCCATATATGTATAATATAACATCTATCAGCATTGACTTTTCAAACTAGAACAAAATAAATTAGTTTTTTTACGGTCTTCTTGCAAAAAAAACATTTCCCAGTTATACCACCATATCATTACGTTACTTTTTTTTAATTTACTTAAAAATATACATAATTTTCCATTTATATTATTTTATCTATAGAAATAAGACCCATATATAACAATCATTTTTTATTTAACAAGTTATTTTATTTTTTCAGAAATAAAATTAGTTTATTTTACAAAACTAATAATACGAAGAAAAAACATGAAAGTAGCCACTTCTTATCTGTAATACATTTCTACAATTATGTCAGATATTAATTGCATCTATAGTACGTATCACATGTTTTAGGTAGTGTACTCATCTTGACCACTTACTTTTTTATATCTTCAATTCATCCAAATTTCCACCTTTTCCGGCTAATCAAGTGTTATTTTGATTTCTGGTGAAATAGTTGATCTAAGGTCTGAAATTCTAATGCACATCCTGCTAGCATCATTAATTTTCGTGATATCGTAAATAAGGCCTATCTCTTAGGTTGATGTACCTGAGTTTTACCCACGTCGATCCAGGGTTCGTGCCTCGGCTCTCCCTCAAGCCCGGAAGGGGCTGTATTGGGTGGAGTTTTTCTTTGAAAGCTCCCCAACTCTGATGCCAAAATGGGCCCGGTTAAAACAACATAGTAGACAGAGATAGACGAGGATCTTCTATGTGTTAATGGGGTACGATGTCACAATATTCAATGCTCGTTTTAAAAAAAAATGTTATTTCAATATTTGGCTAAACATGTCCTAGTTAGCCCAAAATATGATACAGTGATTCATTAATGACTTAGTTTGGACAATCTAATTAGTTTTAAAGTATAATTCATTATAATACCTCTATTTAGTTATAGTCTTGCCATTTTATTAAGATTTGACATAACTTTCATGAAACTAATGATATTGTTTTCAGGCCGTCCCCTCGCAAGAAAAGTTCTATTCTTGATGGTATTAACAATTTTTCTTGTGATTTATCATGTTTCAGTCGAATGTCTTTCCATTGACGGATTGGCTTAATAATCCCTTATTATTAACATGTTATATACCCATCTATTATATGAGTTTGTTTAATAAAAAAATAATAGTACAATAATGTGTAAAAAAATTAAAATAATGTGTAAAACAAGAAATAAAATTCTTTGTTTTCTTAATTAATTAGTAATTAGAATTCAAATTTTATCTTATCTTTTTTGAAAAATAAAAATATTAACATAATTAAATTTTAAAATTTAAACTTACTTAAAATAAGAAAAATTAAAAGATTGGTGACAAAAAAATATGATGATAACACTTGACATTTTTTAAAATTATTTATTAGAATAAGGATGCAGCTTTTCCTTTTGCTTCGTCTAGTTACTTGCTAGGCGTGTTGATTTCAATAAAATTTGCCGTTAAAAAAAATGAAATTTCATAAAACTAATGATTTTCAACATTACTCCTTCGTTACTAAAACTTACAAAATCTAGGTTTTTTTCAATTACTTTTCTACCTCAATTTCTATTCCCATATACTCTTCGATTTGTTTTAAAAATAATAATAATAATAATAATAATAGACAAAATTG
Organism: Smallanthus sonchifolius; assembly: GCA_023525975.1. Taxonomy (NCBI): domain Eukaryota; kingdom Viridiplantae; phylum Streptophyta; class Magnoliopsida; order Asterales; family Asteraceae; genus Smallanthus; species Smallanthus sonchifolius. Next base: position 1,535,755 of record CM042045.1, on the reverse strand, counting down.
GTCAATAATTTTCCGTTATTGATGGATTGAGTCCATTTGATATATAAGTCACTTTTTTCTTTAAGAAAAAAGATCTTTGTGTAAAATTTAAGTGGTTTTTTGAGCTTGTACATTATATAATGTGTATATGTATAATGATATATAGTGCCAAGTATTAGAGATTCTTTGGGTGCATATAACATTTGTACGGATGACAATTCCTCCTATAATAGTGGATCTTCTATCTCAATACTTATAATTAACTAAAAATAAAAATATAATTAGAAAATATAATCTAACTCGTTTAATAAAGGGGTAACTTTACACAATAGTAACCAAGTTTTTCAAGTGTTCCATTTAAATACCTCAAAGTTTTTTTGTCCCTTTAAAGTCACTCAACTTTCAGTAGGTGTTCCAATCATATTTAATATTTTTATAAATGTTTAATTTTTTTAAAATTGAATAAGACAAATGAAAAATATATGAATCTTGTTTACTATTTAGCAATTATTTTTTTTTAATTCTAGTTAAATATAACAATTTTGAAAGTAGTTTATTATTCGGTGAATTTTTTTTCTTCAATATTACCTACAATTTTAGATTAATTAGAATATAAATTTCACTTATTGGTAACTAATATTCATATATATTTAATTTGCCTAATTCAATTTTAAAAAAAAATAAACATTTATAAAAATATTACATAGGATTAGAGCACCTACTAAAGTTGAGTGATTTTAAAGGGACAAAATTTTTTTAAGGTATTTAAATGGAACACTTGATAAACTTGGTTACTATTTGGTGAAGTTTTCCCTTTAATAAATGAGTCGTGTTAGGATTTACCTGTTTAATCAATTTAATTAAACAACTTGATCCGTCAACATACTTATGACCTCCTTAACACATTTATTCCGACCTCCAACCTTTTTAATACGTTTACAACTTGATTACAATCCATTTAACATGTGTATATAAATTGGTTAATTAACATGTTTTGTTCTGTTACGATTTGAAGTGTGTCTGAATTAGTATTGATTTATTTGACACAAATAAATATATGACTAAATTCAAGTTGAACGATTGAAACAACTAATCCACCAAGATTGACACCGATAGAATGCTAAAAGCCAATGAAAATTGGAAAATTATCCACATTAGGTTAAGGAAAACTTTTAATTTAATCATTGAGTTTTTTAGAACTATAACTTAATACAAGTATGAAGAAGTCCAAAATAACCCTAATTAGGTTTTCAGTCTAGGTTATTGTTTGGACAAAATTAACTTTACTTAGGAGAGTGGGAGTGGTACCTTCCCACTTTAAAATACTCACATAAATCCACCAATCACAAGATGTCACCTCATTTTAAAAAACTAACTTCCAAAACTACCCTATTAGGTGGGAGTGGTACCCTCTAACCCTCTTATTAATTTTTTTTTTGTAAACAAATCAAATTAATAAACTAAATCTTTAATTAATTAATTAAAAATACATAATAAATTAAAAGTCAATAAATAAAAAAAAGATAATTAATAAAAATAACTTAAAAAGAACACCTAAAAAATTAAAAATCACATGCCCAATCATACTTTGCGGCTATTTCACTTTTCTGTTTCAAGATTATTTCCAACAACGGTCCGGTTAGATGGTCGTGCGGTTCAGAAAATATTTTAAATTCCCGGTCCATACGTTCAGACTTGACAGCCTCTCATTGCTCATTCACCAAAGACCGTATGTCGTCGTCTTTTCCCTTTCTTGAATCAACGAATTTATTCATCATATCCTCCCGTATATTCATAAAGCGTGTAAGTTGTTCGACCGCACTTCCTTTGGTTGACAACTCGGGCGACTTCTTTGGTTTCCGTGTTGGTTTTGATGATGTCGCGTCTTCGTTTAGGTCAGGTGCCCAACTAATGAAATGTTCGTCGTTCGAACCCGTGTCCCCCGACTTTCTTTTATGATCGGATTGAGTATCAAACTCCTCACCCATCAAATGTAGACGGAACCATTTGTCATGAACCCGTACAATCTCCCAACATTTGACTTTGCTAAAAGTTTTTATATATTTTTTTTAAGTCACTTAACACTTTTTTCATTACATCCAAATCGTTGGCCCCACTAGCACGTAGACGATCCTACAAAGTATTACAAAAACAATATATTAATTTAAAAAAAATATTAACAATAAATAAACGTGTACAAAAAAATACATACCGCTTGAATCCAACATCCGTTGAAGTGACACATGATTGTATTCAAAGAAGTCCACTTTGAATTAAGTTGGTGTCTACTTCGGGTGCTTCCTCCAACTAGATTATTGTAATGCTCGAGTATCCGCTCCCCAAAATTATCTCGCTTTTGTTGATTTCCGATCGTCGGGTCTTCGGAAATATGGCACCAAGCCTTACACAAAGCTTCAGTTTGTGTGGGAGTCCACGGTTGACGGGGCGCACGGTTTATGAATTTACCTTTTTTGACGGTTTCTTAATCAACTTCAACCGCCTCATCTTCTTCTTCTTTGTCAACTTCAACCTCCATTCTCCTCATCTTCTTTTTCAACTTCATCTTCTTTTTCACCTTCATCTTCTTCCTCATCTTCGATATTTGGATATATATAATTTCTTCGATTATGTTCTAAGCTAGGATCCTCGTGAACATTGTAATCGCCACTATCATCAAAGATGGGAAGTGAACGTTCTTCTTGACGGGTGGGTTTACGAAATGGTAAATTGTGGTATCGAGGTGCAAAATGATCAAAACTTGCATGATATTGTAAGAGAGAGGTGTATTGGGGATCCAGTTGTTGGGGGGAAATGGGGTATGGAGTATACGGTTCTTGGCTCGTTGGTTGTTGGCTAGAACCGCCTCTCCGTTTGGACACTTTTTTGCGGCTAGAACCGCCTCTCGGTTTAGAAACTTTTTTGGAATCCATAGTATTTTTATATAAATAATAGAGGAGATGGTATGTATTTTTTGTGGATTAAGAATATTGGATTTATGTATTTATAGGGGATAAATTAATTAATTATTATTATTTTTTAATTTTAAACGGCTATATTGCCGTTCAACGGTAACTATCGACGGCTTCAATTCTCATTTTGAACGGGTACTTATACCCGCTGAAAGAACCCGTTGAAACTTGCTCGCCAAACCCGCCTAGGATGCGGCGGTGTTCCCTACTACCCGCCTACCACTCGCACCCCCTTAGGTTAGATTGACACTCAAAATCACGATTTGTACCGTAAAGAGTAGGTACATAAACATTAGACCATCTTGTCTTCCTTGTCTTTCGGCAACTATCTTACAACTTTCAAAAGATAAAAGAGAACAAGATGGTGAAAAAGAGAACAAAGAATTGCTACTGACACGTGTCCAAAGATTTAGGGTTTGTTTGATTTTTTTTAAAGACAAATTTCTTTATTTTTATTGAAGTGAGACTTGAACCCATGATCTCCTTAATACTTAGTGTTTCTAAAGGATTTTCTTCTACCAATAAGCAATCAACCCCGTTTGATGAAAAGTGATCGATAATAGCCGTTTGGTGTTAAAATGATGATGGTTGTGACAGGGAAATGTCAAGCTCATCGGTCAAAATCACATTTTTATCTTGAATTGTCCCATCAATTTTGCAATATATGGAATCCCACGAGACTCCATCAAAGTATTTTGTAGGGCATGCACACACTACTTTGTGTGTTGAAAAAACATCCAGATGATATTGTGCCAACTACGATCATACATTGAATGGTTCTTTTACCGTTACTTTTACGGTCGTGGGTTTTCACTTGTGTGATGCGAGGCCGGGTCACCTTGTTTTTGTTTTTCGGGCGAAAGGCTAATCTGTTTCCCAGGGTGATCTGAATGTCCGAGCCTTTGTTTGTAAAAAAAAAGCAACTTATATATTATTTATTTTTATATAGTTTTCTCAAGGTTTTATATTATATGAAAAAAACATTTAAGTGTGTTATTATTTCTAGTCATATCACATCCTTCACACTGATTATTTTATTTAAATCAATTTTTATTTTTAATTGAATAATATATAATGTATAACTAAATAAATATAAACAAAAAATTATTTTATCTTTAAATTTTTACATAGTAATTGAGAAACTTTTAACAACTTACATAATGCATAATCAAACAATAGTTAAGATTTATTTACTTATTAAACTTTTATACATAATTAAAAAAAATATAAACTATTGTTCATTTAGATTTCACGAAAAAAATATTTCAATAATCACATTTATTTTAGCTTGGGTATTAGATTTTCTTACCATCATAACATACTTAAAGTTATGTGATACGTAACACATAGTAGCATATCATCATTTCACTCATGTATCATTCTTGACACATCCTTTCAATAGTATTTTGCTCAATCTAATTCAATACACACGCGAATTCAAGTTGCATATAAAACCTATTTTCTACACACGTCATTTCAATAGTATTTTGCTCACTCTAAATCAATACACACGCGGATTCAAGTTGCGTATAAAACCTATTTTCTTCGCGTATCATAGACGAAATGACAACAATTTTTCGTTTGGTGTTAAACATATCTAAGGTCTTTAGAATTAAAAGATATACTTTTTCTCGTAGTTGGTTCTTAATGTATATACCCAGGGCCGTCTTAGAGAATCACCGGAAATTTGTGGCCAGGGCAAGTAGAAAAAAATGCCTCCCCCCACTACAAGTGTTTTTTAAATTAGGTTTTAAACTCTAAACAATGTTGGGCCAATTGAAAATGAGTTTAAACTTTAGTACTTTACTAATATATATGTATGGCTGAGTAATTAGCTTAACTGAAACTGAGTTCTAATGTTTAGTATGGTCGCCCACGCCGCCCCAGTATATACCAACTATACTTACATACGTGGTTTTATGCAATAATTTCAACATAACATCAAATAAGAGCACGATTGGTGAAACACGGTAACTATATATATATATATATATATGTATTCATGGTACAACCATAGAACAAGACATGACATATGCCTAGTTTAGTGCTCGTATTTAAAAATTTGTATCAGTTAAATCTGACTTAAAAAGTATACTATTGTTAGTACGAATTTCATAGCTTCTCAATGTTGGTTATGCACGTCAATTATGAACAACAAATCAAATAACTCGTACCCAAAATAGAACTTTCAACTAGTCTATTAGAATATTTCAACTTCCTTTAAAATACTAATGAAATCTTAAAGTATTTGATTGAGGGAATTTGAAGAACGTGTTCTAATTCTCCTTACATATTATATATAACTTTAATTTGGTGGCCATTCGATGGGTATAGTGCCATCGTACCAAACTTCAAGTTGCTTGTACAAGTTCTTCTTTATAACTAAAATAAATAAAAGAATGTTACAATATGCTAACGGAGTCAACGGAAACATCGACCCGGCCTGTCACTGTGCTGGTAAGGTCAACTGTCATTTGTATGATCAAACAATCCATCTAATGCCACGTATTCACTGTAGTTATAATTACTAAATTTCACATCGACGGACCCATAAAATTTTTTCATGATGATCGGAATGTTTGTTGGTTGAGTATTGTCATATAACGTGCATATAACACTAATTTTTTTTCATTGAGAGGCAATCGGGGGCCTATTTTAAAATTTTATGGGGGGCGACCGGGATTTTAGTGCGTATTTTAAACTATGTTTTTTTTCATGGAGGGCGGTTGCCCCCATAGTTCCTTATTTGTTCCGCCTATGCACATCGACATAGCCAATTTCATACTTGCACGAGATCTGGTCATCTAAACCCCATAACTAACCGAGTTCAACCGATAACCAATCCGGTTGAACTCGTGCTAGTATCAGTCGGAGGTAGACCGAGTTCGTCGTCCGACGCCTCTAACTTTTGACTAATAAATTACATTTTTAATTGGAACTAATTATAACTTCCGTTTTGATATATTTTACGGAAAAAAAGGATCTTATTAGAAGGCCAGATTTTTTCTAGAAGGGCTAACTCATGTACTTTTTCTAAAGTCTTAACCTATACCAATATTATTCAAAATAAGACTAGAATCTCCAACCACTTATAAATAAGTACACTACTCATAGTTATACCGTATAATACAAACCCTTTTGTCGGCTAAATGCCATTATTCTTTGTCAAGTAACCCAAAAGGTAATTTTATATTTAGGTTTTCCTATTTTTTAATCATCAAGTAACAAATGATACCTCCTTTGCTTTCTCTCTTTCTCTAAAGTTACAGATGATACTTCCTTTGCTTTTTCAGATCTGGGTAACATCCCAAAACTCCTAAACATAAGATGAGACGCGTGTCGGTTGAGAAACATGGCCAAAGAACCCAACCGGGTTCGAAACTGGAAGTCTGTTCGCCCGGAATTAGCCCAAAACTTCATATAAGCATATCTCGTGCTAGAAAAAGAGTTATGGGAGTCATAATATATGAAAATGGGGTGTTTCAACGAAGAGAATCTAAAAATAAGGTATGTCGGACCGATATCCTATGCATAACGGACCGACGTGTGTTGCTGAAGCAATCAGGAGGCTTTGACGCATGTTTGGTGACCTAGCTCCATGTGGGACCGATATGGTTTTAGACGTCAGTCCGACATGCGGACGTCGGACCGATATCGTTTTAGACGTCGGTCCGACATTGGCGCAGTTTCAGCCTATAAATAGAAAGCAATTGCCGTTCAAATTAGAAGCACAACAAACACACACACCAACACCACACAACACACACACTCTCTGAGAAGGATTAGAAGACCCGGTGCGGCGCGTTTAAGTGCGAGAGCGGTACGCTACGAGTGTGGTTCGGATCCGGAGAGACGTTTAAGTGAGGAACGATTGTAGGAAACGACCCGAGACTATCGTAAGTACACTGGACCCGTACCTTATATAAATGTTTATGTGAATTATGTTATTATGTGTTATGTGATATGTGTGGAACTAAGGTACGGGGTAATGACAGATTGATCTAAATACTAAACGTGAATAATAGAGTAGTCACGAGGTAACTAAAGGGTGGTGGATACGCCGCTGATACTTCCTATATATAATCCTCTTGGTACTTCGTGGTGAAACTATTATTAATGTTTAGGGGTATAGACTAAATAAAAGTAATAAAGAATATAGTAAACGTACGGGAGAACTTCTGACCGGTATGTAGTTATTTGACAAACGGAATGTTCTGTCTAAGGAAATAATGGTGTATAAATCTCTCCTAGACCCGTCACTCTTTCCTGGAAACATCTCTGTTTGAGGTACTACTCTGGAAATATAATCACCCCAGTTTACAATATATGATAAATATGAATAAAGAAGGCTTAATTATAAATAAAGGAATATATGTAATGTATTATAGGGGTGGTGGGTACGCCGCTGGTACACCCTATATATAAACCTCTTTAATACATATAAGAGACGAATTTATGAGGAATTAGGACAAGAATGGGATAAAAGCATGAAGAAGTCATGCTATCAAATAAATTATAAGAAACGCTTAATCTTAAGCAAATGAGTATTCATGAGATGTTAAAGGGGTGGTGGATACGCCGCTGGTACTTCCTATATATAAACCTCTTTAACATAACATGACGAAACCTTTGTAAGGGATTAGAGCAAGAGTTAAGATAAAAATATAAAGATATCATGCTACTAAATGATAATTAAATAGGAAAGCTTAATTCTAAGTAAAGGAGTATTCATGGGACGTTAAAGGGGTGGTGGATACGCCGCTGGTACTTCCTATATATAAACCTCTTTAACGTAACATGAAGAAACCTTTATAAGGAATTAGAGCAGGGATGAATATGAAAGTATGACAAGAGATCATACTATATGTGCGAATATGTAATGTGTGAATATGTGAATGTATGATAGATGATCATGCTATATGTGTAAATATGAATGTGTGATGGAAATGAGTCTAAGTCTTAAAATGGAATAACGGAGTACTCATGAAGTGTTAAAGGGGTGGTGGATACGTCGCTGGTACTTCCTATATATAAGCCTCTTTAGCGCATCGTGGGGAAACTGTTAGGAAGTTTTAAGTTGATGACTGGTTGGAAATACATTGGGAGGTTGTGAGTCTATGATACTCAAGATCCCGTTGTAATGAAATGTCCAGCCTACGGGGCGGGTCTCAATAAGAAATGAATGAATGGAATGAGATGTCCAGCCTACGGGGCGGGTCTCAATAAAGTATGGAAGAGACGTCCAGCCTACAGGGCGGGTCTCAAATAAAAACTCGGACCGGAAGATGGTCTCGAGGGGGTTAACACACCCATAATATATACGAAAAGCGTGACCGGAGGTATGTCCGGAGATGGTCACGTGGGCACCGAGAGCACAAGAAAACTTGAATAATAAAAACCTAAATGGTTCATAATAAAATGAACGATGCAGTGTACTTACTTAACGTAAGCTAATCCAAAAACGTTTTCTAAACACTGCAGGTTAAGAGCATGTGGAATGATGCTTCCTGAGGACGTGGCTGATCGGAGTTGAAGAATCCCTATGTTACATGATGTAATATTTTATAACAATATTATAATAAAATATACATTTGTCATTATAGTGACAATGTTTTAAAAAATCTGAGACCATTTTCCATAATAAACTATGATAAATTAATGTAGTAAAAGTATGGTGTTTTAATCTGTGTGTGAAAGTTTTGTTTTGCATGCTTCGATCTCCACTGATGGATCCGGTGATGTGTGTTTTGGAAGAAAGATGATTTTGATTATAATAATCTTTTAAAGAACTCAAAGGTTTGTAGTTTTGTATTAGCTACTAGGTTATATACCATGTATTACATGTGGTTGTTTAATTAAAAAAATAAAAATACAATAATGTGTAAAAAACTTAAATAATGTGTAAACACAAGAAATATAATTATTTGTTTCCTTAATTAAGTAATAATTAGAGTTCAACTTTTATATAATTTTTTTTAAAAATAAAAATATTAACATAATTAAATTTTAAATTTTAAATTTACTTAAAATATGAAAAAATAGAAGATTTTAGTGAGAAAAATCATGGTGATGACACGTGCTAATATTTGAAATCATTTATTAGAATAATGATTTCTTTGTTTTGATAAGAGGTTTGGGCTCTATGGGCGGTGGTGGGTTGTCGTGATGCATGCAACTATACGTTTTAAAGTCTTTTCGTTAAATCTTAACGATTTATAGACCGGTAGATTATTAATTTTTTAATATTATAATTTGTTTTCTTAAATAATACCCGACTTGAACGCATGTGATAAAGATCACAGTTAACTTATCTATCATTTTTAGTCTCAAAAAATGATTTATTTCACAAGTTGAATTTAGTTTGGGTTCTTGGTAGGTATAACATGATTAAACTAATGTGATGTTTTGAGAAATTGTTAGATAAAGCTAATGATATTTATACTACCCACAATTTCAATACTTCCACACCCCTTTACGTCTGCGTCACGTCAGATTTTACAGCTCTTTCACACATTTTCAGATTTGAGAGAAATGGTTCCACATCTTCACACCGGCACGTCATTTTCTTTTTCTAATTTAATTTAATATTAATTTGTTTTAATAATGAATATAAAAACCTTGATATTTTTTTATTAATACATAAAAAATACATTAATAATAAAATACATAAAAAAACTTAATAATCAACTTAAAACTAAACTTTAATTGTTGTCTGAGTCGAGATGAAGCATCAAATCATGACGAAGATTGTTGTGTATTTGACGGTTGCGTTTATATTGTTCGTTTACACTTTATTGGGCCTCGCTAACTTCCTCTAATCCAATTGTCGTTTCAAATTCTTCTTCGTTGAACTCGCAAATTGCCCGGCTTTGATCGTCAATGATCATGTTATGCAGGATGATGCCAGTGTATATTACACGCCGTATTCTTTCGAGCTTCCATGCATGTGCCGGGTTTTTCACTATATGAAAATTTTGTTTTAGTACACCAAAAGCACATTCAATATATTTTCTCGTCGATTCTTCTCAAACTTTGAAATATTTTCTAGGTTAATCTCCCGGGCATGAAAATGATATCACAAAATTAGCCCATTCGGGATAAATACCATCAACGAGGTAATCGGTCGGAGCCGGATCCGTATGCCAATTAACGCATAGCAATGGTGAACCCTCGTCGACCTCTTGCATTCCTTTTCAATTTGAAATAATCCATCTCCTGTTCCAAATTGTTAACAATTCGTAAAAATAAATTTCTATTCATATGAAAACGATTTCAGAATGTCTCGATATTATAAAGCGGCTAGTCGCTAAAGTAATCTTTAATTAAATGCTTATGAGCGGTTTCACAGTTTGTATTCAAAGTGGCTCTTCGTGTATACGAAGACGTGTTTAAACTTTCATTCTTAGCATTTATCTTTCACGTCGCTAAAGTAATCTTTAATAAAAACTAGAAAATTGTGTGGAAGTTAAAAATAAGCAAGTTTAATTTAATAACTCAAAGAAAAAAGTTTAAAGGTGGAGTATTTTTCACGTCTCTTTCATTCCTAGCATTATCTTTCCTCCGTGTTAATGTCATATTGATTTTATTAATTTTATCTCTAAATCAATAAAACTAGGGGTTTCCCGCCCGCGCGTTGCGGCGGGAATTCCATAACAATCTCAAATGTCAAAACGCAGATAAACTAAACTAAAGCGTATACCTTCGTAATTAAAAGTTTAAACTAAAATTATAGACTAAACAATCTCTCAATTGCAGAAATATTGAAGATGGACGATCAATATACATATATAATCCAAACAAAAGGAGAGTGGCATACTTTTCATCTTTCTCCTCACCTCCATACACAAAACTACACACGCCATCACCAATAGGTAATAAGCGTCAGATTTTGGCTGCTGCAAGGTGGCGGTGTAAAACCCGTAAGCCTAGCATCCTTTAAATAGTTTAGTAAAAGATAAAAGCTAATATAAATCAAATTTAAAAACAAATTATTGTGAAAAATGGGATGAAGCCCCTAAAAAACACATTTCAACATTATCAAATCAATTAAAAAAAGTCAATCTTTTCAAAAGGAAATAACATATAGTAAAAATTCACCAACACTTGCATAATCTCAATAATTTACAAACAAAAAGACAGAAAAAGCCTCAGAATTTAGCGGTTCTATTCTCGAGGCCATGCTACAGTAAAACTATATACTGAATTTAAGACTTCAAAGTCAGTAGTAGATGTAAAACTAACTGACCTGATAGCTTTGTGATGAAATGCAACGAAGAGCAGCAGTTGAGATGCTCATATCCACTTTTGAATCGCTAATGGGCTTCCATTTACATAAATCTGCAATGATCCAAGATTTTAAGGTCATATACCGAGTAGGCATTATGTCATGATCTTAATGAACCAATTAACAAAAGCTCTAAAACTACCTTTACCTTTGTCATAATCATAATAAGTGGGCATATTAATCAGGATATTCATATTCTAACATTTTTCATAATAAACAAACAGATCCAAGGAAATCAAATAATAATATAACTTTAGGAGGTTTTATACATTAAAAAAATTACTTTCAACGACTCTCAACCAATTTGACCCAATTCCTTTTAAGCCATTTTTTTATACTACCCATTTGACCCGTTGAAGACAAAATATAACCCAAAGTAAACCATATAAAAGTATATCTTGAATTTGCCACACATAACATAAATAAATCAAAACAAAAAATACAACAGTTTTTAAACCTTGTTCCACCTGCGCTATATGCCATAGTGGTGGATGAATGACCTGGCACATCACAGTCCACCCTGGCAGCCATATTTGTCATACAACAAAGCCTTTATTTTCCCATCGGTTGCTGTAGAGAACATAAACTGATACATAAAAATTAAAAATACACAAATTAGCAGCTGCTAGTCAACGCATAGAAAAGGACCACATATTGTCTATGCAACAAATTAGAGACTAACTTTACCTGAATAGTTTCCTTGAAATGTGAACATACAGAATATACATATGCTTCATGACCCTTAAATGTATGCAGTTTTGCCCTGTTACTGCATCCCACACCTATAATAAAAGGTTTCATATTATACATAAATAAATTCAAACCAAGATTTTATTAAAAAAAAAAGAAACATGGCTAAAAGACGAACCTTTATTAATCTATCCTCACCACCTGTCACAATGCAAAGTTTTTGTTCGGGTAAGAGAAAGCAAGATCATTAACACTCTCACCATGAGCCTCAATCTGTACAGCTAATAGTTACACATTTTAACATCATTATTGTGACACCATTTAAGAAAATCAAGACCAAAACATGCCCATGGTGAATTGAAACAAAGCAGGCTGTTATCCTAAGTCTTAATATACTCTAAGTTGTAGATGAAGTAGTTTCAACATTCAGCTATTCACTTTGATCCACTGGTCGCTGACAACTTATGATAACACTAACCAACAACAAAATCATGACTTCTGTTAGCAAAACTTCTAATATTAATTGGTAATGCATTGTTCTTATGTCTTGTAGGTGATGCATAAACAAATGTTTATGTGTCTTTATCTTTTACACTAACCTAGCAAGATGTTGTATCGATTATTGTCTATAACGCTTATTTGCTTGCGTCTAAGCTTTCTTATTAATGTTTTAGTTCTTTTCTTCCCTTTCAAGTTATAACCCCGAAAAAAAATTTGCATGAGGATTTACACAGCTTGTATGATTACCTGTTTAAAAATATTGAAATTGATTGTAGATGCAAAATAACATTACCATTAGGCGTAAATTGTGGCCTCAATTATTGTGTCTAAAGAAGCATCCACACTAAATCCACATCTCTGCATAAGAAAAACTAACAAACAAAAATATAAAAAAATCAAAGCATAAAAACAGTAAAGTAATTGCTAACCTTCTCCCCCATTATATGCATCCAGAACATGGTAACCAGTGGCTATGATGTTCGTTCAGGGTCACAACTGGCCATAAGGGTTCTCCTTTAAGTAGATTAAAGTATCTGAAAACCAAACCCTAACGGCCGTCGCATCCAACTGAACCACCGCGCTCACAACCGCCGCCTAGGGTTCCGCAAAAGCGAGAACCCGGCAGCGATGGTCGTTCAGGGTCGCAACTGGCTATCGGTTTCCACAACCACAATGCTTACCAAACGGGACGAAGATGGTCGCTGCTTACCAGCCATGGAAGAAACTCCAGATGTTTGAAGATGAACAAGCAATAAAGGAGGATAGCCCTAACCGAAGCGAACTTGTACCTATGGCTTCTTAGATTGTAAAACCCTGTAGGTACTGCTCATCTCCATGGGCTTTAAAAGATTTAGTAACTTTTTTTTTAATAAAACGTTTAAAGTAATTAAAAGTAATTAAAATAACATTTCATTAAAACAAACAACCATGCTAAAAACATAAAAACTAATGTTGTGATGAGGTGAAAGTGGTACACCTCATACCTTACATTTATGAGGTCTTTGGTTTTAATATCTCCACAAGGTCATCAACCCGGTTTAGGCTTGCGCCTTATCTGCTCTAACTAGTTAGTAAGATACTGACATCGGTCAGGTCTCAGGGGTTTATCGCATAAATGGGGTCTCCTGATTTAAAAAAAACATGAAAGTAAAATAATTTGCTTCAAATTGAAAAAAAACATAAAAATAAAATACACCGCTTAAAATTTAAATACTAGTCTTGTTTGTTAATCGAGTTGCGTAAATATTTTTCATCAAATCATAAGCGTAGGTAGTTGAGTTGTGTAAATAAGTTCCACCAAGTCCGAACACGTGCCAAGAGCGCTTAGGAGACAAAAAGAGTATTTTGAAACAACTCGATTTTCAATAAATTTTAGAGTAAATTGTAATTTTCATCCATGTGGTAGTGTGGTTTCACATTTTTCTCAGTTTCATCCAAAAAATTTATTTTTCTCCTGTCTATCCTTGTAGTTTACAAAAGTTACCATTTTCTTCCAATCATTTAATTCAATCCATATTTCAACGTTAAATGAAGGGTAATTGTGTCCAATCAATTAACTGCGTCAATATATTTCTTTTTATATATTTTAAAAAAATATATAAAAAGATACAAATGCCCCTCATTTAACGTTAAAATATGGATGAAGTTAAACAGTTGGATGAAAATGACAAGTTTTGTAAATCACGAGCATACATAGGAGAAAAATAAGTTTTTGGATGAAACTGGTAAAAATGACTAAAGCACATGGACGAAAATGGTAGTTTACTATAAAATTTATATCGAAATGTTGACAAAAAATTAGATAAAACAATATATTCAAATTTAAAAAAGAAATGTTAAATATTACTAGTTATTATAGAAAAATCAAATTATCTGTTAAATACATTATTGAATAAATAAATATTTTTCTTCTTCTTAATGTTAGATAAACATATGCCGGAAGTGACTCATTTGGTCCACACAACAAGGGGGTGGGGGCAATGGGCACCGCGCCACCAGAGTCGTCCCTATGTACCGAGGGCGCTCCTCTAGCTTAAGGCTGCCGGGAGGAGAGAGGCGGGATGCCATGATGGTGAGTCTGACTGATGTGAAAGGTGAGAGAGGATGGTACATGGAGGTTTCTCGGGAGTGGATTACAGGAAATGAGAAGAAACAAAGAAGAGAAGTGGAGGGGAAAGCGAGGTGGTGGGCTGCTACGACAGTTTAGGATGAGTAGGAACACCCCCTCCCCCCACCCCTTCACTATGTTGCGGGATTTTCATCCTTATCGAGTGTCGTCCCTTATCCACTCCTTACACCCTAAAGTGACCACGAGAAAGGAAAATGAAAAAAAAAAGTATAGATTTTTGATGCTAGATTGAAATTAACACTTTTGGTAGCTTGCTAAAATGATGAAAAATTAACATATAGTTTGCTTTAGATAAAACATTATATAACTGATTAATATCACTATTAAAAATGTCTGTGAATTTAAAATTAAGAACTGAATTTTCAAGAAGAAGATGATATTTAGTTAAAATGACCAATCTACGACTTTTGTGAATTGGTTGATATAGCCAATAATGATATTAAATGATTTAAAATACTTTTAAAATTATTTTGAAAACACAACTTTGATGTGAAAGGTTATAAAATTCACATTGCCGACAAACTAATCACTTTAGGTTAAAAACTTGGATTTTATAAAATTGAGTTGCGAACTCGTTCATAATGTAAATAACAAGTAGATGATTAATTGGATGTAAAATGACAAAAACATGGATTTAAAGGTGAGTTCATGTTAGGATGATTTTAGTGACACAACTATAAATTGAAAATCTATATCTATACTATATACTAAATAAAGGTTTTAAGATGACATTTGTCATTCATATATGCATCTTCAACAGTTTTTTTTCATCTCTCTCTGCTATTAATTACACAATTTTCTTTAATTTTTTTTATAATTTTTGTTTCCCACATCTATCCTATTAAATAATAATTATTTCTATAGTTACTTTTATAAAACGCTTTTTTATTAAAAACAGGTTTTTCATAAAACATTGTTTTTAATTTGAACACTTATTCATTTTTTTATAAAACATTTTTAGAATTTACAAATCTTCATAAAAACTGATG
This sequence comes from Smallanthus sonchifolius, assembly GCA_023525975.1. NCBI lineage: Eukaryota > Viridiplantae > Streptophyta > Magnoliopsida > Asterales > Asteraceae > Smallanthus > Smallanthus sonchifolius. The sequence goes on along the minus strand of CM042045.1, from coordinate 1,520,215 downwards.
TTTAATACATGTGTTTAAACCTAGTAAGGGTATATACTATAATCTAATCTGAAAATTATTTCGCATCATTAAGTTTTAATCAAATTAAAGCCGATTATTTTTATTTTGAAAAATTAATTTTTGAAAACCTAACTAAAAACCAACAACTCTAAAATCATAATCCTACAAAACTAATTGAAATCTAGTTTTGGAAACAATAATAATGATTTATGGGGATTCTATTAATTCCCTTAGGAGTACAGTGTTATTTTTGTCCTTGAGCTTTAACCATTTTAGTCATTTTTATCAAAAAAAAAATAATTAGTTTTTCGTTACTAGCTTTTCAAATTCTAGTTATTTTCATTCACCTTATTAACTCCACGTACATTTTAACGTTAAATCATGACCGATTTGGTTAGATTTTAACCTATAAATTTCAAACCAACCCCCGATTTAACGTTAAAATGTAGATGGATTTGGTTAGGTGGATAAAATTGATTGGATTTTAAAAAAGTTAGGGTTGAAAAAGCTAAAAAAAAATTTAGATAAAAGTGCCTAAAATGACCAAACTACATTAACAAAAATAAAATTTTACTCTTCCCTTCTATTCAAGTTTCATCATTCTCTTGATAAATACATGTATCTCTTTTAAAACCCAATGTTAAAACTTTTATTTTTATCAAGAAACATAAAAAAGCTCGAATCTAGAAGCGTTTTCTTATTATCATAAATGACTATGATACCAGTGAAAGATTTTTTTCGTACCAAAAAACAATTAATCGATACGACAACAAAAAACATCAGTTTAGTTTAAAACTAATAAAATGATTAGTCATGACATGAACGTAACAACAACGATATAATTGAAATCATGATTGAGAGTTTATTACACGAAATTTGAAGATCTAGAACACATTTCTTTTTCATGGTTGCAATCAATTAGAATTAAGTGAGGTTAATTTTTCTCAAGGTTGGAGATTGAGATGTTAAAGTCACCTATTAATTGAAACCACAGATGAAAATTCATGACATAATGTTGGAGGAGGTGAACCCCTTGAACCTAAACAACCCTAAACATTAGTCAATCATAACACGTCATGTAATGTCATGTTATTTTTACCCTAAACAGAAGGGGTGGAACCCTAAACTATCATAGCACATTTTTTTAAACAAAATAAAGAGTAAATCACTATTTGAGTCCATGAGTTTTGCCAGTTTTAACTATATGAGTCTCTTCTCTTTTTTTAACAGTCTGTGGCCTGACTTTTGTTTTTCATAACCATTTGAGTCGTTTCATTAACTCAGTTAAAATTTTCTGTTAGATGAAAGGGCATGTTAGTCCTTCCACACCTAAAGCACTAGTAATGTAAATTCAAAAGATAGTTTAATTGTTGAGGGCTATTGTGTAATTTACTTAAAATATTAAAAAAAGTTAAATATATATATATTTCATCTCAAATATAAAAACATGAACAAAACATATTTAGTATGAATCTAGCCATGAAACTTGAACAAAATCTATGGAATCGTATGACCATGAAACCTTCAAACGGCAGGGGCTCCCCCACCACCCCACCGCATATACCTCCATTTCCTTTGTTCGGGATTAATCAGAAAAAAAGGAAAAAAAGAAGGGGAGAGGGTATAAAACCCTAGCCGCCACCCCCTTCATCTTCATTCACCATTTCCATCCAATTTTCTAGAGAGAGAGTGAAAGATTCAACATTTCAAGTCTTCACCTTTTCCAATCTTGTTCTTCATCATCTACTAAAGCTAAGGATCAAAGAAACAAGCGAATCCAGGAAAGAAACTCGTCCGGATCTAAGTTTTTTTTTGTGTTAAAAGAGGGGTTTTAGGGTTTTAATACATAAAGATCGGATTTTTACGTATAAATAGACTAAGAACCTTAGATCTAGATTCATGGAAGCTAAACAAACAATAGGGACGTAAAAGGTTAGGATTTAGGGTAGAAAACGGACTTGGATTGATGATGGTGTTCTTCCGACGACACTACTTATGCTTAGTGACACTAGACGGAATGAACGTTGGACACAACACAAGTCCTCGGGTTTTCCAATGATTGGCATACATGGGTGTGGCGTCACTAAGGTGCCCAGCGATAGTAGAAAAGTCTCGAGCGCAAGCTTTGGTGACGTTGTCCGGCGACGTTGTGCCCGACGACTTTGTGCCTGGAGACACTAGCCTTGGTGACACTGTAAGAGACACTAGCTAAATGTGCACGTGTTGATTTCATACAGATCGCGTAGCAACCCGCATAGCCTTACAACTCGTTAGTGGGACAGTGATAGAAGACCTGGTGAGTTTCTATTTCCCATTTTTATAAGTTTTTTGGCCGAGGCGCATACTTCGAAAGAAAACATTTGTTTAAAGAAAGTTAAAGATAGATAAATACATTTTTAAATAGCAAATTTTTATGACAAAAAGTTAAAGTGTAAACTTTAAAATAAAAACAACATAATTATAATACTCGATGATGGTGACAAATGTTGTGTTATATACTTTTTTGTGTTAAGTTTATATGTTATGTATGCTTTATGGTGTAACGAAATAGTAACTGGTAGTGATAGAAGTCTTGCTTTATGCGAGCACCAACAGAAGCCTTGCAAGCAATGACAGAAGTCTTGGATTCGTCCAAGCATTGACAGGAGTCTTGGATTCATCCAAGCATTGTCAGGAGTCTTGGGTTTGCACAAGCATTGATAGATGTCTTGGCCTCGCCAAACAATGACATGAGTCTTGGATTCGTTCAAGCATGACATGAGTCTTGGATTCGTTCAAGCATGACATGAGTCTTGGATTCGTTCCAAGCAGCGATAGAAGTCTTGCTTAGTGTAAGCACACAGTGAAAGGGTCTTGCTTTGTGCAAGCACCAAAGGGACCTTATTCTAAGGATATTAGTCCAAGACATGTATGATAGTATTAATTAATCAACATTATATTTTATAAAGTTACATTAATAAATGAAAGTGACAGTTTGACGATAAATGAAAGCTCTAGTTTTGAAAGTGAATGAAAGAGTTTTCAAACGTATACATATTAATTACTAGGTTAGAAACCCCATGTATTACATGGGTTGAATAAATACAATGTTATACACCTAGTAATAAAAACTTGAGTAAACTTCGATTTTGGCCTCTGTGGTTTGGTCAAAATAACGGTTTTGATCCATTGGTTTCAATTTGACTTTTTTGGCCCATGTGGTTTCATTTTCTTCTCAATTAAACCCAGGTCACTAACAACGTCTAAATATTCTGTTAAGTGAGAGGGTATTTTAGACACTTTACATCTAAGGGACTACTTATGTAATTTACTCAAATAATATATATTTTATTGTTTATGGGTCCCACCACCCTTCACCGTTATTTTGACCAAACCACAGGGGCCAAAAACGAAGTTTACTCTAAAAACTTACATATTACATATTTATGAAATATTACATAGTTATTTAATACATATTTTAGAAGCGTTATATAGTTATTTTTAAAAAATGTTTTATAAAAATAATGAAAGAAATGTTCAATTTCTGAAAATGTTTTATAAACAAACCTTCTTTTTATATGAAAAATATTTTATAAAAATAATAATAGAAATCATTATTATCTAATAGAAGAGAGAAAGACGGGAAACAAAAAATTATAAAAAAACAATTAAAGAAAAATTTGTGTAAATTATAGGAGAGAGAGACGGGAAAAAATAATGATGAATACGAGAGTGACAAGTGTCCTGTTAAAACTCTTATTTATTAGGTTAAAATCCCGTGTATTACACGGGTTAAATAAATAAAATGTTATATACTTAGTAATAAAAATTTTATATTTTTAAAAACCCGTGTAATACACGGGTTGAATAAACCAGTATATTACATCGATTGAATAAAATATAATGTAATTTGTTAACAAACACATTTGTCAAAATATGTTTTTAAAAAATGTAATTTATCGTGATAGTTATAAGGTCTGTTAAGTTAGTTTTTAAAACATTTTTTTCAACTGAGTATTAATATTTTTAATTTAATTGATAAATGTTAGTTCATATTAAGTTCATTTGATTGATGATATAATAACTATTTATAATTAAATAATAAGTATTTGTAATTAGATTTATTAATATAAATATTATTATTTAATAGGAGAGCGATAGAAAATCTAATATTTAATATGAGAGAGATGCGGGAAAATAAAAATGAATAGTAACCAGAGAGTGACACGTGTACTGAATAGATTTTCATTTATTATAGTAGTAAGATTAATATTTTTTCTTTAAATATATTATTATTAAAAGATAGAATTGCATTAAATAGGACAGAGAGGCGAGAAAAAAATTGTGAGAATGAATATGGAGACGACACGTGGCATGTAAAAACCTTTATTTATTATATAGTATAGATATAGATATAGATTATATAAATGAAAACTAAAGGGAGGTAAAGTTTATGGTTTGAAAATATAGATAGAACTCACTCAGTATTTATAGAATGACTACTCTGCCATGAAGACTGTCATTTCCTTATTATGATAGTGTTTGAACAATGATGTTTAAATTTTTAATTCCTTGTGGATTTTGAATGTTATGAACAAGTATTCCGCTGTAATAGATATTCTCATTTTCACTTTAAGAACTATGTTTCCATGTTTTATACAAACTATGAGATGTTCCCGGTTTGAGACGTTTCATATAGCTTCAACGACTATCTCTCCACCCTCAACACATGGTTTTACGAACCCGTTGCACTTACTGATATTCACAAAATGAACATAACATCTCTTGTGTACTACGGTTATATCCTCTCCGATGATTTTTATTTTCATGTAACTTGAAAAAGATTATTTTTAGAATCCTTATCTCGTATTTTATTAATTATTAAATTTAATTTAAAAGATAACTATTTTATTAGTTATCTTTTAATTATTTCTAGACATACTTAACTAATTCATATAATTATGTAAATGCATTGATCTATAGTTAACTAATTTGTTTAAGTGTTTATTTTAAAAGTAATATCAACTGCCCTTTATATCTAATAAAGAAATTTCTTCTAAATTATTCTAATCAATAATGTCCAATATTATCAATATATCAGGAAAATCTATTCTTTTTATCACTATAAATCTAAAGCTAAAAAAGTTTCATATCATAAAATATAATGTTACAAGTACTAGTCAATATCGTTAGTTTGTTGTGTTTTATGTACATGTTTGTAATATATAAAGATATATGTATTTATGAATATTGGCCATGGGCATTCTTGATAAGTTCTTTCTTGCTATAAAATTTTAAGAACTCAGAAGTAGGTCTTTAGAGTTATTAAAGCGATTTACGCGGAGGGTGCGGGTATTTATACTACTTTCTAATTCGGTTAGAAGAAATGGTGTTTAGGCCGCTAAGACATGTTAAATTGTCTCGGCACTTTGATGATAAAGGTATTATTCGTTTAGAAACGTTAAAGAAAAACGTGGATGATGGGGCAAATACGACGTTGTGGAAGGAGGTGTGGTTGGGCTCGACTTTGTTATGTAATCGATTTTCTTGAATTTTGAACTTAGAGACCAGTAAAGATTGTTTGATTACGGTTAATAGAATTAATCACATATGGAATTGGAGTTGGTGGCGAAGGCCTAGGGAAGGGGTCGAAAGTAGTTAGCTAGCGTTATTACTTGATGAGCTACAAGTTGAAGTGGTTACTTGGTCTGATGAGATGGATTAATGGATTTGGGATTAGAAGTTATTCTCTGTGAAGGAAGTTAGAAAGTTTATTGATCAATGTTCTTTGCTTCCTAGAAAGGTTAACAATATTGCCTGGAGTGTAGTATTAGGATCATTTGCCTAACATGTATAATTTGAGTAATAGAGCCAAGAAACCTCCAACCATCTCCCTATGTCCTTTATGTCATACGGAGGTGGAGAAGGGAAGTCATTTATTCGGTTCCAGTTTAGCAATGGACTTTGTTTTGGAGTGCCGTTGGGAGATGGTTGGAGGTTTCTTGGCCGACTCCTAAAGATCCGATTTCACTGTGTTCATGGATCGATGATATGAAGAGATGTCTAAAAACAAGAAAGAGTTGGTGGAATTAGTTATCTTCACGACTTGGTGGTTCATTTGAAGAATCATGAATGATGTTTATATATTTGAAAATAATAGTAGTATCAAGTGGGATCTTTTATTTGATTAGATTGTTTCTACTGTTTTCCTTGTTTTTCTAGTAGAAACCGTAAGTGTGGGATGATGTAGCATGCAGCAAGGTGAAGCAACACTGCCCCCCTTCTGGGCAATTAATGTGCGCCATATTTACCCTCACCGCATCTACGACTGGATATAACACATAACCTATATTTAAATACTTTCTCCCTAATGTGATGTTTGATTACTATAAAAATGTAACTATTAAATTAGTAATATGATTCTATTCGATTTTCAAAAATAAAATAAAGTTAATAATTTTAGTGTGTATATCATAATTAAAATAGGGTTGTGCTGGGGACACCGTTGTGTGTTTTTTTTCACACCTGATCTAGTCGTCACGTATAGGTCTACAAGTGACGGTTGTGACCCAAAAGGTCTCGTTGTGGCCTAAACGTGACGGTATGTCTCTCGTGAGTCCCGGGAATAAAAAGGACACTGATGATACGAGGTTGATATGAGGTTGTGCAGTCTGCAAAAAAGGAACCCTACCCGTCACGTATAAGCCAATACGTGACGGTTCAGTACGAGGTTGTTTTGACCGAAAGTTAACGTTGACAGTGTTGTCGGGCACCTAACCTAACCGTCACGATTGGACCTATACGTGACGGTTAGGTATGCAGATTCAGCATATATTAACACAACTCTCACCACTCACTCGCATCACACTAAACCCACCATCCTACACAAACCCGACACTACCATCTTCACCATAATTAAAAAGAACAGAAAGTATAGACGAAAGTGCGTGTTTTTGTAAGACCCCGACCCGGGCATCCTAAAGTTGGCTATCATAACGAGTCATTTTCATTTAAAACACAATTATTGCAATTCAAACTACAGCGGAAGTCTTTCAAAACTCATTTATTACTAGTTAACGTTATTCAGTTTACCTCACGAATGCCTGCACACTAATCCGAGTAACGCCGCCTCTAAGCCAAGATACACCAACTCTACGCTTACCTGCAAAACCGTCTAACGTACACACAAAGTCAGCTACACTGAGTGAGTTCTAATAGTTTAATTTAAACAAAAAACATCACGTCATATTCCTTAGTTTATACCACTTAGAACCCTCCGGTCCTTATAAAATAGTTTTATGATTCTTTAACGAATAGTTAACCCTATGATATCTCACGACATCCCATTCCCGTTCATCTCCCGGAACTCAGCCCGTACTACCAATAATAACAATAATAACCTTACCATTACGTCGACATAGACTCAACATACTATACTAATAACTCACACCAAGAACAAGTATTAACTCGACTCTTGGTTAGCACAATATACCCTAAACATTAACACACCCAACCTTAACCAAGGCCCTCACAAATAACTGAGACGACAATCATATACGTCACGTCACAATCCTGACACAACGGTCAATCCACTCTACGTACCACATTAATATCATCAACACATGCATAACAAATATAATTCTACATTTGCATGCAATTAAACACCACATACATATATACTTGTAACACATACCTCGTCACTCCACCCTCGTCAGGGCGATCGACGCACCCTGAGCTCATTGTTAACCTGCTAAATAAACGTCACCGTTGGTGACTTCCCGAAAGACCTCATCCTTCCTAAATCTCGTTTGCCATGTCATACGGACAACGAGGCAAACACATCACAAATATAAACACATAATATCACACCTCATACGACACATTATTTATACATGTACCTCACACATGACACTAGAAAAATACACACACACACACACACACATATATATATATATATAACCCACACGAAATCATAAGCATCCAGCTTAAAGCCTGACTCTCCCCGATCCACTCTTATCACGTCACATATTATGTACTCATGCCTTTAGCTCACATATTTTCTATGAATGCACCATAGACCCTACGACTCCTTAATAATCATTTTATACTAAAAATGTACCGGGTTAGAACCCGAAGCCCTTAACACAATTAATTATATTAACATCTCATGAAAGTATGTACGATAGCCCCAAAACAGTAAAACGTTTAAAAGAGGGGGATTAGAAACTCACTGGTTATGCTGAGTCTCAGTCCGTGCTCCGCAACTCGCCAGTCCATGCTCGAATCCCAAGCCTGAAAACCGTGTGATCACATGGTCCGAACACGTTCTAAATATACATTACACAACGTGTAAATAAATAAACCCCAATGCGTGTTCTTGACTACTAGCCACTCCGGCTTCTCCAATTCCTCCTACGAGTCCGCGTGATCCGGGTCGTCCTTGGCCCACTTAAAACTTGGGTACGTGGTTCGGGGTCTCGTGCCTGCTCATCCACGATCATGAAAATTCCTAAACCCTAGAATGCATAAGCCGAGTCCCATACAAACATGCAATCCATGCACAGTGTAAAACCTTACTCGCTTTGCTCCGGTTTCGCTTCATGCTTCACCTGCCCCTCGCTCCCACCGTCGTCCCCGTCTTCCTTGCTGCGTAACCCTAGTCGGTTAGCATCACCACTGTCACCCCTAGTGACTCCACCCGTCATCTCCTACTCCACTCTTGTAACCCATCCTTCGCCACTTCAAAACACTCCACCATCACTGTCATTACCGTTCCCGGACGTTGTGACAGCCCCAACCAACGTCGCCATGTGCTGACCTCTCCCTCCTCAAGCCGTATGCACCGCCACCGAACCAAACTGCCTGCCAGATCAGCCTCTCCCCGCAGCTGCCGTCTCCTACCGTCCTAACCACCTTCACACCGTCGACATCCGTCACCGTCCTAACCACCTTCGTGCTCTCCTTTCATGTTATCCGACTGTCAAACTTTCTCTATCATTACCGTTGGCTACCCACAACCCCAAGCAACAGTTCATACACAAAAAGACTGAATTAAACGAAGAAGGGATTAACTTTCGCATGCCGTGAATCGCCGAGGACCACCGGCTACCACTATCTTTCCTTCTCTCTTTCTCACCGAAAACTTTCTCCACCCCTGCTCGTTTCTTCCCGGCCGTGAACCACCTTGAGCATGGTCATCTTACAAGCTGTCTAACCACACAATCTATTCAAACATGTCCATGCGTTAATACAAGAGAACAATATCAAGCCTTGCCTGCCCTATGGTCGATAGCAGCCCCCCATCGAACCCGATGCCGCTACAAGTTTACGTGCTTGTAAACGAGTAATAGGGTGGTGCGCATTCGATTTGTAGTCATGAACATTCATTCATGAACAACCCTAGAATCGTGTGTGGTTCTTCCTCATGACCTTGCCTTCTCCTTCCTGGACTCCCGGTTGCAACAACTTAAAACCGTAACTGGCATCGCGAACTTCATGAAGCTATAGATAGGGTGAGGATTAGGACTCGTACGAGGAATTTTTTCTTAAATAGTGCTGTATCCGACTAGTAGTTTCACAATAGGTGTTGGGTCTGAAAAAGTAACACAAATGGTGTTTCCATACTTGCCAACCACGAATTGTGTGTTTCCATACTTGCCAATCACGAATTGTTGGTTCCTAACCATTTAGAGTTGAAAACATTGGTTCCTAACCACGAATTGTGGTTCCTAACCACGAATTGTGGTTCTTAACCACGAATTGTTGGAAACAGGGGTGCAAACCACGAATTGGACAAATCTTGGCAACCACGAATTGAAGACAAACTTATGTTGCTAACCACGAATTCTCTAAAAAATTATTAATTTTTCTTTTATTTTTTTTGTTCGTTTTTGTTTTATTATTTTGTTGAGAGAATAATAATCTTACTTTTTTTATTAGAATCTCTGTGAAAATCTTACATAATAAGTTTTATTTTTTATGAAGAAACAATCTTACTTTTGTGAGAATCTCTGTCAGCTTTATTTTTATAAAGAATCTCTCTGTGTGTGAAAATTGTGATAGAAGATTTTCTCAACAAATATATATTAAACTTCAACAAAAACCATCTCAAACCCTTTCAACTCTTTCATACTCTTTCAAATATTTCAAACTTTTTTAAATCTTTCTTTCATAATGTCCTTAACCCGTCCGTTTCTTGTTAGATTATTCTATGGTGGTAATTTTTCGTATGATAACGGAGTTGTTTCCTCAGATGAATCTACTCGAACGACTTCCTTTATTATTCACCACAGAATCCGATATGAAGAATTGCTTCATATGGTTTATGATCATCTTGGTGTTCAAAAAGAATCTTTTAACTTAGGATTATTATTATATTATCAGTTTCAAGGGATATCTGAAGCATCCTATATTTCTAGTGATGCAAGTTTAGATATTATGTATTATTTAGCAGAAGCAGAAGCAAATTTCAGGGCTAACATATACGTTAATTGTCAGCCAATAATGTCAGTCCAACGAGACGGATGTATGGATCTGCTTCTTAGTGTTTCTGTTTCAATGGCACCCCAAATAACACCAACACCCCCTTGTTATCAATACAATGATCCAATACAATCCTCATCAACTTTTGAGGCGGGCCCCGTCAAACCAACATACCATAGTAGAAGATATTTCACACGAACAAGTTGATGACATTATTCATGGTGACGATGAAGAAGTCTTGGATAACATTGTTGAAGAATTAAGGTCTAAAGATGTAAGAGAGGATTTAAACATGTCCACTGACGAAACTGATGACGACGGCTACGGTGAAACTCCAGCAGAATATAATCTCGAAATTGTTCAAGGGCTTTCTCAAGGCCTGGTGAACTATTCTGATGATGTTGAGGAATTAAGAGATTACGACGTTGGTGGTTTTGAAGAAGATGACCACATAGATTTGTGGAACAATGAGTTAAATGAAATTCGAGTTGGTATGTACTTTAAATCTAAAACTGAGTTGATGTATGCTGTTCGAAAGTGGAATGTTGCCTGTAATAGAGAGTTAATAGTAGTTGAAACTAGACCTCAAAAATGGAGGGCAAGATGTTACACCACAGTCGCTTGTCAAACAAGTAACCTTCCATACGCTCCTCCATGTAACTGGTATGTGTATGCACGTGTGAAGCATGGTGAAACCATGTGGAGGATAGTAAAATGGGTTGCGTCTCACAATTGTTATGGGTCAGTCATTCGCAACAACAATAGAAGCCTTACATCTAAAAATGTTGCAGCATACATCAACCATGCGGTTCGTGCGGACATTGCTTTCCCTGTCAAACAAATCCAGGCGTACATAAAGGAAACATTGAAGGTTGATATTTCATATATTAAGGCTTGGCGAGCTAGGAGAATAGCTGTTGATAGTATTTACGGTAACTGGAAGTCTAATTTCGAGGAGTTACCTAAGTACATTATAGCTCTGATGTCATCAAATAATGGCACTATTGTGGAATGGTATCATCAAACAGATGGTTCAAGTGAATACAATACATTTAAATATGTAATTTGGGCATTTGGGCCTGTCATAAAAGCTTTTCCACATTGTCGGCCCATTATATGCGTATACGGTACACATTTGACGGGATCATATCGTGGTAAGTTGTTAATTGCAGTTACAAAAGATGCAAACAACTATATACTGCAAGTAGCTTATGCAATCATTGACGAGGAAACTAGTGATAGCTGGGGTTGGTTATTTATACAGTTATGGAAACATATTGCTAGTCTAACTAGGAGAAGATTGTGTGTTATTTCAGATAGACACAAAGGCATTATTCATGCAATGAATAATCTTGATATGTGGAAGGAGCCACTTGCATATCATCGTTTTTGTTTGCGTCATATTAGGAGCAACTTCATGAAGAAGTTCAAGAATGTTAGCTTAAAAAGGCTATGTTGGTCTATTGGTAGCACCACACAACGTCGAAAGTATCGAAGCTGTATACAACAAATGAAAAAGATCAACCCTGAGGCTTGGGAGTATTTGAAACAAATTGGTTTCAATAAGTGGACACTTATGCACGATGAAAAAGATAGTCGTTGGGGTAACTTAACAACAAATATTTCCATAAAATTGAATGACAATCTTACACATGAGGAATCACAAATCTTACACAATCTTACATTTCATGTGACTCCATCTCCATAAAGTTGAATGACAATCTTACATTGGTGTTCATATACGACTACCATATAATTGATCTGCCATAAAACGTCTATAATTTAGACAAGCATTTTGAACACTATCTTCCTCCCACACTAATGACCTGTTTTGTACTAGCTTACGTAATAACATACATATTACGACTCCCGCATCTCGACCAATGTGAACACCATTTGGAGGCCAGACACTTTCCCCGGAATGTTCTAAAGTCTCTACTTCTTGTAGGCCAGAGCGTTGAAAAAACAAAATACGTTGTAGAAACCATCTAAAATGTAACTCGAATTCCAAAAATACTCGGTGAATACCACGATGTATGCACCATGAATTAACACATGTATTTGTAACACAATCATAAGGATAAATTACATGAACTTGTAGTGAATGCATACAAATCTTAAAAAGATACCAGTTTACACCATCAGGAGATAGAGGTAAAAATGCCTGTTAAAACATATAAATAATTATTATTTATTTATAATAAATTATAATTATTTATTAATTATACAACTTTACCGTTTCGACCTCCCAAAGTGCAGGATATAGCTGGTTCGTCCCATCACCATATTGAAAGGAATCGTGATGTCCGTCAGTTATTAGGTCCATAAACTTAGGCAGTAGAATAGTCTAACGATCCCCCCTCGGCAACTCATCGCTTATTAATATGTAATATAACCTCCAATACATAAGATTTTTTGTCCAAGCGCGAACATGCTGTAATATATTAATATGTAAAAAACAATTATTACACCAATTACTATCTACGTTAATATGACATGAATAAATTTTTATACTTATAATCTCCTGTATAAAAGCGTCTCCACAAAGCCCTAAAAGGGTACCCCAAAATTCGCAGTCAAGTACTTCATCGCCCATACAATGAACCCTACACCAATCACTATCTCCGTTGTAAAAGAATTGGACAACATTTCTAGACCAGTTCTCATTATTTCTCCAAAAATGGTTCTCTACCGGTGCCGGTATGTCACTACCGGGTGCACTAGAAGACATGTTTATTTAAGTGTTAAATTTAAAACAATGAAAGTGTGATGTATGTGAATGGCAGTATTTATAATGGTTATAAGACAATAGATTCAACTTGCATCAGATTCACGTGACATTTACAAAAAAAAAAAACATGTACTTTTACCATACAATAATAAATTAAACTTAAATAAAACAAAACATTTACTGTTATAAATAAAGCATTACAATAAAACAAAACATAATTAAAATCTAATGACGATCTAGGCTGCTATGCGTGCCACACCAAGGTGGCCTAGAAGTCCGTCTAGGCCGCCCTTCTTGATCTGTAAGATTTGGATTTTGACTAATATCAAAGTTTGGGAATGGTATAGGGGTTACAGATGGTCGTACGTGTTGATCTGTCATGGTGTCGGTGTTGATATTTTGAGGCATGACCATGTTCACAAAATCGTTTGAATGATTATACGTTAATGGGGGACTAGTATGTTGTGATGGTGTATAATAAGCTTGACTAAAATTACCACCGAAACCCTCTTGACTAGTATTACCCATAAAGTTTGAAAATTGTGCAAAACCAACATTATTAGACGATGAACCGCCTAGTTCCAAATTTAGATTTTGTGTTTGGTGTTCAGATTCTTGGTTTCGAACATCACGATCAGGGTTTTGTAAATCGTCACCATCTTGGTTACCAACACCATGTATGCCACCTCGTCTACCACCGCGTCTACGCACACTTTGAACCATATCTAAGGGTTCAGTTGGGAAAGAATATTGACTGTTGTTAGTAGCCACATGTGAACTTGGGCAATAAATATGCTCTCCCATGTTTGCAAGCCTCATATATTGGTTCGCCATATTTTGTAAAGGCTGCAAAAATTGTGTATTTTGTGAATCCATTCCCATTAATTCTCCTGTAGCTCTATATATTTGACTCATTCCATCTCCCTACAATAACCAACCATAAATGTTAAAGTTTTTAATTTACAAAAAAATCATAATAAAATATAATTACCAGTAGTTCAAGTCTGCCACCATGATCTTGATGCGATTGTGAAGAATGATGACGACCAGGTTTAGTAATGAATAAAACAGTACGTGGAAAATACCAATTCAAATACTCATTACTTGCAAAAACCGTATTAGCAGGGACACCGTCGACAACACGCTCTAACCGAGACTCCCAAATTGTAATGTATTTATGATGTCGTTGTCTCCAATCTTTACCCTTGCCCTTACGATTAGATTTATGCAAATTTTCATGTTCGCTCTTGTCGAACATTACATTAGAAGGAATCGGTTGAGCAAAACCGAACTGTCGCATTACCCTACTTGCTAGATGGGCCTCAACAACGTCCCAAAATACGAGAGTTGTATCACACATCCAACTAAGGTGGTCGCTTCTACATGTCTCCGGTAGATCCAACATAACCCCATAGTAGGGCGTCCATATGAACTACAAAATTGAAACTAAATTACATTAGTATATTTTTATAATGAAAAAGAAATGTATATAATTTAAATTACATCATCCGCTTGTAAAGATGTAAATTGTGAACGAAACATAACAAGAACATGACTTGTTGCTTCTCTGAAGCTTAAAGGAACACTCCACCTATCAAAATCGTATAAAATTGATTTTATAAATAATTAAAAATAAACATATATAATATATGTTGTTTTTAACTTACCGTGCACCATACGGTTTTTCTCTAGCATAATCTTCTGTCCGTATGGGAGCAATTGATGGTATTCTCTCCCATGCCCATAACTGTAACAATACCATCGGCCCATAAATTTCTGTGGCTTGCGGGGATGATGCTTTGTAGAGATTTCTAAAAAGGCTAGCAAGAACAGCGCTCCCCCAACTTAGCCGACCACATTCTTTTAAATCCTCTAGATAATTTAAAAAATGTAAAGATACATGGTTCCCAGTAGAATCAGGAAATAGGGTTCCTCCTAATAAATGTAAGATGTATAACCTTGCTCGTTGTATAGGCGATACAGTGGACTCAGGAAGCGGCTTCTCTAGTTCATCCATTATAGAAGATAACCTAAGCAGAGAACCCTTCAAATGACAAAATGCAGGATCCAAACCCAACATTTCATAACAACGGCTTTTCCACTGAGTTTCCGATAATCTTATGTCCTCTCCAGAAACGACGTTGTCGGTGATCGGCATACCCCAAAGAACTTGAACATCTTGCAATGTAACAGTGGCTTCTCCAAATTTAAAATGAAAGGTGTGGGTTTCTGGACGCCACCTCTCTACAAGTGCGGTTATCAAGTGATTATCCACCTTTCGGTAACCACAGTCAAAAACACCACCAAAACCAGATTCTTGTATACGTAACATTACATTTTCTGGAACCTCAAAATTTTTAAAGTGATTCCAGAATTTCCGATCAGCACGTCTAAGAATAAGTGCTTCATGACTATAGGATGATGAATGAAATAACTGATAAGCTCTATGGTTTCTTTCAAGGAATAATATTTCTAGACAACTAGGACCGGGAAACACTTGTGGTTCTATGTGTGAATTGTGAAACAAATGTGATTTGATAAAAAGTGAAAATGTGATTTGATAAAAATTGAAACAAGATATTCTACTTATAAATATGTATTTGTAATGATATCGTTATTGAAGAATTCCTGGCTTTGATACTAGCTACTAAACAAATACATGTGAAACATAAAGACAAATGTATGTATGTACTTATTTGTAGTTTTGTAGTAGTGATACATCAACTCATTTAAAACCCGTGACACACAAAAGATAAAAAATTTGTGGTTAAAGAAATTATGAAAGAAAGAATAAAAAAGAGTTTGAAATATGTGGTAAAAAGAGTTTGAAATTCGTGGTTGCAAACCAAAAAGAGTTTGAAATGCGTGGTTGCAAACCATAAACAAAATATTTGATAAAACAACCTCAATCAATAAAACAATTTTTGAGAGAATTCGTGGTTGGAAACATTGAATTGTCTTCAATTCGTGGTTGCGAAACATGGATTTGCCCAATTCGTGGTTGGCAACAACAATTCGTGGTTAGGAACCACAATTCGTAGTTAGGAACCAATGTTTTCAACTTTAAATGGTTAGGAACCAACAATTCGTGGTTGGCAAGTATGGAAACACACAATTCGTGGTTGGCAAGTATGGAAACATCATTTGTGTTACTTTTTCAAACCCAACACCTATTGTGAAACTACTAGTCGGATACATCACCATTTAAGAAAAAAATTCCTCGTACGAGGGAGCTCCATGGTTGGATCCCTGGTATCAAACGTGTTCTAGCCGCTTTTCTTATTGTCTTCTTTGCGAGATGAAGGATACATGAACCAAGCTACGACCGTCGCCGTTTGCTTCCACCCAGCAAAACCCTCGTCACGGGTCTCCTTCTCCCCTCTCTTTCTTTGCCATAACTGTACCTAGGTCAAGAATGACCTAGGGTTGCAACTTAGGTGATATATATCCCCACATATTACACTCCGGGTCCCTCTACTTCCACCTCGTGCGTTTCGATCTCAAACCATCTTTTAAACGACTAATTATGACATTCACCGTTTGTAAAAATGCCCCATAAGTGACTACACTAGCCCATCATTTAATTTAGTAGAGATCCGGGTCGTTCCATGATTCGACCCGTTAACTTACGGATTTTCAGAATGTTACAGTTTGAATTCTTGGTTGTGGTTATTTGTTGTTGGGACACCGCTGTTTTTTTTGTTTCACGCCTGACACCGATATCGAGTTCGGTAGATCCTTATCAGAAGTCGAAGTTTCCATATTTGAATGAGGATCCAACCTTCGAAGATCTGAACCAGGTTTAACAAGTCTTTATTTTATTAAGGGTTCTACTGGTACGGGTAAACTTAGGGGTGTGCAAAGTCGGGAGGACGTATAATTAAATATCTAACTATTGAAATAATATCCATAAAAGGTTAATTAAAATATACTAAAGCATTATTTCACATTTTATGTCGGGTATCTAACCGGGTATATCTAATTGGGTTACGCGTTTATCCAATGTATCCAACCATTACGTTTTCAGGAGTATTTCTTATTCGGGAGTCACCCTTCGTGTGTGTGTGTGGGGGGGGGGAACCAACCCGTTGAATACATACGGTCAAGGGTCGTCTCAGCAGCAACCATTACCGAATTACGGTCAAGAGGCGTACATGCCACTATTTGGACCGACGGATTACGGTCAAGGGTCGTACCGGCCACAACCAAAACCGGATTACGGACATCTCTCATACCGGTCACAACCAGAACCGGATGTATGTATACAAACGTATAAGGGTGACGGATAGCCCTATACGTGACATATTACACGCATGCATGCATGTATGTATATACGAACGTATAAGGTTGGCGAATCACCCTATACGTGACATATAACATGCATGCATGCATGTATGTATTTATGGATGTATGTATGTATGCATGCATGTATAATAATAATATAAACTTATAATACTAATAATAATAATAATAAGGGTGTATGTATGTACTTATGGATGTATGTGTGTATTTATGGATGTATGTATGTATGCGTGGATGTATGTATGTATGTATGTATGCATGCATGCATGCATGTAATAATAATAATAATATAATCTTATAATAATAACAATAATAAAAATAACAATATGTATGTATGTATTTATGTATGCATGCATGATTGATGTATGTATGTATGTATGTATGTATGCATGTATGTATCTATGGATGTATGTATGTATGTATGGATGGATGTATGTATCTATGTATGCATGCATGCATGTATGTATGTAATACGACTATATGTATGTATATACGAACGTATTTGCAGATGATTTGTGATCAATATGTGTATGTAGGTGCGCATAAACGGTAATGAAACGCGACCCGTACACATCAAAAGGTGACAGATAGTTCGAAAGGCGAGCTAAAATTCAAAAGGTGAGCTTTGAACGGTGACGGTTAGGTCTAAATGCCACGTAAAAATCACGGATATACGTGACGGTTAGCCTTTAAATGACACCTAATAATAATAATAATAAAAATAACAATGGTGAAGGTTTGGACCAAACGTGAAATTTGGCCAATATCCGTCACCGTGAGGCCCAACCGTGACGGTTGTAGATATTTCTGGTTCATAAACGTCACGTTTGGACCCAAATGTGACGGTTGTGGAATTATTTGGGTGAAAGACATCTCTCTCAAATGTGAATCCCAATAAAGGTGAAAGGTCACGTTTAGGTCCATATGTGACCGTTATGGGAATCCTAATAAAGGGGTAGCGGTCACGGGTAGGTCCATATATGACGGTTGCTTCGTATCTGTTACATATAGACCTCACTACCCACAGAACAGTCACCGTATCTCCAACACCCGTCACCGCTTCCTCACACCACCACCGCAACCGCCGTCCACCGCCACCACCGTCTTCCTCACACCACCGTCTTCCTCCACCACCTTCATCGTCTTTCTCACACACCACCGCAACCATCGTCTCTCTCTCACACACCACCGCAACCACCGGAGACGAGGATCGCCGGAGACGACTACCGCAACTAGGTAAGTAATTTTACGACCCTAATTATATCGTTTTCAACCGATTAATACCTTAGATTTGTTAAGTTTGTCCTTAGATCTAGTGTAGGTTTATGGCGGTTTACGGTGGTATATGTGTATATATGTGTGTTGTATATGTGTATGTATATGTGTGGTATATGTGTTGTATATGTGTATGTATGTGTGTGTATATGTGTATGTATGTGTATATATGTGTTGCATATGTGTATGTTTGTGTGTATAATAATAATAATATAATCTTATTATAATAATAATAATATAATCTTATTATAATAATAATAATATAATTTTATTATAATAATAATAATAATATAATCTTATAATAATAAAAATAATAATAATAATATAATCTTATAATAATAATAATATAATGTTATTATAATAATGCTAAATTAACATAATAATGATGATTAAGTGTAATAATGAATTATAATCTTATAATAATAATAATAATAATAATAATAATAGAAATATAATCTTATAATAATAATAATATAATCTTATAATAATAATTTAATTAATTAAGCTTAAACCTTAAACCGTAAACCTAAACCTTAAACAGTAAAACCTAAACGTTAGTTTAACAAACATTTTAATTAATTATAAATACAGATTTATGCGCAAATATGTCAAGTTCCGAGGATGAGCAGCAGGGATTTATTCTAGTGATTTACGACTATCTGCACCTTCAGTTTGAGGCGGGTACTCCGGCACATCGGCGGTTTATGGCTCTTAGAGGGAGGAAGGTGGAGCCCAACACCGTTTTGTCACGGGAGTGGTTTGATGAGGTTGGCGAGCTAGCGAGTGCGACAGCGATTATTGGACAAGATAGCCCGTGGGATAGTCTATTTACTATGGGCTGGCCCGCACACCGAGAGCTTACCCTCGAGGTGTACTCTACATTTGTGTTCCGGCCGCGTGAGTCGGGATTGCCAGAGCTGGACGAGACTGATATCGCGGAGGGATGGGTCGACGCGGAGGTTAGTTTTCGCATGTTCGGGGTAGTGCATCGTATGTCCTTTAGACGGTTTGCTGTTGTCAGCAACCTCTATACCGAGGAGGAGACTCGGGCGATCTAGACCACGGCTATCTATATGGGGGCAGATGACGCACACTAGGTCTGGTGGCCAGCGATTGGTGACCATGCGTTTTGGGCCGATTGCAGGGTCTCTCACATACGAGACCCTCTTTATCGTTACATGCACCGACTGATCGCCACGTCCATCGCTAGACGTGGCAAGGGCACCGATAGGGTCACCGCCATAGACCTCTTCTGTCTTCAGTGTCTGCTCACTCACACACCCTGCCACCTCGCTCGTGGTCTGGCGGATTACTTTGCCGGTTACTATATCAGGCAGTCACGAGGGGAGTTGGTCGGCGGCAACATCGTGTCGCAAATCGCTAGAGGCCTTAGATACGCTCATGCGATGGCAGAGCTACCTATGGTTGCGGTTTCCCCGCGTGTGGCGGCCCGAGCCACGACGACCGGGATGAGGATCTCCCAGAGGTTCCCGGACGGGCAGTGGCGTTTGGTGAGGAGATATGACGTGTTGCAGGCCTAGGTGCCCGAGCCGTTGGTGGACCCCGACGCACTGGCTACGCACGAGGTCCAGATTGAGCAGGTTGAGGAGCTGGCCGGTGGGGGGGATGAGCCGATTCAGCCGGAGGTCGAACAGGAGGCTAAGCCGGTGCCGCCGCAACATCCTCAACAGGTGCACCATGCTGTGCGGTTGCCTGCTGCCACACTAGATATGATTCGGGATACGCAGGCCCGGGTCACACGCACCGAGGAGATGATGCATTGGCTCATCGATCACACGGTCGCGGAGTATCGTGTCGCCGGTAGGCCGTAGTTAAGACTACCACCCTGGCGGTTGGGCCACGACGATGCTAGCACGTCCGGTGCGGGTGGGTCCGATGCGGAGGGTGATGACGAGATGGAGGGGTAGATATGTTGTTTAGATAGAGTTTTACTTTTGTTTTATATGTACAAAATTATTGTATTTATCTATGCAGTTTTATTTGATTGTGTTTGTTTGGTTGTTTGGTTGTTTGTAATGGATGTATATGGTTTTGTTGTGTTTGTTTGGTTGCTTGTAATGGTTGTATATGATGTTTGTATATGTGATTTTATTTACGAGTAGTTTAACACGTGAAAAAAAACTCCTAGTTTTACTTCTCAAACCGAAAATCAAAACAAAAACTAGTTTTATAATAAAAAAAACGCGACCGGATTTTAAAAACTATAACTACCGATTTTTACAAACTCTTAACGTGATAAAAACAAAAAAAACCAAAAGATAAGTCGTTATTCATTTTTTATATCTCAAACCGATAATCTAAGTGACCGGATTTTAAAAACTATAACTACCGATTTTTACAAACTCTTAACGTGATAAAAACAAAAAACTAAATTAAAAAAAAAAAGTTGTTATTCACTTTTACATCTCAAACCGATAATCGAGATGACCGGATTTTAAAAACTATAACTACCGATTTTTACAAATTATTAACGTGATAAAAACAAAAAAACTAAATTAAAAAAAAATAAGTAAGGGGTGACGGATTGCCCTATATGTGTCATATACAGCACCAAAATCTTAAAAACCAACTCAACCCTAAAAAAACCAATCAACACATCCCAACATTCTCTGACGTGCTGATTTCAAAGTCTGATAGATAAAGGTGACGTTTTGCCCTATACGTGACATTTGGTGCCCTAAACGTCACATTTAACCCTATTTATGACGGTTTGAACAGGTATACTTAAAAAATTGTAGACGATGTCTCTAAAATTTCTTTTAAAATTGGGATATGGTGAAAGTAAATTAAATGAAGCTTTAGTGTGCAAAGTAGGCCTGAATTTAAGTGATTAAAAGTTTGATCGATGGTGGTAGATAATGAAAGGCAAGACATGATGGATTGACAACACTACACTGACTGTCTTATGATTTCAAAGGGTTTGGAATTGACACTTGACTTGTCATTTCAGACTCTGTAACTGCTCCAAACTCGCACTCTTTGCTTTTCTATTGTCAGAATTATCAATCTCTTTATGTTTATGTTTAATTAATATAATAATATACAAGATTTAAATTTGATAGATTATTGCTTTACATACTTAATTGATCTATACAGATGTTAAAATTTAAATTACCCATCGAATACAGTTACTGGCCTTATCTCTCGATAAGGATTACTAAAAATATTCAGATATTGATTTGGATATAAAATTTTCTTAATCGCAATCTAAATCTATATCTGTATTTCTATTCTATACTATATAATAAATAAAAGTTTTTCATTTCACTTGTCATTTTCGCATTTATTCTCGTAATTTTTTCCCATTTCCCTCTTTAATACACACATATATCTTTTATTAATAATATTATTTTAAAAAAATACTAATTATACTAATAAAACATATTTATTTTAAATAAATATTTTATTAAATACACATTTATCTTCTAAGCTAAATATTTTTCATAAACAAGAAAAAATATTAACATGAGGCTTTAGTTTATTTGTGTAAAAACAACTAAAGAGACTAATGACACAATAAGAAGATTACCTGGGTCTAACAAACATCATAAACAAAATACACTGATGACTTTAAATATAAGAACTTTGCTTAAATGTATCAAATGTTTTGATGCAACAATGAATGAAGTATTGGCTGGCAATGTATTATTTTTACTTTTGTTAGGGATCTCTTACTTGGAGATTCCTTGCTGGTTATGTCTTTTGTTCCAGACTCAGTTGAGTTGAAATATTTAACAAAATTCCCTCGTTAAAGATATAATAAATTATTTGTTTCCACAGAAATGCATATTAGTCATTAAAGAATAATTATAATTTGGGTTATGTCATAATGAGAATGGCTTCTTCTTGAGCTACATTAGTGACCCACTCTCAATTAGTTTGTCTAAAAAGTAGAATGCCATTAACTTTACCACTTGATATTCTTAAAGGGTATTTTAGTAAACGCAAAAAAATCTCAACTATGGGTATGAGGGAAGAAAGTAACCACAACGGACATCGTGAGAGGCCACAGTTTTTCTCAAGTAAACTAACTTGCATTGGCGGATCAAAGTGATTTTTTTTAACGGGTTCATTGTTTTTAGATACTTCATTTCATAAGGTTGTACATGAAAAATTCTGGATCAGGTAAGGTTAATCACCTAATAAAAATACGGATACACTGTTTACGAATCAAATTCAAGTTTCATCTATCAAATTCCTGGTCTTATTAGTGCAATTCAGTATCACTTAATCAAGTTTATGTTATGATACTCAAGTAGGCAAACACACATACATGTCGTAGTGATGTAATCATATATGTGATTTTGTAGAACTGGCTTCCAACACAAGTCAGACATGCCTAGTTTTCAAAATACTACAAGAACTTAAACAGAGTCTACTTTCTTACATGTTTATATAAACAGACACTCCAAAAAAACATTACAATTACTTAATCTAATCAAGCTTCAAGCAAACATTCATCTTCAAATCGAACAACAAACAAAAATAGTACAACTTACCTGAGTGATTCAGGCCTAAGGCCTGAGAGAGTCTGCGACGGTTACTAGGAGAGGCCTGAGGGAGTTCGGTAGCGGCGGAACAACGGTGGCGACCAGGGGAGGAGCGGACTTCTGTTCTGCTGGGGACTGGGCTGTGTCTCAGTTCTCACAACAAATGAACGGAACTATTGTATTGGAACCTTAGAACTTATAAACATTTAAACATAAAACTACATTAAAAAAAAGTTCAAAAAATAGTAAGGGGATAGATTCGAACCCAGTAACTCTGGGTCATAAACCAATGCTTAAACTACTACACCACTTGTTCACCCTAGTTTTTTTATATAGCATTCTATTAAAATTTTAAAACTTGTGGGGTTCCTGTAAACCCCTCCCGCCCAACCCAAAAAGATTAAGTTGTCCCCGTGTTTAAGGTATCTTGAGGTCTTGTTAGGGATGGAGTTAACTCCTTGAATCTTGATCGGTCAAATCCTCTCCTCACTTAGTCTTCCTTCAATTTTGGTGTAAGTGTTTTATTTAAATTTAGTATAACTAACATAAATTCCTATTCTAAGTTTTAAATTCACAAATAAATAAAGACATGCAAGCTTAAATTACAATACGATTACATAAGGGTAAATTGTTTGTTGAGCACCTACAATAAGGGCATTCTTAGGCGTTTTAGTGACATAGAGAAAAAAGAGTGGGGATGTAAAGGAGAGTGACCGGTGGAAGTTCATGGGTCCGAACTACTAAAAATGGAGGATGTGAGGGGAGTAAGGAGAGGGGAGAGTAGGCTTGTAAACGAACCAAATGAACACGAACAGAGGCATTTTCATGTTCGTTCGTTTTACTTTAATCGAATACGAACATTTAAACGAACAATGTTTGTTATTAAGAAAATAAGCATGTTTGTGTTCGTTTATTTTTGTTCGTTAATAGTATAAGCAAACGGTTAATGAGCGTAAACGAACATAAATGAACATAGCTGAAAGAACATAACTGAAATAGCATAAATGAACACACATGTACAAACATAACTGAACGAACATAACAACATAAACATCGATAAAAACCTTAATAAATATAATCATCATCAAAAGAACCTTTAAAAGTAAACAAATACATATAACATATAGTCTAAAACAAAGTTAAATGATTACAAACATAAACAAACGAAAATGAGTGAACGGTTCACATCTTCATGGTTGTTCATTTAATTAAATGTCCAAGAAATTATATTCATGTTCGTTCGTTTATTAAATAAACATACATAAACGCACTTCCTTCCGTACAATGCATGAACAGTTAATTGAACGTTTGGTTTCTTTACCGGCATAAGGGAGATAGAAACGTTTTGTTGCTTGTGAGTATGGATGGAGAGAGAGAGAGAGAGAGAGATATCACCCGTTCTTGACATTATTGTGGATAGTCTAAGTTTCATGTAATCCATCCCATTTCCAAGATTAAAACCAATACAAAAATTCAACCAACAATCATAACATATCCTCACATCCACATCTTGATTTGGTTATATGCAATGCACATGTCTCAATTTAACCATTAAATTAAAAATAAAAATCAAAACCCTACTTTTATCTTCTAACAATCATATAACAAATATTGTTAGAAGCAAAACTACGCAACTCATTCTTTAACAATCAAACAATATCAAGTTGAAAACTTTAACTATCTTTTAGATTAAAACGAATCAGAATAACTCAAAACAAAAGCCAAAATTAGGTAACACATAGATTTGATCTTTTCTTGTTTTACTCCAACAATGATCTAGAACTATTCTAGACGAAAATCAAGGTCAAATATGATGACCATGAATTATTGAATTACTTTATTTATAGGCTTATTTAAAAAAATAATAATAATAACTTATTCATTACTTACAAATTCTAGATTTTTTATACATCTTCTTTCACCCTTTTAAAAATTATCTCCTGGTCACAAGAAATCACATTACACACACATACACTCTCTCTCTCTCTCTATATATATATATACATTCAAGAAGAAACTACAGAAACATGAAGTTGAAGGACAAGCATGGCTCAAAAGGGTTACAGATTTTTAGTTAGTTATTGTGTTTATTTGTGTGTTTGAAGCTTCAACCCCAACAGTTCTCAACAGTTGATATCAGAGCAGGGTTCGGAACCCGTCAAGATTAACTCTTTCTCTTGTTAATTATTCATCCATGTCGCTTGAGGATTCACTACGATCTCTATCACTAGACTATCTTAACCTTCTGATAAATGGTCAAGCTTTCAGTGATGTAACCTTTAGTGTGGAGGGTAGAATCGTCCATGCCCACCGTTGCATCCTGGCAGCTCGCAGCCTCTTCTTCAGGAAGTTCTTTTGCTCCGGTGGAACCGATTCTCCCACCGGATCCGGATCCGACTCGTTAGGGTCAAGAATAGGATCCGCTAATTCTCCAAGGAACTCAACCGGTTCACATGTGGTTATTCCTGTGAATTCAGTTGGGTATGAAGTGTTTTTGTTGATGTTGCAGTTTTTGTACAGTGGGCAAGTTTCAATTGTGCCTCAGAAACATGAGCCCAGACCTAATTGTGGTGAGACAGGGTGTTGGCATACACATTGCACCTCAGCCGTTGATCTTGCTCTTGATACTCTCTCCGCCGCTAGATCATTTGGGGTTGAGCAGCTTGTTTTACTCACTCAGGTATCCTCTATCTCTCTCTCTTCTTTCTCTCTCTAAACACGAACAAGAACAAGCAAGATCTTTCTGGGTTCTTTCTCAATTTTGTAGCTTTGAAATCTTTTCTTATAAAAACCTAGTCTTTGATATCTTTTTTTTAAAACCTAATCTTTGATATCTTTTTTTATAAAAACCTAATCTTTGATATCTTTTTATTTTTTATTTTTGTAGTGTTAGTTTGGTCCAGTTGTAGGCACCTGAAACTGATTTTTTGTTTCATATAGAAAGGTAGAACAGATGAAGAATTAGACAATAAATCTTTCTTGAAAATAGATAGAATATTACCAAAAATGTGTTTATGAAAGTGAGGTGTAAAATTTTGTTATCTTGATTTCATGAACATTTTTCATTTCTTGAAGTTGGTTCCTCTATCTTTATGTTCCACACTACCAGCTTTCTAAATTTGGGCCTTTTTTTATCTATCTATAGTCTTGTCTTCAACAGTTTTTACCCCCATTTGTGTTTTTGTTTGGTTATATAGAGATAGATACAGTCCAATTAATAATGCATAAAAGGGAATTTTTTTAATCACATATCTTCATTCTCAAACCTAATTGACATAACTTATCTTTATGTTTAAAAAATATGATATTTTTTATTATTTTTGATAAAGTATGAAGACTAGCTAGACTATATTATAATCTTGATCTTTAAAACAAATTAATAATTTGTAGAAGCAATTAGCAATCATGGTTGAGAAAGCTTCTATTGAAGATGTGATGAAGGTTCTTTTAGCTTCAAGAAAACAAGACATGCATCAACTATGGACAACTTGTTCAACCCTAGTTGCAAAATCTGGCCTCCCACCAGAAATTCTAGCTAAACATATTCCGATAGACGTCGTGGCGAAAATAGAAGAACTCCGGATCAAATCGTCCTTCACTCGCCGTTCGCTAATCCCGCACCACCACCCACACCACCACCATGACCTATCGGTAGCCGCTGATCTCGAAGATCAAAAGATTCGACGAATGAGGCGTGCGCTTGACTCATCGGATGTCGAGCTTGTTAAGCTCATGGTAATGGGTGAAGGACTAAATCTTGATGAAGCATTAGCATTACATTATGCAGTTGAGAATTGCAGCCGTGAGGTTGTGAAAGCCTTGCTTGAATTAGGTGCGGCCGATGTGAATTATCCGGCCGGACCAGTAGGGAAGACGCCACTTCACGTGGCGTCTGAGATGGTCTCACCGGACATGGTCGCGGTGTTACTAGACCATCATGCTGACCCTAATGTTAGAACCCTTGAAGGGATCACACCACTTGATGTCCTCAGAACCCTAACCTCAGATTTCTTATTCAAAGGGGCTGTTCCAGGACTAACACATATGGAACCAAATAAGCTCAGGCTTTGCCTTGAGCTAGTGCAATCAGCTGCATTGGTGATCTCTAGAGAAGAAGGAAATGCAGCTTTGAATTCAACACAAATTTATCCACAAATGAATGATGATCATACTCACAGCAGCAGTTCAAATAACAGTGGGAATGTTGGTAGTTTGAATCTTGAATCAAGATTGGTTTATCTGAATCTTGGAGCAGCACAAGATCATAACCATAACTATCATCATCATCATCACCATCAACATGAGTATTAGGTCAAAACTATAACTTTATATATTTATCTCTCTTTCAATATCCTTTTTATCTAGGATTAAATTTATATATATTTGCCCAATGAAGTGGGATTGATCAAGCACAAAGTATTGATATAATCTTTCCTCTATATTTGGTCACCCTTTTCATCTGTCCTTGTGTGTTTTAATTAAATTTTCTTTCCCTTTTTAGTAGTTCTTGGTGGTAGATGTATATTATTTTTCTCCATTTAATTATGGGTGTACTTTTGAAATAAAATTAATTATTCGTTTGTTAGGTTATTAGGTTTTATAAAGGTAGATACAAGACTTTTCATTCTGAATGTCTTGGGTTTGAATCCTAGTATCAGTAAAAAAAGGATCTATGGTCAGGTCAGGAGGTTTACCTAGTTGGGGGATTCCTCCTGGGGTGGGCGGATGTTCTAGGTGTTGCCCCGGGGAAATTCAATTATCCTAGAATATCTAAGTGTTGCCGTTCAAAAAAAAGATAGATACAAAAGTATTTAAGATAATTTATCTGCACTGTTTATTTAGTTATCGTAATTAAAATAAACAGTTTATGACTGAATATAAACATTTATTAGAAACATTAAAAATTATATCGAATTTTGAAGACAGACGAACAACAAATTTACATCGCAAGTCCTTTTAAAGACAGTTTAATTTTCAAAAATAGTTATTTTAAGTTCTTTCTTTGGTAATTAATAGGCCAATAAACTTTTATAATAATCAAAATCCCAAATTAACACCCTTTCATACACATTTGAGATTGTTTATATATATAAAGATTTGAACTTGTCAACTTAATTATCACTAGAAGGCATTTATATTGTTAAGGTAAAATCGAAGTGATGGGTGGTGGATGTTCTTGATATATTGGCAGTGGTGAGACTATCGAAGGTGGGGATTTTTCAAAGTATCACTCATGAGATGGATGGGACATTGAGTCTTGAAATCAAAGTTCTTCTTTTGTGTGGAGAGATGCAGGCCAATCTTTTTGAAAAAAACAATTCTATTTTGTTTTGTTCTTGGAATATAATAAAGATGTATTTAAAACTTTTTGGACAATTATTATTTTCATGCTCCTCAACAAGAAGCATCATCTACTTTACTTGATATAAATATAGTTAATTTATGAAGTATAGGTCCATCTACTTGTAGTTTTATAATTATATGCTGATCCCAACAAAAAGAAGAGTTGCATCATTTGTCCTTCTTTGAAGGCTCGAATTTCTCAAGCTAGGTTACAAAAAAATTGTTCCCAAAGGATATGATAAGGTGGTAAGGTGGCTTTCTTATATCATTAGATGAAAGGATTCAAATCTTCTAATACGTAGGCATTGAAGTATTTAGGAGTAGGATAATTTGTCGTCAAAAAAATAGGTTACAAAATAATAATATTACATGATAAGGTAGAAAAAAAGAAAAACATATAACATATATTTCATGTACTATATATTTACATATTATCACAAAATTACCTACTTATGTTCATCGTTAATTATAGTTTTCGGCCTCTGACTAATTTCGTTCTTTAGATGGAAGAACGTTATAATTAGACATTAAATGCAGTCATGTGCAAGACACACGATCACAATTTACTTATTTACTCTTATCATTTAAAGATTAAAAAAAAATCTAACCCTCCCGTCGTCTCCACCCCCATCTCAGTCTCATATCTCTCTCGCCTCTTTTGCTTTCTATCCTTATCTTCCCTCTAGTTCACATTTTTCTGAACACCAAAACCATCTCTTGTTTATAATTTACCATCAAGAACAACGTTGAGGTCGAAGCCGCTTTGGAGAAAGTTCATTTCAAGCAACCTAATGATCTCTTTTTCATTTACCTTTGAAACCGATTTCATCAAGTCCATATGGAAAAGAGTTGGAATTCATTCTTCATACTTCTCCGTGATAATCACTTTCTTTTACCTTTATTTGCAATCAATTGATTAAGAAAAGTTCATATAATACCTAGATTAATTTTGGAGAATATGGTATGAATTGTTGTTCTTGGCGAATATCACTGCCATCTTCATGGATTATGTTAGCCCTAATAATTCTTAACCCAAGTTTCAAAAGATGAAGAAGATAGTTCGAGTCAAATATGTAATTATCATAAAGTGTATTTAGAGTCTATTATGTATATGTTATTAGTTTAAGGGTCTTGATTTAGAGTTTGTAATTTAGAAACTTATTAGGTATATACACGTCGTTTCATCCAAAGGATCCATCCGTATGTATATATAGAGCAATGCAAACATCATAATAATGTGAACGCAGCAAGAAATCAAATTGCTTTGTTCTTTCAATCTTAATTTTCTTGAAAAAAGATCCCGTGAAAATCAAAATACTTGTGTTCTACAGTGGTATCAGAGCATCAGGCTATCAAAAATATATAGATCAAAATTAGCATATTCAGTTTACACAATCGGTTCTTTGGAATTAAAGATAGAAATCAGACAAGAAGTCAGAAGGAGCAACATGCGACATTCAAGAAGGACGCAAGATCAAATTCCAAATTGAATCAAGAACCCGTTAATCGAATAAAGTAGCGAAATCAAGAAAGGAATGCGATCAACAATCGGGTAATCAAATCACAACACAGAATTCAAGGAATCAAATTTTTTGTTTGCTATTCGAAAATCAAAGAAATAGAAGGATGAGGAGTGGGTGTTTGCTTGACTGTTCTAATGAGTTACCCGACATTAGAGATCTATCATCCCTTGCGAAGGTTTGAGAATGATTTTATGTTTTAAGACAATTATGTTTTGCCGTTAAAAAAAAGACAATATTGTTTTAATTGCTTGTAATATTGGATACAATGTAATAACGTTATTTTCACTCCTCTATGATATTTAAAGTTTAAGAATTGTTACTGAAAGAGTAAATGAGTAAATCCAACACGTAATGGCTCTCGAGTTTACTACATTACACATAGAATGTAGGTTTAATAAAATTAGATACACAACCACTCACTAGCTTAGCTTAGTGGCAAATGTGTATACCCAATACTTTACTAAAATGAGGAGATTTTAGGCTTAAGTCCCACATGTGATAAAAAACAGGTCCTAATTAGGCTAGATGGTTTCTCACTTATAATGGGTTTCCTCCTAAAAATAATAAAGATAATCGAATATCATTAGTGATTCAAATTGTTGTTAAAAAATAAAAAAATTACTAGATACCACTTTTCCGTGATTATAAATTTAAATTCATGCACCTTGGTTCAGTTTAATGTGAGTTGATGTTTTGGACTTTGTTGACAGGAATATAATAAATATTTGATACACCACACTGACCCAATCATGATCTTCTTATACTTTTTTATTTGTTTCTTAATAAATAATAATTTTCTATTTTAATAAACAACATGTTTTCAGTGTAATACAAATTATTCTTACCGTTACGAAAAAAAAAAATTATTCTTCATCGCACAATCTTTCTTTCGCATGGGATTATTTTATTCAGGTACACTTTGAATGAAAAAATTGAATTTTGTGTTAAGAATCTTTAAATTAGGTTTTAGACCATATTATTCATGTAATAATATGTATAACAATTATTCATAAATTAAGAAAGGATCCTAACAATGAGAATAAGCAGATGAAATTTAATATGTATATCTCAACTTGATTATTAGATTAGAAAAGTAGGATATTATAAAATAATGTATTTTTAGAAAGAAAAGGACATGAAATGGGGTAAATGGCAAATGGACATATTGATTGGTTGTCTTGCATGAATGCAACAACTGATTGTGACAACACAGCAGAGTTAATATTTAATTAATTTCTTTTATATATTTTCTGGATTCCCTCCATGTAATCTTGTCTCTTGTCCCTTCCTGTGCCTCCTTTATTGCCCTACTACTTAACTCCATCTTTCAAAAAGCTTAAGCCCTAACTAATATTTTTATACTTAATTATATTCTTTCTGTATTATATAAAGAGAGAGTTTAGGTTTTAAATTGCAGATGGTAAAATTTCATTAGCTTTATCATACTATTAATAATTTTTAGTTTGATCAATGAATTTTCTATCATCTTATTCTTGGTTCTTCTCTTTATATATCTTAATAATAATAAGATAAATTGGTTTTTAATAATTCAAACTATAACTTATTGGATGATAATAAAAATCCAAACTAAGAATTTTATTGGTGATAATCCCAACTTTCATTTTTGCTGTCAATGTCAGTTCTAGTAGCATAATAATTATAGATTTACACTCGATTTACACTTATGTTCCCGCAAAATGACTATTTTAAATGAAATGAAGAAACTTACAAGCGAAATAGAGTGTAAATCAAGTGTAAATATATAATGATTATGCTACTACACTGTCAATAAAAGTAAAAGTTGGGATTATCATTAGTCAAACTGTTAATTTTTTATTATTATTAGCCAATGAGTCATACTTTGTATTATTAAAATCCAAACTAAGAATTTTATTGGTGATAATCCCAACTTTCATTTTTGCTGTCAATGTCAGTCCTAGTAGCATAATAATTATAGATTTACACTCGATTTACACTTATGTTCCCGCAAAATGACGATTTTAAATTAAATGAAGAAACCTACAAGCGAAATAGAGTGAAAATCAAGTGTAAATATATAATGATTATGCTACTACACTGTTAACAAAAGTAAAAGTTGGGATTATCATTAGTCAAACTGTTAATTTTGATTATTATCAGCCAATGAGTCATACTTTGTATAATTAAAAACCAATTTGCCTAATTTTTTTTTTAATAATAATAATTAGTTGTTGCTTTTATCAAGATCTTTCTTAAAGCTTTTATCATCAATGGGTGTTAATGTTTCATTGGATATGCTAAGTTTTTTTTTTTGAACGGCAACGCTAGATATTCTAGGATAATTGGGTTTCCCCGGGGCAACACCTAGAACATCTAGGGCAGCCCACCACAGGAGGAACCCCCAACTGGGTAAACCCCCTGACCTGGCCACAAACCCCCTTTTTTGTTGTTGGCAGGATTCGAACCCAAGACCTACACTATGGGAAGTCTTGAGACTACCATTGCACCAAATGACCAACGGTGGATATGCTAAGTACTCACTTTTAGTTGTGTGTTCCCTATGTAAACATGGTTAACATAGTTTTAAGGTTTTGTATGCACTGGCCTGTGAAAAGCTTGTCTCCACTCATGGCCCATAACTGACTGAAACCGGCTAATTTCTATGCGGTAAAGATAAGTGCTTTCACTTCTATCCGTTTCCTTTCACTCTTTTGCGTTGAACCAAGTAAAAGAGTTGTAAATTCTTTAATATTACTCTATAAAATGGGGTCTAGTGATAAAAAGGGAGTCCCACAACCAAGAGGTTGTGGGTTCAAACCTTGTCCAAGACAAAAATAAAAAAAATCTGCCGTTCAAAAAAAAAACTCTATAAAATAATTAATATAAATTTAAAAAAACAACCGGCCTCAATTTCAAGAATCTGAGTAGAATAAATATAGCCGGAATCTGGTTTTAGGGTAGAGCTCAGGGTCTAATAGATCTTGAGTTCGAATATTGATATTTGACTCCTAATTTTAGTTTAAGCGGTATTAACCAATCCTGAATTGGGAAGTATTAACTTTGTCTTTCTATAAAAAAAAATTATATAATAAGTTAATCAAATAGATGGATAGGATGTTAGGTAAGAGAACCCTCTTTATTAAGTACTACCCGAACAGTATTTTTTAAAGTATTGCTTGTTACATATTAGAATTCAAGATGAGGTTGACCCGGATACAACAAGAAGCGGGTGAAGGGCAGGAGGTTGATGAGCAAGAGGTTCTAGATGTGCCCTTGGTGAGAGGAGTGGTTGGAGCTGGGGGTTGGAAGAAAAGTCAGAATACTACCCACCGATGTCTCGTGTGTGTTCAACTCCCCAATACGACAAAATGGAAGAATAATTCCGCCAATTGAATGAAACAGTGACACAAATGCAATATGAGATGAGTAGCAAATCCAACCAAGGTGGCTTGTCGGGTGAGGAGGAGAATGATGATGAAGATAGTTGAACGGTTTATTATTACAATTAACTTGATGGTATATAATAGTATAACGGTTTGTTGTTAGGTTTGTAATTATTAGTATTTAAGACAATATTTTGAGGTTTTTTATTATTCGGTATAAAATTTTCAGTTTCCAGGTTCTAATTTCCAGTTTTATGGAAAATTTAAAAATATTAAAAGAATACATTTGCCAACGACATGTCGTCGGGAATGCCGTTTTATTTAAATTAAATATTTAATTATTATTTTTACGTATTACGATGACTTGTCGTCGGAAAAGCCTTTTTATATAAATTAATTTTTTAATTATTATTTTCATCTATTACGACAACTTGTCGTCGTAACAGGTCTTTCTTCGGGCTCCTACTATTTAGCACAATTTCCGCCCCTTTTCCGTATCTACGTGAATGTGGATCACAAAGTGGCTCCACGTAGTCTTCCATGCATGTTTCTTAGATATTGCTCGCAATACAAAGGTTATCAATGCCTTGATCCATCAACATCCCGCATCATTATCACCCGGCATGCTAGGTTTAACGAGCACAGTTTTCCTTTCTTGGGGAAACCATCTCAAACCCAGATCTCCAATTTACAATTAACTGCCTTTATGGATGACCCCATCACTGAACAAGGTTTTAATATGTCCAGTATGTGCAGTGGGATATTTATACACATATAAATACCATAAGTGTCTTAACTTATAAGCTGAGAAGGACATACAGCATATACACATGATCTTAACCTAATGACCAAAAGAAGTACTTAAGCGTCACTACAACAAGTAGCGGAACTTGGATAATTAAATTGGGGGCCGAAAATACTACACATAAAAAAACCAAAATTTTAGTGGATTTGTAGAACAAATTTAGACAGTATTAGTTGGGCTCAAACGCTATAACTAATATGAAATAAACCTAGTTGGCCAAAATCAATACTTCTAAGAAAAAAATAGAGAAAAACTATATTTTTTATGGATTTATGGAACAAATTTTAGCTTTTGATATGAATTATAAGTGGCAAAGAGTATAACTAATATTAAAATACACCTATTGAGCCAAAATTATTACTCTTAAACAAAAAAGTAAGGGGAGACCCTTTTGCCCCTATTAAGTTCCACCTTCACTACAACGAAATCTTTATTTGCTCACAGTTTATGTCAACACTTCAAATTTTAACTTTGTCACACTTATAGTATGTAATATGGGATACATTTATATTTGGGTAAAAGCAGTAGAACTAAGGTTTTAGCGGTGGTTATTTAAAATTTAGATTATCATAATCAATAAATAAAGTCTTTAGTTATTTTCATTCAATTCCTCTAGTATCTCGAACTAAATATACAAAACCATATTTGTACATAGGAGTGAGAGATAAGGAAACAAAAACAATTAAAAGAACACCAATTACAAACAAGTTCATTTGAGCCGAAGTAAACGATTGTTTAAATTGTTCCAAAGTCATTAAGGGTGCGTTTGGATCGTGGAATTTGAATTGGAATTGAAATTTTAAGGAATTGGATTTGGAATTGTAATTATGCAATAGATTTGGAATTTAAAGGAATTGGAATCAATTAAAGGAATTTGAATTCCAAATCCATTCAAGTGACAAAACAATTATTAAAAAATTGGAATATATCACAATGACCACCACTTAACTAATGTGGTCGGGCCCACCACCCACCACCACAGACCGCTGCCGCCCCCGACCGGGTTCGGGCCACGGGTCATAACAGGTTAGGAGCAAAATGACTTCGGGTCAAAACGGGTTTGGAGCAAAATTAGTCCGAGGCAAAACGGGTTTGACCAAGACGGTGGGAGGTCGGGGGAGGGGGGGCGCACACCCACCCCCACCCCCATACCCCACCACGTCGCCACCGTCTGTCGCCGCCACCTACCCCACCTTACCCACCCCCACCCCCATACCCCACCACCGCATGTCGTCGCCACCTACCCCACCCCACCCCACCCCCACCCTACCCACCCCATCCCCACCCAGCCCGCCACCATACCCCAACACATCGCCACCGCGTCGTCGCCACCTACCCCACCCCACCCCCATCACCCCCACCATACCCCACCACCCCACCCTACCCACCATATCCCCGCCCAACCCACCCCACCCCCACCCACCCCCATCCCCATACCCCACCACCGCTTGTCGTCGCCACCTACCCCACCCCGCCCCACCTACCCCAACCCTACCCCACCCCCACCCCAAACGGGGTATGCCGGGTGGTGGTGGGCGGGTGGAGGTGGGTGGGGGTGGGTGGGGTAGGTGGCAGCGATAGGCTGTGGGTACGTGGTGGGGGTGGGGTGTGTGGCGGGGGTGTGTAACATCCCGAGTTTTTAAGAGTGCAAAAGATTTCACGAGGAATTAAAACTTAAATAGAAAAGAAGGGAAGCGGGCTTGGGCCGGGGTGTATGGGCCGAAAGGGGCAAGTTTGGGCCCTTATAAATCTCAAGACCTGCCCAAAAGCCCCATTTCCATCTAGATTTTCGGATTCTAGAGAGAGAAAGTGAGAGAGAGTCTAGAGAGAGAAAGTCCCGGTTTTCGGATTAGAGCTTCAAGGATCGTTAGCAAGAGTCTCGTGGGTGTTTAGCAACGAAAAGGAAGTGATTACAGGTAACCGATTCTCCTAGATCTGAGTTTTAGTTCATTTTTGGGTTTTTTGGGTTTTGGGTGAAAATGTTATGTTTAATCGGATGAAACTGAAGGATAAGCATAGATTTGAGTTCCTTAATGGAAAACGAACGTTTTGAATGCAAACAGGTTCGGGATCTTGAAGTGATCAGACCCGAATGCGAAAGTTAGGGTTTTTCGCCAAGAACAAGTCGTGCGCACTTGCTAAGTGCGCACCGAGCAGGTCTTGCGCACTTGCTAAGTGCGCAGGAAGAGGAACCTGCGCACTTGCTAAGTGCGCAGGAAGAGGAGCCTGCGCACTTGCTAAGTGCGCAGGAAGGGAAGCCTGCGCACTTGCTAAGTGCGCAGGAAGCAGTGTCTGCGCACTTGCTAAGTGCGCAGGCACCAAGACTGATTAAGTAAAGTCAGTATGTTAGAGTGGTTAAACCGTTTAGCGTCGAGTTAAGTCTGATAAGTGTCAAATTGTTATGATTGTTCAGATTTTGTGAGATCCTGTAGACCGTTGCAGCTTAGATACCAGGTGAGTTCTAATCCCCTTTTTGTCTTCTTTAGGGGTGGTGTGCATACTTAGTGTAAAGCGTTTATTATATTTTATATATTATAAACTGAAGTGAAAAGCTATGTTTAGTGTAAAGTTTAAAAGAGGCAAAAGTATGTTTTCAGTAAAGTAAGATATATCATTTGGCAAGCGTTTACTATATTTTCATATACATAAACAAAGGCATGATATATGTGCAAGTATGTTTTCAGTAAAGTAAGATATATCATTTGGCAAGCGTTTACTATATTTTATATACATAAACAAAGGCATGATATATATGATAAGCTATGTTTCAGAAAGTAAGATGTATTTTATGATAAGCTATGTTTCAGTAAAAGCAAAGATATATCATTTGGCAAGCGTTTACTATATTTTTATATACATAAACAAAGGCATGATATGAGTGTTAAGATATATTTCAGTAAAAGCAAAGGTATTTATGGTAAGCGTTTACTATATTTTTATATTCATGGTACAGTAGTGACAAGGAATTGACGGATAAGCGGTATTTTCGGTTCATGGACGTTAGCCATGGGGGCATTGACCAGGTACTCGTCGGTTCATGGTCGTTGACCATGGGGGCGGTACAGTAGTGACAAAGGAAATTGACGGTTAAGCGGTAGTGTCAGTTCATGGTGTAAGCCATGGGGGCATTGACCAGGTATTTGTCGGTTCATGGATGTAAGCCATGAGGCCAGTACAGTAAAGAGGAATTGACGGTTTATTATACGTTTTAAACTGTTTGAAAAACTAAAGTGTGTTAAGTTTAGCCTTAATGGCAGTATATATGTTTGAAAAGTAAAGTATGTAAAGTTTAGCCTTATGGGCAGTATATATATGTTTTAGTAAATCTTTTGTATAATTGATTTAAAGTAAACGTTAGAACTCACTCAGCGTTGCTGATTTTTAGTATGCACATCAGTTAAGTGTAGGTGGCTGTAGATGGAAGTGGATGCTTGGCTTGGCGAGAAGAGTTACCCGGAGATCAGCATCTGGCATCCTGTTTATGTTTTCTTTTGATTATGTTGATTAAGACAAGTTTCAGTTGTATTTGACAAGTTATGTTTAGACATGTTATGTTTTCCGCTGCGTATGTTGAAGTTTAAATCGTTTCCGCTGTGTTGATGAGTAAATCCAATAAGTGAGGCCTCCCGGGTTTGGGGCCTCACAAGTTGGTATCAGAGCCATAGTTTGAGAGATTTGGACATCCCCGATGTCCAGACTTAAACTGAGAATGGGACAAGTAGCGGATGCCAGTACGGGTAACTCAAGCCAAAGCATCAGAAGCGTATAGTAAGTAAAGTTTACCTTTAGAGTGTCAAGATAAGAATAGAGGCTTTAGTGGAACCATAAAAGCGAATAAATAGAACAACGAGAAGTGATGTAATGGTTAATTGCAGATGGCTAGTGTATATTAACTTCTTACCTTACTTATTGTGTTCTACATATTCCCTAGCATGATGAAATTAAATCTTTTGTTCTCTATCTTTCAGTTAGAAATGGCTAGACGTGGAGGAACTAGAGGGGGAGCAGGAGGAAGACGTGGTGGGCGTACAGGCCGCCACGGTGGAGCTAGCACAAACCAAGTGATTGAGGGGAGTGTTCACACTACCCATACTGAGACAGAGATTAGTCAGCACAATGCTGAACATGTGGAAGGAGATGACCCACCGTTTGAGTTTGAACCAGCCGTGCAAGCGGCTATTGGCCGTGAGTTTACCCGACTGCTGAAGGATACCTTACCGGCCATACTGGACGAAGCCTTGAGGAAGGCCAAGGAGAGCCCTAACACAACTGAAGAGCATGTGGTGCTTCCTACAATGGGAGGACCGAATCTGATAGAGAATGTTGCACCGCCTGCTCGCGGCTGCGACTACAAGGCGTTTCGGGGTTGTGATCCACCCGTGCTTACTGGGGAGAAGGAAGCATCAGATACCTTAGATTGGATTAACGGCATGGAGTCGACCATTCGTCTTAGTGAATGTCGACCGGAACAAGCAGTAATATTCGCTGCGAAGTCATTGAAAGGAGAAGCAGCGCACTGGTGGGAAACTGTGAAACAGGCTAAGGGGGACCAAGCGGTCGGATTGATGAGGTGGAGTGACATGAATGCGTTGGTAACTGAAAAGTTTTGTCCTAAGAATGAGGTCCACAAGGTGGAAAGGGAATTCTTGACTCTACAAGCCGGACTCATGACTCACCGGCAATATACTTCAAAGTACAACGAGTTGGCACGCCTGGTGCCTCATCTTGTAACGACTGAGGAAAGGAGAATTCACTACTATGTTCAAGGGCTGCCTCCAAAGATACGTACCTTTGTAAAAGCCAACACACCGAGTACCTTTGAGTCGGTGGTTGTTCTGAGCGGAGTTGTCTATGATGACATTGCCTCTGAAGTCATTGCTGAAGCACCCAAGAAACAAGCAGCTAAGCGCACTGCTGAGGAACTCCAGGGTCCTAACGATAGGAGGGCAAGGGTGGAAGCAGAGGGTCTATGCGGCAAATGTGGGAGGAGACATGGAGGTGAATGTAAGGCGGGTCAGGTGGGATGTTTCAGGTGTGGCAAGTTTGGACACCAATCACGGGACTGCCCAGAAAGGCCAAGATGCCACAATTGTGGGGGACAGGGACACGTGAGCCGAGATTGTAGGAAACCTAAGGAAACGGAAGCGGGGGGATCTGGAAAGGGAAAGGGTGCAGAGAAGGAACCCTACATGAACAGAGCCAAGGCGAGGGTCTACCAGATGACTCAGTAAGGTACGTTGCAAGCTCTTATTCGTGATATGGCAAGTTTATGTTATTATTTCCTTATTAAATTAGTTAGCCCCATTAGTCTAGATGCCTTAGAATTTGAGATAGCCCAAGGTCAAGCTCCCAGTGGTAGTTGATCACAATGGCCTTCATGACCAAGCTGCCTTGCATAGCTACGGTTTATGCCACCCATTCTGTGATTAGCTATCAGTTTAGCTTATGGCAGGTTTCGAGGACGAAACCTATTGTAAGGAGGGTAGACTTGTAACATCCTGAGTTTTTAAGAGTGCGAAAGATTTCACGAGGAATTAAAACTTAAATAGAAAAGAAGGGAAGCGGGCTTGGGCCGGGGTGTATGGGCCGAAAGGGGCAAGTTTGGGCCCTTATAAACCTCAAGACCTGCCCAAAAGCCTCATTTCCATCCAGATTTTCGGATTCTAGAGAGAGAAAGTGAGAGAGAGTCTAGAGAGAGAAAGTCCCTATTTTCGGATTAGAGCTTCAAGGATCGTTAGCAAGAGTCTCGTGGGTGTTTAGCAACGAAAAGGAAGTGATTACAGGTAACCGATTCTCCTAAATCTGAGTTTTAGTTCATTTTTGGGTTTTTCGGGTTTTGGGTGAAAAGGTTATGTTTAATCGGATGAAACTGAAGGATAAGCATAGATTTGAGTTCCTTAATGGAAAACGAACATTTTGAATGCAAACAGGTTCGGGATCTTGAAGTGATCAGACCCAAATACGAAAGTTAGGGTTTTTCGCCAAGAACAGGTCGTGCGCACTTGCTAAGTGCGCACCGAGCAGGACCTGCGCACTTGCTAAGTGCGCAGGAAGAGGAACCTGCGCACTTGCTAAGTGCGCATGAAGGGGAGCCTGCGCACTTGCTAAGTGCGCAGAAAGAGGAGCCTGCGCACTTGCTAAGTACGCAGGAAGGGAAGCCTGGGAAGCCTGCGCACTTGCTAAGTGCGCAGGAAGCAGTGTCTGCGCACTTAGCAAGTGCGCAAGCATCAGGACTGATTAAGTAAAGTCAGTATGTTAGAGTGGTTAAACCGTTTAGCGTCGAGTTAAGTCTGATAAGTGTCAAATTGTTATGATTGTTCAGATTGTGTGAGATCCTGTAGACCGTTGCAGCTTAGATACCAGGTGAGTTCTAATCCCCTTTTTGCCTTCTTTAGGGGTGGTGTGCATACTTAGTGTAAAGCGTTTATTATATTTTATATATTATAAACTGAAGTGAAAAGCTATGTTTAGTGTAAAGTTTAAAAGAGGCAAAAGTATGTTTTCAGTAAACTAAGATATATCATTTGGCAAGCGTTTACTATATTTTCATATACATAAACAAAGGCATGATATATGTGCAAGTATGTTTTTAGTAAAGTAAGATATATCATTTGGCAAGCGTTTACTATATTTTATATACATAAACAAAGGCATGATATATATGATAAGCTATGTTTCAGAAAGTAAGATGTATTTTATGATAAGCTATGTTTCAGTAAAAGCAAAGATATATCATTTGGCAAGCGTTTACTATATTTTTATATACATAAACAAAGGCATGATATGAGTGTTAAGATATATTTCAGTAAAAGCAAAGGTATTTATGGCAAGCGTTTACTATATTTTTATATACATAAACAAGGGCATAATACACGTTAAGTTATGAACAAGATGTACAGAAAGTTTTATGAACAGTAAAGTGAACAGTTTTCCTTCAGGAATATGTACCAGCTATAAAGGTCCTTGGGACAGATGTTACCTGTACAAGATGTCAGATATGGGTTCTACCCATTAGTAAGAACCTTTAGGTTCGTTAACTGTTGTACAACTGGGATGAGTGACGGCGGTTGCTCGGGAGGTCCACGCAACCTCCCCTTAGCGTTAAGCGGTATTGTCGGTTCATGGATGTATGTCACACCCCGCCAGGGCGGAAACGCGAGGCGCGACTTTCACTGGTTTCCAAAGCATATGATTACCGCAAACACATACATGTAATTGGATACATAACTGAATTTAAAATATTTACATTACAAAATATCAATTTGAGTTTACAAATGTTTAAGATTTCGCAAATATGACTCAAGACCATGAGTTATACAAGAGAAATCCTCCCAAAAGCCGTATCCACGTGCATGCATGTAACCTACATTGCTAACCTGATGACCACGTTCAATTTCCTGAAAACATACTTAAAACTGTCAACACGAGGTTGGTGAGTTCACAAGTTATTATAAAGAGTTATCATAAACCCAATGTTTAAATCTGATCTTTTTGCCGATCAAAACTCTTTGTTAAACCTGATCATTTTAACCTGATCAGTACTCTTTCGTTTAAACCTGATCATTTTAACCTGATCAGAATTCTTTTTGTTAAACCTGATCATTTTATCCTGATCAGAACTCTTTACTTTAAAACCTGATCACTTTACTCGGATCAGAACTCTTTTGATAAACCTGATCACTTTACCTTGATCAGAACTCTTTTGTGTAAAACCTGATCATTTTAACCTGATCAGAACCCTTTTGTGTAAAACCCGATCACTTTACCTTGATCAGAATTCTTTACTTTAAACCTGATCAGAACTCTTTTGTGTAAAACCTGATCATTTTAACCTGATCAGAACTCTTTTGATAAACCTGATCACTTTACCCTGATCAGAACTCTTTTGTGTAAAACCTGATCATTTTAACCTGATCAGAACTCTTTTGATAAACCTGATCACTTTACCCTGATCAGAACTCTTTTGTATGTATTACCAATGAATATGATTACTAATCCGATCTATCGACCCCATTTGTAAGCTTGCAAGGAATACAAAATAGTATGTAATGTACGAGACCGTAACCAAACCCCAACTTTCTGTGCCTCCCCTCGCCTTTCTGCGAGTAAGACAATATGCGGTCATTCGGCCATTTTGACCCCTGGTTAGCGCGACTAACCATGACCGGAGGCGTCACCCCCAATAGTACTATTCATATAATCCCGGGCTAAATCCATAGCTAATGGTTACTAATTTATTACGAGGACTTTAAACGCTTTATTGTTCCCTCAATACATACATACGGTCAGATCATTAGTTCCATTCATTTATACACAAAAGTCTTTTACAAGTATGTTTCCACCCCAAATCATTTCAAAAACTTAGAAAAAAGGGGGATTAGTGAAACTCACCTCGACAGTATGAATGCTAGCAAATATTTGAATGACGGCAGATTCGCCTATCCGTATCCTATTTACACAAGGATAACATACACGTTAAGACTACTTGTCTTAAACGCAATTTGTTCACTTGGCTTAGCCGATCTGATTACTTTTGTTTTAATTATCTTTTTAGTTTTTTCAACCTTGTTTTGTTATGAAAATAGTTCTGAGTTACAACCTTATGGGGCTAATAAACAGGTATCGAAACTTTCTTAGTTTCGATTGAACAGAACAGATGTCGAAACTTCCTAGTTTCGACTGAGTGAAATAGGTATCGAAACTACCTAGTTTCGATTGGCAAGAATAGTATCGAAACTACCTAGTTTCGATTGTACACAGGTATCGAAACTTCCTAGTTTCGATTGAGGAATAGATATCGAAACTCCTAGTTTCGATAGAACAACCGGTATCGAAACTCCTAGTTTCGATTGAATAACTGGTATCGAAACTCCTAGTTTCGATCAATAGGTATCGAAACTCCCAGTTTCGATTGACCAACAGGTATCGAAACTATAGTTTCGATATCTGCACTTTGATTTACAGAATTCACTCTGTATATTTTTATGTTCAAATCTTGAGTTTGACACAGTTTTCTTGTTATCTTACTTGCGTTTGAACGATTTGTATGTTTAGTTACGGTTTTAAAGCAAATAATATGG
Source organism: Smallanthus sonchifolius (assembly GCA_023525975.1). Lineage (NCBI taxonomy): Eukaryota > Viridiplantae > Streptophyta > Magnoliopsida > Asterales > Asteraceae > Smallanthus > Smallanthus sonchifolius. Next base: position 1,476,822 of record CM042045.1, on the reverse strand, counting down.
ATGGTATCGAGTTTTTACCTCAAACCGAGAATGGCGATCTTTAGAGAAAAACAGAGAAGTAGTCTTGAATCTTTTGCTAAGCTTTCTTCAAGAACACTTGAAATTCTCCTTATGACACCGAATTATGGTGATTTTCGCTTTAAAACTGGACTTCGATTTGAAAGGGAATTGGGAATTTGCCGTAAGAAAAGAGAAGGTTTGAAAGGAATGGTGAAGTTTCGACTAAAGAAGTATGGTTTTCATCTGAATCAAAGTGAATCAGGCAAGTGGGAGCATGGCTCCCCTGACTCTCGGCCAAGAAAGTCAAGAAGTGGGTTTGGGGTTAATGATAACAATTTTTAAATATTAATTTATTGTGGTATTAGTATCAATTAGAGTTTTAAGGGGTAATTTAATTCAGTTTCGATTCTTCACGGTATTATAATTTTTAACCATTTTATGGCTCGTTGAAGAAAATATTAGAATCTTGGCTCAACGTAAATTTTGTGTAATATATATATATATATTTTTCTGGTTATTTTATTTAACCATTTACGTTCGCATTAAGTCGGGTTATCCTGCTTACTTTTTCTAGTAACTCTTTACGGTTTACTAGACTTGGAACAAACTTCTTTGCTAGACTTCTTGACTTTACTTAGTCAAAATAAAATATCAGGAAATAATAATTATGAACGTGCGTTTATGAAATGTGGATATTGACCTGAAATGTTGGGTGTCACAATGTAAGCCATGGGGGCATTGACTAGGGTATTGTCGGTTCATGGATGTAAGCCATGGGGGCATTGACCAGGTACTCGTCGGTTCATGGACGTTAGCCATGGGGGCGGTACAGTAGTGACAAAGGAAATTGACGGTTAAGCGGTAGTGTCGGTTCATGGTGTAAGCCATGGGGGCATTGACCAGGTATTTGTCGGTTCATGGATGTAAGCCATAAGGGCAGTACAGTAAAGAGGAATTGACGGTTTATTATACGTTTTAAACTGTTTGAAAAACTAAAGTGTGTTAAGTTTAGCCTTAATGGCAGTATATATGTTTGAAAAGTAAAGTATGTAAAGTTTAGCCTTATGGGCAGTATATATATGTTTTAGTAAATCTTTTGTATAATTGATTTAAAGTAAACGTTAGAACTCACTCAGCGTTGCTGATTTTTAGTATGCACATCAGTTAAGTGTAGGTGACTGTAGATGGAAGTGGATGCTTGGCTTGGCGAGAAGAGTTACCCGGAGATCAGCATCTGGCATCCTGTTTATGTTTTCTTTTGATTATGTTGATTAAAACAAGTTTCAGTTGTATTTGACAAGTTATGTTTAGACATGTTATGTTTCCGCTGCGTGTGTTGAAGTTTAAATCGTTTCCGCTGTGTTGATGAGTAAATCCAATAAGTGAGGCCTCCCGGGTTTGGGGCCTTACAGGGTGGGGTGTGTGGCGGTGTGCTGGGGGATGTGGGTGGGGTTGGGGTGGGGTGGGGTAGGTGGCGGCAACATGCGGTGGCGTATGGCGGGTGGGTGGGTGGGGGAGGTGGCGGCGACAGGCGTTGGCGACGTGGCGGGTGGGGCGGTGCAGCTCGGTGGTCAGGGGGCGGTGCAGCTCGGTGGTCAGGTGGCGGCTGCAGGCGGTGGCAGGTGGTTGGCGGCGAATGCGGTGGTGGAGTAGTTGACGGCGGTCCGTGGCGGCGGTCGTGGGTCTGGGGCGGCGGTAGAGGGTGGTAGTCACTGGTAGGGGTTGACTGCGGCGGTTGGAGTTCGGCAGCGATCAAGGGTGTTGGGGGCAGTGGCGACAACGGCGGTCGTGGGCGGGGGCGGTGGTTTGGGGTCGACGGCGACGGTGAGTGGTGGAAGATTCCATTTCTTTTTTATGAATTCCTTCACAATTTGAAAGGAATTTGAAATCCTTTGTTTGTAGGAATTTGAAGGAATTTATTCCAATTCCAATTCTAATTCCAATTCCCTTTTATACCAAACACGTTAAAAATGGAATTCGGATTCCAATTCCAACATATTATGCAAAACAAACACAATAAAGAATGGAATCTCAATTCCAATTCCATCCAATTCCACTTAATTCCATCAAACCAAGCGTACCCTAAGTATTACCCATAATTGCAAATGACGTACCATTAAACAGATCCACTCTAAACACGGCACGAATAAATATATAGATCGTTTTAAGGTTTAACAGTTCAACCGGCCAACCTGAAACTCGTCAACCCGTTAACCCGACACACCCTTAGATAGAAACCTTAGTTTTATAGTTACAGGTTAACCCATTAATTAAACATATATAATATTTATTTATTTTTCATACCTTTTGAAACGATTATTAGTATAGATTTTGTATGTCATCACATCGTCTTTTCTCCTTTTCCAGTCTGTTGTTATTTCATTCTTTCAACGCCATTATTTCTTTATAGTCACAGATTTTTTTGCTTTTACAATGATAAGTAATTTTCAGTGTGAAATTAAAGTCAGTCAGAAGTAATAGTACTAAATCTCCACACACGCACGCACGAATATGGTCAAGATCAAAGAAAGACAGCGACAAATATAAGTACTTTGTGTTGTTATAAATGACATGCAGACTTTGTCCGGAGACAGTCATGAACAATTTATTTTAATTAACTAATGAATAGTGTAATATTCACCAAACATATAATTTGTAATAATTATTGAAAATAAAACTAATGTTTGTTTTATTTTTAACAAGTAGGTGATTTACATGTATAATATCATTTTTCTCTTCCTTAACTTCAATCTTTTTTTCTTTTACTAGCTTAACACATACACAATTAGTGAAGTTTTATATTTTATATGCATTATATATGTAACATATAATACATTAAAAATTCAAATTTATTTTAGAAATATAGATACCAATATTATGATGTCAAAAAATTAAGTTGAATTTAAGACTCAAGTTTATATATTATTATGATTTATATACGTCACATAAATTTACATAAAAAGCTTGGACTTATAGTAAATGAATCATTATTTCATAAAGTTAAAATAGTTTGTTCCTTTTACCTATTTTATACTTTTTAATTATGAAAGTGTAACACCCTTAATTTCATACACCGATTATATAAAACATTAAACAAGCGGAAGCATTTATCCGAAGATTTTTTTTTTACAAGTTCGCGTGTTGTGAACTTCTGGGGCCCTCCCTTCGCGTGTCGCGTGGGAGTCCCAATTCACCTGTCCGGGAAAATTGTTCTTCGCGTGACGCGAAGAATCCCCCTTTGTTCTTCACGTGGCGCAAAGACACCCAGTAAATAGAAAGTTTGTTTTTTTCTCCCAGATTCAACACTTAACCATTTTCCCATCATTTACTATTTCCAACTTGACACAAAATCTCCCAACACTTGGATTTTTGTTTAAAAACTTTCATACATCATTTTAAACATCAAAACTACATAGTTTCATGTATCATAACATCCATTTAAGGATTTATATTTACACCCCAAAAATCATCATTTACACATATGAGAACCCGCCAACGCCTTGTACTTGACTTTGACTACATCGGAGTTTTTCCTACATAACCACATAAACATTTCACCATTAGTAATGAAGATAACACATATCAACAAGTAAACTCTACTTGTTTACACTCATTTGACCCGTTTCCACCCAATTAGTCATTAGACTTCATATCACTTGCATAACACATACAAGTTTCATTCATTTCATATATCATTCATAAATACACATTTCCATTTCCATTATGGCACATAGGCCATAACTTTATCACCTCATTTTCATTATGATTCATAGATCATAACTTCTTAACCAATTTCCATTATGGTATTTGAACCATAACCTCATTTCCATTATGGTATTTAAACAATAACCTTATTACCACATTTCCATTATGATACTTAGATCATAACCTCATATCCCATTTCCATTATGATACTTAGATCATAACCTCATACACACATTTCCATTATAGTAATACAACTATAACTACATTCATTCACATTCATAACACTTAACACATTATGCATACAACATTGCATATAACACCATTTATCATCAATACTAAGTAAGTGCAAAAGCACTTACCTTTCGGGTTTGAAGATCCCGCTCCCCCCTCACAATTGATAATTTGATTACCTAAACATATACACCTAGTTTAGTAATCTATCATACATCAAAATCACAATTTAATTGAGTTCACAACCCAATCTTTCATTTCCAACCCAAACTGACCCGTTTGGGTTATTCTCATATCCAAACACCCTCTTTCCATCCAAACTCATCTACTTGTGTTTCATTACCATCCCCTTAACACTAATTTTTCATTCAATCTTTATCATTAGGTTAATTTGGTGATCATACAAGTGTTTAACACCATATAAACACTTAAACATCATTAATTCATCATTCTATCATCATAATCCAAAAACCCCTAATTTTCTCCATATGAACCCTAACTTCTCATAATCAAAATCAAAGGGTTCTAGGATGTTATTCATCATTCTTTACCTTTAGTTTAGCTAGATTATCAACAATCTAACACTAATTATCAACATGCATTCATAATTTCGGGATTTCTACAGAACCCATCTATGAACCCAACAATGGTGAACTAACAAGGATGATAATCACTTACTTGATGTTAGGAAGGTGATGTGTGAGCCAAAACCTTCACAAAACAAGCTTCAAATACACGAATTTGACTTCAACACTCTTTTCTCCTTTTTCTCTTCAAAGCATCGACCTCTTCACACAAATGAGGCTCAATTTTGACTTCTCCAAGTCAATATGGCAGATTTTGTCACATTGACACAATTAGCCCCTCAACTTTCATTTCACCAATTTCATTCCAAAATTAGTTAAAAACTAATATAACCCCAACACTAACTTGAAACCCACTTGTTTCAACTTATTTCTAAAATATTATTTTCGCCATAATATTATTTAGAATATTTATTTATTTAAAAACGAACCCGAATTTTAGTTCGTTAAAGAAAGGGTATGATAAAATATTAGATAGTATTAGTAAAATAGTTTACTTCATTTATTAATATATAAATTTTGTACAGACAGTGTGTTAATAGTTTAATATATAAACATATACGTATCACTATTATATTTTATTTTAAGTTAATCACGTATAATTTTAAAATTATATAACATTAACCATCCATTATATCTGATTTTTTTTCTTCAACCTCCAATAATAAGTAATTGTATGTGAAAGCTTGATTATTTTGTAATCTTGACACATTTCATACAGAAAGTACATATATTCTTTACAGTTTTTTTTCAAAATTAAGAACTAGGGAATATAATTTAAAATCAAAATGTGTGTTGAATTTTTCCCAATATAAGTGTAATAACTATATGTGCATACTGGCTTTGGTCCAGTGGTAAGGCAATGAAGGATTGAACCAAGCAACGCAAGTTCAAACCTGAGCCAACCTGGGTTTTAGTTCGGAGTGCGTTACACTAGCGAGTCTTGGCCTGTGTAGCGGCGCAACTGCTGTCAAGTGGCAGCATGCTCAATGGTTTCCCGGGGAACGCCTAACCCCTCGCTCTGAACCCGCGGGCCCGGTTCAGACAACGTAGTGGTCATGTATTGAGGGGTGATGGGATTCCGACTTGTCGGAGATGCGACTGCCACTCAAAAATGAAAGTCGCCATTCAAAAAAAAAGTTATGTAAAAGCGTTTCTCCACTTCTGCAAAATACATGTGCATTTGTGTTAAGTTGGTCACTTCTATAAATGAATAATAAATATTATATTTACAAGTCGGAGAGGAAAAAATCTTGTTTATCACATGCATTATTTAAGCCAAAGATAAATATGGCAATAAAAAAGCTATAATCAAATTGATGTTTGATTTTACAAAATTGTACACATGGACCAAGTGTACATTCAATTGTTAGCGTCAAGGTTAGGTGACTCTAAGAATATCCAGCTGTGGCTTGTGGACTATACAGTGAACACCGCGTTATAGTTCAGCAAAAAACCGAATTTTATCAAATCGAAACCTAATTAACCGAAAAATCGCACCAAAATAGCCAACTCAAACTAAAAACTGACGGTAGGGCTGTAAACGAACCGAACCGAACCGAATGAAGCCTTGTTCGTATTCGTTTGTTAAGCATTTAACTTGTTCATGAACGGTTCACGAACACTAACCGAACAAAATTTCATGTTCGTGTTCGTTCATTAATGAAATGGATTTGTTCATGAACGGTTCACGAACGTAACCGAACGAAGGCTAGTTTGAGACTTTTTATGTCAATCCTAATGTCTTCCAAAATGAACATTTAATAATATCATTTTAATATCAAGTTTTTTGTACTTGTATCGAATTTACTTTACTTAGTTAGTTTTAAGGTAAAACATAAAATAAAAATTAAAGAATATAAAAAGTTTAAATAAAATAGAAATATACAAAAAAATTTAATGAAAAACATAAAAAATGGCACATGAACGAACACGAACATAAACGATCGAACGTTTACGAACATGTTACTGAACGTTCACGAACACAATTGAACAAACGAGACCTATGTTCATGTTCGTTTATTTAGTTAGTCGGACGTAGTTCCTTGTTCATGTTCGTTCATTTATTAAACGAATGAACGTAAACAAACTTCCAGTCGAATGGTTCATGTACTATTCGCTGAACGTCCGGTTCGTTTATAGCCCTAACTGACGGTTTAGTTTTGTATTTTATAAAAATAAAAAATTACAGTTCGGTTTCGGTTTTGTATTTCTTTAAAACAAAAAAACCAAACCTAACCGAACATAATGCATATATTGTGTGCATGCATATATCCATTACGCATATTTGCATTACTAGTCGGTTAAGATTGATATATGTGTAATAAATTTCTGGATTCTAATTTTTATTGTTGAAATATTTTATAAGAAAGTAATAAATTATGTAAACGTAAAAAGTTTAGGCCCCAATGTGTAATTATCAATTAATAATTAGTTAACAAAAAAATTTATTCCAAAAAATTCAAGTCTAATTGGTAAAACCGAACTGAACCTATTGTAAAAACCAAAAACTAAAAAACCGAAACCAAACGGTTTTCAAAAATTCAAAAACCGAACTTTCAGTTTTGGGATAGGTTTTACCGTAAAACCGAACCAATCCGATCAATGCACACCCCTACACCGCTCCCTCTTGTGGTCCACGACTGGGCATCAACATCGTCACCATAGCAACGACACTCTCCCCCTTCATTTTCTTTTTAACCGACCAATATTATTGTTTTTTATTTAATTATTTTATTATCTAGTAAAATATAATCTTATTATCAATATTTAAAAAATAAAAATCTGGCGATGATGTGTCGATGGACGTCCTTAGGCGCACCTGATAGTGGTGCGGTAGGAGTGGAGAATGATGTGACGTTGAAGTGACAGTGGACGCCCACCTTGCGCGTCTGATACTCCAATCGGTCCTAACAAATGCTAACGAAACATTTGATAATACATCAAATAGTTCCACGCCCTCCTGGCGTGCCTAATCGTCTAATGGGTTCTATTTGCGTACCAGACAGTGGATAACACCATTAATCGCTAAACTTTTATCAACTTTATGGAGATACATACCATATTACTATCATGATATCGTCTCATATTTCATTGGAGCTTATTTCATAGGTACGTATTTTATTGTCACCTTATCCATCATCTTTATTTATCGTGTCATATAATTTGTGTTGTATATTTTTATTTCAATGACGCCTCAAAAGTGAATATCAGGTATTGGACTGCTGATTTGGTCTATTGGGCTCGGCCCAAGTTGTAAAGATGGGTCTACTAAAACTATGAACTTTTGGGTTATCTGATGGGCCTAGGCCCTGGTGTCTGATTTGTGTTCAAGACCTTCTTTAGTTCTTTATCTAGCTTTTGTAAGCAATGTAATAGCACCGAGCCTTTTTCTTTGATATCTACTGTCGAATCATTTCTTTAAAGGCGGAATCAGAAAAAGTTGTTAAACACGAGAAAGCTTGTTTAGAGACCCAACACGTGTTTATCCTTTTTGCTTTTGATACTTTTGGTTTCCTAGCACCGGAGGCAGTGGAATTCCTAAACAGGGTTCAACGAGTCGTGCATAATAATATTTCGGCCCCTAAGACCCAAAGCTTTGTTTTTAGTAGGATCGGTTTTGCTATTCAAAATGGGGTTGCAGCGCAACTTGTTGCCCGTTTACCTGTCACTTTATTGTAATCGTCATTCTTTTCAATTTTAGTAAATTTTGAGTTCAAAAAAATAAATTAGTTAAGTAAAAAAAAAATCATCTCCAAACTTCACACGCCCCATTGTCTTTTCATCGAGCTTGCTAAAATAACTATGTGCCCCGTCATGTGTTCACAGTTGTCTTGGGTATACACACCAGGAAAAACTTTTTTCTCGATATCAACATCATAGAGCTAGTATCGGTATATAAAGATACTTTACATGCCGGTGATTCATTCACATATTATGTTAGATTCTCGTGTATTACACGAATTGAATAAATGTAATGTTATGTACTAAGTGATGAAAATTTATGTCTTTTACACCAGTATAATCTGTTAATACATACGCGCTTCAAAATATGTTTTTAAAAATCTATTTTGACGTGACAGCTATACATTCTTTTAAGTTAATTTTTTAAACATTTTTTTCTAGTCGGGTATTATTTTTTTATATAATTAATAAATGTTAGTTCATATTAAATTCATTTAGTTAATGTATAATAATTATTATCTATAATCAAATAATTAATATCCATAATCTATATCTATACTATATAATAAATAAAGGTTTTGAAGAGACACTTGTCACTCTCATATGCATCATCATCTTTTTTTCCCGCCTCTCTCTCCTATTAATTATACAATTTTTCTTTGATTATTTTTTATAACTTTTTTTCTTCCTCCCCCTCTTATTAAATAATAATGATTTCTATAATTATTTTTATAAAACGTTTAAAAAAAGGTTTGTTCATAAAACATTTTTAGAAAATTAAACATTTCTTTTATTCTTTTTATAAAACATTTTAAAAAAATAATTGTATGACATTTCTAATTTTGTATTAAAAAAATGTAATATGTCATAAATATGTAAATTTTTAATACTAAGTATATAACATTGTATTTATTCAACCCGTGTAATACACGGGGTTTCAAACCTAGTTAGATTAATATTTAATAGGACAGAGAGGCGAGAAAAATATGATGAGAATGAATATGAAGGCGACACGTGGCACTATAAAATATTTATTTATTATATAGTATAGATATAGATTTTGTGGCGATGATCCACTACACACACGTGTGTATGTGTGTGTTTTCAATTTTCACATCTTATCGACGGAACTTGCTTTAATTTTGTACAATTGGTCCCTTATGTTATTATAATCAAACTTTTGCACCTTGAACTTTTATCATTAACTTCTTGCTTCCATTTTCTATGAGATTGAGTGTAGTTGTCAAACGATGTCGTTTTAGAATGTGAAACGAAAAAAAAACATAAAGTTGAGTTCTTGAATGTTTGTTTGTTGTTAACTAAGAAGTTCGTGATTCAGCAGAAACATGTATATTAAAAAATAAAAAGAAGGTTTAACTACAGTACTATTATGTTTAATTATATAAAAGGTGTCCCATTTAACCAAAAGATAAATGTGTAATTTGCTCAAAAAGATATCAGCATGTGTTTTACATCAATGGTTATACAGTCATGAAAATAGGTGCCGAATGCGTCATTTCTTTGGCATGTGTAAAATAGTAGGAGCTTTTATTAACATAATAATAATGATTATTATTGTTATAACAATAATAAAGCCTAAATAAATAAGAGCTTCAAACATATTAATTATAATAATATAAATAATAATAATAGTAGTAACAATAACAATTAATAGTATGAAAGTACATAACAAAAACAATGATATAATAATTAAAATAATAGTAATAAAAAAAATCATAGAAACCCTTGAAAAACCTACAATAAAAAACAAGGGAAAAACATAAGGCGAGGGTCAAACACCCGACCTACCGTGTGGGAGATATAGCCATTAACCAGCTAAGTTAATGGGTTAATGTTGTTATGTTAAGAGCCACGTCTAACCAGTTGAACTTAAAAATTGTTTGAACGAAGACACTTTATTTAGAGTAATATGTATCCTGATGTTTTGATATATATTTTTTTAAAGTGGTTTTATGATATTAAAAGTAGATGAATCAGGTAACATTTATAAATGAACATGTAAGATTTTTTAAATTTTGTTTAAAGTTTTAACTTTATATAAAAATTATTTGAAAAATATAAATAATATGACATTTTCAAGAAAATAAAGAGGTTGTAGAATGGAATAATTGAAAGTCTATCACAATAAGTTTAACAAACAAAGATAAGTTTATTTTATTCATTGATAATTAAACTTTTACATTTATCCTAAACAGGGAAAATAATATATCACATTACCATAGCAATCAAATAATTCGGTTTATAAGTGCCATTCCCACCCATCAATATTATCTTGGTGGGTTGGTTCATGTTACATCACTTTTATAATTATGTGGAACTCAAAACTCGCCCATTTTGAGACATCCACAAGTTTAACTTTCTTTCTTGTGGCAGGCCATACCATACCATACCACACCACATGATTCTTTATCCAATCTCTCAAACCCATGAATTCTTCACCCCCTGGTAAGTTCTTCCCTCTTTCAATTCTTTAAAAAGTTCTTAACTTTGTTCTAGAATTTGGGGGTTTCAGAAAACCCACTTCAATTCTCGTCAATAATCTTGAATTCTTGAAAAAATTCATAACTTTATTATAGAATTTGGGGGTTTTCTTGGATTCTTGAAGTGTGTTGGATAAACAGAACATCAAATTAACCAAAATTGCATCTGGGTCTTCATGGATACCTTGTTAAGAACTCATAACTCGCTCGAATTTCTGCACCCAATTCATAGATTTGCAGGAAATGTGACCACTTTGAGTCAATCCAAGTCTCAATTTCACGACTTAAGATTTGGCCCCAAGAAATCCCAATTCAAATTAGGGCAAAAAGATTGTGTTAAAGCTAGTAGTAGTGCTTTGTTAGAGCTTGTTCCAGAAATCAAGAAAGAAAGTCTTGATTTTGAGCTTCCTATGTATGATCCCTCAAGAGGGCTTGTGGTGGATCTTGTGGTGGTTGGTGGTGGTCCTTCCGGGTTAGCCGTGGCTCAACAAGTGTCCGAGGCTGGGCTCTCCGTTTGCTCGATTGATCCTTCGCCTAAACTAATTTGGCCTAATAATTATGGTGTTTGGGTAGATGAATTTGAGGCTATGGACTTACTAGATTGCTTAGACACCACTTGGTCAAGTGCGGTTGTTTACATCGACGAAAAGTCAACCAAGAGTCTCAATAGACCGTATGCGAGGGTCAATAGGAAACAGCTTAAAACAAAGATGTTACAAAAGTGTATAGCAAATGGGGTTAAGTTTCATCAAGCAAAAGTGGTTAAAGTGATCCACGAAGAATTGAAATCGTTGTTGATTTGCAACGATGGAGTCACGATTCAAGCGAATTTGGTGCTTGATGCGACGGGCTTTTCAAGATCTTTAGTTCAATATGATAAACCGTATAACCCTGGATACCAAGTGGCTTATGGCATCCTAGCCGAAGTCGAAGAACACCCTTTTGATGTGGATAAAATGTTGTTTATGGATTGGAGAGATTCACATCTTGACAAGAATCTTGAAATAAAAGAGAGAAATTCAAGAATCCCAACTTTCCTCTATGCGATGCCCTTTTCGTCCACTAGAATCTTTCTTGAAGAAACTTCACTCGTGGCTCGCCCGGGGTTAAAGATGGAAGACATTCAAGAAAGAATGGTGTGCCGGTTGAAACACTTGGGGATAAAAGTTAAAAGCATTGAAGAAGACGAACGTTGTGTTATCCCAATGGGCGGGCCTCTACCCGTGCTACCTCAAAGGGTTCTTGGAATAGGAGGCACCGCGGGGATGGTGCATCCGTCCACCGGATATATGGTGGCAAGAACACTAGCCGCGGCCCCCGTTGTTGCCAAATCGATCATTCGTTATCTTGGCAACGAGAAAATGGTGGCCGGAGATGATTTATCAGCCGGAATTTGGCAGGATTTGTGGCCAATTGAAAGGAGGAGACAAAGGGAGTTCTTTTGTTTTGGTATGGATATCTTGTTAAAGCTTGATTTGGAAGGAACTAGAAGGTTCTTTGATGCGTTTTTCGACTTGGAACCTCGTTATTGGCATGGGTTTTTGTCGTCAAGGTTGTTTCTACCGGAGTTGGTGACGTTTGGGCTCTCTCTTTTTGCTCATGCTTCTAATACTTGTAGGGTTGAAATTATGGCGAAAGGAACTCTCCCCTTGGCAACTATGATCGGCAATTTAGTTCAAGATCGGGAATGAATGTTAAGATTTATAGTTTTATACTTGTAAGCTTTTGGTTTTTATTGTTTGGATGTTATGATTATTGTATGTTTATTCTTACAATATCTTGAATTGTGCCTACTTTAGTACTTTCAAAACAATTCTAACAACTCATCACAATAACTTTTCCTTAAATTTCTGCTTGAATTCATGGTTGGTGGTTCGGTTTTGAAACACATATGAATCATATGGTAATCTATCAAGTATATAACTTCAAAAGTACATCGAAAGAACAAAGTATCGCGAACAATATCGTGAGAATAATCTGCTCCTCTAGAAGACGAGATCTGCATGTGAATAAGCTTCAATCCAATCAATTGGCGACTTGCAAGACCTGAATTCTGATTAGAATCTGATCAATGCTATTTCGTATTAGAGAAATTTAACTTGCTCAAATTATCATAGTTTATATGAGTAAAAAGTGAATGAATGTATTTTAAGCATTCATATATGTGTGACCTTATATGTCTTTTCTCAATTGGGTGACACCTATTAGATCATAACCGAATTATGTTTGAGGCTATCATGTTTTCTATTGGTTAACACATCTCTACATGGATCATTACAAACATCACTTGCATCGCGTGCCCTTTTCTTACTACGGAACCTGACTGACATGTTGTCAAAGAATGTCATATAAGTATGAAAGGGCCAAGTTACTTTGACCCAGTTACTAGTTAGTACTATGCCTCTTCAAACATAAAACTAAACAAACCCTAAACCATCCCACATTTCAATTACAAAATAACTTTTGCCGAAGATGAGAAGCTACAAAAACTAGAAATTTCCTCAAATCAATACCATCAGCATTGATGATGAAACCCTTGGTTCATGGACACCTAAACATTGGTCAAATATTCAAAATCCTAACCATAAACATATAAAGTAAATAAAATAATCATCTCACACCTTAAGGAGCTTTTTAAATATGGGAATTTTAAGATAAAGTGTCAAGCATTTTGCTTTTAGACTATTCATAGTGGGCTACCGCTTTTTATGCACCCATCATCATGTCGGAGCCACATCAATCAAATCCTTCACGCCCCCACCCCTCTGCTCCTTTAGGTGTTAGCCGGGTAACGCCCCGCCCTTGACGCCCCTTTGGGCGTTAGCCGGGAAACCAGTGGCGGACCCTGATATATTTATTATGGGTGTCGAAAAATTTTCGGTGTTCAGACGCTTATTAAAAGAGATTTTCTTTGTCGGTTCGGGTCATTGAAACTTTTTTTTTTGCCAAAAGTCAGGTCACCAAATTTTTTCGATGTTTGTATGTCTATAATCTAATATTCTAATAAATAATATAGCAAATAATAAAGTCAAATTTAGAGTAAAAGTTCAAAAAATGCTTAATTTGTTAGAGAAAAAGTTCAACAAATAGCTAAATTAGGGTTATTTGATCTTTTGGTACAAGATTCGGGAGAGTGGAGAGGCAACCTCTAACACACAACCTGATTCACGCAAACGGTAGTGCCATGTGATTTTTAATTAGGTTTGGAGAGAGGGGGGGGGGGCACTTCTTATAGTCGCTTGTTTTCGTTTCACTTAATCACGTTCGATAAAGATAGGAAATGTATGAATAGACCGGTTAATTGTTTAGAAGGGATTAGTTGGCTTAGGGTAAACGGTTATTTGGTTAAATGGTTAGTGGCCTACTGGGGTTAATTGTTTATAAAGCTTATTAATGGGTATGCCCAATTAACCAATTAAGTTATAATAAGTTTATATTTATTAATTAGTTTATAATAATTAATACATTTATATTTGTAAAATTTAAAGTTTTATATTAATTTTTTTGGGTGTCGTTTTGGTCAAATAAATTTCGTTGCTCGAGATTAGATCGTACATATAACAAACAATTTTTTTTTCATCCCCATCCCCACGATATAGGTACGCCAATGCGGGCAACGCCCCACCCTTCACGCCCTTTAACGCCCCCTTTAGCACGGTGTTTAACCTTTGGGCGTGAATCAGCTACACTTAGTCTTAGAAGAGTAGATGGAGCTTTGGCGCATCCCAAGTTAAATACGTTTTAATATAATTAACATTTAACTTTTGAACTCAATCCAACCCACTTGAACTAAATATAACATATTGTTTAAATGCTTTTAAAGATAGATAAAAATGTCATATTTCAACCGTTGTTGTAGCTTGGCTTTTGTGTATGTGGATTAAAATATCACAAAACTTTTAAAATCTAAACAATAATGAATTATTTTATAAGAAAAATAGTCACATTCAAAAGAAAAATTACATAAAAACAACACACTTTAAGCACATTTTATAGATTATTCAGTTGTTCAAAAAGTTATTTAGACATTACAAATGACTCTTTATTTATAAGCTATTCTAGTAATTGAAGCATTAAGTTCGGTCAAAATCAAAATAGTTGACATATTAGATAAAGAAATAATTAAAATACAAAACGGGCATGGCGGGAGACATAGACCCGGGATGTGATAGGGTCTAAACTACGAAACCCTTTGTACTTGGGGCTATAGCCAATAAAAATGCATGGGATGCTCCTTGGTGAGAGTTTATGTTCCACATAATCACGTAAGCAAGGGAACACATGACACCCAAAGGTTCGAAAAGTGTTGTAATTTGGAACCTGTGAGTATAAGAGTTCAAACGGAGATTTGCCATTAAGTAATGGTGTTGGCACCCTATTAATTATGTAAACTGCGGAGGAGAAGGCATCGGCCCAAAAAGAGGAGGGCAATCGGGCATTAAATAACATTGACAAGCCGGTTTCAACTATATGTCGGTGTTTTCTTTCTGCCCTGGCATTTTGTTGTGGCGTATAAGGACATGACAGTCTGTGAAGAGTCCCATTTGTCTCAAATAAAGTTCGAACCCGATGATTAACAAACTCCGTTCCCCCATCACTTTGAAAGATTTTTATTTTTCTTGAGAATTGAGTTTGTACAAATGTAACAAATACCTCCAAAGCATTATAAACCTCGGATTTTAGTTTTAGAGGATATAACCATGAAAACCGAGAGTAGTCATCAATGAACACCACGTAGTAACGATACTGGTCTTTAGTGAGAATCGGGGAGGGTCCCCAGACATCACAATGAACGAGATCAAGCGGGTGTGATGCGCGTTTTGTGTTAAGAGCAAATGGTAATTTGTGGCTTTTGGCCATTTCACAAGATGAACATATACCCGGTTTTGGTAATAAAGCATTCAAAGATAAATAACCCAATTTCTTTAAGTAGACAATAGTATCAAAGGAAATATGTCCCAAACGGGAATGCCAAATCTCAAACGAGGTTTTTGGAGTATTATTAGCAGAAAGTAAAGCATGATGTTCCGGGTGCAAAACGTAGAGTCCACTTTCACATGTTCCCCGGGCCAGTTCCTGTTTTGTTGTCCGATCCTGAATAAAAAAATTTGGATATGAGAGCAAGACATCCACATTATTATCATGGGTTAATTTGCTTATGGATAATAGGTTTTTGGTGAGGTTCGGAATAACCAAGATGTCCTTTAATAAGAGATTATGGGTAATGGAGGATTGACCCGTATAAGAGATAGGTAGTGAATGACCATTTCCAAATGTGACAAAGGCGTTACCTGCCGATGGAGACGGGTTTGAGACATTTTCAGTGGATGCCGTCATGTGATCCGTGGCACCCGAGTCAACATACCAATCGGGCCCGGAAGTAGCAACATGACAATGAGCGGCAAACGCCTTGGCTAAGTCATCACTATTCTGGGAAGTTTGAGATGCAAAAGATGAGAGCTTTGGACAGGCATTAGCAAAGTGACCATTTGTCCTACAAAGTTGACAGTGGGGTGAGCGTTGTAACATCCATGATTTTCTAACACTATTTTGATTTATTTTAGACAAAAAAAAATGACACTCCTTTTGAATCCTGTACCGGTCCCACACAATGTGACACATTTATTACTATTTCAATTCGAAATTTAAACTCCGCAATTACGTATAATTTCCAATTTATATGTATAGCACATGTACGTTTATTTATATAGACTTATATATATACTTCGTTATGGAAGTTAAATCAAAACATAAAAACTATGAGTTTTAAATCATGTAGTTACATCTTTTAGATTTATATATATATATATATATGTGTGTGTGTGTGTGTATATATATGTATTTATAAATAAATATGTATATATCTGATAAAACATTATACAGTTTGTAAATTTCTTTTAAGGAAATGTATCCCTTTATTTTATAAACTAATTATAACTAAATAATTAGATCTTTATAAACTTTATAAAAATAATTTTATAAATAACTAAAACGGATTTTTAAATGGAGTCTTGAACCCTCCACTTGTAATCTTGAACCCTTTTTTAATGTTTGGACCCCCACTTTTGAACCCTATCATTTACACACGAACCTTTCCCCATTAACTTGAACCTTTCAAAGAAATTGAAACTTTAAACCATCCCCTTTGACTTCTGAAAGTCAACATGGACGATTTCCCCTTTCAATTCATCGTTAAAATCGAAATCAAGGACTTGCCTCGTATGACTAATTGATCCTCAACCTAATTATCGGATCAATTTAACGGATTTCACGGCAGGAATCTTTTACACACCCGTTTGACTATCAAGAGTCAACCTAATCAAATTCGTTTTTCAAATTAATGAAATTAACGCGTTTAATGACCGCAAATCACGCTCAGTCGTTACTCGAACGATTTCAACCTCGAATCACGACTCAATTTTCCAGAAATCAAGTAAATTAACTCGTTAATCATTCTCGCATCCGTCTTCTGTCAATCGCGGGTCAATCGGACATTTTGAATGAAATTGGATTATAAAAACCACTCCCAGACTTTCGCAAACGCCATTAGAAACTCTCTGAACCTTAATCGCGTCTGCATTCCACGTCTGGATCCCAATCAAGCACCAAGATCAGAGGATGTTTCGTCTCTGTCGTTCTCATTCGATACACAATCATTGCAGGTAATTCTTATACCTATGCATTCGTTTTGACCACATGATCGAAAGCCCCATGGTCGGAGCTTCGATCACTGGCTTATCGACTCAATTCCAGGGCTAGGGTTTTCGGGATACATATTGGGGATGAAGGGACTGATGGCTTAAGTGATTTCTAATTTAAAACTCGGGTTTTGTCAAAGCAATTGCCCAGGTCCCTTGGTTAATCTGTTTCACTCATACGCGGCTGGTCGCGGGTTCGAAACCCGTACCCGACATGCTTTTTGCATTCCTTTGTTCCCTGCTACCCAGCCCCTGGTTGCAGTAGCATAAAACCATTACGGACCAGACTAGTATCAGTAATCCATCCCTTGCCCAGTGGTTAGAGTTGGATGCATTCACCGGGCAGACCCGGGTTCGACCCGGGCAAGCCCCACCTTTTTAAAAAAAAAACCATTATTACCACTCCATTTATTTCATAAAAATCATTTTATAAAAGTTTACACCATTCAGAACTATTTAGTACATAAATAAATGGTTCTAAAAGTAAAATAATTATCTTGGCAATTTAAATTGTTTTAAACCTTCATTTTCAAAGTAAAAGTAACTAAAAATTCATTGTTACAAACGAAGCATATCTTTTATATAATCATTTTATGAAATTGTGTTTAGATGATATAATTTCATTAAACATTAATTACCAAAACCATTTTTTTTATTTTCAAATAAATCTTTTTACGTTAAAATCTATTTAGAGTTTAAAGTTGTATTTACACAAAAAAATATAATCTTTCTAAGTATATATTAGCACATATATTCACAATTCCTTTGAGAGACACTTTAATTAATTTTAAATAAACAAATTTATTTATTTAAATTAATTATCTTTTACATTAATAATCCAATTAGGGTTTAAACTATATTTTACTTAGATTAAACCCTAAGTCGATTGTTATTTTAATAAAACCATAATATACTTTGAACTTACATTTTGTATTCAAATTCAAACACCAACTTACGTGCATCCATTTCATGAAATGTCACAAATACGTTTGTACAAATTCCCACACTCAAATCTCGTCGAACCTTAGACTTTGCCTTAGACTTTTTGTGCACATAATTGATTAGATACATATAATTCAATTTTAGGTTGACATTGTGAATAGCAAATCACTTGGGCCTCCTATTACTCGTGTTGTCTACAACAACCATTACACGTGAGTTTACATAGCCCCTTTTTACATTTTGCAAATTTTGGGGTGAAACATGATTACACTTTGAAACTACTTATATACAATTCAACAATATGATCATATGTGTTTATTTATGCTTTATGCTTGAATGCTATTTGTTAAGGCTACTTATACATGATATACACGTTCAAACACAAATACATTACTTCAGGCTAACATGTGTTGTTATGCCCTACATTAGGATAACATGTGTTGTTATGCCCTACATTTACATTAGGATAACATGCGTTGTTATGCCCTACATTTACATCAGGATAACATGTGTTGTTATGCCCCACATTATGATAACATGTGTTGTTATGCCCTTCAATTACAGAGTTAATTTGTGCAACTAGCTTAACTTAGATTCTCCATAAATGCTTTATAAACCATGCATCATATGAATTGTACACAAAACATTTGAACTTTACTTGTGGTGTCAAAACCTATGTATGCTCACCAACTATTTATAGTTGACCCTCTCATTTTACCATGTTTCAGGTACAATTGTTTGAGTTAAGATTCAAGCTACTTCACTTAGGGTTGAGGACCTAGTCTTAAATTTTAATATAGAGATTTATGTATTCTTAAATTCTTGTAAATGATTACTTGAGTTATGAAATGAAATTTACTGTTTAATTATTACAACTTTAGCAAACCATGAGCTTATGAACAGTCTACATGTCCCGCCCCGACGTTTCCGTCGTCGGTTGGGGTGTGACAGATTGGTATCAGAGCCTTGGTTATAGGGAATTAGGTTATTAGACACTTTTGACCTAGACTATAACCTCAGGACACCCATATTATGCCATGCTCTATGTACATGACATTAGTCACATTACTAAATGCTACATGATTTCTACTTTGTGTGAATATTTTTACATGATATTCTAAGTGTTACATCACATGATAAAATACCTGATAGCCTATGTATTATACTACCTGATAACCCTTGTGCTTATAAGCATTGCTATCTACATGCTACCTATTTGATTTCATTAAGTGTTATCCTAAGTCTTATCACACACTTACTCACACCTAATCCTTTATGCAACCTCATTTTTGCACACATGTCACCATCATCATTTGTGAACAAAAATTTAAACTCTTAGGCCTAAAGCCTATTAAGATTTTAAAATCCCGTCAAAGTTTTGAGTTCTGAAAATTAGTAAAGAACATGTGCAATCCGGAAGGGTGAGTGCCTGTACTTTGGGTCTTCTGTCTAGGAAAGCATTTCATATAAATCCAAATCAACCGAAGGATCCGTATGCTTTCATGGGAATTCCCGAAGTGAGTGTTCACCTATAGGCTAAAGCATATCTTCTCGAAAATATAAAGAACTTGAATTACTTTGATTTGTCAAAGTACCCACTTGGTTATGATACCAAATGAGTACAATCTAAACACCATCATTTTGTTTATTACAATTTAGTACACACACCTAAGCATTCTTTGTAAACTAATCTTTTTCCTATCGGATTTAAACAACATCGTTATTGTGTCTAAACAAAGCATTTATCAAACCCTTAGTTTATAAATAGTATTTGAAATATAAATTTTCTATAAACTGTTCCACTTTGTATGGAAACTTAATACAACTCGTTTTATAAAAACAATATTTTTATTAATAATTAATTATGACTTTTCTCGTTAAATCAATTATTATTAAACATTGGCTTAGTTATTAAATAATTTAGCAATTATTTTCTCTTAGAAATAGTCTTCTTATAATAATTTAAAACACAACTTTCTCATTATCTTACTCCCTTAGAAATGCATGATTGTACTAAGCACTGCAATGAGATGAATAAATTCATGTAGTCATCCATATAAACCTCAACAAAATTTCAAAGTTAAAAATCCAACTAGCCACATTATACATGAACGCCGAACAACACGCTTGTTTGCAATACTCGACTACCTATAAAATTCGATAGTTTACATCACACATAATGTACAACAACTTAGATATGAACATTCACCTGATACATTAAACTTAGTTATTACAATATGCATGACACTAGGTTAATCACATGATACATGAAACTTGTTAGTTTGATACATAATGCTAGATTGAGCACATTATACACGATCACATGATACATGAAACTTAGTAGTTGCAATATACATAATGTTACACTGATCACATAATACATGAAACTTGTTTGCAAAATGCATGATACCAAAATTCTTTTCACACTATACAATATACGTGATGCTATGTTGCTCATATTATACCTGAAACTTCATGGCTTACGAAATGTAAAATACTAAATAGTTTACCTTTACAAACTACATTATACTAAGTACTAAATTGTCCATGTCATACAAGAAAACTTATTTGATACTAAATCATTCATATCCTACATGAAACCTATTTGTTTACAGCACACATGGTACTAATTTGTTCACGTTATACATGAAACCTATTTGTTTACAGTGTACCTGACACTAGATCATACATGGAAACTTGAGTGCTTACATTATACACAAAATTTGATTGTTTACATTGTTGCAATTGATTAAATACATCATACACAAGACATGATTATTTACCTTATTCATGAAAGCTACTCGGGGTTTGACGTATTCTTGTTCAAACACGAGGAAACTATGGAACCCTAAATTATGTCACGTTGTTACTCTTTAGTATCTGATTGACTCTACTATCTATGAACATAGTTATTTGCTAGCAACACATACGTGAAAGCAATAGTTACGAATTGAGTGTTTTTGTGTTACCCCCTGGACCCCACACACAATGGGATGAACTATGTGGACCATGTGACGATTTGGATAATTACGGGTGCACACGTAATTATAAAGATCAGCGCATGGAAGACATAGTGAAATCTGTCGTGTGTTATGACATGAAACCTATCGTGGTACATAGTAACAAAAACTAATGTGATATGATAAGGACATGGTGGATACGCCGCTGGTACTTCCTATATATAAGTGTTCCTGTCATAAAATCAGAAGTAGCGTTATTCTTGCCACGTAAAGTTTTATGTTGTTTGACGGGGCCTATGTTTGTGAAATATTTTGTACACTGACAACTTCTGGGCATACTAGACTACACCTTAATCAAACACTGATCATCAAATTTCCACCAAATCCATTCCAAGTAATGCATTTCACCTTTAGAATCCAAATGATTATTCGACAGTTCTACTCCTTACATCCACTTCAAAACTAAATTCGTTATCATCAGTTATATCCGACCTTGAATATCAAAAATCTGTGTCTTGTCACCAGCTACACTCCTTAAACCAACTGCCATAACACATTGAGAACCCAAAACCCTCGCCTCTTTCCTAATTCAGTAACCTTCACTAATTAAATTTCGGGACGAAATTCCCTCAACATGGGGATACTGTAACATCCATGATTTTCTAACACTATTTTGATTTATTTTATACAAAAAAAAAATGACACTCCTTTTGAATCCCGTACCGGTCCCACACAATGTGACACATTTATTACTATTTCAATTCGAAATTTAAACTCCACAATTACGTATAATTTCCAATTTATATGTATAGCACATGTACGTTTATTTATATAGACTTATATATATACTTCGTTATGGAAGTTAAATCAAAACATAAAAACTATGAGTTTTAAATCATGTAGTTACATCTTTTAGATTTATATATATATATATATATATGTGTGTGTGTGTGTGTGTGTGTGTGTGTATATATATGTATTTATAAATAAATATGTATATATTTGATAAAACATTATACAGTTTGTAAATTTCTTTTAAGGAAATGTATCCCTTTATTTTATAAACTAATTATAACTAAATAATTAGATCTTTATAAACTTTATAAAAATAATTTTATAAATAACTAAAACAGATTTTTAAATGGAGTCTTGAACCCTCCACTTGTAATCTTGAACCCTCTTTTAATGTTTGGACCCCCACTTTTGAACCCTATCATTTACACACGAACCTTTCCCCATTAACTTGAACCTTTCAAAGAAATTGAAACTTTAAACCATCCCCTTTGACTTCTGAAAGTCAACATGGACGATTTCCCCTTTCAATTCATCGTTAAAATCGAAATCAAGGACTTGCCTCGTATGACTAATTGATCCTCAACCTAATTATCGGATCAATTTAACGGATTTCACGGCGGAATCTTTTACACACCCGTTTGACTATCAAGAGTCAACCAAATCAAATTCGTTTTTCAAATTAATGAAATTAACGCGTTTAATGACCGCAAATCACGCTCAGTCGTTACTCGAACGATTTCAACCCCGAATCACGACTCAATTTTCCAGAAATCAAGTAAATTAACTCGTTAATCATTCTCGCATCCGTCTTCTGTCAATCGCGGGTCAATCGGACATTTTGAATGAAATTGGATTATAAAAACCACTCCCAGACTTTCGCAAACACCATTACAAACTCTCTGAACCTTAATCGCGTCTGCATTCCACGTCTGGATCCCAATCAAGCACCAAGATTAGAGGATGTTTCGTCTCTGACGTTCTCATTCGATACACAATCATTGCAGGTAATTCTTATACCTATGCATTCGTTTTGACCACATGATCGAAAGCCCCATGGTCGGAGCTTCGATCACTGGCTTATCGACTAAATTCCAGGGCTAGGGTTTTCGGGATACATATTGGGGACGAAGGGACTGATGGCTTAAGTGATTTCTAATTTAAAACTCGGGTTTTGTCAAAGCATTCACCGGGCAGACCCGGGTTCGACCCGGGCACGACCCGGGCAAGCCCCACCTTTTAAAAAAAAAAACCATTATTACCACTCCATTTATTTCATAAAAATCATTTTATAAAAGTTTACATCATTCAAAACTATTTAGTACATAAATAAATGGTTCTAAAAGTAAAATAATTATCTTGGCAATTTAAATTGTTTTAAACCTTCATTTTCAACGTAAAAGTAACTAAAAATTCATTGTTACAAACGAAGCATATCTTTTATATAATCATTTTATGAAATTGTGTTTAGATGATATAATTTCATTAAACATTAATTACCAAAACCATTTTTTTTATTTTCAAATAAATCTTTTTACGTTAAAATCTATTTAGAGTTTAAAGTTGTATTTACACAAAAAAATATAATCTTTCTAAGTATATATTAGCACATATATTCACAATTCATTTGAGAGACACTTTAATTAAATTTAAATAAACAAATTTATTTATTTAAATTAATTATCTTTTACATTAATAATCCAATTAGGGTTTAAACTATATTTTACTTAGATTAAACCCTAAGTCGATTGTTATTTTAATAAAACCATAATATACTTTGAACTTACATTTTGTATTCAAATTCAAACACCAACTTACGTGCATCCATTTCATGAAATGTCACAAATACGTTTGTACAAATTCCCACACTCAAATCTCGTCGAACCTTAGACTTTGCCTTAGACTTTTTGTGCACATAATTGATTAGATACATATAATTCAATTTTAGGTTGACATTGTGATTAGCAAATCACTTGGGCCTCCTATTACTCGTGTTGTCTACAACAACCATTACACGTGAGTTTACATAGCCCCTTTTTACATTTTACAAATTTTGGGGTGAAACATGATTACACTTTGAAACTACTTATATATAATTCTACAATATGATCATATGTGTTTATTTATGCTTTATGCTTGAATGCTATTTGTTAAGGCTACTTATACATGATATACACGTTCAAACACAAATACATTACTTCAGGCTAACATGTGTTATTATGCCCTACATTAGGATAACATGTGTTGTTATGCCCTACATTTACATTAGGATAACATGCGTTGTTATGCCCTACATTTACATCAGGATAACATGTGTTGTTATGCCCCACATTATGATAACATGTGTTGTTATGCCCTTCAATTACAGAGTTCATTTGTGCAACTAGCTTAACTTAGATTCTCCATAAATGCTTTATAAACCATGCATCATATGAATTGTACACAAAACATTTGAACTTTACTTGTGGTGTCAAAACCTATGTATGCTCACCAACTATTTATAGTTGACCCTCTCATTTTACCATGTTTCAGGTACAATTGTTTGAGTTAAGATTCAAGCTACTTCACTTAGGGTTGAGGACCTAGTCTTAAATTTTAATATGGAGATTTATGTATTCTTAAATTCTTGTAAATGATTACTTGAGTTATGAAATGAAATTTACTGTTTAATTATTACAACTTTAGCAAACCATGAGCTTATGAACAGTCTACATGTCCCGCCCCGACGTTTTCGCCGTCGGTTGGGGTGTGACAGGCGTCTCCCACGTCCACGACCACCGGAGAACTGAGGTGGACGGCTAATGTTATTGCCACGGCCAGCACCTGGGGATGGCGGAGGGATAGCAGCCGAGAAGACCATAATTGGTGTGGTGGAGCGGTGAAGGGTTTGGAGGAACAATTCATGGCTCTCAGCCCTAGCCAGCAGATCCGAAAAGGTGGGAGTAGGACGGGTGGATCGGATGGAGGTGGAGAAAATTTCAAATGCCAGACCAAGCCCACATATGAACCAGTGCAGCTGATCATCGGCATCAACAGTATGTCCAATTGCGGAGAGTTGATCACACAAGGACTTGAATGCCCTACCATATTCAGCGACAGTTTTGGACCCTTTGACAATCAGCCGGAGTTGGTCACGATGGGTGTGGACACGCTCGATGGAGGAGTTGCCATAAGCAGCCTCCAAGGCCAACCAGATTTGTCGAGCGGTTGATAAGCCAACAATGACCGAGATAGCTTCTTCGGATAAGGATGCATGGAGTATGATTATGGTTTTTTTATCAGCAGCCAACCAGATGGCATAGGCAGGGTTGTCCGCCGGTTTGTCGGAGATGATGATGGTGGCAGCCGGGATAATGCTTGTGCCATCGATATGCCCAAGAAGATTCTGATATGACAGTATTGGGAGCATTTGGTTTTTCCAAAGTAAGTAGTTGGTAGATTGAAGTTTTATAGTAAGCATGTGAAGGAGGGTGTTAACAGGGATGGAGGAGTCGATGGATGAAGAGGCCATGAGAGCAGAGGGGAAGGAGAAAGATGCAGCAGGAAGAAGGGAGGGATGGTAGGAAAGAAGGCTCTATACCATGTGAATGGAAAGCTCGATGATCCACACATTAGTGGATGATAAATATATAGAGTAAAGGAGAGTACATCAAGAGTTTACAACTGAAAAATAATAAAAATAATAAATACAAACTTGAATGAATAATAAAAATGATTTATTGTGCAGCTAGTGATTTAATATTTATTATGGGTGTGTTTTTAAATTTTCGGTGTTCAGACGCTTATTAAAAGAGATTTTCTTTGTCGGTTCGGGTCATTGAAGCTTTTTTTTTGCCAAAAGTCAGGTCACCAAATTTTTTCGATGTTTGTATGTCTATAATCTAATATTCTAATAAATAATATAGCAAATAATCAAATAATAAAGTGAAATTTAGAGTAAAAGTTTAAAAAAATGCTTAATTTGTTAGAGAAAAAGTTCAACAAATAGCTAAATTAGGGTTATTTGATCTTTTGGTACAAGATTCGGGAGAGTGGAGAGGCAACCTCTAACACACAACCTGACTCACGCAAATGGTAGTGCCATGTGATTTTTAATTAGGTTTGGAGAGGGGGGGGGGCACTTCTTATAGTCGCTTGTTTTCGTTTCACTTAATCACGTTCGATAAAGATAGGAAATGTATGAATAGACCGGTTAATTGTTTAGAAGGGATTAGATGGCTTAGGGTAAACGGTTATTTGGTTAAATGGTTAGTGGCCTACTGGGGTTAATTGTTTATAAAGCTTATTAATGGGTATGCCCAATTAACCAATTAAGTTATAATAAGTTTATATTTATTAATTAGTTTATAATAATTAATACATTTATATTTGTAAAATTTAAAGTTTTATATTAATTTTTTTGGGTGTCATTTTGGTCAAAGAAATTTCGTCGCTCGAGATTATATCGTACATATAACAAACAAATTTTTTTTTTCATAGGGGTCGGCCGACCCCCATCCCCACGATATAGGTACGCCAATGCGGGCAACGCCCTACCCTTCACGCCCTTTAACGCCCCCTTTAGCACGGTGTTTAACCTTTGGGCGTGAATCAGCTACACTCAGTCTTAGAAGAGTAGATGGAGCTTTGGCGCATCCCAAGTTAAATACGTTTTAATATAATTAACATTTAACTTTTGAACTCAATCCAACCCACTTGAACTAAATATAACATATTGTTTAAATAAAAATGTCATATTTCAACCGTTGTTGTAGCTTGGCTTTTGTGTATGTGGATTAAAATATCAGAAAACTTTTAAAATCTAAACAATAATAAATTATTTTAAAAGAAAATAGTCACATTCAAAAGAAAAATTACATAAAAACAACACACTTTAAGCACATTTT
The DNA here is from genome assembly GCA_023525975.1 of Smallanthus sonchifolius. Taxonomy (NCBI): domain Eukaryota; kingdom Viridiplantae; phylum Streptophyta; class Magnoliopsida; order Asterales; family Asteraceae; genus Smallanthus; species Smallanthus sonchifolius. Next base: position 1,449,839 of record CM042045.1, on the reverse strand, counting down.
ATAGATTATTCAGTTGTTCAAAAAGTTATTTAGACATTACAAATGACTCTTTATTTATAAGCTATTCTAGTAATTGAAGCATTAAGTTCGGTCAAAATCAAAATAGTTGACATATTAGATAAAGAAATAATTAAAATACAAAATGGAGCAGAAATAGTTGTTTTTGATCAAAATAACTAATATTTTAAACTTAACTAAAATATACTCACCAAAATGGTGCATGTTCAAATCCCACTTTGTGAACATTAAGTGGATTTTAGGAGTAGTTATAACATGTTTGTTCGCAGTAAAAAAACTAAAATAAATAATAAAACTGACTAAATTATTTTATAAAAAACCATCTAATTGGAGTTATGACTCGTTTCTTTACTTTTTTTCCGTACATTCTCATAGATTTATATACCATTGAGTTATTGAGTTATCGTAGGTTACAAGTTGCGGAACAAAATCTCAATAACATCAATGGAAGCAAGTGAAGATCAAGACAGGCTTAAAAGGGAAAGACAAACGGCTTTTAATTTTCTTTCCTTTTTATCTTAAATTCCTTTATTTGCTTTTTTTAATGAGAGATTTTGTGAAATTGTGAAACCGGCTGCTCAATTCTTGTCCACCTTTTTTTTTCTTTTTTGAAACAATGGTCAGTTTACCTCTTGTCTTTTTATTTATTTCTCATATAAATTTATGTTATGAACACACATACCCACTAAACCTACTATTAAATCGATAACATTTGTCTACAATGAGACTTGAATCCTCAACCACTTAGAATAGCACCTTGTTACCATCAGGCTACATGTCTTTTGGTATAAATCTTATGTATATATGTATATTTGTTGTCTTACATAGGGTGTGTTCAACACATAATGCTAATCATATACGGTGCGAGAGAAAAAAGAGATCTGATTATACGGCAGGTGTTGCTCTACAGTACAAGCAACTAAAATAACTGTTTTAAGCCCCAATTCCAATTTTTAAAGGTCGCCTCCAAAATTGAAAAATTATTTTAATTTATATTCTAAGCTAAAAATATATATGATAATTCATCAACCTTTTTGTATTTTTAGAGAAAAATAAGAAAATATAAAAAAAATGATTGAAAATTTATAAAACATCCCAAAAGAAATAACATTAAGCTTAAATATTACAGTTATATGTTTTGACGCTCTATTAAATTATCATTTAAATTTTTTTATATATTTATAAAACTTTCACCGAAAAACCTCAATTTCAAAGTTTATTTTTTTAAATTTCACTTTACTGGCCTCCCCAAAATACGTTGAGCCACCCCACAATTACATAACCGTCTAATGCATCACAAGTGAAACACTATGTACAAGTATTTATATGGTTCTTGGTGATTCTTTACTTAGAATTTATTTTTGTTAAATGTTTTTTAATTAAAAAAAAGAGATGAGTGATTTTAAGTTTTAAAAGTTAATCATGAACACAGTGAGATTTATGCTTTTTCTAAAGAAAAGATTCATTAACACATATCATATACAACTGTCATCGACTAACCAAACTTATAAAGCCATACATGCACACATAGGAGTTACTTTGTCTATGCATTAAGTTAGGAATACCATATGTCATAATATATATTCCAAACTAGGTTACAAACCCGGTGTATTACCGGGTTAAATAAATAAAATGTTATATATATACTTAGTAATAAATATTTACATATTACATATTTATGACATATTACATATTTTTTAATACAAAATCTAGAAACTTTATATAGTTATTTTTTTAAATGTTTTATAAAAAGAATGAAAAATATGTTCAATTTATAAAACTAGTTTATGAACAAACCTTTTTTTTAAATAAAAAAATGTTTTATACAAAGAATTATAAAAATAATTATTATTTAATAGAAGAGAGAAGAAAAACAAAAAAACTATAAAGAAACAATGAAAGAAATTTGTATAATTAATAGGAGAGAGAGATGAAGAAAAAGGATGATGATGCATAGGAGAGTGACATGTGTCCCATCAAAATATTTATTTATTATATAGTATAGATATAGATTAACTAGTATTTAACTTTTTAGATAGCTAACTATGTTAGAATCTCGTGTATTACACGGGTTGAATAAAATATAATGTAATCAATTAACGCATACACTCATCAAAATAGAATAATGTGAATATGTAAATATATGATTAAAAGTTTTTTATTTGAATCTTAGCTGGCTTTTTGATTGTTTTTAGCTTATAGAATTCATGAAAATATGATAACAAATTAATCGATGATAAACATAATTTTAAATTAAAAAATGTGTAGATACAAATTGAAACAATTAATTAATTTAGTCGTCTGAAATAGTGGAGTTGATAATTAATAGGAGAGCGAGACGGGAAAATAAAAATTATGAGACCTAGAAATGTGACAAGTGTTTTTCTAAACTAAAATACCCTTTCACATGTGCATGATACGTAACCAAATTTAACGATCGTTAAGACAAGGGACGTAACATGCAAGGTTTTTTAAACAAAAATGACGTTTTCTGTAATTTTCTTGGTTAAAAGATGTATACTGAAATTTAAGTAATGCTTAAAGGACATAATTTGTAATTTGCTCTGTTACTAATGATTACCAATGATAATCATCTCCTTATCAGGTTTAAGACAACTTTTCATCAATCATGTAAACCCGAAGCAAGTTTCCATCGATCACTTGGCCTTTTTGACATCGCCAGGGGTGCTGCCCTCCGAATCTCGCCAAGAAGGCGATGCTCCCTTGAACCCATGAGGTTTCTAAGTGTCAGAAATCACAATAGTCTTGAATAATTGCATAAACTACAACCTCATAATTTATACCAGTGTTTATCATGATTTCTCTTTGGTCTTAAGTAATCTTATTAGACTATGACTATGGTTAGAGGCACAAAAATAGAGCAATGGTGGCAAGAACTACAACTATAACGGTATGAGCTATGACCGTTGCGGTACGAGGGGTCGGTAAGAGAAAAATAAATTAAAAAAACTAATCTATATATGTGTGCAAGCGTGCTCGGAACAGGACGAGAAGGAGAACAAGAGAAAGAAAATCATCACACAAGGAAGACTATGAGGGAAGAGACCGATGACCAATCAGAAAGAAAAAAAAGGAAGACTGTAATACCATATATAATAATGAAATAATCGTTATAACGAGAATAATTACAAAGAAAAACTAATCAAATTAATAGACATTTTACCGTGAGTAGACTATAAACATTAGAAAAAGCCATAGTCTTCAAGAATCAAGATTCTCAACGTCACTACAAACGTAAGTACCTAACGTCACAAAAACAATTATTTATATCCTTGTACCAACACCATATAATTCCATAACTCAACACTTGCTTATATGACCCCTTAATCACCTACACTAAACCACCAAACACAAATATGTCGGCCCAACATAACAACACCTCACGCTGCATCGAGATCACTCATGACGAAGATGAATCATGGGTCATCAGCTCGATTACCAACGCCACTCATGCCGAACCATCATCAACCGCAAGAATCCATAGAATTCCAACAATGATGAAACACAAACAAAACCATGACAAATACTACGTTCCAAACGTAGTATCAATCGGTCCTTACCATCATGGGAACCCAAAGTTTGTGTTGGTCGAGAAACTCAAACCAATCTTTACAACAAAGCTCGTTTCAAACGACGAAACCCTAAGGGTTTTGTACAGAAAGCTTAGTGACCGTACAATGATGCAACATTTAAGGAACTTTTATGAAGAAAACTCTACAAATGAGTTTTGCAATAAGGTATTCACTAAGATGATGTTGTTTGATGCTTGTTTTATATTGTATTACATTCAATATATTTTTGGTGAAAAACTTGAAAATTGTGAAGAGTTGAAAAGCAACCAAATTGCATTTATCCATCAAGATTTGTTTCTTCTTGAGAATTTTGTTGATCTCGACGAAGTTATGAAGGTAGTCGACGTCGATTTTAAGATTGAAGCGTTCATATGTGACAATATTTTGGCATCTAGGAGGCCGAAAAGAAGCTGGTTTAACGTTAAATCAATGTTTTGTGCCCAAAAAGGTTATCAAGAAGAGTACTACTCGAGGGCGGATCTGAATAATGTTGTACCGGATCATTTGATCAGTCTTCTTCATCTTAGTCTTACTAGAAAAGTTTCAAACGATTATTCGAGTCGAATGGTCACCAACGGGTGCACTTATCGTAATGTTAATGAGCTTATGAGCTTAGGATTCATTTCAAGCCGAGTAGCACAATGTCTTTAACTCATGTTGAGTTTTGCAAAGGCATGTGGTGGTTTTCGGTGAGTGTAAAACTACCTCCTATAACCGTTAATGATTCCACAAAAGCCATGTTAAATCTTATAGCCTATGAAATGTGCTCACGTGATGCATCATATGATGCATGGGTTACTTCGTACATATGTTTTATGGATACTCTGATTGATCATCCTGAAGACGTGACCGCTCTTCACAAAGCAGGAGTTGTGGAAAACTGCTTAGGGTGTGATGAAGAGGTTGCGAAATTGTTCAATGAAATTCGACTGATTTAGTGCCAAACAGTTTAGCTTATTTGGATGCGAAAAGTAGTATCCAAATGCATTATGAAAACCCTAGGAACAAGTATTTTTCACAACTTAAGGAAGAGTATTTTAAGAGCCCATGGTCATTGCTTGCATTTCTTGGAGCTTTGAGTGTAATTGTACTTAATGGTGTGCAAACTTACTTCACTATTTGGCCAAAAAGCGAATGCGACGATCTTTGCATGATGTTGAAGAAGAATCATCATCTATGACGAGGCTAACGGTGGTCTGTTTTGTAAGACAAGTTTAACACTGATATCTTCAACCTTAGTGTTTTTACGTGAGTTTTGATAGCAACTAAGAATCAATGGTTCAATCTTCTTATATGATGTATGTATGTTTAGTTTTCATTTAAAGAAACATAAAATACGGTGTAATGTAACTATAAATAGTAATATCATTAGTTAATTTTAAATATATATACACCACGGGTAAGTTTCAATTCAGAACACTAAATATTGCGAGAACATAGGGAACAAAATAAATCCTTCATTTTTTCAATCTTAAAAAGTTTTTAAATATGTGGAAATGATAGAAATGCAATGTTTATTTGTCTCTAATAAAATTTGTAAAAAAAATATTAAGAAATTTCGTTTATTTATACAACCTACACATGTGTAATTCATGTGTAGGATGTACATGTTATTTTACCTACACATAATTTACACATGTGTAGGTAAACTTTTAAATGTATAAAAAATATCAAAAAAATTGTTAATTTTTTTATGGTTATAAACATACATATTTGTTTGTATGAAGTACAAACATTTAAAAAATATATACCATGGATAAACAAATTAAACGATTTAAGTTTGTTTTTTTTATTTTCTCAGTAATTTAGTGTTCTGTAATGAACCTGTCCCTATACATTGTAGTATTACTTTTAGAGTGAAGTTAATTATTATGTTGTAATTAATTGACATGCATGACCTAAAAGGCTTCTTGTTTTACTCATTTTCCGTCTCTTTTGACCAGGCTTTATGCAATATAGGGTGCAAGTGAAATATTTTACGTCAAGTTAAGTATCACTTTTAATGATGTGATTTTAAGAGAAGTAATATTATATGGTTTTAAAGACTTCTAAAGAACTATATAGATAATACTTTATATAGAATCGATTAGTTGGTGATTTCAAGTGTTTTTCAAAGAAATTTATAAAAAGGCTATAAGATTACTTTAAGTTTGATAAGATTATAGTTACTTTGTTTTTATTCGGTATCATGACAACTCTTAAAATATGTGATCGTGTATTATAGAATGTAATTTTTATATTAACTATAATAAAAATATTATTATCCTTATTCTAATAAACAATTCAAAAAATGTCACGTGTCATTATTATATTTTTTCTCACTAAAAATTTCTAATTTTTCCTATTTTAGGTATAACTTACAATTTTGAAATCTAATTATGTTAATTTTTCTTTTAAAATAAAATTTTGAATTATAATTATTACTTAATTAAGAAAACAAAGAATTTTATTTATTATAATTTTATTTTTCTATTAAACCCCCCATGTAATACATGGGTATATAACCTAGTATAATATATACAAAAGATTTGTATATCCATATCTTGAGCTCTAAAACAAATATAAAAAAGATTTTAAAACTGAAGTGAGATCGTATAATAGCTGCATGAAGAATGTTTACTTTAAGCCATTTACAACTTTCTATATGTGAAATATTTTCATTTAAACAACATAAACATGCCAAAAAATTCAAGAGATTTTGATGTATTAAGGGCATAACCATGGGTGACTAGGAGTGTTATAAATATCGAAGGACTCCCACTAGTCCCCAATGAAACATCATGGTGGTTACATGGTGTATCAACTAATCAAAAGATTGAGCATGTTGTGATGTATTTATCCTAAAAACTCTAGTAATTATTTTGTTTAAAAAAATGTATTCATCCTATTATCATAATGCTTATGAATATCAAACCTCACGTTTGAACGAGAAAAGTTGTTCAACAGAAGATATATACATGTTTCGTTAAACAATAGGACTTCTTTTCACTCCTGAGTCGGTTATCAACAATCCTAGCTTTTCGAAGAACGTTAACATCTTTAGAGTTATCAATAAGAGAATCGAGAAGACATGTATGAGGTGACCCATGAATTAGCTAACACTTTAGATGAATCTCACATTACTCATAAACATGAGATATGATAATCTCTCGGTTAAGTGTATTTTGATGGGAGTAGTATTGGTGACCTTATGAGAAGTTTCCATCGTATAACAAAAAGAAAAGTAATAAACTCTTGATGAACAAAACAGACAATATTTGTTGGTATGAAACATCCAATGTTACAAAGCATTCATCTCATTTGAACACGTTCCATATGCTACCAAGTTTATTAACATGTTTTGCAGAATCTTGTTACAATTTTTTATACTTAATGTATTACTTACCATCCCATCCTCATTTATAAATTAACTGAAATGGACTAAAACCTGCAATTAACTAATGATCAACCGAATTAATCGAACCGCCTTTCCCGATAACCTAAATAACGGCACCATCATTAACCAAAACCTATCAGTATCCAAAAAGTAAAAAATCAAAACTTCCGTTATATGTTCAGTTTTGACCCACAACCGAACTGAACCGACCTGACCCATGATCATGCCCACCCAACATTGACACCTCTAGTCAAAGTGCAGCATACTCTTCAAGAACAGTGAAAACCTCAGGCCTAATGACCCAAATTAACTTATGAAGTGCTTTAAGCTAAACATTTTTCAACAAACAAGCTAAAAGCTAATCCTAGAAAGTGAATACAGACAATATTTGAAGATAACTAGCATACAAACACACGAAGTCACTAGATTATTACCAAATTAAATCACCAGATGCAACGGTAAGTAACATGCAGCCCGGTTATTTCACCGTTGTAGGTGACTTCAATCACCTGTCCTTTTTGCAGCCCGTAATATTGAGCAATGGCATCCTTCTGCGACATTCTTGGAAGCTGCAATATGTGTCGAATGAAGTAAGATTAAAGATTTTGAACCTGATTACATATATACCCAACCCAAAACTTAAATTTCATATATCCCTTTATTTTAAAACATAATTAAATATATACCCAACCCAAAACTCCATAGATTGTTTCTTGGCATGTTTTTTTTATACCATAATGGGTTAAAACTTTGGCACTTGTTTTGTACATTTTGGTGATTGTCAAAAAAGAAAGAAAGTAAAAACTAATAAAAAAAGGCAAAATAAATTAAAAAAAAAAAGAAGTAAAAACAGAAAAATATCCAAAAAAATTTGAAAAAAGAAGTAAAAACTGAAAAAAGGGTAAAAAAGACTAGCTAAAAAAGGTAGATTTGAAAATTATAAGTTTTAGTAAAAAAAAAGGTTAAAATAGTCATTTTATAATTCATTTTTAATAAAATAAATCAAAATAGAAATATTTGATATTTTTAACTTAAAGGAAGGGGATACATGTAACTTATATTTTGGGCTGGATATATATGTAATTTATGAAGTGTGTAGGGGATATATGAAAAACTGCCCTAAGATTAAAAGGTGTAAATTCCCATAGAGATTACTAATTTACAACAACAGAATCAATTTCAATTTACTTCAATTATTATTAGATTATCAATAATGAAACGGGTCGTAAAAAGAAAGTATTTTGATGCACTTCTTTTGTTTGAAGTTGTAATAATCAGATTTCAGTTCCAAAACACAAATCCAAGCATATAAACGCGAACCTGTTTCTCATCCAAATTAAACTTCTTCAAGAGTTTTTCTTTTTCTACATCTGTTATGACCCGATGCTTCGGCTTCAACACATGCTTTGTGATGTTAACAAGCAAATCAGTTATCTGCATAAATAAAAAGGTACACAATGTGAAACATTAAGTGCATATATACTTATAAAATAATAATACATGTTTCTAGTAAGCATTTCGACCCGTTTGACATGTTTCCTTTACAGTTAATTTGATCTATTAACTTGTTACCAATAATAATTACATGTAAAGACCATCAAACAAAGATTAATGAAACACTTACTTGGAATATTTCAACCTTGAACGGGAAAAGTTCGACGGCTTTCATAGCCTGGTTCGTAATGTGACTCTGAACTACTATTATCAGATGGCTTAAACTCTCTTTATTCATAATCTGCGTTGCAATCCAACGAATGGCGTTGACTTTCACTATACCGGTCCCACAATAAACAGCTAGAACCTGTACTTAAGAAAAACAAATAACAAGATATCTGGTTCTTACTATGTTCATTTATATTACACCATATGTAACAAAAAGTTTTAACTTCACCTTAATAAGTAAGATCATATAACTAGTACTTAAGTTGAAAACGGGCCAGTTTGAAAAGCGCGTAGTTTTCAAGCAGTGAGTACGGGCCCGCGATCACTCAATACTTGGGGCTAATTTCCTTCACTAGGGCTCAAGATAAAACACATTTATAGAAATTTGTAAAATTTTCTGTTTTTATGTACTTTTTGGCAATTTTACAACCTTGTTTTTAAAATGCACGTGATAAGATTGCATCGCTGCTCTTGATGCGCGCAACACATGATGCGGTTGATGCGCGATCAGTCTGATGTGGTGCCTTATGCAGTTAACCAGTATTTGAACAAACTAGATTGTCAATTGCAATGTGTCTGAGTTTTCCAAATCTGACCATCGATTGAGCAATGGGTTTGAGTATTTGAACAAATTAGACCATCGATTGAGCAATGGGTTTGAGTATTTGAACAAATTAGACCATTGAGTGAACAAATCTGACTAGAGATGATGAGAATATCTTATATTTTAGTGTTTAAAACTTAACAAGTTAAAATACCTTTACATATAACTTTTTAGTATTTTATTTTTTAATAACGAACACCTCGTATGCGTGAGGCCTGCACTTCGCACATTGCGCGATAACGCATCGCTTTTTAAAACCAATTTTACAATGTAGAAAATAACAAACACACTTGAAACTGATATAAACCCTAACTCGAACCAGTGAGCTGTTGTTGGAAAATGCAGCAATTAATCAACCAAATTTACCACAAATCTACAAAATTTCTCCAAAATCTTGATATCCATGCAATCAATTTCAGAATCCTAAAATAAATCAATCCCACATCACATGCAATTTCCCAAAATTGATGCTCCAAACTTTAGGTCAAAACATCAATTTCCCAAAATAAAGAGTTAAACCCTAGAATAGAAAGGAATCAAATACCTTATTTTCAGAATCGGAGACATGAGAAGCGCTGATTCGAAGACGGTCAACGTCGATTTGTTGACCATGGAGGTCACGAAACTGGCGGAGAGTGACGTCGATTTCGGAATCGGAGATATCGTAGCCTCTATCTCGGAGCATCTCTAACAGAGTTCTTCGTGAAAGATAGTATCGGTGACTCTCGACGCTACCGTCGTCCACGAAGCTGCTCAAACACAACCCGCCGTTGATGTTTCCGTTGCCGTTGCTCATCTCCGTTTCCATCGGATCTCCGCCGTTGTCGGCCATTTCTGTCTAGAATCGAAGAGGTGATTTGATAGGGGGTAGGTTATGCTTCAGGACTCGTGAAACTTTGTCAGTATCGGTGACATGGTTTTTAGTTGGAGTTTGAAGATGGGGTTTTTACTCTTTTGACAACACTATCTTGATTTTATTCTTAAACTAGTTTAGATCCCGTGTTTACAAACGGGCTGAAAAGTATCAATATATAATTTTTTTATATCTTTATATTTTATATCTGTAAAAATATATTATATATCCTAAGGATAGAAACAAACTCAAAATATGTAAAAAATTAATATACAATTGGGTTTCGAAAATACGTTAACTACTATTTAATATAATTTGACTATTATTTATTATTTGATTGAAATAAAAATTACATAATTAAATTTTAAAGTTATTATAATAGCGGATAATTTAAAATAAATGTGTTTTATTAGTATAATTATTGTTTTCTTTAAATATATATTATTATTAAAAGGAAGTGTATTAAATAAGAGAGAGAGACGGGAAAAAAATAATGAGGATGAATATGGATGCGACACGTGGCACTAGAAAATCTTTATTTATTATATAGTATAGATGAGCATGTATTCGTTTACGTTTATTACATAGAATTATCGGACGAATACGAATATATTTATTTTCTTAATAAATGAACAGGAAGTCTTGTTCGGTTATTTTTTTCATGAAGTGAAAACACTGTGTTCGTTCGGTTTATTTGCAGCCCTAGATGTATGTTTACATGTTAGTAATTAGTTACACATTTAGCTCAATAGCTATAGTTAGAAGCTACGCGATAGGTGACATAATGATTATATATCTATTTTAACTCGTGTGACATTATACTATATACCATACACATTATACTATATATTATAGGGTCGGGTAAACAGAAAAACAAATGATTTAGAACATTAAAACTTTAGGGTCATTTCTTTTGTAGGCTTAAGTTCTCATTAATATCCAACTTTATTAAGTGCATATCTATGGATGTTCTCATGAGAATCTCACTATTGTCGCATGAAATTTTATAATCTCGTAAAATTCTTCAAGTTGTAGTTTCTCTATTTGTGAGCAATCTCGCATAATGATCGATCGACAGTGATTTGTCTAAATTACGTTTTAGAGGGTGTTTGAGAGTGTGGTGGGAAAGTGCTTATTGACTTATTAGTTTTTCAAAAAGCCAATAAATCAATAAGCCATTTTAAAAGTAAAAAATCTTGACTTTTGTATTGGATTATGACTTATTGGTTTTTTAAAAAGCTGATAAGTCAATAAACACTTTCCCACCACACTCCCAAACATTCACATACGCTTTTTGCAAAAAAATGGTTTATGTTTTTTTTATGGTTTTACAACAAGAAACAGAAATATCACCGGATTTAGTTACATGATATTTGCTTCTTCTTTTTTCCTGAAATCTATACTATATAATAAATAAATGTTTTTAATGCCACGTGTCGGCTTCATATTCATACTCATCATTTTTTCCCGCATCTCTATCTTTAAATAATAATATATATTTAAAGAAAATACTAATTATGTTAATAAAACACATTTATTTTAAATTATCCCTTATTATAATAAATTTTAAAATTTAATTATTTAACTTTTATTTCAATCAAATAGTAATTGAAAGTCAAATTATATTAAATAGTAATTAACATAACTTTTACATATTTTGAGTTTGTTTATATCCGTTGTATATGTAATATATTTTTCATATCGTGTGTAAACACGAGATCTAAACCAGTGAAAGGATATCCTTGTTGTGACTCGTGTTACTTTTAATATGTGTCGGAGATATGAAATCAGAAAAGTGTTATCCCTTTCTACTTGTAATTATATTTTACTCAGTGTTTTGAAAATTAAACCAATCATCAAACGACGGTTTTACAGGTTTACTAGTCAGACCAGCCTAGACAATATCATAAATAATTTAAATTTTAAAGAGTTAACTATATTGATGGTCTCTGTGGTATGTTTAAATTTTGGATTTGGTCTTTAACTTTAAGAAACTACATAGACAGTTCAAAACTATGCATAAACGTAACACGTTTGGTCCCTATGTTGGATGGATGTTAACTTTTTCTGTTAAGCGAGTGTGTATTGACCAAAATACCCCTTAACATCACAAAATAAAAATAATAAATCCCTCAGCTCTTCTTCTTCAGTACCCCGCCACCAATTTCGTCGACCACAGCTACGGCAACTACCACCATCACCAAGGCCAAACCCTAGTAACTTTCTTACCTGCATCACGGATCTCCAGGTCCAAATCCAAATGATTATTTATGTTTAATACATATTGACCAATTAATAAGAGTGGGACACAACAGCAGCAACAAAATATGGAAAAGAAATTGTGAAACAAGAATCGTAAAATCAAAGTGTGGAAAACCTGAATCTAAAACTCAATCCAAAATACGGAAAAGATGAAAGAATCATAAAACAGAAATCGATCACCACCCCTTACTAATCTCCGCAGAAGAGGGTCCCTCCACAAAACCCTTTCAATCGCCACATTAAGTCGGTTACGACGGAGAATCGAATCATTCTTATGATGATTCCACCACCTCATCACCGTTGTTATCTCCTTGTCGGCAAACGAATTCTTATGATGATTCCAACACCCCACCCCACCCCACCCCATCACCGTTGTTATCTCCTTATCAGGTTCGATTGGAACAAAATTGGACACCGTTAGAAATTCCGACGGAAGAAGGTTCCTTGATGACCAATCGAAGGTTGACATGAGGTTTGTGACCTAATCTAGGTTTGGAGGTAATGCGGATCTGAGGACGGTTTTGAGAAAGATCAGAGGAAGGGAAGGGGTTTTTGTTTTCGTCTGATAAGGAGGGAGTGGGTGTAGAGCCGAGTGAGGCGAAAGAAAAGAAGTCATATGAGGAGGTTGAGGACGATGTTCGCCGGCAGGGACATTGTTTTCGTCGCATTCCGTTTGTGATTTTCTATATTAAAGCGGTGTACTTATTTTTATTTTTATTTTTTACTTTTTTAACACTGAGGGTATTTTAGTCAATACACACTCACTTAACAGAAAAAGTTAACCTCCATTCAACACAGTAACCAAATGAGTTACGTTTATGTATAGTTTTGGACTGTCCATGTAGTTTCTCAAAGTTAAGTATCAAATCCAAAATTTGAACATACCACAGGAACCATTCTTGTACTTAACTTGAATTTTAAAAAAACATAAACATCTGTACAAACTTAACGTTAATATAAAAATTTGTTGAATTTGGAAAGAGTATAAATTAAATCTTTTATCTAATATTAATGTGAAGATATAATTAAGACTTAATTACACACATACTCTATCTGGTATGTTTATATTTCACTTTCGGTCTCTAAATTTAAGAAATTATAAGCATAGCTCATTGTTTGACAAAATGAACACATTTGACCCATAAATTGAAAAGACGTTAAACTTTTATGTTAAGTATACATTAAATAACTATAATGCCCCTTTAATATAAAAAATATTAATAAAAACAAAAGGTTGATAAATTAAGAAATGATACCCACCTCTTAAATAAAAATAAAACCCACCCCCACCCAAGCCCTTTCTTCTTCCCCGACCATTTGACCAACACTCGCCACCCGGTCAGACCACCCCTAACTTCGGCGACTCGTTCTTCTGGCGACCCCTCCCACCCCAAAAACGACATGCATGTGGAGTGAAAAAAAAGTTTCTTGACATTTGCCTTAAATTTTAGTGATGAGGAGGGATACAATTTCCTTCTTTAAATGCTCTAATCCGTAATTTTCTATTGTATTAACATGTGGCCCAATGTTTTTGTTTGATTTGCTAGGGTTGATGCTTCGTGCTTATGCCGGAGCCGAGCGGGAGTCACTTATAGAAATCGTCCATTCGTTTCATCCATGTTCAGAATCTCTGATTTTTCTAATGATCTGCGTTAATCACGTTCCTTTTTACGATTGTCCTGAATAAATTATCGAAGTCGTTTCAGGAGGTCATACAGTGTAACGAACTCCTAATTTTATAAATTTCATCAAACTTATATGATTCAGTTTCATAATTTTAGTTTGTGGATTTGTTTTATTGTTAAAAGTTTATTAAAATTATGATTTATATTCTGACTGTCTCTTAGAGGGACTTGAATGAGATTTACAAGAACAAGAAGGGGTGTGAATGAAATAGAAGGAAAACAAAATAAACATTTTCAACATATTATATATATTCTCCCTTCCTTCCATCTGTTGACGGAACCTAAACCCTAAACCTTCTCGCTGTCTACGAATATGGCCGTAAGTATCGATCTCTGAGGCTTTTAATTTCATAACTGCTTTATGATGATAATCGTTATGCTTTCAGTCATTCGAATTGTGTATGCATCGTTCGACTCATTAGTTTCTAGGTTTCTAAGAATGTAAGCTAGTGTGAGTCGAATTTATGGCTAACTGGTGGCGATTTGTCATTTTATCAACTGTGTATTTGTATGTGTAATTGTTGAGCAAATTTTAGTTTTGATTATTGAGCAAATTGTTGATGATTTACTTTAGTGTTATGTTATAGATTTAATTTAACATCTTGTTATGGTAGTGTTTATGTTGGAAGTTGAAGATTTGTACATTTTATCAACTGTGTGTTTGTATGTGTAATTGTTGAGCACATTTTAGTTTTGATTATTGAGCAAATTGTTGATGATTTACTTTAGTGTTATGTTATAGATTTAACATCTTTTTATGGTAGTGTTTATGTTGGAAGTTGAAGATTTGTACATTTTGAGTGCAAATTTAGGAACTAAATTGTTTAAGCATTGCAGACGGTACCGGTTAACCCTAAACCTTTCTTGAACAACTTGACTGGGAAGGCTGTGATTGTGAAACTGAAGTGGGGAATGGAGTACAAAGGTTATCTCGTCTCTATTGATTCGTACATGAACTTGCAGGTACGACATTGTGTATGTGTTTGATTGAGGGTTTTGTATGGGTATGAAAGTGGTAGTTAGGGGGCGTTTGGTTCGCCGAATTCGTTGGAATTTGCATATTTTTTAATGGAATTGTAATGTAAAAAATACCTAAAAGACGAAATTACTGGGATTCTGAATTCCATTGAAATAGGGAGGGATTTTGAATTCCATTGGTTGAGGGATTTGGTTGAATTAATACCAATTCCAATTCAATCTCTCTTATGAAAGTTTAAACGAACGGAATCGCGCCTCGAGGCGTTTTCCCCTCGCCTCACAAGGCGTAAGGCTCAAGACGAACCGAGGCGAAATTAAAAAATAAATATGAAAATTATATATCTTATAAATATAAATATAGAACTTTTCTTACTAATTTCGTCATAGAAAGTCCAAAACACATATAAAAGTTATATGTCTTATAAATATAGAACTTTCCTAACTAATTTCATCATCTAAACCCTAAAACAGCAAGAGGCGCGCGACAAGGCGTACGCCTTTAACGTTTTTTTTAAATGCCTCGACTCTTTGAGGCGTACATACAAAAATGACCCCTGAGGCGCCGCCTCATACTCGTTTTCTTACCGCCTCGCCTCGAGGCGCGCCTTGAGGCGCACACCTCAACTGTTTTTTAAACTATGCTCTTATCCAACCAAGCATGTCAAGGAATGGAATTTAAATTCCAATTCTGTTAAAATACCATGAATTCCTGCCAACCTGACAGGTCCTTAGTGTTTGTTTTAAGGAGTTGGGTTTCCTAAAACCCATGATATATTGTAAACCCACTCTGTTTGGTCGGTTTTTGCATACCCACACTCCTTATATCTTTCTTTCACCAACTTATACAACATACATTTAAAAAAAATCATACTTTTCTTTTCTTCTTTCAAATCTATACCACTTGGTCGATTTCCAAATTCCAATCCAATTTACAAACTAAACACACACACTGACTTTCTCATTTTAAAGTTTTGAAATTCTGAAAAGGGTTGATGTATCAACGATATAATCTGTGCTTCTAATAGTAGGTTTGTCTTATTTTCCAGTTGTCAAACTCTGAAGAATACATTGATGGTCAGTTCACTGGAAACCTTGGAGAGATTCTAATCAGGTATGCTTAAATATATCTGTAGCTTATAAAATCATAACTCTTCTTTCCTCTGATGTCATCTGTGACTTGTCTTGAGCTGATAATATAGTGGGGGGTAATCTTATTTTTATGAAATTAGGCACGTTTCTGAGCTTCTTTAATCAAGAAATACACTAATATATTTTATGAATTTAGGGATTAATAAGCTATAGTGTGTTGTATGAAGCTAGTACTTAGCACACCGAGTGTCTAAAGAGTGGAGTTGCTAGGATATTGTGTATTTACTTACATGTGACAAAATGGTGGGTCAAGTGAATTTTGGTAATGGGTTGAAATAGGTATTCTTTATGCCCGTTGAAACAAGCAGGGTCTGCAACGTCTTTTTCCGTTAAGTTTTCAAAAGTTTAATGCTTTAAAACTTTTGTCTGTATTAATTGTTTTAAAAGGTTGACAACGTTTGGGTAACGCTTTTCTGTTTTGATGGCTTTAACATGTTTGACATGCTGGGCCATTACAGTTTTAGATAAGTTATAAAAGTGACTTCATTAGAGAGAAATCCTAACCGAAATTGACTCATTATGATACTTTAAACTGCTTAGATTGTTGAAGTTTGTAGTGCATATGTGATAAATAGCTTTTTCGTTCCTGCTGATTTTATTTTGCATACATCCGTTGTGGTTTAGAGGCTGCAAATAATAATTTTTTCAAATTTGAAAAACGAGTAGTTTGTGTGTGGGTCAAACGTGCTTGGTTAAAGAAAATTAATTATTTTAATAATAATTTAACGCCCCTGGCTAAAGATTGATGCTTTTGTG
Organism: Smallanthus sonchifolius; assembly: GCA_023525975.1. Lineage (NCBI taxonomy): Eukaryota > Viridiplantae > Streptophyta > Magnoliopsida > Asterales > Asteraceae > Smallanthus > Smallanthus sonchifolius. The sequence goes on along the minus strand of CM042045.1, from coordinate 1,432,903 downwards.
TGTTGGATATGCAGATGCAACAATGTTCTTTACTTACGAGGTGTACCAGAGGATGAAGAAATAGAGGATGCAGATCACGACTAGCAGTCGTGCAGATCTATCCGTTATAATTTCAACATCTTATGTTCTTGTATGGAAATACCTGTAGATGTTAAGATCCAACATGACACTCAATTTAGAAAGACTGAACTTTTGATTGGTGCAAGTTCATTGGGTGGATTTGCATTATTTCTGGACCTCTGTTAGTATGAATGTATCAGACAATGTTTTTTGAATGCAAAAAAACTTGAAATTTATTGGTAGGGATCACAAAAGATCCGGTTTGAGTGTTGGAATAAATAGAAAACCGGGTTTTGAAAATATCTTGAACTGCTCTGGTTTATTCAATGACCGTCTAATCTGACAAGGCTAATTAACCCCTTATACAGGATTAGACAGCGACAATTGGCATTCGGCTTTAGAATGTGACCGATGCCGTTATAAGGTTCAAACATATCTTTTCTTCTAGAGCTTTAGAAGCAACAATTTCAATTTCACTTGTTTACAGCTGATTTATATTTCTTCTACTGTTTCATTTTTTTGATTTTCCACCTAAATGCCTGACATAACAATAATAAGGTAGTCATGAAAGAAATTGTAAAAAAATGGGCATGTAAACAGTTCTCTGCACTGATATTGGGACAACTAAAAGTAGCACTTAAATTGAAAGCTTAGACTTTACAAATATCGATTCAAAACCTTAATAAGTGGATAGATCTATCAGTTAAAGTTAATGAGATCAAAGAAGAGAAAAAAGCATTGGAATCAGCCATTAAATAGGTTGAATCAGAGAACTCTGAGCTGATGGAAAAGCTTGAAGACCTTAAGGGTCGACTTACGAGTCAAAATGGGTCATTTTTACTACGTACCGGGTCCAGTTAGGTTGATCTGTCTGTTTGTCTTAAATGTGTAAATAAACATTTTTTGCTTATTCAAGTGCAGGTTCTTTTTCCTTTTGTTTCTTTAGTATCATCAATGAATAATATTTGTAATATGTAGCATACGAGAACCACATAAATACTTGTAATCGTTGCTTTAACTATGATACGTAAACCAGTTATGTAACCACATAATCTAACCTCCCATTACTTTTGTCCAACACTACGCATAAGTGCTTATATGATTCTCTACTTAAAATTGGTTATGTATTGTATGTGCCCGTATATATGTTGCCGTTTCATTTACCTTCTCTACTTAAATTTGGAGATGGCTCACTAGTATGGCCTCCTGCATTAATAGTAATGTCGTTTCATCATGTATGTATACTTCTCGGTAGGGCTGCAAATGAACCGAATGCTCAGCGAATAGTTTGTGAATCGTTCGTCGGAAAGTTCGTTTATGTTCGTTCGTTTAATAAATAAGCGAACATGGACAAAAAATTGCGTTTGTTTAGTTAAATGAACGAACATGAACATATGTCATGTTCGTTCATTTATGTTCGTGAACGTTCGGTAATGTTTTCATTTATGCTCGTTTATGTTCGTTCGGTCTTTAAAGGTTTTATATTTTTATCAATTAAAAATATTTGTTAACTGTGTTTATAATAATTATGTTAAGTATGTGAAGATAATTATGTCAATTGTCATCCTTCATATTATTTTTTATGGATTTTAGATAATGTTAATTTGAGATGAAAATATTCAAGTTGTTGCAATATCTATAATTAATATTCTACTAGATCTACGTAGGGCTGTAAACAAGCCGAGTCAGGCATGGCTCGAGCTCGAGCTCGAAATTAAACAAGTCAGCTCGGCTCGACTCGTTTTTTTTTTCGAGCTTAAAAGTTGAGCTCAGCTCGTTTATTTTAACTTTTTAATTTTTTTTATCTTAATCTTAAGGTTAAGAGTATATGTTATGTTTTGTGCTATACCAAACTCATAAAAACACTTATGCTTAATGATCTACTAAACTTATTTGATAATTTATTTTGGTTCATCTTTATCAAATATAATAAAATAAACAAAAAAAAAATTGAAAGTTAATGTTCAAGAAAATAGAAAATGGATGTGGGTCGCATCTGAATTGAGGAGTACAGTTGATGGGGTGAAGATAATAATGCATTGTCTTTTTTTTTCTTTTGGGAGAGAGTTTATAGTGTAAAGAGAATTGTATAGCTGGTCGACAACTTTGGTCCAGACCCATGTCCAATCTTTGGTAAGAAACTAAGGACCAAATTTACGGTTCCAACTTCCAAAACATAATCCTAATTTTGACTTTGCTTTCTCAACTTTGGTCAATACCCATGTCCATCGCCGCCGCTTTCTTCTTATTTATCATTACTCGTACCTTTCTCAACTCCTCCTACGCAGTCACCACCAAGTACGGTACCATAAACTGTGGCCGCAAATAATCCCCATAATGCATGCACGAACCCGTGTAGAACAACTTCGACGCCTTTCGACGCAAATAAACTGGCGCCGACCAGTATTAGTGGTGGGACATCGTCGGAATGTGATTTCCCCAAGGGTGAAAATTTTCAAGGACTGAAGAAAGGCGTCGACGTTATTCTACACGGTTTCTTGCATACATTAGGGGGATTACTTACGGCCACTGTTTATGCTACCGCACTTGGTGGTGACCGCATAGGAGGAGTTGAGAAAGCTAAGAGGAATGATAAACAAGAAGAAAGCGGTGGAGGCGGTGGTGACATTGAGAGTGGCAATGGTGCAGGTATTAAAAGTAAACTTATCTCGATCTTTAAAGAAACATAGGACTAAGCATCGGGCTTCGGGTGTATGTTCCCACAAATAAGAGAAGGACAACCACATATCGGTTCTTCCACGGGCTCGGTTCTGCACCCTCTGGTCGTCGAACTCACTGCAACCACATGGAAAACTACGTTAGAGGGCCCGTGGGTCTAGCCCCAAGGGCACTCCGACGCTCAAGTCAAGTTGAGGCCTCTATACAAGTGTGTGTAAATTATAGTGTAAGCTAGAGAGAGAAAGAGACCTCCCTTGAAACGGTGGTGGCTCCTCTATTTATAGAGGAGTGGAGGAGCTAACCCTAATGGGCTTGGACCTCCTCTTGGGCCAGATGGAGTGAGACTCCTTTGGGCTGTTTTGGACCGAACCTCTTCAAGTCCCCCAGTCTGGCATAATGTGGTGCTAACGACATTGTGTGGACTTATACCGTTTGTTGCCCTCGAGCTATAATCCTGAAAAAAGTTGTCACAAGCACTATTACACAATACAAGTGTTAGTCACAAAAAGGATATTTCGGTTTGCACATCAAAACATTTGACGATGTCGTTCAAAACAATGGGTGTTACTTAGATGTCCGGAAAACGTTCGCCATGCTTGTCGGTCTAATGGTTCTGCTTGCGTGCTTAGCAAGGCTTTTAGAGGGTGGCGCGTAGCCTTGGTGTGGCGCATAGCCTTGGTGGCGGTAGCCTTGGTGGCGTGTAGCCATGGTGTGGCGTATAGCTGTAACATCCCAAAATAAATAAAAACCCAAATAAAAGAAAAAGGAAGGTGGGCTTGGCTAGGGGCCGGCCCATGGGCCCGAAAACTGAGAAGAACCCTTCTAATCAGTAGCCATTTCCTCCTGTGTCCTTCATTTTCTTCCTGTGCAAGAACCTTAGAGAGAGAGAGAGAGAGATCGTCTAGAGAGAGAAAGCCCGGATCAAGCTCAAAGTCTCGAGGATTGTTGCTCAACATCTCTGGAGCATAAAGGAACGAGAAGGAAACTATAACAGGTAATTATTATGCCTAAATCTGAGTTTTTGTAACTTTCGGGTTTAGGGTTAATAATCGAGTAAAGATTTAGATTTTTACGTGTGAAACTGGAAACAAACCACGGGTTTGGGTTCATGGGGGAAAATGGAACATTTCGAACGTAAAAAGTTCATAGCTTGATCGATTAGAACAAAGGGACCAGATCTAGGGTTCTGTTTGGGGAAGAAGACTGCACAGTCGAAACTACTAGTTTCGATATGGACGCATCTATCGAAACTACCTAGTTTCGACAGGGGCAGACCCATCGAAACTACCATAGTTTCAATATAGACCCAAGACCTTAACTAAGAATTTATATAAGTCATACGACTCGAAACTACTTAGTTTCGATAAGAAGCAGTGACTCGAAACTAATTAGTTTCGATAAGAAGCAGTGACTCGAAACTACTTAGTTTCGATAAGAAGCAGTGACTCGAAACTATTAGTTTCGATAAGAAGCCAGGGCTCGAAACTACATAGTTTCGATAAGGAGCCAGGACTCGAAACTACCTAGTTTCGATAATGAAACCATGACCCGAAACATCTGAGTCAAGCCTAGTAATGTCTAAGTGTCCCCTAGGAACACAGCCTTACGCCTATGACTTGATTATACAGATTGTGGGTGACCATAGTGACATTCAGGAACCGGCTAGATGTAAACAGAAACGATTCATCTGGTGAGTTCTTATTGCCCTTTTTCCTAATGGTTTTGGGCTGACATGCATACTGGTATAGTATTTTATAAAAATGTTATTTTTATAAAATGAAAGGCAAAGTATAGTATTTTATAAAAATGTTATTTTTATAAAATGAAAGGCAAAGTATAGTATTTTATAAAAATGTTATTTTTATAAAATGAAAGATAAAGAACAAAAGAGCATAGTATTATCTTTTAAACAAGTTTTTGAAAGATAACAATGAGCTAAAGAAAGAATGATAAAGGAGCCGTACTTCGGTACAGCTCGACAGTGACAGTGACAGAGACAGTGACAAATACCATGTTATATGCTTATGTGTTAATATGTGTTATTTGTCTATATGAAAGTTATGTGATTGCATTTCTATTTGTGTAATAGTGTAATTGCATTGCATAGTAGTTGCATAGTAGAAAGTCCTGCAGGCATGCTAAAGTAGAAGTCTCACCCTGAGGTGTGAGCAATGCTAAAGGAGTCTTACACTTCGGTGTAAGCAATGCTAAAGGAGTCTTACACTTCGGTGTAAGCAATGCTAAAGGAGTCTTCACTTCGGTGTAAGCGAGAAAGTCTCACCCTGAGGTGTGAGCAATGCTAAAGGAGTCTTGCACTAACGTGCAAGCGAGAAAGAAAGTCCCACCCTGAGGTGTGGGCAGCGCTAAAGTAAAAGTCTTACCCTGAGGTGTAAGCAAGATAGGGATCTGGTCCTCGGACCACGATCCATATGTGATAGTTAAAGTATGATAAAGTCACTTGTCAAGTATAAGTGAAATGATAGACAGAGTACAGTGGGACACCCTAACGAGTTTCCTTAAAGATAAAGTTTTAATGACAGATAGTAACGTAACAGATTTATAACTGTAACGTTGTAAAGTTTTAAAGTAATAGTTAAAAGTTTATTTCAAAGAAAGTGAAAGTAAAGCTTATTTTATTTTAATAAAACTAAGCTACCAAAGGTAAAGTTTACAGTTTAAAGTAAAGAGAGAACTCACCAGCGTTAGCTGACTTTTAGTATGCATGGCAGGTAAAAAGGGTAAAGCTAAAGAAAAGTGAAAGAGCCATGTGGGCTGGATAGCATGGACATCGGGCTGCGGTATTGAAGACTGACATTTCCAATCCTGATAGTTCATGTTATAGACAATATTTCATGTTTTAGTTTGATGAATGATTTGAATTAAAGACTTCCGCTGTAATAGATTCTGATTTCCGGTTTAAGAACTATGTTTGTTATGTTGTGTGCCAACTATGAGATGTACCCGTTTTGGGGCGTTTCAAGTTGGTATCAGAGCCATAGTTTGAGAGATTCAGCCATTTGCGATAATGTCTGAACTTAAACTGAGAATGGGACAAAGCAAAGGAAGGAAAGGAATGTCAGTCGGAGCAGCCCGTCCATGAAAAGATAGTAGACAGAAGGTAGTCAATGTCCTTACATAGAACATAGACAATAATGCCTTAGTACAGATAGCAGAAAGTAGATGCTTTAGCATAAATAGTACATAGTACATGCCTTAGCACAGACAGTAGACAGTAGATAGTACGTGCCTTATAGTAGAAACTCTGAACTTGGATGCAAATGTTACTCGGAAAGGAAATGTTCAGAACCCGAGTAGTAAAGTAAATTAGTAATTTCATACCGGTCTCTGTAATTAGTAATTTACAGTACTCGAGGTGTTCTAAATTGTTACCTATCTTGATAACACGAGCTATCTTTGTTCACAGTAGACACTAAATGGCTAGAGCAAAGAGAGGAGGTCGCACTGGGGGTCGTACTGGTCGTCGAGGCCGACCTCCAGGTAACCGGAACCGTCCTGAAGAAAGTGAGCACTCCCGCAACGAAGCTGAATCGGTGCATGTGGAGCATAATGATAGTGGGAACCATATGTCGGCTCCTAACGATGCCCCTAATGAGGCGCTTGAGTTGGAACCGATTGTGAAAGAAGCTATAGCGGCAGAGGTTACTTCAATCTTGAAGAAAGTTCTACCAGAAGCATTGGGCGAGGCCCTTAAAGAGTTTAATATAGGGAAGAAAGAAACGAAAGAGGAAAGCAGCAAGAGACTTGGAGTCACTGACAGTGATGATTCTGATTATGAAATGGCAACCCGGGGTTGCAACTATAAGTCCTTTCGGGGGTGTGACCCGCCGAAGTATGATGGACGGAAAGATGCTGTTGCCACTTTTGAGTGGATAGAGAGAATGAATGGGGTGATCAACATTAGTGAGTGCCGTGATGATCAAGCGGTCAAGTTTGCCGCTCACTCATTCACTAATGAGGCATTAAGCTGGTGGAGATCGATCGAAAGAATCAAGTCTTCTGCTGAGATGAAAAAGATGAAATGGGACGACATGAAAAAGCTGCTAATCACTAAGTTCTGCCCGCAGAACGAGATTGACAGAGTTGAGAGGGAATTTCTGGGGCTCTGTGCTGGTAGTATGACTCATCGCCAGTATACCTCCAAATATCAAGAGTTGGCTCAGCTGGTTCCACATCTGGTGGACACTGAGGAAAAGAGGATTAAGTACTACATCAAGGGACTACCACAGAAAGTCCGTGTGCACGTGAAAGCTAATGCTCCCACGAGTTTTGAATCTGTGGTATCACTTGCTGGGATAGTTTATGATGACTTCGAATCCGCAGACCCATTGCCTACTGAGAAGAAAGTGACCAATGCCGTTAAACGGCCAGCTAAAGAGTGGGTGGGGCCGGAGACGAAGAAACTGAGGATTGAAGATGGGGTAGAATGTGCTAAGTGTGGCAGGAAGCACTCGGGCGAGTGCCGAGTTGGGTTAAATATGTGCTATAGGTGCGGAAAGACCGGACACTACTCTCGAGAGTGTCCCGGGGCACAGTCTTGTTATAACTGCGGGATACCTGGCCACATGGCCAAAGACTGTCGGAAACCCAAGGCTACTGGCACCGAGAATGGTAAAGAACCTGAGAAGTCGAAGGCAAGGACCCGGGCGTATGCACTGACACAGGAGGAGGCTAGGGGAGACCCAGATGTTGTGTCAGGTACATTCATCCTTGACCACACTTATGTTTCAGTATTATTTGATTCGGGTGCCAGTAGGAGTTTTATATCATCTTCTAAGTGTAAAAGAATGAAATGCAAAGTTACTAGAGTAGAGCAGGCCTTTAATGTGGAAACCGCAGTGGGCAAGACCACGATAGTAAGTGAATTGGTAGATAATTGCACGATAAAGATTCATGGCCATAGATTCCCAGTTAGGTTGTATGTTATGACCTTGGGAGGATTCGATATAGTTTTGGGTATGGATTGGTTAGCTGCCAACGAAGCCCGGATAATATGTAGACGAAAGATAGTTCAGCTCAAAGCTCCAGACGGTGGCGAGGTTTTGGTGTACGGGGATCGCGACGGTTCACTAACGAACGTCATATCAATGATAAAGGCAGAGAAGTATATAGGGCGCGGATGCGAGGCCTACCTGGCCTATGTGATAGACAATGATGTAAAGGTGAGAGAGTTAAAAGACGTACCAGTTGTATGTAATTTTCCGGGGGTGTTTCCTGAGGAGTTGCCTGGGTTACCACCTGACCGGGAGACAGAGTTCCAGATAGACTTAGTGCCAGGTGCCCAGCCCGTGGCTAAAGCACCGTACCGACTTGCACCTCTGGAGATGAAAGAGCTGATGGTACAGTTGGAAGAACTTTTGGATAGAGGATTTATCAGACCAAGCATTTCTCCATGGGGTGCTCCGGTTCTGTTCGTAAAGAAGAAAGATGGTGCCATGAGAATGTGCATCGACTACAGAGAGTTGAACAAGCGTACAGTAAAGAACAAATATCCGCTACCAAGGATCGATGATCTGTTCGACCAACTACAGGGCGCCAGATGGTTCTCCAAGATCGATCTGCGGTCGGGATATCATCAGTTAAAGGTAAGAGAAGAGGACATACCTAAGACAGCGTTTCGCACGCGTTATGGGCATTACGAGTTTCTCGTGATGTCTTTCGGCTTGACGAACGCTCCGGCAGCATTCATGAGTATGATGAACCAGGTGTGTAGACCGATGCTAGATAGGTCGGTGATAGTGTTTATAGACGACATACTCATTTATTCGAAAAGTGAAGGTGATCATGCTTGTCATCTTCGAGAAGTACTAGAGACGCTACAAAAAGAAAAGTTGTATGCCAAGTTCTCCAAATGCGCGTTCTGGCTTAAGGAAGTCCAATTCTTAGGTCACGTTATCAACGCAGACGGCATTATGGTTGACCCGGCTAAGATAGAGGCAGTACAGGAATGGGAAACCCCGAAGACGCCAACCGAGATTCGGAGTTTTCTGGGATTGGCAGGTTACTATCGAAGGTTCATTCAGGACTTCTCGAGAATAGCTTCGCCACTGACAAAGTTGACACGTAAAGAAGTAAAGTACGAATGGGGTCAGGCTCAGTCCAAAGCATTTGAAGAGTTAAAGAAGAAGTTGACCCAAGCCCCAGTGTTAGCACTACCCGACGGTAACGAGGACCTGGTGGTATATTCTGACGCATCGGGACAAGGGTTAGGGTGTGTTTTGATGCAGAGGGGAAAGGTGATCGCGTATGCGTCACGACAGCTAAAGATCCACGAAATTAACTACCCGACTCACGATTTGGAGCTCGCGGCAGTTGTTTTTGCGTTAAAGATTTGGAGGCATTACCTCTACGGGGTGAAATGCACGATTTATTCGGATCACAAGAGCTTGAAGTATTTCTTCGAACAGAAAGACCTGAATATGCGGCAAAGGCGGTGGTTAGAATTGCTGAAAGACTATGACTGTGAGATCCTATACCACCCGGGAAAGGCGAATGTGGTCGCTGATGCCCTAAGTCGTAAGGAGAATCGTTCTCCTATTAGGGTAAAAGCGTACCAGTTAGTGATAACCCCAGATTTTATGACAGAGCTAGAAGCAGCACAGAAGGAAGCACTAAAGGAAGAGAACATAAAGAAAGAAAGAATGGTCGGTCAACAGACAAAGTTAGAATTAAACACTCATGGAGTGAGGACCAGGTGTGGTCGCATGTGGGTACCGAAGGGCGGAGAGCTTAGGGCCAAAGTACTTGACGAGGCCCATAAGTCTCGATATTCCATCCACCCAGGAACCACGAAAATGTACCAGGACTTAAAAAAAGAGTATTGGTGGCCTAACATGAAGAATGATGTGACCGGATATGTAAGCAAGTGTCTGACTTGCTCACAAGTTAAAGCAGAGCATCAGAAACCGTACGGGAAGATCCAGCCTCTGGAAATACCCGAATGGAAGTGGGAGCGTATCACCATGGACTTTATTACCAAGCTGCCCCGCACAGCTAAAGGCCACGATACGATTTGGGTTATAGTGGATCGTCTGACAAAGAGTGCACATTTCTTGCCGATTCGTGAAACGTATTCATCTGAGAAGTTGGCAGAAGTATTTATCAATGAAATTGTCTCTCGACATGGCGTACCGTTATCAATTGTATCTGACCGGGACACGCGATTTACATCGAGATTCTGGAAAAGATTTCATGAGTCAATGGGTACGAGGTTAAACATCAGCACGGCTTATCACCCACAGACGGATGGGCAATCAGAGAGGACCATCCAGACGTTGGAGGATATGCTCCGCGCATGCATTATAGACTTTGGTGGCAGTTGGGATAGTCACCTACCATTGGCAGAGTTCTCCTACAACAACAGCCACCACACCACTATTGGTATGCCGCCTTACGAAATGTTGTATGGTAGAAGATGTCGAACCCCGGTCTGTTGGGGGGAGGTAGGACAGAAAGAATTGGGAAGTTTAGAGGTAGTCACGGCAACCTCTGTAAAGTTTGACCAGATCAAGGCCAGAATGAAAGCTGCACAGGACCGTCAAAAGTCCTACGCAGATAGGAGGCGGAGACCAATCGAATTCAATGTCGGGGATCAAGTACTATTGAAGGTATCTCCCTGGAAGGGGATCATACGATTCAGAAAGAGAGGGAAGTTAAGCCCAAGATTCGTCGGACCCTTCAAAATACTAGCGCGAGTTGGTGAAGTCGCTTACCGGTTAGAATTACCGGATGAGCTTAGTGGAATTCACCCAACCTTCCACGTGTCGCACTTGCGCAAGTGCTTGGCCGACGAATCAGCGCATGTGACACTTGACGACATCGAGATAGATAATAGCCTCAATTACATCGAGGAACCCGTCGCCATACTAGACAGGAAAGAAAAGCGGTTACGGAATAAAGTGATACAGTTAGTCAAAGTACAATGGAAGCATCGTAAAGGGTCAGAAGCTACATGGGAAACCGAGACAGAAATGAAAGAGTCGTACCCGCACCTGTTTGACTTATAACAGGTTTCGAGGACGAAACCTTTCGTAAGAGGGGTAGACTTGTAACATCCCAAAATAAATAAAAACCCAAATAAAAGAAAAAGGAAGGTGGGCTTGGCTAGGGGCCGGCCCATGGGCCCGAAAACTGAGAAGAACCCTTCTAATCAGTAGCCATTTCCTCCTGTGTCCTTCATTTTCTTCCTGCGCAAGAACCTTAGAGAGAGAGAGAGAGAGATCGTCTAGAGAGAGAAAGCTCGGATCAAGCTCAAAGTCTCGAGGATTGTTGCTCAACATCTCTGGAGCATAAAGGAACGAGAAGGAAACTATAACAGGTAATTATTATGCCTAAATCTGAGTTTTTGTAACTTTCGGGTTTAGGGTTAATAATCGAGTAAAGATTTAGATTTTTACGTGTGAAACTGGAAACAAACCACGGGTTTGGGTTCATGGGGGAAAATGGAACATTTCGAACGTAAAAAGTTCATAGCTTGATCGATTAGAACAAAGGGACCAGATCTAGGGTTCTGTTTGGGGAAGAAGACTGCACAGTTGAAACTACTAGTTTCGATATGGACGCATCTATCGAAACTACCTAGTTTCGACAGGGGCAGACCCATCAAAACTACCATAGTTTCAATATAGACCCAAGACCTTAACTAAGAATTTATATAAGTCATACGACTCGAAACTACTTAGTTTCGATAAGAAGCAGTGACTCGAAACTAATTAGTTTCGATAAGAAGCAGTGACTCGAAACTACTTAGTTTCGATAAGAAGCAGTGACTCGAAACTATTAGTTTCGATAAGAAGCCAGGGCTCGAAACTACATAGTTTCGATAAGGAGCCAGGACTCGAAACTACCTAGTTTCGATAATGAAACCATGACCCGAAACATCTGAGTCAAGCCTAGTAATGTCTAAGTGTCCCCTAGGAACACAGCCTTACGCCTATGACTTGATTATACAGATTGTGGGTGACCATAGTGACATTCAGGAACCGGCTAGGTGTAAACAGAAACGATTCATCTGGTGAGTTCTTATTGCCCTTTTTCCTAATGGTTTTGGGCTGGCATGCATACTGGTATAGTATTTTATAAAAATGTTATTTTTATAAAATGAAAGGCAAAGTATAGTATTTTATAAAAATGTTATTTTTATAAAATGAAAGGCAAAGTATAGTATTTTATAAAAATGTTATTTTTATAAAATGAAAGATAAAGAACAAAAGAGCATAGTATTATCTTTTAAACAAGTTTTTGAAAGATAACAATGAGCTAAAGAAAGAATGATAAAGGAGCCGTACTTCGGTACAGCTCGACAGTGACAGTGACAGAGACAGTGACAAATACCATGTTATATGCTTATGTGTTAATATGTGTTATTTGTCTATATGAAAGTTATGTGATTGCATTTCTATTTGTGTAATAGTGTAATTGCATTGCATAGTAGTTGCATAGTAGAAAGTCCTGCAGGCATGCTAAAGTAGAAGTCTCACCCTGAGGTGTGAGCAATGCTAAAGGAGTCTTACACTTCGGTGTAAGCAATGCTAAAGGAGTCTTACACTTCGGTGTAAGCAATGCTAAAGGAGTCTTCACTTCGGTGTAAGCGAGAAAGTCTCACCCTGAGGTGTGAGCAATGCTAAAGGAGTCTTGCACTAACGTGCAAGCGAGAAAGAAAGTCCCACCCTGAGGTGTGGGCAGCGCTAAAGTAAAAGTCTTACCCTGAGGTGTAAGCAAGATAGGGATCTGGTCCTCGGACCACGATCCATATGTGATAGTTAAAGTATGATAAAGTCACTTGTCAAGTATAAGTGAAATGATAGACAGAGTACAGTGGGACACCCTAACGAGTTTCCTTAAAGATAAAGTTTTAATGACAGATAGTAACGTAACAGATTTATAACTGTAACGTTGTAAAGTTTTAAAGTAATAGTTAAAAGTTTATTTCAAAGAAAGTGAAAGTAAAGCTTATTTTATTTTAATAAAACTAAGCTACCAAAGGTAAAGTTTACAGTTTAAAGTAAAGAGAGAACTCACCAGCGTTAGCTGACTTTTAGTATGCATGGCAGGTAAAAAGGGTAAAGCTAAAGAAAAGTGAAAGAGCCATGTGGGCTGGATAGCATGGACATCGGGCTGCGGTATTGAAGACTGACATTTCCAATCCTGATAGTTCATGTTATAGACAATATTTCATGTTTTAGTTTGATGAATGATTTGAATTAAAGACTTCCGCTGTAATAGATTCTGATTTCCGGTTTAAGAACTATGTTTGTTATGTTGTGTGCCAACTATGAGATGTACCCGTTTTGGGGCGTTTCAATAGCCTTGGTATGGCACGGAAATTAAAACGTTTTCCAAGACAATCATGGTTACACGAAGTGTTTAGGCTTAGTCATGAGATGTTTTGGTGTGAAAACCAAACATGTGGCCTAGCCGTGAAAAAATCCTTTACGAGTATATCAAACATAATCCGTAGATGTAATATGATAATGAAATTGTACATAATAATAAAAGTTGTACCGAACCAAGTATGCGGCTTTCATCATAATGGTCTTTGTATGTTTCGCGTGCCTTGCACTGTGTTGTACATTTTGCGAATTATATTCCACGTTGTGAGGGCGTTGTCACCCATATGTCTGACAAGTTTTGTTTGGCTTGCACGCAAAGGGTTGTACCGCTCGTGCGCCTTACGATGCATGCGCGTGAAGGCATGTTGCTCGCGCGTTTTACAGGTTAGGGTCGCGCACGTGAGGAGTCGGTAAAGATGCCTTCGTGCAACAACAATGAGGTGCGTGGCGTGTTTATTGGTCATGACGCGGTGCGTGGCCGGACCTGCAAGTGTCTCAATAAAATGCAGGTGTATTGTGAGGCGCTCAGCCTTGTGTTAGTATATTTTTTTTGAACTTGCAATATATTGACAAAGTTGTAATGAATAATTAGGTAAATCATGAATATTGTACCGAAACCTCGTCCTTGAGATAATTATCCAAAAGTATGTAATGCCCGCTCGACATAGGCGGACGCTCGACTTGCACAGGGTCGCGCATGCGAGTGATGGGCCTCGTGGATTTGAAGCGAGTAGGTGGCGCGCGTTTGACTTGGGGTCTAGTCTAGAAAAGGGTTGACCTAGAAGAAGAAGCTTCATTGTGTTGGTGATAATCCTTAATGACCATAGGTTTCATAAAAGGCTTGCATCATCCAAATTAATGGGTTCAATGTGTTTACTAAATTGTTAATTATTTTTAAAGAAAGAAATGAAGAAGATTACCACAAATTTGAAGAAGATTACCTGGGGTAGATCAATATTAACATGATTAACACAATCTGAAAAAAGAAATCTATACATACTAATAAATAAAGGTTTGGGGGTGCCATATGTCATTCTCATATTTATCCTTAACATTTTTTCTCGTCTCTCTCTCCTATTTAATGATACAAGTTTCTATAAAAGAAATTAAATTTTTTGTTTCTCGCATCTCTCTCCTATTAAATAGTAATGATTTTTATAAAACATTTTTTAATTAAAAAAATAGTTTTATTCATAAAACATTTTATAGTTTGAACATTTCTTTCATTCTTTTTATAAAACATTTTTAAAAAATAACTATAAAACGCCTTTAAAATTTGTATTAAAAAGTTATGTAATGTGTCAAAAATATGTAATATTATATTTTTATAATACTGCATTTATTCACCATGTATAATATACAGGGTTTCTAACTTATATTATAAAAAAATGAATAACTATACTTGCTATGTGTTAACTTTTGATTAAATCCAGATTTTTGTTTTTCGCTTTTCTATCCAATTAAATAATGATGATGTTAAATAATTAAATATCTAACATATATTCTAACATTTTATTAAAAGTTACTAAATCATAAGAAAATTTCAATAATTTCTTATTTCACATATAATTAATAACACAAAACATACAAATCTTGATAGAAAATATTGTTTTATAAAAATTTATATTTATTCAACTCATACAACACATGGGCTTTAACCTAGTGAAAGAATAAAGGAGCATATTAACATGATTACATCAGCGCGTGCTCCACTCGCTTTCATCTTATAATAAGCACTTGTAAGTAGTGAAACTCAATGTATAAATCACGAGAACATTATGCTCTCGGATGATTCACATTAATAATATTGTTCTTCTATTCGTTCATTCAATGAAACATTGTGAATATGATATTTTTTTGGTGTTTTGAAATGATAAATACAATAAAATGAATATTGTCTAAGAAGCATCTCCATTAGAATTTTATGTACAAAATATAATATTTTCATTATGCGACTCTACAACAGCATGTTCAATAGATTGAGTATACTCAGACTTATTAAAATGTTAATGATCCTCAAAAACCAAATTAGTTCAACAGCATATCGTTTTTTGTCCAACAACAAAGTCCTTATTTTAAAAAAAAAAATCAATTTGAAAAACTTTTTTGCACATTATCAACAAAAAAATCAAAATCAACCCAAAAACATGTTAAAAATCGACAAATAAAAATTTTGAGAAAAAAAAATCTCTCTGAGTTTTATGAAACACTTGTAATAAAGATTTCACTCACCATTAATTAATTCCTTCAACAAATAATAAATGCAACTTCACATGATAAAAAAACCAAAGATGATCTTACTCAAAAGATGCTGACTTCTGCACTAATAAGACTGAGACCATGACCATTACAATCAGATTTGACTTAACTAAACTTAACCCCAAAGATGAACTTACTCAAAAGAATTTTTGCGTTATTCCGATTATGTATATGTTATATTACTGACAACTAAACCCCACTCCTAAACTATGTTTATGAATATGATCTATGTTTTATCTATATGCATCAATTAAGGACTCGTTGATTGCGTGTTTATCCATTAAGCAACTAGGCCCGCACTCAATGTCATGTGGAACGAGTTTGTGTGCGCAACCAACTGTTCACATGATTTCTAACCCCGTCATACCTATGTTGTATACGACTTAACAACGTCCCAAACAAACTTATCACTATTATGAATGGGACCATTTAGGCATGTGATGTTGCTTAAACTGTTGCTCAATCCGTCATTTTGCTTGCTATCACAATTAAAGTTCGTGTGATTCATAATGTGGTTACATTCATATCAATTAAAATAATAACGTTTAAACCTTGGATATAATGTTAGAGAACCCTATAAATTTCGAGTTCTTTTGTACAAATCGAAAAAACTGAATATAAGACAAAGCCTGAAAAAAATATCTAAATAAAGAAAAATAGTTACAAAACCCTAGTAAAATTTTTAAAAGGGGACAATCGGTAGCCAAACAAGAAGGCAAACAACATCAAACTATCAATCTAAACATGTAACTAAACGATCACTAAAGCTAGAAAAGAACCGCAAACAAAGTAAAATAAAAAAATAATCGAACATCCCTAACCATAAATCGAGTTATTTGCTGCTCATTTTATTGCATATATACCTCGTCATAAAGCATCTTTCATGATAGAAAAACTAAAATTTAATATGTGATTCATTATGGTTCTACACCACTTCCACCTCTTCGTTCTATCAAACCAATCATTCAAATGAATTATGTAAGATTCTGTTTATGTTGTTGTCAAGAAAATCTATAATTTTGAATTGACCGTCAAAGAAAGTCTATAGAAGTGTGAGGGTTGTTGTTGAAGTTGTACCTTATAAACATGTAAATAAATGAGTTGGGTCCCTCGTTGTCTTATGATGTCTTGGTAAATTGAAACTTAAAACCCCCTTTTTTAAGTTTTTTTTTATATATTCCCCCCTATTAAACTTCTAAATTACATATATCTCTAACATCTAACTTTAATTACATATTTTCTCAATTGAACTTAAAATTTACCCAATTAACCCTCATAAATATTTATGAATGTGATATATATAAATAGTATTTTAGTTGGTTCATTAAGGGTAAAATGATAATAAAACAAATTATTTTAAATGAATTGAATAAATATGTAATATATAGGCTTTAGTAAGGGAAAATATGTAATTAAATTTTAGGGTTGAGTAAATATGTAATAAAGAAACTTAGAAAGGGGATATATGTAAATGCCTCAATATTCTATTGGCATATTATCTTTTATGTAAAAAGCTTAATTATAATTTAAAATCTATTCCGAATAAATAAGTAATTGGTAATGTCACATGTTACAATTTTGTAAGCACAATAATTTTTTTCCGTTTTTTTATTACTAACTATTTGATATTTTTATTACCTATTTAATATTTTCATTATTAATATCCTAAATCTCTAGTATTTAATATTTTTATTAATTTATAAATCTTTATTATTATTTAATATTTTTTTATAATTTTTAATTTTTTATTAATAACTATTTAATATTTCATTTATTTAACTCGTGTAAAAGATGAGTTTATAAGCTAGTTCTATAATACTTTGATAAAGGTAATATAAAGAACTTTTTTTTAATGTAAAGGTTATTGTAGCATGTTATATATTTTAGTGAGAAACACATATCCCTTTCGATATTTATTCAAAGGGAAATTTATATGTTCAAAATAATACAAACATTACGGACATGGTAATGACGAGGTATCATATCATACTGTATTTTTACGAATCAAGACTTTTATAAATAAACACTTTTATAAATCGAGAGTTCATAAACTATTTATGAATTGACGACTTTTATGACAAAAAATAAAGTTTTAATAATAGTCATTGTCATATCTTATTTACATAAACTTACCTTTTTATATATATATATTTGAAACCGAATTTATCAAATATTTAGTGGTCATAAACTAAATATACTCTCAAATCTTTAACATCTATATGGCCAATCAAGTATTTATTGATTGCTTACTTATTCACATAGCAACTAGGCCCGATTTCAAGGTAATGTGGGACGTTGGATGAGCTTTTCTGCCCAACTAAATGGCTCGCGTGATTTCTAATGCATCATATCCTTATTTTAATAAATGATTTCAAAAAATGACATGTGTCAATATCATATTTTTTCTTACCAAAATTTTCTACTTTTTCCTTGAATTTGAAATCTAATTATGCTAATTTTATTTCAGAAAAAATAATATAAAATTTGAATTATAATTATTACTTAATTAAGAAAACAAAAAAAATTATTTATTGTACTTTCATTTTTCTATTAAACAATCGCATGTAATACATGGGTATATAACATAGTATGTGTATATACAACGACTTAACAACGTCCCTAACAGACTTATCACCATTATGAATGAGACCATTCAGACACGTGACGTTGCTTAATTTCTTTGTCAAGCCCATTGTTTTCTTTGTATCAAAATGAAAGTACGTGTAATTCATAATGTTGTTAGACCTACCGGGTCACCGTTGGATTTAGACTCTTTGAATTAATGAAAACCGATCACAAACGAGTTATGTTAGATTCGATATATGTTGTTGTCAAGAAAAATTATAATCTTGAATTGACCATTAAAGAAAGTCTATAGAAGTATAAGGTTTGATGTGGAAATTGTACCTAAACATGTAATCAATTAAATTGGGCCCTCGTTGTCGTATGATGTATAGAAAGAAACTTGTAACCCATTCCTTCAATAAGAGATATATTGGTATATTATCTTTTATATAATAATCTTAATTATTATTATTTAGTCAGGAGAAAATTGTCAAAATTAATTATTATTATTTAGTAAGCGAAAATTGTCAAAATGTACATTTTGATCAAAAAAGTTCGCAAAATGTATATTGACTTTTTTAAACTTAAAAAAATACCTAAATCTAAATCCAACTAATATGCAGGTGACACGTATGTAAAAAAAAATTAAGGGCTTAAATTTAGTCGGCCAAGTGTCAACGTTGGGGGCATCTCACGTGTATCAATCCGGCTAAAATTTAGCCGTTAAAACCATACCCTACATTATAAACACTCTTCAACATTGAGGTATGTCGTCGATACTAACTTGATATCAACAACAAGTTAGTTTTCTTCAACAACAAGGCTTGCCATCAATAGCAACCATGTGTCAATGGTAAATCCTTCAACTCTTCAATCAATATTTACATCATCAATCAATAGTAACTTCTCTTCGGTAGTTAGCCGTTAAATTTTTACACCCATCAGTTTCAAGAATCATAGATTTAATAAGATGTTTGACACAGAACCATTAGTTCGCTTTAAGCTACCAAAATAATTAAGCCACCCTGATTATTAATTAACATGTGTAGTTAAGTTGTTATGATAGACTCAAAACAAAATGAATGACTATGATGGAGAAGGGAATCACCATCTTCTAGAAACGCTAAAACATCCGTGTTCTAATAAAAAACTAATTTTTTTGCCACTTGTTACTCTTACGTTCAAACTCACACTTTTTTCCCGCATCTCTATCTTATTAAATACATCATTCTTTTTGTAATAATGATTTATGTTTAAAGAAAAATTATAATTATATTAATAAAACACATTTATTTTAATTTATCTCTTTTTTTAATAAACTTATAAATTTAATTATTTAACTTTTGTTTCTAACTAAATAGTGATGTAAGTCAAATTATAAAAATTAATGTATTAACCCTGTGTAATATACGGGTTTTTTAAAATAAAATTTTTTTATTACTAAATATATAATATTAAATTTTATCAACCCGTGTAATACACGGGATTTTAACATAGTTGTAAATATGAATGTTAATCACATTTGAAGGTATGAAATTACTTGTAACAAATCTATACTATATAATAAATAAAGGTTTTCAATGTCACATGTCGCCTCCACATTCATTCTCATCATTTTTTTTTCTTTCTGTCTCTCTTATTAAATGCACCTCAATTTTTTTAATAATAATATATATTTAAACAAAATATTAATTATACTAATAAAACACATTTATTATAAGAAAACTTTAAATTCTAATTATGTAAATTTATTTTCCATCAAATAATAAATAAAAATCAAATTACATTAAATAGTATTTAACGTATTTTTGAAACCCAATTATATATATTAATTTTTACATATTTTGATTTTTGTTTTCTATCATTAGTATATGATACATTTTTATAACTGTAAAATATACACATAAAGATATAAAAATTATTTATTGATATTTTTCACCCCGTGTGTAATACACGGGATCTAAACTAGTAATAATATAAATAAAAAATAAAGTCCTAAATACAATCAATGAAACAAGTATCATGTAATAACTAAAAAAGCATAGTAAATTTGTGAAATATCCTTTTAAAATATTATTATTAACAATCGTAATATAGACGTTTGATTAGAAAAAATATTAGTTTTGAAGAAAGTATTATATTTTTGTAAACTTTAATGAATAACAACCATACCACATGCCATTGCCATATGTCAAATAAATATAACAAATTATATGTGTAACATACCCCACACGCCTTTATTAGCGCTAGTGTCTCACCAATCCTTAACGTGCACCGCCGCATCAAATCGGTTTATTTATCGAGAAAATTAATAAATTAGTCAATTTTTTATATATTTTCTCGTCATTGATTGTTTCATATTTACTTTTTCTAAATATATGGTTATATAATATAAAATACTCAATTTCCTTTTACATATTATTATTTATAATATCTAGAGTACTTTTTAATTATTTAGTTTTATCTATTTTCATTTTTTTCAAATCATTTTAATTTCACTTATTTATCTTATTTTCACCTCCTATGTGCTTAATTTTCTTCAAAGTAAATTGGTTTTCCATTCAAAGAAAATTTTAAAATAAGTGAAACAAATTTCACGTATCTCATGAATATAAATATGTAAACATGTCTGACATGTTCACTAACGAACGAATATGTCAAAAACGATAAATTTCATGATTTTTATCTTTTATTGTTAATCCTGTGATGGAAGAACGTCTGTTTTCTTAAGAAAGTTGCATAGCATACGTTTCCAAATTCATAACATATCAGGTTAGATGTGATCATCTTGTCACAGATATCAACCTTTACATGAATACACTTAAAACTGTTTAAAACTATGCGACTTAAACACGACTCGTGTAACATGTTTATTTTATCGGTTGATAACTAAAAATGAGTTGACGTGATGTTAATGGGTCTTTATCAAGTTGTAAACATGTTAAACGGATTAGTGTCATGAACGGATTGGTGGGTTGAACTTACAAGTTATATATTTCTAAAAAGATTATAATTTTGATTTCAAATGAGTTGATAGGTTGATTTGTTTAAGTTTAATATAACACAAACATGGCCTTTTTATTAAACAGGTTGAGCAAGTTAATACAAACGCAACCCGATTATTAAAGTATTAAAATAATAATCCTATATATATTTTTTATTATTTTAAAAGCTTGGTATTTGTGTATGAGCCCGTGTGAAAAGATGAAGATATGTATATATTCTTCTTTCTACGCGTCCACCCAAATTTTCTTTGCCCATTAAAATTCCAAAAACTATATTATTTTCTGATAATTTTTTAATAATAAATTAATAGTTGAATCAAGAAAAAAAAACTTACTTTGTTTACGTAGACATCTTACTTTGACATATATTTATTATTATTTTTTTACTTTAAGTTTAAAATTAGTGAAATACGTGTATATATCTTGTGTTACAACTTACAAAACTAGGTGGGAACATTTATGTAATTTGGATATGGTTTTCAAGATATTATGTTACACTTTTTGCAATAATTATCGTATATATACAATAGGGGAAGGGATCAAGAGAAAACCACAAAGTTAGGCGAAAACCGAGAAAATCACATTATTTCAGGCAATTTTTTTTATTTACGTATACGTATCCAAAAACAATTTTTTGATTTACGTATACGTAACCACAATTTGTTTGTTTTATGTTTACGTATACGTAACACTATGTGTAAAAATGTTTTTTTAGTAAAAATGTTTAATATTACATTGATACTCTTATAAATAAATAAAAATAAAATAAAACAAAAAATAAATATTATTATATGATTGGGTAAAATTGGTTTTTTAGTGATTTTCTTGTTTTCGCCTAACTTGTGGTTTTCTCTGGAACCCTCCCCTATAGAATAGATGTGCGCAAAGTCAAAATCAAATAATTTATGGGAGCAACGTGTTCAATCATTCCAAATTGTATAATTATTTTTTCAAAATATGGAAGCTATTGCTAAAAATCTTTCGAAATTATCTAAAAGATTGCATGATTTAGAAATATGTAATAAAATTTAGAACCCTATGTTGTTGTATTTGTATATATATGGTCGAGTTATTCTACTATAAAGTAAAATTAACGTGTTTTAAAAAAAATATTTTGTTGTATTACTCGGTGGGCTCCGGTTCCGACCCGGTACAGTCCTAATACTAAGAGACACTTATCAAGAATTGCTAAAAAGATAATAAAAAGGTTAGTGAAAAATTAATTAAAACAACAACCTAACCATTATGTTTGGTATTTCAGTTGACAATTTTGTATTTTAGAAATGATAACATAACTATTTAGTAACGACTTTCTTAACTAATTTTCCATATTTTATGATGAGTTATTTAAGAGAACTTAGATGTTTTTCATCACATACAACATTCATTTACAAAGTGATCCGAGAATCTAGCCTATTTTAGATTTAGAAATAGGTTTAGAGGGTATAAGTTAGCCATTCTAAAAAGAGTTATATAAACAATGATTATTTTTTATTCTTATAACACTAATGATATTTATAAAAAAAAAAATTGTTTCGGTATCATTTACGTTTTAAATATAAGGGTAAAATGATTATTTCACTCAAATAGTTTAACCAGGAACATTAACATTCATCTTCTAATCCGAGCAAAACATCCTCCAATCCTCACATCTCTATCACTACCCAAGCTTATTAGAACCATATCCCTATGGTAAAACACACATGCACACATTTCCACCCAAATCAAAACTCCAAATTGATCTCATCAATCTCGTTGTAACCCAAATTTGAAGACAAGCAAATTGTGTACATTACTCTTTAAAAAATCAAACAATCCCATATAAATACCGGTCCACATACATGAATCTGTATAGAAATTAAGCCCACACATAAAAACTTGAAATCAAATTTGGACAATTAAGTATCCAAACCGATTTTAGAAACCTTAACACTAAACAAAATTTAAATTCTATTAAATAATACCCAAACAAACACGTAAAAAAATGTATAGGGTTGTTAGATTTATCATCGCATATGGTCAAGGTCACAAGTGGTGATAGTGTGATGGTGTTTGCCTACGGAAGACGATATGAACATGCTAACAAAGGGGTTATATTTTATGTTTGTGATGTTAATCAATGGTTGAAGCGATTAAGTTACAAATTTTAATGTTTAAAAAAATATGATTACACTTTCTTTAAATGCTAATTAACTTAATAAAAAAAATGAAGGTCCACTAGTCATTAAAAAAAGTACTAGTAGCCTTTGAAAATGTTACAAGTCACATATTATTAATTCAATCATACATACCAACACATGTTGCGAACAAAAAAATCTTGACATTTGACACAATCAAACATCAATCACTATTATAATACACACTATCAAGAGATGACCTGATTTCAAATACCAACAATACAAAGGGGACTTTTTTTTAACGGCGTAGGTTGAACTGACACGAGCCATAAAGAGAGGCTTGTACATCAGTCTACCCAAACAATCCTTAAGGGATTCAAAATCTGTAAATGGTGTTCCTAATTTTTATAAAGTGAGCCTTACAAGATTCAAACTTATGATCTTCAAAAAGAGGAAACCATTTGAGAAAACCTTCCTGACCACCAAGTCAGAACCTTGATGGCACAAGGGACCTATATAGTACAAATACAAACTCAACTCAAAGGTAGCCAAGTAAAAAATCTATAGGGTTGTTAAAACCCAAACAAACATGTAAAAAAATCTTTAAGGTTGTTAGGTTTATCATTGCATATGGTCAAGGTCACAAGTGGTGATAATATGAACATGCCGGGGGGGGGGGGGGGTAATGATTGTGGTGTTGATCAATGATTGAAGCGATTACCTAGTGGTTATTTTAAGGAGGAAAAATAGTAGAAACATAGAGAAAGGGTGGATTAGAAACGACTTCGCGTTACAAATTTTAATGTTTGAAAAAAAATATAATTACTCTTTCTTTAAATGCTAATTAACTTAATAAAGAAAATAAAGGTCCACTAGTCATTAAAAAAAAATACTAGTAGCCTTTGAAAATGTTACAACTTACAAGTAACATATTATTAATTCAATCATACATACCATTATACCAACACATGTTGCGATCTTAAAAATCTTGACATTTGACACAATCAAACATTAATCAGTATTATAATACACACTATCAAGAGATGACCTCATTTCAAATACCAAAAATACAAGGGACCTATATAGTACAATTACAAACTCAAAGGTAGTCAAGTGAAACATCCTTTCCTCCTAAAAATCAGGTCCATTATCTTCTCCCCAATAACAGAGTACCCCCCATCATCACATTACTAAAATACAAAACTTTCCTCCCTTATTTTGACCCCCAATTTCACATTATTTTATAAACAAATCCTTCTGTAAACCATAAAGAATCTATCAATCTGTCACCATCTGTTGCTGGCCGTCCAGTTCAAACCGGCCTGGCTGGATTTATCAACTACTTCCATTCTGTTCTTGATCTGTCCGGTGCTCTGTTTTCCCTCAATTGTAGATCTGAAATTGATACTCTCAAAAACCTAAACCTAATTTCAATTTGGCGATTTATGATGGGTTTTGGGGGATTTAAGTTATCGTCATTCTTCTTGTTCTGTATATTACTGTTATTATCTTCTTGTTATTCCCAATTTTCCCCTGCTGATCAGTACTCAATCGATTGTGGATCTCCGACCAACTCCACCGTCGGAAGCCGGGTGTTCTTATCGGATAATTTAGCTTCCGGTTATTTGACAACACCACAGAATGTTCTGGTTGATGCATCCGGGAATTCGATTCCGTCATCGGAATATTCGCAGCTATACCAAACGGCGAGAATCTTTTCTCAAGCATCTACTTACAGTTTCAAAATCAGTCAACCGGGTCGTCACTGGATCCGGCTTTATTTCTACCCGTTTTCGGCGAGTAATTACGATCTGAAAACGGCGACGTTTTCGGTTTCAACTCGGGAGCATTCGTTGTTATCGGATTTTAATTCCGATAGGGAAACGGTTAAGGAATATTCCGTTAACGTGACGTCTGGTGATCTGGAGATCACGTTCACGCCGTCAGGTGGTTCGTTCGCGTTCGTGAATGG
This sequence comes from Smallanthus sonchifolius, assembly GCA_023525975.1. Lineage (NCBI taxonomy): Eukaryota > Viridiplantae > Streptophyta > Magnoliopsida > Asterales > Asteraceae > Smallanthus > Smallanthus sonchifolius. Next base: position 1,407,897 of record CM042045.1, on the reverse strand, counting down.
ATTGGAAGTTGTTTCGGTTCCGGATCCGTTGATTGGTAATGACGCGGCGTCCGTCACGCCTCCGACGAACTTCCACGGGCTGTTGAATCAGGCGCTGGAGACGGTGGCTAGGGTTAACATGGGTGGTCCGACGGTTACATCGAGAAACGATTCGTTGTGGAGAACTTGGGTGCCGGATCGAGGTTTTTTGAAAAACCCAAATCTGGCAACCAACGTGTCTAATACTAACGCTGTTCGTTATCCCCGCGGCGGTGCTACAGAGGATGACGCTCCACGGAGCGTCTACGGCACTGCCGCGAGGATGGCGTCAGACAACGACCCGAAAAGTAACTTTAATGTTACTTGGGAATTCCCGGTGGACCGGGGATTCCAGTATCTAATTCGGCTTCATTTTTGCGATATCGTGAGCGAAGCCCCCAACCAGCTTTACTTCAATGTGTACATTCAGGATTCGAATGTGTTGCCGGATTTCGATCTGACTACGAGACTCGGAGGGAATTTGGCGACGGCGACTTACTCTGATTTCGTCACTTCGTCGATGAACACTGACCAAATTCGAATCAGCATTGGTCCGTCTACAGTGAACAACGCGTTGCCGAATGCTATTTTAAACGGGGTTGAGATTATGAAGATGAACAACTCCGACGGGAGTCTGTCGGGGAAAGATATCCCGTTGTCGAGCAAGAAATCGAAAAGCAATGTGGGTGTGATTGCCGGGGTTGTTGTTGGTGTCGTAATCGCTCTCGTGTTGATTCTTGTTCTGTTCTTCGTGCATAAACGAAAGAAACAAGAACGTTTGAACCAGTCGAAGATCTGGATTCCGTTATCGACAAACGGGCTTTCGCAAACGATGGGAAGCAAGTGTTCTAACGGAACGACGATCAGTGCAGGCTCTAATTTCAACTACAGGTGCCCGTTTGCAGCGATTCAAGAGGCGACGAACAATTTCGATGAAAGCTGGGTGATCGGAATAGGTGGTTTTGGTAAAGTTTATAAAGGGGTTTTAAGCGACGGTACGAAAGTGGCTGTCAAGAGAGGGAACCCGAAATCCCAACAAGGTTTAGCAGAGTTCCAAACCGAAATTGAGATGTTGTCACAGTTTCGTCATCGACATTTAGTGTCACTAATCGGGTATTGTGACGAGAAAAATGAAATGATTTTGATATACGAGTACATGGAAAACGGGACGTTAAAAAGTCATCTTTACGGGTCGAACTTCCCGAGCATGAGTTGGAAACAGCGGCTCGAGATCTGCATCGGTGCAGCCCGCGGACTGCATTATCTCCACACGGGTTATTCAAAAGCTGTTATCCATCGGGACGTGAAATCGGCGAACATATTACTCGATGAGAATCTCATGGCTAAAGTAGCAGATTTCGGGCTTTCGAAAACCGGGCCCGAGATAGACCAAACCCATGTGAGTACCGCAGTCAAAGGGAGTTTCGGGTACTTGGATCCAGAGTACTTTAGACGACAACAGTTGACTGAAAAATCAGATGTTTACTCGTATGGGGTCGTTTTATTTGAAGTTTTATGCGCACGACCCGTGATCGACCCGTCTCTACCTCGAGAAAAGGTGAATTTAGCCGAATGGGCGATGAAATGGCAGAAAAACGGGCAGCTGGATCAAATAATCGATGTTACTTTAAAAGGAAAGATCCGGCCCGATTCACTTAGAAAGTTTGGTGAAACCGCGGAGAAATGTTTGTCTGACTTTGGGGTTGACCGGCCTTCGATGGGTGATGTTTTGTGGAATCTTGAATATGTTCTTCAACTTCAAGAAGCGGTTTTACCAAACGACCCGGATGAGAACAGTACGAATGTGATCGGTGAGTTATCTCCACAGATTCATGATTTTCATACGAGTGGGGATGAGAACACGAGCACTGGGACCGGTCAGTTTGAAATGTCGAGCGGGGATGATATCTCGGGTGTTTCGATGAGCAAGGTTTTCTCGCAGTTGGTGAAATCGGAGGGTAGATGAACACAAAGGGGGACATTTCGGGTGGTTTAATGATGGTGCTAACCGGTTATTGGTTTTATTTCATAGAGTTTGAAAAAGTTGTGTTTTATATGTAGTTTTGTTTTGGTTTTTACTATAATGATGTAATGAGTAAGTCATTTGATTATTTGATCTGTTTTATGTTGGTTTTGAAACCATGAAAGTATGGACACATGAGATATTTGTTTAAGTTATTTGATTATTTCATATGTTTTATGTTGTATTGCTAGTTTAAAACAGGTAATTCTTGTATTTCAAATTTAAAATCGGTCCAAACGGGTCAATACCATCACGAACATTGTTTGTCGCCACTACTGACACATCGCCACCGACACCACCACCACTAGCACATCTGCGTCACCACCTTCACCCATCGCCACTAGCAGCCATAGAAGCGAGCACGTTAACTAAATGGACAGTGTTCAAGTCAGCTCAGCGGGTTTGCAAGTTGAACCGTTTATTTGTTTTTTTCAAGTTTTTTAAACAAATGTGTTTTATGCTATAATTTAAACTGATTTTGTATTTTATGCAAATATCAAACAGATAAAAGAGAAAGAAGCTTCATCTTTTAATAGTTTAAAATAATAATGTCCAAAAAAATAATATTGAAACGGGTCGTGTTCGGGTCAACATGTGAATACATGTGTCATGATCGGTTCAACACGTTAATACACTTGCCACTTAAGGTTCATGTGTCTGACACAACTTTCACGTTTATGTTATATTCGGCACCCAACAAACATGGTTCATTTAACAACTCTACATGACCCATGCCATTGTCCCTAGTCACTTGGATTAAACCATACCAAATCAAGAAAACAAAATGGGCATAAACAATAACCATCATCTTCTTATTACTTGAAGATGAACAAGTTTCAACAACTTAAACACCAATTGCACCAACAATGCAACCATCATAATCAACAATAAGTATACTAAAATCAAATATATATACATGTAATGTCACCCAAATTAAGCAATCAAGAACAACAAACACCACACCTGATCAACCCATTCTCATTGCAACTCGGGCACCTAATCGACCGCCCTTCATCCTCCTCAAACACCTTCCTACTCCCACAACAATTCGGGCACGGCACAAACCTAACATCCCCACAACTACCACAAGCAAAACCCGGATCAATCACAGGAAACCCTTTCACAAAATCAAACAATTTCCCGTCTTCATGAAGGCGTTTGACATCATCCGCGCCACCAATACATTTCCCCTTAACAAACACTTGCGGCAGATTAAACCCTTTACCCTCAAACACCATCTCCAGCTCCTTCCTGTAACTCGAATCCATTGAAATATCGCGCTCATCGATGAGCACGCGAAACCCCTTCAAAATCAAACGAATTTCGCAACAATCTTCGTAAGTTTTTCTAATTCCTCTTAAACTGGTATAATACAAAACAATTCTATCTTCACAACCAGATAAACACAAGGGAGTGTCAGTATCATTATCAGTATTAGTATCAATATCAGTAACGGTATCGGTACCAGTAACAGAATTGGTTACTAACTTCGATTCGTGGTAACCGAATCGGTTAGAAGATAATGCTTTGTTGTAACAAGAAACCAAATTGGAATCCAGTTTTGACAAGAGTGATTCTTCTGATAAATGTTTCCATAAAGGCTTAATTTCTGAATACTCCACCAGCTCGTACGGCCCGTCCAGCCCGAACGAAACGTAGTGCTGTTTGTTCGTTTCGTTCGGGTTGTACGGGCCGGGTTGGTTCAACAATTCTAATTCTTCTCCATCTAATCCTTCCATAAGCTCCCACGTGTTAATTACAGAGTCCGGTGAAGAAACAGAGTGTTCTGTATCTGTTTCTGTTTCGGCTAGGGTTTTGATTTTGTCGGTGGTGGCGGTGGTTCCGGCGGCGGCGGCGGCGGCGGCGGCGACGGTGAGGGAGCCGTAGGTGGTGGAGGTGAGGGAGACGAAGTGGTTGGAATCGCCTTTGCGGAGGGGTGGGTGGTGGATTAAGGGGGTGGGTAACGACATGGTTCGAGAAACAGGGGTTTGTGTTGACGATGAGTTATAATGGTTGTAATCGTGATCGGAGAATGGGGAGCAGAAATGGTGGTGTGAAGGTGTGGAATTGGAGGAGTTAGATGGGTGGTCAACGGTGGTGATGGCGGTGGTGGTGATGGTGGTGGTGAATTGGAATGGTGGGGAGGAACGAGAAGCGGAACAGCCCATTTGGATCGAAGGGGTTGAAATTGAAGTGGGGGAGATGGTGATTTGGTTGTTGATTTGAAGCTGTGGGTGTTAATTTTGGGTTGAAGCTATTATGGTGGTTTGAGAGGATGAGGATGATGTTATTAATGAGGGTTGTTAGCTGGGAGAAGCAATTGACTGTCAATTAGGGTATATAAAAGTTATGAATAATCTTTTAAGTAATCTTTTTTCTATAAAAAGTAATCTTTTTATAAAAATATCGTCAAAGTAGTTATTTTGTCTACGGTTAAAGTTCGGGTAACTTTTAAGTTTTATGTTAATCCATATATCTCCTTTAAGTTTTTGTGGTGAGTTACCCTCTGCACTACAAATAACTAAAGTTTTTGGCCGGTCTCACGGGTGGGCGAACCGCATTTCCCACGAGCCTAAATTTTTATATATATATTTTTAAAATATGAAACCGCCCTCTAAACATACTTCCATTCTCTCCTCCGGATTGTACATCGACGTCCGGCAACCACGACGGCTTCCATGATCTTCTCCATCTATTTAAATAATTTAAACCTTAAAACTTATTGGACCCCCTTGCTCTATCTAAAACCTTTTAAGTTATTGGCCCAAACATCTAAATAACGTTAATCGTCGTTTAAAAAAAATTAGTTTATATAATTTATTAGGGCCTAAGGGCCTTTATTTGGCTCGACCGAGACACTTAAATCCTCATGAACAGCTTTGACTAAAGCAACCGTTCTATGCCTTTAAATTTTAAGGGTTCTAAAAAATGAAAACAACTACTTTAATATATGTTATAAGCTAAAAATATATGTGATAATCACCTATTTTTTGTGTTTTTAGAAAGAAATGAGAGAAGATAACAAAATAATGAAAGTTTTATTTATAGGGTTTTTATAATTACATTTGACCTAAACATTAATATCATACGTTTTGACGCTACATAAAATTACATTTTAAAAACTTTTATATATTTAAAAAACTTTTACTAAAATGCCTCAATTTCAAAGTTCGATTTAGACCCAAGAATACGATGACCTGCCATCGAAGGAAATTATATAAGGTTCAAAGCAGGGCCAGCCCTGAGCATGTGCGGGATGGGCAACCGCTCAGGGCCCGGTTTTTTTCTGGGGCCCAAAATTATAAATTATATATATATATATATATATATATATTATATAAAAATAGATTTAATATAAATTGAGTTTAAAAAAGAAACTATAATTAACAATTAACTTATGGGTCAAATAAGCTGAGTTTAAAAATCTATTAACAATTACTCCATTATCGGGTCATGTCCAAATTAATAATTTTAAATAATAAAAATAATGGCAAAATTCAATCAGATGAATTCAATAAAGGGGGGTTTTTGAATTGATTTTTTTTTAAAGAAAAATCAAATCTAGTGTTGTGTTGTTACGATTTTCATCATATTAATGATTTTTTTCATATATTTAACTTTATATTTTAGATTTTTATGTGCCCATTTTTTTAGTCGTACAGGGCCCCCGAAATCGCAAGGACGGCCCTGGTTCAAAGTATATGTGTTTAACAAATTAACACTCGTAAATAACCTCTCCATTCGTATTAACACATGAGTCTTTGATAGTTATTCTCGTATTAATAAAAGCATGCATATTGAACGATAATAATTACTTTAGTGACGTTAAACTTGATATATTACATTCCATTCACATACAATTTGAAATTTGTGAACAATATATATTCACTCACAAGTCACAACAAAGATGTATACAATTAGTGTATGTATAGGTGTGAAACAGCCACTACTTTTATTCTTTTTGATACTTACACGCCTCTCAAATATTATTACTCGCCCTTCTGTTTGCCTATAACTATTCTTTACACCTTACATTAACCGTTTATTTTGTTGGCACACATACAATTTTTGTTTTTTTTCTTTTATTACTTTAAAAATTGAACAATTTATAAAACTTTGTGAATATATCGTTATTACATACTTACTTTATATACTTTTTGATATAAATTTAATTTAAAACAGAATTGTGTGTCATAAAGTACAGGTCAAAAAAGCACAAATGTAAAAGTTGTCGAGACTGCTTTAACGTTTTGATTTTTTTACGGTGTTCTTTTGTTTTCCTTCTACAACTTTTAAAAATCGACGTTATAGTTTTACGGTTTCCTTTTTTTCCGATTCGACGTGACTATTTTTACCAATGTTTCTTCGTGAACTTTATAATGGTTTCGTTTTTTTATTTAAACTTTCTAATATTATCAATGTCCATACCACAACGCGCAGATTTGCAGCCTTCTGTTTTTTAACATAAAAGCTCAGATGTTATCAACGCTCCTACCGTAGCGATGTGCTCATCATTTTCAACATTTGTAAGGTTTTAAATATTATCAACGTTCTCGCTAAATTTCAAAAACATTAAATTTTTTCATGGTTTAACACGTCATATAATGTAACATATAAAACTCAAAAGGTTAAAATTTCCAAAAATGTCAATTCATTATTTTCTACTTAGTATAGTCCAGACACATGAATTTGAATTAAAATATTTTAAAAGTTGCATTTTTCAAGAAACTTCATATAAAAATAATTCATTTTAAAAACAATAATATTAATAACTTTAAAGAGATATAAAAATAAGTCTCTCTTCCCCATACACGGATACACCTTAGTTTCTACAAAGAAGAATAAATAAAAATAACGCCTATTAAATTTATTTTTTTAACACTGTTTTTTTATATTGAAATTTTTGTTAACCTTATATTTATAAAGATTTAACCTCGCCTTCTTGTTATCCAAAAGCAAAAGTCGGTCGAATCGAGTCGGCCTTCCTACACGCACGCGCCCCCAAGAATGCCTCCTTGGTTCGATTCACGTTATTTTTATGTGAAGCAAACACTATACCATTGTAACCATTAGATCATGGATGTCTATTAAGTGTCTTGATCAATGTTTTCAGAACCGGATCAGACGTCGAACCGGTCTCCTTACCGGTCCACTGACCGGATTTAAGAACCGGACGACGTCATAAATATTATAATAATATATCAGTCTAAATAGCTTTTAATCTTTTCAAAAACCACCAACAAGTCAATTCCAATAATTTAAACTAACAATTACCTACGAAATAAGAAGCCAAGAGACTTAAAAAAGATTAAAAAAAAAAAATAGTCAAGCGGTTCAACCGGTCTCTGGTCCAACCGCCGGTTCAACCGGTCCGACCACCGGTTCGCTGCAGAAACGGTTCAACACATGTAACCGGACCGGTCAGACCACCGGTTCCCGGTCCGGGTTTCAAAACATTGGTCTTGATTGTCGAGTACATTATTCTTTCTATTATACTCTAACTAGATAAAACTCATGTATTACATGAGTTGAATAAATACAACTCATTATAAAACATCAGTTTTTTTGAAGAATTTTTTTTTTGTAAATTCTAAAAATGTTATATAATTATTTTTTAAAAGTGCTTTATAAAAAGAATGAAGAAGTGTTCAAATTAAAAACAATGTTTTATGAAAAAACCTATTTTTTTAAATAAAAAACGTTTTATAAAAGTAATTATAAAAATCATTATTATTTAATAGAGAGATATGCGGGAATAAAAAATTATAAAAAAAAAATAAAGAAAATTGTGTAATTATTAAGAGAGAGAGGCGAGAATAAAAAAGTTAAGGATGCATGTGTGAATGATAAGTGCCCTCCTAAAATCTTTATTTATTATATAGTATAGATATCTATATAATAAGTTCGATGTACGGTCTCTATGGAGATTAATTCAATGTTTATTTTAATATAAATTTATCTTTTGGAAGAAATTATAAGATAGAATAAACGTGATACATAGTTTTTCTTAATATAGTTATTAAGGAATATTTTATGCATTTTATTTAACTAGTTATGTTTTAAATGAAAGAAAATTAAGGGATTTATATTCTTTTGAAGTAGGGAATAGGTAAAAAACTCATGAGAAAAAGAAAGACAAATCCTTTTCATGACAGCTTCACATGTCTATCCATCCCATCATCATTTCCATTCAAAAGTTGTCTTTTTTAGTTTTACCTTTTTTAAAAGAATTTCGATTGTTCTTTTTCCTTCTAAAATGGATATTGTATTTATTTAATAATATTTTTTTTTTAAAATTTTGATCTCACATAGGCACATTTTTTTATTGAAAAGCAAAGCAAATTTATTAAAACAAGGCTAGTAAAATACTAAAACCCCGACAAAGCTTACAATCCAGAAAGATAAAACATACAAGATTTTACAACCAAGAACTCTCCAATGATTACACTTAACCCGAATCAAAGGGACACCATAAGAACTAATCTCGAGCCCTCCATTTCATTCTACTCTTTATTCAAAGAGAGCAAAGAACCTTGATATCTATGACCACTTTATGAGGAGAGACCAACTTTTCATTAAACAAAACAACATTCCTATGCTTCCAAATACACCAGCATGAAACAAGTATCATAGCGTGAAAAAAGTATTACATGTATTAAGCTTGTTGGGATAATACTATTTATAAACAAAAATATATAATATAAAATAAATACAATATAAAAGGTAATAGAAGTCAAACGAGAAGAACATGACATGAACATAAAACAATTAGAAGCACAACATGACTAAAACAAAAGGAAAATAAAATTTGGTTGATTTCTTATATTTTTTGAAATGATTCTCTTAAAAGAGATTGTGCATGTTTGGTTAGTATATAACAACATGAGTAATACTACTACAGGAGATGGCCAACTAGTCTGAGAAACATGCTAACATTTTATTTGTGTTACATCTTTCATAGAACTTAATAAAAAAAATGTAATTAAACATGAGGGCTTGATCTCTTCGTTCAACTCTCGTGTAATGGAATTGAACAATTTAGGATTTTTTGTTGTCTTAAAAACTGTGGGTCGGTGCAAAAACACGATGAGAATTTAGATCCTAACATGTGCGTCCACAGGCACATACAAGTTTGATTTTTTCAAGCGACTCGAACATAATTTACAACCCTTTGTTCGCGCTTAAGTGTGGGTTCGAAATTTAGGAAGATGCTTGTCAACCATCTTAACTTTTCTAAACTTACTAGCTTAAAATTTTCAAATTAACTTTTTAAACCGTTTTTTATACCTTTTTCTTCGGTTTTTACTTCTTCTTTTATTATTTTTTTTGCATTTTTTAATCGGTTTTTTACTTTTTTTTTCTGACAATAAAATAAGTGTCAAAATAAGGAGAAATATGTAATTTAAGTTTTGAGTTTAGTATATATGTAATTATGTTTTGAAATTATGGGATATATGTAATCCCCTTTAAAATAAGAGGATATATCTAATTTAAATTTTAAGTTAGATATAAATGTAATTCAACCAAAACTAATTGATTTAAACGGGCACCAAGAGTTTGAAACACTTTGGACCATCTCCGTCATTCAAATTATTTGAACTTATTCTACAATTTACCGAAGGGTTCCTATCAAGCGAATCACATGAAGCTTTTATAATTAAGTAGATTTGTTTGTTTGTAGATGGGAATATGCTCTGAGTTATAGATGATGATATTCGTCATTCAAATTATACAAAAGAATATGAGATTATTGTAACTTTTTATTTAAAAATGGTTATGTATTGAACGGCTATACACATATACATAGGATTCAATTTCTGTAAGAGGGGCTTTTAGTTAGCGTAGAAGGATCCAGGATGCCACAATGTATTTTAGAGCGATGTAGTTGCATCTGTTTAATTATAAGTGGACTTTTAAATATACTATTGTAATGAGTTTAATGATCACTGTAATAACATGTATCATTTTCATATAATGAAAAGTTAGACGTACCGTTGTAATCAACAATATACCAATATTTTTAACTAATGTTTCGTTTTGTGTAAAAAATCACATTGTTTTGTATCCAAAACTCACACCACTAGTTATTAAACTAAACATTCTCAAAAGCCGTACATCATATTTTAATAATTTATTTAATATTTATGGGGGTGGGTCGATAGGTACCCAGGGATGCTCCACTATACAAGAAAATAAGTTGTTATTTAGAGTTTCCAACTTTAATACATATGATTGCGTGACTTTAAGAAAATATATACAAAAAATGTGTATCGTCATATTCGCTTGCATTAGTATTCTAAGATAAAAATGTAGTTTTTTTATGAAAATGACACCAATTTTGTAATTGGTTTTGTGCTTCAAAAACGATTGTGCCAACCCTGCGTGTACTTTTCTAATTTAGAATAATGAGTTAAGTTTGTTACAAATTTAATGCTCATTGAATATCATTCATTTTAGTTTTTTAATAAGGGTATGTGTAGTGGGAGCGTGGAAAGAGAGGCGTGGTCCACCTTGGCCCCTTCATGGGCGTGAAACATCGTCCCCGTGGGCATGAAAAGGGGTGTGGGTGGGTAGAATCACGGAGGAAGGGGATACCTAACCAAAAATTCATCCAACCAAAATGTTACAACTCATTATTTTTTTCATTTTAATTATTTATTATGTTTAAGATTTAATTATTTACAATTAAATATGGGGCGTGAAAACACTACGTACCTTAGTGATTCTGGTCAGTGATTGCCCCTGTGCTAATGTAACGCTGACGTGGCGAGACATGAAAGAAGGGGGGATAAAACCACTACATATGGTCTAATAGTTGTCAAATTTTAAGGCTATTCTAATAATATAAAAGTATTTAAACTTTCTTATGATCATTACAAATTATATTAGGCTATGTGTAACTGTCTTGAGATATGGCGTGAGGGGGTTGATGTGGCTGCTGTGAGAGGCGTGAAGCACCGCGCTGACCCTCCATGAGAGAGGGCGTGGGACGGTGGTGTAATATCCGATACTTTCCGACCTTTCTTCGTCTAAAGCCCATGCACGTATCATTTAATTTAAAACCCGATTTCATATTCCCTTTAAACAATAAATATAAATTTTAACTTTTAAACATATATATATAATTACAAGTTGTAACTATATAAACTTATTACTTAAACATATAAACCATTTTATAAAATACAAAAAAAACTTATTAAACTTTTATATATTTGTTTTATAAAAAGAAACTCATCTATTATATGTTTATGAAGTCGAGGGACCAAAACTGCCAACTCTTGAAACTTGCTTTAAACTGAAAACCTAACTTTAAACATAAAATGTCAGAACCTTTAAACTACAGGGACCGATCTTGTATTTAGCTCAAACTCCCTAAGACCAAAACGGTCACAGGTTCGAACCCCATACAGTCCCGGTTCCAACCCAATTTTGCCAAAAACGAGATAATCGGTCGAATTCAATGCGCCTCGAGCGTCGACTCGAGCGTGCGACCTAACCCCGATACCATTCAATGCTTGAACACAGTCCCAGACACGCGTGATTCGAATTTGAATTCCATTTTCGCCAACCGAAATCCTCCCAACTGTTTTAGCATTTAAACTCGAAATCGACTATAAATAACCACGGTAATGCCTTAACAACAACACACTACAACTCCGCAAACACCCAATTCCATCGATCGATACCTGCAATTTCCGATTTGACATCGTGGAACAGTCGACCGAAACCCAAACCCGTTCTCCTTCGTTTCGACATCATATCAGGTAATTCGAATGCCCTCTGTTTCGTTTTTCATCCAGGGATCAATAGCCCTCTGTTAATTTGCATTAACAGGGGGTTAATCACATCGTATTTGGGCAATTAAATTCTAGGGTTCATACGATTTGGGGGATGCCTTGGGTTTGTGTTTAAGAATTTTCTTTTCCACATTTTAAACTAATGAACCAGTAGTCGGGATGGTCAGTGTGCTTGGGTGTGGGTGCGACCCGGACAAGAACCCGAGTTCGAGTCCGGGTAAACCGATTTTTGCCCATTTTATTTGTTTTAGCCTTTTAAAAACAGTTTTTAAACTTTTATAATTTTTATAAATTATGTTATACACTTATAAACTTAAATCCAATTTTTATTTACACTTTTACATTCAGGAACATTTTTAATTAAATAAAACTTAGTTAAACCTATAATTAATTAAATCTTTAATTTTGGTTTTAAATCCATAAAAACTAAAAATACTTTTATAACCTTTATAAAATTCATAATTTCACAGAAGTATTTATTTAAAAACAATAAACTTACTTTATTATTTGTACTCTAAAATAAGAATAATTCTTTTATCCAAATCATTAATTTAAATTATAAACTTTTAAACTCAGAAAAGTTTATAAAATTTATTTATAAATTTATACACTTTATAAAATGTATATAAACATAAATCTATTTGTTTATATAAAACATTAGAAATAACTATACTTTATTTGCTTCCTAAATAATTATAAACTTATGAAACTAAATGAAAACTTTAAATATTATGAACTTGTAAACTTTATTACCTTAAGAAACTTTATTTAAAATATGTATAAATTCATATACAATTTGAATACTTATAAACTTATTATTTTAAACGCAAACTTTATTTAAAGCCTTATAAATTTATGGTTTTCCTTTTAGACTTTAAAAATAGTTATAAACCTATAACTAAGATGTAACCATTATAGGAAATTCTATTTAATATCTTATAAACTTATAAGTATTATTATTTATCTAAACTTACTTATATTACAAGTAATTTGTATTATAAATACTTAGAAAACTTTAATAGATTATTACCTATGTGGTGTAATTGTAAGGCTTTTATTCCAAACAAATAAATTTGTTACACTTTGATGTCTTTCATTCAAAATCTCTATTTAAACTTGATTAAAACTTTATAAACTTAATCATTCTCATCTCCCATTTGGAACCCTAGTCAAAATCTTAAAATCCTAGATCTTTTGCCTTAGACTTGTAGAAGCAAACTTAAATCTTTAGACTTGTATTCTTAGGCTTATTGTGAGGGTATTCTTCCTCAAAATCTTGCAAATACTTATCAGTGTCGGATACTCTTCATCAATCCATGTGAGTATACTTAGCCCCTTTCCTTTCTATACTTTTGGGGTGAAACATGTTCAAAAACATTAAACTTATACTATTCTTGTACAACTATGACTAGATGCTTATTCTTATGTTAAACTTGATACTTGTATGCTTAGATTAAACTTAAAACTAGCATATTCATTAACTTTGATCAAGCCTATGGTAACAATGATAGATGTATTGCATTTGACCAATCCACCTTGATTGATTGACCCTTCGGGAGGAGCCCTTGGTGATTGTTACTGAATTAAACTTTTAAACTTGAGACTTATAAGGGTAACCTGCGGGTTATGCCTAAACTTGGTTGGAGGGTTGATATGCACAATGTTTAAGATACTTGTTTCTCACACTTACATTATAGAATGCATAAATCATAGTGAATTGTAATTCTTCTCAAATACTTGTTAAACTGTGTCAAAACCTTTGTATCTCACCAACTATTTTGTAGTTGACAGATTCTTTCACATGTTTTAGGTTCCACATCATGAGACTTATTTGTGATCACATAGGATGCTTTGGACCTAAACTACTTATCAATTAAACGTTGTATTCTTGTTATGTTTCCTTATATTGAATTTTAAATTATTTATTAATGAAATAATGAAACTTTAATAGTCAACCTTGTGCTATTGAACAACCGCGTCCACCTCGACGTATAATCCGCCGTCGGTTGGGGTGTGACGGGTGGGACATGGTTGTGAGAACGGCCAAAGGCGTTGCCCTTCTCTTTGTTGCTATTTCTGCGTTGGCCAACAGAAAAACCTCATGAGTCGTGGGCGCGTAGGTTGGACTACACATAGCCTTTTTATTATTTGTTAATAAATCACGAATAATAATATCATGAATTTATAAGTTATTTAAAAATGTAGGTGGTTACATTTATTACAATCTGCTTCCTTTTTCAAAGTTACGATGGAAGAAGTGGTTAATAAAAAGCCCATGAAATCTTTCCTTTTTATACTCAATTAAAATGTGTCATGTTATTTTTACCCTCTTGAACCTTCTCTAATTTTAAGAGGAGGGTGTGAAACCAATAAACCCTTGATTTTTTTTAATTATTTCATTAAAACAAATAAAAAACCATATTTCATTAAATAAAAATAAAAATGATACATATTAAAAACCGAAAATTTAAAAACAATAAAAAGAAAAAAAACGTGAAACATCAAAATAAAAAAACAAAAATAACCTAAAAATTACACGGCCAATTGTATTTTGCCGCAATTTCCCGTTTACGTTGGGGTACGATCGAAAGAAAAGGTTCGGGGATATTGTCATGTTTTTTTAGAAAATATTCCAAGTCGTAGTCATGTTCTTCTTTTGAAAGCATTTCTTGTTGTTTCTCCAAAAGTTGCAACGCGAGTTCATCCCGTCTTTGTTTTGTTTCCTCCCTTTTCTTGCGGTATTCCAATTTTTTCTCTCTTTCAACATCTTTAGACGCCTTATATTCGGAAACAACCTCCACCAAACTATTGCTTGAAGACTCGACGGTTTTCTTTCCTTTGCTTTTGCGAGTCGGTTGAGTAGGTAGGGATTGTTCGTTTAAGTCAGGGAGGTCTCTCGAGGAAGGGTTGTTTGAACCTTCATTTCCGGAGTCGGATGTTTTTGATTTCTTGGACGATTGTTGTTCAAACTCCTCACCCATAACCGCGACGACTTTCCATTTGGGACGATCTTTGAGAATTTCTCATGGCTCGACGAAGGTGAAACCTTTCCTCTGGTAGAGGATTCGATAATTTTTTTGTGCTTCATTCATGATGTTTGCATCCGACATCTCACTACCCCAATGACGTTTCTAAAAAAACATAAAATTAAAAAAAATATGTTAATACATTACAAAAAAAATAAGCAATAATTAAAGGAGACATTCTTAAATTTACTGCTTGCGTGTATAGGCCGTTGAAATTGTTGATCTTTGTGTTCACTGACGTCCACTTAGAATTCAACTGATCTCTAGTACGGGTGGTTCCACCCATTAGCCTGTCGAAATGATCTAGCGCACGTTGCCAAAAGGATTCGGCTTTTTGTTGATCACCAATTGTTGGGTCCTCGGATACATGTATCCATGCTTTAGGTAGAGCCAAATGTTCCTTTTCGGTCCAAGGCCTCTTGTCCACACGGTTCGGGAACTTTGCTTTACCTTTACCTTTACGTTGTTGAGTTTCTTGGTCTTCTTGATCAATATCAAAATCGACATTTTCAAACGGGTTAAAGTATTATTGAGCAAGCCTTTCCAACTCTTTCATTGGAAGCGGAGTTTCTTGTACATCGGTGTCAAAATGTCCGAGGGGACTAAAAGGTTGATTTTGATAATATTGAAACGGTGGAGAAGTAGGTGCAAGTGGAAAGGGTTGATTTTGGTATTGAAACGGTTGGTTTTGGTATTGCGGTTGCGGATGAGATGCCCGAGGTTGACTTGAACGCGGTCGTTGCGGTTGACTTGAACGAGGGTTTTGTGGTTGAGTGGCACGCACTTTAGGACGGTATTTTTTTGAGGATGATGAATCCATTTTTTTAGAGTATGAATGAGATTGAGAGAAAGTATAAAAAAATATTTGTGTAAAATGTATATTTATAGGTGAAAAAATATATATATATATTTTATTTAATACCCAACCCACCCCCCAACGGTCCCCTCCCAACGTTCATATTCTTCATTCAACGGCTACATTTGTACGCGGCTTCAAACGGGTATTTAAACCCGTCCCACTTACCCTGTGCCCAACCCGCGACTCATGCGGCGGTGTTACCCGTCCTACCCGCCCAACCCGTGCGAAGCCCGTCCCTCCACTCCGTCCTCCCTTATAATGGAACTTAACCAACTTTGCACTATTTAACCGACATTTTAAACAACACAAAACTACTAACAAGTATTTTAAGTTATTATACATTAACTATCAAAACCACTCTTAATCACAGTTTTAAGAATTGTGTTTAACAATTTCCCTTTTACAAATATATATTCAAAGTAAAAAATGTGCATAATAAGTTTGATTAGGTTTTTGCTTAAACTATAATTCAAATAAAAAAGTTATGGAATAGACTAGAGGTGCAAAAAAAAACCGACACAAACCGATTGTTGAACCGGTTTGAATGAAACCAGTTCAACCACCGGTTTGTAAACCTATGATTTGAAACCGGTTTAAACCAAACCAAACTGATCAAAACCCCTTAAAAACCGGTTTCAAACCGAACCAGTTTGATATCAAAATCGATTTTGACTTTTGTGATTTGTGCACCTCTAGAATAGAGTGTTGAATGTTGATATTGAATTTGAAACCGTTTAGTTTTAGGTTTTTCTGACCTTTTGGGCTTTGACAATTACCATTAATCATAACTTAGTCCACAATAATACAACTATTCTAGCCCAATAAGTAACATTGTCAATTACTCAATTTACACACATAATATTCACTTTAACCATCTTGGATAGATCATAGAAGGATGATTTATCATTCTGAAAGAGGAACTCATCCATATTACTAGTTTCTATAGGGAGTTCAAGTAACTTTCTTCCTTTTGTATTTAGACACTTTAAACGTTTCAATTAATCAAAATCAGTTGTAATAATCCAATTAAAATACTCAGATAAAACACAGATAATCCGCAAGTATCCATGTATTTGAACTTGTTTACAGATGATTTGATATCGTATTTGCTATATGTATATACTAGGTTACACGCCCGTGTATTACACGGGTTGTATATTAAATACGATATAATTCATAAATATGTGTATACGTTTTTTCCGAACTTAATTTATAAACCTTGATACAACTTCCATTTGCAAACTGGAGAATAAGAACATGAGTATCATTAGAACTATATACAATATATTCAGACATTTCTTAAATGTAGTTTGATATACCATTTTCAAATTTAAATATAAGATAAAATAAAAAAAATATATAATTAATAGGAGAGAGAGAGACGCGGGAAAAAAAGCTTGAGAATGAATAAAAAAGTAACAAATGTTGCACCAAAACCTTTATTTATCAGATAGCATAGAGTATAGATAATGATTTTTATAAAAAAAAAATTTTAAAACGTTTTTTATTAAAAAAAGGTTTGTTCATAAAACATTTTTTTTTAAATTGAATATTTATTTTATTCTTTTTATAATTTAAAAAAATAAAAATAAATATATAACGTTTTTAGAATTTGTATTAAAAACCACATAATACGTCAAAAATATGTAATGTGTAATTTTTATTACTAACTATATAACATTGCATTTATTTAACCCGTGTAAAAAATTGGTAATATAAGATTTATTACAATTTAACATGAATTTATAATAAGTTTTTAAAATCGGATTAAAAAATATCACAGTAACAAAATTAAATTAACATTATTTATTTTTTCAACTAAATTATTTATAACTAAATTATATATAAGGATTTTAAATTTTCCTATATCAGTTAAAATTTACATTAAATTTGGTTTCAAAATAATATTAATTAACTTTAATTTTTTTTTGACTTTTTTGAAAATTTAACATAAAATACATTAACATAATTAGTAAATGTATTTTCATAAATCATTACCTTAATAACTTCAAAATCATTTATTGCTGTGAGAAATAAAAGTAAAGTATTTTGAGCGGGAAAACATAATTGAGAGAGCCTAAGAAGATGACATGTGGCATCAAACATTTTGCTTTATTAGAGTAGTAAGATAGGGTTGAGTTCATTAGAAAACTCATTTTTATGAGAAAACAAAAGAACTCTTTATTAAAGGTACTGTATATATGTAATACAACTCAAAAATCTAAACCACTCCCAAAAACCTAAATCCCCACCCAAAAACCTAACCCCCCCCACCCACCCCTCAAAAAACCTAAACCCACCACCCCACCCCTCCAAAAACCTAACCTAAAAGCTAAACTAAACCCACTATTTTTTCGAGGTTTTTTTTAAAGAGGACGACGTGGGAAACATTGTATCCGAAGCACTTTTTTAGTTTTTAATTTATTTTTGAGTAATGATTGTTTTATCTTTAATAAGTAGTTTTTTGGTTTTCTCATTAACAATAAGTTTTCTTATGATACTTCCCCTGTATATATATATACACCAACAAGTATACTTACTCGTGAGATGTTCCATCTATTCCTAAAAAATCGTCGTTAGTTGTTACACACTTTAATAAGTTAGTTCGGTTTATATATTAAACATCAACCACCTCCTAACTTGAAACTAAAATCTATTGTTATTTTGAAATATAATTAAAATTAAGGGTAGTCGTGTCCAATCGTTTAACTTCATCAATATATTTATTTTTATATATTTTAAAGAAACATAAAAAAACACAAATACCATCACATTTAACGTTAAAATATGGATGACGTTAACTAGTTAAATGATAATGACAAGTTTTGTAAATCACAATAATAAATACAAGAAAAATAAACCTTTTTTTTATAAAAGTAACAAAAATGACTACACCATGAATAATAGTTTACTAAAAAAAAATTAAACTATTTATTTATCATGTGCTCGTAACTTTGTATAAATTATTTTTTCAGTGCTGACATGGATGCAATGATTTATGCTTATCACTTACTATATCATTGTTTCATATATCTATTTAATAATAATAATAATAATAATAATGTTTTATTATAACTGGGTAATCCAAAACAAAGATAAGATTCGGTACTTAATTTATTATTATTTATGTCAATTTTGGAATTTGTTGTCTCCAATAACATGTATACGTTTTTAAATCTTACCAAACACTCACTCGAGTATATTTGTTGGCGTCCCAATCCCCAAATCAATCAAGCTTTCATTCACCACTCAACAATGGCGATTTACAGGGCCAGATCACTTCTAACACTCGCTAAATCACCCTATTCAATCAGAACAATTTCTTCTTCTTCGATCATCCCGTCTCACTTGGAAGTAAGATTCTAATCACTATCACCGTCATTATACATGTTTATGATTTTCGTCACTTTCAATTTGATTGACATCAATATCATCGAAGAAGATGTTCTTCCGTTTATTAGGGTTAAATTATTCAAATTTTCTCCTAAAAACAGTTTTCGGACCAAATAACTAATTTTGACCTTCGTCAGAGTTGACTCTGAAACGTCATATCAAATTGACTCCAGGGAATTGATTATTTGCAATATTCAAGAATCAGAATCAGATGATTTGATGTAACAGTGTTTAAAGTTGAATGATATTTAGATTAAATTTTACATATACACACAAAAAGGGTCTTGTCATGTAACAAGTACGACTGACATAACATGTCAGACACGAAGACCTGTTGTGTGCAACTCGAACACGACACGATAACTAATCATGTCGTTTTTTTCAAACACGAACATGACCTGTTTAGAAACAGGTTATCTGTTAAGGGACCTGTGTAGAGAGAGAATAAACATAACATATGTAATGAAAGAAAAAATGCCAAAACTTCATAAAATTTTAAAAAATTGAATCATAACATCCATTAACATAATAAATCATAAACATTTTTAAAACAAAAACCCATAAAAGTGAAATCAAAACATCCATTAAAGACGTTAAGAGTAAAATATAAAACATCAATTGGGATTGGACTGGGCCTAGAATCTAGATGCAAATAAGATGTTAAGTGTTAACATGTCACTAACGGGTCTTAACATGTTAACATGTCTTTAACATGTTTAGACACGAATTTAACCGTGTCTTAACTTGCCGACCTGTTTAAGACACGAAACATGTTAAGGTCAAACACGGGAATTTAATTACGTGTCGTGTCGTGTTAACAGGTCCGTGTCAAAAATTGTCAGCCCTAGTTACAGGTACAACATGTGACGTCATCAAGACACCGATGATGTCATCATACCTAATACGACCCGTATTACATCCGTCACAGGTTTACACGCCACATCTATCGTTTTTGTGTTAGTTAGAAAAGACAGCCCACAATACAGGCCGTATAGTTTTCTAACATACGACCTGCATATTGATGGCAAAAAAATGTAACGTGGCCCGTATGGCGTATTGATCTGGTGTCTGAATAAAATAGGGCTGGTGTATTGATAAGACTGCCCCACAAAACACCTCAAAATCCAGTTATCTTAGCCCTAAAAGATCGTAAATGGAATGGCCAAACACTACAAAACTGATCATTACAACTCATGTTTGAATATCTAAATCCAGTTATTGTATTTATAGTCTCTAATATGACTTGTATGATGATTACAGAAGGTTGGATTCATAGGTCTAGGAAACATGGGATCCAGAATGGCGAATAATTTGATAAAAGCAGGATACAATGTTGCAGTTCATGACATGTATTTTTCTGTTCTTTTTTAAATAAAACCATTCATAAAGATGTTGCACTATAAAAGCATTGTAAAGTTTATTATTATTTTTATTTAATCGAAAATATAATGCAAATACATTATATTTTCCTATCAGCAATCTTAGTGTCATAAAGATGTTTTCAGACAAGGGAATCACTGTAAAAGGATCACCAATGGAGGTTGCAGAAATTAGTGATGTTGTAATTACCATGTTGCCCTCGCCATCCCATGTAAGCTACACATTCTATTACATTTTTCCACATTTTAGATTATACTCAAAAGTCTAAATTTTAGTTTCTTACTATAACTGATCATATGACTGTAGTTGGTCATAAGAATGTCAATTTAATGATTTATATGCAACTCGAATTCATGTTTTTTTAGGTATTAAATGTTTATACCGGTCCAAATGGTTTACTTAATGGTGGGAAACCGGTGAAGCCGTGGTTATTCATAGATTCATCTACAATCGATCCTCGAACAACAAGAAAGATATCTTCAGCTGTATCTAATTGTGCTTTGATTGACAAAAAAGGTATATAGAAAAAGTTATAACTATTTAGATTCTTATGTGATGATCAGAACAAGGATTTGGAGATGTGTATTTGTAACAAATGAATCATTTTTAATAGATCATTGGGTGACACCTGTCATGCTGGATGCTCCTGTCTCTGGAGGTGTTCCTGCAGCAGAGGTTGGAACACTTACATTCATGGTATAAACAAAAAAAATCCAAATCTTGAATTATGTTTTTGTTTTTTGTTAATTTAGGTTAGTTAAATGTTGGTGTTAGCATATTTTTTTAAAGGGGCTACTTAAGATACACAAGGTGACGTCATCATACAGGTCATATAGTTGTCGAAAAATGGTTAATACAACCTCTGTCAGTGGGGGCTTCTGTATCAGACAGAAAGCTATACGAGCCGTATAACTTTCTATCATGCGATCCGTATAAGAGAAAAACACACATCATACGGCCCGTATAGTCACTGGTGTCCGAATAGTAGGAGGTTGATGTCTGTATAGTGGCGGACTTTTTTAAACTAATGGACTAATGTGGTTATCAGGTTGGTGGTCCTGAAGAAGCTTACAAGGCTGCAAAAGATTTATTTATATCTATGGGGAAGAATACCATATATTGTGGTAGTGCAGGGACTGGCTCGGTAAGTTTTTGTTGATTTAATTTTATGGCAATGATAGGTAAGTGATTTGATATTGTAATGTTTTGATTTTGACTTTTGACCCTGGTCAATTTAGGCAGCTAAGATCTGCAACAATTTGGCAATGGCTGTGAGTATGCTTGGTGTTTCTGAAGCCTTTGTTCTTGGCCAGTCTTTGGGCATTACAGCCACTACTTTAACCAAAATATTCAACTCTTCAAGTGCTCGTTGTTGGAGTAGGTAATATTTTTTTTTTAAATTACAGTATTATCCTTTTCATTAAACCGAAACTTGATTTGAGTGGCAACAATTATTCTGTCAAAACAGACAAATTAGTAATTACCACCAACCGTTTGAATGCTAGAACTAGAGGTAGCAATTTTATCCCATTTTCTTGAGAATGGGTCGACTAAAACCATTAGCTAAAAGGGGAACTATTAAATGGGTCAAACGGGCTGAAATACACCTGGACTTTATTTTTTCATGCATACAACCTCCGTTTATTCAAATATTTAGTTGGTCATCATAATACTATTGTTTTCGTAATTGTAATTAACACATTAGTTTTTTAATATAAGTGGCACTTAAAAGTGTTTGTGGGTCAATCTAACTTGTCTTGGCCCAGCCTGTTCCAACCCATATTAAAAGTGACCCGTTTTAATCCAGACCTGTTTTGACCGAAACCGCGTGACCAACCCATAACGCCACCTCTAGCTTGAACAATGCTTATGTATTTTATACGTTGTTTGTCATTTTAGGGTTAGGTTATAGTAAAAAGGGTTTTAAAAATAAGAAGGGTAAGAAGGATTCTAAGCTTGACATGTGTCATTTTATTGTTTTTAAAGGGAGGGCATAATGGTCAATGTGTAATATACCAGGTCAATGTGTAATACATCAGGTCAATGTGTAATACACATGGTCAATGTGTAATACAAGGTCTGATATTACACAATGATCAGACCTGATATTACACAATGAACTGATATTACACAATGAGTATATTACACAATAAGCATATTACACAATAACCTGACATATTTGAGCGAATTACACAATGAGCTGAAAAACATTAAACACAATGATGAAAACATATAACACAATGATGAAAAATATTTGACACAATGAACTTGTATTACACAATGACCTGACTAATTACACAATGAACTTGTATTACACAATGACTTGACTAATTACACAATGAACTTGTATTACACAATGACCAGACATAGTATTACACAATGAACTTGTATTACACAATGAACTTGTATTACACAATGAACTTGTATTACACATTGAACTTGTATTACACAATGAACTTGTATTACAAAATTAACTTGTATTACACAATGACCTGACTAATTACACAATGACCAGATATTACACAATGACTAGACGTGGTATTACACAATGAACTTGTATTACACAATGAGCTGAAAAACGTAAAACACAATGATAAATACATAACACAATGAACTTGTATTAGACAATGACCTGACTAATTACACAATGACCAGACGTGGTATTACACAATAAACTTGTATTACACGATGACCTGACTAATTACACAACGAGCTGAAAAACGTAAAACACAATGATAAATACATATAACACAATGAACTTGTATTACACATTGAACTTGTATTACACAGTGAACTTGTATTACACAATTAACTTGTATTACATAGGGAACTTGTATTACACAATGACCTGACTAATTACACAATGAACTTGTATTACACATTGAACTTTTATTACACATTGAACTTTTATTACACAATGAACTTGTATTACACAATGAACTTGTATTACACGATGAACTTGTATTACACAATGACCTGACTAATTACACAATAAGCTGAAAAACGTAAAACACAACGATAAATACATATAACACAATGAAATTGTATTACACATTGAACTTGTATTACACAATGAACTTGTATTACACAATGAACTTGTATTACACGATGAACTTGTATTACACAATGACCTGACTAATTAAACAATGAGTTGAAAAACGTAAAACACAATGATAAATACATTTAACACAATGAACTTGTATTACACATTAAACTTGTATTACACAATGAACTTGTATTACACATTAAACTTGTATTACACAATGAACTTGTATTACACATTAAACTTGTATTACACAATGAACTTGTATTACACATTAAACTTGTATTACACAATGAGCTGGAAAACGTAATTTTTTTTCTTTTTTCTTTATAACGACACTATACTCGTTTTAAAGATAAAAAAACGCTCGTTTTTATGGTGTGATTTTTTTGAAAAAATAATGTCGTATGTAAAAGTTATGAACGTTTAAAAATGATGGGGGAACTTGATAAAAAGTCAACAAAAGTGGCCAAGACTAAAATACCATTCCAACAACTTTTTCTCATACAATTTAATCTCAAACATTAAATCTTTTATATACAATTTGATCTAATGGCTCTAAATCCTTCTCACCCTTCTTAGAATTAGAATCCTTTTTACCTGAACCTAATCCTGTCATTTTAAATCCATGAATTTGTACAAATTCTTGTATCATATCATCATTTATACACTTGTCAGTGACACATATAATCCAGTACCTGGTGTGATGGACGGGGTGCCCTCGTCAAGAAATTATGATGGCGGGTTCGCATCTACACTGATGGTATGTGATCCAACATAATTTTCATGTAATTATGAAATTGTTTATGGTTTAAAACACGATATTTTTTTCTTATCATCCAGCTAAAATTTAGGGGTAGTTTTTTTTTTATTTTCTGAAAAAAACAGGGTCTTCATAGTTTTTTTTAACAATGCAGGCTAAAGATTTGAATCTTGCTTCAGCATCAGCTAAAGAAATTGGCCTGAATTGCCCATTGACATCTGAAGCAAAAGATATGTAAGAATTATGATAGCTCCTTTTCTTTATTATAAAAAAAATCTTTTTTTGGCAATAACAAGGTAATATATTTATTTTACATAATAGAAAAGGTAATCAAGTGTATTTTTAGGAGTGTAAACTAGCAGAGCTAAGCTCAAGCTTGACTCGTTTAACTTAATAGGTTAAGAGAGCTCGAGCTTGCTCGTTTATTATTTATTAATTTTATTTTATTTATATACATATATAATTACGTTTATGTGTATTTATTGTTGATAGTTATAGTTTTATACACACACATATATAACATAATATTTATTATGTAATATATATTTATTATATTAAATAATTATTATTATATAAATCATAGGCTCGTTTAGGTTTGTCATCAGTTCTTTTTGGTTGGATTAGGCATTATTGTAACCAAAAAAAAAATTGAAAATTTATTGAATTCGTGTTCTCGTATAGATTCTCGAAGCTTTGTGACGAGGGTCACGGGAAGAAAGACTTCTCGAGCGTTTTTCGCCATTTTTATTCGGGTAAGGATGAATTGTAATACAACTGGTAAATGAGTTACCCAAGTCTAGAGCTTGTTTGCAAATTAAACTGTGTTGTACATGTAATTAAAATAAGCAGTTTTGCACAAATACATTAATAAACCTAATATAATTTAAAATTGAAATATTGATTTCATTTTTGTATTTTAAACCTATAATTTATATTTTAAAATGATCATTGTCTAGTAACAGACACATTTTCAAATTTTCTTAATTATTTTTGGACAATGCATGAGGATTTCATCCCTTAGTTGACAAATAATACCAACATCAAATAATACCATCTTTCGTAAACACGAGTTTATTTTATCGCTATAAACGTATACACACGTGTATCGATGAACATACGCCATGAACAAAGTAAAAGCAAAATCAGTGACCAACCACAACAATCTCCGGTGTGTCATCGTCTCTTTTTATTTTGGCATACTTGTCTTCTTTAGTGCCCTCAACGATTCTGGGTTTCCTTTTGGAGGGGGCAATGACACAATTGGGGTCCGTCGGGTCACATCCAGTACCCGTAGCAGCTTCGGTCTCTAGAATTAAGACCGAAGATATGAGGACTATAAGGCAAACAAAACCCATCTTTCTCATTTTGTGTAGTTAACTTTTGAAACTTGTATCGCAAGTTATTGTTTCCTTTTATTTTTTGGTAGTTGATGAAGAAATTAGATGGGAATTTATGAGACTTGTTTATGGTTAAAAATGATTTAAAATTTTGATGGTTTTCCGGAAAATATGATAAACCATTTTAGAAGTCTAGTTGAGATGCCATTTTCTAACCATTGAATTTGTTCCTTCCTTATTTTTTATTTTATTTATTGTTATCCAAAATATATGCCTGTTTTATGTTACCATTTGAGGAAATTTTTAATAGCATCAACCGTGAAGTATATCTGTCTTTTAAAAAGTTGATTTTTCAAACTTGAAATTAACCTCAAACATAAGTATTCTTTATGTGATGCATCTCCTTAAACATTTGTCACATTATAAAAGAGATCAAAGATTAGCAAGAGAAGAAGTGTCGAATGTTCTTCATACTTAGGCTCTAATTTATGAGTGGTCGTCCTACCAACATTCCGAGACTTGTAAAAGGTGAGCACTACCATTATTGGAGAGAAGATAGAGTTAGGATCATAACGCAATATTAGCAGTGGCAGACTCAGAAACTTTTTTTATGGGTGTCGGAAAATTTTCAATGTTCAGATGTTTATTAAAAGAGATTTTCTTTGTCGGGTTGGGTCATTGAAACTTTTTTTTTAGCCAAAAGTCAGGTCCCTGAACTTTTTTCAGTGATTGGATGTCGATAATAAAATATTCTAATAAACAATATAGCAAATAATCAAATAATAAAGTGAAATTTAGAGTAAAAGTTCAAAAAATATTTAATTTGTTAAAGAAAAAGTTCAACAAATAACTAAATTAGGGTTATTTGGTCTTTTGGTACAAGATTCGAGAGAGTGGAGGAGCAACTTCTAACACACAACCTGACTCACACAGGTGGTAGTGGCATGTGATTTTAGTTAGGTTTGGAGGGGGGTACTTCTCAGTCGATAGTCGTTTGTTTCCGTTTCACTTAATCACGTTTGATAAAAATGGGAAATGTATGACAAGACCGGTTAATTGTTTAGAAGAAATTAGATGGCTTCGGGTAAAAGGTTATTTGGTTAAATGGTTAGTGGCCTAGTGGGGTTAATTGTTTATAAAGCTTATTAATGTGTATGCCCAATTAAAATTTTATACAAATTTTTTTGGGTGTCGTTTTGGTCAAAAGAAATTTCATGAGGGTCACTGTCAAAATTTTATGGGGGTCGCTTGGGTTAGATCGTACATATAACAAACAAACAAAAAAATTTCATGGGGGTCGGCCGACCCCATAGCTATCATGTGGGTACGCCAATGAATATTAGTGAGACGGATATTGGTGATCAGTACCAATTTTGTGCGATCATAAGAGGTGATCAATATCTTGCTAGTGAGAAGTTGTAAAGATGATATCTACTTTTATAAAGAGACGTTCTTAGTGAGACAAACTCTTACAGAAATAAACGTAAAGTGTATGAATTAGTATCCACTCAAACCACTCTAAATTGTTATGTTCATATACTGTGATACCATATTTATATAACATTCATGATATCAACCGTAAATTTATGATATGTGTATTCTTCATTTTAAACTTACATCAAAGGTATAAAAGTTTAACTACACAAAATGAAGATATAAAATTTTATTAAATAAAATTTAATTTTTTCCATAAGTTATTTTAGATTAAAATTAGTAGTTAGATAAATATGATGCTGTTAAAAAAAATAAGAAAATAAATATTATATAATATTACAATGTAATTTTCATATAGAAAAATGTTAAATATCCTTGAAAATGAATCAAGAAATGGGGTTAATATCTTCTAGATCTCCAAACTTACAAAATTTCCAATCAATATCTTCTACAACTACGTCCACGATCATCCCAGTTCTTGATCACACCCAAAATCGATCTATGTGTTCACACCCTATCGTTCTCTTTAAATAAACCTACATCTACAGTGTTGTCGGTGTTGAAGCACACCAGGTGTTCGATAAAATGCCTAAACGAGGTCTTTTTCGATGAATTGATCTTTTGTTTGTGGGTATTGTTCATAACCATCTGAATCATTCAAAAGCCTAATCAATTTAGCATCTGTAGCAGTAGAAAAGGGGATATACGATTATGGCAGTGCCGTGGAGTGTGTCACTGTGGATGGCGAATATGGTGTGGATGGCTATCAGTGCTTGGGTTATTTCTTGCTTGACTGTTGCTGATGAGATCGCCGGTTCACTTCGTACCGGCGATATCGGTCCGTTCCATGTTGGTTAGGTTCCAATTTGCTATTGTTTTGAGTTTTGTGCAGGTTAGCAATTTTTCCCCAAAATTTAATATGCCAATTGATTTTGAGTCTCCTGATGTGATGATAGATTGATAAGGTAGTTACAGTTTATTTGCCTTTATGATTGGTTGCTTCAAAGTATTTTAATTGTTGATCTAATTATTAGGTAGTTAGTTCCAGTTTACTTGATAGTGATTCTAATGCCGTAGAAGTTGTAACATCAGGCTTCTCGTACCAATCAGTATTGTCTGTTTTGCGTACAAGGAGCTCACGGATGCACCAGAGGAACCTACTCTGAGGGTCCCATCCAGGCGGAGTACTCTTCTCATTCACAACCGGTGCGATCATAACGCGTTGGTAGTATTTGAGACGGAGCATTCCTTATGTACCCGACATCTCTCATGTCCCAATGCAAATGTTGGATTTTCCCAGGGAGTTGCATAAACATTGTTGTTCTTCAAAGCCGTTATTTTGACTATTGGATTTTCCTAGGGAGTTGCATAAACATTGTTGTTCTTCAAAGCAGTTATTTTGACTATATTGATTCCTATGTTGTCGAGGCGCATAGGCCTTGCGCTTAAAAAGCTAGGGACTTTTAAGCGAGGCGCATAGTATAAAATTACCCTTTTTAGGGGGTTTAGACATTTTTAGTCTTGTTTTGGGCTAGTTTAAGTTGTTTTAGGTTGATTCCAGGCTTGTTTAGGTAGCGTAATTGTTTCAGACCTGTTCAAAAAAAAATTTAGCCGGAATTTGTACTGAACTTCGCCGGATTTTGGCTTAAAAATGTGTCCGAGCGCCTGAAAATGGGGCTTTTAAAGCGAGGCGACAAGGCTGCACTCTGCGCCTGGGCGTTTGA
The DNA here is from genome assembly GCA_023525975.1 of Smallanthus sonchifolius. NCBI lineage: Eukaryota > Viridiplantae > Streptophyta > Magnoliopsida > Asterales > Asteraceae > Smallanthus > Smallanthus sonchifolius. Next base: position 1,379,100 of record CM042045.1, on the reverse strand, counting down.
CAACATAGTTTAATTCCAACCGTAAGTTTTGAACACTGTGAAGCATGATCTTGTGCATATATGTCCCATGATGCTTCCTTAGCTTCTTGGAGAAGATGAATGTCATGTGCAAATGTGCAAATTTTAGCATGTCATGCTTTGTTTCCATTACATGGGAAGCCTTGTAATTTCTATATTCTGCCGAATCTGTTTGTCCAATCAATTAAAAAACGATTACAGATCATCCGTTTCAAAACGCAAATCCAAACTCTTTTTGTTTGCAGTTATTTCCAAACACTCCCTTGATACAGAACATTTATCTCCCTCAAAATTATCTAGATGTGCAAGATAGCTGATATCAACTGTCATTTCTTGCAGGGTTGTGATGATTTCAGTTTCTTTTTAAGTCGATATTAGATTGCAGTCCGTGTGTGCTTAAAAGATGGCATGCTCATTTTGTGATGCATGATTGAACAATCACAGATTCACAGTTATGTTCATGCTTTCAAAACTATTATAACCCTGGTTTGTACTCATCCCCCCTTGCTGTTTATATTCGTGCAACTGGGACGAGTTGTGATGAGTGTTTTTTTAACCGAAGTGACAGAATCGGTGTTTATATGCTAGTCACATGTTTCAACAATAACTTGTATGCATGGATGACAATTTCGACCCATTTACCTAAAGTTGGTTGTATTAAAATATGAGTTCTAAGTATAAGTTAATTTTAAAAGGTTGCATGTTTGAGTTATGTGGTTTTTATATTGTAACAAATATGGGTTCTAACACTAACTTATGTGGTCTTTTTAGCGGAAGTTAGTGTTAGAACATAGTCTTGAAGCTAAGGGTGTGAAGCTCAGTATAAGCTTACAAATCGCGGTATGGATTGAAACATTTTTTTCTTGGTTTGTTGAAATGATGTCGTTTAGGTACAACATAGAATAAAATCGGTTTTAAACAAGTATTATTTCTGATTTGGTTGGTTTATACAACTTGTTTATTAAACGGGTCGATTTGAACGCTGTCCGTTTTAGCATGAACATGATCCGTTAAACTGCTTAAGTTTAATTGTTTTAGAGAAGATTAGTTAAAGAGTGTTAACATTTAAAGCTTAATAATTTTATTTTGTTTTTTAATTCTTTCTAAATATTCATTTCCAGAAATAATATTAGTTCTCTCTTTTCCAGTTAACGTTATTTATTGATCATTTAACTAGATTAATTTATTAATTGAAAAAGATAGATAAGAAACAAAAAGAATTAAAAAAGGTATCAAGGTTTGTTTAAATTGTTACCAAGTAATCAAGTATTATTAATATTTTAAAAAATCCTATTAAAAAGTAAGTTAAATAAGAATGCAATCTTTAATTTACAGAAACAAAACAATTACATGATATTTAAATTGTTAAGTTTTTTATTATGCAAAATCAAAAGAAAAACTTAAGCACTTTTTCAGCATGATATTTTTAACCAGATTCAATATAAATAAAACTAACATTTAACCATTATATACTTGCAAAATCAAAAGAAAAATGAATTACTAAAAAAAACAATTACGGTATGTCAAAATTTCATCTTTCATACGCAAGTATAAAAACTTTACACCTATCGTCCGTACTGTTCACCGGACTCTTTAACGCTTTTCATCCATCAAAGTTAAAGGAATTATTTTACATTTCTACATACATTTACACTATTTATTTTAGAGCTACAAAGATAAATAGATTTGCAAGAAATAAAACAAACAATTTACATAAGTACCATCAGTATGATTATGATAAGATTATACATACACACAACCGTTGGATAAAAGGGAAGTGGCCTAATATCCATATGAAGTTGTCTTCATCATTCTTATGAACTCCTCTATGTTTACTTCTCCATCATCTAACCAACATATTCATAATTAAGTCAATCTAAATTAAAACCACAAGTAATTCAGTGGATAAACCAAACGTAAATGTTAAACGTGTCGATTTTGGTTATATTTTATATCAAATAGGTAAGGCAGTGTGTAATGGGGCGTGAGGGGATAGGGTGTGGCTGTCCTAGTGGCGTGAGGGGCGTGGAACACCGCGCCACGCCTTCGTGAGAGGGGGCGTGCCCCAGCCACCATGAGTGTAGTAACAAGCGTGAGGCTTTGATGATTCTCAATGCATTTGCTTCAACCAATGGGAGACCAACATGCCCATTTTCTCTAAAAAAAAAATTAATAGAAAATGGACTACACTCACTACCTGCGTGGCATCACTAACCACTACACCATTTTAGTGAGTGTGACTACCATTGTCTACGTGACATCAGTTTTTGGCTCACACTCACTAAGCACTGCACATGGCTTAAAATAAAAAAAAATGTCAAATGGGTAGTTGAAAATTACCTAGGTTATATTATTAAGGCAAATTGGATTTTAATAATCCAAAATATGACCCATTGGCCGACATATAATCCGTACTAACATTTTGATCGGTGACACTTGCAACTTTCACTTTATTTACCAATGACAGTTCTACTCTAACAGACTAGTTACTCCGTTTGTTTTCTGATGATGTGGCAATGACTTGGATTTTTTTTTTTTGACAAATTAGATTCTAATAATCAGAACTATAACCTATTGAAGGATAATTATCCGTACTTATAATTAACAACTAATTTTAGACAACCTGACTCATCAATCAACATAAACTGAAACAGTTACAGCAGCTAATGTAAAAAACTTTGAGGGTAGTCAATTAAAATTGATTCAATCAGCAGGTAAATGTGAAAACTGAAGGAATAAATAGCAACCAAATGCCAAAAGCTAAATTCATGCCAAGCCATTGCCACGTCATCAGAAACAAACGGAGTAACTAACTGTTAGAGTAGGACTGCCATTGGTAAATAAAGTGAAAGATGGGATGCCACCGCTCAAAATGTTAGTACAAAACTACAGATTATTATCGGCCAATGGATCATAGTTTGGATTATTAAAATCCAATTTGCCTATTATTAATACATAAAAAACCTCCGGTATCTTTTTATTTTAAAAATAAAATAACATAATATTTGTAATCATATTTAACCCGTTAAAATCCTTTTCATTTATAAACTTAGTTCGTGTTTTTCAAAGTTTTCAACCCGACCGCCACCCATAACATGAAGTGAGAAAAACTGAACAAACTCACGATCGCGATCGGCTTCCTCCACCATTGATTGGATCTCTGCATCGGTAAAACGCACACCCAACTCCTTAGCAATATTCTTTATGTCTGGAATTGATATCTTCCCCTGCTTTCACCATAAAAACATTGGTTTCTAATTCTAAAAAAAGAATGTTTAATTGGTACAAAATGTTACATTTTTATCATGGTCAAGGATGTTGAAAGCTTTTGTAAGCTCCTGTTTGTTGTTCCTCTCACAAATTTTGTCAGTCATCATGTACACAAATTCATCAAAATCAATTGCACCACTCCCATCTCTGTCTACTTCTGCTATCATCTCATCAATTTGCTGAAATATTTACAAATAAATAATAAAATACAATTTGAAAGAAAAAATTTAATCTTAAACCAACAAAAAAACACCATAAAATAAGAAGTCTAGAGCCGGAAAAACGTGTCGTTTTGTGTTAAATATCTAATTACTTATACAGTTATAGAACTATGTTGTTATGATAAATATGTCATGTGGACCTAGAGATTCACAAATCGGTTTCAAACCCTAAATCGGTTCAGGTTAAAACCGGTTCTTAAGGGTGTTTGACAAGTTTAAAATCGTTTCTTGAGGGGGTTTTGACAGGTTTCAACCTATAGGGTTCAACAACCGGTTTTTTCATTCACCTCTATGTGGACCTGTTAACCCATTAAACACGATTACTAAAAAGGTTAAAGAGGTTGAACCCGTTTAGACATTTTTTTTAACCGTGCCACTATTATGTCGACCTTTATGACCCAAACCAGTTTAACACAAACCCGTACAATGTTAACGGGTCGTGTCATAAAACATCAAATCTAACAAGAAAAAATGAATAATATGTGCAGATACAGATGAATGTTACCTCTCTGGTCATTTCAAAACCTAGGGCCCTGAAATAAAAGAAATGATTTTATTCATAATTTCAAAGCATCAAATTTCTGTTTATAGTTGAATAAAGTCCATACCTCATTGCATTACTCAATTCCTTGGCATCAATAGTGCCTAGATTTATAAATAAAAAAAAATTAAAAATAAATATAGAAATTATTATTATTAGCTGAAATTGTGTATATATAATATGTGTTGATAATAAATATACCATTGCCATCTGTATCAAATAAGTCAAAAGCTTCCTTCATCTCCTGCTTCGTCTGCTGAGTGAATCCATGATGACGTCTTCCGCTAGGTTTTTCCCTCCTTAATTCTCCATAAAACCCCTGAAATTAAACCTCTTTAACTGCCACTATCAATTTTTAATTTTTATCAACACAAGTTGAGGGAGATTAAATTATGAAGACATACCATTTTATTGTTTGGTCGAAATTAAAAGAGGTTTGTTTCTTGGTAAGGATAGGAATTGCTGGTTTTGGTGAGGGGATGGAATGTCTATCTAAATTGGAATTAAGAAGATTCGAGATAATAATAGCAAACAGAATACAAACACAAAACAATGTAATGTATTTTATTATTAAAGATTCCAGGCATAAATACAAAAACTCATTTTATTGTAATTCGTAGATACCCGAAAGGTTTGTTATACTATTTTTTATTTAATTTTTTCGGGGTGAAATATATGGTGTCAATTATATTTGTGTGCAACTATCTTTGGATGTATGTTTACATTTACTTTGTGCAATCATTAACTCGGAATGAGACATATTCATATGTGGATAATACCAGTGTTGTGAAAACTGGGTGTGACCAGCCGGTTGGCCGGGAACCAGACCATAAGCTGGTTCGGTAGTTTTAAATAGACAACGTTTGGATCGGCTGGTTCAAACGATTCAGGTGGTTGGACCGGTAACCCAGTTGAGGGGTAGAAACATATATATGAAAGAGCTATATGCGAGCATTCATATCAGGGGAACTAAATCGCTACTCATTTCTAAAATTTAAGGTAAATGTAAAAAAACATGTTTCTTCACTCCACATCAGGCTCCCTAAGTCATCATTTTCTAAAAAACTCTTGTATCTCATTCCTCATCTGTACCTCTATATTTTTTTAGTATTTATTTCTCTTTATTTCAATTACAATCTTAACTACTTTTTTATATATATAAAGAAATTTATAAGAATTTGAGTCATATTCGATAAATATCAATACGTCATTATGCTTATTTTTATCTATGTTTTGTTATAAAATTTATTAGAAATTGAGTCATATTCTGTAAATGTTTTTATAATGAGACCTTTTAAAAAGAATAATAAATAAAATTGTAAAAATATGTTATTTGGTATCCTCACTTGCATTTTGTTAGTCTCACGGCAAAGCTTGATAAAGCAGATCAGCTCTGATAATTAGTTGTAATAATTAATCATATAATCATCAGTTATTTTAGTGTTTGACAAATTCTCAAAGTCAAAAGTGAAACATAACACACCATATAATATAACCATTGGATCAAAGTGGACTAATATCCATATTAAGTAATCTTCATCATTCTCATGAACTCCTCTATGTTTACTTCTCCATCATCTAACCAATACAATCAACATATTCATATTTAGTTAATCCATATAGAAACACAAGTTAGTTTTGTTCATTAACCGAACGAAAACATTAAATGGGTCGATACTGGTTATATTTTATATCAAATACATAAAATTAAAAGAATGTCAAATGGGTAGTTGAAAAATTACCTAAATTATATTACTAATAGTTAAAAAACCGCCTATATCATTTTATTTAAAATAAAATAATATAATATTCGTAATCATATTCGACATGATAAAAAAACCCTTCATTTATAAATAGTTTTCAACCCGACCCATCACCCATTTATGACGTGAGAAAATATGAACAAACTCACGATCGCGATCGGCTTCCTCCACCATTGATTGGATCTCTGCATCGGTAAAACGCACACCCAATTCCTTAGCAATATTCTTTATGTCTGCAATTGATATCTTTCCCTGCTTTCACCGTAAAAAAATTGGTTTCTAGTTCTAAAAAAAGAATGTTTAATTGGTACAAAATGTTACATTTTTATCATGGTCAAGGATGTTGAAAGCTTTTGTAAGCTCCTGTTTGTTGTTCCTATCACAAATTTTGTCAGTCATCATGTACACAAATTCATCAAAATCAATTGCACCACTCCTATCTCTGTCTACTTCTGCCATCATTTCATCAATTTGCTGAAATATTTACAAATATATAATAAAATAAAATTTGAAAGAACAAACTGAAATTGAAATTGAATCTTAAAGTAGCAAAAATAATCATAAAATAAGAAGTCTAGAGCTGGTGAAACGTGACATGACATGTTACACGATATGTCATTACTTAAGCACCAACACTGGTATTTTTAATAAACGAGTTACATGACCGTTTAACATGATTAAAATTAACATGTCTGATACATGAATGCCACAACACGGAATGTTTAACACGATTAAATATAAGAAGTTTAATAAGACGGACAACACGACTTTGAACAGAATATTTAAACACTCTAAAAAGTTTATTAATAAGTACATGTGATGTGGCTAGGGTTAGAAATTTAGAATAATATATCTAACTATTTACAACTATAAAACTATATTGTTTTGATAAAACATATCGTAATCGTGTCATGTCATCCTGTTAACCCATTTAACACGAATACTAAGCAGGTTAGGGCTAGGAATATTATAACTTCATAATAATATATCTAATTATTTATAGAACTATAAAACTATGTTGTTTTGACAAAACGTCATAATCGTGTCATGTCATCCTGCTAGCTCATTTAACACGAATACTAAATAGGTTAAACGGGTCGTGTCATAAATCGTCAGGTCTAGCAAGAAAACAAAAGGAAAGCTATGTGCAGATGAATGTTACCTCTTTGGTCATTTCAAAACCTAAGGACCTGAAAAGAAACAAAATCAAGAAATGATTTTATTCATAATTTCAAAGCATCAAATTTCCATATGTAGTAAAATTAAGTTCATACCTCATTGCATGACTCAATTCCTTGGTATCAATTGTGCCTACATTTGTAAAAAAACAAAAATTAGTTATAATTATTCACGGAAATTATAAATATTCATGGGTTAATAATATACCATTTCCATTGGTGTCGAATAGGTCGAAAGCTTCCTTCAACTCCTGTTTCATCTGCTTAGTGAGACGTCCGCTAGGTTTTCCTCTCCTCGATGATCCATAAAACTCCTGAAACATGAAATTGAATTACAAAAAGGAAAAATAATATTTTCACAGATTGAATTATGAACACACACCATTGTATCTGAATCTGGTTTTGGTGAGGGGCTGGAAGTTAAGTTAGTTATCCAAATTGGAACCAACTAATAAGATTGAAGATGATGGAGGATTTGCATGCAAACATCACTCTAACAAAACTGGATAATATAGAAGGATCATTTATGATAATTATCATTATTATTATTAAAATTTAAGATTCTGTATAAGTTAACATGTTTTAGTATTTTAGTATGTGACTCTACTAAAAAGGGTAAAAAAAATGACCGTTTAATGTAAAGGCATGCAACAAACTATTCTAAAAAGAAAGTTTATTTATGTTGTTCCTCTCTATTGTTATTTTTTTTACCGACGGATACCCACTCTACTCTACTAGAAACCTGTATGTTATGATTTATTACTCAAAAGTTGTCTCGTATAACCAAAAAATAAAATAAGTCAAACTGATTAGATTTGACCTCATGTTTGAAGGGGGTGGGTTTTAACTACTGAACCAAATCCAATGTATTTATATATTTTAATCTTTATAACTTTTAAACATTGCTTTGTATTAAATATTAGTTAAAAAGATGTAAAAAATTAGTGTTATATTAGATATTAAATACTATTAAAAATATTAAATGGTACTTATTAAATATATTATTTTAAAATACTATAAATTAAACAGAGATATTAACTAGTAAATATTCATCATTAAATTTAATTTTAAATATTAAAGATTTTGCATCCTGAAAGATTTGATTTTTTGAATCTCCCTTTAAAGAGATTTTTATGAACTAAAAATCCTATTATTTTATAAGCCATACACATTATTATATAATATTTTAATTCCAAATCATACAATGAATCTTAATGTTAAAAATCGCCAAAACTAGCCCCAACCTGGTTTAACTTTGTTGTTTAAATTATTTATATGTAATGCTACACGTGGCATGATATAATTGGTGAGAACACTATTCCTCCAGTTTGTTTTTGTTGATTTTACATGTTTTATATACAACTAGGTAGGATGTAAACATAACAAAACACACCATTCAAAACATGCAAATAAAACAGGTCAACTCAAATATAACCAAAAGTCAAGACTAATATATTTTACACACCATATGACCAAAATAATAGCCTAATATCCATATGAAGTTCTCTTCATCATCCTCATGAACTCATCTGCACCAACTTCTCCATCACCTAAACAATACAAATGCATCAAACAATATTAAACATATTTAAAGATTAAAAAGCCTCAAATAAGACTAAATTAAAAAAAAAACTAAATTTCAGATTTCTTTTAGTTAAAACTAAACAAACTCACGATCGCGATCTGCTTCCTCCACCATCTCATTGATCTCTGCATCAGTAAAATGTTCACCCAATTCCTTAGCAATGTTTTTAATATCAGAGAATGATATCTTCCCCTGCATTCATCACAGAAACATTAGTTTCTAATTTTTTTTTAAATAAAACTACAGGCGAATAATACAAAAGATTACATTTTTATCTTGGTCAATGATTTCAAATGCTTTTGTAAGCTCTTGTTTGCTGTCCCTTTCACCAATTTTGGCAGTCATCATGTACACAAATTCATCAAAATCAATTGCACCACTGCCATCTTTGTCTACATCTGCTATCATTTGATTAATTTGCTGAAAAAGAATGAAACAAGGGACATTTATAAAACTAGATACAGATTTGAGCAACTTTTAATACAAGAACAAGATTCAATAAGCGTAAACCGTTATTTACAGTAAACAGATTCAGGGTGAGGTGGCAGTTTCAATCCATTAACTTATGAAATGGTCGAATTGGGTCACTTTTTAATCACAAAAGGGCCAAAGGGGAATAAAAAAAGTTTAGCTGGAACGGATCAAACGGGTTGGAAGCATAGTTGTCAAAGGCGCAAGGCGCACTCAAGGCACAAAGGGCGAGCCTTGGGCCTAGGCACAAGGCGCTTAAAAAGTGAGGGCCCGAAATAAGCAAGGTGCATAGCACAAATATACCATTTTATGTTTTAGGCTTGTTTAGGGCTAGTTTAGGCTAGTTGTTGGCCGCTTTTGGACAGTTAAAGACCAGTTTATCCAGAATTTGTAGAATTTAGCTAGAATTTTCAAGATTTGGCCGGAATAACACCGGAATCCGACCGGAATCTCGCTCAAAGGTTGCCGGAGGGCCTGGTTTGCAGCAAGGCGCTTTTCCTACGCCTTGCCTCGCCTGAGGGCCTAGGCGCACGCCCGGAGGGCTTTTGACAACAGAGGTTGGAAGTTGCCTGAAGTTAATGTTTAATGTAGACAAGCTGGTAAATAGTTTAATTCAAAGATTTAGATTATTAAACAAGGCCAAATGGGTTGGAAATCAGCGACGGTTAGAAGTTACCTCCTCTGTCATTTCAAAACCAAGGGCCCTGAAATGAAATCAAGTTAAGATATTATTGTATGCATAATCCCAAACATTATGGTTTATTTATAATAGGTCAAAACAGGTAAAATAAAAGAACCAGCTTAAAACAAAACAGGTCAAACATGTTGAAAGTCGCACAATGTATTTTAAAGGTTCACAAAATAGTAATCAAGTTTCTCAAGTGTTCCACTGAAGTCACTCAAAGTTTCTTTGTTCCTCTAAAATCACTCAACTTTCATTCATTAGGTGTTTCAATCTTGTGAAACTTTTCTATAATTGATAATATTTTTTTGAAACTAACTGACCTAAATGTAACATATATGAATCCTAGTTATTGTTTAGTGATTATTTTTTCTTTAAATTTGACTTACATTGAAAATTATGAAACTTGATTAGTGATTTTTTTTCTTCACTATTACCTCTTAATTCAAGTTAATTTAAAAAACAATCTCTAAATAGAAATTAGGATTCATATATATTTCATTTAGGTTACTTAATTCTGAAATATTTTAACATCTACAAAAAAAATCACAAGACTGGAACACCTGATGAAATTTGAGTGACTTTAGAGGAACTAAAAAACTTTGCGCCATTATAGTAGAACACTTGGGAAACTTGGTTACTATTGTGTGAAGTTACCCTTATTTGAAATGCATAACATCCTCATAAATCATTTTAAACAAAAAAGCAGATTATTACTGAAACAATATTACTGCTGTAAAACAAAATTAGATTATAAAACTGTAATTTTGGACAAAGAATGTTTTGGCTTAACCTAACTGGTTTCGACCCGTACCAACAATTACCCGATTTGACCATAAACCACCGGCCCATATTTGCACGGTTCCACCTATAATTGTATGGATGGATTAAACTCATACCTCATTGCAACATTCAACTCCTTGGCATCAATGGTGCCTGCGTTTTAAAGAGATCAAACCACTCAAGTCAAACAATTTTAACTCAAATAGCATATAATTAACAACATACCAGATCCATCAGTATCAAACAGCTCAAATGCTTCTTTGATCTCTTGCCTTTTCTGCTGAGTTAACCCATGATGACGTCCTCTGGGCTTCTCTCTCATCGATCGCTCTCCATAAACACCCTGAAAACCCCAATTTCAAACCGAGATTGAGCAAGGAAATAGGAAAATAAACAAAAAGAATATCCGCTTTTGTGTGACGTGCAATTCAATATTCAAACATATGTCTATAAGATCGATGTTTTCAGATTGGTTAAACTCAATCATATTAGTTTCACTTCTACCTGTTAATTAACAAACCCTAAATCTCCAATTTCACGTGTTTTCAGATTGTTTAAACTCGTAATCATATTAGTTTCACCTCTACCTGTTAATCAACAAACCTAAATCTCCAATTTCACTACAGGATCGATGTTTTCAAACTGTTTAAACTCCTAATCATATTAATTTCACTTCTACCTGTCAATCAACAAACCCTAAATCTCCAATTTCACAACCATAGTTCGTCAAAACATGAGCAAACAGCAATAGCAGCGTCTAATCATCTATCCTAAGCTCATATGTTTCAATTATTGCCAAAACCTAACCGCCGTTAGAAAATTTTTGAGCAATGATGAAATCAAAACATGATCGAACAAACAGTTAGGTTTTGATTTCGTAAGATGGCAGAAAACAATCAAAAGTTTAAGAAATTAAACAGAATTGAGATACGATTGAATATGAAATCACGAATACTCACCATTTGCACCTAAATCTGGAGATCTTTAACGAACAGCTTCCTTTGCAATTTTTACGTCTGCGCGTTTTAACGAAAAATCTGAATTATGGACGGAAAATAAAAGCTTTAGTTTGAAAATTTCTACCTGGGTCCCACTAATATAATTATACAAGAGGCCCTTCAAAGTCCTATCAATATCACTTGGACCCCTTAAACCCATAATGGTGGAAGGGGTGGGACGCGGGATGGACGTCGGGTTGGAACGGGTAACATAAGAACACCGTCGCAAGTGACGTGGGTTAGTTTTACGGGTTGAAAATTGGGTTCATGAACTCGTGGATGAAGCCGTTGTGGGTTGTAAGGTGACATTACGTGGTTGGTTGGTTCAAGGGGTTTATTCGGGCATACCGCCACAACCTATACGGCTACTTTAGGGTTCATTTGGATAATATGAGGTGACAAAACCTGGTTGATTGGTTGAGGGGTAGTTTTGAGTTGTGCCCCTTCCACCTTTAGATATACACAATCACACATACGCTTATTTGTGTCAGATACATTAATTCTAAGATTAAGTGATGTGGGCGCCAAGTCCACATAAGATGGATTAGGCGTTAAACACCGCGCCACTCTACCTAAGGTTGGCGCCAAAGGCAGGGCGTCGTGGCTTTAACGGGTGTGAAGGGGCTAGTAGTGTGGGGCCAACTAATAGTCAAACCAATCAAACCTTTTTCTCATATTTTTATGTAAAAAATTGTGTATTTAGTTAAACCAATATACATTTTTGAGGATTCAGTTAGTTGAAGCCTCACTGTCTACGTGGCAGTGACATTTCATTAACCTTTTCAATTTGTAGTTAAACCACTACACATAGTCTAACACAAACACATTTAAAATCCAACCTAAAAACGACTTGTGTAACCTATTTAGTTAATCGGGTTAAGCAGGTAATTAATGAGTTAAATAAGTTCTTGGGTTGAACTTACGAAATATATTTTTAAAGTTTCTATTATGATGTTTGACGAGTCATTATGATTATATCGTATTATGCAAGATTTTAACGTTTCGTATTGTAGCCAGTGACGGACCCAAGAACCTTTTTACAACGTTCATAATTTTTCGGTCTTCATGTATCTATCAAGGAAGGGGGATTTTCACCGGGCATGGTCCACAACATTTTTTACTAGACTGTAAAGTCACTCATACCATTGCCTTGCCGAGTTTCATGTCACATGCAGTCATCCCTGCATAGGTCCATAAGGCTCGAGGTCTAACTGAAGATTTCATACGTATATCTGTTGGGATTGATGATCTAATTGCTGATTTGGAACATGCGCTCAAAACCGGGCCCATTTAGGATGTTTGGGTGCGAGTCGAGTTTGATTAGAATTACGAGTTTAGAACTCGACTAGTCTATCTTGTTTTCATGGTCATAGTAAAACAACTTTGCAATAAACCTTTGCACATCAAATGTTTCTTTAAAAGATTGGAAACTATGTATTATAATGCAAGTTTTTCATTTGAATGATCAAAATGGCAATACATTTATTAAAAACTTTCGAGTGGTTGTGTAGTGGTGAGCACTTCATCAACCAGTGTTTTAAAAAACAATATATAACAAGCTTAAGCTTATACCGAGAGGGAGGGTTCAATTCAGAACACTAAATATTGCGAAAACATGCAGAATAAAACGAATCATTCACATTTTCAATCTTAAAAAGTTTTAAAATATAAGAAAACTATATAAATGTAATGTTTATTTGTTTTTCATAAAATTCAAACAAAAAAATATGAAAAATTCCGTTTATATACATACCTACACATGTGTGATTCATGTGTAGGTTTTTTTACCTACACATAACCTACACTTGTGTAGTAAACTTTTAAATATATAAAAACATATGAAAAAATTAGTTTGATTGTTTTTTATGTACATAAACATACATATTTGTATGTAATTAGTATAAACTTTTAATTTTTTTACCATGGATCAAAAAAATAAATTATTTAGGTTTGTTCCCCTTGTTCTCGCAATATTTAATTGTTCTGAAATGAACTTCTCCCTATACCGAGAACCCAAAACAATTGTAAGAAAATAAAAGCATACTATAAGTTGAAAGAATTACATTAAGAACGCGTATCTAAACAACGAGTATAATGAGGAAAATGTTTGTCATCTCAAGCACCAAGCGGATCAAAACTTTACGCAAAAATGGTTGTTTATTAATGTGGTTAATTTTCAACTAATAATCCTAAACTTTTTCATGAATATTGATCTCAAATGAAGCAAGATCATAGTCAAGAATCAATTAATCATTCACATCTATAATTTATACCAAAACCAGAATCTAATTTAAGTAAATTCCTAGAAATAGCAAATCATCAAACTATAAAACAAAAAGAATCAGAAAAAAAAATTGCCATCCAAACAAATATCCACCATCATACCGTTATTTATTAGTTCGAATGCACGAATTATTTCCCAAAAGTTCTGTCTAACCTGTCCGAATGTCGACCTGCATTACAACAAGTATAGTTACTGATCTTCATTTTTAACTAAATTATGCGTACAAATAACTGAAAATTCCACTTGCGTTGCCTTTTTTGACGAAAAATATTTATGAAAAACAATATCTTTAGTGCGGAAAAATAAGTTAGGTAACAAGTCAAAATGGGTTACTTTTAGTACGGGTCGAAATAGGCTAGGTTGGACCAGGCCGTCTCAAAATACCTTTTTTTTCTTCTTTTTTTTTCGTATGTTTGATAAATAATCAATGTGTTAAATATGATTAAGAAACTAAATTAATCTAATTCTTGAAATAATGCAATAAATAGTTTAGGCACATTCCAATCTATTTTTTATTTATTTAACACATGGTTGGAAATAATACCATGAGTAAAAATAAATCAATAACTGCCAAACCCTTCATAATTCCAGACTTCTGATATTGTGTCCAAGCTTTTACCATCTCCTGACAGGACAGGGATATACATCAATTCAAACTCCATCATTTTAAAAAATAACATTTTTTCAAATTCTAAAAAAAAAGTCATACCTTGAATGTCTCCATTACTATGAGGATTGAAGAATTCTGTATCTGCTGCAAGGTAGGGTGACCCAGAATAGTTGTCCACAATATCTGAAACAAAAATGTAAATGAATTAATATTGGGTTTGGGTCAAGTTCTAAACAAGAAATTTCGAAAACGGGTCGATGGGTTGGGTTAGTTAGTAGTTAATACGGGTTGGCACGCTAGTTCTTTTATTACATTATTCGATTATCTGAAGAAAAAAAAAGATATAATGATAATAATACTAATAATAATAGAGAAAAATAAACCGCTATTACACATATCAGAGAAAGAGATAGAACCTGAACAAATAGAGAAATCGGTTGTCAAATCTGACAAGCTAAAGCTTCTAGGAATCTGATCCAAACTCACAATCAATGATGAATCTAGTTCAACATCTGGTTCATTCACGGGCTTCGGGTTCAACTCTTCACCGATAAAGGGCACCTCTGGCATTACAGGATGCCTGTCTAGAACATTATTTGCAGGATTATACATAAATGAAGGTTCTTCTACACCATTCATAATTCCCACATTCATAGTTTGTAAATTATCTGGTACATAGCATGAAAAGTTTTGATGCATTAGTAAATAAACAAAATATATATGAGCAATGGAATAACTTATGAATTGGCCATTTCAGACTATATTTTCTCTAACTGGTCCAATGACTAAAATAGGATGTAAAAAAACAGAAGCAAAGGAAACGGTTAAAAGGGACCAAAAGTATATCCCTAATGCATAAAACCACCATATCAGTTTACTAAATTATAAAGAGTTTTTATTGAAATAATATTATTTATGAAATCATACATGACATACTACTTGTTAATAAACAAAATGTGAACTTTGGTACAAAAATTCTTGAGAAAATCACCAATTTGATCAAAAAAGTTGGCAAAATGTACATTGAATTTTCAAACTTTAAAAAATACCCAAATCTAAATCCAACCAATAGATAGGTGACACGTAAGTAAAAAAAATTTTGAGGGCTTAAATTTAGCCGGCCAAGTGTCAACATCGGGGCATCCGACGTGTATCAACCCAGCTAAAAGTGAGCCTTCAAAAAATTTAGCCGGCTAAATTTGAGCCTTCAAAAAAAATTAATTTACGTGTCGCCTAGCCATTGGTGGGATTTGGATTTGAATAATTTTTAAAACTTGAAAATTCAATGTACATTTTGCCATTTTTTTGGTCAAAATGTACATTTTCTCAAAATTCTTTTTGGTCAACCGAATTTTTATTTCTTTTGCCGTGGACAAGGTTTGAACGTTGTGGGACTCCCCTCTTACCACTAGGCCCCAAACCCCCACCCAGGCCTCAAATTATATAACAAATAATATTTTTCGTAAGCATATTTGTCACACTAATTGTTTATCAAAAAACCATTTTCCTAGGAGAAAAAAGTGTTCTAGCCAACCAGACTTGTACCAAAAAGTGACCCGATAGACCCAAACCCAACCCGCCCATTTAGCCACACAAAAAAGGGATTACAGTGTTGAATATCTTACATAGAGGAGCATGAGATCCATTAGTGATAGGAACTGAAGCTGCTCCATTAGTGGGAGATGTTTGTCTCATCAGCTCAGCTTGTTTCTTGAGTAATTCATTGAATTTCAATATTTGGTCCTTCAGATTCAATCTGATGTCATAAGCATTGAAAAATTCCTGATTTTGTTCTACAAGTTTCTGCCAAACTGAAAGATAGCATATATGTTACATGACCAAATAAACAAGTTCCATGCCAATAAAAAATAATAATTAATATAATAAAGTTTCACAAATGTTCCTTCTAAATTGAGAACATGTCATACCAATTTCAGTAAAACTAGGGTCTATTTTTGCTTGATGTTGTAACATATTTACAACTTCCTCCTTGTTCATATACAGCTGAAGACACCTTTCTATAAGATTGTGTACCTGGATAAAGACATTATTAAATAAGTAAATTCAATTAAATAATAAAAAATAACATTTATAAGTAACATTTGCTACATAGAAACAGAGGATATTTGGCATGGATGCAGTCCAATGATTAACTTTTGCTCATTATAGTCCTAAGAAATATATATCCTCTTCTTTTATAAAATTACGCATTATGACAAAAATGCCCTTTTAAACTTACAAAAAAAGGCTAAAAAAACTGGAAAAAAGGCTAAAAACCCAGAAAGAAGAAGAAGTAAAAACCGGAAAAAAGCAAAAAAAAACTAGTTGAAAGGGGTAAGTTTGAAAATTTTAAGTTTTAGTAAAAAAAGGGTAAAATAGTCATTTTCTAATTTATTTTTGATAAAATAAATCAAAATGAGTATATTTGATATTTTTAGCTTTAAGAAGGAGATATATATAAATTAAATTGTAGGCTGGGTATATATGTAATTTATGAAATTTGTAGGGGATAAAATGTAAAAAAATAATCCAAAACCAGTCAAAAGACACGTTTTCAAGTAAAGATCAAACTCAAAAGCATACCTGGTCTAAATCTTCATGTGAAACCTTTCTGACCTCTCCATTAGACATCTTTCTTCAAAATCACAATCCAATTAGTTAATGTAGCAAACAAAAAGCTCAAACTTAAAACAGACATAGCTTGGGCCACGAGTAGAGTTACAGGGTACATAAACAGCGGACGGAAAGATCTCGACGAGTTGGATCATGTGACGAACCATCTGTCGGATCTGGATTCCATTACTTAAGACTTCTCCTAAACTTTAGCTAATTATAAAAGTTACCTTTTATTTGTAATGAAAACGCTTAAATCGTTGATTGTTTTAATTGTTACATTTGTTTAGTTATTTAATTTATGCATTCAATTACAGTTATTAATTTCGAAGATTTGACAATAACATGCATTAAAAATTCCAATTTTCTTGAGATATATTTTCTATTATCTTTTGTGGTTTCACTCTACGTCGTATATTCATGCAAACATTAAAAAAATAGCAAGAAATTCATGCAATCATTAAAAAATAACATCATTACAATTCCTACATAACAATTTAATACTTGTGATAAGCTTACAAAATTGATAAACCAAATTCTAGGGTTTAACGATCAATTGCAACAATAAACATAGATTGCACAAAATCATCAACCGGCAACACAGAAATTAAACTTCTAAGAAGATCATATCGAAAACTTAAACATAATCATAAAAAACAGAAACAGGTAAGAAGAAACAGAGTAACAGTTGTTATTTGCATGCGATCGATGCTAATCAGCGACAAATACATCAAATTGATCGAATTTTTGCGTCAAATCAATCAAATTACCTCAGTAAACGCAAATGTTGTTGGTGGAATTCGCTTTTGCAAATCAAATTGGAGAGTTTCTGCGTTAAATATTGTAAGGGGGGAACAGGGTTTTAAATTTGTTTTTGATTTGGCGTATCTTGAGATAAAATATGTAGACGGTAAAAATGCGGTCATTGTGATTGAATAGTTTACAAAACTTGTCCCTCAATTATTACTTGATATGCAAATTTCGCCGGGGTGTTTATAAAGTGGGGAACCGTTTAAATAGGGGCATGTCGGTCGGTTTGAGATTTATTCGGTTTAGTTTACTCTTTGATTTACATTCTTATTTACATTTTTTTAATGTAAACTAGGTTAAAGCCCATGTTTTACATGAGTTAAATAAATATAACTTGTTATAAAACAATATTTTTTTCTATGAAAATTTGTGTGTTGAATGTTATTAGTCATCTGTGAAATAACAAATAACGAAGATTTAAGAATTATAAAATTGTATTTTATAATAAGATATAATTGAAAATTTCTTATTATTTAGTAATTTTTAATAAAATATTAGAATAAATTTTAGATTTTTAATTATTTAACATTATCATTATTTAGTAGGAGAGAAAGACGAAAAACAAAAATCTAGATTTCGTCAGACATCGACACGTAGCGAGTATAGTTATTCTTTTATTATAATAATATAGGTTAGAAACCCTGTATATTATGCATGGTGAATAAATGCAGTGTTATATATACTCAGTAATGAAGATCTAATATTACATAATTTTTAATACAAATTTTAGAAAAGTTATATAGTTATTTTTTAAAAATATTTTATAAAAAGAATGAAAGAAATGTTCAAGTTATAAAAATGTTTTATGAACAAAGCTTTTTTTTTAAATTAAAAATATTTTATAAAAATAGTTATATAAATCATTATTATTAAATAGGAGAGAGAGGCGGGAAACAAAAATTACATTTTTTTTATAGAAACTTGTATCATTAATAGGAGAGAGAGGCGGGAAAAAAATTCTAAGGATGAACATGAGAATGACATGTGACACCCAAAAACCTTTATTTATTAGTATGTATAGACTCGTTATTTTGAAAATAATAATAATAAAAAAAGGTGTTTAAGCTGTCAAACTACTAAAACTGGTTGGTCCGGTGGCGGGTCGACCTAGTATTTTGAAACTTTAGTTTGCAGGTTGGCACATAACTTTTTGGAAATATGTATAAGCAACACTATCGTCAGCTCCTATGATTGAATGAAGCAAAATGCTAGAGTTTGGCTAAGGTCAAGTACTCACGTGTTTGCTACGGTTCCCTTTAAACAACTTTTACCTGCTCACGAAACCGTTTCCTAGAGTGCAACACTCGATACTGCGTATGGACTCACAAGCCTGAAATTTCATCTGAAAATGTAAGTTAAATATGCTAGAAAATAATAGGTGTGTTTGTCTTAGTTTTGGGATTTTTCATAGATTACCATCTTTCTAAAGTATCTCCTAAGTTATTTCTAACACATAGAACTAAGGTAGTCCACCTTGGTTTTATAGTAATGTCAACATGAAATTGTCCAATCATTTAACTGTATTAAATGTCTTTAATAACAATTCAACCGGTTTAACGAGCAATTACAAACGATTAAAATGATAGTCCTTAATGATGGACTTGTTGAGTCGTAATTGGTAATAAGTTAGCCACCTGATCAATTGTCGTTCAAACTACTAAATGTATATGAACATCAAAGTGCTTATAAACACGTGCATACCTTCTTAACTCTACTCGTGCACAAGTTTAAAGTTTTTACGCCAGTCGAACCAAATTTGGCACCTTCTTCCCTTGGTAGGAGTTGGAACGAAACACAACTAACGATGCTTACCAACCGTGTTGGGTTCTTACTTATAGACTACTTCAAGATGTACACATCCTCCTACATGGGACAAATTCCTACTCAATTTCTCATAGGACTTTCATTTCAACCATCGATATCTCATTCATCCTATCTCCATTTTTAACGCTTCTTAGCTTGTTATGAAGCTCTCATCAAGGAATTGCAAGATACAAACCCATCAATTAATAATTATATCAATAAAACGTCACTTTTCACTACTTCTTAGCTTGTTCGAATTAAAACATTTTAAAATATGGTTCTTAACTTTTTAATCGGTTTGAATATAATTATAACTTGAAGTGGTCGTTTATGTTCATATTTTTTTAAAACTTTAAAATTATATAGAACAGAATTAGTAATGGATAAGGTTAATCCAGTTTCCAATTATGCTGTGATCCATTTTTTTTGGACTTTATCCATTTAAACATGGAAACACAATCTTAACCCAAATCAAGTATTTTTATAAATTAATTGAAAACCTACATTTAAAACTGATTATATCTCAAAATCAAGTATTTTTATAAATTATTAATAATAGTATATATTGCTTTTTCAGATTTCAAATTATTTTACATAACATTCCTACTGCTTTCCGTGGTTGCTCAATACAATCCCTCAAGTTTCTTTTGTTTCATTCTAATAAAAAGAATTTAAATAAAACTCATTATACAAACAAAGATTCTATTTTGATTTAAAATAAAAAGATTAATGCTAGATGGTTAAGTTAAGGCTCATGAGTTGCTCAGTTTGCTTAATTTCCTTTTCAATGTTAATTTAGTTACATTCTTTTAAAAATCTAAAATGTCACTTTATTTTTAGCCTTAAAATAAATATTTAAATTAGTAGAATAATTATTTTATTCTTAGTAAAAGTAAGATAATATACCTATATATGGGTGTGCGTGCACATATGTACATAGGAACACCTACGTAGGGTTGTTACCGAACCGAGCGAAGGTCTGCTCGAACTCGGTTCGTTTACAAACCGAGCGGCTCGGTTCGGTTCGAATTTACAAATCCGAGCGAGAATGTATTCCTCAAACTCGGTTCGATTTATATCTGAGTCGCTAGGTTCTGTTCGTTTTCGCTCGATTTCAAAAATCCAAAGCCTAAAAATCCCCCAAAAAAAAATCTTTATCTTCAAAATCTGAAGTATGTAGCATTCAACCAACAAACATGACATTTTTAAATTCCAAAAAAGCATACAAAATCCAAATCCAAATCCAAAAACATACAAAATAAACATATACCCAATAGTTTGGTTTGACGTCCAACAATCACTAGTAAATGAAATAATATCAACCTTTTTCAAAACGTCATTTAATGTTCAGTAAGAATGAGGGGTTTTCAGAACTTAAAAAAGTTAAAAAGATATGTTTCTATATAAAAAATATATATATAATAAATTAAAAAATAATTCGAGCCAAACCGAACGAGCAACGAGCGAGCGTACCTATGCTCATGCTCGGCTCGTTTACAAACCGATCCGAGTGGCTCGGCTCGTTTTCAACCGAGCGAAAATCAAACTAGCGTATTTCCGAGCATTTTTTGAGCGAGTATCGAACGAGTTTCGAGCGTCGAGCTTTTTGAACAGCCCTACACCTACGTGTTACATAAACTTAAAAAGGTTAATAAAAGCTTGAGATTAGAGTTTTAACTAAACCTTATAAGTTAAGGGTAATATTATTATATACTTGCTTAGAACCCGTGTGCTGCACACGACGTGAAAAATAACAATACGTAAAATTTTTAAATAGAGGCTTGGTTGACGTGATGATGTGAGGGTCATGGAACACCGTGTCGCCCCTCAGTGGCGTTGCCCTTCTCTATGCGTGGCTCAATCATAAAGCCCTAAGGGGCGAGGGACATGGGGCGTGGAACCATTACAGTTGGCCTTATATGATAAATACAAATATGATTCATCCAATCCTTGATCTAATCATGCTTAAATCCCGCCTAAACCAAGAGATGAAACAAATCGCCAAGTCAAAGTCAATTGTAAAAAAACAGGTCAAACTCCCAAAATGAGTTGACTTCAACCTCTCATTTTCCCTCATGAACATACAAACCTTCTATGATTAGCTCCTGCCTGTCTTCATCCATTGTCATTGAATGTTTACATGAGTGTACGATGAAATGTAAAAAGGTTGACTTTGACTATAAGAAAACTTGACCTCAATTGATGTTACATACTGTATGTTCAAGTAAAACTATGTATAAACCTTGAGATGCTCTAACTGTCTCACAGTGGTCCTTTTTTACATTCCCTTTTGTGATACAAAAGTAAAAAATAGCTGGTCAGAAGAAAAAGTAATTTAAACATCAAAACTAAGGAAATAAAAGTCAAAATTGAAATAGAAAAAAGACTATTTGGCAATTAGTCAAATCTACAGTATGGCCACCATTGAATTTGTGTTTTGCTTTGTCTTGTAAGAGTTTCTTCTTCCATTGATTTTCTTTTGCTTCCATTAGATTGTTCCTGTGGTTCAACTTCTGGGATTTTTAATACGTTTTCTTCGCGGTGTTCTTGATCTTGTTTACAAACTTCTTGATTATTTTCTTGATGTTGTTGATGATTATCTTTGATTTTGGTCTTCATCATGTGAGGTTTTAGTTTACTTACATCTGATAATCTGACTGGTTTCAAGAAAAATTCCTCTGCACCTTCTTCTAAGCATCTATTATAGGTTAAAATGATATTGTATTAGACCAAAAATATTAAAATTTGGTTGAAAATTAAATAAATAAACACATATGTGATTTATAAATGATGAGATTAAAGTTTTTACCTACTAATCCTTGAAGGAACATTCTCTGATGACATAATGACGACTGGTATGTTCTTTAAAGACGAAGAATTCTATAAAATTTATTAAAAAAATGATTAAGATCTTGTACTAAAAAAACTATGTATATGGCAAAATGTTCAGTGGTTCGTGCACAACATGTTTTTTTGTGTAACAAAGTGGATTTTCAATCAGTTTGTCTCTTATAACAGATCAATACATGTTTTCACAAATTCTTATGTTCTTGTAGATATGTTTTACGATTTGTAGCAAACATTCTTTTTTCTTTTCTTTTTTTCAGAATGCACATAATTTCAAATTACCCTTTTTAAAATAATTTGTCCGTTACATGAAAAAGCAAACATGCCTGCGCGAATGAAGGGTTGCACACTATGTATAGCAAACTTGTTATCATGTATCAAAATCCTCATTTTAGTATAAAATCAGAATTATAAACGCGTTTAATTTTCCCTAAACTAGGTAGTATCAATCATTGACTTATAAGTTGACTTTCATGTATCTTAAACAGATATGCTTGTACTAAGGCTACATCCTTCTATTCATAATATACTTCTTATGGATTTACCTACTAGGCAAGGCATCTATAGGCAAGTGGTAATTAACTTTTGTTTAATATATTTTAATTTCTAATTTAAATCATAAAATCAAACCTCAATCAAATCATATTAAATCAAATAAATAAAAAAGAATCATACCTTAACTTTCTTGAGCAAATCATAGCCTGTCATTCCAGGCATACAATAGTCTGTAATGATCAGATTCACTTCAACTTCCTACAAAAACAGTTAGCAAAATAATTCAACAATCATTCAAAATGAAACTTAATTATGTACAAAAATATAAAATTTCATTTCATTTAAATTACAAACCTGATTAATATTTGGTGACAGAGAAGGTTGAATTGAGTTAATTTCATCATCTTCATGTAATCCCAGAAATTCTAAAGCTTTACTTCCAGAATCAACTGTTGTAACTGTAAAATCATATGAACATTGAATCATAAACTCATTTGTTATCATTCAGAAATCGAATAAAAACCGAATAAAAATTGAATAAAAAGTGGGAAGAATTACCTTGAAAAGATGAGGTTTTAAGCAATCTTTCAATCAATTTTCTGTCAATGATGCTGTCATCAACAGCAAGAACATGAAACTGTGAATCTTCTGCAACACCCATATGAACAAGATTCAAGATTTCAAACAAGATGAATTTTTTTTTCAAAAAAGACGGATTTTTTTTTTGTGGGTTTGGTTTTTTGATGATGGAAATGGAAAAAGATGAAGTTTTTATGTGAAAGAAAGAAGCACCAAAATCCACAACCCACAAAGCAAGATCTGGCCAGATTTCATTCAAAGATCTTGCCACCTCTTAATATTTTTGGATTATAAGGCAAGCAAGGGGCAAAGTTTGTAAGGGTGCAAATGGGAAATTTTAAATCAAATAAAATCAAATAAAGAATACAACCAAAATCTTGGATGTTTATATTCTAATCAAAAGATTCTTTTGAGAGTTTGGTTCCATCTAACTATTCATATTTCAAATTATTGTGTTTTGTTAAATGAGTAAATTACAATAAGTTTTCATTTAACTTTTAATTCCATTATCAATTACTAAAACAATTAATAGATAGATATTTAAATGGTTTATTTTAGGCTAATATAGTCAAGTTGATTGTTATTCTTTACATTTTAATTAGGCTGACTTTTAAAAAAAATCAACCAATTTAGGTACTTAAAAGGTTTATTTAGGCTAATAAGCCATCTTTGATGATTTTATAATGAAATTGTTTTATAAAACTAACATCTCTTCTGCTTAATGACTTTCCAAATTCTATAAATAAAACAAAAATTAGGCTAAAGCTGACATTTTCTTTTTTCAATCAACCCTTTCTTAACATAGTTTCTAGTGCCATTGGAGTGAGTACTTCAAAATTATTAATTATACATTCTAAACTAAGTCTTTTGTGAACTTTTAGTGTAGATTTAAAGCTGAATGCTAACATATTATCTACTAGGTTATATACCCATTTATCACATGAGTTGTTTAATAGAAAAATAAAAATACAATAATGTGTATAAAAAATTAGAGTTCAAATTTTATATTAGAATTCAAATTAAGTAATAATTAGAATTCAAATCTTATATTTGAAAAAAAAAACATAATTAGATATTAAAATTCAAATTACTTAAAATAGAAAAAATTAAAAGATTTTAGTGAGAAAAATTATGGTGTTGTCACGTGACATTAAATGGAATTGTTTATTAGAAGTAGGATAGGATGTTATTATTTTTTCTATTATTATATACTCTGCCCTTTTTTTAGTGTTTTACTTTGTAATATAGTATTTACTAATATAAAAATTATAAAATAGAAGGCAAAATAGATATAGCAATTAGATTTCCATACGTTGCCTACTTGTATATTTTGATTATAAAAGTTATTAGCCATGTTCGCAATTATTTTGCAAAATGCCCTTTTTATCGTAGGAGTCGGTGAATATTTAGTCGTTAATCCGTTTATGAATAATGTGAAGTTGTCATGGTTGCAAGTATTATGATCCATCAGTAACCTGTCATTGACAATCTTATTGATTATCTTTCTGTAATATTTATGAGTAATCTATCATACCCATACTCATTTTTCCGGCAAAGTTTCGCTGACGGATTATCTATGAGACGCACTTTTACCGACACATCTTTCTTGTATACACGGTTAGTTTTAACTAAAATATTTTTCATTTAAACTACTGTAAAAAAAATAGTATTTTAATCAAGCCTTAAAAGTATAATGATAAAAGATTTAATACTTAGTGTTGTTAATAGGATATGTATGTTTTGGTTCATTCTTGTATTCTAAAAAAAATACTTTATTAGTCAAAAATATTTAATCATTGATTGGATATATATTATATAGTTCATACAAAACATAGCTTCATGTAAAAATTTGAATAGGTAGGTTAAAATTGATACGTAAAATATAACCACTTTAAAGGCTGTGTAACACTTCAAGACGCGGGAGTGAAGGAATTCCCGCACCCCTGCCCTATCGACCGCGTTCACTTATTTACGAAATCACTACACACAGCCTAACATCAAATAAACATATTTTTAGGGGTGTTCTTTTCTGAATAGAATTTAATTAAATTGAAATATGAATTCTTCGTTGAAATTAAAATAGGGAATTCAAACGATAACAACTATTTTTGTTGTACATTGAACTTTCAAATTCACTTATTTTTTGATTTGTTAATTTGTAAACATTATCACATGTGTTTGGACCATTCACATGTAAACCAGTCAAATCACATATGAATTAAGCGAAATTTTTATAGTTTTCTTTAACATTTTGTGGTTTTCATTTAACTCGTTTTTTTGTGATTTTGATTTAACTCGTCATCAATATGTACATATAAATAGAGTTAATCACTTGCAATTTAACACGTATCTTTATGGCTCTGTTTGCTTTAACTTTCATGTGAATCTATTTTAAACCTTCACACGTACACATACATATACATACACATACTTACCTACGTGTGTGCGCGCACATATAATTTTAGAGTTTTTTTTTAGAATGACATGTCGGTTAGGATGTCGTTAACCCTACCTAGCCCAGACTTCAAGTTGGGTGTTCATGAAATTATGAAGTGTATCTTGTGAGAATTGAACATGAGACTTCCATAGGAGGAAAAAACCTTATAGCAAAAACCCCCTGACCACCAGACCAAATGCCTGATGGCTATAATTTTAGAGTTAATTGAATAAATTGCCTCTATGGTTTGATCAAATTGCACATTTGACCCAGATTTTAAAAAATGCAAACTTAGCCAAAACATTGGTGATCTGGTTGCGCATTTAGCCTCTGACGTTAAAACACTTAGTTTTAACGAAAAATTAGTTCATGTGTCATTCACGTGGCTTACGATTGCAAACTTAACTATAAAAATAAGGTAAAATCAGTAAAATATTAGTACAAAAATGAGTGAATATGTAAAATCAGTGAAAATCACTAATTTTTTTTACTGATTTTACATATTTTTATTTATTTTAACTCAATTTAGGGATAAGTTTGCAATCGTAAGTTACGTGAATAACACATAAGATAATTTTTCATTAAAAGCTAACTACTATTAAAGTAATGAGCTAGCTCTAAAGACGCAACCAGTAGTTTGCACTTTTTAAAGCCTGAAGCAAAACGTGCATTGATCAAACCATAAGGTCGTTCAGGCAATTAACTCATAATTTTATTATATTACATAAAAATGTAACTTTAAAAGTAAAACTAGGGTTATGCATAAAAACAGTGTCACTAATACACAATGAAAATATTCATATTTATGTTAATAATATGAAACACACCACTTTTAAAAACAAAACTTTAACGCGCGGAAGTCTTAACCCAAGAAAATTTTTTTTTTTTTTTAACCCTCTTGCGTACCGCGAGAGAATCCTTCATGGACTCTCGCGGCCCGCGAGGGACCCTTTCTCTAAGAATGTTTCCAGCTTTTCAGCAGCTTTCACACTTAACCATTTTTCCAACCTTTTTCATTTTGCTTATCATCAAAACTTTACCAACACTTAGATTTTTGACCAAAAACATCATGACAACATATGATTACATCAAAACATAACTTTTGTGCCAAATTACACCACTTTACAAGAATTTTACGAAAATCCTCAAAATACCAAGAATGCATACGAGAACCCTCCAAGCTTGGACGTTGACCTTGACCTATTTCGGAGCTTTCCTTGCATAACCACATAAACTTATAACCATTAGTAATGAGATAAACACAACCAACAAGTATTTACAATTTGTTTTCATCCTTTTCACCCATTTGGCTCGTTTGCCTCTATTTGGTCAATTATAGTTCCATACATTAGCATTTCGTCAACATATTACCATTGTAATGTGTTAAACATAACAAACAAGTGATTACAACTTGTTTTCACACCTTTTACCCATTTGACTCGTTAACACCCATTTGGCCAATTAAGGATTTCATACACTTGTATATCACCTACAAGTTACTTTCATCATTTCATTATCACTTTTCCATTTCCATTATGGCACGTAGGCCATAACTTCATATCCCAAAGGATACGAGATCATAACTCTATAACTAATCTATCCATTATGGTACTTAGACCATAACTCCATATCCATTCTATCCATTATGGTTCATAGACCATAACTCCATATCAACATATCCATTATAGTATAATTACTATAACTACATTCCTTCAATTATGCATACAATTTCATGCTCATTCATACACATAACAAATTATGCAACTTTACACATTATACATACAACCTTGCATAAAACTCATTTATCCCCGTTTCATTTATGATCAACACATGATCCATTTCCATTATAGCTTAACACTATAACTACATTCATTCATTGTACATACTAAATCATTCACAATTTATCATATCACAAGTATGTACACAATCACATAACACATAATTCATAAAATTCATCATTTATCATCAATATTAAGTAAGTGCGTAGGCACTTACCTTTCGGGTTAGAAGATCCCGCACCGCTCTCAAGCTTTGCAATTTGATTACCTAAACACATTCGCCTAGTTTAGTAATCTAACATATACCAAAATTTCATTACATTTGAGTTCACAACTCAATTTCCCAATTCCAACCCAAATTGACCCGTTTGGGTTATCCTCATAACCAAACACCCCTTTTCACCACAAACTCACCTACTTGAGTTTCATTAACTTAATCTTAACACTAATTCTTCTTTAAAAAATTATTATTAAGTTAATTTGGTGTTTGTTCTAGTGTCTAACATCTTAAAAACACTTAATCTTCATTAATTCACCATTCTAACATTATGACCCAAACACCCCCAATTTTCACCATATGAACCCTAACTTCTCATAATCAAAATCAAAGGGTTCTAGGATGTTAATCATCATTCTTTAACTTTAGTTTAGCTAGATTATCAATAATCTAACACTAATTCATCACATGCATACTCGATTTTCGGATTTCTTCAAAACCCACCAAATATCACATTCAAAGTGAAATCAAAGGAAAGAAATCACTTACTTGATGTTAGGAGAGTGATGTGCAAGCCAAAACCCCCACAAATCAAGCTCTAAATGCACGATTTGAGCTTCAATTGAGATTTCTCCTTTTTCTTCTCTTGAACATAAACGACCTCAACAACACAAATGAGGTTTATTTTGACTTTTGCTAGTCAATATGGCAGATTTTGCCATTTACTCATTTGGCCCCTTAACTTCCATTTCACTCATTTCATTCTATAGTTAGTTAAAACTAACATAACTTCATTATTAACTTGAAACCTACTTTATTTCATAAATATTATTTTCACCATAATATTTATTAAAATGCTTTATTTATCTGGAAACGAAACCCGGATTTTGGTTCGTTACATGATAGTATACATTTATAATAGTGCATGAGATAATTTGATAAATATAAATCACTTTCGTATAAAGGATAAAAATCATTCACAGAATAATTAAAATTTAATATTTTTCATTAAAATCATTTAAACTTGTATTCAATTATAAAATCACTCAAACTCAGTTTTGTTTCATTATGAGTTTTTTCACAACAGACTATAATTAAATAAAAGATTTTAAAACTTGATTACTAATAAATTTTTTATTTAAATCAACTGTTTAATTTAAAAACCTTTAAATAATAAACAGGTTTAGATAAATTTCGTTAACTTTTTATAATAATAGAATAAATGGTTTTTCAAAACATAAGTAATTTTAATAAATTAATTGTCACCCTTAAATTGAGATTTTCCCGTATGAACAATTGAACATGGAAGATTAGTTGGGCATATGGATTCTAGTGGTGGGAGCCACCAAAATCCTGAGAAGATATACAGATGATGTAAGTTGTGAAATCATGTGCATTTCCATATCTTGGGCAGGTGGGGGTGGGGTGGGGTGGCCACCCTTTTGATTCCTTCAAAAAGATTTGCTTCCCATGGTCACCCCATGCCATGCCCATATACATGATGTATGTTTATGCATCCCAACATCATATATTATCACCATTTCCTCCTTTCTTGCTATATCTATTTGCACCTTTTGACTACTTTTTAAAAAGATTTGCTTCCCATGGTCATGGTCATGGTCATACATATCTATGTATGTATCAATCATTATATTTTAATTAAATTTAAATAAAAATTAAATAATTTTGACTTATAAAAGATACTAATTTATTACAAAAAAAATAATGTGATCAATAAATAAAGCCAGATCTAAATAGTAATTTGAATTTCATCTTATCGAATAATAAAACTTTTGTTTGTATTGAAGTTAGTATTAATAAACTTTGTTATCAAAATATATTTTTTATGAAAGTCAAGCGATTTGATTCTAAAGATCAAATAAATATAAAATATTATATAAATGGACCATTTTCAAAATGAACGAGTTAAATGTCCCACCTATGACGCATCTATGTACGCCTTTTTATTTTCATATAAGATTATGTTCATACTTCACACTTATGAGTTATCTCATTAATCATATTTCATGGCTCAGGTTTAATCCTACCTACCTTTTTATCTTTTTTTAAACTAGGTGTAGCGAGGCAACGGTCCAACGCGCCCACCCTCGTTTCTTATTGGACCACCTCAGCATTAAACCCCCCCACAAAACCCTTCATGTCCGTTAAACTTATAACGCCCCTCCATAGTGCTTGAAGAACGCCCCTAGCGCGCGGTGTTTGGCACCCCTATTTGTAACACACAATATTTTTTTACTTGGTTAATAATTTATAAACATTAGAATTGAAGATTTTAATCCGCTTTTTATACGAATGACTTTCTTTTGCTAATATACTATGTTAACCAAATATCTCAGTGTGATTGAGTTCGTTTCATCACACCTACACTTCGTAAGATTTGAACCTATAACTATTTAGTTGGAGAGTATACCATTTTTTACCACCAGGATGTCTCCTTGGAGACACTAATGATAACCCGTTGTTCCTTAGAAAGTTATTAATTTTAAAATTTCTACTAGGCTATGAGAAATGGCTTCACTAAAAATGAAAAAAACGTCTCGCCACGTGTCTGGGAATGATACCACTAACAAAAACACTAAAGTGTGTAATGGTTTCACTATCCACCATTAACTTTTTTTTTAAATTTTTAACCAAGGGCTTCACGCCATTGGTTGGAATGCACCACCCAGTGCCCCACTCAAGTTATTCGTCCCACACCAACGCCCGACACACCCTAGGTGTGGTGTTTCATGCCCTATCACGAGTCACTTCATGATACCCATTACATATAGCCTAGAATAAAATTTTTACTCCTATTTACCTTTTCAAAGAAATGAGATAGCATAAATAATATGTATATTATCTTAAAACTGAGTACATAACATATCATAAATTTATTTAGCCACATATATGGTTTCCAAAAGCAAATTAAAAATATTTTACGAATAACGATTATTAAAAAGGATCTTGTCTAAAAAATATATAATAAAATATATTTTATTTTAAATAACATAGCGAAAATAATATTTTTTCCATCCGTATATATCTCAATCAGCAACCATGAAAAACACCAACTTATTAATTTAAATACAAACTTACTGTTTCTTTGCAAAACGAGTCCAAATAACTTATTTACCTCTTAATTATTCAAACGCGTAATTAGGCATGTGGAATACTTTCAACTTAAACATGTTTATAGTTATTTCTTATAATTTATTATATTATTTCGAAATAGTACTTATTTGTTATAATTTCATATATTAGATATTTCGAGTATGAGTCGATATGGTCTAGCTATGTTGATAACTTGCTAACATTAAAGATTAACCGATCGAGTGGTTTAGCCGAGGAAAGCATAAACATAACCGACTTTAATTTTTAGTTGATTTATGATTTAAGCTCTATCTAGGTAGCCTTACTAAACAATCAAACATAATAAATAACATATTTAATCCCCAATAAATACTTTATACTTTTACTATTTTACACCAAAAAAAATAAAAATTGTTATTTTGTTTAAGCAATGTTTTCAGAACAGGACCGGACAACGAACCGGACGTCTTAGAGGTTCACTGGTCGGACCGGTCGGACCGGATTCAAGAACCGGATGACTCAATAAATAATATAAATATTTATAAAAGTATATAGAAAAATATAAAAAATTCCAAATACTACATATACAACCATTTAAACAATTTTGAGTCAAGGACGAGGGTTGTAGGTCTGTAGGAATTTTAATTCTTTTGAATCTTCAATTTTAATTTTGATTAGGGTTTTGGAGGACCTGTGGCAGCGTATAAGTTAAAAGGAAAGAGCCAAATTGAGTTAAAATTGTAAATAGAAGTAAGTAGGAGGACTATAAGATAAAAAAGATAAAAAATAGTAAAAAAAAATTAAACTACCCGGTTCGACCACCCGTTCGCGATTCGCGGTTCGACCGCTGAATCGCTTGAACCGTCCGGTTTAACCAGCAAACGGTCTCAGAGCATGTAACCGGACCGGTGGAGGTTACGGTTCCCGGTCCGACCGGCCGGTCCGGTCCGGGTTTAAAAACATTGTGTTTAAGTAAACATAATTTGTATTTTATACCACAAATGTCACAATCAATAAATAAATTTATTTTTTGGTCTACGGCAGTTGACTCCTAGTGGAACTTTGATGGGTCAATAACAATAATTTTTGTTTTTTAAACAAACCGAAAGTTTTACTAACTTCATAAATAACCAATGTTGACATGCTTTGGTAGATGACATTTATCGAATATATTGTTTTAAGATCGTGTGGGATCGGTTTGAGTTGACCTATCAGTATCAACTATCATCCTTTCTTATCCATTTATTGAATATTACAAAAAAAAAAGTTATTAAATATTACAATTAAATTATATTATTCTAAGTATAAAAAAAGCTTTTTGTTAATTTTTTTTAACCGTTATAAAATTTTAATGAATCAACGCCCAAAACTAACTACACACAACCGTGAACTGATCATTGCACAAGTTTGCTCAGCTAACTTGGAGTGAGCAAAGACACTGAATAGCTGAAACAACAAAACAAACAAATAAATCATTGATTCTATTATGGTATTTTTGATAACCGGTTTTTATGATTCGGTATGGTTATATGTGTATAAATAAATAAATAATATAAAAAAGTGACAACACAGTAGTTTATAACGTCAAAAAGTGAAGTGTGATATGTTATTCACCAAAAAAAATATACCAAACTTAATTAATTATAATATATTATTTATGAAAATACAAAAAAAAGTATAAAAGTTATACTTGTTTCTGTTCTACTATTCATACACATATAATCATAAACGAACTATTTGATGTAATGTTTAATATATGATTTATTTTGTTTTCTTAATAGTCTTGAACTTTAAACCATTATTTTAAGTTATCAAATCGTAACCTGAATTATCTGGCCATAAATTAATCGGTTGAAATTGGCACATGTAATTTTCAAAAACATGCACCTTCCATCTGTTTTCAATTTTTGTTTCACTAAACAAGATCTCAATATTCAATTATAAGTAAGGAATCAAAATTAAATTAATAAATAAATACTTATATATTGAAAATAATGATGAATGTTTTAAAAGAATATTTAGTTTGGGTCTCTAGTAACTTATATCATGTGTGTTTAATGTTTTTAGAAAATATTATATGGTTGTGGAGGCATTGCATTTAAAAAGAATAATTAGTTGGATACATTGAACCTCCACCCAACGGGCAGTTGTAAATGATTTAAGATCTGTTTAGGGAATATTGAACCAAACAAAACTTGTTTTTAGTTCTTAATTATTACATTCCTTGAAAAACTTTTAGTTTTTAGCAATATTATTATTATTATTATATCTTCTTTCAAACTTTAATAATTTCTTATTTTTCAATATAATATATAATATATGACTGATTACAAGTTTTCTTTAAGTTCTATGGTTTAACATAAAAGCAAACCATAGAAACTAGGGAGACTAAACTTTTTGGGCACAACTAACACTCGCGTCACCATCCTAATTTTTTTCTGATCTTTATATACCAGAATCGCAAATCATTCGTTTTGAGAAATTTATAAAAATACTTATAACACATTTAATTACTTACAATTCTCAAAATGAGAATCCATAAAGCCTAAAGTATAAGTTCATACTCCATTGGATGATGTAAGTAATCTTGACTTTTTTTAGTTTACACTTAGACCCTTAGACTATAGCAAATTTACTTTAGAGCCCTAAGTGTAAACCCTTAGACTATAGCAAATTTACTTTAGAGCCCTTGAAGTTATCATTTACATATCCTAACTTTTTTTTTCCTCTTTTTTTACCAACCAGGTTACGAGACGTGGCACACGCACAGTTGTAGCAGAGTTGCGCGTAATATTGTACACGTTATCTACCCACTTGCATGTAATGTCGTTTTGACTTTTTTTTAACTATTTACTTTTTTTTAAACAATTTTGTTTTCTTTTTCTAATTTATTTACCGATTAACTTCTTTTACCGAATAAGTTAATTTCAGAACACTTAAATATTGCGATGTTTTTGCTTTTTATATAAAGTTTTAAATACGTTTATTATTTTGTAAATGATAACTTTTTAAACGGTTTTATTTTTATATGACTTTATTTTATAAACTTTTAAATTTTATTTAAAATAGGGGCGGTCCGTCGCTGAGCGCGGTGCCCACTAGTTGGTATAACATTGTGACCTGGATTTAAAAGTTGTACTCAAATTTTCCTTTAATTCGCACGTGTCTATCATTTTCTCGTACCTACACTTCATAACATAGCTACATAATACATATAGACTAGTGATCTGTAGAGAAGATGGGAGACTAATTAACAAACAAGTTGAATAAAGTTTTTAAATGCAAATGTATATAATAGAGTATCAACGTGAAAAAAGAGTTGACATTAGACTATGAACGTGAAAAGTCAACCATTATTTTAGCTCTATGAAATTAAATTCAAACTCAATTAAATTATGTTATTTGCTCTTGTTTAGCCTACTTCAATATATAAAAAATAGTATGATTTTGTTATATAACTTTCTTTATATCACTTGTTTAGCTCACTTGAATACATAAAAGCATACTATTTTTTATGTATTCAAGTGGGTTAAACAATGGCAAATAGCCGGCTAAGAAAAGTCATATAGCAAAGCTAAAATCGGAAAGTCATACTATTTTTTATGTATTCAAGTGGGCTAAACAAAGGCAAATAACCGGCTTAGGAAAGTCATATAGCATGCTAAAATCAAGTGGGCTAAGCAAAATCATATAGCAGGCTAAAAAAACATGCTGACTAAGCCTGCTTGGAAGTAGGTTTTAGCCGCCTCGGGAATCAGTGCATCCACGTGTAAATTTCTGCTTGGCTGAACATCTGAAAAAACCTGGTTTGGCACGGAATTTGAAGTCGGCTGAACTAGCCTACTTCAGCCGGGTTTTTGCCTAAATGACCATATCAAAGTAGGCTGAAAAAGTTTATCCATTTTGATAAGTTTAACTGGTCAAATGTCCATTTTAGTAATATTCCTTTTTTTTCTTCCAATTAGTGGGAAGACAAACAAAAAGTTGGCTTTCTTTTTAGATGAAGAAATTTAACATTAACCGAAGATTATCCATAACCGACCCATAAGCGCTGTAAAAACCGATTAACCGAAAATAGAATGTTTAATATTCTTTAATAACCGAATACTTTGGTTTTGGTAACGGTTTAGGCTTAAAACCAAACCGAACTGTCCCGTACACACCCCTAGCATATGTTCCAGTCTGATATACACAATCAATCTCAATTTCTAATATTTTTCGACTATCTAATAAATAACTTAGTTTATGTTAAAATTGGTATCATCCCTTTCGTATTAGAGAGAATATATTATTATGATTTATTATTATATTATTATCATGTTTAGGGGATATTATTTGATTTGGTTTTTTTTGTTATTATCTATATTGTACTCTTATATATAGTTGATCAATAATACATAATACTTCACGAGTTTTCATTATTCAAAATGGTATCAGAGCCTTAGTGTTCTTGTCTTCTTTTTTTCTCTTTTTCTCTTTCTCGTTTTGCCTCAGGGACGCTATATTAGGTTTTCTTTACTTTTTCCAGACCTAGCCGACGTTGCCTAACCACGGTCTAGTCGTAACCGATCTTCTTTGATTGCCCAATCATCGTCAATCTCTTTTTGATTTGTGTTGTCACAGTCGTAGCTCCTGTCGCCGCAGTCATATCTTCTATCAGCATGCCTAGCCGCCGTTGCCGATCTTCTTTGATCGCCCAACCATCACTGATCTCTCTTCGATTTGTGCCACCATGATCATAGCTCTTGTCACCATGTCTAGCCGTCGCCGCTTGAGCATGGTCCAGCTGCCGCTGCCGGTCGTGTATCTTCACAATTTTTCGCTTTTGTCTGAGTTTTCGATTTCCTTCCACTCCGACTGTGGGGGAATATTAATGAGAATATATTATTAGGGTTTATTATTATATCACTACCATGTTTATGAGATATTATTTGATTTGTTTTCCTTTGTGATTATCTCTATTTTACTTTTATATATAGTTGACCAATAAAACACAATAACTCACGAGAGTTATCATTATTCTACATTTTGGTCACCAGACGAAGAATTTTTTTTAATCCATATCACTATATTTCAGTTTTTGAACGGTTGATATTTACCGGTTCGGGTTGGGTAACCAAGATTCTAATAATAATCTACACTTTGGTAGACATCTATCATTTAAAAAACGTATTGAAGGTCTAGGTAGTTTTAGTGGTTTTAGCGTGTAGTTTATTTGTTTTTGTATTAATGCAATATGAATTTACTTGTTTCATTGATGTTTTTGATAGTACAAAGAATAGTTTTCATTTTGATATGGTTTTAATTTTTCAGATTATGTATGTATGTGTGTGCACGTACATATGTATGTTTAGATACCATGATGTTGTTAATGGATGAATATGAAAATATTTGTAGTCGAATAAAAGTCAGCCATTAGTTTAAGTTCTTAATTAATACCCCACTAGTTATTGAATCAAATCCTTTACTAAAGAAATAAAATGTTTTAATAATTTATCATATCGTACGATAAAAGTCGTATTTAATAGAAAATGCAAACCATTTTAAAGCATTCTATGCCAAAAGTATATTAAAACTACAAATTGATATACGTCTAATTAAATTTCGGATAAATCCTTTTAAACCAAGAAATTACTTGGATATATTGAACACTCCACGTATGTTGAACATACATGTTAAAGATTTTAAGATATTTAATCAGACAAACTAATTATCATGATTAAAAGGTAGTTAGGTTTACATGGTCGTTTCAAAGTTTTAAAACAGTATCCAATCTTGTAAATTGTTAAAGACTGTATAAGTTTTAAACTGATTTGTTTAAGTTTAGATAATTCTATCAATTTCAAAGGTTTATAAACACCCTTAAATGGTTGTGCTATGGAAGAGAAATGTAGTAAACTGATTTAAGAATGTAGTAAACACCGTCTAAGTTTGAACTCGGTTTGTTTAAATTAAGAGAGCTTGAACTCGGTTTGTCCAAATTAACTGAGCTCAAGCCCGGCTCGAGTAAGTCTCTATTTCTAAAACTTGAGGCTGACTTGTGAGTAGTTTTTCAAAAAATGGATTTCTCCTTCGAAAGGCGTGCTTACTGAAAGAGTTCTCGAGTTCGACGATTTTATTCTTCATTAAATATTTTATTTATATTTTTATAATTGTTTTTCTTATAATTTTATAATTATACTTTTGTGATATAAAATAATATTTATTATTTAGTAATTTCTATTATAATTTTATATATAATTGCTGTTAAAAAAATTATATATAATTATTATTATGTAAACGTATGTTTAATATACTAAATAAAAAGTTATATAAATTATAAGTTCGTTTAAGTTCACGGGCCTGGTCAAATTCGTTTAAGGTAGACTCGATTTGAGTTTTTAACGAATCGATCTCGAGTAATGAAGTAACGGCTCAGCTCATTTATAAGACAAAAACACCTATTTTACATTGTTCTTTTATTTAAAAAACCATGTGAAACATTTTATATATTTTGTTACAAAACAAAAACTACAACTATTTGTATATATCTAGTACTTTTAGCATCACTTTTTCGTTTTGGAGGAATTATTACATTAAAATTAAATTTAATATAAATTATTAGTTGGATGCATTGAATCGTGCATCTACAACAATTAGTTTAAGATATATAATAACCCTTTAAGATCTTCTTAGAGAATATATAATAAAATAAGTGGATTTGTTATCATTTAATAAATGGAAGATAAGAGTTTGAGGTTTTCTATATTGTTGTGCTAGTTAGTTTATTTGTTTATTTATTTTGAGGTACACAAAACGAAATGAATAGTCGAGGTACAGAAAACGAAATGAATAGTCGGGAGTACATCGTGAATGATTCAACTGAGACTTCTGTTTGAGTGTTAGTCTTGTGACTTTCTAAATAAAGAGTCATGAGTTTGCGTCTCATTTGAAATAAAATATTTCAGATAGAGCAAGTGGGTTTTCTCAGTTACGAGTTTCCTTCTGGATAGTGTGAGGTCGGGTCACCACACTTCTGTTATTCGGACGGAAGGATGATACGTTTATCAGGGTGATTCCGGATGTCCGACCTTTGCTGTTAAAAGAAAAAAACATCATGAATGATTAAAAAAAACTTCATATATCACTAGTTTTTAAGATGATTTATTATTTTAATTTACAAATATATGATTTTTAGTTTTAAAAGAGTTAATTTTAAATATTTGATTGTTTAAAGATACGATACAATATTCACTAAAAATAAAATATCTCATAACAAAATTTGACTAAAAATACTTTTATGAAATCGAATTGTTCTTTTTCTAGATTTTAATAAATCAGAATGTTTTTATTATTCAATACTTATACATCACTTGACATAGAAAAAAATTGGTGCTATAATAGGTAGAGTTTAAGATGAAGTTTGGCATACCTATTCTCGTACCTAATTATAAAGTCATTGTCTTGTGTACGATCCCATCACATGTGTTAATTGTTGGATTGGTGAGTTTTCTTGTAGATACCCGGGATCCTCGTTTATGGTATTAATTTGTTAAAATTTACATGTTAGGATTCTCATCACCTGATACTCGATCACAAACCTATCTCGAAATCCGACTTGAAATATAAAATACTCAAGTACTCAAGTTTTCAATCTAAATTTTTAATAACTTCGAGTTGTTAAAACTAAGGAATTAAAAATATGATATATATCAAATAGATAACATTATCATCGTAAAAGTGTTATATAATATTACACATAAATACCATCATAGATATTATACGTAAATATTACATAACATACACACCATCATACATATGATCCTAGTTTCGATGATGATAAGCTATTTATTATCAGTTTCTAGTAACCGGTTCAAGTATCACCAACCGGCAACTACTATCTATGTACTTGAACCCATAAATTGTTTTATAGTTATACCTATGCCTTATTTCGTCTCTGAATTCTCGACTAGATAACAAACTTAAGATGTTTTAATTTTTGGTTTTCGATATGGGTTTTGTTTTCCTCTCATCCCTTAAAAGTGGGGTTGGAAGTTGAAATATGGTAACATCACAAGTGGGTTCCCAATTTTGATGCCCCATACCACAAGAAAGGATTTGATATTTGACAAGAATGATTCTTTCTTGTTTGGGGGGTATAAAACAACATGATTCTTGGTTGGCATGCTTTATATGCAAGAGACACAATGGGGTAAAGGTGTTCTTGATTTTTTTTATATGGTTTTTGAGTTGTCCCCTCTGTGTATCATATGCACATCATGTGGTGACTCTTATCTCATTCAATACAACCGAATATTATAACTTATAAGTTGTAGTGCATCATCAATTTAGTATATAAGATTTTAAAACTTTATTTAGCCTATCATTTTTAACATTGATTTCTACTTATATAAAAGATTCAACTATAGTTTTATTTATATTTTATCTTTAGAAAATAGCCTCCTTTAGGAAACAAAATACCTATATCCCTCTTTGAGTTCGACAAACGTCCCCAAAAGCAAGGAGCACACCATGTGCGCCATAAAAAGTTAAAAACACACTCTTAAAAAGCAAACTTAATTCAAATTCAAAATAATATAAGCTTTAAACATATAACAGTTTGAAAAAGCTAGCCCCATCTTAGCTTGTTCAAGACCACGTACATGTGTTTAGAGTATGTGTAATGATTTCATTAAAAAGTGAAAAACGTCTTGTCACGTGACTATTGCGTAGATAAAAGTGAAACTACTAACCACAACTATTAAAATGTGTAATGGTTTCATTATCCACCATTAATTTTAAAAATCAAACTTTTTTTTTATTCAAACTGAGCCAATCAAGAGTGTTTGGATACAACGCCTCACGCTTGTGGTTTGCTCCACCCCTTTGCCTATCACGCCCTTGGGGGTAGTGTTCAACGCCCCAAGGGGTTGAGGTGGCGGTAAGCCCACTACACATAGCCTTTGATACATATAAGGGTTGGGCTCAAGAATATCTATAATTTGAGTTTTAATTTTAACAATTATCTCTTTAATTATCTTTTTAGTTTATTAAGTTTATCGTTATCTTTAGGTCGTTAGAAAGTAGTATAAATATTAAGGTTTGATGAACGTTTATTATCAGTTTTTGATTGAATGTGAAATTATAAAAACTTTGTTCTTAAATCTTTTGGTTTCTTTTGAGACCTTGATTAACTGATTGTTCTTCAGCCATTTGATTGCTTCCGTAACTGTATCAGCCTTATGTGTAGATGTACTCATGGTTAAGTATTGATAATTAATTTTAAGCTATTATTTTGAACTTTGTTAAACATTGTTACAATGTTTAAGCTTAACCTAATTTGCTGCTTAGATGTAGAGGTGCACAAAAGAACCGGAACCGGAACCGATCCGATGGATTATCCGAAACCGGATCCGGCGAGAACCGGTTTTTTTAGAACCGGTCCGGATATTATTAGAACCGCCGGTTCCGGGACCGGTTCTGGGTTTTTTGACGGACCGGTTAAAAATCGGATAAAAATCGGATTTTTTGGAACCGGTTTTTTTCGGACATTTTGGAACCGGTTCGGAACCGGTTCTAGCCGTTGGGGTTAAAAAAAAAACGGCTATATAGCCGTTTTATGGCCGTTTTTTTGTTTTTTTTTGTTTTTAAGGATTGAAATTTAGTATAAATAGGTATTGGGTGTATGTGTTAGTTCACCACAACATTCTAGCTCTCAAAACTCAAAAACGCTCTCAAAACGCAAAAAAACGCTCACTTTAAGCAAAAAAAAAAAACGCTCTCAAAACGCAAAAAAACGCTCACTTTAAGCAAAAAAAAAAAACGCTCTCATGGCTTCCGCTTCCGCAAGCACTCAAAATTCGGTTGGTGGTTCTACTAGCGATGTTACGGTTGTGTCAATACTTCCTTGCTCCCGAAACCAAGAAATATGGGCTTATTTCGATTTATGCGAAATGTCGAACGGCTAGCAAAAGGCTCGTTGCAAACGTTGTGGTAAACTTTTGGCTGCGACGGGAAATAGCAGTTTGAGGAAACATATTGCTAGTCACGCAAGACACACTCAAGAAGGTGAAAATCAAACTCAAATTGGTAGGGATGGAGGAGTTTGGCAATACAATGTCGAAAGTGTTCGTGAGAGAATGGCACATTTCGTCATTCAAGAAGGCTTGCCTTTTGATCATTTTGATAATCCGCGCTTGACGAGGATGATACAAGAGACGCTTCAACCGAATTACACAAATGTAAGTCGTTCTACTTTGAGAAGAGATTGTTTAAAAATGTGGAAAAGAGCCAAAAAAGAATTAATTTTAGGTTTTGAAAAATTAAATACCGGCATTAACTTAACAACGGACGTTTGGTCCGCTCCACATGGTTTACCCGAATCGTACCTTTGCGTTACCGCACATTGGGTTCAACCGGAGTCGTGGCAAATGATGAAGCGTACGATTGCGTTTGATTATTTTGGATATCCACATACCGGTGAAAACTTATTTTATATTTTAGACTCGGTAATTCAAACTTATAAAATTCAACCGAAAATATTTTCAATATCTTTTGATAACGCTTCAAATAACACAAACGCGGTCGAAAAATTAAAAATAAAATATGAACCGCCTTGTAACGGTGTTTTTTTTCATAGTCGATGTGTTGCACACATCATTAACTTGGTTGTGCAAGACGGTCTAAACGTCCAAGAAATAAGAGACGTAAAAGAAAATTTTAAAGTGATGTTACGTGAAGTTTTTAGCACAAGCAAAAAAAGATATATAAACTATAGAAACTTGTGCCAACAAACGGATTCCATCTTTTTAGGTCCGAATTGGGACGTACCTACTAGATGGAACTCGACTTGGAAAATGTTTGAATCGGCCTTAAGGCAAAGAATTACTTTAAAACATTTCCATGATGAACTTGTACAAAAGAAACGTTGTTTACAAAAATTTGATAATATAAGTTGGGATATGATCGAGAAACTAACTAATTTGCTTGAGGTTTTTAAAAATGCAACTACATGTTTATCGGGAGTTTATTATCCCACGTCTTCGCTAATACTTCAACAATTATACTTAATATGTAATAAATTAAAAGAGTTTGAATATCACGGCACTATTTTTGAAAAATGGTAAAACCTATGAAAGCTAAATTTAAAAAATATTTTTCAGAAATGCCGGCCGTTGTTACATGTTCGGCCGCCTTAAACCCAACGATTAATGTAACCGGTGTTGAAACATTAATTGGATCAATATCGGATGATTTAAATATGTTCGAGGAAGACCCAAATTTTGAATCAAATGCAATAAGGGATTTCAATTCGGCTTTTAATAATATGTTTGATTATTATTTACGCAAATATGGTGGAAGTGGTGATCCATCAAACATACGTGAATCAATGGGTTCGGGTTCAACTTCTAGTAGTTCAAGGAACCCGATGCTAAATTTATTTAACACTTTAAGAAACGAAAATACTAAACGAGCTCGTGGAACCACACCAAGTAGCGAGCTTGGGAGATATCAAGCAACCGACTTTATTTCTACTCTAAGATCCGAAGAGTTTGAAAACTTTGATATCTTGAGTTGGTGGCAAGGAAGGGAATCCCAATATCCCGTTCTAGCCGCAATGGCCCGTGACCTACTAACCGTCCAAGCTTCCACGGTAGCTTCGGAATCCGCTTTTTCTATTAGTGGCAGGGTTTTATCTTTTCGAAGAACGAGGCTTACACCGGAATCTATGGAGATGTGTATTTGCTTGAAGGACCATTTGGATGCCGCCGAACGTGTACAACATGTTGCAAAACTAGAAGGCGAGCTTGACGTTGAACAAGAAATACATGAATTCGAAGTAGAACATGGGGCGGCGACTCCACTTTCGGACGAAAAACAAGCTTACGATGAAGCCCAACGTATCTCAAGCGAAGAAGAATGAAAACCGATGTTACAAAGACTACGACGAAGAATATTGAAAACATAATAAATAATTAATGCTTTGTGATTCAATTATGTTTTTTGTATTTTTTTTGTACGAACTATTGTTAAATAACTTAAAAAAATCTACAAAATAAATAAAACATGTATTTTATAGTGTATCTTTGTTAATTTTAAAATTTTTTTTTTTCCGGAACCGGTGGAACCGGTTTTTTTTATCCGGTCCGGTTCTAAATATCCGAACCGGTCCCAATAGGTTCCAAGTCTCCACACCCGGAACCGGATCCGAACCGGAACCGGTTCTAATGGATCCGGTTATTGACCAACGTTGACGGAACCGGTCCGGATCCGGTTAAAAAAAAAAACCGATTTGTGCACCTCTACTTAGATGTAACTTTTGTTATCTAAATCAATCCCTAATTTGAATGTTATAATCGTAGACCTAACAGCCCAAACGCAAATAGTTTGAAAATAGTGATTAAATCTTTTGAAGCCCAAATTGAAAATTTGGAATTGGTCCATCCAATCCAATAACTCCAATTATGTGTTGTTGGGTAACCCTGTATATAGTCACCTCACCTCACCTCACACGTATATACTTTTTTGGGAAAATAATTTTATTTAATTTAAACTTATATCTTCACATTTGATAATAATAATAAAAATAATCAACATATTTTACTATTTGCCAATAAATATCGTCTATACTACTCATACAAGTCCTTAAACACTCAAATTATTATAAATACATCAAGTTCGTTATGGAAACCAATATATATCATCTATATGACTCATACAAGTCCTTAAACACTCAAATTCTTAAACAAATTAGGATACCCTTCTTAATGAAACGATAGTTTGATGATCACTACCATTATTAAGGAGACGAGAGTTAGGTGATCACAAAATATATGTTATGATGTTGCCCAATAAATTCTAAAATACAAAAAAACTATTTACCCAAACCTACCGATTTCTACTACTTTGAACCAAGATTGCAGTATTTAAAGTTTTGATTTTAAGGACAATCTTTGTATAATCTTTTACAAGTATTATTATATATTTGAAACGTGGCCTACTTTTTACACTCGAATATCCTTAACCACATGTTCATTGTTTTCTTTTCCTAAGTAAATAATTTTATTTTGGCATTTCCATCATTCGGGTCGATGTTGATTTTCTTTGTCGTCTTTCTATGAAAGTACCCATTTTATGGTCACAAGTTCGCCTATGGCCCATAGCCCCATACCACAATATTTTGGAAGTTTCCCCAATAAAATGTCGTTTGTACTATTATTAGCCTTGTAACATGATGTATTTTGGACACTTTTGGGCCTAGAGCCCACAGCCCAATCATTATCACT
Organism: Smallanthus sonchifolius; assembly: GCA_023525975.1. Lineage (NCBI taxonomy): Eukaryota > Viridiplantae > Streptophyta > Magnoliopsida > Asterales > Asteraceae > Smallanthus > Smallanthus sonchifolius. The sequence goes on along the minus strand of CM042045.1, from coordinate 1,334,759 downwards.
TTCGAGTTTTGTCACAAACTCTAATCCAGAGGAAATGAATAAAGGACGATATACTTGTAATAACTTTCTAAGGAGTAAATTGTCATTTTTGTTTATGTGGTTTGATAATTTTAGTCAGTTTCATTTAAAAACTTTTTTTCGCTTCTTTGTTCTTGACTTTTCAAAATTTAGTCATTTTTATCCATTTGACTAACTTCGTCTATATTTTAACGTTAAATTAGGGGTCAGTTTGAAATTCATAGGTTAAAATCAAACCAAATTGCCCATGAATTAATCAAAATTGCCCTTTATTTAACATTAAAATGTAGAGGGAGTTTGTCAGGTGGATGAAAATGGTTAGATTTTGAAAAGTCATGGACGAAAAAGCTAAAAGTAATGGACAAAAAAGCTAAAAAAAAGTTTTTGGTTAAAATGGTTAAAATAACCAAACCACAAGGACGAAAATGTCAGTTTACTCTTTTTAAATAAATAGAAAAGGTTCAAAATCATATAATAAATCATAGTAAGCGTCTGAATCCCTTTAGTTTTTACCTGATTTCATGGGTTAGTAGTGTCTTGATGGATAACATGAATTTACCAATAGAGAGTTCTTAAAAAGTACACTTTTTATATCGTGCTTTAATTACCAAAAACGTACATATTATCACCAAGATATATTATTTGTAATCGAAATATCGTAAACAAAAAAAAAGTTAAAAGCTAACAACCCATTAACTAAATTTGAATATTGCATCAATTCTTTAAACCAATTAACTATCTTTATTTAGTTTTTAAAAACACTCTAAAATATTGATGACCTACAAGATATATCCATCAAGATTTGAAGTCAATAACCACCAAACTATTACTCTATACCTATTTGAGTGCAAAGTACTTACTCACTTCTTTCCACAATTGATAAGTCACGCCATTAAAGGAAATAAAACTGCAACAACTTGCATGAGAGTAATCGTTATCATAACTAGCATCCAATATAAATTCCAACTTGTCATTGTCAATGAATCAAATTGATCAAAGGGGTATGTTATTTCAACTGTTATTGTTGTGACAAGTACCAAACTATATATCTAACCGGTTGGGTTCTGTGGAGGCTTTGGCCACAATCCACAAGGGATCCAACCCCGGTAGGGTTAAAAGACAAGTTGTCATATTTACATATTCTTAATCCCCAAGTTATTTACCCTAATCTAATGATTATGTATAGATGGGTAGGACCTTTGTAGTTCATTGTACTAGAGCACATGAATAACATAGTATACTGCTAGTTGCAATTCATGGACATAGGTCACAACCATAGAAGAGTATTTATGGGTGCAATAATAATCACCAAGTTAGTTACCCTAAACTTTGATGAATATAAAAGTCTAATGGCTGCTTGTGGAGAAGTTAGTTTGAATCTCTAGAACCCTGCTATTTGATTGCTTAATCATTCGCATCATTTGGTATTAGAGTTTTGGTTATCAAATGGAAGCTTGTAAAGAAGATCGACGCTCTACTTGCAGAACCACCAACCGAGGCAGAAAGGGAGTATATTCCGACCCACGAGATCTTAAGATCAAACGGCTCCGTCAACGAGTCCGAGATCATAAGTTACAACGGGAGATTCGTAAAGCGGAAACCGAGTCGAACACCGTCGTCGGGGACAAAGGTGGCGTCGAAGAGCAGCACCCGCTCGGTTGTGACCCACCCTGGTTCTCTGAACCATTATATCTAGAGGGTTTGTCGAAAGACGAACCCATGTTTGATGAATATGGGATGCACCCCGTTAAAGAGGAATAGTTATGGGTGCAAAAAGCTATTAACGAAGTTCACATTCGAGAGGAAGAAGAAGACATCATAAGTTTATGATGGTTTTTCCATGTATGTTTGATGAATTTTTGAAGGTTATTAAAGTTGCTAATGATTTAGTTGGGGATAAACACATGTCAAACACAACTAAAATTAAAGGTCGAAATAATTTACAACATCCACGTGAGCATGCAGATATTTCATAAGTGAAAACCTAAGATTATGGACAATTTTTTTCAAATCTTCAAGTTCATCGTTATTCATTCCCATGATGACCCGTCTTCGAAAAAGGAAACCTATCAACCCAATAAACCCAGGTGGTACAGGTCCAGAACCAAGTGAGACGAATCATGAAGTTGAACTATTTAGGTGTGTCATTCTAGGAACCTGGGTCACTTTTTTATTTAAAAAATAACAATAAAATAGTATTAACGAGACTCTCGTTATTCATGGGAAATAAATAGTACATTGCCATACATAAACCGAATGAAAAATATATAAACTACAATTTATATGTGGCAAATTAATTCAACCGATGTCATTAGCGGGTACTCCAACGAACGCCTTCTTGAATATTCTTGACTAGAGTCTTTACCACGTTGAGTCTTCAACTATGCTCCTTGACTGCAACAATTAACACACTAAAAACGTTGACGGTTTTGGTTGAGGATTTGTGTTCAACACGGGTCCCTTAAAACAGATTTCGCGCCACCTCTTAGACGAACGCGTCTGTCTTACATGGTACAACAACCGGAACAGCACGTGTACCGCCGGAGATGTCCACACACCCGAGGTGTCACCGGGTATATTATGTATTTAGAAAATGTATGAAACAGATGAAGTATGAGATGGTGGAAAATTAGAGAGAACTTATCTCTCAGTTGTATGAAACTTTGTAAAACCAAGATGTTCTCTCATTTCTCTAAAGTGTGAGAATTTTACTACTATTTTTCCCTCTACTAAAAAATAAACAAGATGTTCATTTTTTTATTCACAAAAATGAAGATCAAAACTTTATACATTGAATTAAGAGATACACAAAAAGGTGGATAATAAAATTAGTCATTACATTAATTTAAAAGTAATAATCGCATATTTAATTTAGAGAGAAATCAAAAAGTCTCTAAATGATTCATGACAAAAATATGTTACTTATTTACTCAAAATATGCAACAAGTTTCCAATTGAATCACCAAGTTTCAAAATTTTCAATCCAACCACTAAACTTGAGGATCAAAATCACATTCATCAAAGTTAGTGAAAAACCCATTTTCACTACATTTCCAACAGTCATCATGGGAATAAATAGGAATTATGTTGATGTTCCTTTTGGTCGAGGTGACTTTGGTTCGGATTCGTGTTGGTCCAATTAAATCCAATGCTCCTGCATCAATATATATGATCCACGAGATCGTTAAAAGCAACCCTAAAATTTATGACTGTTTATTTGCTCCGAAAAGTAATCGTTCGGAGCTTCAAACCTTGTTCAAGGGATCAATGGACTCGAGGGTAAATGGTGATGGCCTTAATTTGGTAAGTGAGATCCATGTAACTAAAATATGTAACCTTTTAAACTTGCATAGCAAAAGTATGACTAAATTCAAACTATATACATTATTTATATAATTAATTCTTAGTCATAACCACTTATTAACAGGAGTGTTCATCGAGTCGAATAAGTTAAATTTCGGGTTATTCGAATTTGAAGTTTTAAAAAATGTATTCGAATTCAACTAAAATTCGATATAAACCGATTTAAATAAACTTATCCAAATTCGAGTTGAATTCATGTTTATTTGTTTATTTGACATCAAATAATTGTACCTCCACTTTTAAAAGTCTTGACATACATAATTGCAAATCAACATCAACATAATACTATAAAATTAGAGATCAGGTTTTTCTATTGTTTTAGGTTAAGAAGTATATGAATGTCAGATTTTAAATAATGATATGAAATTAGGATTAGCTTTTTCTTTCTTCGAGTAGACTCCATTTACTCATTTAGACAAGTCCAAAACAATTAACTCATTTAGACAAGCCCAAAACAATTAAACAAGTTACAACTTACAAGTCCAATGATAATATTCTATATAAAACATATATAAATACGTTATTCAGGTTATTCGAATAGGTTCGAATAACTTATATTCAAAATCGAATTCGATTCAAAGTCGACTTATTTATTCTAACCAAAAAATTATTCGACTAAAATAACTCAAAACTCGAATTCGGTTCGAATAAAATTTCGGTTATTCAAGACTTATTATACTTTTATATATTTAGGTCAATCCAATACTAACCTTTCAAACCAATTAAAAGTTCAATCGTGTTAACCGACCCGGTCCACCTATGTTGAACCATCACGTCTATTCCACGTGGTTTTCAAACCCGGTGCGAGTTGTTATTTATAGTCTCGATAGGTAAATGTGAACAACACGAAACTGTTTCAAAACCCCCCTTTCGACATGCTTAATTCTAACCTATTTCTTACAGCATCTACCGTTGCTCTCATCATATCTGTTTTGTTATCCGTCGGATTTCCATCCAATAATCACTCCGGCGGTGATGACTGCGCAAAAGATTTTCCGATCGACGGGGGTGCGGTTGGACCGGAGAGCTTTGATTTCAATCCGGTTGACGGTGCCGGTCCGTACACCGGCGTTTCCGATGGCCGGATTGTTAAATTGGTTTTGAGTGAAGGTCGGTGGGTTGATTTTGCGTTCACTTCGCCGCTCAGGTGAATCGACAATTCAACATTGAGTATGTAGAATTTAATAAAAATAATAATATTGTGAATTATTTATGATTCTATTTTATTATTATTATTTAAACATAATTTATTATTTAAACTCATTTTTTTTATTTATAAAAGTTTATGTGTGATGAAAATATAATGCTAATGGATATAAGTTAGTAGATATAATGCTCATGATGAACATATAATGCTAATTGGTTTCGGGTATTGGGTATACTCGTTAGCATCGGATATCGGGTATAAACGCGGGTATCAGCCAATATCCGTCAGGTATGTGTTGATTAATTTTGTATGATTCTATTTTTTATATTTATAATAACATATTAAATATGAATAGGTTACACGAGGAGTGATCAAAAGATAACCACAAACTTAGGTTTAAAACCGAGAAAACCACTAAAACAATGTGTAATACTATGGGTTACGTATACGTAACCGCAATTTTTTTATTTTCTGTTTACGTATACGTAAGCTAATATTTAAATGATTTTTTGGTAAAAATTTGTGATATTACATTTATACTCTTATAAAAAAATAAAAATAAAATAAAATGAAAAATAAATATTAATATATTATTGGTTAAAATTGGTTTTTGTAGTGGTTTTCTCGGTTTTCGCCTAACTATATGGTTTTCTCTGAAACCCTACATATATTAATATCATGAAATATATATTTCAAAAGAAAATTTAATTTTTCAAATGATGAACCTACTAAAATGAAGAACTAACATGCATGGTTTAAGGGAAAATAAAAAATTAAATTAAAATTTTTCGGGTATATGATTTAAGTGTATAGTCCGGGTAAACAAGTATGTAGTTTCGGGTAATCGGGCACGGTATCACCTAATCTCATACCTGCGAAAACTTTTAAAATTAATCCCCTACCCGTCGGGTTTCAGGTATACCCGTACCGAATGTTTCGGGTATGTCCGTCGGACTCCAATTATTTTGCCATCCCTATTAAAAACCAGTGTAGTTAGTTAGAAAGGCAACACCTAATTAAATCAACAAATCATGTTATTAATTTAGTTTAAAATTTAAATATGTTTTTTTAATTATAAATCAATATAAATATGTTCGAAACATAATAATTTTTACGAAAGATAAATGAATTTTACAATTTGTAAAGGTCGGTGTCTCTCTCCTCCTTAATTTATCAGCAATTTTATCTTTCTTCTATAACTTTACACTTTAGCCCCTGTAATTTAATCAGTTAAATAGTTTATTTTTTTTCTAGCTATTTATTCTCTATTAATTACCAAAACCCATCTCTCTCACAAAACTACACTATTTATAAATGTACAAGTCTAACAGCACATAATACAAGCAAGCAATGCATGTTTTTTTGTCATTTTGAATAGTGACTCATCCATTCAACAACTAACACCTAAACTTTTTTTTAATATTTTTATTTTCAACCCTCATACTATATATAATATACGCTTTTAGTTCGTTTCATTTTCTATTAATTTCGTTTTCCTTTAATAACTTTCGTTCGTTAATTTTTTTTTCCAGAATACAGAGTGTGCGGCTGTTTTTAGTTTTTTTTTGTCAATGTTCCAATATAATTTTTTTTAAAAACGGAGTTGTATTCAAAATGGAGTTTTTTCGTATCGTTGTGTATAGCGAGTGCCGTTACCGTTGTGGTACCGTGACGATTCGCACATATTATGAGCGACCAACATCATTGTTGGTATTGATATTATCGGAACCCATATCGGTATTCGATTTTATGGTTTTCGACGATAATGAACACGACACCCGCCGCGGAGCGCGGGTATAACCATCTAGTTATGATCTAAATATAAATTTATTGGTAGGGACTCGTGTGGTGGGCCAGCGATAGAGGATAAATGTGGGCGGCCATTGGGCTTAAAGTTTGACAAAAGCAGAGGTGTTTTGTACATTGCTGATGCATATTTTGGGCTACTTGAAGTGGGCCCAAATGGTGGGTTAGCCACTTCGTTAGTATCAAAAGCCCAAGGCCTTCCATTAATGTTCACAAACTCTCTAGACATTGACTACACCAATGGGTTTACTTATATCTTATTTGTTAAAAATAATTGTATAAATTGATTGTATAAAAAGAACTTGTTTCCAATTCCTGAATTACAACCTAAAAATAAAACAAATAAATTCCAAAAAAAAAAAAAACCTGACACATGCCCTTTAAATAAAACATATTGATGATGCGTCATAAAGTGATCTGTGCCCCCTTAAGATGTTTATTTATCAGTATAAAGATTAAAACTTAATTACCAAGATACCTAATGACTTTATTACCCTAAAATAAACCTTACCAAATAGTAAACAATACTAAATAAAAAACAATTACCAAAACTAATATTAACCCTAAAATCGAATCTATACTAATAAATAAAGGTGTAAGGTGGATAGTTGTCACTTCATCATGTCTTTTCAAATTGGTTTTCTCACCCCTCTCTCCTAATAAATGCGCTTCTATCTTATTAAATAATAATGATATTTTAAATATATTATTAAAGAAGAATACCAATTATATTAAATAAGAATATATAATATGAAATCAAAATATAATTAATTAAAGAAAAATATTAATTTGTTACACACACATTTCCACTTGATATATATCGAGATGATCCTAATAGTCTAACAAGTTAGGACGTATTTACAAATTTATAAGTTTTATATTTTTTAATATACAATCTCGTGTAACACACGGGATTATAAACTAGTCAGTTAATAAACCGACCCACCCATTCGACCCGTGACCATTCGACTTGTGAACAAACCTGATTAATCAACATTAACTTCATACAATGGTAACCACGTTTCATAAGTGTTTTACTAAAGTCACTTAAAAGTCTTTTTGTCCTTTAATGTTACAATACTTTTATTATGTGTTCCAACGTGTGAATTTTTTTATAAATGTAAATTTATTAATATTAAGAGACGTAAATGGAACATATATGAATTCTAATTTAACATTATGAAACTTGGTTAGTTTTTGGTGAATTTTGTTTCTCCAATATTACGTCCTACTTCAAGTTAATTTGAAAAAATATTCACTAAATAATACTTAGGATTCATATATGTTCTATTTAGGTCACTTAATTTAAAAAAAAAAATATTTATAAAAAATTTTACAATACTAAACACCTAATGAAAGTTAAGTGATTTTAGAGTAATAACAAAACTTTCAGTGACTTTAGTGGAAGTGTGGAACACTTGAGAAAGTGACTATTATGTGAAGTTTCTATTCGGAAAATCATAAGTACTTTTCTTCTTCTTATAATTTTATGAAGGGACCACACGCTTGCCGTGCTAACAGGAGACAAAACCGGAAGCTTACTAAAATACAATCTCGAAAGCAAAGAGGTGACCGTTGTACTCAATAACCTCACGTTTCCAAACGGAGTGGCGTTAAGTAAAGATGGTGATTTTCTTCTCGTGGCGGAGACAACAAATTGTAGAATTATGAGACTCTGGCTTAAAACACCAAAATCCGGAACACTTGAAGTATTTACAGATCTTCCAGGGTACCCGGACAATATAAAGATAAACCAGAATGGAGAATTTTGGGTGGGAATGTATTCAAGAAAGAGAGAAGTTTTAACATGGATTCATTCACATCCTTGGATTGTAGATATTTTGAGTAAGCTTCCATTTGCCATTGTTGAAGCGAGCTCATATATTGTTGGTAAACTAAAAGGTGAAGGATTGGCAGCAAAGTTGGGGATGGATGGTGAGATATTGAAAATCTTGGAGGATGTAAATGGTAAAACATGGAAATATGCTAGTGAAGTGATGGAGAGAGATGGATATTTGTGGATTGGTTCTGTTGAAAACCCTTTTGCAGTCAAAATGAAAATAAAAGAATAAAGGAATAAAGAAACAAAAGAGAAAATTAAATGAGCACATATATATAGAATTAGAATAAAATGCAAGTTTGATTTGTATACCAATCTAAATAACACATTTTATTGTTATTCTACATATAATTTGTCTAATGCAAATAACATTTTAATCAGAATTAGAGTAAGTTATATTCTTATGGTTTGCTCAAAATAACAAATATTGTTTCTCCACAATATTATTCATGAATTAAGTAATTTTTTTTTTACTGTTTGCTTTTGTCTAAATAAAGACGGTACACGCTGATTGCATCATATAAGCCTGGTCAAACGAACTGATGGTTAGACCTGGTAATGAGCATTGGCGGACTCACTATGGTGTCGGCGGGTTGGCCGACACCGATAAAAAAAATATATTTTTTTGTTATATATATGGTATATTTCCGAGAGACCCCCATAAAATTTTGACGCCGAACCCCATAAAATTTTGACACCGACCTCAAAGAAATATTTTTTCGGATTATAAATTTTATAAATAAAACCAATTAAACAAAACATTTAACCCTATAACAATTGACCCATTAATTATTAACCTTTTAAACTAAACATTTAATAGTTTAACCCAATAACTTTTAAACAAAATAGGCCCAAATAACACATTACACATAAACCTATAAATAAACCCAATACCCATTAAAAAAAATTAAACCTAGTTAAGTATTGAAAAAAAATTAGGGGCATTACCTCTCAAGGTAACCAAGCGATGATTGAAGCACTCGAAAGAATTTCAAATTTCAAATTGAAAATTAAAATTTAACTTGGATTCTTTCATTGTTCACATGACTCAAGATTCAAGAAGCACATGGAAGCAGGTTAATCCCAACTCTCATTCCACTCTCTATTTGTGTTTTAGTTTAATTTATAGGTTAATTGAATTTATATGTTATGTGTGTATTTACTTAGTGATTAGTCAAAATGTGAAACTTGTTTATTGATTTGTGTTTATTTTTTGAATTTTAGGAATATAAATATTGAAAGGTTTTCTTAAAAAAAGTTGGGTCTTCATCTTCAAAGACTTCCGCCTTCATAGATTTGTATAATCTTCCATGGGACCCCGTCGAACATCCACCAATTTAATCTTATAACCCTAAACATCGTATTATTATTGTTCATTTATAATTTTGTTTGTTTTTATCGTTTTATTGTGTGACCTAACCCGACCCGATTTGACTCGAGCCGAAAAAAACTAATATATAGTTATTGATAATCGACCCCAAAAATTCTCCGACGCTGATGAAAAAAAATTCTCGGGTCCGCCACCGATAATAAGTCAAGGCAAAATTGGTTCGTAAGAAAACGGGTTCTTGTAGAATCTGCCTTTTTAATAAATGAATACAATCCATTTCTTTACAAATGTATAAAATTTCTTCATGTTATAAAGATCAGATAACTAATTAAGTTAGTTTATTTAGTATGTTAATTAGTTCCACCATTAAAAAATTGACAAGCCCCTTGGAGGATGTATTCGTGTGGGGCTCGTGCCATACGCAAGTTTTTGGTTGGCGCCTCCATTGCAAGCATGACATTGCACGTGGTGTGCACACTTTTTTATTTATTTAATCAATTATAAAGCACTATGTTATTTTAATAACATCAAGTCCTTTAATTTGATTATCAAATATAAATTCAAATAAAAAATAGATTTGCGACCAAAAAGGCCGTCGCAAAAACTTTGGCGATGGTTTTTTCAACAACGTGGTCGCTAATCACCTTGCAATAGAATCTAGCGACGGAATTAGCGATGAAAATACAACCATACGTAATGGTCGATGGGTGTGAGAGGGCCTGGTGTCAAAGATCCACACTCATGAAACACCACTCAGTGACGCCGTGAGCGGGCACATGGGGGTGGTCTTCGTGAGCGAGGTCACGACGTGAGGGCAATATGTTACTTTCAAGCATGACACTCACCTATTATAACATTTTATTTTTTCTCAAATAACTTGTATCCATCAGATTTTTTTAAAATTGAAATACAGAGCTTTGGTTATTTTAATGAAAAATAGTTGTTTTGAAGAAAACTATTTTTATCTCGTAAGCAGTTTTGGCATGTGTTCTGATCGACATTTCAGATCACAAGTAATTATTTAAAAAATAATATCAATTATTAAAAAGTATTTAATAAAATATACTAAAAAATTAGAAAATGTTTATAAGCAACCTCTTATTAAATCATTACATATTGAGAGGGTTATTTTCCCCTCTTACTAGACCATTACATATGGTCTAAGCATTGCTAACTACCGATGGATAGTAATGATGGAATTAGTTATGGTTGTCATGGAACAACAGAATTAGCAACTGTTTTTTGATTCTATATGCTTACTCTATTATTTCTAAAATTATATTTAAAAGTCTCTAGATAAATAATATTCAGTCCTCTCAACTAACTAAATGACGTGCACATGTTAGTCGATAATGTTTATGTATTAAACTAAAACAAATATTCGTTTTATGTCATTTTTAAATATATTTCAGTTTTATAATTTTCTGAACTTATCAACTCAAGTTTTATAAATGCAAGTGGGTATGCATTTATAAATACACCGGCTTATCATCCTCCCTTTCTTATCAAACCACCAGCAACAAGAATCATTAATCCTAAGATAACATAGAACTCAAAGATGCTAGTACTATCTCCTCCATTGTTTTCAACAACCTATGGATGGCCCATGGAGGATCCAATTGTCCAAAATCTTTCACATGATTGCAATGAAGCAAATTCATATAGTTCACTTCTTGATTTTCATATATATGATGATCAAATCGAGCGTAAATCTGTACCCGAGTATTCTAATTCTTCTGGCGGAGCTGCAAATGGTGGTGGTGGAGATAGTATGAAGGTGGAAAAGAAGCTCAATCATAACGCAAGTGAAAGAGATCGTCGTAAGAGGGTTAATGAGTTGTATGCGTTTCTTCGTTCATTGCTCCCTATTTCAAGTGATCAAAAGGTAATTTTCTATATTCAGTGGCGAAATCAGAACTCCTTACTCATGTTTTTCATAAAAGTATATAAAAAAATCTGATGAATTCTAGTGACCGAGGGTGAGTTACCCCTATATATATATACTCACTTGTGAAATTAGAACTTCTTATTCATGTTTTTCTTAAAAGAACTCAGATTTTCATTCTAGTGACAGAGGGTCAGCAGATCCCTTTGCCCCTATCTATATTGTATTATAAAATATCTAGATCTTTACTTTAATACCTCATAAAATTAAGATTTTAAACCTAATTAGGTAATCCAATACTATTTTGATCATGAGTGTTTAAGTCCAATTACTTTGATTATGATCCAATTATAATTGGAATTATACAATGTTCAATATTATTCACATTTTTTTAATAACTTAGTTGTATAATAGAACAAAGAAAAGGCTTGAATATGTGATTGACATTTGAACTATTTATGTTTTCCCCCTAATCATGCTAGTATTGTGTCTTGTTTTTTGGATGAACTAAAGTCATACATAATTCCATTTTGCAACAGAAAAAGGTAAGTATTCCGGGGACAGTATCGCGTGCGCTAAAATACATACCCGAACTACAAAAGGAAGTGGAGATACTAAAGCGTAAAAAAGAAAAATTGTCGTCGTATTCAACATCAATGGCTAATACAAGGCGAGAGCATCTTGGCATCAAGAAACAAAGTGCTAAAGTTTCAGTGAACATTTTAGGTGACAAAGAAGTTGTCATTCAACTGATTTCCTCAACTGATCAAATGGGCAAGAATAAGGAGATTAACTATTTGTCTAAGGTTTTGGAATACTTAGAGCAGGAAGAAGTTGGGCTTGTTTTGATAAATGCAACTGCTTTCAAATGTTTAGGAGAAGGGATGTTACTAAGCACTTTGCATCTTCAGGTACATATAATTTACAATATAAAGATTTTGACCAACAAACAATATAGTTAGATTAACATTTTATGGAAATATTTATAGTAGTTTATTGTGTTTAACAGGTGCAAGGGGATAAAAAAATAGAGGATGAAAAGTTGAAGGAGAAGCTCAGTGCTTTCAACCAATGATTAGTTGAACTTAGAACCGTCATTGGCTAATTAATACGGAGCTGATTCAAGAACTAGTAGACTCATACTTGGACTAACTAGCTAGACATAGGCAAATGGGTTAAGAAATGACCTAATTTAAAAGGGGCATTACTTGCGCTATGTTGGGAGTTCGTAAGTAATGGACGGAAATGTTTCAACGACTGTAAAATCTGTCCATTTGTACATACCGATCCTTGGGTAACGATCGCCTAGCATTTTTTCGTTGTTATGTAATCTCCATATATATATATATGCATGAATTTACCTTTTTATATCTCAAAAGGAACCGTTAGAATGATAAGACGTTTGTTAAAATATTCCAATTCAATTTAACAAGATTATTGTGTATTAAGATTGATTAATCTGAAATGTAGACTATTTTAGGTAACTGTAGTTTTAGGAAATTAAGGGGTTGTGATGTTCGTTGTAATAGAAGGTTGTCTATGTAAATGTTGGACCTAAAGGGGTTAGTCATGAGTTGTCCATCTCGATGACTGTTTATAAGTCGTTGTTGAAGGTTGTCTATTGTGTTCTTGATTCTGACTTTAGTCGAGAGTTAAAAAATCTGTTTTGTGTATCTCGATTATGATTATTTAGTCATTAGTTGAGAGGATGTTGAGTTGTTCAAATCTATTGTAAGAAACCCTAGTTCTCCTTGTATCCTAGGAAGTGATTTTGGTTGAATATTGAACTGGTTGCTGAAAAGGCTAAAGGGTGTTTATGGATTATACGGATTTTCCAAGTCCTCGCTATAAGAATCTCTTAACCCTCTTTTTTGGTAGCAAGTTCCTTCAGCGACGAGCTGGAGTTCTTGAGCGAATACTTGGCATATTAGCAATGCTCTCTCTCTATTGATATATGTTTTCGTAGTTATATTTTTTTGGAAGGCATGGTGGCTTGGATACACAATCGAACAACTTAGAAACGTGGATTCATACGTGGTGTGTTGATAGTAGTGTTTAATATGTCTTTATAATCTTGTCATGTTCATTACACTTGACGCCTTAGTGTCGTGAACCATGTCCCTGGATGTTGTTATTGTAGGATATGAGTTATCGTGGTTTATTTTTAGTGTCATCAATGCCATTTTTTATATAATTAGATTTACTTAAACCCAAATAAGAAATTGAAATATACATTGATACAAGTTAGATGAGGTGTGGAGTACACACTCGATCAAGACTATTATGACTTCAAATAGTAAGGAACTTCTAAGGTTTTAAGGGGTGAAGCTCCTATGCATGGAGGGTTACAAGGGGGCGGGGCCGAGTCCCGACAAGGGGGCGGGACCGAGTCCCGAGGGTCGCGCTGATCAATGAAAATTGCTTGAAAAATGATGATCAATTGAAATTCATCATCAGTGGAAGGTCGGTGGCAACTTATCTATAGTGAAAATGAGATTAGTAGCAACTTACCAAACATATGGTAATTAGTAGCAACTAAAATCCAAGTAGTAGTAATTACCTTAACAACAACCGAGCTTTTGCGGAAACTAAGCATTAGTTGCAACTTAGCAACAACTGTGATCAGTAGCAAAGTGATCAGTAGCAAGTGATAAAGCAGTGGCAACTTCGATCAGTTGCAGCTCATATGGTTTTCACTAATGCTACTAATGAGTTTTTTTTAACTATCAGTAGTTATAAGTGCCATGTGTTGTACCCTTTCACGAAGAGTTGTAACATTTCATCTCAATCATTGTGATACTTCGAGTAGGGCTGACAATTTTTGACACGAAACTGTTAACACGATACGACACGTAATTAACATGTCCCGTGTTTGACCTTAACATGTTTCGTGTCTTAAACAGGTCAACACGTTAGAGACACGTTAAATTGGTGTCTAAGCAGGTTAAATGTAATATCCCGGATTTTTCAACGTATCCTTTTCTAAACATTTGCGCGTATTATTGATTTAAACTTGAATTCTTATTTAAAACTATTTCTAAAAAAAAATAAAAATAAATATTAATTTATTTGATATGGATTTAAGGAAAACAATTATACTTATACATATATATATATATATATATATATATATATAGGGGTATGTACTTTTGAGAACCAATAATATATTAAGAACCGTGAGAACCGCATTAACTCTTCCTCTATTTATAATATAATTTGACTAGAATTCATGTACATTTCAATATGTTTAAGGTTTGGTTTTAAAAGACCTCGAATTTATAGTCGTTTTTTTAAATGCATATATGCACTCACACTATATGCACAAATGAATGCATATATGCATATTTTTATACTTTTCTTAAAAAAATTCAGTAGAGAGGAGATAAACTCAAACTAAGAGTGGGAAGAGATAAATAAAACATTGTTGTTGAGTGTGTGTGTGTGTGTTTTATAAATAAAATATCATTTAAATTCTTAAAACTTTACAAGTTTGTAATTATGTAAATAATTTAAACTTATAAAGCGTAAATCTTAGATAATGTTTCTTTATAAATTTATAAAATAATAAGAAGCAACAAAACTTATAGAATTACTAATTTTTTACAAAAATAAAACCTATTATTATTTTATAAACTGCAAGGACCAAAACTGTCAATACTAAAACTTGTTTTAAACTAAAACCCATGTTTTAACAGGAAATGATGAAACCGTCAAACACCAGGGACCAATTGCGTAATTATCCCAAACTTCCAGAATCCAGAAACGGTCATGGGTTCAAAACCCGTAACCCCCGCTTTTGCCCCCCTTCTCGACGAAAATCACGATTTCGACCAGGTTCGTTGAACCTCGAACTCGCCTCTCGCGTGCGACCAGACCCCAATGAAATTCAACGCTCGGACACGGCCCGAGACCCGCGGATTCGTCGAATTTGAACTCGGCCGTTCAACCGCCAACTCTCCAACCAATTCGACATTTAACATCGAAACTGGCTATAAATATCGATTGGAAATCTCAGAAACACCACACCAAAACTTTCTTCACTCTCAATTCGGACGATCATCATCCACATTTCGCGATTTTTCTCCCGATAGCCGAAGTCAAAGCTTGAACTCGTTCTCCCTCACCTCGACTTCAAATCAGGTAATTTTTGTATGCATCATGATCGATTTCACGAGGGGATCAAGAGCCCTCTGTTTAATTTCATAAACAGAGGGTGATTCGATTCGTATTTGAACGATTTCGTTTAGTGATTTGGGGGCGATTTGGGATTTCGTTTAAGTAAATGTTTTTCTGTGTTTATAATCGACAAGACCCGTAGTCGGGGTGGTTAAGTATGTGTGTAAACTGTGACCCGGGAGCAGGCACGGGTTCGACCCGGCCAAACCGAGTTTTGGTCTTTTTTATTTTTTTAGCCTTTTAAACAGGATTTTAAATTGTTAAAATTTTTTTTATAAATTTCCGAGATAGTTTTATAAACTTAAAAACGACTTTTATTTCCACTTTTGTATTCCAGAACTATTTTATTTAATTAAAATTAGTTAAAACCTATAATGTTTAATTCTTTAAAAATAGTTTTAAATTCTTAAAAAAAAAATTACAAAATACTTTTAAACTTTATAAAATCCATCTTTCAAACAGAGATGATTTTATAAAATCGGAAAGGCTATTATTTCTAAAATAAATGAATATAGTTAGTTTATTTAAACACATTTATCTCTTTTTATTAAAAAGAGAAGAAAACTTATATAAATTATTATAGAACTTATATAATAATTTGAAAACAAAAACTCGTAAACTTTTACATTTTACAAAATGTATACTTATTCGAGGCTTAATTACTTATTTATTTGAAACAAAAATACTTTTATAAGTTATAAACTTGTGAATTTTATTTAAATACTACCTTGGAGGAAGACAGGGAAATCCTCGAGCACCATACCGAGACCACTAGGGCAGAGGCTAGGTTTGCCATCCGGGTAACCCTAGCAGTTCTTGTGGTAGTACTTGTCTGCTTTTTAGTGGAGAGCTACCTAAGGCGTGCATGAAGCCTCTATTATTATTAAATTACAATTTTTGTCTTATGTAAGGGCTAGAAGCCCCAATTTTGAAACGTCTAATGAAAGTACTTTTTAAATTTCATTTTGTCATCATTTACTAGTTTGACTTTTCTTTCAACATTACAAACTTAACACTTCTACCCAAACACTTTCACCCAAAAGAAACTTACGTTAGTACTTGAGATAATTTACAACATTGCATTAAACTATAAAAATCCTAAGTGACACATGTAACTGAAACAAACCTTCTAATTCGTAAGCACTCTTTTAAAACAACACGACTTACGAACCATTGCCGTAATCAACTATGATCCTTACCCCTTATATAGACTTAACACTTCTAAACTTGACCAACTTTTCACTAGACAACCATACATACCTCATTGTAAGTCTTACTTATACTACTCATCGTTGTTTAACTCACTATTCTTGAACATCTTAATTATACACTATATAAAAGAAAACTACGTATTCTTTTATGAAACAAGACAAATCACTTGTAAACACACTATCATTTCCAAAACTTTTCCCGTTACCCTATACTAGAAGACTTTCCCCATCAAACTCTTGCCACGTAAAAGATTTGCTATAAGTCACAACGGGAACTAAAGGCTTAAATTCACATTGCTAAAACACCAAACTTCGTATACACAACTATAAGGTCAGAGACTTTTGAGCCATGTAAAAACTTATACAAACATTCGAAACCGTATCCTTGAAAACTAAACACCTTCTAAACCAAAGGAAGCATGTACAATAAAGGGTCATGTGAAGCTTAATATTGAAACTTGAAATCAACTGACTTATCCTATTTTCAAACTCATACTTGGATTCTTAATCTTGAAAACTTTTTGTGTTCGTCCTAACTAAACCTTGTAAGACTTCATAAACGTTCATTTCAAATATACGAGAAAACTTCACTCTTGATACTAGAAACTAGCGGGAAGGAGGACATTACTCTCTTTAGCAGAGTACCTCCCCTGACTCCTATCTAAACCAAACATCGAGATCCACCTAACCTTCTGGACAACTCAAATCTTCCGTGAGAAAGCGTATAACGGTTAATCCTGTTCCAAACGCTGTTCCACACCTCTCTTAAATACTAGAGTATTTAGATAACCCTTTATACTCAAAGCGTAATCGTATACTTCTATACACTGAGGCTAAACTAAAAGACTTTAAACTATTCTATGTTTGACGTATTCTTGTTCAAACACAATTTAAACTATTCTACGTTTGACGTATTCTTGTTCAAACACAATTTGAGCTACTCCATGTTTGACGTATTCTTGTTCAAACATGATGAACGTATAAGACTTTAACTACTCCATGTTTTACGTATGCTTGTTCAAACATAATGAACGTATGAGACTTTTAAACTACTCAAGGTTTGATGTATTCTTGATCAAACACGAGGAAAGACTTTAAACTACTCCATGTTTGACGTATTCTTGTTCAAACATGATGAACGTATAAGACTTTAACTACTCCATGTTTGACGTATGCTTGTTCAAACATGATGAACGTATGAGACTTTTAAACTACTCAAGGTTTGATGTATTCTTGATCAAACACGAGGAAAGTGTAAAGACTTTAAACTACTCGATGATTGAGGTATTCTTATTCAAACACGAGAAAACTTTGAAACTTTAAATCTTGTCACATTCTTTTCTCTTTAATCATTGAATGACGTTTCGCTCTAATGGGCTCGTTAATCAATGATCACTCTTATATGGAAACTTTAGTCGTGTGTTAAATAAATTCTTGTACTCTTTCTTGATCCACACACAAACAGAAGGACCTATGCGGACTATGCGACGATTTGAATGCTTGCGGGTGCACACGTAAGTATGAAAATCAGCGTATGGAAAAACATAGTAAACTCTGTCATGTGCTATGATCTAAGACTTATCGTAAAAGGTAGCCACGGAACTTAGGTACCGTAGCAATCCTTAGACGTATTAGACTACGAACTCAAATAATTAAACTATCATCGAACCCATTCTGAGTGATGCATCTCACTTTAAACCTTGAATTAAAATTCAACAGTTACCCTCTCAAATACATTTCTGAAAACAAACCTTCACATATTTCGATGAAACTATATACTTCTTGGGGAAACGCTTGGTAACCATACACTTTGAAAACTTAGAAACTCAAGCGAAATCTTATTCCTATGGGTACTTTCCCTTTTACAAATCTAAACGTAACCCAGGGTTACTTGGGAACGTAAAGTATTTTTCCATTATCCTTGTACGTATTATAGACTTAAATCATGAACTAAACCCTTCTACTTTAATTTCGGGACGAAATTTCCTAAAGTAGGGGAGACTGTAATATCCCGGATTTTTCAACGTATCCTTTCCTAAACATTTGCGCGTATTATTGATTTAAACTTGAATTCTTATTTAAAATTATTTCTTAAAAAAAAAATTAATTTATTTGATATGGATTTAAGGAAAACAATTATACTTATATATATATATATGTGTGTGTGTGTGTGTGTTTTATAAATAAAATATCATTTAAATTCTTAAAACTTTACAAGTTTGTAATTATGTAAATAATTTAAACTTATAAAGCGTAAATCTTAGAAAAGGTTTCTTTATAAATTTATAAAATAATAAGAAGCAACAAAACTTATAGAACTTAATAAAATTTTACAAAAATAAAACCTATTATTATTTTATAAACTGCAGGGACCAAAACTGTCAATACTAAAACTTGTTTTAAACTAAAACCCATGTTTTAACAGGAAATGATGAAACCGTCAAACATCGGGGACCAATTGCGTAATTATCCCAAACTTCTAGAATCCAGAAACGGTCATGGGGTCGAAACCCGTAACCCCCGCTTTTGCCCCCCCTTCTCGACGAAAATCACGATTTCGACCAGGTTCGATGAACCTCGAACTCGCCTCCTGCGTGCAACCAAACCCCAATGAAATTCAACGCTCGGACACAGCCCGAGACCCGCGCATTCGTCGAATTTGAACTCGGCCGTTCAACCGCCAACTCCCCAACCAATTCGACATTTAACATCGAAACTGGCTATAAATACCGATTGGAAATATCAGAAACACCACACCAAAACTTTCTTCACTCTCAATTCAGAAGATCATCATCCACATTTCACGATTTTTCTCCCGATAGCCGAAGTCAAAGCTTGAACTCGTTCTCCCTCACCTCGACTTCAAATCAGGTACATTTTGTATGCATCATGATCGATTTCACGAGGGGATCAAGAGCCCTCTGTTTAATTTCATAAACAGAGGGTGATTCGATTCGTATTTGAACGATTTCGTTTCTAGGGTTCGTAGTGATTTGGGGGCGATTTGAGATTTCGTTTAAGTAAATGTTTTTCTGTGTTTATAATCGACAAGACCCGTAGTCGGGGTGGTTAAGTATGTGTGTAAACTGTGACCCGGGAGCAGGCACGGGTTCGACCCGGCCGAACCGAGTTTTGGTCTTTTTATTTTTTTAGCCTTTTAAACAGGATTTTAAATTGTTAAAAATTTTTTTATAAAATTATGAGATAGTTTTATAAACTTAAAAACGACTTTTATTTCCACTTTTGTATTCCAGAACTATTTTATTTAATTAAAATTAGTTAAAACCTATAATGTTTAATTCTTTAAAAATAGTTTTAAATTCTTAAAAAAAAAATTACAAAATACTTTTAAACTTTATAAAATCCATCTTTCAAACATAGATGATTTTATAAAATCGGAAAGGCTATTATTTCTAAAATAAATGAATATAATTAGTTTATTTAAACACATTTATCTCTTTTTATTAAAAAGAGAAGAAAACTTATATAAATTATTATAGAACTTATATAATAATTTGAAAACAAAAACTCGTAAACTTTTACATTTTATAAAATGTATACTTATTCGAGGCTTAATTACTTATTTATTTGAAACAAAAATATTTTTATAAGTTATAAACTTGTGAATTTTATTTAAATACTTAAAGTCCTATAAGAAACTTATTTAAGGAATTCATAAACTTATAGACTTTTAAACTTAAAAATTCGAGTTATAATCTTTATAAATTTTACTTACCTATATTTATTCCAACATATAAATTTATTTAGACTTATAACCACACTTTTAAACATTAGTTAATTGCAAGATAAATTATGTACTAATACTTAACATTTGAATACTTTAATAAAACTTAATTATATTGATTATCTTTTATAATTATTTACCCTTAGTAATTATTTACAACTAATCTTTGATCCTTGCTTAGACTTTAAATACTTGTAATTAATAATTACTTACACTTGAAATAATTATTATATATATCTAACCCTTGTCTCAAATAATTATCTTAATCTATGAACTTATTAAACTTCGAAAACCAAGCCTTGCTTGAACCATTTAAAAACTTTATTTTTTAAACTTGATTTAAACTTCATAAACACAAACATTTCCGTCATCCGTTTGGAACCCTAGTCGAATCATGAAATCCTAGATCTTTTGCCTTAGACTTGTAGAAGCAAACTTAAATCTTTAGACTTGCGTTCTTAGGACTATTGTGAGGATATTCTCCCTCAAAGTCTTGCAAATACTTGTCCGTGTCGGATACTCTTCATCAATCCAAGTGAGTATACTTAGCCCCTTTTTCCTTTCTATACTTTTGGGGTGAAACATGTTTAAAACTTTAAACTTATACAATTCTTGTACAACTATGACTAGATGCTTATTCTTATGTTAAACTTGAGATTTGTATGCTTAGATTAAACTTAAAACTAGCACATTCATTAACTTTGATCAAACCTATGGTAACAATGATAGATCTATTGCATTTGACCAATCCACCTTGATTGATTGACCCCTTCGGGGGGGAGCCCTTGGTGATTGTTACTGAATTAAACTTTAAACTTGAGACTTATAAGGGTAACCTGCGGGTTATGCCTAAACTTGGTTGGATGGTTGATGTGCACAATGTTTAAGATACTTGTTTCTCATACTTACATTATAGAATGCATATATCATAGTGAATTGTAATTCTTTTCAAATCCTTGTTAAACTGTGTCAAAACCTTTGTATCTCACCAACTATTTTGTAGTTGACAGATTCTTTCACATGTTTCAGGTTCTACAACATGAGACTTTATCGTGATCACATAGGATGCTTGGACCTAGAATGCTTAATCAATTAGACTTGTATTCTTGCTATGTATTTGATTTATTCCTTGTATTGGAACCTTGAAGTTATTTAATAAAACTATTTAAACTTTAGTCAACCTTGTGCTATTGAACAACCGCGTCCGCCCCGACGTATAATCCGCCGTCGGTTGGGGTGTGACATTAAATACATGTTAACCTGTTAAGACCCGTTAGGAACATGTTAACAGTTAACACTTAACAATTAACGTCCTATTTACCCAACCCAAACACTTAGAGCCTTGCGATTTGCATCAGGCATAGGCAACCCGTATTTTTTACACCCCATCTTTATTCTTTTTACCTAATTTTTTTACACTCCATCAAGCCGTAACTTGAGATTATCTTTAATAGATGTTTGATTTGACTTTTATGTGTTATTGTTTTAAAAAGATTTATGATTTATTATGATAATGGATGATATGATTTGAATTTTTAAAATATTATGAAGTTTTGATATTTTTTCTTTTATTACATATGTTATATTTATTCTCTCTCTAAACAGGTCCCTTAACAGGTGACCTGTTTCTAAACAGGTCCGGATGGAAGCACAAACTAAAGGAGAGAGGAAAAGTCGAAAGGGGGGGGGGGGAAGAAAACAGGTGACTTGTTTCTAAACAGGTCGTGTTCGTGTTTGGAAAAAAATGACACGATTAGTTATCGTGTCGTGTTCGTGTTGAACACAACAGGTCTTCGTGTCGTGTCTGACATGTTATGCCAGCCCTAACTTCGAGCCCTATTAAAGAATTTTTTGGTCTATTTGAAATCTTTAAAACGAAATTATAATTAACAACTTTTTTTTTCACCGGAAAAGAACATCTCGTTCCTGCAGACCACTTCTTGTGTTATCCGATTATTAATTTTATACACACACGAAATACCTTTACTCTAAAAGTGGACTGAATCAAAAAACTATCCGGCCAGGACAATACGAAATCCATAACCTACACACAATTGTTACTTATAAGTATGCTAAGAAATGGATCATCCTAGGTTATCCATCCTCTAATTCAGGAACATGTGATCATGGTGAACATGTTATTGTTTCCTTCATAAGTAAATGGACTTTGGTAAATCTTTTTTGTCTCCATGGTAGCGATACAAGTACCTTCTTAGTTATAAATATAAAGTTGAATGCAACTTACCTGCAAGTGAAACCAAGGATAACACTGTTATGAATAATTAGTGGGACATATCAGAGGACTTATATTTGGCTGAAGTTTTTTTCTCTTTCTAAAACTGTCTCAACAAATTGACAAGAAGTAATTCTATATGAACACAATTAGATTCAGTTGCAAATTTCCTTTTTGTACTTAAAAATAAATATTGGAGTAACCAAATAATTACATTAAGATTTGACAATAACAGTCGAAATACGTTTAAAAAAGAATGTCAAATCGGTCGATGGAGTTATGAGTGACAACTTGACAATAACAGTCAAAATACTTTGGTTCATTGGGTTATTCAGTAAATTATGCACACTTCTAAGGCGATCGAGTTCATGTTGTTTTGGGATAGAATTGTCCTTAAGATCCCTAGGGCCGCCACTCGTTCCCCTAAGGAAGAGGATGAAGATCAAAGAAAGAGGATGAAGATCTGAGATGTGCGAAAGAGGATGAAGATATGAGATGTGTAGATTTGAGAAAGAGGATGAAGGTGAAGTTAAGATATGAAAAAAAGGATGAGGATAAGCCCTATGTCTTATATTCGGATTAATTTGTGATGATGACACACATATTTTTATGGTGCACTCCGTATTTTATTTTTTTCGTTATGACATCTAAACGATGACACACATTTTTGTACGTTATAGTTCGTGTGTCATTAAAATCCAGTTTTCTAGTAGTGCCTTTTGCATCTCTTTGATCTCTTCAACTTTTGTTGTGTGTGATTTCTCAATATATTTTCTATTTTGAGGGAAAAAGAAAACAAAACTAGTGATCTCATAGTTGAAAAATTACTTAAAACAAATGCAACAAATGACATAAACTTCCAATAAACAAATGCCAACTCCAAAACAACAACATATTATCTAGAAGAAAAGTGATGGTTAGCCTATGAGAGTGGGTGTAACATGTGGATACCACATGCCAATCTAAATTTGCATAGGAGTCATCCGAGTCATGAAAAGGAAACTAGCTTCAAATTTGTGCATGGCACACTCTCCACGAGAATCTATCATCCTATAGTAATGCCAATAATATATACAAACAATTAGTAACTAGAAATATTAATAAAACGCTTGAGTTCTGTGAACTCCTCCTCGGCCGCCGGCTTCGGCTGCTTCCCATCTAAAATCATAGTTTATAGTTTTTTTCTTTTTCATTTTCATACAAATTTTTTAAAAAATATATTAAAATTATGATGATATGCGTATTATATTTTTTTATGTGTGGTGTTTATTTATTTTTTTACATTTTCATTTTCATACAATTTCCCTAGGCCGCAGTCGTCATAATTTGGTTAAAACGTCAGGAATGATATGTGTTATAAGGGGACGAAACCTGAAGTTTGGTTCAAACCTTAGGAACAAAAACTGACTCTCATTTTAATTAATAATTTGAGTTTATTAACTTGTTTTTGCGGAGGATAATATGTGCCGGTATATATATATATATATTATATTACACAAAATCAATAAATCACCATCACGCATCCTCAGCCGCATCGAAAGAAAGGTATGGTTACCGATTAGGGTTTGGGTTTGGATGGATTATTAGATTACATATGCTTTGATTCTTGTTAGTTTTTGTTTTGGTTCGGTGTTTTTGTATAGCTTATCATTATAAATCAAGAACATGCAAAAGTTATTAGGGTTTGATCTGTGGCCTAAATCATGGTTGCTTATTTCTCAAAAGTTATTAGGGTTTGTTTTGTGGCCTAAATCATATGGTTTTGAAGATGGGCCTAATTTTTTTAAATACAGCTAGCAATGGCTGCTGATGACATGCTGCGTTTTGAGGAATGGATGAAAAAGCACCAAAAAAATACGAAAGCGAAGCTGAGAAGGAGATGAGGTTCAAATTGTTTCAAGAACGTATCCGTGTAATAGACGCTCATAATGCTGTTCCAAATCAAACATATTGGATGTGTTTGTACCACTTTTCGGACTTGACTCATGAGGAGTTCAGTAAAGACTACCTCGAATGCGTTACTGACTCGGATGAATCTGACGAGGACGAGATGCCTCCGGTTCTTGTCAAACGCCAAAGAGGATGCTGTAAGTTTTTACCCATTATTATCATTCAAGCCAAATGATATCTTTGATTACAAGATTCAATAATGGTATTTAAACAATACATTTTAGGTATTAATGCTGCTGATACCAAAGAAGATGTTACTGAAGAGCGGCCGGTTGCTGTCAAACACCAAAGAATTGGCTGTAAGTTTCTCTAACTAATTTGACCGCCAGATGATTACAAGATTTAGTAAGGGTATGTTGTCACACCCCGACCGATGGCGGAATCATCGAGGAGGACAATGTGATGATTGTTCAAAAGCACATGATAACTAAAGGTTGCATAATTCATTAATTAAATTTAAAGACAACAAGTTCCAAATACAATACCTTTCAAATAACCTAGTCTAGTTCAAAACATTAATTTATTTAACTAGGTCCATAGTTCCTAAGTGGAGAGATCTTCGGCAAGCAGTCACATATCCAAACGTGAAACATTATTTAAATCAAGTGTCAACTAAAAAGTTGGTGAGTACATAGGTTTAGTAAATCCGGTAAATAGTAGTGTAAATCGTTTTGCAACTCATTGTTTATCTTGTTAAACATAGTATATGATGTATCATTTATTTAATCACAATTCAAACCGAGTTTGACACGCTTGAACAGAGCACAACAGCTAAGTCCGGTATGCTTGAATATAGTTACCCACTATATCCGATATGTTTGAATATAACACGCGGTCATATCCGAGTATGCAGTAATAAACACCCTAACCGGGTGGGCTGGTCAGGCAAAATAGATCTATCAATATTACAGTTGGTTGTCTTGTGTTAAATGTATGTACATCCAAAGAATAAGCATATAGTCTCATGTATAACACGTATAAACAATGTGAGTAGCATGTATAATGTTTCACCCCAAAACGTATAAAAATGTAAAATAGGGGCTATGTAACTCACCTGGCTAGCGGATATGTCAATCCACGAGTGCGGGTGATAAGGATGTTGAAACCTAGGCACGATGAAACCCTATGTGGATGGATAAGTATTATTGTATGTTTATGAGCGTATTCGTATTTAATGAGTATAGGTTTTATAATAATATCCTTAATAATTATTTGTATAAAATAGGGTAGAAAATGATAACGGTTTTGTAGAACTTTAACTCATAAAAATATATACATATATATATATACATATATATATATATATATTGTTTTAAACAAATATTTATTATGTTTAACGCATTTATATATAACAATAACAAATAAAAGAAAAATTCTTTATTTGACTAATCATATATTATATATATATTAAAATTTGTTTTAACAAGTTTATTAAAAAATATTGCAAGACTTATAAAGGTGGGACATTGTATATGTGAAAAGGTATTTTGATAAGTTTTATAAAAACGTTACAAAGTCTATAAAAATAGGACATTTTGTATATTATAATGTATTTTAATAAGTTTATAAAAATATTACACGGTTTATAAAAATAGGACATTTTATAATGTATTTTAATAAGTTTATAAAAATATTACACGGTTTATAAAAATAGGACATTTTATAATGTATTTTAATAAGTTTATAAAAAATATTACCAAAAAATGGGATGGTTTATAAAAATATAGTTTAATCGATTTTAAAATAAACGAACGAGTAAATCGACTCGTTTTAGTATTTATTGTATAAAATGATATTAAAATAAGTTAGGTTAATTAAATGAATTAAATAGAATGAAAACAGAAGTAAAAAAATGGGCCGAAGGCCAACCGGATTCAAACCCGCGACCTGTAACTCGAACACTCACACGCATAACCAGCCGGGCTACTGCCCATCGCTGGTTATGTGTGTATTGAATAATTTAAGTACACAAAGGAAAAGTTGGTCGCTGGTCCTCGGTGACCGGCAAACCGTGTCCGAGGACACTGGGTTTGCCCGGTAACTCTCGTGCGAATGCCGTGTTTTCGACTGGGATTGTTTACCTGATGATAACAGTACCTAATGGAACCGAAATGAGGTTCGAACTTGGTCGCGAAGGGCCTGGACGGCAGAGCTTTCGAACTTGAAGAAGTCACAAGCGGGGATCGATTTCTGAGTGGAATTAGCTCTTGTAACCCTGGTCACAGCTTCACTCAGGTTCGACGAAGGTGATGGAGTCCTCAATTTGGAGTGAGAGTGTGTGGAAGGAGGGTAGCCAGTTCGTGCAGGGCCGACCATGGCCATTTATAGCCGGGCTTGATTCTTATGTTCAAACGTGCAATTGGGCACGTCCCGGCATTAGTCTGGACGAGACGAAACTAATTAGACATTCAACAGGCGTGGAGGTGGCTTGTCGGGCACGAATTCGAACGTGGGTATCTCGGCCACCAACAGGATCAGACGATCCTTATGTTGGGGAGACCAATTGGTCGAGGGGTATTGTTCGCGTGGGGGAGACGAAGCCATAGAAGCCTTTGTCGGCTGTTGAGGTGCTGGGAACAGCCCTGTCGGGCGTTCGCCGGAGAAAGCCTTGGACCGCGGGACTATTGTTGGGGGTGACCGGATAAACGAATTAGGTATTGGCAGTTTTAGTCCCTGGAGTTTGATTTCGTTTTAATTAGGTCCCTGCGATAATTACGGATGGGTCCTTGTAGTTTAATTTGTCCAGGAAAGGTCCCTCAACAGATTTCAATTTTAAAACCTTCTAGTTTGATTAATTACTAAACAACCCCTAAACTTTTTATTAAATAAAATAATTTAATTTCTTTTAAATCTATTTATATTTTATAAATTTATTTTCATTATTATTATCATAAATAACTTTTATAAAAAGATTATTTGTATTATTTAAATGGGTTATGCAACTTTTAAATCTAGATTTTCATATATATAAGTTTAAAATCTTATAAAATTTTAATTATTATAAAATATATATATTTTGTACAAAATTAAATAAGAACACTCGCATTTCATTTAATAGAAAATGATTACATGATAAATATAATACAAGTGCGAGAACGAAAAATTCGAAACGTCACAGTCTCCCCATGTTAGAGGAATTTCGCCCCGAAATTCAACTAGTGGAGGCTATGAAAAAGAGATGCGGATACTTGGTCTTCATTTGGTCTTCACGTTCCCAAGTGAACTCGGGTCCACGTTTAGATTCCCAACGGACCTTGATAATGGGGATGCGGCTACGCTTGAGTTTCTTGACTTCTCGGTCCATGATTTCCACGGGTTTCTCAACAAAGTGCATCCTCTCGTCAATGCGCACTTCATCAAGAGGGATGTGGAGATTCTCGTCGGCTAGACACTTTTTCAAATTAGATACATGGAAAGTCGGATGAACGTTGATGAGTTCTGAAGGAAGATCGAGTTTGTAGGCCACTTTTCCTACCCTTTCGAGTATCTTGAAGGGACCACATATCGAGGTGCAAGTTTCCCTTTCCTTCCAAATCGGACTACACCCTTCCAAGGTGATACCTTTAGGAGAACCATATCCCCAACTTGAAATTCCAAGGGTTTTCGTCTTTTATCGGCATAGCTTTTTTGCCGACTCCTTGCCACTCGAATGTTGTCACGAATAAGAAAAATTTTATCGGTGGTCTCTTGGATAAGCTTAGGACCGGTGATTTGTGCTTCACCAATTTCATTCCAACAAATCGGTGAACGACATTTTCGTCCATAAAGAGCTTCAAACGGTGCCATGTTAATACTTGTGTGGTAGCTGTTGTTGTAGGAAAATTCGATCAGTGGTAGGTGAGAATTTCAATTACCACCAAAGTCAATAACACAAGCTCTAAGCATATCCTCAAGAGTTTGGATTGTTCGTTCGGTTTGTCCATCAGTTTGAGGATGGTAAGCCGTACTTAAATCCAAACGAGTACCAAGTGCTGATTGTAATGACTGCCAAAATCGGGAAGTAAAACGCGAATCACGATCGGAGATGATGTTCAAAGGGATTCCGTGACGACTTACGATCTCATCAATGTAAATCCGAGCCAATTTCTCGACTCGATAGTCCTCACGAATGGGTAAGAAATGAGCAGACTTTGTAAGTCGGTCGATAATAACCCAGATACTATCGTGCCCACTAGAAGTGCGTGGTAGTTTGGTGATAAAATCCATAGCAAGGTTCTCCCACTTCCACACGGGAATTTCATGTTGTTCGAGGAGTCCGGAAGGCTTTTGGTGTTCGGCCTTCACTTTAGAACAAGTTAGGCATTTTGCCACAAAGAGGGCAATATCCTTTTTCATGCCGGGCCACCAATATTGCTGACGAAGACCCATGTACATCTTATCAGCTCCAGGATGTACCGAATATCGAGTCTTATGGGATTCATTCATCAAAAACATACGAAGATCGTCGCGATCGGGAATCCAGATATGATCCAAGTAATACAATAGGCCGTTGGCTTTGGTTTCTAGCAAGAGTTCTACACCACATGCCATTTCTTGATACATGTTTCCCTCGGTAACCGAGGTGTGTTGTGCTTGGAGAATGCGGGCTTGGATATCATTATGAATACGAACACTATGAAGCATGATACGTTCTTTACGACTCAAAGCGTCGGCTACAACATTTGCTTTGCCGGGGTGGTAGCGAATCTCGCAGTCGTAGTCGTTAAGAAGTTCAACCCATCGTCGTTGCCTCATATTAAGCTCTTTTTGATTGAAAATATGTTGGAGACTTTTGTGGTCGGTGAAAACCACGCATTTGGTACCATATAAATAATGTCTCCAAATTTTCAAGGCGAAGACGACAGCACCAAGCTCGAGATCATGGTTCGTATAGTTCTTCTCATGAATTTTGAGTTGACGTGATGCATATGCAATTACTTGGCTACGTTGCATAAGGACACAACCAAGACCTTGGTTGGATGCATCACAATAAACGACAAAGTCGTCATTACCACTAGGAAGAGTTAGAATAGGAGCATTGCAGAGCTTGTACTTTAGAGTTTGGAAAGCTTCCTCTTGCTTGGGTCCCCACTCGTAGTGCTTACCTTTGTGAGTCAAGGCAGTGAGCGGGACCGCAATCTTGGAGAAATTTGAGATGAAGCGACGATAGTAACCCGCTAGTCCGAGGAAGGAACGAATCTCGGTAGGAGTCTTAGGAGTACTCCAATTCTTTACCGCCTCGATCTTTGCCGGGTCCACATGAATTCCCTTATCGTTGACTATGTGTCCCAAAAATTGAACTTCCTTTAGCCAGAATTCACACTTGGAGAACTTGGCGTATAGTTGTTCTTTCTTCAAGAGTTCCAAAATCAAACGAAGATGTTGTTCATGCTCCGCTTTCGTTTTAGAATAGATGAGAATGTCGTCAATGAAAACGATCACGAACTTGTCCAAATAAGGTTTGCATACACGGTTCATGAGGTCCATGAAGACCGCAGGTGCATTAGTCAAACCGAATGGCATGACCATGAACTCGTAGTGACCATATCTAGTCCGAAAGGCAGTCTTCGAAATGTCTTCATCGAGAACACAAAGTTGATGGTATCCGGAACGAAGGTCAATCTTGGAGAAACATGTTGAACCTTGAAGCTGATCGAAAAGATCGTCGATACGGGGTAAAGGGTATCGGTTCTTAATTGTAAGTTTGTTGAGTTCACGATAATCGATGCACATTCGAAACGATCCATCCTTTTTCTTTACGAACAGCACGGGAGCACCCCAAGGTGAATGGATCGGGCGGATGAATCCTTTGGATGAGAGTTCTTGTAATTGACTTGCAAGCTCTTGCATCTCGGAAGGTGCAAGGCGATAGGGGGCTTTTGCCACGGGAGTTGCCCCGGGCACAAGGTCGATACGAAACTCTACTTGTCTAGTGGGAGGAAGACCAGGTAAATCCTCGGGGAATACCTCGGGAAAATCTCGGATGATTGGAATGTCTTGCAATTTCTTACCCTTGTCTTTCGTGTCAACTATGTGGGCCAAGAATGCAACGTACTTTTTCCGCAAGTACTTTTGTGCCAATGTGCAAGACATGATTTGAAGACCATGACACGGTTTTTCACCGAAAATAACTAACGTGTCACCCGAAGGGAGAGGTATACGAATGCACTTTTCGTAGCAAATAACCTCGGCATGGTGCTTGGATAACCAGTCCATGCCAATTATAATATCGAAGCTTCCCAATTGCATTGGAAGGAGATCAACAGAGAATTCATGATTATTAAGCTTGAGATTGCAGTTGCGGATAACAGAGTTTATAGCAATAGATTTCCCGTTTGCTATCTCCACGGAATAAGGATTGTCAAGTTTCGTTCTTTGTTTAGCAAGTCGAGATTCAAAGGTAAGAGACACGAAACTCCTATCGGCACCGGTATCAAATAAAATGGATGCATAATGATTGTTTACGAGAAACGTACCGTTTATCACGTCGTTGTTTGCTTGTGCCTCATTAGCGTTTATATTAAACGCTCGTCCTTGGGGACCACCTTGATGATGAAGTTTTGGGCATCGGTCACGGAAGTGGTTTGGGTCTCCACATTCGTAACATGCCCGACCATTGAGAGGTTCCGGATAGACGGGACGGTTGGCTGGAGCAGCTTGATGGACGGAAGGACGGGTACGGCAAGTAGTGACCACATGTCCATATCGCCCGCAGCTTGAGCACAATCGGCATGATAGATTGGCAGGATGATGGTACTTGCAGGTCTGGCATTGGGGATTCGGGCCCTGATAAGTTTTCGGGTTTTGACCCAAAGGGGCCGCTTGAATAGCAGGTACAGCGGGAGTTACGACTGCGAAGTTTCGACCCTTACGTTTCTTGTTGCGGTTAGAAGACTCGGGTTTCACATCTTTGACGGCCGCAAGAGTAGACACAACCTTTTTGGAACCCTTTCTTGTTAAGGTTCCGGCTTTGACATGGTTGTCGGATAGTGTAGCAGATAGACGGATAGCAGCTTCAAGAGTAGGAGGATTGCTTCCTAGCACAACATCTTGAATTTGCATAGGCAGGCCGCCTATGTATTTTTCAATTCCCCGAGCAAGGGGAGTGATCATATGAGGCACCAGCAGACTTAGCTCTTGAAACCGGGTGGTGTAAGCCAGATTATCCCCGCTGTCTTGGGCAAGATCCCAAAATTCAGCCTCGAGCTTCCTCATTTCATTCCGAGGACATAATTCCTCAGTCATGGCCTTCTTCAGATCATCCCATGATAAGGATGTAGCAACCTCAGCACCACGAGTGCGTTTCTCACCGTTCCACCAGGTGAGGGCTCTCTTTTGGAGTACACTTGTGGCATAACGAACCCGAAGATTATCGGGACATTCGCTGTTTAGGAATGTGCTTTCCATGCTTTCAAACCATTGAAGTAGGCCGGTAACACCTTCAGTCCCGAAGAATTTAGTAGGATTGCACGAGTTAAAGTGCTTAAACGTGCAATGAGGCGGGTTGGTACCACCGTTCCCTTGGATGTTGTGAGACCCGTCACTGTTGTTATTTGCTTGGGTCATTTGTCCTACTAGCTGGGCAAGGAGAGTAGCAAGATCCGGGTTGGAAGTGCTAGAGTTTGCACGTCGAGGAGGCATTCTAACACCATAAGAAAAGACAATGATATTTTAGATAAGACGGATAAATATGAGTTATAGCGAGAAATAATGTAAGCAGAAATGCGAGATTTATCATGACGCGTGCCAGTGCATGTGTATTTATTCTAAGTTGATAGGGGAAACTAAGTCATCTTTTCCGGGTAGGACATGATGTTATAGATCATTATTTGCATAATAAGAATTGCCGGGACTTGCATGCATTACAAATCGTTATTACGTGTGCACCCGTAATAATGATTTGTTTTGCATGTTTGTCTAGTTCTTCCTATCTTGCTGTAATATCCCCAAATTTTAAGTTTAAGTTCGGATTGTATCCTTGCGAATACATTGACTTATCAACGTTAATTAATTTCCCGAAACTTTCAAAGAGACATGCTTTAGCCTATAGGTAAACATTCACTGCAGGAATTCCCAGGAAAGCATACGGGTCCGTTTATTTGGATTTATACGAAATGCTTTCCTAGACAGAAAACCCAATGTACAGGTGTCACCCTTCCAGATTGCACGTGTCCTTTACTGGTCTCAAGAAATTAAGTTGTTGATGAGATTTTCAAGATTTTGAGAGTCTATGAGCATAAAACGTGTAGGAATTGTTGCAATTAATACGGATTAGGAAAGAGTATGAATAGGGATGGGTAGTGTATTTGTTTGCATAAGTTTGTTTGCCAAATGTGTATGTAAAGTATGTATCATGTATCAAAGTCTTGCATGTATGTGTATAAGTCTCGTGTACCAAACTTGGGAAAATTCAAATATTACCTAACTACAAATAATTCACATAGCATTTAATCATTTAGCACATAGCACATAAAAGGGAGTCCTAGGGTTATAGTCTAGGTCATTGTGTCTAATAACCTAATTCCCTATAACCATGGCTCTGATACCAATCTGTCACACCCCGACCGATGGCGGAATCATCGAGGCGGACAATGTGATGATTGTTCAAAAGCACATGATAACTAAAGGTTGCATAATTCATTAATTAAATTTAAAGACAACAAGTTCCAAATATAATACCTTTCAAATAACCTAGTCTAGTTCAAAACATTAATTTATTTAACTAGGTCCATAGTTCCTAAGTGGAGAGATCTTCGGCAAGCAGTCACATATCCAAACCTGAAACATTATTTAAATCAAGTGTCAACTAAAAAGTTGGTGAGTACATAGGTTTAGTAAATCCGGTAAATAGTAGTGTAAATCGTTTTGCAACTCATTGTTTATCTTGTTAAACATAGTATATGATGTATCATTTATTTAATCACAATTCAAACCGAGTTTGACGCGCTTGAACAGAGCACAACAGCTAAGTCCGGTATGCTTGAATATAGTTACCCACTATATCCGATATGTTTGAATATAACACGCGGTCATATCCGAGTATGCAGTAATAAACACCCTAACCGGGTGGGCTGGTCAGGCACAATAGATCTATCAATATTACAGTTGGTTGTCTTGTGTTAAATGTATGTACATCCAAAGAATAAGCATATAGTCTCATGTATAACACGTATAAACAATGTGAGTAGCATGTATAATGTTTCACCCCAAAACGTATAAAAATATAAAATAGGGGCTATGTAACTCACCTGGCTAGCGGATATGTTAATCCACGAGTGCGGGTGATAAGGATGTTGAAACCTAGGCACGATGAAACCCTATGTGGATGGATAAGTATTATTGTATGTTTATGAGCGTATTCGTATTTAATGAGTATAGGTTTTATAATAATATCCTTAATAATTATTTGTATAAAATAGGGTAGAAAATGATTACGGTTTTATAGAACTTTAACTCATAAAAATATATACATATATATATATATATTGTTTTAAACTAATATTTATTATGTTTAACGCATTTATATATAACAATAACAAATAAAAGAAAAATTCTTTATTTGACTAATCATATATTATATATATATATTAAAATTTGTTTTAACAAGTTTATTAAAAAATATTACAAGACTTATAAAGGTGGGACATTGTATATGTGAAAAAGGTATTTTGATAAGTTTTATAAAAACGTTACAAAGTCTATAAAAATAGGACATTTTGTATATTATAATGTATTTTAATAAGTTTATAAAAATATTACACGGTTTATAAAAATAGGACATTTTATAATGTATTTTAATAAGTTTATAAAAATATTACACGGTTTATAAAAATAGGACATTTTATAATGTATTTTAATAAGTTTATAAAAATATTACCAAAAAAATGGGATGGTTTATAAAAATATAGTTTAATCGATTTTAAAATAAATGAACGAGTAAACCGACTCGTTTTAGTATTTATTGTATAAAATGATATTAAAATAAGTTAGGTTAATTAAATAAAATAAATAGAATGAAAACAGAAGTAAAAAAAATGGGCCGAAGGCCAACCGGATTCGAACCCGCGACCTGTAACTCGAACACTCACACGCATAACCAGCTGGGCTACTGCCCATCGCTGGTTATGTGTGTATTGAATAATTTAAGTACACAAAGGAAAAGTTGGTCGCTGGTCCTCGGTGACCGGCAAACCGTGTTCGAGGACACTGGCTTTGCCCGGTAACTCTCGTGCGAATGCCGTGTTTTCGACTGGGATTGTTTACCTGATGATAACAGAAGCTAATGGAACCGAAATGAGGTTCGAACTTGGTCGCGAAGGGCCTGGACGGCAGAGCTTTGGAACTCGAAGAAGTCACAAGCGGGGATCGATTTCTGAGTGGAATTAGCTCTTGTAACCCTGGTCACAGCTTCACTCAGGGTCGACGAAGGTGATGGAGTCCTCAATTTGGAGTGAGAGTGTGTGGAAGGAGGGTAGCCAGTTCGTGCAGGGCCGACCATGGCCATTTATAGCCGGGCTTGATTCTTATGTTCAAACGTGCAATTGGGCACGTCCCGACATTAGTAATTAGACATTCAACAGGCGTGGAGGTGGCTTGTCGGGCACGAATTCGAACGTGGGTATCTCGGCCACCAACAGGATCAGACGATCCTTATGTTGGGGAGACCAATTGGTCGAGGGGTATTGTTCGCGTGGGGGAGACGAAGCCAGAGAAGCCTTTGTCGGCTGTTGAGGTGCATGGAACAACCCTGTCGGGCGTTCGCCAGAGAAAGCCTTGGACCGCCGGACTATTGTTGGGGGTGACCGGATAAACGAATTGGGTATTGGCAGTTTTAGTCCCTGGAGTTTGATTTCGTTTTAATTAGGTCCCTGCGATAATTACGGATGGGTCCTTGTAGTTTAATTTGTCCAGGAAAGGTCCCTCAACAGATTTCAATTTTAAAACCTTCTAGTTTGATTAATTACTAAACAACCCCTAAACTTTTTATTAAATAAATTAATTTAATTTCTTTTAAATCTATTTATATTTTATAAATTTATTTTCATTATTATTATCATAAATAACTTTTATAAAAAGATTATTTGTATTATTTAAATGGGTTATGCAACTTTTAAATCTAGATTTTCATATAAAATTTTATATAAGTTTAAAATCTTATAAAATTTTAATTATTATAAAATATATATATTTTGTACAAAATTAAATAAGAACACTCGCATTTCATTTAATAGAAAATGATTACATGATAAATATAATACAAGTGCGAGAACGAAAAATCCGAAACGTCACATATGTATCTTTGTAAATAATAAATGTTAGGTAATGAAAAAGATACCAAAGAGGATGTTGCTGTGCCTATTGAACCGCAAGAATCTCATGTAGCGTTTTCCAATGGCGGATCCAAAAAATTTTTCTAGCGGGGTCGCTTTTTTTTCGATACTCAAAATTTTAAGTTCCCGACTAAGATTTTTTTGGCCGGTTCGTTTGGGGTGATCGGGTCGGGTCGGTCACATAATAAGATACGATACGATAATGAAAATAAATCGTTATTAGAAAACAAATGGTAAAAATAAAGTGTCATTAGATATAATAGTTGTTCACTACGGATTTTTGACAAGAATCAATAATAAGTAATTCATTGCTTTCCAAAAAAATAATAATAAGTAGTTTATTAAAGAATAATTAATAATAAGCAATTCATTAGCACAAAAAAGGTTTTGACAAGAATCAATAATGAAGATTAAACATTCAATAATATAAAATTTCAAGTTTGGAAATAAAAAAATTTGAAAACTAACCTTGTTTTTGCTTCATAATCGTTGTTGGAGACTTGGAGTGTTTAATTTTGTATTTTGCTTGGATAGAAATCGTCTTTGCGTGGTTTTTTTTATCGTCGCCTACTCGCCTAGAAGAAGGGAAGACACTTTTTTTTTTATCATAGTCTGTTGTTCGAAGGAGGGTTGGAACAGAACTATAATCGTAGCTTACTATTAGCGTGAGTGTTTTCTTTAATTAAGTTAATACTAAATAAATAGGCTAGTTGAGTTAATCCCTTGATGGATTTACGGATAATTTATGGGCTAGTTTGGTTTTTTTAGTTATGTTTAACTAGGTATACGGGCTTAAAGTTAATTAACTTATGAGCTTAATTAAATCTAACTTATGGACTTAATTAATAGAATTATTTACATTTAAAAAATATATATATTTTTTTCCAGGTTCGGGGTCAAATATATATTTTTCAAATCAATGGGGTCAACCTCAAAAAAAGACTGGGGTCCCTCGACATTCGAGTAATATACCGTTACTTAAAATTTAAAATCGAATGGGGTCGCTTGACCCCGGTTGGTATGCTCTACCTCTGCCAATGGCGTTTTCCAAATATTTTTTTTTCATGGAGGGCGGCTGCCCTACAAACTCAATATATAGGTCCGCCCATTGTTGCATTCATTGATTACTAGAAGCATAATTATTAACTATATATATATATATATATATATATATATATATATATATATATATATATATATATATATATATATATATATATATATATATATATATATATATATATATATATGGTGTGTTGCATTCATTGATTACTAGAAGCATAATTAATAACTATATATATATATATATGTGGCGTGTTGCATTCATTGATGTTAGAGCATGTTTTTTCAGGTAACTAAACTAATGTAGGAAGCACATGACTAGCAGCATGCCGAAGATTTCTAGATATAGTCTTTTGTTATGTTTTAGTCAATATTTTGTGAATCTTATGGCATGTATGCTTTAGCCAATCTTTTGTAAATCTTATGGCGTGTATGTTTTAGCCAATCTTTTGTGAATCTTATGGCATGTATTAAACAGTTATGACTCAGTATTTTGGTTATTTATAATGACATGAATGATTTAGTATTCTCTCTAAACAATGTTGTTCTTGATAACCGGTACTCTTGTTACATTCCTGTGTTTCCGCATAGGCGGGGTGTGACAAGAATAGTGAAACATTGCTTTTTTGTTGATTCCTCATAAATAAACTTTAGCAATGTAAACGTTGTTCTTTTGTTTTCTGCTAAAATATAGTGTATTGGTTGTAATGTGAGGATTGAAGATAGGCCCAATAGGTATTTCAGGGGTGGAATAAAAGCCCAAGAAGGCTGATGAGGATAGTAGAGACCCTACATGGAAAAAAATATTCTAGAAACCTATCAAGTGGTGGACTTGGAAATGATAACACAAGATTGTTCACTTGGAAATTTTCAGGTCAGCCTGGATCTTTATGGTGATAATAACACACACTTGGAAATTTTCAGGTCAGCCTAGAAACCTATCAAGTGCTGGACTTGGAAATGAGTCGGCTTCACGAGATACAAAGACGGCAAGCATCAAGCTGCATCTAAAGTACACCCCATAGTTTAATCCTTTTACTACCAGGTATTGAAGTTTTCTTACAATTTGACATCTAACCACCTTGAATTTTTGCTTCTGCAACCGTGAATTTTTTTCTTATAGGGTTTCAAGGCTGTAAGTGGCGCTGTTATTAAGTAGATTGTATTTTTGTCTTCTCATGTTAATTGATTTATGTTTGATGAAAAGATTGGAAATTTTTAATGATATAGTACATATAAAGTTGTGCAGGTATGTTTATTAACCTATCTTTCAACTGTGAGTTAGCTGAATTGGTATGTGATATTGGTTTTAGCTAGCTGTACCAAGCCTGGAGATGATTGCACTTTCCTTTTCGAGTTTAGTTATATACTTTTTACAGCTGATTGATGTGTGAATTTCTGTCAAAATTCCTTTGAACTGGAATTTTAATATGTGGGTGGAAGCTGCTTTCTTGTTAGAGAAGTGAGTGGTAATCATATTTGATGGTCCAAGAAGTATGATATTTGCATACATAGTTGTTAATGTTTGTTATAGGTAATTATATTTGATGGTCCAAGAAGTGAGTGGGTTACAAACGACATAAACGTTAAGCACATAGAGGTAAGATTATTTTTTGACCATCATCTAAATTTGTTTTAAAAATAGTTTTTTAGTTTATTATTGTACAAATTGCAGACCACTGATGTGCATTTTTGTCTCAGTTCTATCTGTTATGCATTTTAATTACTTTAATATTTTATTATCCATAATCATTTGCAGTATTTGATGGCAATCAAAAGTATTTAATTTAACGTTCTATAAAACTTCATAAATTGTGCAACAAACACAACTGCTAGGTTTATGATGGTTTGCCAATGATCAGATAAATAACACTTTTTTTTAGTCTATTTGAGATCCGACACGTTTATACATGCGAAACCCGTATTTGTTGTATGTTGTTCTTGTAAGTTGGATTGCTTATCTCAGTATCTGATTATGATTGTTGTCTTAAGTCAAGAATAAAAAATAAAGAAAATGATATAAACTAATGGAAATAATATGATTTGTTACAAACTCAAGTGCTTTCATCTGAACTTGATTAACCTTAAAGTTTTATGCTAATGTAAAAATGGTGACATGCATCAGTTCACAGTACTAAACTTTCATTTCTGAATTTTTGTGATAATTGTTGATTGAAATAATTTACTCAACTTTGGTAGTTCGTGTAAGAGTATAGTCAATCAACTGTTTAAATTTTGATATATCATGCAACTTTCATCATTTTAGTCACTTTGGGTCAGTTTCATTTTACTATTGATATAATTAATCTGAAAAAACAGAGTTGACCAAAGTTGAATGATGATAAAAGGATGTTAAAAGTACTGATCTCTAATATGTTAAAAGTTAATTTGAAAAAATATTCACTAAATAATACTTAGGATTCATATATATTCTATTTAGGTCACTTAATTTAAAAAAATATTTATAAAAAAATTTCACAATACTGAACACCAAATGAAAGTTAAATGACTTTAGTGGAAGTGTGGAACACTTAAGAAAACTTAGTGACTATTATGTGAAGTTTATGTTCGGAAAATCATAAGTACTTTTCTTCTTCTTATAATTTTATGTAGGGACACGCTTGCCGTGCTAACAGGAGACAAAACCGGAAGCTTACTAAAATACAATCTAGGTTATCCATAACCTACACACAATTGTTACATATAAGTATGCTAAGAAATTGATCATCCTAGGTTATCCATCCTCGAATTCAGAAACATGTGATCATGTTATTGTTTCCTTCATAAGTAAATGGACTTTGATAAATCTCTTTTGTCTCCATGGTAGGGATACAAGTACCTTCTTAGTTATAAATATGAAGTTGACAGGTACCAAGAGTTGTTTAGTGTAGCCAAGTTTAATTAAACTTACCTGCAAGTGAAACCAAGGATAACATTGTTATGAGTAATTAGTGGGACATTTGTAACTCGAGTCTTAGCATACCATATCAGAGGACTTATATTTGGCTAAAGTTTTTTTTCTTTCTAAAATTGTCTCAACAAATTGACAAGAAGCATATGTAAAATTCATGGTTCTGTTGTGTTCAATTTACATAAATTTGTTTTTAATGGATCAAAACGGATTATAAATATCTAAATATTCATAAACTAAAGATAAATTGGTTTTTAATAATCCAAACTATGACTCACTGACTAATAATAATCCAAACTAACAGTTTGACTCATAATAATCTCAAATTTCACTTTTGTTATCAATAGCAGTCCCAGGAGCATAATCATCATATATTTACACTTAATTTACCATTTATTCTCACTCGATTTCGCTTATATCATTTCATTTAAAATTGTAATTTTGGGTGAAAATAAGTGTAAATCTATGATGATTATGCTAATAGAACTGCCATTGACAACAAAAGTGAAAACCGAGATTATCATAAGCTAAACTGTTAGTTTAAATTATTATCAGTCAATGAGATATAGTTTGGATTATTAAAAACCAATTTGCCTAAACTAAATTCTATATGAAGACAATTTGATTCAGTTGTAAATATCCTTTTTGTACTTCACATGAAAAATAAAAGTAACCAAGAATTAAATTAAGATTGTTCCTTATAGCCTTGATAATGTCTACCAACTTATAAGAACAAATATTTTAACTAGGGGATGTTCTCTCATAGCCAAAAGTTAAAAGTTTTGAGAGAAGGGACAGAGAAAATAGAGAAAAAGATTTTTTTTTTGCATTTTCAGACTTTTCAATTAATTGATAAAAAATAACTAAGTTGAGAATCAAAATTGAAGTACATAAAGTGCTACTAAGGTTTTAAAGAATCTTAACATATTTGGGTGTTTTAGTTAAACATTTCCACAAACACACACTAACTATTCACTGTTCGGTTTTGACTTTTAAACCACTAAGTCAATCAAATCTTACACGGCGTTTTAAAGAATATCAAATCGGTCGATGGAGTTAAGTGACTTAACTTGACAACAACATTAAAAATACTTTGGTTCATTGAGTTATTCGGTAAATCGTGCACACCTCTAAGGCGAGTTCATGTTGTTTTGGGATAGAATATATTGTCCATAAGATCCATTTTGCATCTCTTTGATCTCTTCAACTTTTGTTGTGGGAGATTTCTCAATATATTTTCTACTTTTGGGGGAAAAAGAAAACAAAAGTAGTGATCTCACAGTTGAAAAACTTAAAACAGCTAATGTAACAAATGACATAAACTTCCAATAAACAAATACCAACTCCAAAACAACAACATATATGTGGATACCACATGCCATTCTAAATTTGCATAGGAGTCATCCGAGTCATGAAGAGGAAACTAGCTTCAAACTTGTGCATGGCACACTCTCCACGAGAATCTATCATCCTATAGTAATGCCAATAATATATACAAACAAAGTAACTAGAAATATTAATATTGAACATTTAAAATTTAATAATGAGAGAGGATAGCATAGTTGTAGTATAAATATACCAACCAATTAATCCAAAAAAAACATTCCATAAAGTAAAAAACAAAGAAAGAAAAGATGCTAGCATTATCACCTCCTTTGTTCTCCACAACCGGATTGCAATGGCGTTTTTACAGAATTTGAAGCAAATTCATATAACTCCCTTCTTGATTTTCATACATTTAATCAAATTCAGCATGATTTTGCACCGGAAAATTTCACTTCCAGCTCTTCTGAAGGAGCTGTAAATGAAAATATTGGTGAACCTATGAAGGTGGCCAAAAAGCTAAATCATAATGCAAGTGAAAGAGATCGTCGGAAGAGGGTTAACGAGTTGTACGCGTTTCTTAGTTCACTTCTCCCCATGTCAACTGATCAAAAGGTACTTAAACATCTAATGTGTTGATAAGTTGTCTAATTCGTGTAACTAGTTAGTGTTTTAATAAAACCAAACTCATATAAATCCCTTTTGTCACAGAAAAAAGTAAGTATTCCACAGACAGTATTGTGCGCACTAAAATACATACCACAACTACAAAGTGAAGTTGAGGGCTTAACACATAAAAAAGAAAAGCTTTCATCTTATTCATCATCATCCGCTAACACAAGCCAAGATCATCTCAGTATCAAGAAACAAAGTACTAAAGACGCTATGATGATCAAAAGAAAATCACAAGTAATTTCTTCGGTGAGAGTTTTGGGTGAGAAAGAAGTTGTGATACAACTTATATCCTCAACAAAACATATGAGCAAGAACAAGGATGTTGGCTTCTTGTCTAATGTTTTGGACTACTTCGAGCACGACGCAGATGGGTTTGTTCTGCTAAATTCAACGACCTTCGTAGGTTCCGAAGGAGGGATGTCATTAAATACTCTTCATCTTCATTGTGTTGGACAGGCGCAAGGTGATAAGAAAATAGATGCTGAAAGGTTGAAGGAGAAGCTGTGCTCTTTCTACCAACTTTCAAACTAACATTTAATGACATTTCAGTTTGTAATATATGAAGTAATTGACAAAAAGATCGTCTTGTTTGTAAAACTTGTCAATTTGTAGATACCATAAAATTTAAAACAAATAAAAGAGAGAATATTTGTTTCTATCTTTAGATTTCACCCGACTATAAAATGTAGTAGAAGGTCCTATTTATAGACTTTATACATAACTATTAATAACTACAGTGATTAACCACCTTGTGTTGGTAATTTTAGTGCTATTGGATTAACTTGTCGATTGAGGAAATAACAGATTAAACGAGTTAGATGATGAGGGAGTGCGGGCTTAATTTAATTCTAACTGTTATTTGGGCTTTGTATTTAACCATTGGGTTCATGCACTTGGGCTTACATTGAGTGATTAATCTAATTGGGCTTCCTATAATAATAGTATTGGACTTAATGATAAGTTGGGTCTTGGGTTAAAGCCTATATGTGTATATATAACACATGGGTCTTGATCAGATTAGATAGACACACACATACGCATATGAACAGGAAGAAAAGAACGGTGGTTACAAGTTCTCCATATGTGATCATCACAGAATTATCAAATTCGATTTCTGAATAAATTCTCTTTCTTATCCGATAAATCATTGTGTGTAACCCACAAATAGGTTTATCTGAAAGTGTTTCACGACTCAGAGAATAATCCAAGTTTATTTCATCGTTCAAGATCAAATCCGGTTTTCAGGTTTGTCTATTCGTTTATTTTCTTGTTACAGACCCTGATTACAACACCTTGTAACTATAGCAACATGTACGTGAATCTTGAATCAAAGATAGACAAATTGTAGGAATTCAACTCATTTGTGATAATGTTTGCAAGCTGATTAATGGTAGAGGCGTAACGAACCTTGAGAATATGAGCCAAGACCATGTCTCCAATGAAGTGAATATCAATCTAGAGATACTTTGTGCGTTGATGAAAAAGGGATTGACAACCAAATAAGTAACTCTAATATTGTCACACAAAAGAGTAGGAGAACTACATGGATATAACTTTAACTCATGCATAAGAGACAGATTCAACGAATCTCAACAACTACATAAGCTTAGTGGCAGATCTAGAAACTTTTTTTATGGGTGTCAAAATTTTCGATGTTCGAATGTTTATTAAAAGATATTACTGTCACGTCGGGTCATTGAATTTTTTTTCTGGATTGAGTTTGGACATCGAACTTTTTTCACCGGATTGAGTTAGATCACCGAAATAATTTGAGTTGAATTTTTTTTTTGCCGAATTTGAATCTGTTCATTTGTTTGGATAAAGTTAAACCAACGAACACGAACAATCCTCGTTCGGGGGGGTTGATAGCGTGTTTTTAGTAGTAATAAATATA
Source organism: Smallanthus sonchifolius (assembly GCA_023525975.1). Taxonomy (NCBI): domain Eukaryota; kingdom Viridiplantae; phylum Streptophyta; class Magnoliopsida; order Asterales; family Asteraceae; genus Smallanthus; species Smallanthus sonchifolius. Next base: position 1,290,881 of record CM042045.1, on the reverse strand, counting down.
TTCTATTTAGTGCTACACAAAATCAGGTTTTAAATTTATAAAATGATAATTACTTAATTTAAATCACACACAATAGACAAGTGTACCTATCGCAGCGTAATATAGTTTGGGTAAGAACCAACTATCGAACCATAGACATGGATCCCGTACTCAACCCTCGCTATTGTCTGACTAAAATAATAAGTTGGAAAATGGGTTTTGTTTAAAATGAAAAATAAAGAGTTAAGAAATGTAATTAGAAATATTATTCTGTTTAAGGTGTTACTCTAGTTGTTATCCCTTGTTAATTAATGATGTATTTAGAGTAAGGTTGGTCATAATTACTAGTACTAACACTTTCGATAGGGGAGTTAGCATTTCGTAACGGAACAGTGGATACGGTTGGCCAACTGTTCCTTAATGAATATAACGGACCCTAAACGGGGTGTCAAGTCTGTCGGTATCTTCACAATTCATTATACGGACTTATTATCCTTGTGACTGACGTACGTCTGGTCTTGTAACTTCTTCCGGTAAGTCAGAATGCACGACTTCCTCCAAAGGTACTTTATGAACGCTCGGACCTAACAATTTATGTTCTTAAATAAATGTCTTTACTTGTAATATTATTTTCAAATAAATAAGACTTTCCTTCTCAAGATCAAACCCCATGGCTCCAGCTAGAAGTCCTCTGCAAGCCGATACGAGAGAAGTAGAGAAATACCGACACAAACCGCCCGGTCTGGTTAGGGCTCAAACGGCCTGCTGAATACCCAAACCTCCAATCAACCCATAATATTAAATATATACTAACCGGCCACACTAGCACCAGGATTTGTATATAGACCATACAAACATCGAATAAGCTTTCCAAACAAGAAGTCTTGCTTGGGTAACTCATAAGATTTAAGATTATTAGATTGGTTTAAAGATAACTTATTCTGGTCTTTTTTAGATAACTTATAGTAAATACTTTAAAAACATAACTTACTAAAAATACTTAATTAATTAAAGTTCAACCAACTCGAGCAACACAATTAGGACTAGCCATGAATGACCATACAAGTGACTTAACTAACCCTTAGATAATGTGTGGAAGTGTTCCAACACCAAGGGAGAGTGGGTATAGGTTGCCTCTTGTTCCACTCGAATGAGAAGAATAAATTCATATTACAAGACTTAGAAAAGAAAAATAAACAAAGAAAGCTAAAATGGACCAAAACCGAGAGAGTTCCGGCTCTTAGCAGAGCACTAAGGCCTTCCCTACTCTTGATCTTGGACACCTAAATGAGAGACTTGAGCTTGCTATTTATAGGCAAATAGTTAAGGATTTGCATGGCCATGCATTCAAATGCATGGTTGTGCATTTGGTCCACTGGTACACAGGTACTCTTGTAAGAGAATGTTTCACTTTTGGGGGACACATGTATAATGGAAGAATCTCTTGCTTTTATGGTGCACACGGGTATAATGCATGACCTGGTTTCCGACTTCCACATTTTCTTTAATTTCTTGGCGTTTTTCCCTTCTTTTTATCCGGGAAGCCGTTTAACCTGCAAAAATAAAATATATGCGAATTAAATAGTATTTGCAAGGTTTTATTTCAATAGTTACCATAATATGAGGATTATTACGCTTATAAAATATGTATAAACTATGATATATCAGGGGTTTACAAGGCCGGTTAATTGTTTAGATATGAACAAAGAGCTTAGAGTAAATGTTATTGGGTTAAATGGTTAGTGATTTAGTGAACTTAATTGTTTATAAGGATTAATGGATAGATTCAATTAACTAAACAATTTATAATAGGTTTATATTTGTTAGTTAGTTTAAAAAATTAATAAGCTAATATTTGTAAAATATTATAGTTTTAAATTAACTTTTGAGTGTCGTTTTGATAAAAAAAAATTCATGGGGGTCGGTGTCAAAATTTCATTGGTGTCGGGTGACCCAACCCACAAAGGGTGGGTACGCCACTGCATAAGCTAGATCACAATATTCAGCTTCGGCACTCGATTGTTCAACAATGTGTTGTCTCTTGATACCCCAAACTAATGAGATTAAAACCAAGAAAAACATAATAGTGAGTGTTCAATGACAATCAACATGATAACCTGCCTAATCAACATCAACATATCCATGAAGAGTAGTATCACAGGAGCTACAAATTGCCAAACCATGAGAGTGAGTTCATTAAGATAACTAAGGATACTTTTAAACGCTAACTAGTGTCGTTCGATAGATTTTTGAAAAACCGAGAAACATTGTTGATGATATAGGTAATCTTAAGGCGTGTCAAAACCAAATATTATAAGACTACAAAAGCACCCCGATCAAGTAATAGATTGTCATGGGGTACTATAGAGTATCTAAAAAGTTATATTCCTACTGTAGAAATTGGTTTGCAAAACCTTAAGTGCATTGTAATGGCTGTAACAAATAGCGTTGATGTTATAAGAGTAGGTTACCGCGTGAGAGAAATTGCCTAACTCTTTAAGAGCAAATTGAGGATGAAATTGTTAAATCACCTATGTCACATAGCCTTAAGTAATAATACACAAAGCCTACCGGTAATAATACATAAAGCCTGAAGAGCTACTGATAATAATATTACAACATACAAAAGAATATAACATGTGACAAAGATCAACAATAAACAAATAGAGAAGTATAGTTTCATACAAACACACACTAAGTAAAACTAAGAGTAAAAAGAGCTGAAGATAGCTTGAAAAACCAAAGTGTCGGTTTTTAGGATGTTACATAAGAAGATCAAGAGGTTCATCTCGTGTGATGAAAAACTAACATTGCTTTAAAGACAAGCCAATCAAGTGAAAGACCTTCTTTAAACCATATTTAGTTTAAGGGGGACTACTATTGAAGTTGTAAACTAAATATAAGGGTGTTTGTGTTTTTACTAGAAAGTATGTTTAGAACCGTTAAATATTTATTAGAGAGTTAAGGGTCTATAGTGTATGTATGCAAAGTTAGAAACTACATGCACAGTTATTTGATTTAGGGTTACAACGCTTATAGAAGCAACACGTCGCTTAATTATAGGTTTATATACCCATCAATACCATATGTAACACCGTAATGAACAAATACTATATGCATGCAAGTTTATCATCAAAATCTCTGCAAGTTTATCAGTTCATGTTCATCCAATTGTATGCTTGATTACCAACGTATGTGCGGATTAAGAATTTTACTATTAAATATCATATATAAAAAATGGTTAAACATAAAGTATATATAAACATTAGCAATAATAAATATGATGAGCCAAATTAAAGTCAAAGATCAAGCGTAGGGATGATGGGTACGTTTGTTGCACTTGCAAAATATTATTTTTTCTACTTCAATAGATAGTGATCTCATAGCATAATAAAAATTAGACTTTAAACTTAACTACAAATACATCAACTTTACTTATTTTATTGATCGATCTCTAGAAGAAAAGGGGCAGGTGCACCCTCCCAGGGTGAGAGTAAAGTGTGCATACCACATGCCATGTTAGTCTTCCATTGAAGCCATGAATGGTAAGCTCACTTAAAACCTGTGCATGGCACGCGCTCCACGTGAATCCATTTTCGAATTGTATTGCCAATACAAATTATACTTGTTTCAATAAAAAAATACAACTTATCCTCAACTTAGTTATATTCTGATACTATACGCACACAAATATCAAATAGGCCATTTTAAATTTGTAAAACAGATTCTCTTTTATAACTAGTCGTCATAATGCCAATGTATTTTCAAAACTATGGATTTGATCTCATTGTCGTTTGATTATTTTACTTATGTTAGTCTTCAATAATCGATTGAATCATCAAATAACACAAACTAAACTTTATTGATATGAATGATCGTTAATTTTACAAACTTGATTACAGGGTATTTATAACCCGATTGGGAACCATTATGTCGCTTCATAAAAACCGTCATACACACACATCGAAACAGATGTGTCTGTTGCTAATCGTCGTGTCTCTTGCCTCCTTCAACGTATCTCACGGTTTGTAGGTTTTCAGGTTTCCATCTTGACACTTCTAACCCTCCTAGTTATAAATGTTACATAAACTAATCTAAGTACATAAATAGGCTATTTACGTAATAAACCCTTAAGGTTTGACTCACATAGATTAAGGAATTAGTATCCAATAACTTAAACTACAGATCATGGAATGACGGGCCATGTTTGTAATCCGAATAAGTTTAACTTCATTTTCTTTGTAATGTTTAACTTCATTTACTCATAATCCTAACATTTTGTTGCATTAATTTTAATTATTAAAGGATATAGAACAATAAAAAATTCCGTTAAATGATGTGTATTGTTAATCAACTATCTACAAGATCACAATAAGAATAATTATAAAAGATACTTAAACTGATAACAACTTCTATCATATAAAGATAACTACAGATTTTATCTATATATAATGAATTCTAACTAATATATATTTCTAATCCTAACCATTGTAGAATTTAATTCTTAACAAGATTTAAAATATGCTTTTGTTATTTTAACTAAAATCTTGATCCGATCATCAGAACTTGTTAGCTAGCATGTTAATATATAATATGTAACTTATCATTTCCTTTGAAAAGGAAGAAACTTTGGATTTAGTTATAAAATTCAGCTGATCTAAGGATAAATTAAATTCCAAGATGATGTGAATCTCAATTTTATAATACAATATGACATGAATTAATAGTTACCATTTGTATATATACACCAACTGGTCATCCTCAATCTCTCATCAAACTTCCTGCAACAAATCATTACCTAAAATAAAAACAAATAACTAAAGAAATCAAACATGCTTGCATTATCTCCTCCTTTGTTTTCCACAACCTATGGATGGCCCTTAGATGATCTCATTACACAAAACCTTCAACAGGATTGCAATGAAGATAACTCATATCATTCGCTTCTTGATTTTCCAGCAAATATTCAAATTCAACATGAGTTTGAACAAGAAAATTCAACCTCCATGTCTTCTAAAGGAGCTGCAAATGGCAATCTCGATGATCCTATGAAGGTGGCCAAGAAACTCAATCATAATGCTAGTGAAAGAGATCGTCGTAAGAGGGTTAACGAATTGTACTCATTTCTTCACTCACTACTGCCTATGTCAAGTGATCGAACGGTACTTAATCATCTTGCGTGCTTTTTGTAATTTTAGTTTTGTAATTCGTTAAAAGAAAATGAACTATTGGTTACGAAAAGTCACTAATTGGGTGATTACTGTCAGATCAACGATAACTAGGTTAAATTCGAAAAAAGACTACAAAAAATTAAGCATATGTCATTGTTCTGTGATAATCATCTCACCTACAGACATATAGGAGAAAATCCCAAAAGGTACAAAATATTTTTTATAAAGGTCATCGGAAATTCAAAAACGGATTTAAAGGATAATGATTTTGGATAAAATTTCATCCTCGGATAGTCCGTCGGTGATTTTCTCACGGCAATCTGACCATGACTTCCATCTGTAATTTGTCCATGATCCCTCGGTAAAATTTGTTGTTGATCCATCAGTGAAATCTTTAGCCCACTGATGGATCATTGATGGTTAGGTTCGTCACTGAACCTCCTTTGATTTGTAGTGAATCTTTTGAAAGTAGATTTTGTAACTATAAATAATTATTTTGAATTTGAACCCACAGAAGAAAGTGAGCATCCCAGGCATTGTGTCACGCGCGCTAAAATACATACCCGAACTACAACAGGAAGTGCAAAGACTAAAGAACAAAAAAGAAAAGCTTGTGTCGCGTTCGTCATCAACCAACGTTAGGAGTTTAAGTACTAAAGAGACTATGATCCGAAGAACATCATCAGTAGTATCTTCTGTCAGTGTTTTAGGTGAGAAAGAAGTTGTGATCCAGCTGATTTCCTCATTTGATGATATGAACAAGAGCAAAGATATTGGCTTATTATCAAAAGCTTTGGAATACTTAGAGGAAGAAGAAGATATTTTTGTTTTGCTGAGTGCAACTACCTTCAAGTGTCTTGGAGAAGAAAGGTTATTAAATACTCTTCATTTTCAGGTACGTAAAAGGTTATTAATTACTTTTAATTTCATTTTCAAATAAATAATAATAATAATAATATTGTCTTGAGCAGGTGCATGGTGATCATATAGTAGAGGCTGAAAAGTTGAAGGAGAATCTATGCTCTCTCTACCAACAATGACAAGAACTTTTACTCTAATTATCATCTGCTGCATAGAGAGGAAACATGTAGTTTCTAAGTGTTGAAAAATGAATTTAGAGTGATACACTTTAAACACCGAAGAATATTTACAGATGCAAATCGAAAAACCTGAATTGGTTAGAAATTGATCAACTGTTAACGATTTCTTATTGAATTGTATCAAACGACTACGACGAAAATTACAAAGAAAATGAATTGTAAACTCTACCATAAAGCCTTTTAACCGCTTAGATACACTTGTTTAACTACCTCTATTAGTTTCTAATAGAAAAAAAAAACTTTACCATAGTTATAAACTCCATCACTACTTCAAGCATTTCATTAGCACTAACTCACCACTAGTTACTACTTAGATGTTACTCTATGCTAAACATACAAGTTTCTTAAAAACTACATCAATATTTAGCATTTCATCCGCTCTAACTCACGGACAACAGTAACTTTCATCAACACTAACTCAACGTCAATATTAACTTTCCTGCAAACCATTAGTTACTATGTAAATGTTACTTCGTGCTCAATATACAAGTTTCTACTCATAGACTCATTTCCTACCGACCATCATAGTTACTACTAACCAACTATTATTACACTGCTAGAAAACTGGACTTTCATCGACGGACAAATCCATCAGTAATTTCCGACGGACCCCGCGAAATTTATTAAAAAAAAAAGGAAAAAAACAATTAGTGGACGAAATACAAAAAAGAAATTTTATTTTTTATTTTTTTGGATTCCGTCGGTAGATACCGACGGAATAAAAATTAATAAGCTTTGTTATTTTTAAATGAAACTTAAAATTTATATACATTTTTAAAATATATAACGTTTTAGTTTTAATTTTATAAGTAATTTTCATCAAAAAAAGTATACTTATTACTTACTTTTTCCTTGAAAATTGTTCTACTTTTTTTCCCTCTCAATATTCCCTCCCAAACTCTTAAAACTTTATTAACTTAACAATAAAGATAAAATAAATATAATTTATTAATCTAAATATTACAATTTTTAATCACAATTATTATTAGGCGGATTAAAAAAAAGTCGGAATAACCTAGATGTATAGTTGTAAGTAGTTTAAGTGTACAGTAAAAAATGAATAACGTGAGTTTATTCTATAGTTTTTTTAGAAAGTATTGAAGCATATATAATTTATTTTGTTAATTAGGGACGATATTAGAAAGATGCTTTTTCTTGGTTCGGGCCTAAAGTGTTGGTTTGGCATTGTTAAACACACACAAACACATACTATTTGGGTGCGACGTCCTTTGAGTATTGAACTTCCAAGAATAATTCATAAATGAAAACTACTACTATCCTTATTCTAATAAATGAGTCTAAAGAATGCACGTGTTATCATCATATTTTTTTTCTCACCAATCTTCTAATTTTTCTTATTTTAAAAATTTGAATTTTAAAATTTAATTATGTTAATGTTTTTATTTTTCAACAAAGATAATATAAAATTTGAATTCTAATTATTACTTAACTAAGATAAACAAATAATTTTATTTCTTTATTACACATTATTTTAAATTTTTTTACACATTATTATACTTTCATTTTTTTATCAAACAACTTCATGTAATACATGGGTATATAAACTAGTATGTATATATAATAAATAAAACAAACAAATAACACATGGTAAATAACTAAGTCTAGGTAGCCCTTTTATTCATCAATAAACTCCAACCTCAACATCCAATTCCCATATATCATTTCTAGACCAATTCTATACTCGTGACCCATTAACTGTTAGTTTTTAACCTACTGGCCCGTTACCCGTGACCCGTAAACAAACTGGATTAATCCAACAATCACCACCGTAATCGTTTTGTTCATGGTGTTCTTCACTACGGGATGCAACTCCGGTACTCGATCACCCACAGCTAGCTCCACGGCTTAATCAATACTATTTCATCACGGATTCAGCCCCCCCGGTTGAGATGTTGAATCCCACCAGTAAGACACTTCCGATCATTACTTCACAACCCGCCATTTACTACCAATCAGACCCTTCCCGGACTCCCTATATCACCCGAACAAGCCGACACATACGAAACAAACTGTAATCTCCCGTGATTTGTGTGCTGATAACGTCATTTAAGTGTGCAACAAACTTCTGTTGCGACCTAAATTCTACAGCCAAAACCCGTGATCGTCGACCCATATGCGCTTCCGCTATGATGGCAGCCCTGACCCGAATCCTTCCCCTAGTAAGTTGACTCTCAAACCGGTCCTCGTTTAAACTTCGCTCTGATACCAAGTGTTGGTTCTTACTTTGTTAAACACACACATGCAACCAAACACTATTTGGGACATCTTTTCTACGTATTGAATTTCCAAGAGAAATTGCCAGAGTAAATGTAAATGCCTACTATATATAATAAACAAAACAAACAAATTACACATGTTAAATAACTCCAAGCTCAATGTCCACTTCCCATTTACTCGGTCAATCCTAGATCAAATCTATACCCGTGACCCGTTACGCATTATCTTGTAATCCATTGACCTGTTACTTGTGACCCGTGAACAAACTCGATTAACCCAACATAAAGATCAACTGCAGCAAATCTAATCTTTTTGGGATAGGGGTGGATCAAGAAGAATTAAAAGATACATGGCATTAAATGAAATTGTTTATTAGAAGTAGGATTAGGTTTAGATGGATTTTAAGAAAAACTAGAAGGATACCCCGCGCGTTGCAGGGGTTTCGAGGCGACAATGCTAACTTTTACCCACGCGAGTTGCGGCATGTTAAAGCGCAAAAAAAATTAACGTCCTCGAAAGCTAATAAAATAAAGTGCAAACTTTTAGGTAAATTTACCTTATGCGAGGAGAGCGTATAAATTTTATGGTTATAAATAAAAATAAAAAAACAAGAAAAAAAATGGCATGAAAAATGCAAAAGAAAAAAAAAAGATCAAAATAATAATTAAAGACCTTAAAACCAGAAAGGGGAGCCTGTGAGTTTCAAACCCGGGTTTCCTGTAAAAGCTTTAAGCCCTTATACCAGGGCTCTAATCAATCCTTTTGTTAATTTATTTCATTCAGCATGTATTTAAACCTAAAAATGCTTAGTAAATTAAAAAAAAAGTAACCATCAAGAACTTGTACCCCTTGCTTAGGTTGTTGTAAATTTTGAACAGTGTTCTCTCCACACACGCTAAACTTTAGTTTTAATATATATATATATATATATATATATATATATATATATATGAACAGATAAGAAATACTTCTTTTATACCTAGATCTTTATCTTCTAGGTCTTTGTCCTCTCGACAACATATATCTTCTATGGGATATACTGTTAGAAGCCCTTCTGGAGCTTCAACTTCAAGAGTTAGGGAAACTTTCCCTGCAACAGAAACATTTAATAGATTAAGGATAAATCCTGACAATATAGTTCAAGGAGTCCAAGTAGATCCGGAATTAACCGAATCAGAAGTTGAATTTGTTTAATGGATTTTAAAGAAAAAATAAATTTTAATCCAGGATCTCCTATAAGAAAATAGATCAATAAAGAATTCCAATTACCCAAATGAGAATTGTTGAATTGTTTAGAAATTGGTTTTTTAATAATTTTAAAGAAACTGATGTAAATTTCTTTAAAGAAGAATATTATAAAGATTTAATTATAAAAATGAGATTATACCATTTATTCTTTGGTTTATAGAAAAATACATGGGAAGTATTATTTCCGTTATTGAAAGAGAGTTCATTATTAAAGGAGAAAAATTAATTTCTAATGTTTTTCCTCCTACTCAATCTTTTAAAATTGAAAAAGATAATGAAGTAAGGTATTATCAAACCTTTCAAAAATTGTTAGAATGAGATATCTTACCTATCACGATTTCTCATATAAATGATTTAATTAAACAACAGAATTATACAAATTTATATTTAATAATCCTAGGAGAACAAATCCAGGATTTGTCTACTAAGATGGATAGAATAATATCCTATTTGAAAGAGAAAAACATATCTGCTAAGCCAGCTTCTCTTCAAGAAAAAATTGCTACTCCTAGTATACAACTTCCTCCGAAAGTTACAGATTTTAAATTAAAATCTAAGGATAGTCTAATAGCAACTTTAAATGAGACAATGGACGCTCTAAAGAGTCTTAAAATAAGTACTCTAACAGAATTCTCTGAGAAAAATTACCAAGAGGAAATTAGGGATCAAATTTCCAAACTTTCTAAGTGGGCAGATAAGCCTACTCAGAGAAAATATTATTATCCTAGACCTACCCCACAAGATGTCCTTATAGAAGAACAAGAGTATATAGTAAATAACTCTTATAGTGTGAAATGATCTATGAATGGAACATAGATGGTCAATCAGAAGGACAAATATATAATACTGTCCATAGAATGCTTATGTATAGTACAATTTGTAAAAATAATAATAACTCAATAAAAACCATAGCTAACATGATAGTATCAAGTTTTACTGGCCAACTTAAAGGTTGGTGGGACAATTATTTATCCCAACTAGATAAGGATAAAATCCTTAATAGCATTAAACAAGAAGAAGGTGCTAGTACCATCAATACCGAAAGTAATGCTGAATACACCCTAATAGTAAATATTATAGAACACTTTACTGGAAGATGGTCTGAAGATTCTGAAAATATTAGAACTCTTCTCCAGAATTTAAAATGTAGAACTCTGACATCTTTTAGATGGTATAAGGATACCTTCTTATGTAGAGTCATGGAACTCCCCGAGGCTAATAGTTCTCATTGGAAATCAAAGTTTATAGATGGCCTTTCTCATTTATTTGCTGAGAGAATAAAAGGCAAATTAAGAGTAAATGGTGTCATAAATTATAACAGTTATACTTATGAAAAACTCATAGGCACATGTGTTCAAGAAGGAATAAGCCTATGCAATGAGATAAAACTTAATCAACAGATTAAGAAGCATTTTTTAAATGAAAGAAAACAATTAGGAGATTTTTGTGGCCAATTTGGCATAGAAAATAAACCTGATAGGTCTATAGAAACCAGGAAAGAAAATTCTTCCCCTAAGAAGCATTACAAGAGGAAGAAATATAGGAAAGAAGAAAAACCTTATAAAAGGAAAAAATATAAGGAAAGAAAAAAATTTCCAAATGATTTTAAAAAAATTATAAAGTGCAGAAAATATGGCAAATTAGGCCATAAGGCAAAAACTTGTTGGGTTCGAAAGAAACTTAACAAAATTGAAGATAAAGAATTAAGAGATAAAATTAACGAAGTCTTATTACATGATAATTTTGAAGAAACTGATTCTGAGCAATCTTCCTCAGAAGAAGAAAAACTAAACTCGTTTTAAACATCTTGACATATTCAAGAATATAATTATAAAAAACGGTCTAGTTATTTCCAGACAAAAAATGATGTTATTTCAAACTAAAATAAGATTTTTGGGTTACAATATTGAGACAGGAAATATTATTCATCTTAACAGAAGCATTGAATTTGGATCAAAATTTCCAGATGAAATTTATGACAAAACTCAACTTCAAAGATTCTTAAGAAGTTTAAATTATATTCTTCCCTATTATAAAAATCTAGCAGAAGATACTGCCATTTTATATGAAAAGTTAAAAAAGAATCCTCAACCTTGGTCAGAAAATCATACTAAGGTCATTCGAAAGATTAAGCAAAATGTCCAAAATCTTCCTTGCTTAATGATAACAAACCCAAATTGGGGAAAGATTATTGAAACAGATGCCTCTAATATAGGCTATGGAGGAATCTTAAAACAAATTTCTCCATTAAACAAACAAGAAAGTCTGGTACGATTCCATTCAGAAAAATGGAATAATAGCCAGAAGAACTATGCTACTATTGCAAAAGAAATTCTAGCAATAGTAAAATGTGTTTTAAAATTTCAAGATGATTTATACAATCAAAAATTTATTATAAAAACAGATTGCCAAGCGGCTAAATTTATGTTCGCTAAGGACTTCAAACATGATGTTTCAAAACAAATGTTCGCTAGATGGCAGTCTCATTTAGCCCCTTTTGATTTTGAAATTATTTATAAAAAGGGTAGTGATAATAGTCTCTACCTGATTTTGTTACCAGAGAATACTTGAATTAATGGCTCATTCTAGAGGACCAACTAAAAGAACTCTCCTAGAAATTCAGGAGATGATAGAAGAACGCACTCTTCAGATTAATAATCAAGAAGTAGCGAAAGAAGACATCCTTGAAAATAATTTTTAACTTCACAGACAAAAAGAAAAATGATTGAAAACATTAATATTCATATTTCTTTTTGTAGATTTAAAATTTGTTTATTAGAACAACAAAAGAAAATTATCTCATGTGGATAAACTTTTCAGAGATGATTCCTTGGGAACAAGGAAGAAGAGGAAGAGGAAGATCCTCTTATAGAGGAAGAGGTAATCAGAATCCAAGGGTTATATCCCAAATTGGAAGCCGAAAGCTTATAGCTGAAAACATAGCTTCATCATCTGGATCTTCTTCACAATCAGATAATATCCTTTATAAGGAATTCTTGGCCTATAAAGCCTCAAAAAAAGAATCTAATAAAGATTCTGGATCATCAGCATCATATGCTAGAACTGTTTCTAATGAAGCAGAAGATGATATCACAAACTGGGCTCAAAGTCCACATAAAGAAGTCATACTTCTTCTAGAAAATAAGGACATAAAATGGAAAGATAATCCATGGTTGTTAATAAACATATACATGGACACGGGATTCTACCCTATAGAGGCTTATAAGCCCAGATACTTTTATGAGCAAATTCTTAAAAAAGAGAATTGCGAAATAGAACACTATCATACTGGTCAACCTGATGTTTATAACTTCAGTAAAATAGTGGTGAAGCAGATTATATCTGTAGAAACACGGGGAATGTCACACCCCCAAAATCCACTAACGAAGTTTTACCGTTAGGAGTGTGACATACCAGGATCTCAGTCATTAGTTACTTTGAATGACTCTATATGAGTTTAAGAAAACCATTAGTATTGCTCATAGTCACGATGCAACACTAGTAATGAAAACACTGATTTAATGTAAGACTGCAGAAGCGAAAAGTTAAATGAAAAGCATGCGCCAAAACAATAGTGTCAAAAATAAATAATTCAACAATAAATAAAATAAATAATTCTTGAGTTTGAAAATGATGGACTTCGAATGCATGCATGCCTTAGCTTGTGCTTGTACCTTAATGACCTGAGAAAACATGCTAAAACGTGTCAACACTAGGTTGGTGAGTTCACAGGTTTCAATGTTTGTAAAGAATACTAGATAAAACCATTTACAATTTATATCATAGGTAGCTAACCTAGTTACATGTTACTAAAGCGTTTCGACATCGAAGCTGACTGTTTATGTTTGAACTACCTCCTACCATGACTATCATGATCAATGGTAAATGTTTAGGTCAATGTTACACCCGTTCGACTACCTGTCGTGTTAGCGCGACTGACGCGGGTGGGGCTTGTCAATGCCCAGTAGTACTACTCAAGATTACCTCGCTATCCCATGTATTAAACGGTTCGATAAGTAAGGACTTGCATGATATGTTTGCGCTTAGTACAACAAGTGATATAATTGAAATGTAAAATCTAAATGTTCGTACCCATGTTTTCTCCCCCAAGTTTAAATCATAAGAAAAGGGGCCGTCAAACTCACCTTAGAGTGCGTGCGAAAGAAAGCGAACTTAGAATGCTTGACGACTAACTGCCACCTATAAACACTGGTTTATAAGTGTGTGTTTGTGCAAGTTGATAGGAACCCTTAGTATCCAAACAATACTAGTGTTTAAGTGTTTAGAAAAGTTTTGCAAGTTTGACCAAGTTTGACTAAGTTTGACCAAGTTTGACTAAGTTTGACCAAGTTTGACCCGACGACCCGTTGGTGACCCGTTTAGTGATTAAATGTTTGACTTATATAAAAACACATTTAGCACACAAGTAATTCACGTTTCATGCTACTTAAGTCATAACTAACTTAGCATGGCAACTACGTTAACAATACACGTTACATTAATTTATTATTTTTAAAAATAATATAAACTCATGTTTGCTTTCAAATGAATCACATTATCTATAACACGTTCGTATCATCATTCCATGTCTATCTACACATGCTAATACATAATAGATTACCATAACACACAACATTAAGTTTAGACATCAAGTTCCAAATCACAAAGTTTCCACTTTTAGTAACCTATGATCTATTTAATCTATTTGCATTCTATAATCCTTTAGCAATCATTAATACAACCATACTAACATACTAGAGTCAAATAATAGCATCATACACACCTAGAAACCTTCACATTCAAAAATCATCTTTTAACAAAGTTTCCTCTTTTAGTAAGTCATCAATTACACGTTTTGTTTACACAATTAACTCGTCTAATCAATCTCAAATCCTTCAACTAATACAATTACAACTATATCAATCATAATTCATAATCATAATTCATGTCTAGCATTTGATTCCTATTCTTCACATAATCAACAAATTTCAATTTACACCTTGTATGACAACTAGGGTTTCACATATTTTCATAAAATCACTAATACGATACAATACTACAAATCAATTAACCAATTCATTTATATATTTCGAAAATATCAAGTTTGGATGAACTAGGGTTTCGATCTCAAAAATAATAATGAAATAACGACGGATTTTAATAAAATAACCTACGTAGGAATGTTAGGAATGCCTAGACTAGCACGTATTCACTTCCGGTTTCACGATTGGAGCTCGATCGATGTGTGTTTGGGTGCCTTGAAGATCTCGTCCAAGAGAGGGAATGGGGGTTGGGATCGCGACGGCCAAGGGGTGGGGTAGGGTTTATGTTTTTTTTTATAAAGTTCCTTATATACATTTTTGCATTAATGGATTTTTAAGTTGGGCTTCAGTTTAATTGAGGCCCATAAGCTCTAATTAATTAACTAACACTTAATTAGTTATTAATAATTTCGATTTTTATTTTTATAAAAACTCTAATATTTATAAAAATACTAAGTATGATTAATACACGATAAGCACGTACGGTAACCATAATGTTCACATAATTCACGTAAATTCACGTAATCACATAAAATTCACATAATTTATATTAAATATAAATTATTAAATATTCAAAATATTTATCTTAATTAATCACCAACGTTCCGGGTTAGACTCGAGCGATTCGGTAATTCTCCGAATTACCGTTACGTGAGTGTTTGTGCAATAACTGACACAATTAATTAACCCTAACTAAATGTAATGCATGAGTGAATGTTTGAGATAACTGAGTTTGTATAAACAATGTTTGAACTAACGATGTTTGTGTTAACGGAGTTAACCTGAATTTTCCGGATGTCACATCATCCCCTTGTTGAAAGAATTTTCGTCCCGAAAATTAAACGAAGTCGGTAACGTCTGAAACAAAAAGTTTAGGTTTGTCACATCATCCTCTTGTTGAAATAAATTTCGTCTTGAAATTTAGTTAGTACCTTCCATGTTTGTTGTTGACTGTTTGAAAAGGTGAGGATACTTTTTCATCATTTGATCCTCTCGTTCCCACGTGAACTCCGGTCCACGCTTCGAGTTCCAGCGAACTCTGACAATAGGTATCTTACTGCGCTTGAGAGTCTTGACCTCTCGGTCCATGATTTCAACTGGTTCCTCAATGAAACGTAGCTGTTCATCAATTTTCAACTCCTCGAGTGGAACTACGAGTGTGTCATCTGATAGGCATTTCTTTAGGTTTGAGACATGAAAGACATTGTGCACTCCATTGAGTGTATCTGGTAGGTTTCGTTGATATGCTACTGGACCTATCCTTTTCATTATCTCTAATGGTCCAACGTAACGCGGGTTTAACTTTCCTCGTTTCCCGAAACGAATCACACCTTTCCAAGGTGAAACCTTTAATAATACTTTGTCGCCCACTTGGAATTCTAGCTGTTTTATGCGCTTGTCTGCATAACTCTTTTGACGGTCACGAGCTGCCGCCATACGGTTTTGGATTTGCACGATTTTCTATGAGGTTTCATGCACAAGTTCAGGACCCGTAAGTTGACTATCTCCAACTTCAGCCCAACAAAGTGGTGATCGACACTTTCTCCCGTACAAAGCCTCGAACGGTGCTGCTTTGATGCTCGTATGATAGCTATTATTGTAAGAGAATTCCACTAACGGCAAGTGAGTCTCCCAACTGTTTCCGAAATCGATCACACAAGCTCGTAGCATGTCTTCTAGGGTTTGAATGGTACGCTCACTCTGGCCATCTGTTTGAGGATGGTACGCGGTGCTCATATCCAGGTGCGTGCCTAGAGCTTTCTGTAATGATTGCCAGAAACGTGAGGTGAATCGGGCGTCTCTATCGGAAATGATGGAGATTGGCACTCCATGTCGGGATACTACTTCTTTAAGGTAGAGACGAGTTAACTTTTCCATTTTATCGGTCTCTTTGATAGCATGGAAATGAGCGGATTTGGTTAGGCGATCCACTATCACCTAGATTGTGTCACATCCAGTAGGGGTTCGGGGTAATTTGGTTATGAAATCCATGGAAATCTGTTCCCATTTCCACATTGGGATTTCCGCTTGTTGAAGTAATCCGGATGGCTTTTGGTACTCCACATTGACCTTGGAACAAGTCAGACACTTGCTCACGTAGGTGGCTATGTCGGCTTTCATGTTCGGCCACCAATACAAAAATTTTAGATCATGATACATTTTGTCAGATCCCGGATGGATAGAGTATCAGGATTTGTGAGCTTCATCCATGACTAGGTCTCTTAGGTTTCCATATACTGGTATCCATACTCGTTCCGCGAAGTAGCGAATACCATCTGCTTTAACCTCAAGTTGTTTCTCCATACCACGAGTGGATTCCAATGGTAAGTTCTCCTCTTTTAAGGCTTCGAGTTGGGCATTGCGGATTTGTTCGGGTAATCCTTTATGAATAGTGAGTTGTAATGCTCTAACCCGTCGGGGTTTGGTTTCTTTTCTGCTTAAGGCATCAGCTACCACATTAGCTTTGCCAGGATGGTACTTGATTGCACAATCATAATCGTTTAAGAGCTCGATCCAACGACGTTGACGCATGTTCAACTCTTTCTGCTCAAAAATATGCTGAAGACTCTTGTGATCGGTGTAGATGGTGCACCTGGTACCGTACAAGTAATGTCTCCATATCTTGAGTGCAAACACCACGGCTCCTAACTCCAAATCGTGAGTCGTGTAGTTCTTTTCATGGATTTTTAACTGTCGAGAAGCGTATGCGATAACCTTGTCGCGTTGCATCAACACGCAACCGAGGCCTTGGATGGAGGCATCGCAATACACCATGAAGTCATCCATTCCCTCTGGTAGAGACAGGATAGGTGCGCTACATAGTTTCTGCTTCAGTAGCTGGAATGCCGATTCTTGAGCCTCGCTCCAATTATAGGGTTTATCTTTTTGGGTTAAGGCGGTGAGAGGTTGGGCAATCTTTGAGAATCCCTCGATAAAACGACGGTAGTATCCGGCCAATCCTAGAAATTGCCGAACTTTGGTCGGAGTTGATGGTGCTGCCCAATTCTTGATAGCTTCCACTTTGGCTAGATCGACATGTATCCCATTCTCATTGATCACATGTCCTAGAAATTGAACCTCGCGAATCCAAAAATCGCATTTGGAAAACTTAGTGTACAGCTGCTCCTGTTTCAGTAGCTCAAGGATCAAACGCAGATGCTCCTCGTGCTCTTCCCGACTCTTAGAGTATATGAGGATATCGTCAATAAAAACAATGACGAATTGGTCCAGGTAAGGTTTACACACACGGTTCATGAGGTCCATGAACACCACGGGTGCGTTGGTTAATCCAAATGGCATGACCAAAAATTCAAAATGTCTGTACCGGGTTCTGAATGCAGTCTTGGATATATCTTCATCTCGAACTCTCAGCTGATGATAACCAGATCTCAAATCGATTTTTGAGTAGAAACTTGACCCTTGAAGTTGGTCAAATAGATCGTCAATGCGGGGTAGTGGGTAGCGGTTCTTGACTGTTTTCTTGTTTAACTCTCGGTAATCAATGCACATGCGGAAAGTTCCATCTTTCTTTTTGACAAATAGGATTGGAGCTCCCCATGGCGATGAGCTCGGTCGGATGAAACTTTTATCAAACAACTCTTGCAGTTGTGTAGATAGCTCTTGGAACTCACTTGGTGCCAGTCTATAAGGTGCTCGAGCAATAGGCGCTGCTCCGGGTGTTAGGTCAATCTGAAATTCGACCTGACGATGGGGTGGAAGACCAAGTAGGTCTTCAGGGAATACTTCTGGGAATTCACGAACGATACAGATATCTTCTAACTTTTTCTCCTCGGTGGACTTGTCAGCGACAAGGGCTAATTGCGGTATGACCCTTACGCAGACACTTCTGAGCCTTCATGAAAGATATAATGCCCATGACTGCACCACTTCTTTCGCCCTGAACGGATAGGAACTCTCCACTAGGAAGGGGTATACGAATGATCTTCTCACTACAGATAATCTCAGCTTGGTTTTTAGACAACCAATCCATGCCCACAATTATGTCAAAACTGCCAAGTGTAACTGGCATGAGATCGATGTCGAGTTTGTGATCAGATAGTTCTAACTTACATCCCTTGAGAATGTGGGTTGACTCGATTACTTTACCGTCTGCTATCTCTACGGTATAATGGTGTTCTAATAAAGTTGGGTTTATTTCTAACTGACTACTAAGTTCTCTAGATATAAAACTTCTATCGGTGCCAGTATCAAAAAGTACAGAAGCAAAATGATCGTTTAAGAGAAACATACCGTTAACCACGTTCCGATCATTCCGAGCTTCTCCCGATCCAATCATAAATGCTCGGCCCTTTGCACCATATCCGTTGTTATTACCATTTCCAATGTCACACCCCCAAATTTATTTACTTAATGAATAAATAAATAAATACAGGTTGCAACGATTGGTTCATTACACGATAGCGGAAGCTGTAATAGTGATTTCTAAGACTTGAATACATACACAAATACTAAGACTAAGTAATACAATGATCTAAGTTCTTCTAGATCAACGACAGACTTGAGGCCGGATAATCTATGTCCTTCCAGCTAGTAGGAATTTATCCAATTATAGGTAGCTTATTCCAACCGTGCCATAGCTATGAATTACCTGAAAAACATACTTAAAAATGTCAACACAAAGGTTGGTGAGTTCACAGGTTTGATTGTTGCAATGTAAAGTGATTTTCCCTGAAAACATTGATATTGTGTACATGGCCATGATACGAAACTGTTTTCCTTGAAAACATTGAAAATATGTACACGGGTTTAATGTAAGGTTGTTTTCCTCGAAAACATGTGATGACTTCATAGTCATAAAACGAGTAGTGTTTTCCCAATGAAAACATGTGATGACTTCATAGTCATAAAACGAGTAGTTTTCCCAATGAAAACATGTGATGACTTCATAGTCATAAAACGAGTAGTTTTCCCAATGAAAACATGTGATGACTTCATAGTCATAAAACGAGTAGTTTTCCCAATGAAAACATGTGATAACGTCATAGTCATAAAATAAGTCATTTTTCCTGAAAACATTGATACTGTGTACGTGGCCATAATATGAAAATGTTTTCCTTGAAAACATTGATAAAAACATTTCCACGTAAACGAATGGCAAAACCATTGGTGTGTAAGTGATTGGCAGATCCATCTGCACGAAAACGTTTCAATGAATATGATAAACAAAACAAGTAATGTTGACCCATTTGTAGACTAGCTAGGAATACAAATAATATGTACATACATGAGGCATAACCAAACCATGACACAGGTGTTTTGCCCCTCACTCATACCTCACGAGCAATGTTTGAACACTATGCGGTCATTTGGCCAGAGGGACCCATGGTTAGCGCGACTAACCATGACCGGGGGTATCAATCCCAATAGTACTATCCATAGAATCTCAGGCTAACCTATAGCTAATGGTTATAAATATGATGGTCAGGGGACTTCCAGCTCTCTATATGTGTTAACTCATGCAAACATAAAAGTCGGGTCTTGTTTTCTTGCTACCATATGAAAAAGTTTGTAAGTACGTTTTATATTTTCCCGAATGTATCAGGCAGTGATGTTCCCAAATGTAGTAAACAATGATGTCACATGTTTTCAAACTTGTAAGCAAGTATGTCCCCCCCCCCCCTCCGGTGTTTCTAAAACATTTAAAAGTCAAAAGGGGGCTGTGAAACTCACAACGAGTTAAACCAGAATGTTCATATTGTCAAACGTATAAGCAATTGTATTTCATGTTTTCAAAACATAGCCAGTAAGTATGTTTCTCCCCCACAGTTTACAAAACATTAAAAAGCGAAAGGGGGCCGTGAACTCACCTGATGAGCTTTCAATGTTTAAGTGCTAGCAAGGCCGATATGTATGCAAGACTGTCCTAACCGTGACCTAAATAGTGACGGTTATCTTATGACCTTAATATTGAGTGTCATCATACAAGTCGGTCATGTACAAAGTCCATCCAATATGTTAGACTCAAAAACGTAAGTGTCATGTTTAGAAAATGTGACCCGACGAACCGTTAGTGACTTGTCATTGAATTTCATGATGCATGTTTGTATTTATTCACACATATATACATTATTTATGTTATACAAACAGATGCTTATCCATAGGTTGTTGTATATACATTATGTTAGGGTTTTGGTAGTTATTCACTTCAAACTACAATATTAAGGTAACCCTAGTCTATAGATATTTTCCTGAATTTTAAGTTGTCCGTGTGTCGCCATTTTGATTAACCAAATGAACTCGTTTAGTCATGAAAATTTATACCAAGATACCTACATGTCTTAGGGTTACAGGGATGTATTAATCAATAACTTTTGACATGTTTAAGTATTTTTAAATATTTATTCGGACAAGAGAGGGCAGCAGCATTCGGTTCTGGAGTGTCTTGGGGATTCCTTTTTAATTGACCGACCTAGACCCATTTTCATGACCCAAGACCCTACAAATTTTACTATGTACATAAAATACTTACTTTAGATAGTGGAATAAGGTTATTTAGACTTGTTATGACCAAATTATGACTCTCACAAGTGATGCTAAAATTCTGTCGAAAATGACAGCCTTGACACACTTTCTTGTATGACCATTTTGGGGTATCAAAACTCAACGAAATTTCATGAAACCACTTGGGTTGGACTCTTGACTCTTTGTAATTGATTTTAGACCTAATATTCGACAAGTTTGGGTGAGCATGGACCGAGTTATGGCATGGTAAAGTCGGTTTAAAATTCTGCCAGCTCACTGTTTTGGTTCTATAACACTCAATTTCAACAACTATTCAAATTTTGTACTTGTTTTGACTCTTTTTTACCAAATGGTTGATGTTTAAGTTAGATATGACATGTTCTAAAGTCCATTGTCCAGATTTGTTCATCCAAACCACTAGATCCATGAGTTTTTAAAAGAACGTTTTGTTTAAAAGATGTAAATCCTGCTTTAAGCTAGTTTTTGAGCATTATTCTTTTGGATGGAGTTTTATGCATGACAACAACTTGGTGCTAGTAAAAATGAAGAGGATGAAGACAGATAGGAACTCACAACAAGTAGGATAGAATAAAGGAGTAAGAAGGAAGTTCCAAGTCCAAAAACCTTGCTATTCTTCTTGAGAAACACCTTAAAACCCTTGAATCTCCCTTGAATCTTGGATGATTATTTGAACAAAGTGGAGAGTGTGTGTTCTTGTTTGTGTTCTGTCCAAAGAGAGGAGGGAGAGAGGGTGTGAAGTGTTGGAGTGGATAAATGAGTAATTGATGGAAAAGTGATGTGGGGTGGATGGTTTTAAGGACATGACTTGAAAGATGGGTATGGGAGATTGCTTAAGTAAGTAGAAGATGTTGAAATTTAGGGTGTGGGGTGGACCCACATGGCCTTGAGGCCGAGATTTCTGGTCAAGGGGAGTGGGTGGGGTAGTTTGGGTGGTTAGATGGTTAGTTAGTGTAGATATTTAGGTCATTAGGTGCGTTAATCGCGGTTAGGGCTCAAAACGGTAATTTAATGCGGTTCTCGATTCTTTGATGACATTTTAAACTAAAGTTAACTCGTTTATGTCTAGTTTAGTGAAAAACACTTAATTCATGTATTGTATTGGATATAGATATATTTTATTACGTGCAGTTACGTTAAGGGTTGACGGTAGGTGGTGAAAACTTCGTAATACGTCGTTACGAATCGTTTTATGAAATGTGAACTTTAAAATATATATTTGAATGTATAAACATATATTTCATGTGTTATGGATCTTTGGACATTATTTTGGACCTTTAGGTTTGTCACCAACGTTCGTATTAGTTGAGTTATGCGTATACGTGACCCGGTAATTCCTAAAATTACCAAAATAAGGAACTAATTAATGCATGGCTATTGCTAGACTTTAGGACATAATTCATGCAATTAAGTCAATCGGGAAACTTGGGAATGCAAACACGTTTATGTTATGTACAGATTATGACATGGAAATGTCGGGTGTCACATTCTCCCCCCGTTAAGGAAGTTTCGTCCTCGAAACTTAGTTTAAGTTAACCTTTAGGACTGATTTACTCTATCCAGATGAGAGTCCCGTATTCTTAGTTCGTTCTTGGATCAGACGGAGAATTTTTCAATGGGTTTCCTTGATAAAGTGTAGCTTGTTATCTATGTGAATCTCATCAGGCGGTATAATTAACGTCTCGTCTGATAAACACTTCTTGAGATTTGATACATGAAACGTATCATGTACATTGCTTAGTTCTTGTGGCAACTTGAGCTTGTATGCTACAGGACCAACCCTAGCCAAAATTTCAAATGATTCAACGTACCTAGGGTTAAGCTTGCCACGGTTGCCAAATCTTGCAACTCCTTTCCAAGGTGAGACTTTCAACATGACTTTGTCTCCCAATTGGAATTCTAATGGTTTTCGTCTGTTGCTAGCACAACTCTCTTTCGTCTGTCTTGAGTGGTTTTCGGACAATCTTTGATTGCGACGATCTTGTCAATGGTTTCCTAGCCAATTTCAGGACCAGTAAAATGCTTTTCGCCAACCTCCGCCCAACACAGCGATGAGTGACACTTACAACTATACAAAGCCTCAACGGAGCGGCTTTAATGCTGGTATGGTAGTTGTTATTATATGAAAACTCAACCAACGGCAATGAGTACCCCTATTTCCTCTGAAATCGATTACACACGCACGGAGCACATCTTTTAATGTTTGGATGGTCCTTTTACCTTGACCGTTCATCTGGGGATGATATGCAGTGCTCATGTCAAGGCGTGTGCCCAAGGCTTCTTGTACAGACTGTAAGATTCTTGACATGAATCGTATGTCCTTATTAGAGGAAATGGAAACTGGCATACCATGCCTAGCCTCAATTTCCTTAATATTTAGCCTCGCACGCTTCTTACTTTTGTCTGTCTCCTTTATTGGTAGGGAGTGAGCGGATTTCGTCAAACGACTGACGATTACCCATATGGTATCATAGCCGCTAGGTGTTCTGGGTAGATTTGTAATGAAACCTATGGAATTCCCCTCCCATTTCCATTGAGGAATCTGCGGTTTTTACGTTCACTCAGGTGATTCCTAACATTCTGCTTTTACTGTCGGGTATCTCCCAACATAAATAGCAATTTCTCCTTTTATGTTTTGCCACATAATGGAGTTCCTCGGGATCCTTATACGTTTTATTCGATTCTGGATGAACGGAGTACTTGGGCTTATGGACTTCATCCACAACCTCCCACATAGGCTACCGATACCTGGCACACAAATTCTATCTGTATCATCCAACTTAGGCTTCAATCGTTTGATTCCATTTACTTGGTAGTCGGTATTCGAAAGCAAAGCGAATACTTCTTCGACTAACGATATTAAACGTGTAAGAACCCCTTTATTTGATTACCCTCAATATGGTAGGGTTATGTGATGCTCATTCCTGGTAATGAAAGGAATGGTGTTTGCGAATCTTGAGCGTATGTTGACACATACCCTCTATTCGTCTACGCACTTTGTCACGAAAGAAGATCTCTATAGATCTTTAGAAAGAATTACTCGACGAGGTGTCCAAGTTTTAGTTGAATATTGGGTAGTAATGACACAGTACGGAAGTGAAACTTTATGTTTGTCCCTCTTCTGCTTTTCGAAAGCATTTTCTCGGACTAAGACTTTATTCTTAATTCAGGTTTCGTGTTATCTATAATCTTCCATTAAAATGGGTCATAATGGATTTAATATTTCAAGGTTCCTTGTGTGCTCTTACTAGCAAAATTCGAGTCTAATCACCACTTTACCCTTTGCTTGTACCACATTTCTGAGACAGACCAGCCTTTGGGTTGTAACGTCCAGATATGTAAACTCATGGCTTGACTACCATACTCTCGAAGTATGTACGCCATACGAAGTTCTATGTTTGTTTGGAATATTCACATTCCGTCTAGGTGAGGAAATGAACAGTGATACTGTGAGAATGGTCTCATCGAATTAGGGTTTTCCCCAAAATGGACTATAGGTTTGTCAACCCAGTAAGTTGGTAGAAAGGGTTGATAGCCAACTATTAGTCATACAGTGTGTATGCACTTGAATGGTGCTTTGGTGACTTATTGTTACGTATTCCACTCATATAGGTTATAGCCTCAAAATCCTTAGCACAAGGATAAAATTGAGGTAATGAGTGTTAAACATCGAAAACTTTATACTCCTACTGAGCCTGCGTTAAGAGGTCATTTCTTAACAATAGATGATCTAGAGCTTCCTAGTTCTAGAAAACTGGGAGCGAAAGATGTGATCACGCCTCTCCTCTCGGCTGAAATCTGAGATCCATTCAACAAGATGATCTTTGGGGAAATGCGGGTACAAAAGAGCATAAAATTGTCCTTCACTAATCCTTGTGGTCAGTGGTCTGTTATGAACAGTGATCTGTTATGAACAGCTCGAGCTTACGCCCCTTATGCATATCATGAACTAATGAGATTAGCACGAAATTCCGCATTTGGGACACCTTTTTAAAAAAAAATTTGTACATCGTCCTTCTGTTATTGCATCAATAGTCGTTAGTCCATACCTAGGTTTATTTGGCATTCGCTTGAGTATAAATCACAGCTTATTTATCACCGAAATGTCAGATTACCTACTTGTCTCATGTCGAGCTTCCACAATATCCATAGGTGCCATGTGTATGCGGGTCAGAATAATATTATGCCCCATTACTGAAGTTAGTGCATAGTACTCTTGGCGTAACTTTCAAGCAATTGTAAGATTGAACTGTATGATGGATCCTGAGATTACACTATAATCTCCCACAATAATTGTGCAATTATTGTAAGTGTTAGTTGTGGTAACACTCAATTTGAAGCATTCCTGACAAGTAGAATCTCAAAGAATGAATGTGTGAATTCCTTCGTCGTTTATGATTCACTAAGGATTGGTTGAATTCAATTTGAATTTCTCTCGTTCCTCCAAAACTAGGAGAATGCTTTGTGAACATCTAATTGAGAAGTCCGATTTGTTAAGATCCAATCCTTAATCAATTGACTGAGACTCACTAAAGTTCCCATGCACTGCAAATTATGATTACGTGTGCACCCGTAATGATAATTTGCCTTGCCTGATCCCTATAGTGTTTCTTCTATCCCCAGCTTTTAATCAAAAGGAATTTGAAAGGATCATTAGATTGCGTTTGCACATTTGTGCTGGAGTGTGTATTATCCTATCGGATTACTCTTAATTATATGTACCAATACTCATGAATCTGCCGAATATGGCTGTTGTCGGATGAGGCTAATGGTAGAGAGGCACCACCTGTGTCTCTTAAAATAAAATGTGTATGGTGAAAGTCAGGCACTATGTGTTGGGCAGACATCCTTAAATGAGTGTCGAGCAACTCATGCTCCAAGTCTGCATATATGCATGGATCCACATGATCCTGATGTATGTCTGGGTCTCCTGACCCTTAGAGTTCTCTCCCATTTAGTCCTGCTTATCCACCTTGGATTCCCTTCTGTCTGGGCAATCCTGTCTACCATATCTCATGGCGAGAGTCTAGGCATCCGATCCGGCAACTTATGAAGGAGAGTATTCATACCGTAAATACGTTAGAGAGGTAGCTGCCTCCATGGCTGGAGTAGTTGTGGTGCAGGTATAGGTACAGATTCTGGTACGGATTCAGCACGTTGTGATACCAAGATCGGTAACTGACGATTGCCGCCGTCATTTCCCAAGCTCAGCTCATAACTCGATCTTCTAAGG
Source organism: Smallanthus sonchifolius (assembly GCA_023525975.1). Lineage (NCBI taxonomy): Eukaryota > Viridiplantae > Streptophyta > Magnoliopsida > Asterales > Asteraceae > Smallanthus > Smallanthus sonchifolius. The sequence goes on along the minus strand of CM042045.1, from coordinate 1,264,369 downwards.
TTGCAGTATGCTGAGTACCCGTTATTCATGACTCGTAATCTGAACAGTAACATGTTGTAAGTGTTTATTATTTCCACATTGTTGTATGTGTTTAAGTGTTCATTACATGTGCCATGTAATTGTATTAGTGTAGCTAATGATACCCTAGTGTAACTTCATACACTAATAGTCTACACAAATTGTTCAGCAACAGTTAGAATTCCTATAATCAAGTCTTGGGTGTTTTTAGTGTGATGCAAGTCTTAGAAATCTTGGTCCCTAAATGAGTCCGGTTAGAGCCTAGGTGTCACTAAGGAAACCTAATTCGCTAAAACCATTGCTCTGATACCAATCTGTCACACCCCCAAATTTATTTACTTAATGAATAAATAAATAAATACAGGTTGCAACGATTGGTTCATTACACGATAGCGGAAGCTGTAATAGTGATTTCTAAGACTTGAATACATACACAAATACTAAGACTAAGTAATACAATGATCTAAGTTCTTCTAGATCAACGACAGACTTGAGGCCGGATAATCTATGTCCTTCCAGCTAGTAGGAATTTATCCAATTATAGGTAGCCTATTCCAACCGTGCCATGGCTATGAATTACCTGAAAAACATACTTAAAAATGTCAACACAAAGGTTGGTGAGTTCACAGGTTTGATTGTTGCAATGTAACATGATTTTCCTTGAAAACATTGATATTGTGTACATGGCCATGATACGAAACTGTTTTCCTTGAAAACATTGAAAATATGTACACGGGTTTAATGTAAGGTTGTTTTCCTCGAAAACATGTGATGACTTCATAGTCATAAAACGAGTAGTTTTCCCAATGAAAACATGTGATGACTTCATAGACATAAAACGAGTAGTTTTCCCAATGAAAACATGTGATGACTTCATAGTCATAAAACGAGTAGTTTTCCCAATGAAAACATGTGATGACTTCATAGTCATAAAACGAGTAGTTTTCCCAATGAAAACATGTGATAACGTCATAGTCATAAAATAAGTCATTTTTCCTGAAAACATTGATACTGTGTACATGGCCATAATATGAAAATGTTTTCCTTGAAAACATTGATAAAAACATTTCCACGTAAACGAATGGCAAAACCATTGGTGTGTAAGTGATTGGCAGATCCATCTGCACGAAAACGTTTCAATGAATATGATAAACAAAACAAGTAATGTTGACCCATTTGTAGACTAGCTAGGAATACAAATAATATGTACATACATGAGGCATAACCAAACTATGACACAGGTGTTTTGCCCCTCACTCATACCTCACGAGCAATGTTTGAACACTATGCGGTCATTTGGCCAGAGGGACCCATGGTTAGCGCGACTAACCATGACCGGGGGTATCAATCCCAATAGTACTATCCATAGAATCTCAGGCTAACCTATAGCTAATGGTTATAAATATGATGGTCAGGGGACTTCCAGCTCTCTATATGTGTTAACTCATGCAAACATAAAGGTCGGGTCTTGTTTTCTTGCTACCATATGAAAAAGTTTGTAAGTACGTTTTATATTTTCCCGAATGTATCAGGCAGTGATGTTCCCAAATGTAGTAAACAATGATGTCTCATGTTTTCAAACTTGTAAGCAAATATGTCCCCCCCCCCGGTGTTTCTAAAACATTTAAAAGTCAAAAGGGGGCTGTGAAACTCACAACGAGTTAAACCAGAATGTTCATATTGTCAAACGTATAAGCAATTGTATTTCATGTTTTCAAAACATAGCCAGTAAGTATGTTTCTCCCCCACAGTTTACAAAACATTAAAAAGCGAAAGGGGGCCGTGAACTCACCTGATGAGCTTTCAATGTTTAAGTGCTAGCAAGGCCGATGTGTATGCAAGACTGTCCTAACCGTGACCTAAATAGTGACGGTTATCTTATGACCTTAATATTGAGTGTCATCATACAAGTCGGTCATGTACAAAGTCCATCCAATATGTTAGACTCAAAAACGTAAGTGTCATGTTTAGAAAATGTGACCCGACGAACCGTTGGTGACTTGTCATTGAATTTCATGATGCGTGTTCGTATTTATTCACACATATATACATTATTTATGTTATACAAACAGATGCTTATCCATAGGTTGTTGTATATACATTATGTTAGGGTTTTGGTAGTTATTCACTTCAAACTACAATATTAAGGTAACCCTAGTCTATAGATATTTTCCTGAATTTTAAGTTGTCCATGTGTCGCCATTTTGATTAACCAAATGAACTCGTTTAGTTATGAAAATTTATACCAAGATACCTACATGTCTTTGGGTTACAGGGATGTATTAATCAACAACTTTTGACATGTTTAAGTATTTTTAAATATTTATTCGGACAAGAGAGGGCAGCAGCATTCGGTTCTGGAGTGTCTTGGGGATTCCTTTTTAATTGACCGACCTAGACCCATTTTCATGACCCAAGACCCTACAACTTTTACTATGTACATAAAATACTAACTTTAGAAAGTGGAATAAGGTTATTTAGACTTTTTATGACCAAATTATAACTCTCACAAGTGATGCTAAAATTCTGTCGAAAATGACAGCCTTGACACACTTTCTTGTATGACCATTTTGGGGTATCAACTCAACGAAATTTCATGAAACCACTTGGGTTGGACTCTTGACTCTTTGTACTTGATTTTAGACCTAAGATTCGACAAGTTTGGGTGAGCATGGACCGAGTTATGGCATGGTAAAGTCGGTTTAAAATTCTGCCAGCTCACTGTTTTGGTTCTATAACACTCAATTTCAACAACTATTCAAATTTTGTACTTGTTTTGACTCTTTTTTACCAAATGGTTGATGTTTAAGTTAGATATGACATGTTCTAAAGTCCATTGTCCAGATTTGTTCATCCAAACCACTAGATCCATGAGTTTTTAAAAGAACGTTTTGTTTAAAAGATGTAAATCCTGCTTTAAGCTAGTTTTTGAGCATTATTCTTTTGGATGGAGTTTTATGCATGACAACAACTTGGTGCTAGTAAAAATGAAGAGGATGAAGACAGATAGGAACTCACAACAAGTAGGATAGAATAAAGGAGTAAGAAGGAAGTTCCAAGTCCAAAAACCTTGCTATTCTTCTTGAGAAACACCTTAAAACCCTTGAATCTCCCTTGAATCTTGGATGATTATTTGAACAAAGTGGAGAGTGTGTGTTCTTGTTTGTGTTCTGTCCAAAGAGAGGAGGGAGAGAGGGTGTGAAGTGTTGGAGTGGATAAATGAGTAATTGATGGAAAAGTGATGTGGGGTGGATGGTTTTAAGGACATGACTTGAAAGATGGGTATGGGAGATTGCTTAAGTAAGTAGAAGATGTTGAAATTTAGGGTGTGGGGTGGACCCACATGGCCTTGAGGCCGAGATTTCTGGTCAAGGGGAGTGGGTGGGGTAGTTTGGGTGGTTAGATGGTTAGTTAGTGTAGATATTTAGGTCATTAGGTGCGTTAATCGCGGTTAGGGCTCAAAACGGTAATTTAATGCGGTTCTCGATTCTTTGATGACATTTTAAACTAAAGTTAACTAGTTTATGTCTAGTTTAGTGAAAAACACTGAATTCATGTATTGTATTGGATATAGATATATTTTATTACGTGCAGTTACGATAAGGGTTGACGGTAGGCGGTGAAAACTTCGTTATGCGTCGTTACGAATCGTTTTATGAAATGTGAACTTTAAAATATATATTTGAATGTATAAACATATATTTCATGTGTTATGGATCTTTGGACATTATTTTGGACCTTTAGGTTTGTCACCAACGTTCGTATTAGTTGAGTTATGCGTATACGTGACCCGGTAATTCCTAAAATTACCAAAATAAGGAACAAATTAATGCATGGCTATTGCTAGACTTTAGAACATAATTCATGCAATTAAGTCAATCGGGAAACTTGGGAATGCAAACACGTTTATGTTATGTACAGATTATGACATGGAAATGTCGGGTGTCACATCCACCCTGGTGGTTATTACCATTTCCATTACCGCCTTGATGATTGTTGCCATTTCCATTCCCGTTTCCGTTTCTCCTCAACTGCGGGCAATTTTTCTTGAAATGCCCTTCTTTACCACACTCAAAACAGCCTTTGGGTGCATCTCCAGGTGGTGTCTGTTTGTTCTGCAGATCTACTCTACAGTCTTTAGCCAAATGACCCATCTTTCCACACCGGTGGCAACGGTACCGGTCACACGCTCCATGATGGTGGAAGTTACATTTGTTGCACTTCGGGTACTTGCCAACATATGAACCCTGATTCTGTTGAGAAGAGTTAGACTGATTGTTGTTCTTTGAAGGTTCAAGCTTACGATGTTGTTGTTGCTGCTAAGAAGGTGGGTTTGACTGGAAGGTCTTGGGGAATGAACTGTCAAACTTCCGCTTATTGTCAGTTGTCTTTGATAACGCACCTCTAGGGGGTAGGGTGCCCTGAATGACTGCCTGATCGGTTAGCCTGTGAGCCAACCTAATTGCTTGTTGGATCGTAGTGGGATTAGAAGATGTCACAATGCTCTGAATTTGCGGGACCAAACCATTAATGAATTTCTCGATCCTCTTATAGGGAGGTGTTACCATTTGCGGACATAAGTTCGCCAGTTCATGCGAACGAGTAGTGTAGGCTTCAATTTCAGATCCCTCCATCTAGAGGTTCCAGAACTCGCCCTCAAGTTTCTGCACTTCATCGCGGGGACAATACTCCTCCCGCGGCATAATCTTAACCAAAATCCAGAAACATCTGCTGATGGGAACAACCCTGCCCATCTAGTTCAAAAGAAAAGACATACATAAGAAATGACGATAAGATATCAAATGCCACTACTAGCTGATGTAACATCAGATGTTGCATCCTCGTCCTCGGCCGGATCTCCTGCGGGTGCATCATCCGGTGCAACTCCTATTGCTTCAGCAGCTGCAAGTCGAGCCTCCAATTGCTCGATCCTAGTGTGGAGTATATCTAGATTCCACTCTGCCGTGTTTAGCCGGTCTTCCATATCCACACATCCATTTGCCAAATTCTCATGGACTTTATCAGTGACTGCTAAATCTGAAGTCAGTTTGTCAATTTTCTGATTCATCAGAATCTGTCGCTCTAATATGTCAGAAATCTCCCCTGCTGCATCTCTCATGTTCCGGATCTCCCGGTCCATCCTAGCTACAAATGCAGCAAACACCTGCTCAAAGGGGTACTGTAATGGTGGCAAAGCTCGCACAGAAGATGATGAAGAAGAAGCAATGTTAGCAGTGAGTGGAGGTGGGACTTCCTCCTCGTGGATCCAGTTCCTGATCCTATCAGAATACCAATCCCAGTCTTGCGTGTTACCTCTGACACGCACATGAATAGGCTCGTCATGCCCTACAGTGGTATTGATCGGGTTGAGTCGACGTCTCCTCGGCTCTGGCAAAGGTACGGTAGGAACATCTTGCTCCTGAACGACTGGAGATGCGGGTGAATTAGGCGGGGTCGACATTTCCTGTAACGGGATGAGTGAGTGACATGTATGAGTGTAAGTGATGTGTAACTAATGCATGTACGTGGTTATAGTCTAGTATGCATTTCCTAGTTCTCTATAACATGGCTCTGATACCAATCTGTCACACCCCCAAAATCCACTGACGGAGTTTTACCGTTAGGAGCGTAGTGACATACCAGGATCTCAGTCATTAGTTACGGAGTTTTACCGTTACCGTTATAGTCTAGTATGCATTTCCTAGTTCTCTATAACCCCCAAAATCCACTGACGGAGTGACATACCAGGATCCCAGTCATTAGTTACTTTGAATGACTCTATATGAGTTTAAGAAAACCACTAGTATTGCTCATAGTCACGATGCAACACTAGTAATGAAAACACTGATTTAATGTAAGACTGCGGAAGCGAAAAGTTAAATGAAAAGCATGCGCCAAAACAGTCGCGCCAAAAATAAATAATTCAACAATAAATAAAATAAATAATTCTTGAGTTTGAAAATGATGGACTTCGAATGCATGCATGCCTTAGCTTGTGCTTGTACCTTAATGACCTGAGAAAATATGCTAAAACGTGTCAACAGTAGGTTGGTGAGTTCACAGGTTTCAATGTTTGTAAAGAATACTAGATAAAACCATTTACAATTTATATCATAGGTAGCTAACCTAGTTACATGTTACTAAAGCGTTTCGACATCGAAGATGACTGTTTATGTTTGAACTACCTCCTACCATGACTATCATGATCAATGGTAAATGTTTAGGTCAATGTTACACCCGTTCGACTACCTGTCGTGTTAGCGCGACTGACGCGGGTGGGGATTGTCAATGCCCAGTAGTACTACTCAAGATTACCTCGCTATCCCATGTATTAAACGGTTCGATAAGTAAGGACTTGCATGATATGTTTGCGCTTAGTACAACAAGTGATATAATTGAAATGTAAAATCTAAATGTTCGTACCCATGTTTTCTCCCCCAAGTTTAAATCATAAGAAAAGGGGCCGTGAAACTCACCTTAGAATGCGTGCGAAAGAAAGCGAACTTAGAATGCTTGACGACTAACTGCCACCTATAAACACCGGTTTATAAGTGTGTGTTTGTGCAAGTTGATAGAAACCCTTAGTATCCAAACAATACTACTGTTTAAGTGTTTAGAAAAGTTTTGCAAGTTTGACCAAGTTTGACTAAGTTTGACCAAATTTGACTAAGTTTGACCAACTTTGACCAAGTTTGACTAAGTTTGACCAAGTTTGACCCGATGACCCGTTGATGACCCGTTTAGTGATTAAATGTTTGACTTGTATAAAAACACGTTTAGCACACAAGTAATTCACCTTTCATGCTACTTAAGTCATAACTAACTTAGCATGACAACTACTTCAACAATACACGTTACATTAATTTATTATTTTTAAAAATAATATAAACTCATGTTTGCTTTCAAATGAATCACATTATCTATAACACGTTCGTATCATCATTCCATGTCTATCTACACATGCTAATACATAATAGATTACCATAACACACAACATTAAGTTTAGACATCAAGTTCCAAATCACAAAGTTTCCACTTTTAGTAACCTATGATCTATTTAATCTATTTGCATTCTATAATCCTTTAGCAATCATTAATACAACCATACTAACATACTAGAGTCAAATAATAGCATCATACACACCTAGAAACCTTCACATTCAAAAATCATCTTTCAACAAAGTTTCCTCTTTTAGTAAGTCGTCCATTACACGTTTTGTTTACACAATTAACTCGTCTAATCAATCCCAAATCCTTCAACTAATACAATTACAACTATATCAATCATAATTCATGTCTAGAATGTGATTCCTATTCTTCACATAATCAACAAATTTCAATTTACACCTCGTATGACAACTAGGGTTTCACATATTTTCATAAAATCACTAATACAATACAATACTACAAATCAATTAACCAATTCATTTATATATTTCGAAAATATCAAGTTTGGATGAACTAGGGTTTCGATCTCAAAAATAATAATGAAATAACGACGGATTTTAATAAAATAACTTACGTAGAAATGTTAGGAATGCCTAGACTAGCACGTATTCACTTCCGGTTTCACGATTGGAGCTCGATCGATGTGTGTTTGGGTGCTTTGAAGATCTCGGCCAAGAGAGGGAATGGGGGTTGGGATCGCGACGACCAAGGGGTGGGGTAGGGTTTATGTTTTTTTTATAAAGTTCCTTATATACATTTTTGAATTAATGGGTTTTTAAGTTGGGCTTCAGTTTAATTAAGGCCCATAAGCTCTAATTAATTAACTAACACTTAATTAGTTATTAATAATTTCGATTTTTATTTTTATAAAAACTCTAATATTTATAAAAATACTCAGTATGATTAATACACGATAAGCACGTACGGTAACCATAATGTTCACATAATTCACGTAAATTCACGTAATCACATAAAATTCACATAATTTATATTAAATATAAATTATTAAATATTCGAAATATTTATCTTAATTAATCACCAACGTTCCGGGTTAGACTCGAGCGATTCGGTAATTCTTCGAATTACCGTTACGTGAGTGTTTGTGCAATAACTGACACAATTAATTAACCCTAACTAAATGTAATGCATGAGTGAATGTTTGAGATAACTAGTTTGTATAAACAATGTTTGAACTAACGATGTTTGTGTTAACGGAGTTAACCTGAATTTGTCGGATGGCACAGGGAACTTCTCCATTAAAGGAAAGGGAGCTTATAGATCCCCAAACCAAAGCCCCAATTCGTTATAACTATTGAGACTATAAAAATGCTTTTTATAAAACATTTTTATATGAAAACCCGAAACAAAAGCATTCGTGGTTTATAAAAATATGTTCTCATGTTTACGGACAGGAAATTTCAGTCTGGTTTTATAAATGGTGGCAATCATTTGGCCCTTTAGTGAAAATTCTCCCTGATTTATTTAAGACCCTTTATACTCAATAGGTGGAAGTCTCTCCAGTTCTAATAGAGGCCCAGCAGGATGATAATTTTATCAAGAATATGTCTGCTTCACATTTTTATATTGAATTTAGTATTCCATGGATATGGAAATGGTCTCTAGAGGTCGATTATGACGACCAAAATATTCTTTGCATTTAAAGAACCTTTTTCACAAAATTCTGTAAAAAGATTACCCTAAAAAACATCGATGGTGTCATAGAAAGTTTCGATACTATCGAAAAGATAAAAAAGACTATTGCTGACTATACGAATCAGCAAAACAGCAATCCTCATAAGGAAGCTCCTAGTCCCTTCAGACACATTGTCAGAAGAATCCAAACTCTCAAAGGTACTGATAATATCAGCAACAAAGAAATCATGGATTTCTATCTTTCAGAAATGAAGAAAGATATGATGAAGAATCTAAGAAAAGAAGGAGCATCTCCTTCAACAATGTCTACATCTTCCCAAACTGAAGAAGACGAAGACCCAATCCTTCAAGAAGGACAGGATACTGATCCTATAGATGAAGATTATATCAACAACATCCCTGCAGAATACAAGCAAGCATTCATCCCAGAAGAATCTTCAGGGAAGCTCAAAGGCAAGGGACCACAATAGGCCCCACAGCACGTTCTTACAAAAGCAGACTCCAATAATAGGTGGAGTGGAAGACAAAATCATGCATTCTGGCATAATAATGGCCAGAAACTATTTACTTTTAGAAAAGCTAGCAAAATAATTGCTATATTACTGTTCTCTTTTTGACAATTTTGTCATGTAGGACCTATGAAGGGACCATTGTATGTTTATCTTTTCTTTTTTCCCCGCCTATATAAGGGGACTCTTTTGTATTGTAAAAATCATCCCGGAGAACATCTCCACTACTCTCTCTCTCTCTCTTGTACACATTTCTTAAATAATATTTGAAGTTTGAAGTTGGAAACTTGGTGAAACGCCCCAGAATTGAAAATATTTAATTTCTTATTTTATGATTGCCTCTTTCAGATGCTAAGTCTTTAAGTGTTGATATGCCATGATAACTGAAACACTAAAAAAAAGTATAAAATTGAAAATATTTTCAAACAGAATTTAGACAGGTTAAGAACAGAGTAGAATTATAAGGTGCTGGTTGAATTCTTGGGGACCTTGTAGCCGCTAATACCAGAATGGGCGCAAAGGCTTTTTATGGTCTGACCTTTACTAACCTCATCTTAAAATAATACCCTGTACTTGTAAAATATCCTATGGTCTAAAGTTTTGTTAATGTTTTTAATCTTATACTACTTAACTAATATATTTAATATAATTTAATATAAGCTTTGTAAAAAGATCCTTGTAAGATGATATATATATATATATATATATATATATGATTGGGTTCAAATGCAAATCATATTTTTAGGTGATAACCATGATAACCATCATCCAACCAATCATATAATTTGTAATTTATTTATTTTTTTATTATTAAAAGGTTATTATGGTAAATAACACTCCCACTATTTTTTATAATCCCTTGATTTTCTAAAAAAATGTTTGACCTTTTATATTAAAACATTCCAACCTATCTATCTCCTGGTTTTCCCATAACATTCAATTTACAGCTCATAGTCGTGAGATTCGTTGTAAGATACACTTTTGAATATGTTTGAAAATTATTATTTGTCACTAAGTTTGATGCAAAATATATAGATTTTCTTGAAGGTTGAAAACCCGCTATCAGTCATGTAGTTAAAGTTGATACTTGACCTTGAAAGTTGAACAAAAGGTGTCTCCTTTTTTGTGGTTTGCAAATATTATTGACATTTTTTTAAATATTAATTTGCAGTTGTACTACCGCAATGAGGAAATATTTGAGAGTGAGAAGTTAGTTTTAGGTATTATAATTCTTCTACTTCTACCACATTACGCACACACACTAAACACGAAAAGAGGCGAAAATGAGGCTTCAGATTTCCGGTGGCGACGAGGTCTAAATCTGAGGCGCAAAGCGTAAAAGCGCAGTGCTTTTCGTACGCGGGGCGCAGATACTATAAAAAAACATTTAAAATATGTATATACATATTAACTGATGTTAAACATCTAAATTTCTAATAATGTTAAACATATTACTTGATATTAAACATCTAAAACATCCAAAAAAGGAAATTATTACAATAAACCATGAAAATAACTAAAATTACTAGTTATTACCACCTCCAAAAGTCCAAAACAGCAACAAAACATACCAAAAAAAGCCCTTAAGCGCAAAAAAGCCCCTCAAAGCGCCGAGGCGCGCGCTTCTTGTTCTGAGGAGCGCCTTATGTAACCTAAAGCCCCAACCCTTGCACCTTAGGTCGCCTCACGCCGGCGCGCTTTTTAAAACAAGCTTACCACAGATTAGGTTAGGTTTTGGTGATATTGAGTTCAAAGATTTCATTTCTTATTGTTGTTGAAACAAGATTGAAACCAAATTCATGCTCAGGTCTGTCTTTTTTTTTCATTCTATTATATCATGTTAATAAATATCTCAAGTTTAGAGTTTTAAGTTCCATTTTTTTAGTGCTACAGGATCTTTTCACAAGTTCCATTTTTCTTTAGTGCCGCAGGAACTTTTCACTTTAGGTGTTGTAAAATTTGCTACTGATTTTCAAGCATATAAAGAGGTTGCTGCTCTTTCTGGTTTTGACTTATTAACACCATTAGTATGACTATTGTAAGCTAAGTTAAAGTGACCGTATATTCACTTGCAGAATGACAAGTTGAAGCTTTTAAAAGCGGGTTACCTTCAACATCTTGGAGAAAATATGCTTGCTTTTCAGCTTCAAACTAAGGCATCCTCTCAACTTTCAAAAGATCAATGAGAAAACTAATAGTGATGCAACCATATATTTTAGCATTTTGGTACTTTTAACGTTCTATACCCTCAGGTGATTTAAGTTTTTGTTTTCTTGATTATAAAACTTGATTTATTGACTTTTGAGATCGAATGTAGGGCAAATTGCATAAAAAAGTAACCAATTTTTGATAAAAAGAATCTCAAACATTCAAATAATTGTATGTGAGTGTTCAATATCTTGCAGTTCCTTATAAACATTGATAAAAAAAATCATATTGAGGTAAGCCCTTCGAATCCAGTTTGATGCAAGTCAACCCTTATGTTTTGTATCATGGTTTTCTTCAACATAGGCATGTGATACAAAATTAATGTTATTAAAATTTGAGTTGGTTAACAGGTAAAATCAGGTTTCATTGAAACGTGTCATTTTTAGTCTGGTTGGATTGACCAAACCACACGTGTCTAGATTTCAAGAGATTATATAAACAAATAGTGTATTATAATTATGCTTAACAAGCAATATCATTGGGTGATTGTCAACCCGTTTCTGTTTTTACAAAAAGTAATTATTTGGCCCATTTATGAATTAATAGATGAAAATTGTAATATTCGGTAATCATTACTAATATGTAATTGACTTTTTTTATGGTGGCTTAAGAATTTTTATTGGTTTTGCAGGTATTGAGAGAGCTCTTCCCCTCACTTTCTCTAGCAGAGCTTAGAAAATATGAAATGCTCCGAGAACAATTTGAAGGAGGTTTTTCAAAGTAATTTTTATATTACAAACAAATCACCGCGTGTAACACACGGTATTAAAGCTAGTCGGCTAATATGTAAACAAAAAAGAATTTTGTGTCGGTTACATATTATATTCCTTGTAATAATCTAAACGCTTCATATGATTCGTTGTCATTTGTATTTTAGAATCGGTACTCTAATATTATAGTCTGAGATTACTTTTCCGTCTTATTAAACATGAATCAGTTCTCATTTTTTTAGTTGTGGGTGTTTCCTTGTGATTACAAGATTTATTTTAAATGGAGTATTACAAGATTTATTTTTTACTTTTTCATAATTAGGTTTGATTTCATATAGTGATTGCCAGGCATGTTATAGGAAATAGTTTGTAGGAAACGATTGTATTACAAGATTTATTTTTTGTTTCATTGTGGTACAGGAAATGTTTTAGGAAATAGTTTGTAGGAAACAATCGTATTACATGATTTATTTTTTATTTCCTTGTAGTACGTATATGTAACACAGGTCGGTACGTATATTTAACACAGTCGATACAGATACGTAACACATGTCTTACATATACGTACCGACCTATGTTACACATATGCATCGCTGAGGAAATTCCATGAGGTTTTGCTAGAAAAAAGAATGAAAAATGTAGCCCAACATATTCATGGAGATTAGAATCAAGAACTTGCAACTCATTTTGTATATTTTTACTTAGTTTAGTGAGCTGTCAAAATGGCCAATTTTAAAAATGGGTTTTATTAACTTTTTGCTACAAATCCCATATGCCATTTTTTATTCTTATCAAGCAGTTGACTCGATAACAGTGTTAGATAGATGGCAATGGTTCTCATTTGTTTTATAACATTGTTATATGTTTTCAGATAATGCTTGCATTCTCTGTATTTTGCAAATGCTGAAAATTAAAATCACTTATGAATTTCTACAAACAAGAGTTCAAGATTTTAAAGTTATTTTGATTTTTATAAACAAAATGCAGGTTGACTATTTGACTTTCCTAAGATCAGAGGTTTAGTTTTTTAAATTCACTAGAAAAAAAAATGTAGTCTTGTTAACCGCAATTTCTCACCTTTAATAAAAGTTATATGTAACCTAGTAGCTTATCAAAGTTATGGTCTGATACGTATATGTAACACGGTTATTTCTAGCAACTTTTAAGTTCGGTTGTATGCGTATGATTGTTACACTACTTGTTACATAGACGTATTTGAAACTCTGGTACACATATTTAAGAAACCGTGGCTTGAAATTTATGTTCTAACAACCAAATTTAGTTCCTAATCCCACAAAAAAAACTTATGAACTTTCCATGGGTCTACACCAAATGGTCTTTTTTCTGCACTTAACAAGATCATTAGCCATTGTTACATCTGGGCTACCATTTGGTACATATATACATGTGTAACATCCATACAACAAAAGCACAAACACATGCAACATGCATACACCACATCAGTTGGCAAATATAACTTGAAACTTAGTAATCAAACCAAACGATTTAATAAGCTACCAACTTTTAATAAGTTCCAACAGCAAATACCAAATTTAGTTCCTAATCCAACAAAAAAACTTCTGAACTTTTCATGGGCCTACACCAAAGTGTCTTTTTCTGCACTTATCAAAATCATTAGCTTCCATGATGACTTTTTTCTCTGTACATATATTAGCTTCCTTTCAACCTCTGTTTCCTGCATTTCCTTTCAATCATAGTTTTACAAGTAACATAATAAGTACAGACATGTATATGTATCATAAGTAGTACATAAATTAATGTCTAGACAAATAAAATTATTTAAACATACCGGATGTTACCTCTATATATACATTAAACTAGGTTAAAATCTCGTGTATTACACGAGTTGAATAAATATAATATTTTATACTAACTAATAAAAAATGTATTTTTTTAAAACTCGTGTTTTACACGGATTGAATAAACCCGTAGAATACGATATAATTTGTTAACACATACATCCGTTAAAATATGTCAGGAGATTTATTAATATAAATATTAGTATTTTCTTTAAAAATATATAAATATTAAAAGATAAAGGTGCATTTAATAAGAGAAAGGGGGCGGAAAAAATTGATGAGAATGAATATGAAGGTGATATGTGACATAGAAAACATTTATTTATTATGTAGTTTAGATATAGATAGATTCTCCTTTGACGACCATAAACCATTTGATACGTACTACACCATCAATTTTTAGATAAAAACTTAAAGTTATATTTCAATTTGTATGTTTCTCAAACATACTACACCATAAATTGTTACACAACAGACAAACTTTATTTAACTTCCACAATGAAACGAAATCAGGAACAAAATTCCTTATTACATACCCTTAACCATTAAATCTGATATATAAACTAAAAATATTTCCTTTTTACATATCAAAGACCAAGTTTAATTTTATAAAAGGTTTTTTCTTTTTAATTTATACATATACGTATCCGGTAAGTATGCATTTACACATAGTGTTACGTATACGTAAACATATTTATCAATGTAATATTAAACATTTTTACACATAGTTTTACGTATACGTAAACATAAAACAAAAAAATTGTGGTTACGTATACGTAAATCAAAAAAATTGTTTTTGGATACGTATACGTAAATAAAAAAAATTGCCTAAAATGATGTGGTTTTCTCAGTTTTCGCCTAACTTTGTGGTTTTCTCTTGATCCCTCCCATATATATATATATATATATATATATATATATATATATAATAAGAAAGTATAACGTTTTTTGTTGGGAATCAGTAGTGATCAGTTTGACTTTTGTAAAAATGGGTTTTGACAGAGAAATTAATTAATTCAGTTAATTAATAAATACGCAGCGGAAAATAAAATCATAACCTATTTAACAGTGTGACATCCGGCATTTTCAGGTTAACTCCGTTAACTCAAACCTCGTTAGTTCAAACATTTTTCGTTACAAACTCAGTTATCTTAGTTAGTCGCACGTACATTGCATTTAATTAGGATTAATTAAATGTGTCAGTCAGTTCGCACACATCGGATCGCACTCGAGTCTAACCCGGAACGTTGGTGATTAATCGAACATTAATAATTTATATTTAATATAAATTACGAGTTGTATATGATTTTATGTGATTTCGTGATATATGTGAATATTATCGTTTTCGTACGTGTTTATCGAATATTAACCGCATGCAATATTTTTATAAAAGTTGGAGTTTTTATAAAAATATAAATCAAAAATTTTAAAGTATTAAATAGGTGTTATTTAAATTAATTAGAGTTGTGGGCTTTAATTAAACTGGAAGCCCATCTTAAAACCCATAAACACAATTAAGGTATATATAAACTTTATAAAAAAAAATTAAAACCCTAACCCCCCCCCCCATTGTGCCGTCGCGATCCCACTCCTCATCCCCTCTCTCGACCGAACCAAGAACAAGCCAAGGAACCTTCGTTCGAGCCCCGATCGTGAATCCGGAAGTAGATAGTGCTAGTCTCGACGTTTCTAACACTCCTACGTAAGTCGTTTCGTTCAATTTCATCATTTTTTGATTCCTAAATTTTAGATCATAACCCTAGTTCATCCAAACATGGATTTTTATAATAAAAATGTTAACTTTATTATTGTTTTGCATGTATTTGTTGATTTTATGGTTATTTACAAAACCCTAGATCCGTGTGGTTAGTAACATGTTAAATATTGGAACTTTTGATTATGTGAAGTATAGAAATCGCATGTTAGACGTGAGTAATGATTAATATAGTTGTAATTATATTATTTGAAAGATTTAGAATTGATTTGACGTGTTAATTGGATGAATAAAACGTGTAATGGACAAGTTACTAAAAGAGGAAACTTTTTAAGAATTCTATCTTGCATACTAGAAGTGATTTGAATGATATGATGATGGTTATATGCTACTTGATACACGTTTAGATGATTTGTGAAATCAGATTTTAAATACATAACCCGGTTTTGCGAACTTTCCAAATAAGGAAACTTTAATTGTTAAAAGTGGTTAGAACTTGCTATTTAGACATGCATGATATGGTTTAATGATTGGTACATGTTAGTTAAGATACAATAACCTGTTGTAACGTGTTAGGTGTTTGAAATCACGCATGCTAGTCATAGGTTACTAAAGTTGGAAACTTTGTGTTGAAATATGATTTGCATGTTTAGGTTCTAGAAAATTGTTATGTGATGTAATGATTTAGAACATGTTAGAGTGATACTACAAACATATCAATGATGATGGTTTCCAGGAAACACGAGTCCCGAACAAACTTACTATTTATACAAACTTTCTATTTATAGAAACCTACTATTTTTGGAAACTTTCTATTTATAGAAACCTGCTATTTTTGAAAACTTACTATTTATAAAACCTGCTATTTATGGAAACTTGCTATCTTGTTAGAACAAATAGGATTTGTTGCTAAGTGTTATAGCATGATCATTTGTGTATAATATAGAGGTATTATACTGAACAAACATTTAATCATAAAACGGGTCACCAACGGGTCGTCGGGTCAAACTTGCAAACTTTTCTAAACCCTTAAAACAATGAGATTGTTTGGATACTTAGGGTTCGTATTTTCTTGCACAAACACACACTTATAAACCGGTGTTTATAGGTGGCAGTTAGTCGTCAAGCATTCTAAGTTCGTTTTCATTCGCACATACTCTAAGGTGAGTTTCACGGCCCCTTTTCTTACGTTTTAAACTTGGGGGAGAAAACATGGGTACGAGCATTTAAATCTTACATTTCTTTTATATCACTTGTGTACTAAGCGCAAACATATCATGAAAGTCCTTACTTATCGAACCGTTAGTATATGGGTTAGCGAGGTAATCTTGAGTAGTACTACTGGGCATTGACAAGCCCCACCCACGTTAGTCACGCTAACACGACAGGTAGTCGAGCGGGTGTAACATTGACCTAAACATTCACCATTGATTATGATAGTCATGGTGGGAGGCAGTACAAACATAAACAGTCAGCTTCGGTGTCGAAACGCTTTAGTAACATGTACTAGGTTAGCTACCTATGATATAAATTGTAAATGGTATTATCTAGTAAACTTTACAAACATTGAAACCTGTGAACTCACCAACCTAGTGTTGACACGTTTTAGCATGTTTTCTCAGGTCATTAAGGTACAAGCACAAGCTAAGGCATGCATGCATTCCAAGTCCATCATTTTAAAACGCAAGAACTATTTATTTTAATTATTGTTGAATTATTTATTTTTGGCGCAATTGTTTTGGCGCATGCTTTTCATTTAACTTTTCGCTTCCGCAAGTCTTACATTAAATCAGTGTTTTCATTTTTAGTGTTGCATCGTGACTATGGGCAATGCTAGTGGTTTTTATTAAACTCATATAGAGTCGTTCAACGTAACTAATGACTGAGATCCTAGTATGTCACGCTCCTAATGGTAAAATTCTGTTAGTGGATTTTGGGGGTGTGACAAACAGCACTGACAAACCGAACAGGATCTGGTTATGAATACGTAAACACACAAAAAAAACAGTTATTAATCTACTGATGAGATTAATTATACCTTAGTGGTTAATGATTAACCGATCGAGACACCTAAGTACAACGAGCCGATGCTAGATCACGAACCAAAATGCGATTGATAGAAACCGCCGAGGCTGGCCGGAAACGGGCAGGCAACGGCTGG
Organism: Smallanthus sonchifolius; assembly: GCA_023525975.1. Taxonomy (NCBI): domain Eukaryota; kingdom Viridiplantae; phylum Streptophyta; class Magnoliopsida; order Asterales; family Asteraceae; genus Smallanthus; species Smallanthus sonchifolius. The sequence goes on along the minus strand of CM042045.1, from coordinate 1,246,628 downwards.
TTTGGTGGCCGGAAGTCGCGAGGCAAAAAACCCTTTCTTTTTTTTGTTTTTTTTTTCGACAGCAACACCAGAAGTCAATTGCGGCTTGCGGCTGCTTTCTATCTATCGATTCACACATTCGATATTTATATATATATATATATATATATATATATATATATTAATTACTCTAATCCTTTTAACCTAATAAAAATCATACCAGGCCTAAACCCAATAGTTAATATTAAAGTCCAAAAGCATTTAATTTGTTTTAACAAAAGATTAAAACAAATAAATATAAATTATTATTTATAAACATGTATAAATAATAAATCCCGTGTAACGAATATATATAAAATATATCGTCTCGCTAATAGTTTGTAATTACCAGTTAAGCGGGTTAAGTGGATTTAAATGTTCGTTGCCCTAGGTGTAACTCTTACGGGTCATAGCTCGGTCAGCCGCGTTGTCCATCGGGTCAGTCCATAAAATCCAACAATCTCCCACTTGGACGATCCACAATAAATCGACGCAAACAGTCAGCGGCGCTCTAGCTGCACATGGTTGTCCCTAACAAGGTATGCCGCTTTAAAGTCATTAACCAAATATCTCGGTGTTAGTAACAGCTAACTAAAGCAAGACAATAGACTTATGGCAATAGTTGTCATTCATCCTTTCCGTATAAAACATCAATCGAATCAATGAGACATGGATGTAGTTCATTCTCGTATGGCGTTCAATTATTATTATTCTCGATCAAGAATCAAAGTGGTCCAATCAAACACACAGTAAGTTTGGGTAAGGCCTTACACTTCACCAGTTTGAATGCCTATCTGTTACATATAACGTAAGAGTACAGAATCCCTTATTGACTACATACAACTCCCACTGAACTTTAGAACTATTCCTAATCAAAGCCTTTATGACTGGCAGTTACGCGACAGCGTTTGACAGTGATTAAAGAATGGTTCTTGGTAAACGGCTGTTCTAGTACGTATCTCAGGTCAGAGGATACTAATGAGTATACCAATAGTAAAACATCTTATGACAAAGATCCATAAAGATGATTTGATGCGAGTTACATCCAACGTCATTCAAAATGCGGTCTGTGAAGTTCGGAATAGTCTTAATTCAGAGTCGTTCCCACGATTCTGATCGACTACGGATAATTAAGAATACAAGATTCATGGATTAAACGTATTAAAATCGAACACAGTTATAAGAATTCAGAATTGCATTTAAATCAGTAAACCAAAAGAATTCAAAAGTACAACTGATTAATTGTTCGCACATTCAAAATACTAAATCAAAACATATCGCTAGCAAAACTAAGACCGGTAGCATTTCTGTGCTGATCATGCTTTTCCTGAGTCATCGGCTTAGTGAACGGGTCCGCTAGGTTTTGATCTGTGTCTACTTTGCTTATCACGACGTCTCCACGTTCCACAATTTCCCGTATATAGTGGAACTTCCTTTGAATGTGCTTGGCTTTGTGATGAGATCTGAGATCTTTGGCTTGAGCTATAGCACCTGTGTTATCACAAAGTATCTCGATTGGTTGGCGAATACTCGGAACCACATCGAGGTCAGTAATGAATTTCTTCATCCAAGAAGCTTCCTTAGCAGCATCTGATGCGGCTATATAATCAGATTCGGTGGTTGAATCCGCCACTACACTCTGCTTGGAGCTTTTCCATGAAACAGCTCCTCCATTAAGAGTGAATACGAAACCCGACTGTGTGCGAGAGTCATCTCGGTCAGTTTGAAAGCTAGCATCAGTGTAACACCGTACAGTGAGCTCCTCTTTCACTCCTCCAAATATTAAGAACATGTCTTTGGTCCTTCTTAAGTACCTCAGGATGTTCTTGACTGCAGTCCAATGGGCAATGCCAGGACTTTGCTGAAAATGACTGGTCATGCTTAAAGCATACGAGACGTCAGGTCTAGTGCACAACATAGCATACATGATAGAACCAATCGCTGAGGCATATGGAATTGGTTCCATTTCCTTAAGTTCAATGTCCGTGGAAGGAGATTGCGATTTGTTCAACACAGTCCCTTTAGTCATCGGAACACCTCCTTTCTTGGAGTTTTCCATCCTAAAGCATGTCATCATTTTGCCTATGTAAGTACTCTGACTTAGCCCTAGAAGCCGCTTAGATCTATCCCTGTAGATCTTGATTCCTAGAATGTAAGCATCTTCTCCAAGATCCTTCATTGCAAAACAAGATCCTAACCATTGTTTGACTTTGTCAAGCACAGGGATGTTGTTTCCAATGATCTGTATATCATCCACATACAAGATGAGAAATGATATAGTGCTCCCACTAGCGTTTCTGTAAACACAAGGCTCATCTTCATTCTTGACAAAACCAAATTCTTTGATTTTCTGATCAAAATGAAGATTCCAGCTTCGAGATGCCTGTTTAAGTCCATAAATGGACTTATTCAGTTTGCAGACCCTACTAGGATACTTTGAATCAACAAAACCGTCAGGCTGAACCATATAGACATCTTCAGAGAGATGTCCATTAAGAAAAGCGGTTTTGACATCCATTTGTCATATCTCGTAATCATGGTACGCGGCTATGGCAAGCAGTATCCTGATCGATTTGATCATAGCAACGGGTGAGAAAGTTTCATCATAGTCAATACCTTGAGTTTGAGTGAAACCCTTTGCAACTAGCCGTGCTTTATTGGTTTGTATATTACCATGCATGTCGGTTTTTCTTTTGAAAATCCATTTGCTCCCTATTGCCCGAGAACCGGGGGGTGGCTCAATCAAGTCCCAGACCTGATTATCACGCATAGATTGCATCTCGGCGTTCATGGCTTCAAGCCATTTCTCGGATTCAGGATCTGAGACAGCAGATTTGTAGTTTGTAGGTTCGTCATTTGAGTCAGCTACTAACAGGACTTTAGAAGCTTCAAGATGCCATAGGTATCTATTAGGTTCTTTACGAGACCTGCTACTTCTGCGAACGCTTGTGTTTATGTCTGATTCATCAGCAACAACTTCTTGTTGATCAGACGCTCCGACTTCCTCAGCGGTTGTTTGTGTTTCTCGAATTTCTTCAAGATCCATAATACTATTTCCGGTTCCTCGATTTAGAAGATCTTCGTCGAGAAAGCGTCCTTTCCTTTTGATGGAAACAATGTTTGCATCAGGATGATAGAAATAATATCCGCTTTTGTTATAGTAACCGGCGAAAACAACTTTTTCGCCTCTGGGATCGAGCTTGTCATCAGAATCGCTGGTGACATATGCATCACATCCCCATACTCTAAGGTAAGACAAATTGGGTTTAGACCCGTGCCATATCTCATATGGGGTTTTGTCCACCTTCTTAGTCGGTGCCAGATTTACAAGGCGGGCGGCGGTTATAAGAGCATAACTCCAGAAGGAGTGAGGCAAGTTAGTTCTACACATCATCGATCGAACCATATTAAGTAGCGTTCGATTTCTCCTCTCGCTCACGCCATTAAGTTGGGGTGTGCCAGGAGGAGTGGGCAGAGAAATAATTCAGTGCTCCTTCAGATGATTAAGAAATTCTAAGCTGAGATACTCGCCACCTCGATCTGATCGAAGTGTCTTGATAGATTTATCGAGTTGTTTCTCTACTTCGTTTTGAAACTCTTTGAACTTTTCAAATGTTTCATGGTTATGTTTCATAAGATAGACATAAGCATATCGACTATAATCGTCAATAAATGAAACGAAGTATCTTTCATGATTTCTAGACATGGTTCTGAAAGGGCCACACACATCAGTGTGTATAAGGCCTAGCAGATCCTTGGCTCGTTCACCAACATGGGTGAAGGAGTCCTTTGTGAGTTTGCCAGCTAAACAAGACTCGCAATTATCAAATGAGTCATGTCCGGTAGGTTCAAGAATTCCGTCGGATTGGAGTCTTTTAATGCGTGCCTTGCTTATGTGGCCAAGTCGACAATGCCATAGAAAAGTATCATTAATGCCAGATTTGATAGGTTTAGAAAGATTATATATGTTATTGTCAGTTTGAACGTCAATCTCATAAATACCGTTTTGAGGTTTAGCCTCAAAATAAAAGATATCATTTAAGTAGGCAGAAATAGCAATACCATTAAAAACGTACTTAAATCCTTGTTCAAACAATAAAGAAACTGAAATAATGTTTCTGGTTAAACCAGGTGCAAACAAACAATTGTTCAAAACAACCACAAGGCCAGAAGGACATGAGAGATGATATGTTCCAGTTGCAAGAACCGGTACTCTTTTCCCATCACCAACGATGAGCTCAATGTCGCCTTGTTTCAGCTTCCTCCAACTTTTAGGCTCCTGCAAGACATTAATGATGTGGTATCCACATCCGGTATCAAATACCCAAGTGTTTCTAGAAACAGTAAAAATTTCAATAACATAAATGAGAATACCTGAAGAGGTGCCCTCACCACTGGCCCTCTGCAGCTTCAGCTTGGCTAGATATTCAGGACAGTTACGTTTCCAGTGCCCCATTTTGTTGCATTCAAAGCATTGGCGCTCCTCAGGAGGGAGTGCTTTTGAAGCTTTCTTGTTATTGTTGGTGGCAGGCTTGGCAGCAACATTAACCTTCTTCTTGCCTTTGCTATTAAAACCTCTTTTCTTGGGGTTAGGCTTTTTAACACCAGCAGATATGACCATCAGAACTTGATTTTTCTTTCCTTGGATATTCATCTCGGCCGTTTTGAGCATACCATGTAGCTCGGCCACTGTCTTCTCCAAGCCATTCATGTTGAAATTCATTACGAATTGAGCATAGGAGCTTGGGAGAGAGTTTAAGATGAAATCAGTAGCCATGTCATCCTTCATGGGATATCCAAGTTTGTTCATCTGGTCGATGTACCCTTTCATCTTAAGTACATGAGCACTAACAGGCGTGCCCTCTTGCATCGTGCAACGAATGACCTGAGACATGGTTTCATAGCGTTCTTGTCGGGCTTGTTTCAGGAACATGCCCTTAAGTTGCTCAATCATGTCAAAGGCACTCAGGTCCTCCATGCTTTTTTGGAGCTCACGGGACATGCAGGCTAGCATAAGGCAGGCCACCTCAGTGGCATCATCTCTTTGTTTTTCCCAGGCCTTACGAGCGGCAGCCGTGTTACCATCGGGTGCCTCAGGGACTGGTGCATCGAGAACATAGAGCTTCTTGGCCATCTTGAGAACTATTCTCAGATTGCACTGCCACGAGAGAAAGTTAGTGTTATCCAGCTTTTCATTCTCAAGGATAGACTTGAGAGCGAAGGAGTTATTAGTATTATTATTTTCAGTAGACATCTGTCAAGATAAGCAAAGAAAATAAATTAGTATAAAGAAAGTGAAAAATCCTTATTAATTTATGACTCAATTACAGAAATTAGAATAAGGAGTGAGAATCTAGCTAAATCAGTCACTAACGGTAGCTGTGGCATACAACATTAGTAAGTGGGTAACTAGACTGACAATTAGTGTCAATTGTGGAAAGATGCACAACTCTCGTGTATGAGGCCGCTAAGACAAGACATGTCTGTGCATTGATACGTTTAGTCTCATCTATGCCCACTTTTAATCTCTTGACAGTTGGGGCATGTAACAAGAGAGAAAAGTAATAGTCGTCCTAAAACAGGTACTTGCGGAAGGGCCGGATGTGTCAACGAAACCCTTGCGCCTTGGAAGGATAAACTACGCATCCAGTGCGGTGTTGTGGCTCCAAACACCGATGTTTCATTTTATGCTCCAAGTGTTCCTTATAATAGGATGTCATAGACCATTGGTTTTAAATATGGGTTCCAATTTTAGTGTTTACCGAATAGGGTTAAACACAACGAATGATTAAATCATACGTGTGTTGTAAAAGCCAGTTTTACTATTTAAAGTCATGAAAAATTTGATGAACCATTTCATCTCTCATGACACTTAATTTTAAATAACCTATTAAAACTAAATTTGTCGCGACTTGAATAACCAGTTAATAGTTGAAAACTATTAAGTTATAAGTTTTGAAATTAAATTTAGTTTAAATTGCAAAACTTTAGCGGTTATTTATTTTATAAAAAACAAGCCAGTTGTTATTTTTATAAAATTCTACAAGTTGTAAAATTAGAACTTGTGATGACAGATTGTGACATTTTAAAACTCCTTTTAAAACGTTTGGTGTTTGGTTGGTTTATAATAAATTTAAGTTATAAAAAAATAAAATTAAAAGCAACCATAAAGCAAATAAATATGTAAATCTTTTAGGGCCAAGTTTGTTTGATCTTGCTAGAGCCAGTTAGCAAGACCAAACGGGTCACGGGGTCCACAAAATTAAAACAACCATAAGGATGGACTTCCATGCATCTAGTCGTCTCGGATAACTCCCACTGACTCCATGATTCATGTTGCGTCTTCAGATTTGTCTTCGGGTTTTTATAACATTACATAAAATAAAAAAGTTTATTCTATTACAACTTTGAGCCATCAAAAGTGGGCCAAAACCATAAAACCAAAAACTGAATAATAAACACAAACAACTCAATCACATGGGTCGGGCCAGATTTACATATTCAACACAATCACATACGGGCAATATATTTGGTCAAAAAAAAAATCGACCAAATTAATAAATAAAAAAAAATTGCCCCAAAAACAAATCAGATCAGAAACTTCAAGATAGTTAAAGTTTGTGATTAATCTAACCGGTGAAACCAGACCGGTTCCGATTTACGTGTTATAACCCAGGCTCTGATACCACTGTTGGGAATCAGTGGTGATCAGTTTGACTTTTGTAAAAACGGGTTTTGACAGAGAAATTAATTAATTCAGTTAATTAATAAATACGCAGCGAAAAATAAAATCATAACCTATTTAACAGCACTGACAAACCGAACAGGATCTGGTTATGAATACGCAAACACACAAAAAAAACAGTTATTAATCTACTGATTAGATTAATTATACCTTAGTGGTTAATGATTAACCGATCGAGACACCTAAGTACAACGAGCCGATGCTAGATCACGAACCAAAACGCGAGAGACAGAAAGCGCCGAGGCTGGTTTGGTGGCCGGAAGTCGCGAGGCAAAAACCCTTTCTTTTTTCTGTTTTTTTTTTTTCGACAGCAACACCAGAAGTCAATTACGGCTTGCGGCTGCTTTCTATCTATCGATTCACACATTCGATTTTAATATATATATATATTAATTACTCTAATTCTTTTAACCTAATAAAAACCATACCGGGCCTAAACTCAATAGTTAATATTAAAGTCCAAAAGCATTTAATTTGTTTTAATAAAAGATTAAAACAAATAAATATAAATTATTATTTATAAACATGTATAAATAATAAATCCCGTGTAACGAATATATATAAAATATATCGTCTCGCTAATAGTTCGTAATTACCAGTTAAGCGGGTTAAATGGATTTAAATGTTCGTTGCCCTAGGTGTAACTCTTACGGGTCATAGCTCGGTCAGCCGCGTTGTCCATCGGGTCGGTCCCTAAAATCCAACATTTTTATGGTATTAATCCTCTAATAGATGCACTATTTAAATTCATATACTTACTGCTCATGAGGTGTAGGGTAGGTGTTGTGTGATTTCGCATTTCAGATTATAACATGGTGAAAGACATGATAACGCTTTAGGTGCCAATTAGGTGACATAGAGACTAGCTTGAAGACCATTTTTGGGGTTCAATTTAAAAAGGAATTCCTTAAAAGATGACTCGAGGTCTTTTCTTTGTTTGTCATCCACCAAAAGTAAAAAGGTTTTTTCTCCATTCTCTTATATGTTGTTGAATTCATATGAAATTTCTTCAGTTCTATCTTTGTTTGTCATGTTAGAGGGACCTCTCAAGTATTTATAAAGGGGGTCTGTTTAAAAAGATTGAAAATTTTCTACTAATCGGATAAATCTCAATGGGTGCCTCGCCCCCCGCTGAAGAAGAAGTAGATCCGCACCTGTTGTGTATAGCTTGGTACGTTGTTGGGTTGGACCGGCTCTAACTAACTTGAGCTTGAATCTAATCAACAACATATAAGAAAATTCCTTAAAAGATGACTCGAGGTTGAAACTCCATAACACCATCTGAAAACAATGAAGCTAGTATCATATTATAACATTTATACGTAATATATATAAAGATGCTAATGTATAAAGAAGAGGGTAAATATTAGAAGTAAAGATTCAAGTATTAAGTCCAAAAGGAGAACACATCTACATATATTAATTTTTAACATACAATACACTTATTTATTTTATAGTTGAGTTTTAAAATAATGGGAAACGTTTATATGGTATATTTATGTTTTAAAAATAAGTAAGGTTGTTACATAAAAGATTGAGATATTGTAATACGATAAAAGTAAGTGTTTAAACACAATTTAGATACCTTTCGATCATTATTATCCTGTTTTATCTTAAGCAAAGTTTTATAATTCGTCTATTTAAACATCTTAATCTTTCTTCTGATAAAAAATTAAATGTTTTTGTCACTTAGCATCACCACATTGCATCTCACAAAATTTTCCTCCTAAAACCACATTTATATCATTCATTTAATACTTTCATATTTAGTATTTTTTAGAAAAATAATATAAATAAACAGTTTACAAAATCAATTTATCATTATTATCGTTGGCTCACATTTTTTTTAAATTATCATCAAAAGTTAATATTTAAAAAAAATTCAAGAATTAAAAAATAGGAGATTTTAAATAAATATGCGTTAAAATAAAGTTTACTGATATTTAATTAGTATTTTTTTTTAATTTGATATTTATAAATAATTTTTTTATTTTAATTTATAAATTTTAATACTTAGTTTTTAATAAAATTAAGAAACTTGCAAATATTTATTTTTAAAAGTGTATTATATTTTAAACTTTAATTTTTTAAATGACCAGATTTAAAAAAAAAAATATTTTTACAAGTTTCAGTTCTAATTTATTAGTTTTAATTTTTTCATATTTAATTTTAGAATTTTAAATTTAATTGTGTCGAAATATTAAAGTGTGAAATTTTTAAAATTTGGAGTTTTAAATTTTGGATTAAAAAGACGATATATTGTAGAAATTTAAATTTTATTTGTATATTTTTATTATTTTTTTTAATGAGATATTTAGTATTAAAAGTTTAGCAAGATTTTCCGCATACAAGTACAAATAGTATCCGTCAATCAGAGCATATTGATGATGATTTTGATGAAAGTTTATAATCTCCTGATTTTCTAAATGGACTTACATTATCAGGTTTGTCAGACCATAAATTAGTTTTAAGTGTCGATGTTCCAATCATGATCAAAAATATTGAAGAAAAAATGGTTTATGTTATGTAACAGTAATATTGTTAACATTTCATCCCATGTAACACACGAGGTTAAAGCTAGTTGAGGTTATATATAAATTATAAATCAAATAATCTCTTTTTAATTAGTTTAATGAATTGAAATTATAACCTACGTAATAAGTATTTTCAAATGAGTACTATTATTAAAGTCGGCATACTCTTTATGAAGTTTATTTATAACCACAACTTTTTGTAACAAAGAAAATGATATATATGGTTTGGTGCAAACAATAATCATTTATTATTTTTTTGCAAAATTCATTTCATCATCATATCTCGAAGCTTTTCAGATTTTGAATTTTTCCCCGTGAAAAAAAATATATTTTCCAATTGAAAGGGATATGACTTGACACTTAAAATACAAAGTACAATGGCACCCGTAGTCAATGTCACCAATCGAATTGGACTTAGACTGATGGTTGTGGGGCTTTATTGAGAGTGGATTCATCCTCTAATATCACGTCATGTGGCGCTGACTGGATGCTGACTAAGCAGTGGATAAAGCCCCTGCTGAAGCACTTGAGGGTGTTGTGGTGCAGGTGAGCGGGGGCTTTATCGAATTAATTTTTTGTTTAATTATTTATTCAATTCAAATTTAAAAACTAATATTACATTAATATAAATAGAAATATTTCATAATTCAAAAATCGAAAATAATAATAATAATTTTTCAATTACTAGTCTAATACAAGATCATCGGGTCGTCTAGCCCACAAATGCTCGACCAACTCATGACGAAGGTTTCCGTGTACCTCACGGTTCTTGATATCTCCTATGTTTTGAAGTCTTTGTTCATCGGTGATTGTCGATGGTTGTGGTGGAACATCACCTTGGTAGTTTTGACAAATAGCCTTACCCTCGTCTTCTAGAATCATGTTATGTAGAATTAGACAAGTGTAGACGGCGTCCATTATCTTCTCCCTTGTCCAAAACCGTATTGGGTTCGCCAACAAATGAAAGCGTTTCTTTAGAACTCCAAACGCTCTTTCAATATCATTTCTTGCCGATTCTTGCTTCTTCGTAAAGTACTTTCGTTTGTCTTCAAGTGGAGACGTAAATGCTTGAACTAGTGTCGCCCATTCGTTTTTTGTTTTCCCACTTCAATAATGAGATCGTCTTCTTCGGAAGAATCGGATGAAGAAGACGGATTCCACTCCATTTTTTGTTTATAAAATTGAGAGAAAATAGGAAGTTTATAAAGGTTTGAGAGATAAATGAGTGAAGAGGAGTTAATTTATATAAATAGAAATTTATTTTTTTTCTTTAAACCCAACGGCTCTCGCTAGCCGCCCCACGCCCACCGATCGCGCCCCCCCATTAGAGGTGCACAAATCGGTTTTTTTTTTTAACCGGATCCGGTTCGGATCCGGACCGGTTCCGTCAAAGTTGGTCAATAACCGGATCCATTAGAACCGGTTCCGGGTGTGGAGACTTGGAACCTATTGGGACCGGTTCGGATATTTAGAACCGGACCGGTTAAAAAAAACCGGTTCCACCGGTTCCGAAAAAAAAAATTAAAAATTAACAAAGATACACTATAAAATACATGTTTTATTTATTTTGTAGATTTTTTTAAGTTATTTAACAATAGTTCGTACAAAAAAAATACAAAAAACATAATTGAATCACAAAGCATTAATTATTTATTATGTTTTCAATATTCTTCGTCGTAGTCTTTGTAACATCGGTTTTCATTCTTCTTCGCTTGAGATACGTTGGGCTTCATCGTAAGCTTGATCTTCGTCCGAAAGTGGAGTCGCCGCCCCATGTTATAATTCGAATTCATGTATTTCTTGTTCAACGTCAAGCTCGCCTTCTAGTTTTGCAACATGTTGTACACGTTCGGCGGCATCCAAATGGTCCTTCAAGCAAATACACATCTCCATAGATTCCGGTGTAAGCCTCGTTCTTCGAATAGATAAAACCATGCCACTAAGAGAAAAAGCGGATTCCGAAGCTACCGTGGAAGCTTGGACGGTTAGTAGGTCACGGGCCATTGCGGCTAGAACGGGATATTGGGATTCCCTTCCTTGCCACCAAATCAAGATATCAAAGTTTTCAAACTCTTCGGATCTTAGAGTAGAAATAAAGTCGGTTGCTTGATATCTCCCAAGCTCGCTACTTGGTGTGGTTCCACGAGCTCGTTTAGTATTTTCGTTTCTTAAAGTGTTAAATAAATTTAGCATCGGGTTCCTTGAACTACTAGAAGTTGAACCCGAACCCATTGATTCACGTATGTTTGATGGATCACCACTTCCACCATATTTGCGTAAATAATAATCAAACATATTATTAAAAGCCGAATTGAAATCCCTTATTGCATTTGATTCAAAATTTGGGTCTTCCTCGAACATATTTAAATCATCCGATATTGATCCAATTAATGTTTCAACACCGGTTACATTAATCGTTGGGTTTAAGGCGGCCGAACATGTAACAACGGCTGGCATTTCTGAAAAATATTTTTTAAATTTAGCTTTCATAGGTTTTACCATTTTTTCAAAAATAGTGCCGTGATATTCAAACTCTTTTAATTTATTACATATTAAGTATAATTGTTGAAGTATTAGCGAAGACGTGGGATAATAAACTCCCGATAAACATGTAGTTGCATTTTTAAAAACCTCAAGCAAATTAGTTAGTTTCTCGATCATATCCCAACTTATATTATCAAATTTTTGTAAACAACGTTTCTTTTGCACAAGTTCATCATGGAAATGTTTTAAAGTAATTCTTTGCATTAAGGCCGATTCAAACATTTTCCAAGTCGAGTTCCATCTAGTGGGTACGTCCCAATTCGGACCTAAAAAGATGGAATCCGTTTGTTGGCACAAGTTTCTATAGTTTATATATCTTTTTTTGCTTGTACTAAAAACTTCACGTAACATCACTTTAAAATTTTCTTTTACGTCTCTTATTTCTTGGACGTTTAGACCGTCTTGCACAACCAAGTTAATGATGTGTGCAACACATCGACTATGAAAAAAAACACCGTTACAAGGCGGTTCATATTTTATTTTTAATTTTTCGACCGCGTTTGTGTTATTTGAAGCTTTATCAAAAGATATTGAAAATATTTTCGGTTGAATTTTATAAGTTTGAATTACCGAGTCTAAAATATAAAATAAGTTTTCACCGGTATGTGGATATCCAAAATAATCAAACGCAATCGTACGCTTCATCATTTGCCACGACTCCGGTTGAACCCAATGTGCGGTAACGCAAAGGTACGATTCGGGTAAACCATGTGGAGCGGACCAAACGTCCGTTGTTAAGTTAATGCCGGTATTTAATTTTTCAAAACCTAAAATTAATTCTTTTTTGGCTCTTTTCCACATTTTTAAACAATCTCTTCTCAAAGTAGAACGACTTACATTTGTGTAATTCGGTTGAAGCGTCTCTTGTATCATCCTCGTCAAGCGCGGATTATCAAAATGATCAAAAGGCAAGCCTTCTTGAATGACGAAATGTGCCATTCTCTCACGAACACTTTCGACATTGTATTGCCAAACTCCTCCATCCCTACCAATTTGAGTTTGATTTTCACCTTCTTGAGTGTGTCTTGCGTGACTAGCAATATGTTTCCTTAAACTGCTATTTCCCGCCGCAGCCAAAAGTTTACCACAACGTTTGCAACGAGCCTTTTGCGAGCCGTTCGACATTTCGCATAAATCGAAATAAGCCCATATTTCTTGGTTTCGGGAGCAAGGAAGTATTGACACAACCGTAACATCGCTAGTAGAACCACCAACCGAATTTTGAGTGCTTGCGGAAGCGGAAGCCATGAGAGCGTTTTTTTTTTTTGCTTAACGTGAGCGTTTTTTTGCGTTTTGAGAGCGTTTTTGAGTTTTGAGAGCTAGAATGTTGTGGTGAACTAACACAAACACCCAATACCTATTTATACTAAATTTCAATCCTTAAAAACAAAAAAAAAACAAAAAAACGGCCATAAAACGGCTATATAGCCGTTTTTTTTTTAACCCCAACGGCTAGAACCGGTTCCGAACCGGTTCCAAAATGTCCGAAAAAAACCGGTTCCAAAAAATCCGATTTTTATCCGATTTTTAACCGGTCCGTCAAAAAACCCAGAACCGGTCCCGGAACCGGCGGTTCTCATAATATCCGGACCGGTTCTAAAAAAACCGGTTCTCACCGGATCCGGTTTCGGATAATCCATCGGATCGGTTCCGGTTCCGGTTCTTTTGTGCACCTCTACCCCCCATCGCCTGACCATCTTGTGGTGTGCGCGGCCAAGGTGGCTCGCGCCCACCCCCTTGCGCCCCCAACAACCTGCCACAACCATTAGCCTTATATCAACTTGAAATCCAAATTATACTTCATGTTCTATCAACTTCCAATCAATTACACATGATGTTCGTCTCACAAAAAAATAGATGAACGAATAACTTATTTTCACCAACCAAATGTTACTTTTTTATGGGATTATTATGTATATATATTATAGGAACTAGGTTAGAATCCCGTGTATTATACGAGATTGTATATTAAAAAAAGATAAAACTTATAAATTTATAAATATGTCCTAACTTGTCAGAATATTATGATAGTCTCGAGATATATTAAGTGGAAATGTGTGTGTATATAACAAATTAGTATTTTTCTTTAATTAGTTATATTTTGAATTCTTATTATATATTCTTATTTAATATAATTATTATTATTCTCTAATAATATATTTATAATATCATTATTATTTAATAAGATAGTGGTGCATTTATTAGGAGAGAGAGACGGGAAAACCAATATGAGAAGGCATGAGGGAGTGACATGTGTAAGGTAATTTGAAAACTCTTAAATATTTTGAGAAAACTCGTCAAAAAACCAATGAAACCCATTTTTTTACTAATAGAATATAACATAAAAAATGAATTTATATGTGTAAATTTACATTTATTCGTATATTAACAAAAATCTACACATGTGTAAGGTTACCACTTACACCTGTATAACTGTTTACCATTTACACATGTGTATACATTTTTTTAAGAATAATTTAGAGAAAAGAGATAGGTTAATTTGAGAGATAAATCATTTTTTATGTTGTATTTTAATAATAAAGGTATTAAAAACAAAAAAAAAATGATTTTCATTGATTTTTTGACGAGTTCTCGCAAGTTCTCAAGTATTTATAAGTTCTCAAAATATCCTAACCATATTAATATTATATTTAACAATTATGTAGTATAAAATAATTATAACTTAAATAAATGTTTTCATTAATAACTAATTAAAAGCATTACATAATAATAATTAAAAAAAATCATAACAACTACTAAAAATAAGGAAAAAAACATCATTCTTCACTCTTACCAAGCCGTTTAAGAATCTTTGCCTTCAACTTTTCGACCCCAACATGTTCACCGACAAGATTTTTAAATCTTTCCACTTTTGAGATGTAAAACATCATTATTCACTCCCAAGCCATGTGTTTTTCCAAACAGTATTTTCTCACACGAGAGATTCAAAATATCAGTATTGCTCATACCACTTTTGCGATGATTGTATTGGATGTTATAAATAACACAAAACTTTGAGACCTTTTTCAGGTCACAAAACTTTGATGTAATTTGGTCGATGGAGCGAAACGGTTCAAGAGCCATAATATTGTGAAACTTTTCTGCAACCCACTTCAACAAATTTGTCTAGGTTTTGGCATTACCAACTATTATTTTAGGGTTTTTTCTATTCATGTTGTTAAAAGTTACAAATCTTAGTGGATTTAATTTCGTTTTTCTTTTCTGAGGTTTACCATCCTTAACCATCTGAGTATATTTTACAATTCATGGCCTAAGGTTTTATTTTTTTTAAACCGTTTGAGTCCTTTTCTTTGAATCGATCGATCAATTTAGGAGAATCGTTCGGGTGAGATGAAAGAGTAATCAACTAGTTTTTTTTTTAAATTAGTATTTTGAGAGATTTGCAACTTGCCTAAATTGTCTTATCCTATGCGATTCCTATTAGTCAAAATTTTATTAAACACATATATACTTGCTAGACCAATAAAAGTAAAAATGAAATCTAATTAAAAAAAGGTTAATTTATGAGATATTATGAAGTAAAATAAGTTCTAGAACAATCGAATTACATTAAATTTAACAATGATTATATATCCAATCACACCAAAACCACTTGTTACCCCACCTTTGATAGGAGATGTAATAATTGATGCATATATTATCTCTTGACTTGGTTGATACTATTAAAATCTAAAGATATTTTAGCCATTTACATCAAGCATATTTTTCTATGTATGTCTTTTAAAATTATATAAATTTCTTCATTTTCCCTGATTGTAATGATGTTTTTGTTTGCTAGCCATATACATAATTAAACAACCTCATTTAACCTTGTCTTTCTTTGATACAATTCAATTTGAATTTTATTATGTTTCTCCTTCAAACGAAAATTGACGAGATGAAGATAGAAACCATGTCTTCATCCATAGGGCCATACATGGGTTGATTGACAAGTTAGTTTTATATAAACTACTCATTTTCAAACGGGATCAAATATTATTAATTAATATTCATTTCTTGATCCGATCGAACAATAAAAGTCTATACTCTATAATAAACTAGTTTAGATCCCGTGTCTACACACGGGGTGAAATATATCAATACATATAAATTTTAAATCTTTATGTATATATATTTTACATGTGTAAAAAATTATTATATATAGTAAGAATATAAAACAAATCCAAAATATGTAAAAATTAATATATAATATACGTTAATTACTATTTTTTAATATAATTTGACTTTTATTTACTATCTGATTAAAAATAAAAGTTATATAATTAAATTTTAAAGTTTTTTATGATAAGAGATAATTTATAATAAATGTGTTTTATTTATATAATTAGTATTTTTTTTCTTTAAATATATATTATTATTAAAATATAGAAGTGCATTAAATATGAGAGAGAGGCGGGGAAAAAATGGTGAGAATGAATATGGAGGCGACACGTGGCATGCAAAAACATTTATTTATTATATAGTATAGATAAAGGTTTTGGTTAGACAAATTTCTCATCTCTCTCATATTAACTACACAAATTTTTCTTATTTGTTTTTTGATAATTTTTTGTTTTTTGTCTCTTTCCTATTAAAAAATAATGATTTCTGAAATTCTTTTTATAAAATATTTTTTATCTAAAAAAACATAGGTTTGTTCATAAAACATTTTTAGAAATTAAACATTTATACATTTTTTTTATAAAACATTTTAAAAAAGTAACTATAAAATTTTGACTTGTACATTATCACTAAAACTCGGTTTTGAATGAAAATTATATCGATACGTAGATAAAAATAAGCACGCCGCAATGTTACACTCGGAATTTGGTAAAACGTGATATTTTTAAAGTTATAATGTGTTGTGAAACTAAAAAGGAATAGTGATTAGGGTTGATGGTTGACAGAATTATGCTGATAATGTTATGTGAAACTAGTCTTATAGCAAAACAATATAAAAAGTTATCGGAAGAAAGGGATATGATCATATTTTATTGATCAATTATATAATACAAGGGATGAAAACTTAAAAAATAAGCTAATCTATATTAGTAATTGGTAACGGTAATAATATATTATTGTAACATAATCATATCTATATTTATAACATATGGTTACATTTATCATTTTCATTTTATTACTCTTTATGTAAATTATATTTACATATATAAATCTAGAATAGTGTATGAATCCAAGTTTATATACAAGAATGAAATACATATCTATATTTAACTGATATTTTTGTTTTTTACTATGTAATTATCATCATAAATTGTTATTTCATTCATAAAGTTAACTTTTATACTTGGTCAATCCATTTAAAATGAGTAAATAAAAGAATAAATTGCTGGTATAGGGTACATTTTTCTGGACTTTAGTCAAAGTCACCGGTGATAAGATTGCCTAGAAATTGTCCACGGTGGGGTTTGAGTTCATAAATATTTTTTCAATAATAATAATAGTTTATTTGAAACGCGACTTTTATAAAGCACAGCACACCCAAAAACAGGGCCGAAACAAACAACAAGAAAGACAAAATGTGTAAATGCCGTATTCCATCCTTGCAAACATCTAATTCGTCAATGAATAATATGTTTATATTTTTTTAACAACCTTCTAATTTTTTTTAGAACGGCTGTCAGTTATGATGTTGCTAACTCCATCTAACTCAGAGTTTAAGTTTATACCATTTTTTTACTGGACTATAACTCACAATCTTTTGAAAAGTGAACTTCATGCAACACTTATAGATATTATTAGGTCAAAATGCCCTTTGGTTGATACGTTTACATGTTAAATCGATTTCTAGTTTACTAAATTATCAAAATTAAACATAAATGTACGTTTGATGGCTACACAGGAGCAAAACCCGTAAAACAGTATACAATGATTAAAAAGGAGCCAATAAGAAAGTAATTTATTATTTTATAACACAAACCAAAACCTACTAACTTTTTAAGAATAATTAAAACTAATAACTTTCCACTTTGAATAACGTTGACTATATGTACCCTAATTTCATTTCAAGCGACCCTACTTGCATTTTGACTCCTAAAATATTCTACAAAAACTAATTATATGCATATGGAATGACTTGAAGGCTTGCAAGTTGAATTCTGAAATTAGGGTCCAATTGCAGTGCCGGATTGAAGACAAGCTCAGTGGGTGGCGAAGCACCCGCTGAGATTCATCGTAGTAGTAGAAAACATTAAGGTTTTTTAAGCAGCCACCTTCGAAAATACTTGTGAGGCACCTATCACTACTACACAAATGGGCAAAAGCGACCATCAAAGTGGTCGGAAAACGGTCGCGAATGCCTTTTTGCGACCGTTTTGCGACCAATTTCGGTGGTCGGTTATACCTTGGTCGGTAATCACATTTGCGACCATTTTTTGCGACCAAAATTTCCTTGCGACCGATCGTGCGACGGGAATTTCCGATGCAAATGTAGCCACCGATTTTGCGACCAAACTCTTTTTGCGACCAATTTTGTGACCGAACTTTTTGTGACCGAATTTTTTGCGACCGATTTTGTGACCGAACATTTTGCGACCAATTTTGTGACCGAACCTTTAGCGACGAAAATTGCGACCAAAACTTTTTGCGACAGAGTTCCGACCAAAATGTTAGCGACTACAACAGCGACTGAAGCTGTTTTCGACCAAACCGTTTTGCGACCACTGTCGTGACTGAAGTGTTAGTGACCGAATATGCGACCAAGTTGTGACCAAAATCATTAACGACCAATTTTGGCAACTATGTTTTTTGCGACAGATTTAGCAACTGAGTTTCGTCTCAAACTTGCAACCAACTTTGCAACCATTATTTCGCTCACAAAAAAATATGAAAAAAAATATGTTTTTTTCCTTAATTTACACTATTTATAAAATAAAAATAACCAAAATTAAAGAATTTCTCAAAATTGTACCAAATGATAAAAATTTAAAACTAATTTAAACCAAGTATCCAATGACAGGTACAAAAACATTCAATCATAAGTACGAAAAAAGTATCTGAATTGACAATGTTCATCAAAAAACTCACATGCCTAACTAGTTGAGAAATTTTTTGGTATGTTCTTCAAAAGGAATTCAATTTGCTGTTTCATTTCAGCATTTGTAATTCTATTTTCCTCGATTTGCTCAAGCATTGTAAGTTTCTCTGCTCTTTCTTTTTCTTTCTCTAGTATTTCTGTTTCTTTCTCTTGTTGCAATTGCACTATTTTCTCATTCAACCGTTGAACCTATAATTAATATAACACATTAAAACCAAACAACTCACTATAACCCATTAGAATCAATATAAGTCACTCGTACCTATTATGACCCATTACAATAAAAAAATAGGACTATCAAATATGGTGAATTAATACTTATTATGGTCGGTTACAATCAAATGACTCAGTCGTTTTGACCAGCTATATCACTTGAATATAAATGGAAGTTTTTGACTAAAATTACAAAAAAACAACATACCTCTTCATTTCTTACATGTAAAGACGAACTACTAGTACTCGGCATTGACGGTCTACCCGTCATCAAGAAATGTGGATCACTGATATCATTAAACCCATATAATCTACCCTTTTTCTTGCCCCCAAAAGCTTCTATCCATGAGTCCTGGTCAAATAGTGGGTGTTTGGTATTGTCATCTCCATACTTCTCCTTGATAAATTCTTGATAAGATTTCTATGATATAAGATCAAAATAAATTTTCATACTTATAACATTTAATAACTAATTAGTAATAATATACATTTTAAAAGTAAAGAAACTTACAAGAGATTCCTCTGCCCTAGAGTCAACCCATTCAACATTGTTTTGTAGATCAATCTCTTCCAAACCGTCAGCCATTGAACCCTCGCCTCCTCTACAACTTAGCAATATATCTAAAGGTCTTGTCCCTTTCTTCCTATGTGACTGCCTCCAAATTTCATCTATTGTAGCAGGGCGTCCGAGTTCTTTGTCCTACAAAAGTTGTATTTGAGAGTAATATTAACACGCTATGCTTAATATAAAAAGACAAATTAACATCTCTTACCATTTTTAGTTTAAGTGTGGCATAGGTTTGTGAACCGAGAGTATGTTTGCCTCCGGTTGATTTTCCTCTATTACTGATGTTTCTTACAGACTTTGCTTTCCACTCGGGTGTATTCTAGATTTGAACTAGTGGTTCCCAAATCTCACTCCTCATCCACTTTGGCTTATATGGAATAATCACAGATAAATCGTCTCCAACTTCTTCCCCTGCCTTACTCGCAACGATCATAGCATTATCACGAATCCTTTTCAATAAATCCTTAAATTTCCTCTTTATAAATTTCTCCCAGCAAGATCGAACTTGGACATTCCACTCACTTTCCCATTGATAGTATCCCTACAAAAATATATTCTTAGTAATGCTTATATAGTTTATTAAGTTATAGACAATGTTATATACAAATTATTGCAAGTACAAACATTAAAACGCTCAAACATCCTATCGCCATCCTCTTTAGAAACATCTTTCCAGCTTTGCCAAGGATGGGACCACATAGCTTGCAAAATTTCTCCAATAGTCCGAGTAGCATTTTTCTGATCACTAAATCTACAAAATGGAAAAAAAATGCTAGGAAATCAACATTACTTGTATCTACATAAATAAACCATAATATATATATATATATATATATATATATATTTATATATGTACTTACTGATTATGGGTAATCCAAATCCACTTGCGATTTCTTGGTTCAGGTAGCGTTGTAGGGGCAACCGGTCCTCGTCGGCCAACAGTTGACTCGTCATCATCACTACTCTCATGTTGAGACGGTGTCTCATATGTATCTGAATGTAATCGTCCACCAGTGTTGCAATTACCGCGACCACCACCTTGAAACCCACCCCTGCTACCACTTGCAGAACTACGTGCCATAATACCTACGATAAAAAAATCATTATTTTGTAGAAGAATTGTTTTAAATAAAAATCAGTAACAAAAAAAGAGTCATGCAAAAACAAAATTCGAAAAATTGACCAAACTTATTTAAGTCAAAAACCGTCTAAACCCGAACTGAATTGGTACTTTTTTTTAACAAACCGTTTTGGCCCAGACCCATCTTGATCTGCTATATTCTCGGTAGGAATGTTAAGTGTTGCAGTTACTATTTTTGATATATTGCTTACTTGCAGCAACAATACAGATGTAAATCCTTCATTAAATACGCTTGATCTGCTATAATATGCAGTAAATTCGATTAAGAACATAAGCATATAAGTTGACAATAAAAACCATTTTGTAGAGAAATAACAGATTTTGTAGAGAAACAACAGATTGTGTAGAAACAACATATTCCAACTTGACTTCAAGGTTTATTAAGCATGTTCATAGCATCAACAGAGGCTCACTTTTCATCATGCTACATGATCCAGTTTAACAAACATATGGCTTTTTTAAGGAAACATAACAAGTGAAAAAAGTTTAAAAAAAACACAAATCACCTCGAAGCATAATCAAGTGCTAATTGTACATGAGTAACGGATGAAAATATCCCACATTCACATTACCTCACTGGTGCACAATCAAGTGCTAATTGTGCTTAAGTTCACTGATTAAAATCTCACCTCCCGGCTTAGCAATGAAAACAACACAGAAACTGTACATGGATATGTTTGGGTACAATAAAGATTCAAGATAATAAACATTAATTTATACCAAGTTGTTTGAGAAAGTCATTCACCTAAAAAGAAATAAATAAAGAATTTGCAAAACATTTAGCTAACTAATATACAGCACAAAAAAGAATTAAAAAAATAATCTGCAAGATATTTAGCTCAATCCCCGCATATTTAACACCAAGAAATATGATTCATAGCTATTAACACACATACACAAAAAAATGATTCTTAAAATTGTTTCCTAAATCATCAATTACTTATTTTCCTATTTTCAGCCTACAAACCACAGAAATCGTTTTCTAAACCATCAATGGAAGTTTTGCCTTATACAGAATTTGACATTTGAAAGGTAGAAGATGAAAAAGAACAACACAAGAATAAAAATATACCTAAATCAGGGACGAATCGCCGATTTCGCAAGGAGGAAATAAACGAACCAGAAATTGCAGAGCAGCCTTTGTTAATGGAGAAGAGAACGAGAGCAGACGATTAATCAGGGACGAACCATCGATTTCGCAAGGTGGGTTGAAGCCAAGGAGATCGGGGTAGGATTGTTGAACCACCAAAATCCCTATGTGATCGATTTGATTAGACATCGTTTTGAGTTTTAGGGTTCTTTGCGAGGGAAGCATGGAAAAAAGAAGCGGGAGATAGTTGGGGTAGATAAGGATGATATATTTAATTAAATATCAGTTTTTTTACTTATCAGATAACATCTATTTTCTCACTCTCTCTTCTAATAAAAAAAACTAAATGGTTTTGTCACTTGACATCACTATATTCCATCTCACAACTTTTTTCCTCCAAAACCACGTTTATATAATCCATTTAGTACTTTCATATTTAGCCTTTTTTTTAAATTACATAAATAAACATTTTCATTATTATTACCACTAGCTCACATTTTTTTAAAAATTATCATCAAAAATTAATATTTTAAAAAAATCAAGAATTAAAAAACAAGAGATTTTAAAAAACGAGTTTTTAAAATTTTATTATTAAAAAACGATTTTACCTTAGTTGATCATAATAAAATCACATTGGTCTCAATTAACCATTGTTGACCCTTATTGACCAATAATTACCCTCACTGTTCAATATTAACCCTCATTAGTCAAATTAATACTAATTTATCCTAATTATAACTAACTGATGATTATTAACCATTTTCAGTCAATATTCATCATCATTCACCAATATTGAGTGTCACTAACCATTATTGACCACAATTGACCATGACCAACTCTAACTAATCCTCATTGAATAATATTTACCTTAGTTGACCATTATAAAATCAAAGTCATCCCAATTAACCACTATAGACCCTTATTGACCAATACTTACTCTCACTGATCAGTATTAACCCTCATTAGCCTAATTGATACTAATTTACCCTAATTATCAATAACTGATGATTATTAACCATTTCTAGCCAATATTCATCATCATTCACCAATATTGAGCGTCACTAACCATTATTGACCACAATTGACCATGACTGAATCTAACTAATCCTCATTGTATAATATTTACCTTAGTTGACCATTATAAAATCACATTGATCCCAATTAACCATTATAGACCCTTATTGACCAATACTTACCCTCATTGATCAATATTAACTCTCATTAGCCTAATTGATACAAATTTATCCTAATTATCACTAACTGGTGATTATTAACCATTTCCAACCCTATTTACCCATATTTACCATAATTGACAATAAACGTCCCCAATTGACCATCAATGATCCTTATTGAATATCATTGACCCGTATTGATCGTAATGCAAGCTAATTACCCATTATTGCCTTTATAAATCCAACTTGACACTAATTGACACTAGTTGATCATAATTCACCAATATTGACACTAATTACCCATTGATTGACCATCATGACTATTATTGACCATCCCCGACCAATACGTCCTAATTAGCCGTAAATGCCCTTAGTTGACCAATATAGACCTTAATTGTGTATAATGGTCCCTAATTGAACCTAACCCACACTAATTTCCCTAATTTCTTATTTTACACCTAACTAATCACAACTAACCAATACTAATGCTAATTGACACTAATTGACCTTGAGTAACTACTCCTTGACACAATTGAACAATAAACACCTTATTTACGTCTAATTAATCAATTTTGACACCAATAAATCCTAGTTGATCACTTTTGCGAGCGTTTTTGTGATCGGATTCTATCTTTTATTTTTTATTAATATAAGCTGACCAAGCCATTTTTGTTGCTTGATTTGCGACGATTTATTTCGGTCACTATATTTGGAACATGTTTAATTTTTTATTTGTTATTTTTTAAAATAAAAATTTTATTTGCGATCGAAACAATTTCGGTAGCTATATTTGCGACCTTTTTTTGTACCCGATTTAATTTTTATTTTATTTATTTTTATTTTTATTTTTATAGATTGTTGACTTTTTTTGCGACTGAAACAAAACCAGTTGCGATAACTAAGACCGTTTTTACGACCAAATTAATTTATATTTTGATTTTAAAAACTAACGATTGTATTTGTGATCAAAACAATTTCGGTGGCTATATTTGCAACCCTTTTGCGACCAAATAAATTTGTATTATTTTTTATTTTTTTAATAAGAAAATTAGCGACAGAATTTGCGGCCGAAACAATTTCGGTCACTATATTTATGACCGTTTTGCGACCGAAATAATTTAGTCGCTAAATTTGCAACAATTTTTTATCGGTCACTAGTTTTGAGACCGGCATTGGTTCGGTCACTAATGTTGCAACCGAAACAATTTTGGTAGCTATAGTTGCGACCGCATTTGCGACCAAATTAATTTTAATCTACTTTGTTATTACTTTATAAATTTAGTGACTATATTTGCAACCGAAACATATTTGGTCGCTATATTTGCGATTGTTTTACGACCAAAACACTCTGGTCGCTAATTTTGCGATCGATTTTGTTTCGGTAGTTAACTTTGCAACCGATTTTGTTTCGGTAGCTAACTTTGCAACCGATTTTGGTTCGGTCGTTAATACGGTCGCTAGTTTTGCGACCGGTTTCGTTGGTCACAAATTCGGTCGCTTTTGCCCATTTGTGTAGTAGTGTATGGCATCCGATGATTGAGAGAGAAAGAAGGAAACCGAAGATGTTGGTGATTATTTGCTATGAAGAAATGTCTATGTGAAAACGTGAAAGCTTAATGGTTGACATTGTTTTGGTGGGGAAATTGAAGTTTAGAGAGATAAAAGTAGAGAGAAGATGATGTTGATTGAGAAGAATTTTATGAGAATAAAAAGAAATTTACTTTATTTCTTGAATGATTACAAAGGATACAGTGGTTACAATATATAATGGAAAGGAAAAGTTAAACTTAAGGAATTACAATAATTGAGATACTATTTACCAAACATAAAAATTAAAATTACAAAGAATGTTACGATTCAAAATAATTTGAATTATTCTTGTTCCTTGATAGAATTAAATGCAGAGATAGTTAACTTTGTCTAGGGAAATACATTATTTAATTTCAACATTTAAAGGTGAATTTTAACACCATTATTATATTATGTACTAGGTTAAATTTTCGTGTGTTACACGGGTTAAATAAATATAATTATAATATTATATATTAAGTAATAAAAAAATTATTTTTTAAAAACTTGTGTTTTTATACGGGTTGAATAACCCATGAAATACAATATAATCTGTTAACACATACACTCGTCAAAATATGTCGGGAGATTTATTAATACAAAGATTAGTATTTTCTTTAAAAAATATTATTAATAAAATATAGAGGTGTATTTAATAAAATAGGGGTGTATTTAATGAAAAAATATAGAGGTGTATTTAATATTATTAATAGAAAAAAAAGAGGCGGGGAAAAAATGATGATATTGAATATGAAGGTGACACGTGGCATTGAAAAACCTTTATTTATTATATAGTATAGATATAGATTTTTTGTCCGGTCACGCTTTTTTATTTTCATTAATCTAACTTTTTTTCATGATATTTTTAGTTATGTCACGTTTTATCTTTTTATTAAATCTAACTAGTTTAGATCCCGTGTCTATACACGGGGTGAACAATATCAATATTTAAAATTTTTAAATCTTTATGTATATATTTTACATGTGTAAAAATATATTACATATACTACGGATATAAACAAACTCAAAATATGTAAAAAATAATATATAATTGGGTTTCGAAAATACATTAATTACTATTTAATGTAATTTGACTTTCAATTACTATTTGATTGAAATAAAAGTTAAATAATTAAATTTTAAAGTTTCTTATAAGAAGTGATAATTTAAAATAAATATTTTTATTAGTGTAATTAATATTTTCTTTAAATATATATTATTATTTAAAAATAGAAATGCATTAAATAAGAGAGAGTCCGGAAAAAAATGATGAGAATGATTATATGGGGGTGACAAGTGGCACTAAAAACCTTTATTTATTATATAGTATAGATTAATCATAATTAGTTCAATTAAGTAGATGAGTAATGTGTGTTTTCTTTAACAACAATTTTTTTACTCTTAAAAATAGCACATAAACCTACACTTGTGAAATTTGAGCTCACACCACTTTTGTAGGGTATTTATTTTTTTGTTTTGTATATAGGTTTGAGTTTCATCGGAAGATGTTAAACTTATTATATCATTAAGTAAGTAGGTATGTGTAGTTACAATATCATTAAGTAAATAAGCGTTAAATGTTTTTTATTCCACCCAATTTAACCCGGCTTGTTTTCTTATAGTCGACCCGTTTTTTACACGACTTTTTTAGCCGACTCATTTTTTACCCTACTTATTGAGTCGACCTTTTTTGTTCACCCGCTCAAGAAAAACTCTGGATCCGCCACTGTCCAATTGTACGATCTTAATTCATTAACATACTAAAGAATATGCACCAACTTGCGGACAAACTCCACTAGGAAGAAGTTCTATGAATCTTTCCATAGTTATGATGGTTATAAACATATTATAGTTGATGGCTGCTGTAAATGATGATTTTTATATTTGATCTAGATCGTAAAACAATATATTCAGTTGAAACTTTTGATCAACTCTATACCCGCTAGCTAGTGCCATGATTGATTTAGGTGCCAACTTTTTCTTGGTGTCATCTACTTCTTGGAAACACTTTTGGTTACAAGTGTCTATAAATTGTTGAAACAGACGGAAACGTTTAAACCAGAGAAATTCGGTTGGTTTGAATTTTGTACGGTTAGGTTTTAACGATTTTAGAATCTGTCATGTAATTTACAGAATTGATAATTTAACAGTTAATATTTATCATATTTTTTTATTTTTCTAATATGTCGTTATGTATGGGTATTATACTCGATCACTAACCATCTTTATCATTTTAAAAGTTTTAATACAAATTAGAGATTTTGAAAAGGACATTTAGGGGCTGTTTGGTAGCATCTTATGGTCATTAAGAGGCTACCTCTTAATGGTTCAAAGCCTCTTAATGATTAAGAGGTAAGAGGCCATATAACTTGTGAGGACTTACCATTAAGATGTTACATCTGAACCATTCAGACTTAAGGTTACCTCTTAACCATTAAGAGGCTTTGAACCATTAAGAGGTAGCCTCTTAATGACATTAAGAGGCTACCAAACAGGGCCTTAGTTAAAACTGTCAAAATAGAAGTGGTGGTAGCATCAGCAGCAATTGTCGTCATAGTCGTCGTAGTGATGGTAGTGGTGGTGACAACAGCAGGAGTAGTTGTCGTAGTAGTGATGGTAGGGGTGGTGGTAGCAACAACAATAGTAGTAGTCGTTGTAGTCGTGGCGACGACAACAATGATAGTAGCAGTCGTGTGGTGGTGGTAGCAGTAATAGTACAATAATTCATAACTTCCTACAACTGTCAACAAAAACCAACCATTAATTTGTAAACTATTTTATAAATAGCCAAGATGGTAAGCAAAGAATCTCTCAAGTATGGCAGATTGTTTGTTAGCGGATTTGTCGAAATTGGTGGTATCAGAATTTACATACTATGTCATGTGTGCGTATTCTGTCGGTGGCACATCATATTGAAATTGGTACTTGGTCACGGAATCTAAATCTTGATCTCTGGTTAACATTGGTGGTCTTGCGTTTGTTGGAATTGGTAAATGGTCTCGAAATCTAAAATTTTATTTGTAATATTTGAAAATGATATCATATCATCAATGCTAAATTGTAAACCAACAAAAACCATTTGTGTACTTCACGTGACGCTGTCAAAATCTTATATGGTTTTAGGAAATCAATACTACAGTCTATTGTCTATTGATAAATTTTAAATTTTTCAGTTTGGTTTAGGTCGGATCGGGTCACATAGTACACACATAATAACTAATTATAATTAGCAAATATCACATATGATGAGCATAACATTATAACAAAATAATATGTTAAACAAAATTTACAAAAAAAAAATAAGTTATCTGAAATCATGAGGAGGTAGGGGAAAAGCCAGTGAACCGACCAGCAGAACGAGAATTGTGAATTCGTGATTAGCAAAGAGCTTGAAATCGTGAGGAAGCAAGGCAAGAATCGTGAATTCGTGATTAGCAAATAGCTTGAAATCGTGAGAAGGCAATGCAAGAATCATGATTAATCGTTCTTCTGATGGTGTTAACTTCGATTAGGAGGCATAGTAAGAATCATGATTAGCGAATTGTCGTGCTTCAGATTGCGTAAAACGTGAATATGAAGCGTCGAGACGGTGATGAATCACAAACAAGCTGATTGCCGCTACTTGGATCTTTTTTTATGTTAAATTATTTAAAATTTTAAATGGATAATGGCTAACTAAATGTGGGGTTTATATTGTCTAAATGAGTAATGTGTTAATTAAATGTGAGTTTAATTTGTTTAAATAGCTAAGTTTTTAGTCAAGTTTAGACCAAATGTCCAATGAGTTCTGATTATAATTGGGATCGATCAAAATTATATGAGGGTCATTGTCCAAATTTCTTGAGGGTCAGTCGAGATTATACCGCGTATATAGCAAATAATTTTTTTCCTATGAGAGTTGGCCAACCCGCAAACCAATAGGTACGTGAGACTGATAGATCGCGTTTCCCAGATTGATTTCATACCGATGGCAGCCACAGAGGATTCTTATATCTTATGCTCTAAGGTTATCCGGTATACTAGCAAAAATAACGTCGTGATCCTATGTGTCAACCCAATCACGCGATCGAGATGTAACACCGCCCCCTCTACAAAAAATCACGCCGTGATGTAGGGGCGTGATTTTTTTCACACTAGAAACGAATTCGATTTTTTTCTTTTGTACCGTTGAACGGTAAAAAATTTGACCGTTGGATATTAATAGGTTTAAATTAATAATATATATTTTTACTCACTATAAATACCCAATTTTTACTCTATAATTTTCATACTTCTATACACCAATCTTCTAAATTTCTACTCATCTATTCACTACTTTTCTACCAAAAAAATGAGTAACGATCCGAACCCAAACTTTTGGGCTCAATACGCGGCTCGTGATAACACGTTTATGGCTAACCCAAACTTTCAACAAAACCCGAACTTTCAACCCAACCCGACCTTCCAACCAAACCCGAACTTTCAAATGTTTAACTACCAATCCCCAATGTCCCAACCGGGCACACCACTTGACTTTGTACCCGAAACTCAAGAAATGTCACAAGAAACCGTGGACGAGAATCAAAATTTGTCACAAAAAAGGAAAGAAGGTTTCGCAAGAGAGATGATGGATTGGAAACGAACAAAACAAGATATCGAAATTATTGGCATGGATCTTGATTCACTCTCAACCGCGCAACGTTTTTTGATTGAAAAAAAAACAAAAGGAGATCAAAGAAAGTCATGGTATCCCGTAATTTTTTGTTATCTATTTTTTTTAATTAATGTTTTTTTAGTTATTTTAATTAATGTAATTTTTTTTATTATTAATGAATATTATTTATTATGTTTTATTTTATTTAAATAAAAATAAAAAAAATAAACATTAAATTATCACACCACCACAATCACATGGGTATACCCCTTGTCTAGTGATGGGTGATGTGATTTTCCAGAATCTGACGTGGCGCCACGTGGCGTGCACATTATTATCACATCACACCATAATCACATGGGTATACTCCATGCTCTAAAGTATATATAGTTTCCATATATTGTAACATCCCAAATAATGACAAGACAAATAGAAAAGGGAAATAAAGTGGGCTTGGCCAAAATTTCGGCCCATGGGCCGAAAAGAAAAGGGGGAAAACCCCATTACAAAACAGCAGCTTCAACCCAAACCCCTCTCATTTCATCTTCCTGCGCAAGAATACTAGAGAGAGAGAGAGAGAGAGCGATCGGCTTGTGAAGAAAACCGCAAGGAGAAGACTCAAGGGCTCGGGAATCATCCGACTCCACCATTTCAACGCATAGCAACAGAAATCGGGCCTGTTGAGGTAAGCATCGCCTCTGATTATGAGTCTTTGCATGTCTCGGGTTTAAATCAAATAAAGATACGATTTTTGCATACGAAACTTGAAACAAATCACGTATTTGAACTCAAGAACGATAAAGGAAGGTGTTTAACGTAAAATGCTCAAGGTTTAATCGATTGGAAATAAGTTGGCTGGAGCAAGGTTCTGGTCAGGGAAGATGCAGACCCATGACTCGAAACTATAGTTTCGATACATACAGACCCGTCGAAACTACTCTAGTTTCGATAGTCATGTTTGACTCGAAACTATCTAGTTTCGATAGCAGCCAATGACTCGAAACTACCATAGTTTCGATAGGAACTCAGGACTCGAAACTACCTAGTTTCGAGTGTCACCTTGAACCTAAACTAAGATTTTTCATAAGTTAATGACTCGAAACTACCATAGTTTCGATAGGATCTCATGACTCGAAACTACCTAGTTTCGATAGAAGGATTATGACTCGAAACTACCTAGTTTCGAGTGTAAGACCATAGCTCGAAACTACCATAGTTTTGATGCGACCCACCTCCCGAAACTACTGAGTTCAAGCATAGTAAGGTCTAGTGTCATCTAGGAGCACCATCTTATGTGTATGACTTTATTATACAGATCGTGAGTGACATTAGTGAAGCCCAGTAGCCAGCTTAGTGTATTACAGAAACTACTCATCAGGTGAGTTCTATGTGCCCCTTCTATGTTATGTGCAAATGTTTTCAAATGTTTTGGGGCTGAAATGTATACACTAAGTGAATAAAGGTTATGAATGTTAATGTGATCATATGTGTTATACAAGTATATATATATACCTATACACGAAAGAGAAATTATGAATAAAGAATGAAAAGCATGATTATAAAGAATGAACGAAAGTATAACACCATATGAAAGAATGAAATCCTGCTTTATATCCATGTATATATTGCTTGCAAAGAATGAAATGAATGAATGTCATAACATATAAGAATGAAATCTTGCTTTATATCCATGTATATATTGCTTGCCAAGTACAGAAAATGTTATGGACGCTTCGATGATAACGGCTACTTCGGTAGACGGACGACCATGTGACTATTTTATAACCGGGACAAGTGCGCTCCTTCATCGGCTAGGACGTACGAATGCCATTAATGGACGGTCGAAGCAATTGGCATATTATAGTAGAACGGTTGTATAAATAATAGTCGCATGGGAAACGGATACCTTCGGGTAGACGGGCGAATATGACGGACTACGACGGTAGTACGGTTAAGACGGACGGCCGAAGGTTTGCCGGACGGTATAGCATAACAGATGGCCGAAGGTTTGCCGGATGTTGTGGAGGACGGACTACGACGGTAGGACGGGCGTATGTCTTCGTGACTTACGCATAAATGAATGTTGGCTGATCACTTTTATGAGTATGACCAATAAATGTTAATGAAAGTAAAGGTGAATGCATATTTATGTGCTCACATACGAATGATAAAAGAAAGCAAAGGATATGTAAATGTGTATTTATATTTATATATTTATACGTAAGTATTTATAAATGAATAATGTTCATACCTAAATGTTTTTAACTAGAACTCACCAGCGTTAGCTGACTTTTAGTATACATTTCAGGTAAAGGAAGAAAAGGTCGTGCGATGGCGTGAAGGTTACCCGGCACAAGACTGACATCCCACTTTTGTTTGTTAAGACAATGTTGTGTTTTTAATTGTTAAGACTTCCGCTGTTATGTAATGTAATTGAATGATGAATGTTTTAAATTTAAGTTCAGTATTTATGGCTATGTTTATGAGTAAATCCAACAAGTGAGGTCACCCGGGAAAGGGGCCTTACAAGTTGGTATCAGAGCAATAGTTTGAGAGATTCAGACATCCCTAAATGTCTGGACTCAAGCTGATAATGGGACCAACGCACGGATGTCAGTCTGGGTAGCCGACGCCAACGCCAGTGCAGTAAGTAAGTCATAAAGTTAATGCCTATAGTTAGGGATAGATACCTTAACTTAGAACGCTTAGATGTCAATGTCACTACTGATGTGAAGAGTTTCGAACCCGAAAAGCAAAGCAAATTATTAATCACAAACCGGTCACTGTAATTAAGAATTTACCTTGCTCGTACTGTTCCAAACTATGATCTGAAGAAATGACATTGATGTATTCCCTTTTCATATCAGAAATTTCTAGAAAACTATGGCAAGTAGAGGAAGAACTGCACGCCAAGGCGGCCATACGGGCCGAGTAGGTAGACCGCCAATGAACCAAAGACAAGAGAAAGAAGAAAGCATGCACGTGAAATACACCGAGAGAGTGCATGACACTAATGTGACCCCACCGGGAGGTGACAATGAAGGGGCACTACGATTGGAACCCGAACTTAGGGATGCTATTGCCCGTGAGGTTGTACTGACACTAAAGAGCATATTGCCTGGTCTATTACCTGAGACACATAAAAGGAAAAGGGAAAACGCATCTAAAGGAACTGGAAAGGGGAACTATATAGCTGAGGCTAAGAAGCCAAGAACTGAAAAATACGAAGCTTGTAAGAAATGTTTGAGGAAACACCAAGGCGTGTGCCTAGTTGATTCCACCGTCTGTTATAGGTGTGGGAAGGCGGGGCACTATTCTCGCGAATGTTTAAGAGACACTAAATGCCAAGGTTGTGGACTATTTGGACACCTAACCAAGAATTGCAAGAGAACTAGACAATCTGGTTTGGGAAAAGAAAAGGAACAACAGAAGGCGAGGACTAGAGGCTACGCCCTGACTGAAGAGGAAGCAAGGGGAAACCCTGATGTTGTGTCAGGTACATCCCTAGTTAATAACGAACATGCTGCTATTTTATTTGACTCGGGTGCTAGTAAAAGCTTTATATCAAATGCCTTTAGTCGAAAACTGAATTGCACTATCAACACAGTAGTAAAGGCCTTTAGTGTACAAACTGCCGTTGGTAAAAATTCGGCAGTATTCCAAGTAACAGAGGATTGCATAATAGAAATAGAGGGTCATAAATTTCCTTCTAGATTATTCCTTCTCACCTTAGGAGGATTCGATATAGTATTGGGTATGGATTGGCTAGCTGCCAACGAAGCTCAAATCATATGTAAACGTAAGAGGATACACCTCAAAGGTCCTAGCGGCAGTCCAATTACGGTTTATGGGGATTGGAATTGCACAATGCCGAACGTTATCTCGATGATTAAGGCCGAAAGTTACATGAGGCGCGGCTGCGAAGCTTATCTGGCATATGTTATAGATGATAGAATGAAAACGAAAGAACTCAAGAATGTACCCGTGGTGTGCAATTTTCCGGAAGTATTCCCTGAGGATCTACCTGGGTTGCCACCCGATCGGGAAATAGAATTTCAGATTGATTTACTGCCAGGAGCTGAGCCCGTTGCCAACGCCCCCTACCGATTGCCTCCGTCAGAAATGAAGGAATTGATGTCCCAACTAGAGGAACTAACCGAGAAAGGATTTATTAGGCCGAGCATCTCACCATGGGGCGCTCCGGTACTATTTGTAAAGAAGAAGGACGGCAGTATGCGCATGTGTATCGACTACCGCGAATTGAACAAGAGAACAGTAAAGAACAAATACCCACTGCCTAGAATAGACGACCTTTTTGATCAACTGCAAGGCGCGAGTTGGTTCTCAAAGATTGATCTCAGGTCGGGTTACCATCAATTGAAAGTAAGAGAGAAGGATGTACCGAAAACTGCGTTTCGTACACGTTACGGGCATTATGAATTTCTTGTGATGTCCTTCGGACTAACCAACGCACCAGCAGCATTTATGGATTTAATGAACAGAGTATGCCGACCCATGTTGGATCGATCAGTAATAGTTTTTATAGATGACATCCTCATATATTCAAAGAATGAAGGTGATCACCACTGTCACCTAAGAGAAGTATTGGAGGTGCTAAAGCAGGAAAAGTTGTACGCAAAATTCTCCAAATGCGCGTTCTGGCTTAGGGAAGTCCAATTCCTAGGTCATGTAATAAACCCAAACGGCATCATGGTGGATCCTGCAAAGATCGAGACAGTAAAGGAATGGAACATCCCAAAGACACCAACAGAGATACGAAGCTTTCTAGGGTTGGCAGGCTACTATCGAAGGTTCATCCAAGATTTCTCAAGAATTGCCTCGCCGCTAACCAAACTGACACGGAAGGAAGTAAAGTATGAATGGGGTCCAACCCAAAACAACGCGTTTGAGGAACTTAAGACACGATTAACTCAAGCTCCAGTATTAACACTACCTGAGGGAAATGAAGACTTAGTAGTCTACTCTGACGCTTCAGGGCAAGGTTTAGGGTGCGTACTCATGCAACGAGGAAAGGTAATTGCTTATGCATCGCGGCAACTAAAGGTTCATGAAGTTAACTACCCAACACATGATCTAGAATTAGCAGCAGTAGTTTTCGCGTTGAAAATATGGAGACACTACTTGTATGGAGTTAAATGCACCATCTACTCCGATCACAAAAGCTTGAAATACTTTTTCGAACAAAAGGAACTAAACATGAGGCAAAGAAGATGGTTAGAGCTACTGAAAGACTATGACTGTGAGATATTGTACCATCCAGGCAAGGCAAACGTAGTGGCTGACGCTTTAAGTAGAAAGGAAGAATCGGCACCTATCCGGATCAAAGCGTGTCAGTTAATTATAACGCCAGACTTAATGGGTGAAATATCAAAGGCACAAGATGAAGCATTGTTAGAAAGAAATGTGAAACGGGAAAGAATAGTAGGACAACAAGGGAACTTAGATGCGAATGCATACGGAGTACGAACTAGGTTTGGCCGGATGTGGATACCTAAGATTGGTGAGCTTAGAGCCAAAATACTCGATGAGGCCCATAAGTCTCGCTATTCTATCCACCCCGGGACAAACAAAATGTATCAAGACTTGAAGAAAGAATACTGGTGGCCTGGCATGAAGAATGATGTGACAGAATACGTGAGCAAGTGCCTAACGTGTTCTCTAGTTAAGGCCGAGCACCAGAAACCATGCGGTAAAATGCAACCTTTACCAATACCGGAATGGAAGTGGGAAGAGATCACAATGGACTTCATTACCAAGCTACCGCGAACAGCTAAAGGCAATGATACCATTTGGGTGATCGTCGACCGCTTGACAAAGAGTGCTCACTTCTTGCCAATACGAGAAACTTCTTCTTCTGAAAAGCTAGCAGAAGTATTTATCAAGGAAATTGTGAGCAGACATGGTATGCCGCTGTCGATTGTGTCTGACAGGGATACTAGATTCACGTCAAGGTTTTGGAAGAAATTCAATGAAGCAATGGGCACTAGACTGAACATCAGCACCGCTTACCACCCCCAAACCGATGGACAATCGGAAAGGACCATTCAGACCTTGGAGGACATGCTCCGGGCCTGTATCATTGACTTCGGTGGGAGTTGGGACAGCCATCTACCATTGGCAGAATTTTCATATAACAACAGCTATCACTCGACTATTGGCATGCCGCCATTTGAAATGTTGTATGGGAGGAAATGTAGGACCCCGGTTTGTTGGGGGGAAATTGGACAGAAGGATTTTGCAAGTCTCGAAGTGGTCAAAGCTACTTCTGAGAAATTTGATCAAATCAAGGCTCGTATGAAAGCCGCAAAAGACAGACAGAAATCATACGCGGATAAGAGAAGGAGGGATTTAGAGTTTCAAGTAGGGGACATGGTACTGTTGAAAGTATCACCGTGGAAAGGAATCATTCGGTTCAGAAAGCGTGGCAAACTAAGTCCAAGGTTTGTCGGACCTTTCAAGATTGTAGCAAGAGTGGGTCAAGTTGCTTACAGACTCGACCTACCCGTCGAGCTTAGTGGAATACACCCTACGTTCCACGTGTCGCACTTACGCAAGTGCCTAGCTGACGACACAGCTCACATACCTTACGACGAGATCGAAGTGGATAACAGTCTAAATTATGTAGAGGAACCAATAGCCATTCTTGACCGAGCTGAGAAACGATTACGCAATAAGTCGATTCCTTTAGTCAAAATACAATGGAAACACAGAAAGGGGTCCGAGGCTACTTGGGAGAAAGAAGACGAGATGAAGGAACTGTATCCCCAGTTGTTTAACGTGTAACAGGTTTCGAGGACGAAACCTCATTAAGGAGGGTAGACTTGTAACATCCCAAATAATGACAAGACAAATAGAAAAGGGAAATAAAGTGGGCTTGGCCAAAATTTCGGCCCATGGGCCGAAAAGAAAAGGGGGAAAACCCCATTACAAAACAGCAGCTTCAACCCAAACCCCTCTCATTTCATCTTCCTACGCAAGAATACTAGAGAGAGAGAGAGAGAGAGAGCGATCGGCTTGTGAAGAAAACCGCAAGGAGAAGACTCAAGGGCTCGGGAATCATCCGACTCCACCATTTCAACGCATAGCAACAGAAATCGGGCCTGTTGAGGTAAGCATCGCCTCTGATTATGAGTCTTTGCATGTCTCGGGTTTAAATCAAATAAAGATACGATTTTTGCATACGAAACTTGAAACAAATCACGTATTTGAACTCAAGAACGATAAAGGAAGGTGTTTAACGTAAAATGCTCAAGGTTTAATCGATTGG
Organism: Smallanthus sonchifolius; assembly: GCA_023525975.1. Lineage (NCBI taxonomy): Eukaryota > Viridiplantae > Streptophyta > Magnoliopsida > Asterales > Asteraceae > Smallanthus > Smallanthus sonchifolius. Next base: position 1,210,059 of record CM042045.1, on the reverse strand, counting down.
AAATAAGTTGGCTGGAGCAAGGTTCTGGTCAGGGAAGATGCAGACCCATGACTCGAAACTATAGTTTCGATACATACAGACCCGTCGAAACTACTCTAGTTTCGATAGTCATGTTTGACTCGAAACTATCTAGTTTCGATAGCAGCCAATGACTCGAAACTACCATAGTTTCGATAGGAACTCAGGACTCGAAACTACCTAGTTTCGAGTGTCACCTTGAACCTAAACTAAGATTTTTCATAAGTTAATGACTCGAAACTACCATAGTTTCGATAGGATCTCATGACTCGAAACTACCTAGTTTCGATAGAAGGATTATGACTCGAAACTACCTAGTTTCGAGTGTAAGACCATAGCTCGAAACTACCATAGTTTTGATGCGACCCACCTCCCGAAACTACTGAGTTCAAGCATAGTAATGTCTAGTGTCATCTAGGAGCACCATCTTATGTGTATGACTTTATTATACAGATCGTGAGTGACATTAGTGAAGCCCAGTAGCCAGCTTAGTGTATTACAGAAACTACTCATCAGGTGAGTTCTATGTGCCCCTTCTATGTTATGTGCAAATGTTTTCAAATGTTTTGGGGCTGAAATGTATACACTAAGTGAATAAAGGTTATGAATGTTAATGTGATCATATGTGTTATACAAGTATATATATATACCTATACACGAAAGAGAAATTATGAATAAAGAATGAAAAGCATGATTATAAAGAATGAACGAAAGTATAACACCATATGAAAGAATGAAATCCTGCTTTATATCCATGTATATATTGCTTGCAAAGAATGAAATGAATGAATGTCATAACATATAAGAATGAAATCTTGCTTTATATCCATGTATATATTGCTTGCCAAGTACAGAAAATGTTATGGACGCTTCGATGATAACGGCTACTTCGGTAGACGGACGACCATGTGACTATTTTATAACCGGGACAAGTGCGCTCCTTCATCGGCTAGGACGTACGAATGCCATTAATGGACGGTCGAAGCAATTGGCATATTATAGTAGAACGGTTGTATAAATAATAGTCGCATGGGAAACGGATACCTTCGGGTAGACGGGCGAATATGACGGACTACGACGGTAGTACGGTTAAGACGGACGGCCGAAGGTTTGCCGGACGGTATAGCATAACAGATGGCCGAAGGTTTGCCGGATGTTGTGGAGGACGGACTACGACGGTAGGACGGGCGTATGTCTTCGTGACTTACGCATAAATGAATGTTGGCTGATCACTTTTATGAGTATGACCAATAAATGTTAATGAAAGTAAAGGTGAATGCATATTTATGTGCTCACATACGAATGATAAAAGAAAGCAAAGGATATGTAAATGTGTATTTATATTTATATATTTATACGTAAGTATTTATAAATGAATAATGTTCATACCTAAATGTTTTTAACTAGAACTCACCAGCGTTAGCTGACTTTTAGTATACATTTCAGGTAAAGGAAGAAAAGGTCGTGCGATGGCGTGAAGGTTACCCGGCACAAGACTGACATCCCACTTTTGTTTGTTAAGACAATGTTGTGTTTTTAATTGTTAAGACTTCCGCTGTTATGTAATGTAATTGAATGATGAATGTTTTAAATTTAAGTTCAGTATTTATGGCTATGTTTATGAGTAAATCCAACAAGTGAGGTCACCCGGGAAAGGGGCCTTACATATATGCAATTGAATAAATCCGTTTTAAACCAACTCACGTCTATCCTTGTCATTGTAGTTATCGATATATTAATCTTTTTTATTTGATAACATTTGTATCATTCTTCTAATAAAAGATTAAATTATTTGTTACATGACATCACCTCCTTCAATCTCACACCATTTTTTCCTCAAAATCATTTGATCTAAATACTCAATTAGTATTATTATAAATGTTTGAATTTGAAATCCTATAATTGCTAACTTTTAGGAATCTTCCTTTTATGAATTGATAATTAATTCTAATTCGTAATTTACTCAAATCTCACTCATTCAAAACTTGAGTAATTAATATTTTTATGTTTAATTTATATTTTGATTAATATTGTTATCGTGTTTGATCCTTTTTTTTAAGACAATTTTCTTTATATTTTTTATTAATATTGTTCACTCAATAATAAATCTCTATTATAATAAAAGACTAAATAAATGAACGCGTCATCACCACATTCAACCTCACAAGTTTTTTCACCTCAAAACCACATTTACATCCATTATTCAATCTTTTTATACTTAACTTAATTTATTTGGAAAAATATATAACTAAACATTTTACTAAATAAATTCACCATTATTACCATTGACTCAATTTTAATTTAAATATTGTCAAAAGTGAATATTTAAAAAAAATCAAGAAAAAAAAGTAGAAGATTAAAAAAACAACTTTTTAAAGTTTCATTATTAAAAAAGTGAGTTTTTTAAAATTTTATTATTAAAAATCAAGATTTTTTAATTTTACATAAAAAATTTAGAATGCTACTTTTGTATTTTAAATAAAAATGTGTTAGAATAAAGTTTACTAATATTTAACTAGCAGTTTTTTAATTAAACTTGATATTTATAAATAAAATTTTTATTTTAATTTTGAAATTTTAATAGTTATTTTTTAATTGAAATTAATAAATTTATAAATACTTATTTTTAAATGTGTATTATGTTTTAGACTTTAACTTTTAGTTAAATGACAAGATTTGTTTTTCAAAAAAATATGTTTGGTTTCAATTCTTAATTATCAGTTTTAACTTTTTTCATATTTAATTTTGAAATTTAAATTTATATTGTGTTGATATATTAAGGAGTACGATTTTTAAATTTTGGAGTTTTGAAATTTAAATTTAAAGCACAATCTATTGTTGAAATTTAAAGTTTATTACTATATATTTATTATATTTTAAATGAGAGATTAAATATTAAATTTTTGTGAGATTTTCTGTATAGTAGGCAAGATTAAAAAAATAATAATTTAATTTTGATACGTAAATTTAATTACAAGTTAAATATTTATAAATATAGTACAACATCAAGGTTAAAGTTTCTACAAAAATACTGATAAAATTTTCAAAAACTAATATAACTAAGAAAAAACGTATTCAAGGAAATCGTTGACCAGTTTGATTATGTTTGATTTATTTGACTCCCTACTGTCTTCAATCATGTTCGCACCGTTTGTGACCTTTTTTTAAGAACCGGTGTTTTCAGTAATTGAGGAAAAGAAACTCTATTTTTGTTGCACTTAGTGGTGTTAAACATAGAAAAAGTAAAAAACACCACGTTAAATATTGTATACAATGAAGTATTTTCAACTTTGTAAATCATCATTGTAAGGTTTCATTTGACGTGTAATTTAATGTATTGTAAAAAGTACAACGCTTATGAATTGTATTTTCATGTATTTTTTTTATATTTTAATTACTCTCATCCATATAATTTTAACATTTAGCAAAATGAAAAAATATCAATACAATATCAAATTTATATAAAAATAGATGTTAAGATATTTATCATTATAATCTTAATGTTTCACCCCGTGTAACACACGGGGTTAAAACTAGTTAAATAATATATATATATATATATATATACATATATATATATATATACATATATATATGTGTGTGTGTGTGTGTTATGTTGATTTTAAAATACAAAAAACATCTATGTATTAAAATTGACTATATTAAGAAAGACTATATAGAAAAAGTAATGGTGTACCTTGAATATAGATGAAAATGACTAGAGCCAACAATGCTCAATTTGTATTTATATAAACTTAATTAAAGAAAGTGACGATGTTCAATGAACCTTGGAAGTTGGTGGTAAACTGGTAATATTAAAACTTCAACTTGTTTTACTTTAAAAATATTCTTCTTTTACCTAATAAAGCATTTCTTTTAATCTATTTTAATTAAAAAAATATAATAACTATTAAGTGATATTATTTGATCATATACATACATATATCGATTTTTAACTATGACAGAATTTACCAATAAACTATAACAATGTCGCTATAAAATATTAATATTATTTACTTAAGTTCAACAATCATTTGAGATGTTAGAAAGTACATGCATCCCTTGGAGTTTTATTTTAGCTGTATACTTTTAATCCTCTTTAGTTATCACTATTATGGAGAGCTATATATATATACCTTTTTTATAAACATAGGAGATATATCTTTATATTAATAAATAAAAAATATTAAAGATAAGCATCATTTTTTGATGTATTATTAATATTTCTTTTTTTACGTATCTCTATTATTAAATAATTATATTAAAATAGTATACTTTTAAATATTTAATATAAATCTATATATGGATCATTATTATTTAACTATTAGTATTTATTATATCATTAACCAAATGAATTTAATATGAAATAATATTTTACAGTTACATAAAAAATATTAATACTCAGTTGAAAAAAAAATGTTTTAAAAATTAACTTAACGTAGTTTATAATTGTCAAGTCAAAATACATGTTTTAAATAAATATTTTGACGAGTGTATGTGTTAACATATTACATTATATTTTATTTAACCCGTGTAATACAAAGATTTTTAAATATATAAATTTGTTATTACTAAGTATCTAATATTTAATTTATTAAATTCGTGTAATACATAGAATTCTAACCAAATATGTGTATATAGTAAAATAATTATTGTTAAGTTTACGATAAAAAATCAATGTAGAATTAGTTCCAAAATTGCATTAACAATTAACGTCTTAGTTTTTACTGTACCAGGTTTGAAATAATGAGTAAAGTAGGAGTAATAGGGGGGTTTGTATATGAAATTTAAAGCCGTATAATTTTTCAAGGTTTTTAATTCTTTATTACAAAAAAATAAATAAATAATTACAATATAAGTACTAAGTAGCTAACAGAATTCCCTAAGCAATTGAAAATTTCAAACTAAACGAATAGCACATGACTTTGTGTCGATCTTGTATATATTTTTTCGACAAACCTAAGATACACTCAAATATTTGTAAAAACTTAACTTGTGAATTAGAGGCTCCAAGGTCAAATTGCTCTTTTAACAATAGACCACTCTCAAATGACTCGATCTATACAACATAATAAACAAATGTTTTGATATGACACATGTCACTCTTATATTCATCCTTAACAAAAAAATTTTCGCATCTCTCTCTCCTATTAATTATAGAAATTTAATTAATATTTAAAAAAAATTGTTTCTCACCTCTCTCTTCTATTAAATAATAATGATATCTATAATTATTTTTATAAAATGTTTTTTGTGTTTATAAAATATTTTTATAAATTGAACATTTTTTCATTCTTTTTATAGAATATTTTTAAAAAATAACTATTTCACCAATAACATCCAATATACAAATCTTCGTAGAAACTGCAATTCGCTATTTAAAAAACTTAAATCACTCATTGTTTCAAAATTTGTCAATGATTAATTAGCTCATGTTAATCGGTTGAGATTTAATGTCCTCTGGTCGAAAGGAATGGTATCGTTTGAATGCAAATGTATTGCTTTTTTTAGTTATGATGATGTTATGGATAGAGTCGTCCGGTATACCACCAGACTTTGAATATGGATCTATAGTCACATTCTACGAGTCTTATCCGTCAATCCAATAGGATTAGCATATTTAAGATTAGAATCACAAAACATTAGTTGCGTCCATCTACTGATTTCCTCTTTGCATTAAAATCACTAAAATATTGCCTGCATCAAACCCTCCTTTAATGACACAACAAAAGTTTTACATTTTTTAAGCATATTTCGCTCCATTAATGGCATGAATGGTAACTAGATACAACTAAACTTGTAGTTATTTTCAGACAATCACTAATACCACCAGGGTACAATAATGTTTTTAGTTTTCTAGCTTTTTTTTTTGTTATGGCGTTTTTGTTTTAAAAAAATTACATGTAATTCTAGTAGACTTAAAAAGCTAATTGGTATAAGAAAAACATTGATGTTATTCTACTAGATCATGTTAATCTTAATTTTTTAAAAGTTTATTGTATTATATTTTTAAAAATATGTGTGTATTATAAAGTTGTTTTTTTCTACTAACATATAAAAAGATCATGGTTTTGAAAAAAAAATATATATTTTACAAAAAGATCCAACTATTTGCATTAAGATTTTAATAAAATCATAATATATAATTTTGTATTCTTTTCTATAATGTTTTATAAAAACACGAATATAACGTTATGATATATTTATTTTATTTATATTTTGAAATAAAATTTATAAAAAAAAGGAGTTTTATCAAAATATACCATTTTTTTATATTTTATACAAATTCGTGTTTTATAAAGTTTATATCGAAATGTAAATTAAAATATGTATATCACAACGTCACATTCTTTTTTTAATTTAACTCAATTATATAATGTATCTTTTTAGTAACTGGTATAAATTAACTAATATAATATTGTAGCATACAGGGTTGGGAGTGGATCCCCATATAGACGTCCTCTACGTGAAGACCCACTGCAAGACGGATTCGGTGACTAGTGAGGTTGCCTGGCTTTATGATAGGGCCTGTTAGTACTGGGTAAGTTTTTCCTTAATATAATACATTACGTGTTTCTTTTTTATAAACTAATAGTACTTCTGTTTTGTTTCGCTAAACTCCAGGAGGACTTTAACATACAAAGGGAGCAAGCGTCAGTTTCCAGGTCACAGGTGGATGAGACCACCCTATGGTTGCAGACAATTGGAGGCGTCCGCAAAGGAGGACGTATATTTGGGGCCAGGACCACCACCGATCCCTATTACCCTTACTAGCGAACCAAGGACGCCCTACATCGGGAGATCATACGTTCCCACACCACGCCACGTATGTATACCATCATTATTTATTTGTTTGATTTAGAAATAAATATATACTAATTTGATTATACTCATGTTTTTCTTGTAGATAGAAATACTTTAAAGGGTAGTCAAAGTGTCTTTTAGAAGGGGAGCGACGGAAACATCAACCCGCCAATTTTCTTCACAAATCAAGATTTGTTTTCGATCAAATTTATCTTCTTCTTCACTTTTCTCTCTTATTATTTATTTTATTTAATATTTAAAAAATGATTCATGAATAAAAAAGAATGAATTCCATGATTTAAAGATGATAAAAAAAGAGATGAAAAAAACTGATGTAACACTAAGATGAAAGAAAAGAGAGCTTATAAATAAGACGAGCGGACTCTTAACCTAATATATGAATGATTTTAACATAAGAATTTGAATATTAAAATATAAAAATATTATATATTCTAATCATGTCGATAAGATATTTACGAGGTTTTAACACCGATGTTTGAATATCAAGACATGTGAGCTTCATTGTTGTTGCATATGGTCCTACACTCTCTCCCTCAAACCCAACATTCACAAACACCTCAATCCATCTTCCCTTCATACTCATACATACATATAACCACCGGCCACCACCAACCACCACCGACCACCGACAATCTTTCATGCATATGTTCCAATAAGAACCGATCGAAAAGATGGTAATGAGCACATCAATCCACCATGCATGTCCAAGAATTAACAAACAAGAAGACTAGTTAATTATCACAAGAAGATAGAGGATGAAGTTACGGTGGTCTTTCGGGTTGGTAGTTGTGGCGGTGATGATGGCGCTCACGGTGTTGCTGGTTGTTCTACCGTTGGTATTGCCGCCGCTTCCGCCGCCTCCACAGCTGCTCCTATTGGTTCCGGTTTTAATCATGTTTGTTCTTCTTTTCTTGGCTTTTACACCATCCAAGGGCCCACCTTAATTAGACTGTCCGTCGTCGTTTTAATTAGGTTCAAACCATGCAATGAATCTGGCTGTCATATAAAAAGAGTTTTATTTTTTTGGCATACACACACGTATATTGTAAATAGTTTAATATTTATAAAAGCCATTAATAATATTTAAAGAATTTCATTATACTCGAATGAAGCCTTTAGTTTAATACCTATTTGATTGAACTCTTTAATAAAGCAGCCTTTAATTTCCGTTCACTGATTATCAAAATTCAAAGAATTTCATTTCTAGGTAGAATTTGAAAACTATTTGATTTTGGATAGTTCCCTACATGAGATAGCAGACTTAAGCAGAGTTAGCAGGACACCGCTGATCAAGTGGCAAGCGGACTCGCCTGCTTGTATGATAGCGGACTATGCTTGTCCTTCATCTTCATGAGAAAGTTTTGGTTTTTCCTTTTTAGAGATTCCGTGCAGAGTTCATTTGCCACGTGTGCTAGTCATGAACAACTCACCAAATTGCTTTTAAATTTCACGTAGAAATCGAAATAAAGTTTTAAGCACATAAAAACCCAAAAAAATTCAAGAATTTCTGGTTTTGTTCTTTTTCAAACCATACACACCATTATTACCCTTGTGTTCTCATTCTTGAAATGTTTTACTTTTTGAAAACGTCTTGTTTTACTTTTTTTCAAAAAGTGTATAACAAGCTATGAAAGGATATCGATGTCCAATTTCAAAACCTAATTTATACATTTGATTTATAACTCGTTAAATATAATATTATATATTTTATTAAAAGTGTAAGGTGATAGATAATACTACCATCACACACAACTTGTCATGTGTATTTTTTACCTTTTACTTTCTTTCTTTTTTTTTCCTTTTTGTTATTATTATTATTATTATTATTATTGTTTCATTGATGAGGACAATGAACACATTAAAAAATTGAAAGTCCTTACTACCTTCCGCATAATTTTATTTACGATTGGATATAACTTTATTCAAAAACGAGCCGGGTCAAAATTTGGGTTTCTCTTATAACTTTGAGTATATAATGTTTCAACATTCTTATTTTTTCTATGTTTCGATATGAGTTTTACTCAAAATCGACACGCCACAACGCATGGGCATAACCCGCTAGTAAACTTTAAAAATAAAAGCAATGGTATAGCATATAACATCTAAAGTGTATGTTATAAATATCATAAAAGTGTCATCTACTATCTTATTTGTCTTTTAATTCCCTTTGGGTTACATGTCCGTCATCATAATTCATTTCAGTATCAATACTATGTTAAGAACCGTGAAAAATAAATATACATGTAGATACCTAGTGTTTCATTAAAAATAAGATAAAATGCTATGCATATCACGCTTTTTAAAAGTAAATCTCAAATATATTAAATTAATCCATAGACATTATACTCAATTTATATAATAAACGGTATAAGAGTTAAGTTTGTTCTTACGGTTGCCAACACCTAATTAGTTTTGAAACTAACACAGATGTATATTATTAAAGTTGTTCACTAATTAATTAACCTAATGGGATAGTCAAGATTTATAGTGGCTTCTATCTTCAAAATATGTGGATGTAAATTTAGACATTCGACTTGGTCAAGATTACAAGAATGTTTATGTTGCATTACGTCCTTGAATTTATAACTTGTTTAATTCTATTAAGCAACGGCTCTAGGTTTTATGGTACAAAAATATTTGACCATGGTAGGGTTCACAAGAATCTTGTTGCTTTGTCATCGAATAGTTATCCTTTTCGCAATATCGAATGTCTATACACTAGATTCTTCTTTATGAGGTTTTTTTTTTTGTAACCACTCATTATACTTCTTTTCAATTTTGTAATCAACTTATTATTCTTTTCACTACAAAATAGAAGACCTTCACTAACTGATAGATCCATCAAAATTCCGTTTGTGGGAGGTATAGGTGTCAAATATTATTTGTAAACTTCTACGTATTCCGTCAAGTATTGAAGAAAAATATAATTTTAGAAGACAAACTTTGTCTTTAAAATGATGTTCAGAACTTCTAAACTTTAACTTCAAAGATTTCTAAAGAATACTTATGAAAGACACCTCATGACTAACTTAGAAGTAATATGTAAGCTTCTGAACTTTCCAAGACCTAATCTTCTCACGCTGAAGTACGAAGGACCTAAGCTTCACTGACCTCAGTTGATGGGGCTTAACTGATAGACAAACTCTCTTTGTGGCCATACAAATTATATTTAAAAGACAATGATGATGTGAATATGTAAGGATGTTTGTGAAAAATTTATGATAATTATGACAATTATACTACTATAATTGTTCTTGGGAATAGAAATAAAATTTATCACTGTTATTGATCAAAATATCGGTATAAATTATTATCAACTAATACGTCATATTTTAGATTATTAAAATACTTTATAAAATATACTAACTACTCATTTATACCACACACAGAACAAAAATAACCCTAAGGGTCCGTTTGGTTTATGTAATTCAAGGGAATTGAAAAACATTCCTTCCTAAATTGTGTTTGGTTGGTAAGAAAAGAAATTAAAATTGGAAAACATTTACACATTCATTAGAATTCAATTTTCCTTACTACGACCCATATAACTCAAAACATTCCACTTGAATGCTCAAACATTACCAAAATGCCCCTGAAAGGTTCTTAATCGTTCATAAAAAAATTGGTGAAACCCAAATACATTTTCTTTTGGTTTTCTCGTTGAGTACCTAGCAAGAATTTAATCCTCAAACCAAAAAGCCCTTTAAATTCTTTTTTTTTTGTTTAGTTCTTCCGTTGCTGTTCAACGTAAGTGAATGGGGATGAAATTTTTTATTTTTTCTTTCAAAAGAAGACTTTAAGCTACTAATTTTTTTTAGTTCATATCATTGACTACTGTGTAATCGTGAATGAAAACAAAATCAACCTATATTTATTAAAGGACTAATTTTTGTGAACTTGGACGAGGATGAAGACCAACATGTTGATTACCGATACCTTCGTGTCGTCATGTTTAAAATACCTCTGTTGTTATGAATACGAACCAGAATCGTTCATTGAGGGTTTTGAAGCTGACGTTCTTTGAAAGGTGAGCAAATTAGGGTTGGGGGAGATGAGGACTGAATGAACGATTAGAGAAGGAGAGGTTCATTAAGGGTAATTGTATAATTTTAACCTTTTTACATTCCAATTCTTTTTAATAAATTTACCAACCAAACGTCGTTAACTTTTTCATTGGAATTAATTCCAATTCCTTTGAAACTTTTCAATTCCTTCAAAATATTCTACGAACCAAACGCTCCCTAAAAATATCTTATGTTATAATTAGAAATTGTGTGTGAGAAAAAAAAATTAGTGGATATTCTTTACCTTTTGGGATTATTCTTAAATCCCTCTTACAAGAAAAGCATGAAAAATAGATAAACCGGTTCCATTTATTAACTTATTTATTATTATCAGTTTCACACTATCATTTAATATAATATAATATATATAACCCATAGAAATTAAGGAACAGCCACAAGCCCACAATACACTCTCTCACAGGGACTTCATATATAAATTCATTAAATATCAACTATCCATCCACAATATTAGTTGCATGCATTTACATGTCACTTGTTGAAACAACTAACAATAATGATGGTTTTGCATACATTCGGCGATGAATCACCCGCCACCAACTTATCAAATCCATACAAGAAAACAATCTTTCCGGCGATATTCCGGTGGAGTTTTGGTTTGAAAGCATTGGCGGTGATGATGTTGTTTACGGTTTCTCTAGTGGTTCTTCCGTTGGTATTGCCGCCTCTTCCGCCACCTCCGCCGTTGCTCCTCTTCGTCCCGGTGTTGATCATGTCTGTACTCATTTTCTTAGCCTTTGCACCGTCGGAGTTACCGCCGGACGCCGGAGTTTACTGCCGTTGAATCATGTACAATGAATCTGGTGACAAGTGGACTTTAAGGTTTGAAACTTTTATGTTGAATACATGCAATATTGTATGTATCTATCTATGTTTATTAATTTCTTTTATTTTTATTAATGAAAAGAATTAAATTTAGTGATTATGTGGCTATCGGTTTCAATTGTTCAAATCAATTTAAATGCGTATGATTTTAGTAATTTTAAGATGTAAGGCTTCTAATCTCATCCACTAGTTAGTTAGATAAATGACGGGTTATCTTAATTATATTTATTGTTTTAATTTATGAAAAGAAATAAAATTCATAATTTGTAATTGTTGATTCATTGTATGATAATAATTGTAAAAGTACACATGAATCCTGTCAAATAACATGTTTGATGGATTAAAGTGTAAGAAATTACAAACTTTTTTTTTCCTTTTCTTTAGATTTTTCATGATTACAATGGATGATTTGCAATGAAATGGCAATGACCACCAATTCTTTCTCTATTAAATCAAGAAAAAAAAATTATTTTCTTGTAAAATATTAATGTGACATCCGGCAATTTCAGGTTAACCCTGTTAACTCAAACCTCGTTAGTTCAAACATTATTTATTACAAACTCAGTTATCTCAGTTAGTCACGCGTACATTGCATTTAATTAGGTTAATTAAATGTGTCAGTCAGTTCACACACAGCGGATCGCACTCGAGTCTAACCCGGAACGTTGGTGATTAATCGAAATTAACATTACGAACATTTAATAAGTTATATTTAATATAAATTATGAGTTTTATATGATTTATATGGGATTACGTGAATTGTGTGAATGTTATTGTTTTCGTACGTGTTTATCGTGTGTAAAGCGTAGTTAGTATTTTTATAAAAGATAGTGTTTTTATAAAAATAAAAATTAAAAGGTTTTATTATTAATTAAGTTATCATTTAATTAATTAGACTTATGGGCCTTAATTAAGCCCAAAGCACGATTGTAATTACCATTAAGGACTAGATAAGGATAAATCTTTAAAAAAATATATTTAAAACCCTAATCCCTTTTTTTTGTTGGAGCCGTCAACCCCCCCCCCCCTTCTCCCTTTGAGCCGAGAGCTCCAAGGCACCCAAGCACCCTCGTTTGATCTCCGATCATGAATCCGGAAGTAGATACGTGCTAGTCTAGGCGTTTCTAACATCTCTACGTAAGTCGTTTCATCTTATTCCGCTTTTTCATTATTATTTTTGAGATCAAAACCCTAGATTATCCAAACATTATTATTTTGAAATATGATAATAAATTAGTTAATTGTCTGATGTTGTTGTATCGTATTGATGATTTTATGAATGTATATGAAACCCTAGTTGTCATACGATGTGAAAATTGAATATTGTTGATCATGTGATGTATAGGAATCGCATGCTAGACGTGGATTATGATTAATATAGTTGTAATTATATTAGTTGAAAGATCTAGGATTGATTTGACGTGTTAATTGTGTGAATAAAGCGAGTAATGGACGATTTACTAAAAGATGAAACTTTTCATGATTTCTATCTTGCATGCTAGACATGATTAGGATGATGTGATGATGGTTATGTGTTACTTGATGCATGTTTACATGATTTGTGAAATCAGATTTTGAATACCTAGATCGGTTTTGTGAACTTTCCAAATAAGAAAACTTTAATTGTTAAAAGTGGTTATAACTTGCTATTTAGACATACATGATATGGTTTGATGATAGCTCTATGTTAGATAGGACACAATAACTTGTTGTGACGTGTTAGGTGTTTGAAATCACGCATGCTAGTCATAGGTTACTAAAGATAGCAACTTTGTCTTGAATTATGATTTGCATGTTTAGGTTCTAGACAATTGTTATGTGATGTGATGAGCTAGAACATGTTAGAGTGATCCTATGAATATATCAATGATGATAGTTTCCAGGAAACATGAGTCCCAAACAAACCTGCTATTTTTGAAAACTTCTTATTTATAGAAACCTGTTATTTTTGGAAACTTTCTATTTATATAAACCTGTTATTTATAGAAACTTGCTATCTTGTTAGAACAAATAGGATTTGTTGCTAAGTGCTACAGCATGATCATTGTGTATAATATAGAAGTGTTATACTGAACAAACATTAAATCACTAAATGGGTCACCAACGGGTCGTTGGGTCAAACTTAGTCAAACTTAGTCAAACTTGGTCAAACTTGCAAACCTTTTCTAAACACTTAAACAATAGTATTGTTTGGATACTAAGGGTTCCTATCATCTTGCACAAACACACGCTTATAAACCGGTGTTTATAGGTGGCAGTTAGTCGTCAAGCATTCTAAGTTCGCTTTCTTTCGCACATACTCTAAGGTGAGTTTCACGGCCCCTTTTCTTATGGTTTAAACTTGGGGGAGAAAACATGGGTACGAATATTTAGATCTTACATTTCTTTTATATCACTTGTGTACTAAGCGCAAACATATCATGAAAGTCCTTACTTATCGAACCGTTAGTATATGGGTTAGCGAGGTAATCTTGAGTAGTACTACTGGGCATTGACAAGCCCCACCCGCGTTAGTCGCGCTAACACGACAGGTAGTCGAACGGGTGTAACATTGACCTAAACATTCACCATTGATTATGATAGTCATGGTGGGAGGCAGTACAAACATAAACAGTCAGCTTCGGTGTCGAAACGTTTTAGTAACATGTACTAGGTTAGCTACCTATGATATAAATTGTAAATGGTATTATCTAGTACACTTTACAAACACTGAAACCTATGAACTTACCAACCTAGTGTTGACACGTTTTAGCATGTTTTCTCAGGTAATTAAGGTACAAGCACAAGCTAAGACATGTATGCATCTCAAGTCCATCATTTTCAAACGCAAGAACTATTTATTTTTATTTATTGTTGAATTATTTGTTTTTGGCGCGACTGTTTTGGCGCATGCATTTCATCTAACTTTTCGCTTCCGCAAGTCTTACATTAAATCAGTATTTTCATTACTAGTGTTGCATCGTGACTATGATCAATACTAGTGGTTTTTCTTAAACTCATATAGAGTCGTTCAAGTAACTAATGACTGAAATCCTGGTATATCACGCTCCTAACGGTAAAACCCCGTTAGTGGATTTTGGGGGTGTGACAATTAAGACTATTTATCAATAAGATTTATGGTATTGGCGTGATGATACCTAGAAAATCAGAGGGGTTGAGGAACAATGAGATTCCTTTTGCTTGTATATCTTAGTAAAACATTGTATGAAGTATGAAAGCTAATCATGGTGTATGTTAAACCCGAGATCATAACCCTAAATTGACACTTTAATGATCAAGTCGGTGTTTTAAGAGATTAATGCTTAAGTATCAATAGATATGCATAGGTTTGTTAGAACATATCTATGGGGTTTATCCTTTGCTCTTTCATTAGGATGCATTATAATGAGGTGAGACACGGGTTGAAGAAGTTCTATGGAGGGTGTATCACTCATTCTATCTCAATCGGGTTGAAGAAGTTCTATGGAGGGTGTATCACTCATTCTATCTCAATCGATATAGTCGTGACATGTCTCTACAAAATTTTGATTATACATGGTTTTTGCAAACCACTCATAGTTTCTAGGTGAGTTTTTAAGTCGGTCATGGTTTCTAGGTCGGATGTAAATAGTGTAGACGGTGATCCGCTAGTTGAACCAGTGAATGTGAACAGTGAAAATGAATAAAACAAAATTAAGAAAGTTGATGTCCACTTGTCTTATTCACTTTCACTGTTCACAACTGTTAGTTCAACTAACGGATAGAAACCATTAATCCTTCAAAACCCACCTAAAAACCATGTCTCATCAAAATTACCTATTTAAAAAAAATAGGACACCAATGTCTTCCTTGTGAACACGACTTTCAAAATCACACTTGTCACAAATATAATATTATTGTGCAACTCTCTCCCTTCATGTCAAAGGTCGACTTCCTATTGAAGATATGTACGTTAAATAATTTTGCAAGGCGTGTTTGTTCCTTATATAACTAATATTAAAGGATGTGCATGATATTATAATATTATGTCACTAATCATCATGTTATGCATGTTCAAAGGTGTGGTTTTGAACTTAAGTTGTGTGTATTGGGGTTTATGACCTAATGGTAGAGATAATACCTATTGGAACACAAATGATTGAGAAAAATTTGCCTTTCAAGAAAAAAGTTGTGTGCATGGATATATGATTACACACGTATATTTCAAGGATGTCCGCTATATATATAGGGGCATGTTCTTTTGAGAACCAACTATATGTTGAGAACCGAAAGAACCGCACAAAACGTGTACATATCGCTTTAGTGAAAAAAGTAAAATTCAACAACAATGTTTTATTTATCTCTTTCCACTCTTAGTTTGAGTTTATCTCCTCTCTCCTGAATTTTTTTAAGAAAAGTATAAAAATATGCATATATGCATTCATTTGTGCATATAGTGTGAGTGCATATATGCATTTAAAAAAACGACTATAAATTCGAGGTCTTTTAAAACCAAACCTTAAACATATTGAAATGTACATGAATTCTAGTCAATTTATATTATAAATATAGGAAGAGTTAATGCGGTTCTCACGGTTCTTAACATATTGTTGGTTCTCAAAAGAACATATCCCTATATATATATATATATATATATATATTATGGCTAGTTGGATGTATGATGACTTGTTGTCCCTTAATCTTATTTTACACTTCGTACAAATGCTATCTTGAGGAAGTTTATATCATTTTTTCAGATTTTTTTCACAAGAACATGTGTGATTTTACTTTCTCCAATGGAGGTTCATATTGGGACTCTGTCACAATCTATAACTTCACATCATACAAAAAAAAACACAAACAAGTATCCTAAACTAGTAAAAACTCATACCAATATACCATGCATCTGTTAATTCATATTTCATTTATTGTTATTTAATCAATTTACTGAATTAATATTAGAATTTTTGTCTCATAATCGCATATTAGTTTATAATTATCCCTTTCACCTTTCACTACATAATCAATTTAAACCAAAAGTTATCTTCTTCACTTTTATGTTGTTGGAAACCAGGCTCAAAAATACGAACATGAAGTTTGATCTCAACAACCGATCGACTATTTCTGTTTATTATTTCTTGACTTACAAATTACATAGACCCTAACAATATATTTATGATAAATAAACTATACTAATCTGACTCAAATACTGAATTGTAATCCTAAACTAACTCCAACAATTTAATAGATAAATATAAATAACTTTATCTAAACATTCAAAATATTAATTAATTAACTAGTTCCGGATCACCCCTTCAACTTTCACTTTATTTCAAAACTGACTCAATTAGGATTAAAACCTTCACATGTGTGTAGTTAAATCATGATCAAAATAACATTCGACAATAATCTATATTGAATGGAAATAAACAAAATTTTATGTGCTTTACTAGTTTAGGATAAAATTCTTTAACTCTAAGGTTTTACAGTAAAATTCTTAATATCCTCCTTCTAATAAAAGACTAAATACTTTTATCACTTGGCATCACCACATTACATCTTACAAATTCCCCCCCCCCCCTCAAAAAAAAAACTAGGGGTGTACAAACGGGTATACCCGTACCCTTTTGATGACCAAATACATACTCGTGACCCGTATATTAGTTAAAATGGTCGGTTAAGGGTCCACGAGTAAACAAGTAAGGGTTCGCGGGTTTTGCGTAGGGGGACCCTTATAGTTAACGAATGGGATTATCAAAATTTTCACTGTGTTAATTCAACAACAAATCATTCAAAAACAATTAGAATTGTTCAAAAGGCAAACAAATATTGTTCAAAATATTATGCATGATTCAAAAACAAACAAATAGTATTTAAAATCAAACAGACAAACAAACAGTA
The DNA here is from genome assembly GCA_023525975.1 of Smallanthus sonchifolius. Lineage (NCBI taxonomy): Eukaryota > Viridiplantae > Streptophyta > Magnoliopsida > Asterales > Asteraceae > Smallanthus > Smallanthus sonchifolius. The sequence goes on along the minus strand of CM042045.1, from coordinate 1,192,450 downwards.
TGGTTTAAAAATAAATATATGTCTCAAAATTAAATAAACGTCAGATTCTTCGAGTTTTCTTTGATTTTCAAAATTATTATTTTCTCAATCTTCATTCAATCTCATGGACTCGATTTTCTCAAGAAGATCCAAAAAAATAACGATTTTAATAATAAAAAAGACCACCTGGATATGATTAAAAAATGAAAAATCATTCTTTAAATTTATTCTTAATTCTCATATCTTTTAAATTTGGTAAAGTTAAAAAATATATCACATATTTACATATTTGGTAAATTTGGTTAAAACAAACAAAAAGACCACCTGGATATGATTCAAAAATATATATATTTTTTTTACTACTCTCGTGTGCCGCGAGGATTTTGTCACCTCCCTTCGCGTACAGCGAGGGAGGGCTAACTCGCCTGACCGGAAGACAAGTCTCTCGCGTACCGTGAGAGACCTTGCCCTATCTTCGCGTACCGCGAGGTGGCTGAGTAAACTGAATGTTTACTCAGCTGCCCAGTTCCAACACTTAGTCAAATTTTGTCATTTTTCACCAAAACCACTAGACACCAAAAACTCCCAACACTTGGGTATTTGATCAAACTTTCAAATATAGTTTACACAACTTCTATAAACATCAAAATATCATTTCAAGAATCATTTACACCACTTTACAAGGATTTTCCTTAAAATCCCCAAAATACCAAAAATGCATACGAGAATTTCTCCAACGCCTCGGACTTGACTTGGACTTACATCGGAGCTTTTCCTACATAACCACATGAACATTTCACCATTAGTAATGAAGATAAACATAACAAACAAATATTTATCACTTGTTTTCACCCATTCACTCATTTGACCCGTTTGCACCCATTTGGTCAATTAATGATCATAACACTTGCATTTCTACTACAAGTTTAATTTCTTTTATTTAACATTTATTTCATCATTTCATATCAATTATGGCTCTTAGCCCATAACCTCATATCCATTATGATACTTAGATCATAACCTCTTATCCATTATGCTATTTTAACCATAACCTCATATCCATTATGATTCATAGATCATAATACATACAATTACACATATCTATTATAGTTTTATTACTATAACTACATTCATACTTATCACATACTAGTTCATGCCATTATCATACATATTCAATTCCACACATAGTATGCATACATATCACACATTTCACCCATTTATCATCAATACTAAGTAAGTGTAAGGCACTTACCTTTTGAGTTAGAAGATCATGCACCACCTTCTAGCTTTGCAATTTGATTACCTAAACATATACACCTAGTTTAGTAATCTAGCATTCATCAAAATCACATTACAATTGAGTTCACAACCCAATTTCCATTCCCAACCCAAACTGACCTGTTTGGATTATTCCCATAACTAAACACCCTCTGTCAAAACAAACTCACCTACTTGAGTTTTCTTTCCAATACCTTGACACTAATTTCTCATTAGATAACTTTATCAGGTCAATTTGGTGTTTGTTCAAGTATCTATTACCACCTAAACACTTAATCTTCACTAATTCATCATTCTAGCATCATGATCCAAACACCCCCAATTTTCACCATATGAACCCTAACTTTTTAAAATCAAAATCAACAGGTTCTAGGATGTTAATCACTTCTCTTTACCTTTAGATTAGCTAGATTATCTACAATCTAACACTAATTTACCACATGCATACTCAATTTTTGGATTTCTTCAAAACCCAACAAATATCACATTCAAAGTGAAATCAAGGGAAGAAAATCACTTACTTGATGTTAGGAGAGTGATGTGCAAGCCAAAACCCCCCAAAATCAAGCTCCAAATGCACGTTTTGCTTCAAAATCGATTTCTCTTCTTTTTTCTCTTGCTCAAGAACGACCCACACATATGAGCCATAAGCTCAATTTTGACTTCTTTTAGTCAAAATTGCAGATTTGCCATATTACACCTTTAGCCCCTCAACTTTTATTTTACCCATTTCATTTCAAAACTAGTTAAAACTAGTATAACCCCATTACTAACTTGAAACTCAATTGTTTCAACTTATTTCTAAAATATTATTTTCACCATAATATTTATTGAAATATTTTATTTATTAGAATACGAAACCCGTTTTTGGTTCGTTACATTGTATTTGTGTTCATTTAAGTAGATTATGGTTGGTGCTTGTTGATTTTCAATTTGGTGTTTGTAATTGTATTTGGTGGTAAATGATGGTGATATATGAAGACATTTTTGGTGAGATTTGGTTGTAAACGATGCTGCTAGCTATGGCTTGAAAGGTGTTGGTGGGAGGTTGAAGATAAAAAATACACATACTTGAAAAAACGAACTTTATTTAAAATCAAAACAATATGTTAGTAAAAAAAAACTGTATCGTTAAAACATAAAAAAGTTTTATAATAAAAATCATAAATACTAAATATTTTCTTATTTTGAAAGGAGTTAATCTATTTAATTTTTGTCTATTAAATTATCAAAACTCGTCAAAAATACACAAAAAAAATCTCTCATTTCTATTTTAATATATCAAAGTCTATATGATATAAAGTTAAATTCACTAAAATACAAAACAGAAAATTTTAAAAATCTTATGATCAAGGAATCAAACACTGTAGTCACCATTTGCAAAGTTGTATATATATATATATATAATATATATATATATATATATATATGCATTTACTAATTTATTTAGCTACATTTAAATGTATACTTAAAATTGTGACATTAATTATTCCTACAAGTTGGAAAAGAATAACTCAAAAAGGAGAAAAGTCGAAAACAAAGACCAAAGGGGGCACATAGATTCTGTCAATGTGGTTTTGACACCTAATTTGTTGTGAAATAATAAAATAAGAGAAATTCTAACCAAACACGGAATATTGCTAATTTAACCTGTCGTCGCGCTATACGTCCTCGTATAGATCAATACGAGGGCGCATAGGGTTCACTCTCTGACATAAAAATGACACGTGTCATTCTCTGTCAGAAGTATATGTCCCATACGATTCGTATTGCCCTATACGCAGCGTATGTGGCAGGGCACAATAATTTTCTTCAAAAGTTGGAAGATTTGGTATTAAAGAATCCTATACGTGGCGTATTGACCTATACGCCACGTATAGGTGCTTTTTATTTAATTGTATTTTTTTATTTTATTTATATTTTGTTTATTTTAATTTTAATTTATATAATTTTGTTAATATAAGTTTGTTAATCAAACAAATTATTAAACATTACAAACCAAACAAAATATTAAACATTACAAACCAAACAAAATATTAAACATTACAACCAAACAAATAAACTAAAATTATATACATTACATCAAAAAATTAAATATATACATCAAAATGTTTTACATACATAACAACGAAAGAAACAAAACACAAATAAAAGAACTAAACCTAACCGGCTCCGCCGTCACCCTGACCCGCCCCGCCCTCACCATGAACGGGGTCGTCCGGATAATGACATAGCGGGGGTAATGGGGGTGGCTCGATGCCGGCGGCACGTGACTGATTCACGAGCTGTCCAACCGCCCACATCATCAGGTCCTCCATGCGATCGAGTTGACGACCCTGTCGCCGTGAGTCGGCAACAAGGCCATCAAGCAATGCCTGGGTAGCCCTATCCAGCCTAACAGACTGACGTCCGTGTCGGGAATGTTGTGGCGGATGCTCGTGGACCTACTCGATATGTGGCGACTCGTCCTCAATCGCCATACCCTGTAGCGGCTGAGGCATAGGCGGGTCCCCCTGTCCAGACATCTGCGGCAACGGCACCGGGACCCAAACCTGGTCCTGGACGGCCCCTACGAACCGAAGGCCCTGCGGGAATCGGTGCGTGATACGCATGCCGCTCGCCGTGCGACGGTCTAATCGGACAGGGGGAATGGGCGATAACATCGCAGGCTCATGGTGGTCAAATGGTATGACCGACCGCATGATATACGTGATGAAAGCACCGCCATATAAAAGTCCGCGCTTCTGTCGCATATAGGTAGAATCAAAATAAAGCGCCATTCTCGTGGACAGGTCGCATCGCCTCCCAGTAAGCAGGCAGAAAAGGAAGAAAAGATCTCTATCAGTGCACCACTCACGGCTTTTCAGACGCGGTGCGATCGACGTCGAAATAAGCCGGTGCAGATATCTATACAAAGGGTCTCTAATACCCGAGACCCTCCCCTTGGTACCCAACCAAGGACTATCTGAAATCAAGCCCCAAAAAACAAGGAGTTCCTCCTTGTCCACCTCCGTCACCGCCTCGGTGAAAAGCGGCGTGACCGTCTCAGGCTCGTAGTATAAGCCCGTCGTGACGGCCCACTGACGGAGGGTCTGACGGTAAACGACCCCAAAAATAGAAAAAGAAATACGATCCGGATCAATATCCGGCGCCTCCCCAGGTAGAGGCTGCAACCCAGTCTCTAAGTAGATGAACGTCGAAAGAAACTCGACGACCAGCTCTCGGTATGTCTCCGCAAAAGAAAGGCCAAAAAGACGCGATCATGGCGTGTCCTGCCCGATGATGGCCCTAGCTCGCTCGACCTCTTGCACCTCCTCGAGGAGGGCCCAATCCACCGCCGTACCTGGACCCATCTGCACCTCCCGGAGCTTCTGGAAACGGGAATAAGCCTCCGTATCGGGCGGAAAATCCAGAAAAGGGTAGTGCGCAAGATCGTCTAGCTGATCCATCTGAATATCATCATCATGATCCGCCATATCTGATAATAATTAATTGTTTTTTAATTTTTTAATTTAAATAATAAATAATAATAATATATCGTTTAAATTTTAAATAATAAATAATAATATAATATTGTTTAAATTTTAAATAATAAATAATAATATTATATTATTTTTAATTTAAATAATAAATAATAATAATAATATATTGTTTTTAATATATTGTTTTTAATTGAATTAATAAATAATAATAATAATTATTAATTTTTTAAAAACCTATACGCCACGTATAGGCTTACACGTGGCGTATAGGCGGTTTTCGGGCAAAATAAGCCTTACGCAGGCCAATTAAGTCATACGCGGGAGAGTTGCAGGGTAAACCAAGCCATACGCGACCCAAACCAGGCCATACGCAGGCAAGTGACCGGGTAAACCAAGCCATACGCAGCGTATAGACTTATACGTGGCGTATGGCTTCATCGTCTTCCTAAGACGAACTATACGCCACGTATGGCCCTATACGTGGCGTATAGTTCTTAAGTTCAAACCTAAAAATCGCTAATCTACCCAGTTTTACCCGCTAATATTCAATAAAAACCTAACATTAATGATCGTGGGTTGAGACACGTACCTTTACAAAGTTTTTTTGAGGCCACAATCCAAATCAACGAGCGTTTTATAAGCGGGTCGCGTATGGCTTTGTGTTTGTTTGTTTGGTTCGTTTGGTACGGTACGGGGGTAAAAACTGATATAACAAAAGTCTATACGCCACGTATAGATCAATACGTGTCGTATCTCCCCCAACCTTTGGTATTCTATACGCCACGTACTGATCAATACGTGTCGTATAGCCTTTAAATATATTTGAAAATTTTGAATTCCCTCTGATTTATATCTATACGCCACGTATTGGACTATACGTGGCGTATAGGATATTGAATAAAAATTAATTATAATTATATTTAATTAAAATTAATCACACGTATTAGTAGTTTAATTATAATTAGTTATAATTAAATAAAAATATTTAAAATGACCATAAAATTAATTCAAAAATAGTTACAATACAATTTTAAACAAATATCATCCGAGATTCGTGAAATATTGTGGAAATCTAGATCTATTAGTAGTCATTATTTTCTTAAATCGTTCAATACAATCATTGTATATATTTTTCCATTTTGCCGCATTATCATTTCGGCGCAAATTCCAAAGTGCATTCGGCGTAGGAATCGAAAATTCTCCGTCTAACTTGACGTGGATGAAATGAGCATTTTTGACGTGAACCAACGATACGACTTGATGTTGAGCGTGAACGTTAGGACCAAACCACAATGGAAAAAATGTTTGATTACCGTTGATGCTTAAAAGATGAACAATCACCCCAAATCTTTGAGCAATTAGGAGTCCTGTGTATGGCATCGACATCCAACTACTAACTGGTGCGGCTTTCACATCCTGCCAATCTATTGTGTGACGTAGCCTATCATACTCTTGAAAGGCGACTCAGTATACGGGTCCAGCCAATTTTTAGTCACATAATCTATAACTCCTGGAAAAATATTTAATATTGAATAATATTTAAATACTGAAAATATTAAATATTTAATATTTAAAACTTACTTCCTAGTTTGGCTGCATACAGACGTTCGTAAAGCCGGTTGAAGTTGTACTGGTATATATCTGGAGTGGGAGACTCACATAATACTGACCATGAATACTTGAAATTTTTCCAGTCTTCGTCTGTAAATGATGCCCTGCAATGTTTTGCGATATTCTCGTGTATGTGCCACCGACATAGGTTCTTGGAACAGCCCGAAAATATTTTATCACACGCGTTCATAAGAGCTTTGTCCCTGTCTGTTACTATCACAAGCGGCTCCATACACTTTTGCAACATTGCTTTTATTTGAAGTAGCACCCAAACAAAGTTTTCCTCCCGTTCTTTTGATATAAATGCATGAGCGACGCAAAACGACTGGTGTGTGGAGGTCACACCGACCACTTGGACAAATGGAAGTTTATACATGTTTGTTTTGTAGGTCGCGTCGATCAGCAACACGTGCGGGAATGCACGCCACATCTCGTACGATTTCGGATGAACAAAGAATATCTCCTCCACACTATTTGTGACAGGATCTTCTCGAGTATAGTAGACGTATTTTTTAGAAGAAAGCAGGTTTTCCAGAATCTGTATTGGAGTTTCACCGACTCTCGTTTCATTTTTTATCTTTTGTATCGCATTATAAATGTCCTTTTTAATGCAACTACTCTCTGGGTTTTGTTCCCTTATAGTTGCCAGAATGTTTCGTGGCAACATGTTTTGCGAATACAACTTCCCCACTAAAAGTTGTTCCGACTGAGACAGTCTCCTTGCAAACGAGTGCACCACAAGATGTTGACTAGGATCGTGGTTATGACTGTCATCCTTCACCGTTAATTTCCAATCACCAGTATTTTCTTGGTACTCTCCTTCCAATTTAAAGGGACAACCTATTTTCTTGCTACCGGCACGTCTAACCGTGGCAGTAGACGCACGTTCGCCGTGACGGTCACACACAAGCCACACCTTGATAAACGGTTCCGTCAGATCGTCGCCTTTTCTCCTCGACCGTCGGGTGACAAGGACGTAACCATTCTCACGTCCTCTCCGGATAGCCCAATCAACCAACTGTTCACGAGACTGAAAATTCTAGTCAGTTTTATAAGACACATTTTGATTATTTTGTTCTTCGTCTTCGGAGTCGTCGGTTTGTTGTGTCGGGTAAGAGACTTCACCGTATACGTAGTCGTTCGTGGGTTGTGTAAGGTAAGATGGTTCACCGTATACGAACTCGGGATTGCTCAGTGGCTCGTTCAAATCTGGAAGCCTTACCCGTTGATTAGAATAAACGTCGGACGAGACCTCCTCCCAGTTCACCTCTTGAACGCCAAAACTTTGCATGTTGTTTTCCAGCGACTCGTTAGAATCTACCTGAAAACCGTAGTTACCATCCCACTACCAAGACATTTTTATAATTTTTAGGAGATTGTTTGAATTTTTTGTAAGAAATGAACGTTCGAATGAGAATTCTTTATAGTTAAATACACAAATTTTGGGCCCTATACGCATCGTATAGGGCAATACGGTGCGTATAGGATCCATCACATCTCTATACGCCGCGTATAGGTCATTACGAGGCGTATAGCGAGGTGATGGATGACTAGTTGCAGAAAGTACCTCGTACGCTATACGTCCTCGTATTGTCCTATACGATGCGTATAGGATTGGAATGACTATGTTGTAAGAGAATGTCCGGTATGGGAAATTGTGAAGGGTTATACGCATCGTATTGCCCTATACAATGCGTATATGGCCAAGTCCAAATAGCAATTTTCGTGTGCCATTAGTAGTCCCATAAAATAAACCACGTTTACTTAATTTCTAATCATAGTGATTTAAAACAAATTTGTTAAAATTTTAAACTTTAATCATATGATAACACAAGTAGAAGTTAGTTATTTAGTTTTTTTTTTGAACGGCACTTAATTTACACCATAAATAATTTACACAAATACGTGTATAACTATATCTTAAAATAAATTGAAAGGCCATTGCCCAATTTATTTTATATACCAATAAATAAACTTTGGGAACTACTAATTTGAAAACTACTTTAAGAATTCAGTTGATGAATTAGAAAATTGGAAATTGGGTGATTAAATTTAGAGTAAACTGTCATTTTCGTCCCTGTGGTTTGGTCAAAATTGCCACTTTCATCCAATAGTTTGTTTTTTTGTATCTGGGTCCTCATGGTTTTAAAATATTGCCATTTTCATCCTCGTGGTTTTAAAATATTGCCACTTTCATCCAGTCAGCTAACACCGTCCGTTTTTCTCAGTTAAATGAGGGGTATTTCAGTCCTTTTACTTATTTGTTTTATTTTTTCATCTTTTTTACTCTCACTTTTTAATCATCCCCAATTTAACCTCTAATTTAATCATCCACCTGCTGGCCTTCTTCCTCTTTTCCTGACCAGTTTCCGACGAGCACCACTGGAACACCTCCGTCGCTTGTTTCTATGATTAAAAAGTGAGAGTAAAAAAGATGAAGAAATAAAACAAATATGTAAAAGGACTGAAATACCCCTCATTTAATTGAGAAAAACGGACGGTGTTAGCTGACTGGATGAAAGTGGCAATATTTTAAAACCACGAGGATGAAAATGGCAATATTTTAAAACCACGAGGACCCAGATACAAAAAAATAAACTATTGGATGAAAGTGGCAATTTTGACCAAACCACAGGGACGAAAATGGCAGTTTACTCTTAAATTTAATATTAATATACTTGCTTAATATTTTACGATTATATTTAGCAAATATGTCTTTACTACACAAGACTTTTAATTAATTTTTATCACAAATGTTTGTGAACATGAATGAAAGAGAGAAGCTTCATTTCATAACCATGATGAAACGAAGGGTCAAAGATTTATATACATTGTATATGTCGAACATATATATGCACATGTGCACCTTTATTTACATTTGATTTGGAATTTGGTCACGTATGATTATTTGATCTTTACATTTTAGTTTCTCATTTAGGGATCAAATTGATTGTTACGATCTCATTTTTTTTTGTGATCCTCAAATGAACTCACGTTTATATATATGCTACTAGGTTAAAACCCATGTATTACATGAATTGAATAAATACAACTTGTTATAAAACATCAGTTCTTATGAATATTTGTAAATTCTAAAAATGTTATATAGTTATTTTTTTAAAATGTTTTATAAAAATAATAAAGAAATGTTTAAATTATATAAATGTTTTATGAACAAACCTATATTTTTAAATAAAAAACGTTTTATAAAATCATTATTATTTAATAGAAGAGAGAGCCGGGAAAAAAAATTAAAATTATTTGTGTAATTAATATGAGAGAGAAGCGGGAAAGAAATATTGAGAATAAGTGTGTGAGTGGCAAGTGTCCCACCAAAACCTTTATTTATTATATAGCATAGATTATCTTTTCTTAAAAAAATATGTGTTAATAAAATATTATTTTTAAAAACTCTTAAGTTGTAGTACGTATTGTTATTATTTTCTATCATCAATTTTTCAAAAAAAGAAAAATGTTTGTTTGATAACAAAATATAATTTTTAAAAAACATTTAAAAGTTATAATATAATAATTGAAGAGATTGAGATAAAAATAACAATACAAACATTGTGATATATAATAATTTGGGTGAATGTTGGCTTATAAGTAATAAATCTAGGGTGTGGGAGTGATGTTTGGTAGGGGTGTTCAAAGTCGGATATTCGAAATTTTCGGATAGTGGATTTCACTATCCAAATCCGAATCCGAAATTTCGGATACAGATTCGGATAGTGAAACGGATATCCGAAAATATATTAAAAAATAATAATAAATAAAAAAAAATATTTTTAAATTATAAAAACAATTAAAAACCTTAAAAAACATTAAAAATATACATATATATATATATATAATATATCGGGTTTTGATTCAAATTTTCTTATTTTTAAATAATAAAAACAATTAAAAATATATATAAATATAATATTTCGGATATCCGAATTATCCGAAGTATCCGAAAATCACTATCTGAATCCGAAAATTCGGAAATCCGAATTTTCGGATAATTCGGATTCGGATTTTCGGATAATTCGGTTTTGGATTCGGATTTTTTTGAACACCCCTAATGCTTAGGTAGAGCATGACTTGGAGGGCACACCGTCGCAGGCATAGAGTACTTGCAGGTAGAGGAGCTCGGGTATGGTGAGCGGGTTTTGAAACCCGCTGAAAGAATGGTTGGATAAGTCTTGAACGGCTATAAATTCAAAAAAAAATATGAGGTGGGTTGGAGGGTACCACTCCCACCATGTATGGTACTTTGTCTAAATGTGATGTCATCTGCTTATTAGTTTATTTTGGAAGGGTAGTTTGGATTGGAGGGTTCCACTCCGACCACCCTTACACCCGACTTCTTGATTCTTTGATGAGAATTCAATTCATTATCATACCTTTAAAGTCACTATTTAACATGTACCTTGCGTAATTATGTCTAATGACAAACACTCGTAGCGTTATGAGTAATCCAGTTTAGAGATGTAAATGAGTCTATTGAGTTAATTGATGTTGATGTGTTAATTTTTTATTGGTTTCGAAAGTCATTGCTTATAAAATAACTGATTTAATCATTGTTTATTTGCTTTACACAAATAGTTTATGTGGTTTGCAAAAAGTAACAGGTTTTGTTACTAAAGGTTTAAAGTAACGTGTTTAGGTTTTATCGTTTCAAATTTGTAATAACTTTGGGTATTAAGGCTAATCTCCGTTAATTTTTATGTTGAATTCAGGTAAAATTACTAAAATACCTTTTGTGAAAAGTAACAAGTTTGGATACTAAGATTTAAAGTAAAAGGGTATTTTGGGCATTACACCCCAAGTTAATAAAAAAATTAACGAAACTTAGTCTTAACACCCAAACTTATTATAAAATTAAAAACATAAAACTCAAATTTGACATTTTAAACCCTTAGTAACCAAACATGTTATTTTTCACAAATCAGATAGACTATTTATGCAATTTGATTTAGAAAAAAAGAGTGTAAATTAGGAGTAGTGTAGAAGTACGTGTCTGCTAGCCGTTTGAAAAAGGGCACTACTAACCACACACGGAGAATGCTAATTGGACTTGGCCATATACGCATCGTATAGGGCAATACGATGCGTATAGCCCTTCACAATTTCCCATGCCCGACATTCTCTTCCAGCCTGGTCATTCAAACATCGTATACGCCTCGTATAAGGCAATACGCTGCAGTTTAGGGTACAATGTACCTTCTGCCACTAGTCACATCACCTCGTACCCTATACGCAACGTATTGGGCTATACGATGCGTATAGGGCCCAAATTTTGTGTATTTAACCATTCAGAATTCTCATTCGAACCGAACGTATGCTTTCAAAATTCAAAAATTATAAACATGTCTTGGTGGTGGGATGGTAACTACGGTTTTCAGGTATATTCTAACGAGTCGGTGGAAAACAATCCGCAAAGTTTTGGCGTTCAAGAGGTGAACCAGGAGGAGGTCTCGTCCAACGTTTATACTCATCAACGGGTAAGGCTTCCAGATTTGAACGAGCCACTAAGCAATCCCGAGTTCGTATACGGTGAACCGTCTTACCTTACACAACCCACGAACGAATACGTATACGATGAAGTCTCTTACCCGACACAACAAACCGATGACTACGAAGACGAAGAACAAAATAATCAAAATATGTCTTATAAAACTAACCAAAATTTTCAGTCTCGTGAGCAGTTGGTTGATTGGGCTATCCGGAGAGGACATGACAATGGTTACGTCATTGTCACCCGACGATCGAGGAAAAAAGGCGACGATCCGACATAACCGTTTATCAAGGTGTGGCTTGTGTGTGACTGTCACGGCGAACGTGCGTCTACCGGTAACTGTGGTTTTCGATCGGTAGCTTTGGGCTTAGGGTTAAATGAAAATCAGTGGCTCTTTGTCCGACAACAACTTCTACATGAGATGGACAATAAAGAGGAATGGTGGAGAACTGTTTTTGATAGAGTCGCCTTTCAAGAGTATGATAAGCTACGTCACACAATAGATTGGCAGGATGTGAAAGCCGCACCAGTTAGTCGTTGGATGTCGATGCCATACACAGGACTCCTAATTGCTCAAAGATTTGGGGTGATTGTTCATCTTTTAAGCATCAACGGTAATCAATCATTTTTTCCATTGTGGTTTGGTCCTAACGTTCACGCTCAACATCAAGTCTTATCGTTAGTTCACGTCAAAAATGCTCATTTCATCCACGTCAAGTTAGACGGAGAATTTCCGATTCCTACGCCGAATGCACTTTGGAATTTGCACCGAAATGATGATGCAGCAAAATGGGAAAATAAATACAATGATCGTATAGAACGATTTAAGAAAATAATGGCCACTAATAAATCTAGTTTTCCACAATATTTCACGAATCTCGGATGATATTTGTTTAAAATTGTATTGTAATTCTTTTTAAATTAATTTTATTGTCATTTTAAATATTTTTATTTAGTTATAACTAATTATAATGTTAATTAAATATAATAATAATTAATTTTAATTCAAATCTTTCAAAATTCAAAATTTCTCGAAATTCAAATTTCTATACGCCACGTATAGATCAATACGTGGCGTATCTTTCCTAACCTTTGGTATTCTATACGCCACGTATTGACCTATACGTGGCGTATATACATTTGATTTATCTGGTTTAGGCCCCGTATTGTACCAAACGAACCAAAAAAACAAACACAAAGCCATACGCGACCCGCTTATAAAACGCTCGTTGATTTGGATTGTGCCATCAAAAAAACTTTGAAAAGGTACGTGTCTTAACCCATGATCATTAATGTTAGGTTATTATTAAATATTAGCGGGTGAAACTGGGTAGATTAGCGATTTTTAGGTTTTAAATTAAGAACTATACGTCGCGTACAGGACCATACGTGGCGTATAGTTCTTCTGGATTCATCTAAGGAAGAAGATGAAGCCATACGCCACGTATAAGTCTATACGCTGCGTATGGCTCAGTTTACCCGGTCACATGCCTGCGTATGGCCTAGTTTGGTCGCGTATGGCTTGGTTTACCCGGCAACTCGCCCGCGTATGGCCTATTTGGCCTGCGTATGGCTCAGTTTACCCGGCAACCGCCTATACGCCACGTATAAGCCTATACGTGGCGTATATGTTTTTAATTTAAAATTTAAATTTATTATTTATTATTATTTAATAAAAAAATATATTAATATTATTATTAATTCAATTTATTATTTAAAATTTAAACAATATATTATTATTATTATTATTATTTATTTAAATTAAAATATTAAAAACAATTAATTATTATCAGATATGGCGGATTATGATGATGATGTTCAGATGGATCAGCTAGACGATTTTGCGCACTATCCTTTTCTAGATTTTCCGCCCGATACAGAGGCTTATTCCCGGTCCCAGAAGCTCCGGGAGGTTCAGATGGGTCCGGGTACGGCGGTGGATTGGGCCCTCCTCGAGGAGGTGCATGAGGCCGAGCGAGCTAGGGCCATCATCGGTGAGGACACGCCATGGTCGCGTCTTTTTGACCTTTCTTTTGAGGAGACATACAGAGAGCTTGTCGTCGAGTTTCTTTCGACGTTCATCTATTCAGAGACTGGGCTACAGCCTCTACCCGGGGAGGCGCCGGATATTGAGGATCCGCATCGTATTTCTTTTTCTATTTTTGGGGTCGTTTACCGTCAGACCCTCCGTCAGTGGGCCGTCACGACGGGCTTGTACTACGAGCCTGAGACGGTCGCGCCGCTATTCACCGAGGCGGTGACGGAGGTTGACAAGGAGGAACTCCTTGTTTTTTGGGGCTTGATTTCAGATAGTCCTTGGTTGGGTACCAAGGGGAGGGTCTCGGGTATTAGAGACCCTTTGTATAGATATCTGCACCGGCTTATTTCGACGTCGATCGCACCGCATCTGAAAAGCCGTGAGTGGTGCACTGATAGAGATCTTTTCTTCCTTTTCTGTCTGCTTACTGGGAGGCGGTGCAACCTGTCCACGAGCATGGCGCTTTATTTTGCTTCAGCCTATATGAGACAGAGGCGCGGACTTTTATATGGCGGTGCATTCATCACGCATATCATGCGGTCGGTCATACCATTTGGCCACCATGAGCCTCAGATGTTACCGGCCATACCCCCTGTCCGATTAGATCGTCGCACGGCGAGCGGCATGCGCATCACGCACCGATTCCCGTAGGGCCTTCGGTTCGTAGGGGCCGTCCAGGACCAGGTTTGGGTCCCGGTGCCGTTGCCGCAGATGCCTGGACAGGGGGACCCGCCTATGCCTCAGCCGCTACAGGGTATGGCGATTGAGGACGAGCCTCCACACGTCGAGCAGGTCCACGAGCATTCGCCACAGCATCCCCGACACGTACGTCGGTATGTTAGGCTGGATAGGGCTACCCAGGCATTGCTTGATGGCCTTGTTGCCGACTCACGGCGACAGGGTCGTCAACTCGATCGCATGGAGGACCTGATGACGTGGGCGGTTGGACAGCTCGTGAATCAGTCACGAGCCGCCGGCATCGAGCCACCCCCACTACCACCGCCACGTCATTATCCGGACGACCCCGTTCAGGATGAGGGCGGGGCAGGTCAGGGTGAGGCCGGGGCAGGTCAGGGTGAGGCCGGAGCCGATTAGGTTTAGTTCTTTTATTTGTATTTTGTTTATTTCGTTGTTATGTATGTAAAACATTTTGATGTATATATTTAATTTTATGATGTAATGTATATAATGTTTAGTTTACTTGTTTGATTGTAATGTTTAATATTTTGTTTGGTTTGTAATGTTTAATATTTTGTTTGGTTTGTAATGTTTAATATTTTGTTTGATTATACTGTAAAAATATAATAAATGTTTAAAAAAAATATAAAATATATAAAATTTATAAATAGATAACAAACTTATATTAACAAACTTATATAAACAAAATTATATAAATTTTAAAAAAATATAATTAAATAAATAGGTCTATACGCCACGTATAGGATTATTTATCACCAAATCTTCCAAGTTTTGAAGAAAAATATTGAGCCCTGTCTCATACGAGGCGTATAGGGCAATACGAATCGTATGGAACACCAGAATGACACGTGTCATTCTGGTGTCAGAGACTAAACCCAATACGCCCTCGTATTGACCTATACGAGGACGTATCGCGCGACGGCTTGTCCAATTAGCAATATTCCGTGTGTGGTTAGAATCATCAAACATGAAATATATTAGTAGTTAACTCTGAATTTAATGATGATACTTTAAGGAATATAAAATTTAAAAAAAAACAAACCTGCTCCTGTTTTAGGGTCTCGAGACTCGAGTCATATGCAGTTGACCACTTGTACGGTTCACGTGTCCATGTTACAACTACAAGTTACATATTCCAGGTATCCATACTTCCGGTACCGTACGTAGCATCCAATCATTATTTTTTACTCTTAATAATACATATTACTTGAAACAATAAACAAGACCTCTAGGTCCAATTCTTTTAGTAAAATTTTAACCAACAAAAATTAGTATGACATTTTTATAAATAATTCCTTGTTTATCGAGGTTGGGCCGGAAGCAAGCAATGGGGGTGCACACAGTGGCGGAGCTTGAAAATTTTCGCAGGGGGGGCCGCGAATTTTTTTTTCATATAGGGGGCCGGAACTATAAAATTTTCGGCCGAATACATATAAATTAACACTACTGAGCGAAAAATCGACCGAATACGTAAATATTATCACTTGTGAGCAAACAATCGGGGGGCCGGGGCCCCCTCGGGCCCCTTATATCCTCCGCCCTTGGGTGCACAAATTGGGTCGGTTTTCCCACGGCCCAGTATGGTAACAACCAGAAAAAGTGAAACACTGGACCCAAAGCTATGCATAACTCCTCGGATTGTTAACAGTGGCGAAGGTTACTGAGAGCCCTCCACCAGGGACGGATTTAAGGGGAGGGCAGGGGTACCTGCCGCTACCCCTTAACTTTCGACACGCCGTGTGAATTTTTTTTAACCGTTCTATGTATCCCGATACCCCAGAACGAAATTTTAGATACCCCTGAAATTTTCTTACAAACAAATCCCAACACTAATCTTTAAATTTTATAAAAATCATAACATTTTATAAAAACCCAAGAAATTTTAATAAAAACATTATTCTACTAATTAAACTTGGCATTTGAACTTTAATTAAACATTTTGGTTTAATTTAAAGCCCAAATGTTTAAATAAAAATCATAACACTTTATAAAGCCCAAATTAAACATTTGTTAATCTAAAGCCCAAATTGTTAATCCATCTATATTCACCATTAGCTTAAAAAAAATTGAAATAAAGGAAGTCCAGACAGACCAGACGCACGACACAGACCTTGGGGGGCAGGGCCCATCGGCCAGCCATCGCTCGCACACCAGTCACCCCCGCCAATCCGCCATCATCGCTGTCACACCCCAACCGACGGCGGATTATACGTCGGGGCGGACGCGGTTGTTCAATAGCACAAGGTTGACTATTAAGGTTTAAATAATTTTATTAAATAACTTCAAGGTTCCAATACAAAGAATAAATCAAATACATAACAAGAATACAAGCCTAATTGATTAAGCATTCTAGGTCCAAGCATCCTATGTGATCACAGTAAAGTCTCATGTTGTAGTACCTGAAACATGTGAAAGAATCTGTCAACTACAAAATAGTTGGTGAGATACAAAGGTTTTGACACAGTTTAACAAGTATTTGAAAAGAATTACAATTCACTATGATATATGCATTCTTTAATGTAAGAATGAGAACAAGTATTTTAAACATTGTGCACATCAACCCTCCAACCAAGTTTAGGCATAACCCGCAGGTTACCCTTATAAGTCTCAAGTTTAAAGTTTAATGTAGTAACAAACACCAAGGGCTCCCCCCGAAGGGGTCAATCAATCAAGGTGGATTGGTCAAATGCAATAGATCTATAATTGTTACTATCGGCTTGATCAAAGCTAATGAATGTGCTAGTTTTAAGTTTAATCTAAGCATACAAGTCTCAAGTTTAACATAAGAATAAACACGTAGTCATAGTTGTACAAGAATTGTATAAGTTTAAGAATTTGTGAACATGTTTCACCCCAAAAGCATAAAAGGAAAAAAGGGGCTAAGTATACTCACTTGGGTTTGATGAAAGAGTATCCGACAAGAGTTAGTTTGCAAGACTTGGAGAGGGAGAATATCCTCACAATAAGCCTAAGAATATAAGTCTAAAGTTTCAAGTATGATCTTATAAGTTGTAACGTTCACTATTTTCCGAGTATTGTATTTTTTCTTTTTCAATAATGACATTTTTCGTTTCGATCTTGTTTATATATTCCGCATTTATATATATAAATACACAATTCATTTTTATAAAATGATTAAAAATAATCAAAAAAATTTATAACAAAATATATATATATATATATATATATATATATATATATATATATATATAAACTATCTTGGAATTTGACTCAATGTTGACCACAGATCAAGAAAAATAGTTCAATTTGGACTTCTCAAAGTCAAACAGCCCAAGAACTCAAAAAAATTGACCCGTTTGACTTTCAAAAGTCAAACAGGACCGAATTCATGCAATTCAAGCCCGGAAACGAGTCCAATTGAGTCCAGTGGGTTCCATCTCACGCATAAACAACGAATCGATCATGTCCAGACCCAAAAATCATACCAATCCGAATCTTGATTTCAGTTGACTTTTTTCGAGTCAAACATGGATGAATTTGATCAAAATCAAGAAATTCAAACCAATTTGAATTCCCGAAATCAAGCACCAGTCGATCGCGAGTGTACCTGGACCATTATCCAGACCCAATCCAACTCCAACTCGTCGAATTAGGCCTACTACCATCGCGACTTTCTCGGTTCAATTTTAAAAATCAAATTGAGAGATTGAGATAATAACTATCAAATTTAATCATTCATACGCATCCTCATAATCACATACGAACTCCCTGGAACTCCATTCGCACCTCATTGCACGTCTGAAGCACGATCGATCCTCAAGAACAGCCGAACCAAAGTCGTACTCGTCCGCGCTCGTTACACAACCAAAACAAGTAAGTAATACATCATTCGATTCGTAATCCCATTCCGTTCGAAAGCCCTCTGCCAATTCGTAATGGCAGAGGGTATCAAACCCAATTGGAAACTAGGGTTCATGCGATTTGATTTGGGGATTTGATTATACTGGTTTTTTTTGTATTTAGACTTTTTGTTTCCATGGTATACCAGCGAAACCACCTGGTCCGGCCGGTAAGTCACTGCGCCGCCGAACCAGGTGGCGTGGGTTCGAAACCCACAAGCCGGACGGATGTTTTTTTTTTCTTTTGCGCATGGCCTGACCGAAACTGGTCTTCCTTCTTCCGTGATAATAGCTACTGGACCGAGAATAATTCACAAATAACCCTTCTGGTCCAGCGGCAAACGTGAAGAGCAACCACAGGAGCCACCCGGGTTCGAGCCGGGTGGCCTGTTTTATTTTTTTGAGCGACTTTTACAACTCGGAATTTTATAAAAAAATTATTTTTATAAACCTTGAAACATTTAGAACAGAATGTAACTAGAATCGCCAATTTTCGATATAAACTCAATTTATTTCGAATTTCTTTGTTTAAAATTGTATATTTATTTATTTTAAAAAACAAAGTTTAAATTTTTATTTATTTATTTAAAGTAAATAAATTTCCAAATAAAAATAGTGACTTTATAAAATATCTCCCATTTTTGAAACCTAACGTTATAAAGTTGATAACTTTATTTTAGGAATAAACAAAAACTCATTTTTATAATAAAATATAGTTAAATGTATATTTTTATACATAAATGTTACTTTACATTTTTATAAATAAATAAATGACGTGAAAAATGATTTATTTAATTTATATTTAAATATAATTTCCACACTATTTTCTAACTAAATAAATAATTAATAATTAATTTATTTATTTAGTTATTTCCAAATCGACGTAAATTCAATCCTTCCTTTTTAACTAGTTATTTTAAATCTTTTGATTAATACCACACCCGTTTTAAATACAAATCCACAAACACAACTCGTCGTACACACGTCCAATTTCATCCTACACTTAGACCAATTATATTTTATATGATAGTGATTGGAAATCCATATGCTTTGCACACTAGGTTAACGTGGTGAATTGCAAGGATCAATCTTATTATTCATTTTTCGTGTGCTAGCTATACATTGAATCAAGTGAGTATTACATAGCCCCTCTTTACATTTTTACGCTTTTTGGGGTGAAACATGAACCATATTACACAATTGTTTTTACATTTTTACAAACAACACAAACACAAATCCGCTTTACATGCATGTGTGAAATTTGAGCTTTATGTTTGAGTACTAGGTGTGTCAACTGTTTATGTGCAATGTTTGTGCAATCATTAACTATACAAGCCGACGGTAAACAATGATAGTTCTATTGAGTCTGACAAACCCACCCAGATTGGGGTGATTGTTACCGACAACACAATTTGTATGCTAGTTACAAAGGTTTGATTGTACTTTAGTTACACAATAGTTGCTCCCCATAAATGCCTTATTTATCATGATTTGTAAAGGATTTGTTATTCAATTCATATACTATCTATGTACAAACCTGTGTATGCTCACCAACTTTTTAGTTGACCTTATTTTGTTCATGTTTCAGGTACTAACGTGTGAGTGTGATCAAGAAATTGCTACATTTAAGTTTGGACCTAGTTAATTTTAAATAAGGATTTTTATGTGTTTCAATTTATGTACTCGTTTGAATTTTGGTTGTGTTTGTTTGAAATGAAAGTTGATGTTTAATATATTGCAATCTAGTCGACCTTGTGCTCATGAACAGTCTACATGTCCCGCCCCGACGTTTCCGCCGTCGGTTGGGGTGTGACAGATTGGTATCAGAGCCAGGTTATAGGGAATTAGGTTATTAGACACTTTTGACCTAGACTATAACCTTAGGACACCCATACAATGCCATGCTACTACATGTTACATGATTACTTCTTATGTAAATATTTTACATGTTATCCTGAGTAATTTCAATACATGTTACAATACTTGATAGTTTATGAGTCACACTACTTGATAACTCTTGTGCTTACATTCATTACTGTTTACATGCTACCTATGTGTTTCACTAAAGTGTTATCCTAAGTTAAACACACACACATACACACCAAAATCTCCATACACCTTTGAACTCACACACATGATACCATCACTTTATGTAAACAAAGGCTTAAACTATTGGGCCTAATACCGATTAATAATAAACTAAGAAGCCCATATATCCTCCAAGAATGAGAAGCCGCTGCAATAAATAAACCTCACTTTTGGGCCTCAAAGCCCAGTCCACAACAATTCTCATCATGACCATGAGCCCAACAATAGTACTATTAATACATGATGGCTGGAAGAGTGTGTAGGCCCATGAAGGATTCTGACTAAGGAAAGACAGGGTACTTAAGTGTGTCTTAGTGACCCACCCCTCTTTCCTGGGAATTCTCCTCAGGGATGCATTGCTTATAGGTCAAGTGTATTTCTAAAATACTATTGTGAAGGCTCGGTGTTATGACTAGTCAAAATCTGAACTTATGAGAACTCCTATGTCTAACACTCAATATTTCATTATCACTTACAACCTTTTCATTATTTCTGTGCTAGACATGGACTCCTACTCTCCCTCCTCCCCGGTATACCGTCCCGGAGCAGAGTTGGATTGGGAAAAAGACATCAGGTCACCCGTGTATCGGTCACCACCACCCCCAGATGCCAGGCCAAGGTTTGATGTAAGGGCAGATTCGACTAGGAACACCGGCCCAAGACTTCGAACACCTAGATTACCCCCATTAAGAGACCCGTATCTGGTGCCCGACCTGTATCATCCTAACCCTTGGGTAAGGCATACCATGGCACCCACTAGTGCTATGGGAATTCCAATCGATGATGTTCACCAATATGTGAGGACCTCAGAGTTCAAGAGGCAAAGGATGGAGCATGAGATAAGGCACGACTTGCAAGGACAAAGAATGGATAGCCTAGCAAACCAATTAGGGTACCAAAAGGAGTTAATCTCCATTCTCGAAAAAGAAGTACTGGAGAATCGCACGGAAACAGCTAGAGCTTAAACCAGATCGGCTACCCGAGTGACCATAGCGGTGCTCGTCTTGGTGATTATCTTCCTTCTAGTGGGAAACTATCAGAGGCGTTAGCAGAAATTTCTATTTATTGTCTTTAAATTTTCAATTTGAGAACCATTCCCCTATGCTTTGAGTAATGGTTAAACATTTCAGTATTTAATCAATTTTATATATTCCAACTCTAAAGTTATTATACGTTGAATGTGAATTTCATCCATCACATTTTCATCAATATTTTCCAAGTATCACCTTCTTCATTCAATACGATTTAGTACACTACCGACAATCTCCTTCGTAAACAACTCATCCTATTAGATTTAAACAACCTCGTTAATTTCAAACCAAACATTTATCAAACTTTTAGAGAATACCAGAAATATAAATTTTTCCATAAACATTTTCACTGTGTAAGGGAACTTAATACAACCTATCTTATAAAAATATTATGTCGGATTGATAAACAATTATGATTTTTCCTCTTTAAAGTAATTATTTCTAAGCACTGGCTAGATTAATATACAACTACTGGTTTAGCCAATAATTCCTCTTAAAAATATTCTCTTATTAATAATAAAAAAATAATAATAATAAATTAAAAGATTTTCCTATAAATTATCTATTTATTAGATTATTTAACTCAAAAGTTTTCATTACTTTATATATCTACGACCAAGAACGATTTACAATTTCCTATTTTCAAACAAAGATCAATTATTGGTAAACACATTTCCCTTAGTGTTTTCAGAACCTCCTCGTTATCTTTCACTTGCCGCTTCAAGAGACGATCCATACCGCTTAGACATCAACCACCCCTAAAAACCTCAACAAGATAGAACCTAACCACCACATTTTACCTAAACGCCAGACAACACGTTTCTCCGCAACACTTGACCACATACAAAACTCATTAGCATATGCCACACATGAAACTCAATAACTTACGTATGCACATTTACAATGTACACAACACGATCACATGATACATGAAACTTAGTTATTACCAGTTTACCCAAGACTACACTGATTACATGATACTTGAAATTTGATTATTCTGCAATACACGTTCTACTAGATTGATTATGTAATACGTGAAACATAACTGTTTGTAATATACATATACTAAAATGATCACACAATACATAACAATTGATTGTCTTATATACACTACTTGATTAACCATATTGAACATGAAACTTATTTGATTACAAAGTACACGATACTACATTACTTACATTACACATGACCGATTATTGGTTTACCAAAATACATGATACTAGGTCTTAACGCCATACGTGAAATTCATTTCTTACAATACACATGATACCGCATTGGTTACATCACTATTGCTTTACAAAATACATGACGTCAAGTTGCTCACATTACACGTGAAACCTATTTGATTACAACTTACATGACACTAGATGATACATGAAACTTGTGTGTTTACATCATACGCGAAACTAAGTTGCTTGCAATTGATACAAATGATTGAGCACATTACACACAAAGAATGGTCATACGTTCTTTTTCACCAAACTTGAAAACCATAACGCGTTGAAGCTACTCGGGGTTTGACGTATTCTTGTTCAAACACGAGGAGGCTGAAACCCTTTAAAACAACTCGGTGTTTGACGTATTCTTGTTCAAACACGAGTAAACCATGAAACTTTAAGTTCTACTACCTTATTACTCTTTAGTTGCTAACTGACCTGCCTACTTAAGGACATAGTTACTTTTTTTAGCAACTTATATGTGAAAACAACATACATGAACTAAGTGAATTTGTGCCTCCTCTTGACCCGCACACAACGGAATGATCTATACGGACCATGCGATGATTTGAGTAATTACGGGTGCACACGGAATTATAAAAATCAGCGCATGGAAAACATAGCGAATTCTGTCGTGTGTTATGACCTAAAACCTATCATGATATATAACAACGAAACTAATGTGATATGACAAGGGCATGGTGGATACGCCGCTGGTACTTCCTATATATAAGTGTTCCTGTCATGTTGTCAGTAGTAGCGTTGT
The DNA here is from genome assembly GCA_023525975.1 of Smallanthus sonchifolius. Classification (NCBI taxonomy): domain Eukaryota; kingdom Viridiplantae; phylum Streptophyta; class Magnoliopsida; order Asterales; family Asteraceae; genus Smallanthus; species Smallanthus sonchifolius. Next base: position 1,168,898 of record CM042045.1, on the reverse strand, counting down.
TCGTATCACGAGAAGTTTTAGGATATTCTGACCTTGACCAATGTTCGTGAAAGACTGACAATTTTGAGCATATTAGACTACATCTTAAACAAACCCTAAATATCAAAATTCCCATCAAATTCGTTCCAAGTAACGCATTTTACCTTAATTTCTTCGACAGATCTCTCCTTAACTCACTTGAAACTAAAATCCGTTAATATCATTCATACCTAACATGAGCTTTAGACCTAGATTTGATTATCAGCTATACTCCTCAAACCGACAATCCAAACTCATGAAGAATCCAAACTCATCTTTTTCCTGATTCAGTTGCACCCACTAGTTAAATTTCGGGACGAAATTTCCTTAACAAGGGGAGACTGTAACGTTCACTATTTCCGAGTATTGTATTTTTTCTTTTTCAATAATGACATTTTTCGTTTCGATCTTGTTTATATATTCCGCATTTATATATATAAATACACAATTCATTTTTATAAAATGATTAAAAATAATCAAAAAAATTTATAACAAAATATATATATATATATATATATATATAAACTATCTTGGAATTTGACTCAATGTTGACCACAGATCAAGAAAAATAGTTCAATTTGGACTTCTCAAAGTCAAACAGCCCAAGAACTCACAAAAATTGACCCGTTTGACTTTCAAAAGTCAAACAGGACCGAATTCATGCAATTCAAGCCCGGAAACGAGTCCAATTGAGTCCAGTGGGTTCCATCTCACACATAAACAACGAATCGATCATGTCCAGACCCAAAAATCATACCAATCCGAATCTTGATTTCAGTTGACTTTTTTCGAGTCAAACATGGATGAATTTGATCAAAATCAAGAAATTCAAACCAATTTGAATTCCCGAAATCAAGCACCAGTCGATCGCGAGTGTACCTGGACCATTATCCAGACCCAATCCAACTCCAACTCGTCGAATTAGGCCTACTACCATCGCGACTTTCTCGGTTCAATTTTAAAAATCAAATTGAGAGATTGAGATAATAACTATCAAATTTAATCATTCATACGCATCCTCATAATCACATACGAACTCCCTGGAACTCCATTCGCACCTCATTGCACGTCTGAAGCACGATCGATCCTCAAGAACAGCCGAACCAAAGTCGTACTCGTCCGCGCTCGTTACACAACCAAAACAAGTAAGTAATACATCATTCGATTCGTAATCCCATTCCGTTCGAAAGCCCTCTGCCAATTCGTAATGGCAGAGGGTATCAAACCCAATTGGAAACTAGGGTTCATGCGATTTGATTTGGGGATTTGATTATACTGGTTTTTTTTGTATTTAGACTTTTTGTTTCCATGGTATACCAGCGAAACCACCTGGTCCGGCCGGTAAGTCACTGCGCCGCCGAACCAGGTGGCGTGGGTTCGAAACCCACAAGCCGGACGGATGTTTTTTTTTTCTTTTGCGCATGGCCTGACCGAAACTGGTCTTCCTTCTTCCGTGATAATAGCTACTGGACCGAGAATAATTCACAAATAACCCTTCTGGTCCAGCGGCAAACGTGAAGAGCAACCACAGGAGCCACCCGGGTTCGAGCCGGGTGGCCTGTTTTATTTTTTTGAGCGACTTTTACAACTCGGAATTTTATAAAAAAATTATTTTTATAAACCTTGAAACATTTAGAACAGAATGTAACTAGAATCGCCAATTTTCGATATAAACTCAATTTATTTCGAATTTCTTTGTTTAAAATTGTATATTTATTTATTTTAAAAAACAAAGTTTAAATTTTTATTTATTTATTTAAAGTAAATAAATTTCCAAATAAAAATAGTGACTTTATAAAATATCTCCCATTTTTGAAACCTAACGTTATAAAGTTGATAACTTTATTTTAGGAATAAACAAAAACTCATTTTTATAATAAAATATAGGTAAATGTATATTTTTATACATAAATGTTACTTTACATTTTTATAAATAAATAAATGACGTGAAAAATGATTTATTTAATTTATATTTAAATATAATTTCCACACTATTTTCTAACTAAATAAATAATTAATAATTAATTAATTTATTTAGTTATTTCCAAATCGACGTAAATTCAATCCTTCCTTTTTAACTAGTTATTTTAAATCTTTTGATTAATACCACACCCGTTTTAAATACAAATCCACAAACACAACTCGTCGTACACACGTCCAATTCCATCCTACACTTAGACCAATTATATTTTATATGATAGTGATTGGAAATCCATATGCTTTGCACACTAGGTTAACGTGGTGAATTGCAAGGATCAATCTTATTATTCATTTTTCGTGTGCTAGCTATACATTGAATCAAGTGAGTATTACATAGCCCCTCTTTACATTTTTACGCTTTTTGGGGTGAAACATGAACCATATTACACAATTGTTTTTACATTTTTACAAACAACACAAACACAAATCCGCTTTACATGCATGTGTGAAATTTGAGCTTTATGTTTGAGTACTAGGTGTGTCAACTGTTTATGTGCAATGTTTGTGCAATCATTAACTATACAAGCCGACGGTAAACAATGATAGTTCTATTGAGTCTGACAAACCCACCCAGATTGGGGTGATTGTTACCGACAACACAATTTGTATGCTAGTTACAAAGGTTTGATTGTACTTTAGTTACACAATAGTTGCTCCCCATAAATGCCTTATTTATCATGATTTGTAAAGGATTTGTTATTCAATTCATATACTATCTATGTACAAACCTGTGTATGCTCACCAACTTTTTAGTTGACCTTATTTTGTTCATGTTTCAGGTACTAACGTGTGAGTGTGATCAAGAAATTGCTACATTTAAGTTTGGAACTAGTTAATTTTAAATAAGGATTTTTATGTGTTTCAATTTATGTACTCGTTTGAATTTTGGTTGTGTTTGTTTGAAATGAAAGTTGATGTTTAATATATTGCAATCTAGTCGACCTTGTGCTCATGAACAGTCTACATGTCCCGCCCCGACGTTTCCGCCGTCGGTTGGGGTGTGACATAAGTCTTTGACAAGAATCTAGGATTTTAAGATTGACTAGGGTTCCAAATGGGAGACGGGATTGATCGTGTTTATGAAGTTTTAAATCAAGTTTAAAACAAAGGTTTTTGAATGAATGATTCAAGACTTGTGCATCAAAGTTTTAAATAAGTTTATAGCTTAGAATGATTTAGTAAGATAATTATTTAAAGTTTCACAATTATTACACCCAATTGGTAATAATGATTAAAGTAGTTTTCCTAAGGAATTGTACATTTTATTAAACGAAAGGCTAAATAATTATTAAAGTTTTAACAATAGTTACTCAAGAAATAAATATTTATTATAATAATTATTTAAAGAGTATATAATGATAATTATTATTTTTGAATAATGATTAAGGTTTTATAAAAATCATTTCAAGATTTGCATCATTATTGAGAATAGATAATCATCTAATTGAAAGTGAGAAATATAAATTGTTTAGGTTTTCAAGTATTTACATCTATATTACAAATTACTTCGTAATAAATAATGTTTATAATTTTTAAATAAAAGCCAAGTTTCTATAAGTTTATTTAAAATAGGATTTCTTATAAAGTCTATACTTTAAATTAAAATTCTTTAAGGTTTATAAGTTTGTAATAGAGTTTCCTAAAGTATTTACACAAAGTTTACATGTTTAAAGTTTCTCATATAAGGTTTATAAATTTAGAATATTACGTTTTTAAATAAATGAGTAAACGATTTTTCTATCTTTATAAAGTTTATAAATTCATAGCTTTCTAGCTTTAAATAAGAATGTTTATTTATTTTCTTGTTTCTAAATGAATAAACAAATAAGTCTTGAACTTATTAAATATAGTTTTTATAAAATGCACAAGTTTATAAGTATTACTTTTTCTAATTAATAAGAAAAAAAGTATTTATTTTAGGATATCTAAGCATTAAAATTTTATTTTAAAGATTAATCTTTTTATAAGTTTTAACTAAGTTTAATTAATTAAAATAGTTCCTGAATATAAAAGTGTAACAAAAAAATCAGATTCAAGTTTATAAATGTATAACATAATTTATAAAAATTATAAAAGTTTAAAACTGATTTTAAAAAGGCTAAAACAATTAAAATGGGTAAAATCGGTTTACCCGGCTCGAACTCGGGTCTGGGACCGGGTCACCAACACACAAACACATACCAACCATCCCGCCTACGGGTCTCGGTGGTAACTTATCCGTATCAGGAAGTTTATAACAAGGATTCCAAATCGACCCCCAAATCATATGAACCCTAGAATCATGAACCCGTAAATTCGATGTGCAAATCCCTCTGTCATTGAAATTTGACAGAGGGCAAATGATCATGGCACGAAAATGATGAGAATGGGTATTCGAATTACCTGATTTGGTGTCAAAATGAGAGAGAACGAGCTCGCATTTGAAGTCGGCTGTCGCGGCTTTAAATCGGCAAATGTAGATTCGTTTTGAACGAATTGAGAGTGTAGTGAGTTTTGGTATGGTGTTGTTGATGTTCGACCATCGATATTTATAACCGATTTTGGCATTCAATGCGTGAACGGTTAGGGAGGTGGGGGTTGAAGCCGACGGCTTTGAATTCGGACCCATGCGCGGCTGTGGCGGCAAAACGAGCATTGGTGGTTGTTGGTTTCGAGTCACATGCGAGCTAGGATGCCCGAGGTTCAGTGAACCTGGTCTAAAACGCGTTTTCGAGGGAAAAGGTTCAAAAATCGGTCGTTGTGGGTTTCGAACCCTGGTTTCTGGGCAAGGGGGTTTGGCCTTTGTGCAAAACAGGTCCTTGAAGTTTCTTTGAATTAACGCTTTGAGTTTTCTAGTTTAAAACAAGGTTCAGAAAATGACAGTTTTGGTCCCTCGACTTTTGAAAAATAAATATGTTTTAGATTTATAAAAGTTAAGTAAATTTTGTAAGTTTTATCCTTATAAAATAACTTATAGGATTTATTTTATTTATAAATTTAAATATTTAACAATTAAGTTTATAAATTTTGTCTTTTGTAATCGTAAACTTATAAGTTCTAAATACTCCTCGCCCGTAAGATGTAGCTAATGCGAGTTTCTACGGGTTCCCATTTATAACATGTGTGGGGGTTTAGGAAAAAGTTGTGTCGGAATATCCTGGATATTACAGTCTCCCCTACTTTAGGAAATTTCGTCCCGAAATTAGAGTAGAAGGGTTTAGTTCAGGATTTAAGTCTATGATACGCACAAGGATAATGAGGGAGATACTTTACGTTCCCAAGCAAACCCTGGGTTACGTTTAGATTTTTAAATGAGTTGTAAGGATAGGTATAAGATTACGCTCAAGTTTCTAAGTTTTCAAAGTCTGGGATTGCCAACAGTTTCTCTACGAAACATATAGTTTCTCTACGAAACATATAGTTTCATTGAAATGTAGGAAGATTCGTTTTTTTTTTTGAAATGCATTCGAGAGAATATCTGCTGAATTTCCATTCAGGATTTCAAGTGGGATGCATCACTTAGGATGGACTTGATGATAGTTTAATGATTTGATTTTGTGGACTATTACGTCTAAGGATTGCTACGGTACCTAAGTTTCGTGGCTCCCTTTTATGATAAGTCTTAGATCATAGCACACGACAGAGTTACTGTGCCTTCCCATACGTTGATTTTCATACTTACGTGTGCACCCGCAAGCATTTAAATCGTCGCATAGTCCGCATAGGTCCTTCCGTTTGTGTGTGGATCCAGAAAGAGTACAAGAATTTGTTTAACACACGACTAGAGTTTCCATATAAGTGTGATCATTGATTAACGAGTCCCTCAGAGAGAAACGTCATTCAATGAGTAAAGAAAAGAATGTGACAAGACTTATAGTTTCAAACTTTCCTCGTGATTGATTAAGAATACTTCAATCATTGAGTAGTTTAAAGTCTTTACACTTTCCTCGGGTTTGATCAAGAATACATCAAACCTTGAGTAGTTTAAAAGTCTTATACGTTCATCATGTTTGAATAAGCATACGTCAAACATGTAATAGTTTCAAGTCTTATACGTCCATCGTGTTTGAACAAGCATACGTCAAACATGGAGTAGCTTAAAGTCTCATACGTTCATCATGTTGAACAAGCATACGTCAAACATGGGGTAGTTTAAAGTCTCATACGTTCATCATGTTTGAACAAGAATACGTCAAACATGGGGTAGTTTAAAGTCTCATACGTTCATCATGTTTGAACAAGAGTACGTCAAACATGGAGTAGTTTAAATTGTGTTTGAACAAGAATACGTCAACATAGAATAGTTTAAATTGTGTTTGATCAAGAATACGTCAAACATAGAATAGTTTAAATTGTGTTTGAACAAGAATACGTCAAACATCGGATAGTTTAAATTGTGTTTGAACAAGAATGCGTCAAACATAGAATAGCCTTAAAGTCTCTTAGTTTAGCTTCAGTGTATAGAAATATACGATTACGTTTTGAGTATAAAGTGGTTATCTAAATACTCTAGTGTTTAAGAGAGGTGTAGGACAGCGTTTGGAACAGGATTAACCATTATACGCTTTCTCACAGAAGATTCGAGTTCTCCAGAAGATTAGTGGATCCGATGTTTGGTTTAGATAGGAGTCAGGGGATGTACTCTACTAAAGAGAGTAATGTCCTCCTTCCTGCTAGTGTCTAGTATCAAGAGTGAAGTTTTCTCGTATATATGGAATGTACGTTTATCAAGTCTTATAGGGTTTGGTTAAGATGGACACACAAAGTTTTCAAGACTAAGAATCCAAGTATAAGTTTGAAAATAGGATAAGTCAGTTGAGTTTCAAGTTTCAGTATTAAGCTTTACATGATCCTTTATTGATCATGTTTAGTTTTAAGAATACGGGATCGAGTAAGTTTTACATGACTCAAAAGTCTCTGACCTCATAGTTGTGTATACGAAGTTTAATGTTTTAGCAACGTGTATTTAAGCTTTCAGTCCCCGTTGTGATTTTTTTGTAAGTGTTTTACGTGACAAGAGTTAAATGAGGAAAGTTTCCAAGCATAGGGTGACGGGAAAAGTTTCGATAAGGTTTATGATAGTGTGTTTACAAATGATTTATCTTGATTCATAACAGAAAGTATAGTTTTCTTTTGTATAGAATGTAATTAAGATGTTCAAAAACGACGAGTTAGGCATCGATAAGTAGTACGAGTAAGATTTATAAAAGATGGGTGTGATTGTCAAGCGAAAAGTTGGTCAAGTTTACAAGTGTTAAGTCTATACAAGAAGTAAGGGTCATGGTTGTTTGGGGTAATGATTCGTAAGTCGGGTTGTTTTTGAAAATGTGCTTACGAATTAGAAGATTTGTTCAAGATTTATTTCCTCAGGTACACGTGTCACTTAGGATTTTTATAGTTTAATGTGACGTCGTTAATTATTTCAAGTACTAACGTAAGTTGTTTTTGACGAAAGTGTTTAAGTTTACAATGATGAAAGGAAAGTTAAACTAGTAAATGATGACAAGATGAAATTTCAAAATGGTTTCCACTTAGATGTTTCAAAATTGGGACTTCCAGCCCTTACATAATACAATTTAAACGGAAAATTAAAGTACGTAAGTAAGTTGATTAAATATGTTCAAAAGGTTTTTATTCATAATACTGAGTTATCACAGTAATATTTTCAAAAATAGTTTTTAATTGGAAGTCGATGGGCTAACGAGGAGAATTCCCGGAAGAAGGGGGTGGTCACAAGGACTCACTTAAGTACCCTATTTCCATAGCCAGAATTTCCTCGTGAGTCTACAACTTTTTAGTTATTGTCACCGATATTTGGGTTTAAGGTACTATGTCGAGGTTTATTGTGGGCTTAAGGTCTTAAGTGTGGAGTTTGTTTATTCTATAGTAGTCTTCTTCCCTTACGGGAAAGCGATCAGGTTACTAATCACTTTGTTAATATACTTTAGGTTTAAAAGACGTTAAGTTTTTGTTTACAAGAAACGGTGATGCGTAAGTTTTAAGGACGTATGAAGGTTTTAAAAGTGTAACAAAGTTTTGAGTTAGTCATAAAATGAAGTTTGCTTGAGTGACGAAAAATGAAATGAGACACAAGGGTTTCCCCTTATGTGCCAAGTTTATAAAATAATGAAGTTTGTAAAAAGGACTTGTAGGATAATAAATGTGTTGGTATTACAAGGATCATGAAGTTTAAGGAAGTATGAAAACTTTGAGATGTATAAGAGTGTAGCAAAAGTTTTTGAGTGAGTTATCTAGAGTAGTTTGGTTGGGTGATGAAAATAAGATGAAATACAAGGGTTTCCCCTTAAGTGTTATGTTCATATAATAATGAAGTTTATAGGAGAATTTGTAGAGTAATACATAGTTTTAAGGGTTGTATTACAACGATCACGAAGTTTATTGGGTAGTATCTGTATAAATATAAGTTTATGTATATAGTCTTTAAGTATAATCCCGTAAGAATTTTTCCTTGAAGGTAACTCCTTCAGGTCATGACGAGTAAGCATGCTGTCATGTGACAAGACGGGACTTAAGAATCATAGAATAAAGGTTACAGCGGAAAGTTTTTGAATCATGAATTTATGAAGCGTAAGGTATTTGAGATGGCACTCATTTAATGCATATCACTAAGTGAGTACCTTGACATATCAAGAGAAATTTGAGCCCACTAATGTTTAGAGAAGTTGTGCATTCCTATAAGTGAATACCCATCCCAAGAATTCCAAGGAAAGCATACGGGTCCAACGGTTGATTTGGATTTATACGAAATGCTTTCCATGACAGAATTTCCTAGAATACAGGTATCCACCCTTCCGGTCCGCACAAGTTCTCACACATTATCTAGAACTTAAATATTCTTGACGAGAGTTTAGTGGTGGCTTAGATTTAAAGCCTAAGAACGTGTCCTCGATGTAGTAGCCTCTTGTAGTACGTAGATAAGTAGAAGCATAGAATTTCCAAGCGTTCACGTATAAGAATTAAGAATAGAATGAGAAGAAAGTTCCTAGTAAAGGACATGAGGTAACTCATGTTTGGGTCTCCTAAGTTATAGTCTAGGTCATGTGTCTAATAACCTAATTCCCTATAACCAAGGCTCTGATACCAATCTGTCACACCCCAACCGACGGCGGATTATACGTTGGGGCGGACGCGGTTGTTCAATAGCACAAGGTTGACTATTAAGGTTTAAATAATTTTATTAAATAACTTCAAGGTTCCAATACAAAGAATAAATCAAATACATAACAAGAATACAAGTCTAATTGATTAAGCATTCTAGGTCCAAGCATCCTATGTGATCACAGTAAAGTCTCATGTTGTAGTACCTGAAACATGTGAAAGAATCTGTCAACTACAAAATAGTTGGTGAGATACAAAGGTTTTGACACAGTTTAACAAGTATTTGAAAAGAATTACAATTCACTATGATATATGCATTCTTTAATGTAAGTATGAGAACAAGTATCTTAAACATTGTGCACATCAACCCTCCAACCAAGTTTAGGCATAACCCGTAGGTTACCCTTATAAGTCTCAAGTTTAAAGTTTAATGTAGTAACAAACACCAAGGGCTCCCCCCCGAAGGGGTCAATCAATCAAGGTGGATTGGTCAAATGCAATAGATCTATCATTGTTACTATCGGCTTGATCAAAGCTAATGAATGTGCTAGTTTTATAACCGATTTTGGCATTCAATGCGTGAACGGTTAGGGAGGTGGGGGTTGAAGCCGACGGCTTTGAATTCGGACCCATGCGCGGCTGTGGCGGCAAAACGAGCATTGGTGGTTGTTGGTTTCGAGTCGCATGCGAGCTAGGATGCCCGAGGTATAGTGAACCTGGTCTAAAAACGCGTTTTCGAGGGAAAAGGTTCAAAAATCGGTCGTTGTGGGTTTCGAACCCATGACTGGTTTCTGGGCAAGTAGTGTTAATTTATTCGTATTTGACAAAAAAATTATACTTCCGTCCCCTCTGATAGGGGAAAAATCTCGGCCCCCTGCGGTATTCTTCAAACTCCGCCACTGATTATTAAGGCCTTTTGTGTTTGGTGATATCACCTTGATGGGCCATGCTCCTAACAGGCTAGCCCATAGATGGAGAATGATCCATCACACTGTGGACTATGATTGGCTGGTTTGGGCTTGGTTTGGTTACTTTAAGAAATTAAAGGCCCAATTGGCTCAGGTTACACATGAATACTAGAGAGCATAATAGAGCTTGGTAAAGTTGGTATAGGATAAACATGAGTTGTATTTTCTTGTATTGTAATCATAAGATTGGGCTTAGGATGGTGGGCCAGGCCTATCCCAATTGTATAGGGCCTACTAGTTTGGACTTAACTTGGGGATTTGTCCCAAATAAGTTTCAAATACTTTTTTTTCCTGTGATTTTCCTTTAAATATATAAAAATTTACTACCCAAAAAAAAAAACTCCACATGATAATGTTTTTTTTCAAAAATTTTCAAATACACTAGTCAATTGAATTCTTTCAAATAGTCAAATACTCCACATGAAAAGTAACGAGAAATAGTATCCAAAAGTAATCTCACTTCATCCCGTATATGTAGGTTATTATGTTGCCATTAAACGCTCTTGATATTGTTGTTACACTTGCTATCCATTTTGCACTAGACTTTTCATACCCTTTAAAAACCTGAAAAGTTTTCAACATAAAGTAAAAGTATGAAATCTTGTAAAAATAAGAAAGTATAACGGTTTAATATACCAAAATGAAAAAAAACTAATAATTTTAGCGACTTAAATTAGATTATTAACAGAAAATTTCCAAATAGTCAAATTTTGAGTTTCTCAACGAAAACTAAAAGATAAGTTCCTTTCTCTTTTTCGTTTCAAATGATTACCATTCCTAATTATGACAAAAGAAATGTTATATGTATATATATTATGAGAATCAAAAGCAACTAACTGTTATGGGTCAAAATCTGCACAAATTTGGGTTAAAATGCTGCCCTTTTTTGGGGGTTAAAATAATGCAATCAAGATGTGATGTGTTGCTAAGCCATATATGAACAAACAAATTACACTCTAAAACAAACCATACATACACATAGTCACATACATGGGACATAAGAGAACATACTTCTTCTTAAGATTCTTGTGGTTCCATAGGCACTGTAACATCCTCTTTGGTATCTTTTTCATCACCTAACATTTATTTATTATTTACTGATCAATCTTGTAATCATTTGGCTTGAACACGTAAAAATACTTACAGCCTCTTCTTTGGCGTTTGACAGCAACCGCCAGAACATCCTCTTTGGTATCAGCAACAGTAATACCTAAAATTTATTAGAGTAACCTGTAGTTTTTGTCCCTGAGGAGGTTTCGTACACCTGTAAGTAACACATTTGATCCCCGACGTTTGATGTTTTTAACACTTTGCGTCCATGGTCCTTAACTCCGTTAACACTCCTCCACTCTCACATGAGGGTTAGGCGTGATTCGATGTGGCTCAAATCGTGAGGGTTTGACGTGAACAACTCCATTAGATTTTTTTTTAATAAGATTTCATTTATCATTTAATTTGATTAGACTCTAATTAATAACTTGTGCTCGTTAACTATTTAAAAAAATCTAAATACTCAATGTTGTTTAATTTTATTACGAACATTCAGATATAAGTTTTATAGAAAACCAAGCCGTTTCAAAATAAAGTGTTTTTTTGGTCTCGTAAAGAGCTTTGACATGTGTCTGGATCGATAACTTTGATAAAACATGTTTACACACTCTGACCATTCGATTACTGGTATCATTTTTTGGTCTCTAAAAGGAGGGGGAATTTATGTAATTCTTCTACTTGCACAAGGAAGCAATATGAAACTTCCGTTCGTATATAAAACCAAAAGCTAGGGTTCATCAGTTTATCTGTTATTGTTATCTCAGTAGTCAGCATCCCTCATTTCACTCCGGATTACGTTCATCCAACCGACGCAACGGTAAATCGACTTCTTCAATTAGTATTCGATTTGGCGAACGAATTTGAGATATTTTCAATCATTTCCAATTTTTACATACGAGTAACAGTATTAGCAAATTAGGGATGCGGATTTTGTGGTTTGATAACCTAATCGACACGAATCAGCTGCGAATTTGAAGCTTCTGAGTTTATACAGTGTTATTTGATTAGGAACAATTGTATTTGTTAGGTTTTCTGAGTATGTATTGAAATTCTCACTTCAGTATTGGTAACTAGTTCATGAATGTTTTATAATTGCTTTATGTATGTGTTTATGGCAGATGAATGTGGAAAAGCTTATGAAAATGGCAGGTGCTGTTCGCACCGGTGGAAAGGGGAGTGTGAGAAGGTTTGTTTTACCTTATGATTGCAAGCTCTAGATCTGTGTGTGTTTTACTGTGTGAAGTTTTGTAGGAGATATTGGTTAGATTGTGCAGGTACACTTAAGAATGTTGCTTGTTGATTGTGCCTATGTATGATTAGTAGATATGTTACTTAATAAATGAAATGCTGGTGGGATTTTATGTAAATTGCTAAATTAAAGGTATTGCCTTCTAGATGAATATGTTACCATACTTGGCTATCAGCAATTTAGCACTCTGCATATAATCATTTATGATGTTTGTTGCAATACAAGATATGCTGGTAGGATATGAATTAATCAAAATAGATTTAGGAGACTCCTCAGCCTTAAAGAACTCTTTTTTAAAATATTAAAGGAAAGAGACTTAAGCATTGCGTGCAGATTAACGGATTTATTCTTTTCCAAGTCATTAAATGAGTAGTTTAATTTATAAATATTACACTTTTCATAATGTTGAAGTTTCAACCATGATTTGTGACTTTGATTTTTTTTGCAGAAAGAAGAAGGTTGTTCATAAAACAACCACCACAGATGACAAAAGGCTGCAGAGCACTTTGAAAAGAATAGGAGTAAACGCAATACCATCGATCGAGGAAGTTAACATTTTCAAGGATGAAACAGTCATCCAGTTTTTGAATCCCAAAGGTGCCCAAATTTGAGTTTTAAGTCACCTTTTTCATCTTTTGTTTCAAGAATTTTCGCATGCTGACAATTTTTTTTTTCAGTTCAAGCCTCTATTGGTGCCAACACTTGGGTTGTTAGCGGTTCTCCACAAATAAAGAGTAAGTAAACTTAGTTGGTTATTTCTTGAAATTACTTTCTATATTTATATATCTTTTTTTAGTTTAATTTTCTAGTATAAATATGAAATTCCTGTTTAAAAGCAAATGTTTCAATTTTTATAACTTAAACCTCAATAATAGTGTGCTTGCTCATATCCAAAAGACCAAGGCCCGTTTAATTAGTATTCATTTGTACCCCCTCTGTCCAGAATGATAATCTATACTTATATATTAAGTTGTCCCAAAATCATAGTCTAGACTTATATTGTAAGTTGCCCCAAAATAATTTCCTACTTTCAAATACTGATAGTTATAATTTACTAATTATCCCATTGTACCTTTAATTACCTTCGATTACCCTCAACAATAAGTCATGCAAGTTTTCCAACTCAATTGGTATTGATGCATCAAGGGTTAACTTATCACTTCACTAATTAAATTCTCATTAGTTGTATACATAGTATGATAGTAACATATATTGTTTTTTGTTTGTGGACAATTATTTTAGGACAAAAGGACCACAATTTAGGTCCATAAGCTTCTTACATGTCAACAATCTTTTGAGGCTGTGTATCTTGTTTTTCAAGTCTGCATCCTTAACTTGTTTAATTACTTAGATTAAATCTCCTTTTCACATTCTGACCTAGTTTTCTGTGTTGATCTTTTTAACCAGAATTGCAAGATATTCTCCCAGGCATTATCAACCAGCTGGGTATGTCTAAACTTTCTTGTAGAATGGCAATTTTGAATCATTTAAATACGAATGGGCCAATTTGGGTTATATTAAGCAAAGTGGTTTTAACTGAAAAGGAAATTGGTCAAGCAGTTTAATTCACAATGTTTAACTATAAAGAAAGCGGGTCATACGGCTTGAGTTAGTTAAAGGTTCAAACTTTCTATATTGTTAAGAACGCTAATCATTTTATGAAGTTCACATTAAATTAAATTAAAAAAATAAAAGAGTGTTAAGGGTGACTAAACTTGACATGACCCATATAACCTGTTTTAACCTTAAGCTATTCTGACTTATTACCCAACCTACCCGGCACACCCAACTTGCCACATGTAGGTATTGGGTCTGATCTTAGACAGTAAAAAACATCATATTTTTTTAGATTACAATTTTTACCCATTTATATGAAACGAGTCAACTCAGGTTGTATCTGTATGATAATGGGTGAAAAGGATCCCAAAGGTTAAACAGCTTAAAAGTTGTCCAACGTCTATCCGAAAGCCCATGTCCTATATCTTTCTTAAAAGAAACTTATTTTAATAATATGGCTTTTAATCATATGCACTAGTGTACTACATTAATATTTACAAAATTCAAAAAATGAGAGCCAAGTGTTGTTGGGCTAGTCTAATCCGTACACAAAGTTACTTATTTTGACCCAAACTCATCTTGAACCTAACCCATTTTGACCCGTTACATAAACCACTTGTTTTTGTCACCTATAAGTATTGTTTCTGATTTTGGTTATTAAAAACAAAATGCACTTGAAATTGGTTGATTTTTACAGGACCGGATAACTTAGATAACTTGAGAAAACTAGCAGAGCAGTTCCAGAAGCAAGCATCAGCTGGCGGTGAAGGCGCTGCTGCCACATCAGCACAAGAGGATGATTATGATGAAGTCCCGGAGCTCGTGGCAGGTGAGACTTTTGAAGCCGCTGCAGAGGAAGGAAAAAAATCTTAAGAATTGAATATATGAAGTGTGTATCGTTTTGCTCTTTATATTCGAGTATGTTTTTGATGTTTTTTTTGCATAATGAATGTTTTAAGTTATCAGTTTTGATGTTGCTTGCAACTTGTAGGAATGTTGTTTTTTTATAGTTTGTGAGTTTTGAACCGTAACAAATGGTTAATGTGCATGACCGAGTTACATTGTTGCTTCAACTATTGGCCAACAAATGGCGTCTACTTCTCTTTTATTATTCTCTTGAAACATTAACCGATTCTCACGTCGGAGTTTAATCACTACAAGATCTTCACCCCTATGTGTTGACTCAAACAAACCAACGCTTGGGTTTTATCTCATCATCCACACTCGACTAGCATTCATTTCTCATTCATCATATATATATATAGTGACGGAGCCAGAAATTTATTTCTATGGGCCGCTTTTATCTGATGCTCAAATTTCTAAGTATCCGACATAAGATTTATTGATCCGGTTCGGTTCGGGTCGGTCGCATAATAAGATACTATACTATAATGAAAATACATAGTCATAAATAAGAATCACTGATAAGTAATATCTAAAATTTCAAGTTTGGAGTTAAAAAAAATGAAAACTAACCTTATTGCATAATCGTTGTTTGTAGGTTCAATTTTGTTGTTGGAGTGTTTAATTTTGCTCTTTGGTTGTGATTGTCGATTGAAACTCGCAAGTCGCAAGTCGTCCGAAAGGCTCTAGCGAATGCCGAGAATGTTAAATGCCAATCGTCCCTTTTTTTTGTTTTTTTAGAATCGGGTTTAATATAACTTAAATTGGTATTTGGATTAATGGTTATGGACTCATGAAGTCATGTGATGTGATTACAATATAGAGTTAATTAAACTTTGATATTAGCTTGTTAAAATACATCTAACTTAAACTTATTTATAACCAACTCAAAATCTTATTTTTAAACAAAAAAAAACTACTAATTATTAAATACTTTTTTTATTGAGTTAGAATTTTATATATTTTCTTCAAATTTTGGGGTCAACCTCAAAAAAAAGTTGGGTCAGTCAGCATTCGCGTAATATACCTGCTAGTAAAAAAATTAAAATTCACTGGGTGTACCTCCACCCCTGATCCTATCGACACAAAGGTAAATTGATATTTACCAAACTGTAACCTTTGTGAATTTCGTGATCATTTAGCAAATTTTAGGCAAAATAACTATGTGGCTTTTGTAATTAATTTACTAATCAAGTATTATGAGTTGCAATTGTGCGGTTGCTTGATTCATTCAATATTGTTTGCTTTTGAACAATTTTGTTGGTGATTTTTAAAGATTCCGTAGATATTCGTCAAAATTTTATTATAATTATGCTATTAGGACTGACATTGACAAAAAAAAGTAAAAGTTGAGATTATTTACCAGTCAATCTATTAGTTTTGATTATTATTGGCTAGTGAATTATAGTTGGATTATTAAAAACAATTTGCCAAAATTTTATATACATTGGGGAGTTTAATGCAATGCTAACACTTGTGCAAGGTAGCGATATGAAACTTCTCTTTGTATATAAAACTAGAAAGACTGTTAGCTAGGGTTTATCCGTTCTCTGTAGTGAGCTCATCACCTATCACTCCCGGCTTACGTTCATCCAATCGAAGCCACGGTAAATCAACTTCTTCTTCACTTAATCGTCAATATGGCGAACGAATTTGAGATATTTTCAATCATTTCGAATTTTGTTACACGAGTAGCAAATTTGACCAAATTAGGGATGTGGATTTTGTAGTTTGATAAACTAATCGACGCGATTTTGTAGTTTGATAACCTAATCGTCACGAATCAGCTGCGAATTTGAAGCTTCTGAGTTTATACAGCGTTATTTGATTAGGAACAACTGTGTTTGTTAGGTTTCCTGAATATGAATTGAAGTTCTCACTTCAGTATTGGTAACTAATGCAAAAATGTTGTATTATTGCTTTATGTGTGTGTTTATGGCAGATGAATGTGGAAAAGCTTATGAAAATGGCAGGTGCTGTTCGCACCGGTGGAAAGGGGAGCGTGAGAAGGTTTGTTTTACCTTATGATTGCATGCTCTAGATCTGTGTGTGTGTGTTTTACTGTGTGAAAAGCATATGTTTAACTTGCTTAGACTGTGCAGGTTCATATAAAAGTGTTGTTTGTTGAAATGTACTATATGATTAGTAGATATATTACTTAATAAATGAAATGCTGATGGCATTTTATGTAGAATTACTAATAGAGAGAAGCTTTTTTTGAAAGGTTTGAAAGGTATTACCTTTTAGATGAATTTGTTACTGTACTAGGCGATCAGTACCCTGCATATACGATGTTTGTTTTAATACATGCTATGATTACATATGAAAGAAATGCTGGTAGGATTTGTGAATGAATTAATCTAGATAACAACTTTTTTACCACAAACTAATTGGGGAGCCAAAAAGTATATTAAGAAGATTTTTTCATCCTTAAAGAGATAAAATTATGGTCAAATTAGAACTTGACTTAAGTTTCGTGTACAGGTTAGCTTTTTATGTAGTATTACTAATAACAATAAGCTTTTTTTGCAAGGTTTGAAAGGGATTGCCTTTTAGATGAATGTGCTACTATACTAGGCTATCAGTACCCTGCATATATGATGCTTGTTACAAGATATGATTATATATGAAAGAAATGCTGGTAGGATTTGTGAATGAATTAGTCAAGATAACATTTTTACCACAAACTAATTGGGAAGCCTGAAAATCTAACATTTTTACCACAAACTAATTGGGAAGCCTGAAAATCTATCCAGGAGACTCTTCGTTCTTAAGGAGATAAAGTTATGGTCAAATTAAACTTGACCTGGGTTTTGTGTACAAGTATGGGTTTTGTCAAACATGTCATGGTTTAATTTGACCAATATTTTATAAAGTTATGGTCAAATTAAACTTGGGTTTTGTGTACAAGTTAGCAAATTTACTATTTTGGAAGTCATTAAACGAGTGGGATAATATATAAAATATTGGTCAAATTAAACCATGACATGTGACTTGACTTTGAATTCAGAAAGAAGAAGGCTGTTCATAAAACAACCACCACAGATGACAAAAGGCTGCAGAGCACTTTGAAAAGAATAGGAGTAAACTCAATACCATCAATTGAGGAAGTTAACATTTTCAAAGATGAAGCGGTCATCCAGTTTTTGAATCCCAAAGGTGTCCAAATTTGAGAATCAAGTCACTTATGTTTTTCTTTTTTTCCTTTTTATCTTTTATTTGAAGTATTTTTTCATGCTAATAATTTTTTTTTCAGTTCAAGCCTCCATTGGTGCCAACACGTGGGTTGTTAGCGGTTCTCCACAAACAAAGAGTATGCTTACTTATTTGGTTATTTCTTGAATATATTTCTCTCGGTCTATGTCTTTTTGGTGTGTTTTTTCAAGTGTAAATATGAATTTCCTGTTAGCTAAACAAGCGTTTCAGTTTTTATAACTCAAACCTCAATAAAAATGTGCTTGCTCACATCTTTGACCCATTTAGAGAAATATTTTTTTGTACCCCCTCTGTCCAAAATTATAGTCCATACTCGTATATTAATCCCCCAAAATATTTGCCCACTTTCAAAAATGGATAGTTGTAACTTACTAGTTATCCCGTTTTACCTTCAGTTACCCTTAACAATAAATCATGCAAGTCTTCCACTTCATTTGGTATTTCTGCATTAACTTGTCATTCTGTTAACTAGGTTCTCTTTATTGTAGCATATATTTTCTGTTGTTTGTGGAGAATTAAACGGAGTATAATCGAGGTTTATAAAAACAATTTCTGATAAATCTTCTTACCCATCAACAATCTTCAGAGGGTGTATATCTTGATGTATCTTGTTTTCCAGGTCTACAGCCTTGACTTGTTAATTACTTCTATTACATTTTTATTTCTCACCTAGTTTTCTGTTATGATTTTTTTTTTTCAGAATTGCAAGATATTCTCCCAGGCATTTTCAACCAGTTGGGTATGTCTAAAACTTTCTTGTAGACGTGGCATCTTTGAACCATTTATATCAAATGGGCTAAGTGAAAAGGTTTTAACTGGAAAAGAAACTGCTCAAGCAGTTCAATTTACAAGGTTTAACTATAAAGTATAAAGAAAGCAGGCCATACAGCTTGAGTTACTTTAAAGGTTCAAACTTTTTAAGTTGCTTAATTTAAACAAAAAATCAGCTTTTTCTGGTAATAATTAAATTAAATAAGTGTCAAAGGTAACCGAACTTGACATGACCTGATGACCCATATAACTCGTATTAACCCGAACCCATTTTGACCCTTTACCCAACCCACCCGACCCACCCATTTTGCCACACCTAAGTTTTGGGTCTGATTCGGGACAGTAAAAAAAGACATCAGGTTTTGTTTGGTGACAATTCAAACCCCTTTATATGCAATGGGTCAACCCAGGTCGTATCCTTATGCTAATGGGTGAAAACTGAAAATGATGCTCAAAAGTTGTCAAACATGTATTCAAATGCTAATGTCGTAAATCTATTTATTTAAAAGAAACTATATTATTCTAATAATATAGTTTTTAGTCGTATGTAATTAGTAGTACACTGATTATTTACAAAATTCAAAAAATGGACAATGAAGTGTTGTTGGGCCACCCGAACATAACATAACCTGTTTTGACAAACTCATTTTGACACCAACCCATTTTGACCCGTTACATAAACCACTTGTTTTGTCACCTCTAGGTGTTGCGTCTGATTTGGGTCGGTAAAAAATGCACTTATAATGAGTTGAGTGGTTGACTTCTACAGGACCGGATAACTTGGATAACTTGAAAAAGCTAGCAGAGCAGTTCCAGAAGCAAGCAGCAGGTGGTGTTGAAGGCGCTGCTGCCGCTTCCGCACAAGAGGATGATGATGATGAAGTCCCGGAACTTGTGGCAGGTGAGACTTTTGAAGCTGCTGCAGAGGAAGGACAAAAATCTTAAGAACTGAATATTTGAAGTGTGCATTGTTTTGCTCTATATTTGAGTATGTTTTTCATGTTTTATTTTTGCATAATGAATATTTTAAGTTATCAGTTTTGTTAGTTGCAACTTGTGGAAATGTTGTTTTTATGGCCAAATGAGATTTGAACTTTTAACAAATGGTTCGTGTACATGACCGGTGTCCGTAGTTGCTCGGTTAGGACCCACCCAAACCAAGGCACCAAGCTAAGACCGAACTCTAGTTAAATCTACACTACTTGTTCATGACGAGGCTAAAACCCATGACCTATTAAGGAGACATCATGTCACCATGCAATACTCCTGAGTAACATCTGGACAAATGCCCTTTTAGTCCACTACAATTATAATTTAGTTTTTAGCTTTTGGATCCTAATTCTACAATTGTGGCTTGTGGTTTCTTATTTTTTTTTTTTTGAATATTAAATTCTGTATTCATCTCAATGAAGTTATATAAAATATTTAAATAATAAATAGATGAAAAAACAAATATATCAAACATTTATTCTAATAAATGATTACAAAAAATGTCACGTGTCATCACCATATTTTTTTTCTTACCGAATTCTTTTAATTTTTCCTATTTTAAGTAAGTTTGAATTTTAAACTTAATTATGTTAATATTTTCATTTTTTAAAAAAGATAATATAAAATTTGAATTTTATTATTACTTAATTAAGAAAACAAAAAACTTTATTTCTTGTTTTACACGTTATTTTTTTTACACATTATTATACTTCATTTTTCTATTAAACAACGTCATATAACAAATGAGTATATAACCTAATATATAAATAAATGATTCCTCACGTTCACAATTTTGTTAGTCCAAAATTCTTTTTTTCAATTCTTTTTTTTATTAGCATTTAATATTTTCTTTATAATTTATAAATCTTCGTTACTACTTATTTAATATTTTCTTTTTTTAACCTAGTTTATTAAATAAAAGCATAAAAACAAATCAATGAGATAAATAGAAGATGAAGGAGTACATATATTTTAAGCTAAAGCTTCCTTATTCTTAGCAACATTCCTATATTATCTCCTACTTACGACTATTTAAGTTACGTGATCGTACCCCCAAATCTCTACGCAAAACCACCTCAACTCAAATCTCCTCTGCCTCGCCGCTCTTTCGCCACCGTAACCGCAGCCATGAGTGACGATTCCGGCATTGACGCTGTCCAGAGACGACTCTACGAGTATGTTTTTCCAATACTTTCTGTTTTAATTCTACCGGAACTGTTTTTGTTTAGTCGATTAGGTTATATGAACCTCTGTTAGTTCAACGAATTTTACTATTGCTTATTGTTTACTTACATATACGCGTAACATGAATAGTTAACTTACACATATGTAAAAACAACGTTACACATACTTTAACACGTGTAAAAACTAAAAAGTTTAAAATACATTGATATGTGTATGTGATAAATTACATATACGTAGATCAAACAAAAAGAAACGACTAACAAATTAAATATGTTTTTGATACTTTTGGTTTCCTTTGCGTCTGAGGCTGTGGATTGCTTCTTAGTCGTGTCCAACGGATTATGCATAGTAATATTATGACACTAAGATCTATGATTTTTGTTTTTAAAAGACTTGATTTTGTTATCCAAAAAGACTTTGCAGCGCAACTCGTTGCCCGTTTGCCTTCTTTTTCGATGTAACTTTTAATGTTTCTAATCTGAATACAAGAAATATGTTAAAAACTTAAAATACTATTAAACAATATATCTACCTATATGCAGGCACGTAAAAATTATAAAAAGCACTATTAAACTTGTATCTATGTATACTTAGATATCTAAATTTAAAGAGGAGAGATAATTAATTATTTATTTATACTTTTTTTATTTAACTTTTAATTTATAAGATTAAAAAAATGAGTGGTCTAGATGAGTTCACTATTTATATATAGTTCATTTATAATTTGTTACATGGTTGAATTGAACTAAATTGGGGGTTTGTTTCATTTGTAGAAAGAAGAATGATGTGCATAAAACAACCACCCCATGTGACAAAAAGCTTCAGAGCACTTTGAAGAGGCTAACAAAAATCTCAGTACCATCAATTGAGCAAGTTTGCATATTTAAGGATGATGAAACAATCATCCAAATCTTAAACCCCAAAGGTACCATCTTTCAGAGTTACTAAGGGGGTGTTTGGATTTGATTGTGTTTTTGACTTTTGAGTATGTTTGGTCCAAGGGTATGGGATTGATACCTAAAAATTTGGGTATCATCTATACCCACCTAAAGATTAGGGCTTAGAAATCCATACCCATAGTGATTCCTGAGTTGGAACCAAACAGAAATTTATTTATGATTTTCTGCTTATTTAAATTAAGTTTTGTTTGTTTTTCTTTAGTTGAAGCTTCTATTGGTGCCATCATGTGGGTGGTTAATGGTTCTCCTCAAACAAAGAGTATGTTACTTGTTACCCTTCTATCCTATTGAAGTTATTATCATGTTTGTGTCTAATTCTTTGAATTTTGTTTGTTTTTTTAACTTTTATTTGATTTTTTGTTTCCACTTTTTTTTTGTGTTCGCCCTGCCGCGTTAACGTTATTTTTAACATCGCTTCAGGTTGAAACTTACCCGTGGTGTTATTTGAATGTTTTTAATCCCCTAAATCGATTTATTCAAACAAATTAAATGACATGTTAATATATAGTTTTTGTAGTAGTATTTAAAACATCAATTATTTGTAGAATTGTAAGAAATGTTCATATAAAGGTGTACCAAATTACTCTCAAATTTCTCTGTTATAATTTTGGTACTTTTGTTGACAGGTTTAAAAGATATTCTCCCTGGAATTATCAACCTACTGGGTATGTTTAAATATCCTTATATTTTATGTAGTTGTAGCAATCTTGACCTGTTTACTTTTGAAGTGCCAGTTCGGGTTATGTTCCATCTTTAACGGGTCAAAAAACGTTATATTTTCAAGAAGTTTGGACAAAAACCATCATGGATCAACCTATGCAAAAATCCGTTTAACCAAACCCCACCTGTCTGACCCGCTCATTTTGCCGCCTCTAGTATTCCCTCGGATTGTGTGTTTAGTGCATTTCTTGGAATTGTAAAAATCAAATTTTGTAACATGGATTGTGTTTTACAGGTCCAGATGATGTGGAGAAGTTGAAAAGGTTAGCAGAGCAGTTCCAGAAGCAGGCGCCAGGTGGAGCAGGTGAAGGCGTTGATGCCACATCAGCACAGGAGGATGGTGATGAAGTTGCTGGTGAGACTTTGAAAGATGCTGCTGCTGAGGAAGGATAAAAAAACATAGAGTAAGCTGAAGTGCATTTTTTGTTGCTTGTTATTTTTTGCATTACTGTTAATAACTCTTTATTTTAGATA
This sequence comes from Smallanthus sonchifolius, assembly GCA_023525975.1. Taxonomy (NCBI): domain Eukaryota; kingdom Viridiplantae; phylum Streptophyta; class Magnoliopsida; order Asterales; family Asteraceae; genus Smallanthus; species Smallanthus sonchifolius. The sequence goes on along the minus strand of CM042045.1, from coordinate 1,145,760 downwards.
GAAAAATATTTGGGTATTTGTTTGATGTTTTTATGTACCGTGTTGGGATATTTATGATATTTTACTCGATAGGCTTAGGGTTTAGATCCCTTATTTGGTTAGTGTTTACGAGGTGTCATTTTAAACCCGTTAAATAGGGGTGAACATGGCTTGATTCAGTTCAGTTATTGGTTAAAACTAAACCCATAGCTAGTATTTTGGTTTTTCGATTTTCTTAACTGATCAGTTTTGGTTATACATGGTTTGATTATTATAAAAGATAGTTCGGTTAATTTGGTTAATCATTGGTTGACCGCCGGCTTTGAGGATTTTAACATCTGGGAATTGTATGTTAGATTTTTTTGTTTGTATTTCATGTGCATGCGCAGGTCCACTAACATTGTAAAACAATATATGCAGGTGCAATTTGCATTTAGGCATTATTGGTGTCAATTTTGAGTTTTTAAATTTTTGACCGTTTAATCAAATGTGTTTGAGCATCGACACGTCGAGTTTTGACCCGTTTAATCAAATATATAGTCATTATCAATCGGTGTGTGAGTTTTGACCCGTTTAATCAATATTTGAAAAGAACAAAAAAATAGATAATAAAACAAAATAGTTAGTAGTTAAGATTGTAAACGTAAGAAAAAGAAAAAAATAATAATAATATATATATATATAGAAATGGGGAACGGGATATAGAAGGTTTTAAAAAATAGGCAAAATTTTAAAAACAAATTAAAGAAATAATGATATTTAGTTAAATTATAGGAAAAGGACATAAGGTTTAAAAAGCTTCCCAGTCCATATACTAAGCATCCATGATAATAGACATATTCTTTGACCAAATATATTAAAAAGAGCTAAAAACTATTTTATTTTTTTCTATTACCCCTTTGATTATTAAATACAGTTATTAATTATCTTCTTTGGCCCTACAATCTATATTTATCATATTATTTTTGTCATAGACAACTCGAAGAAGAGAGATAATTAATTAAATATTTAATTAATTGAAGAGGGGAATCATTTTATAAATTATAATTATACCCTTCTTATTTAGTTTTAATATATAAGATTAGAAAATGAATGGTTCAGATAGTTTCTCCAAGCTCTAAAAAAATGGAGTTCTCATATGATTCGTGTGTATGTGTAGGGGAAAGATCTTTTAAGAACTCAAAAATACTTTAGAATCGCGAGAACTAACGTAAAAAAAACAACAAAAACCATTTTTTTACTACCTTTATTGTTAAAATAAAATATAAAAAAAAGAAATATTTCTACAATTAATTCGTCTCTCCTTTCTAAATTATTCTTAAAAAAATTTGTACACATGTGTAAATGGTAAAAACTTATACGTGTAAATGGTAAACTTACACGTGTGTACATTTTTTAATATACTAATACATGTAAATTTACATATATAAATTCATTCTTGTATAATAAAGGCACTAGAAACAAAAAAAAAGTGGGTTTGATTAGTTTTTTTACGAGTTCTCGTAATATTTAAGAGTTATCAAATCATCCATCCCCTATATATAGTGTTCGTTTATATTTTTGTTTACATGGTCGAGTTGATCTAAACTTTGGTTTGTTTCATTTGCAGAGAGAAGAAGGTTGTGCATAACACAACCACCGCAGATGACGAAAGGCTTCATAGCACTTTGAAGGGAACAGGAGTAGACTCAATACTATCAATCGAGGAAGTTAACATTTTTAAGGATGGAACAATCATCACGTTCTTAAACCCCAAAGGTACCATCTTTAAGAGTTACTTAGGGAATGTTTGGTTTGAGGGTTTGGATTTGATAGTGATTGAGTATGTTTGGGTCAAGGGTATGGGATTGAAGGAATGTGGTTGATCCTTAAAAAAAATTGGGATCATCTATACCTGTTGGGCTTAGAAATCCATACCCATAGTGAATCATGAGTACTAACAAAAGAGAAACCTTTTATGTTTTTGGTTGATTTAAATTAAGTTTTGTTTGTTTTGTCTTCAGTTGAAGCTTCTATTGGTGCCAACATGTGGGTAGTTAGTGGTTCTCCTCAAACAAATGGTATGTTACCCTTCTATTTTATCGAAGTTATTGTCTAATTTATGTGTAATTCTTTTTTATTTTAGCTAAACAAATTGTTTCATATTTTCTAAAGTAAATTATCTCTTAACAAAATATACTTGAATTCTTGAAATTTGGGCTATGTTTTAACTCAAACAAGTCAAATGGGAAAATTTAGAAAAACCTAGCTAAAGTTGAAGTTGGTTAAGCAGGTTGAAACTCGCTAGAGGTATTATTTGAATGTTTTCAGTCGTTTAAATCAATTTATTAAACAAATTAAATGACATGTGATATAGTTTTTTTAGTAGTGTTTAAAACATTAATTATTTGTAAAATTGTAAGAAATGTACACATAAAGGGTTAACATGTTTAGTTAGCTTTTTCCAAATTACTCACAAATTTACTCTGTTTTGATTATGATAATTTTTTTTTTGACAGATTTACAAGATATTTTATTTCAAAAGCTCGAACAGTTGGGTATTATATTTTCTCTAGCAATCTTGACCTGTTTACCTTTAAAGTGTCAATTCATGTTATGTTTCATCTCTAACTGGTCAGATCGGTAAAAGTAAAAAAAATATAACTAAATACGAAATGGATCATATTAGTCACATAGGTCAAAAACGTCATTGATCAACCCAAACATGATCCCATGCCAAAATCTACCGGTGTGTTTGGTTCAGTTTTTAGAATTGTAAAAATGAAGGTTTGTAAAAAAGGTTTTGTTTACAGACCCGAATTTTTTGAAGCACCTGGAAAGTTAGCAAAGCAGTTTGAGAAGCAGGTGCCAGGTGGCACAGACGAAGATGTTGCTGCCACATCAGCACAAGAGGAGGAGGATGATGAAGAGGTCCCAGAACATGTTTTATGGTTTGTTTAATTCCCTCATATATGCAGTATTTTTAATCACCCTTTTCATTTAAAAACATGTTTGGGTATTTGTTTGATGCTTTATGCATCTTGTAAGGGACGTTTATGATGTTTTACTCATCTTTTTGTTCTCGTTTCAACTTTCATGACCCTATATATGCTAAAGGTTTAGATTCCTTTCTATGGTTAGTGTTTTACCTAAAAGGTGTCAATTTCAACCTCTTAATGTACGATTATGGTGGGTTTGTTCAATTTAGTTATCGGTTAAAGCCAAACCTGTGTAGCTAATATTATGTTTTTTAGAGTTTCATAATTGACCAGTTTCGGTTATAAACAGTTTGGTTAATTCGTTTATTAGAAAAAGATGATTCTACTAATTTGGTTAACAATTGGTTGATCGCTGGTTTGGGGGTGAGTGGATTAGCTTATTTCAATTACTAAATCCAGTTATATCTTAGATGAAATAAAATATTAACAATACTCTTCATTTATTAAAGAGAATAAGCAACAATTAATTTTGTTATTCATACAAAAAATTTATAACTTTTTTAAAGTATATATCATTATCTATAAAAGATAATATATATATATATATATATATAAAGTATAAAGGTCGGTGGATGGGGAGTTGGGTTTGATGGCAAAGCCATTTGAAGTTAAGTGGTGAAGCTCCCTTTGAGGTCAAAAGTTCGAGCTTTGTCTATGACAGATTGATATAAATTATTAAAGTAGTTTAGGTGGCCCAAAACTAAGTATTGTTATTCAAAAATATGTATATAAAAGTTGGTTATATGTAACATCTGATTCATAAAAATAAGTTATACGGTCTATTTTTTAACTGTTATGGCTTTTTCAGTTATTGTTTGATTATTTATTTTTTCTCATCCCTATCTTTATATATATAAATGGGTTATTGTTTTGGGTTATATTTTATTTTTAAACCGGACAAACAAATCAAAGATTAAACTAAAAGGAGAATCGTCACAAGTTGGTTGAAGTAGTTAGTTGTGAGGTGTATTTAGTTGTATGAAGCACTACGTTATGAACTAATAAATCTAATGCTATTATTATGATTCAAAATTTGGTTTCATAAGAGTCCAAATCGCTTAAGCATCTATGATATAGACATGTTCTTTGACCATAACTATATTAAAATAGCTACACTATATTTTATTTATTGATTACCCCATTGATAATTAAATATAGTTATATTATTATCCCTGCCCTTTAATCTATATTTATTATATTACTAGGTTAGAATCTCGTGTATTACACGAGATTATATATTAAAAAAGATAAAACTTATAAATTTTTAAATACGTCATAACTTGTCAGACTATTATGATCGTCTCGAGATATATCAAATGAAAATGTGTGTGTATATAACAAATTAGTATTTTTTTTAATTAGTTATATTTTGATTTCATACTATATATTCTTATTTAATATAATTAGTATTATTCTTTGATAGTATATTTATAATTATAATATCACAATTATTTAATTAGATAGATGTGTATTTATTAGGAGAGAGAGACGGAAAAATCAATATGAGCAGACATGAGGAAGTGACAAGTGTCCACCTTAAACCTTTATTTATTAGTATAGATAGATTTTTGTCTAACTTACCTCTTTAAAACAGTAAAGAAAGAAAGGGATTGCCTAAAATAGTAGCCACCAACAATATGCTAAACCAAAAGACTTGTAACTTTGTAAGTAAATCGGGTTGGTTGTTAACTACACTATATCAACTTTCTAAAAACATAAACCATTCATATCAATTAAATTTTGTTTAAAACATTTGTTTTCATTATATCACCTTAACATGCTCTTTCTTGTCATTGGAATATTTTGACATGTTATCTCCTTTAATATGTTCATTCCTTTCTATAGAACACATTGACATGTCGACTAGCACACCTTTGTCCATACCTTACCCGAAGAGTTCTTGACTTGCAAGAAGTCCAGGGGTGGCTCGACTATATAAAAAGATAAGATGCCGCTAAGAACCCTCATATTTAAGGGGCCCCAATTTTTAGAATTGAACTTCGTTTAATTTTCAGGTTTTGATAAAGAAAAAAAAATAATATAGTTGAAAGAGTTACTTTTTTACTAAAACTCACTCAACTTTAATATGTGTGATTGTGTGTCTTTAAGAAATTTAATACAAAAATATGCATCATCATATACAAAAAATGCATCATCATATTTTCATGTGTTAGGATTATAAGAAAAAAGTTTTTTTTATAAAAAGGGTCTGATTTTATAATTCACTTTGAGTTTAAAAAAGGTTGAGCCTCGACGAAGTCCATAACATTCATGTAAGTTGTCGTTTATGCCATGAAGTCGGTTGTCCTTTAAGTTGATAAATTTATCAACCATACAAATTTTGTTTGTAGAAACTTTAATAAGAAAACATCTATATAGAAAGAACACTATGATGCAACATATTATACTTCTACACTAATACCACTAAATCATGTGGAATAATTCTAGATATAGAAAGAACAATAAATTGTAGGACACGTACTTATTTTTGTATTCGATTAATAACTACTAAGGTCAAATCCATGTGAAAAGATCAAAGTATATATAAACTTAAAACCTTAAAAATATAATTACAAATAAGTTATAACTTAAATAAATCATTGGTGATTTTATTTGGTTCCCTGCAACCTATTTAATACGGATTTTTATAAACAAAAATAAATTAAAGAAAATGAACCAACTTAAATTAATATTTCACTTCAAAAACTATATACGTATAATTTTTTTGATGATATGATCTCCAAGTTATGGAATAAACGATAATAATGGGTAAGGAATATAATTAAATGGACTTACAACTCATTTAAAATTCAAATTCGCTAAAAAAGAACACAAATCCGATCCTCATTCTAATCATGTCCATACCATTTTTGGAACCATCTACTTTATGAGGTTATTCCTCTTTTAACCCACAAATTTTTTTATAGCACATATTACAAAATTGTTATTTTGTCGTTTAATAAATCTATACTATATAATAAATAAAAAATTTCCATTTCACGTGTTGCCTCCATATTTAATTTCATCATTTTTTTTCACCTATCCATCTCTTATTAAATACACCTCTATCTTTTAATAATAATAATAATATATTTTTAAAGAAAATATGAATTTTTATATTAATAAATCTCCTGATATATTTTAACGAGTGTATGTGTTAACAAATTATATTGTATTCCACGAGTTTATTCAACCCGTGAAAAACATGAGTTTTTAAAAAATAATTTTTTATTACTTAATATGTAATATTATATTTATTCAATCCGTGTAATACAATATTTAGGTGAAGATAGCATGAAAAACATAGAACATGCTAATGAATAATATTTTTTTATAATTTAATTATATATAGATGAAAAGTCCTTTACTTTATAATTGCATACAAAAACTCTAAAAGATATATATACACTATAAAAATAGGTAACAATCAATTACATGTTCTTAATCATATTACAATAAAGTTCATGACACACGATCATCTCATATATTCAATACTAGGTTTAAATCTCATGTATTACATGGGTTAAATAAATAAAATGTTATATATTTAGTAATAAAAATTTTATATTTTTAAATTGAATAAACCAGTACATTACATCGGTTGAATAAAATATAATATAATGTAATTTGTTAACAAACACATTTGTCAAAATATATTTTTAAAAATGTAATTTATCGTGACAGTTATAATGTTTGTTAAGTTAATTTTTAAAACATTTTTTTTTTCATCTGGGTATTAATTTTTTAATTTATTTGATAATTGTTAGTTCATATTAAGTTCATTTAATTGATGATATAATAACTATTTATAATTAAATAAAAAGTATTAGTAATTAGATTTATTAATATAAAGATTATTATTTAATATGAGAGAGAAATAGAAAATCTAATCCTTATTCTAATAAATTATTCCAAGAAATGCCATGTGTCATTACCATATTTTTTTCTCATTAAAATCTTTTTTTTTCTATTTTAAGTAAGTTTGAATTTTGAAATTTAATTATTTTAATGCTTTAATTTTTCATAAAAAATAATATAAAACTTTAATTCTAATTATTACTTAATTAAGGAAACAAAAAGTTTTATTTTTTGTTTTACACATTATTGTAAATTTGTTTACATATTATTTTACTTTTATTTTTCTATTAAAAACTCACGTAATACATGTGTATATAACCTAGTATTTAATAGGAGAGAGACGGAAAAATAAAGATGAGGAGTAACCAAAGAGTGACACATGTTCTGAAGAGATTTTCATTTATTAGAGTAGTAAGATTGATTTATTTCCAACTTGCATTATCACCTAACACCTACTTAATCCATGTGATACATAACCTTATTTCAAAAATCAAAACTTTTATATCATATCACCAGGTTTAAAATTCATCTATTACACGTGTTAAATAAATTTAATTTGTTTGTAAACCAACAATTTTAATAAAGGTTTGTATGTTAAATGATTAAATAGGAAATAATGAAGATTTAATAAATAATAAAATAATAAAGATTTTAAATTATAACATTATATTTTAACATAAGATATATTTGAAATCTTTTTATGATTTAGTAAGTTATAATAAAATGTTAGAATAAATCTGAGATATTTAATCATTTAAAATCATTATTATTTAATAGGAAAAATAATTATTTACTATGAAAGAAATACGGTAAACAAAAATCTTCACCAGAAGTCGACATGTGTCAGATAAAGCTGTCACACCCCCAAAATCCACTAACGGGGTTTTACCGTTAAGATCGTGACATACCAGGATCTCAGTCATTAGTTACGTTGAACGACTCTATATGAGTTTAATAAAAACACTAGTATTGCTCATAGTCACGATGCAACACTAGTAAATGAAAATACTGAGTTAATGCGAAATGCGGAAGCGTAAAGATTGAAGGAAAAGCATGCGCCAAAAACAATTGTGCCCAAAACATGCAATTCGAAAATAAATAAATAAGTAAGTCCTGCGTTTGATAAATAATGAAACTCCAATGCATGCATGCCCTATCTCGTGCTCGTACCTTAACGACCTGAGAAAACATGCTAAAACGTGTCAACACTAGGTTGGTGAGTTCACAAGTTTCAAATGTAAGTAAAGTTTACTAGATAAAACAATTTACAATTACATCAATAGGTAGCTAACCTAATAACATGTTACTAAAGTGTTTCGACACCGAAGCTGACTGTTTATGTTTGATCTGCCTCCTACCATGTCTATCATGAACAATGGTAAACTGTTTAGATCAATGTTACACCCGTTCGACTTCATGTCGTGTTAGCGCGACTAACGCGGGTGGGGCTTGTCAATGCCCAGTAGTACTACTCAAGATTACCTCGCTATCTCATATATTAAACGGTTCGATAAGTAAGGACTTACATGATATGTTTGCGCTTAGTACAACAAGCGATATAAATGAAATGTAAGATCTAAATGTTTGTACCCATGTTTTCTCCCCCAAGTTTAAACCATAAGAAAAGGGGTCGTGAAACTCACCTTAGAGTGCGTGCAGAAGAAAGCTAATTAAAATTGCTTGACTACTAACCGCCACTGGTGTGCTACGAACTATACGCAAAAACCTACAAGTTCTAATATTTATAATAAAACGGACAAACCTAAACTAACGCGCACAATACGGCAAGTGTGCCGATTGTTTACAGAATAGATAGATAAGACCGAGTATCGACCTTCGGACACTGTATGTACAGCGAAATACTGACTCAGATGCAGGATAACTAATTACAAAAAGGGGGGTTTCTTTTATTTAAGAGAGAAATAAACTAAAAATAATAAACTAGAGAAAATAAAGGAAAAGACGAGGACAAACAAACTAGCGTGAGAATAACTATGGAACGAAAACAGATAGGGTGAAAGCACTACCTAGGCCCGAATCCTACACGTGTTTGACGAAGGTTCTATCGGTAATGGAACTGATGTGATACCGGGATCTTAAAATACTAAACTCAAAGGGAACCTAGAGCACCCTCGACCCTTCTCAAGGATTGTCAACTAAGAGACCTAAAAGCCGTTAAACCACCGGCTGGACGGGTTCCCGTCACAGGTCATCCAGTCTACTCAAGAAGTATCCGCTAGACAATCTACCTCACAGCGCGAAAGTCTCAATACACCTAAGTGCAAGGGATAACTAAGAATTTCCTATTGGACTTGGTAAACAAGATGTGAACGACGAACTAGACAGACCTTCTCACAAAGATTCTAAACTAGCGATCAGACACACGAGATAAACCGACAATCTCTCACCTCACAGCTATTAAGATTGGTTGAATATTTAGATTTACCAATTCACGAATTTCATTCCTATGGAATACTACGTCTAGCAAACCATCCAATAATCAAAAACACACGGCAATTGATCTAGCATGCACCTATTATATGAAAGACATTCATCAAAGCACATGAGGACTAAAAAATCATTCAATTGATAATACTAAATACGCATACACATCCAATGATCAAAACCAAGTTTGTTACATCATGAGTTCTTCACATTCAAAAGTTCCAAAAACCAACAAAAACCAATGTCAAACATGTGCAATCATCTAAACCTAGGTAGACAACAAGAATCTAGCCAAGAAACATGTTCAAAATTATAAAACAATAAGTAACTAGGCTGTTCATCATGTTAGAATTGACAAGAAAACAAGAACGAATCAAAAATATGTAACCCGAGGTGAATCCGGCTTCAATTCTTCGATCCCAACGCTTGTTCTTGATCAATATCCACTTCTCCTCCTCCGATTTTAGTCCACAATCACCTTCTTGAGGCTAGAATGATGTTCCTTTTCGTCTTTTGCCGTCACAAGGTGGTCTCCCCTAGGGTTTTCTAATTTTTGGCTTAAAAAGAGATGCCTGCGTCCAACCACCCGTCGCGTAGCGCGACGGGATCTTTATTCATCCTCGCGTAGCGCGAGGGACCCAGAAAAGACAAAACAGTCGGGCAATCATTAAAAGGGCAATTCTGTCATTTTTCAATCCTCGCGTAGCGCGACGAAATTCCAAGAGGGGTAAAAATCCAGAAAGTTTCTTTCTTTTTATCCACAGCCCTCTACACGAACCGGAAACTCGTTCTTCTTCGTTTTCAATCATATCCGCTTCCTTTGTGACCTAACAACCAAAAGATATAGAAATATTAAGTACAAGCAGTTATAGAAGAAAACCGAAGCAAAACAAACACAAAGTGGGAATAAAATTGACAGTAAAATGCATGTATTTTGCAATACATCACATCCCCACACTTATCTTTTTTTTTCGTCCCTGAAAAATTCATGCAAAACAGGATCATAATCAAGCACAAGGTCTTCAACATTTTATGGGTTATCTTATTAGACACGAAAACACAAAAACCGCGATTGTCGGTATGTTTGTCCTTCTAAACCCAACCACCAACGGATTTTCCCCAATCATATTTCGTTATCTTCAAGTGAACACTAGGTCTAGGGTCTCACACTAAGGTATCCACAGTTCTACCTAATCCCATCTCAAGTTTTCGAAGCACAGATTAAATCATTTGTTTCATGATTTTTCTTCCACTGTAACCCAATACCCAGATGTATTTAAATTAATTAATGATGGATGGATGCATAAATATATGTTTATTTATTTATTTATTTTTTTTCATGTTGAGCTTTATATAACATAATTGTAACCTTAACTCAGAGGTATTGCCAACCAAGTCGTCATCCCAGCGGGCAACACATAAGCTTTAGGTTATAATATTTAAAGCACTTAGCCCATGGGTGTATCCACCAAGTCACCATCCCAGTGGGAAACACACAGGCTTCGTTCTTAAGTTATTTTTAAGCTCACGCAATGATACGATGGAATTTCCTAAAGCGCCACCAGTCCCGGATTTATTCTCATAAAAAGGTAAGGTGTGCTAACTAATCTGCTAATCTTAAATACATACGGGTTTTAACCTACAGTGGTACCTTTTATACTATTCGATAGTTTCGGCTTCACCGTTTCTCCTAAGATGAGAACCCACGGATGTTGTGATTTAAGGTGCAGTGTGTTATAAATACTCTTAGGGCTTTTTACCGTCAGTTGGGCCTACCAGACATATCCCGAGTTAAGTGTGTAATCTGATTTTTAATGTCTTATAAATATTAAATGAAAACCAGGGCCCAATTTCCTATCATCTCCTGCTTTTAAATGCAATCATCAAGTTTCTTAGACATTTTTTTTTCAAGAACATAAATAAATAGATAAAATTTAAACCAACTAAATGCACTCAAAGTTAACTAGACTCAATAAAAAAATAACTAAACGACAGTGTCCCATCCCCACACTTAAACTTTGCATTGTCCTCAATGCAGGAATGGAAACACGACTCAAAAACAAAAACAGGGAAAAGTAAAAGAAAATGGAAAAGACTTAGCTGGTATTTTGGCGGGTCAATATGCTCCAAGCATGCAGCAGCTCTCAAAGCCTTGTTGAGGATTCAGCATCCCCACACTTCGCTCTCGCTGTGTTCTTGCTGCTAATTTTTTTTTTTTTTCGCGTAGCGCGACGGGGGACGAGCAAAGCGTCGCGTAGCGCGAGGGGTGGAATTTGACAGAAAGTTTTGAAATTTTCCAACACTTAGTCAAATTTCTCACCCCTTATTTCCCAAACCTTCCAACCACCATTTACAAAAACAAACATACCTGGGGACCCGCATTCTGCTGCTAAAAGCTCTTCCAAAAATCAATTATAATCCCTGCATGCAAACATCAAAACACAAAACCTGCAAACCGGGCACTCCAATGATATGTAACTGGTTTTCCACAACCCGAATGGAGATTGAGTACGGGTTATGAAAAACCAAACCTGCAAAACAAAAACAAGCAAAACCCGAGCAGCATAACACTGACACAAATAATAGAATAAAAATAAAACTAAACTAAACAGATAATGTACAAAATACAAGCAGCCATAATAATGAGGACGAATCACGGAACAGGAGAAGCAACAAACACAATGACAGCTAAAATAAAGCAAATAAATAACTAAAGCGAAAATATGGGTTGCCTCCCAGTAGCGCTAAGTTTACAGAAGAGTCTTCAGCCAGACTCGTGCCTCGCAAGTAAACTTAATCAGGAGGCCTCTCCTTAATCCTCTTCCCATCATTTTTACTCAATCTCATTCTCTTGTCGATGGACGGGAAGAATCCAACAACCAGGCCCCAGAAGACTCGAAACAGACTCGAGTCGGGCCACCAAGACTTGAATTTTCCTGGACCGAACTGTATGCCATGCATGTAATGAGGAGCATGGTCGTCTCTGCAGTCTGGAACAACTACAGGGCCTCTAATCGACCAGGTTTGTGTCCTTGAAATGCGCCGGTCCAGGCGCTCTCTCACCCTATCCCGTGGCACGTTGGATCTGGGTGGCGATCCATAATCATCGTCGTCATCCACGGGCCGGCTATCATCATCAGCAATCCCCACACTTGGGGTTTGCTCATCCTCAACAAGAAGTGGTCATCCACGCACGAGGGACCCAGAAAAGACAAAACAGTTGGGCAATCATTAAAAGGGCAATTCTGTTATTTTTCAATCCTCGCGTAGCGCGACGAAATTCCAAGACCTGTCGCGCTACGCGACAGGGGTAAAAATCCAGAAAGTTTCTTTCTTTTTATCCACAGCCCTCTCACACGAACCGAAAACTCGTTCTTCTTCGTTTTCAATCATATCCGCTTCCTTTGTGACCTAACAACCAAAAGATATAGAAATATTAAGTACAAGCAGTTATAGAAGAAAACCGAAGCAAAACAAACACAAAGTGGGAATAAAATTGACAGTAAAATGCATGTATTTTGCAATACATCAGCCACCTATAACACATCGGTTTATAAGTGTGTGTGTTTGTGTAAGTTGACATGAACCCTAAGTATCCAAACAATCCCACTGTTTATGTGTTTGAAAAGAGTTTACAAGTTTGACTCATGTTTGACCAAGTTTGACCCGACGACCCGTTGGTGACTCAATGTATGAAATAGTGTTTGATTAATATAATACTTCCATATTACACACATAAGATCATGCAGGTAACACTTAGCAACAATTCCTTATTGTTCTAGTATGCTAGCACAGTTACCACATGTAGTAAGTTTCTATATTTAGCAACTTTTCATAATTAGCAGGTTTCCATAAATAGTAAGTTTCTATAAATGGCAGTTACGTTCGAGACTCGTGTTTTCTAGAAACTATCGTTACTAATTATGTTCATAATATGAATCTAATACGTCTTAGATGGTTAAACATGTAACACACACCTTGATCTTTAACATGTTGATCACATTTCAGTTTAGGGTTTCCTTTTATAGTCGGCTAAAGATAACATGCATGGTTTATGAGATTTAACACATTATAACACGTTATTTCATCATTGTTAACATATAACTATCATAACATACTAACATGCATATCAAACTAGCAAGTTATGACTACTTTAGTCGATTAAAGTTTCCTTATTTTGCAAGTTTGTAAAACCGGACTAGGTATTCAAAATCTAACTTCACAATTCACTTAAACATGCATCAAGTAAACGTATAAATATCATCATATCATCCTAATAATGTCTAACATGCAAGATAGAAAACACAAAAAGTTTCCTTATATAGTAACTATCAGTTCTAGACATCTAGCGTTTCACCAAATCAACAAAACTAACAACTATCATCATAATACACAATTAATTATCAAAGTTTGCATCTTTATTCAATGGATTCTTGTTTGGATGAAAACTAGGGTTATCAAAACCATATTTTCGAAAATATATATAAATAAATATACATGAAATCTTACTTGATCCGATAGAAACGAAGATCGATGCTAGGATTGCTCAAGAACACCAACGATTGCAAGAAGGAGATCGATCTAAGAATGGGTTGAAGATGAAGAGAGGATTTTCGATTTCAAGGGAGGTGGGGGCTGAATATTTTCGAAAATATGGAGTTATGGGGTTAGGGTTTTTATAAAATCCTTATATATGCACTCCATGGGCCAAAAAATGGATAAAAGTGTAAGTCTTGGAGGACCGTTGACTAATTAAATGAGTTTAAAACTATTTTAATTAAATGTAACTAATTAAAATAGTTTCTAATAAATATTTTTATAAAACTTATTTATAAAAATTACTAAAACAATAAAAGTCACAACGTTCCGCGTAAACGTACGCGATTTCACGAAAGTCTACAGTTTACGCATAAAATCACATAACACGTAAAAGCACATAATTTATATTAATTATAAATTATTTATTGTTCGAAATATTATTTTTAATTATCACCAACGTTCGGGGACGACTCGTGCGATTCGGTAATTCTTCGAATTACCGTTACGTGAGTGTTTGTGCAATAACTGACACAATTAATTAACCCTAATTAAATGTAATGAATGAGTGAATGTTTGAGATAACTGAGTTTGTATAAACAATGTTTGAACTAACGATGTTTGTGTTAACGGAGTTAACCTAAATTTGTCGGATGTCACAAAAGCTATTCATTTATTATATATAATAAGAATTTATAGACATTTTTTGTTTAAAGCAATCCAACGCAAATATACGTTTTACATGAAAAACACGTTACTTATCCCTCATTTTCTTCGCGTGTCATACCTATTTAACAACAATTACACTAAACACTCACGCATCAACATTTTCACATATGCAATTCAAAGAAACAAACTCCTTTACCAAATGGTTTTTGTCCCAATGTATTCTGGTGTACAAAACAGTGTCCCTTCCTAAGAGATCGATGGTTATAGTTCCACGGTAGACAAAATGGTGTTCTTTCACTGAACAGTATCAAACAGTTTTTTAATCACACGATCAATCGATACTCAATTATAGCATATTATATAGGATATTACTCCAAACTTTCCATATTCAAAAAAGAATATAACAATATAAACAATTATGATTTATGAGTCGAGTGATGACGTCCTTTGGTGTGAACATAAGGTCATATTTATTTAATTAAATGTGTCCGTCCACCCTGCAACCCATCACCATCATCCTCACCCTCATAACAACAACAAGTTTTTTGCATTTGTATTTGTAAAAGATAGAGCTTCACTTCGGGTGGCTCCCAATTTCCCCCAATTTTCTCCAATTTCCATTTTATCTTCACATCTTTCATTCCCCCTCACTCTCCACACGATTTCCCCCTTTTCTCTCTCTCTCTCTCTCTCTCTCTCTCTTATTTCTTCCTTTTCGCTCTCAATCTACATGCTATTCTTCGTCTAATTTGCGTCTGTAATCACTAACTACCATGTCTCTTCAGTCTCTAGCGCATGCTAATGGCTGCTACCTAAAACCTACTTCCGTTTTCGCATCCAAACGAGACATTTTCTTCGCCGATTTTGCCAATTTTGGCGCTAAACGAAGTAATCGGAGGTTAATCGGGGCGAGTGTTTTGCGAGGGTTTCAGAAGGGACGGAACTGGTCGAGTTTGATCAAATCGGTGCTTGATTTTGATCGTGTTGAGAATCAACAGTCTTCTGATTCGAAAGTGAAGGTCTGATTTTGACTTTTTTAATCTCAATTTATTGTTTCTATGCAGATCAGTTTTTTTTATTCTGTTATGTACAGATAAATTGATTCGTGTGCTTTTTTTTAAAAAAAAATTGAGAGTTGACTAAATTGAGCATCTGAAAATACTGTTCATTATTTCACCCTAACATATGCAGATGAGTATAAACTCAAAAGTGGTTATATGCTTTTGAAAAATGGAATAAATAGATAAGTTGTTTGTTTGTATAAGCTGTTATAGTTGACTAACTATGATGCTAGCTTTTGGTGGAAGTGGTTTTGATGTAATAATGATTGACTGTTAAAATCACTTTTGGAGTTTTGGTTTACACTTTATAGTAAAATTATGCCTGATAATAAGCACCAAAAGTAAGACCTAAGTTACTAATGCTTATGATCAAGTAGTGGTCTTTAACCTAATGATATCAGTTCATCTCTACAAACCCTTGTGGGTCCAAGTATACTAATTCCTTGCAGACATCAGGTTATCAGTTTGTTGACGGTTTTGAAAACGTAGCAATGTTTATAGACTATAAACTTAAAGGATATGTTTGGCTCATAGGTTCTGGGAGCTTTAAGAGAGCTTTGGATGACAGAGCTCTAGCTTTTATTTTGAAAAAAAACAAGCTACTCAAAGTAACTTACAAGAAAAAAAGGAGTTTTTGTGAACAATTTACCTAGATACCCTTTTCACAATAATCACTTATCTAATAAGTAATTACGTGTATGCCCTTTTATGTCATTTTGAACTTTTTGGCTACAACTACTTCTACTAAACACTTACATAAACTTCACAGCTCCAGCTACTTTTTTCAAATATCCTTAATCTACTAGAGATTCAATTTCTTTTACATTTTCATCATGATTTTCTCTTTAAATGATACTGACGTGATTTGACGTTTTTTAGGTTGCAAATTTGGAAGACATATTAGCCGAAAGAGGGGCATGTGGGGTTGGGTTTATTGCTAATTTGGACAACAAAGGGTCTCATGGAATAGTTCAAGATGCACTTACGGCTCTTGGGTGTATGGAACATAGGGGTGGGTGTGGTGCTGATAATGATTCGGGTGATGGGTCGGGTTTGATGACTTCAATTCCATGGGAATTTTTCAATAAATGGGCTGGAAAAGAGGGGATTGCTCCCTTTGATCAGTTGCATACAGGGGTAGGAATGGTATTTCTTCCACAAGATGAAAAACTTATGGAACAAGCAAAATCTGGTTAGTTATAGACCTATGGTATTCTTGTAATTGTTAGTTATTAAAAGGACAGCCTGCCCGAATAAAAACAAAAAATGCGTTTTTTTGTCCTGATTTTAACTTTAAATAAGGCTCAAATATAAACCAAAGTACAGTTTATTACTAATTGTACCAACCAATGATCTCTTCAAACGGCAGCAGATTAATTTTTTTTCTGAGTCTTCAATAATTACCAACATGGCACCTTATTTGTCAATTTAGTGTATATGAAAACACCACATATTTGATGTGGTATTTAATTATCTTTTTAAATATGAAATTTGAAAAAAAGGTATTTATAATTCATGTTAATATGTTCTTGTATTTTTTCTCCCACCTAAGCATTGCATATGTGGCAATTGATGTGGTGGTGGTTATGGCATAAGCAGTGCCACATCAACAATTTACCATTAAAATCATGTAAAATGAGGTCGGTTGCTAAAATTGGTAAAAGATTGTAAGTATTTTTTTTTATATTTTACTTCCATACTTTAAGTTGGTTGATAAAATTGGACAGATGTAAACTTCTTTTCCATTCTGTGCGTTTTGCCCATTATTTAATCATCAGACAAGAATCTTGACTGCTTTCTTGAAATTTAATTTATTGAACAATACTTTACTCAACAGAACGAGTGTCTCCTTACCTAGAGGCTAGGTAAGTTAATCGTAATCAACTGTTATTGATAAAAGGAGCATATATTGTAGTTAAAAGAAATGAAATATAACTAATTACTTCCATCATTATACTAAATCTCGCGACGAGCCACCACATTATAGTAGTAGCATCCTAAACGCATGATTATTCTCACCGAACAGGTGTTTGGATGTGCGTTCTGAAATGATTTTGTAATACTGAATAATCAGAATTAGCATTAGACAATCAACTTTAATAAACAGACTGTAGAAGATAGGGTTTAGATGTGCTTCGTTGTTTGAAGTTGTAGTAATCATATTATATACTCGAATGCTTGTATTTGGAATTTTTTAGTATTTAAATAACTAATAGATAAAATTAGAGGGTTAAAAGTACAAATGTTTCTCTGTTTTAGTCTTGGCAGCACACAATGCTTCTAGCAGCACATATGTTATCTCCTAGACATTTTTGTTAAACAAGGATAATTGTGTTTTTGGCAGTGTTGTAAAAATTGCTAGGTGCTAGTCGGGCGGTGGGGTAGGGCCTAGGCCTAGGCGGGATTAATCGGGGCCTAGGCGGGATTAATCGGATTGGAATTTTTATATGTAATTTTCAGTTTTTTATATATATACACACATTTTTATATGTAATTTTTATAAAAATGTTCATTTTTAAATATTTATACACATATTTGGCTGGAATTTGAAGGGTTTGGCTGGAAAATCCAAGGTTTGGCCGGAAAATCTAAGGTTTTCGCCGGAATTTGGCCGAAAATTTCAGGTTTTTGCCGGAATTTTAGTCGGAATCTGGCCGCCTAGGCGCGATTTGGACCGCCTAGCGATTTTTGGACCGACTAGGCCAAAATTAATCCTTAACGAACCGCCTAGCGACTAATCGACGCCTAGGCACGATTTTTACAACACTGGTTTTTGGATGAAAGTAAAAGTGTGATGTTCTTGGCTAAAGTTGATTATTTGACCCCTAAACAATTAAATAATCAGAGGCAGAATCTGTTAATCAAATCCAAACGTTTCAAAATAGAGAACCAAACACTCCCTAAAAATTAACCAATCCTCAGATGTGATGTCATTATGTAAGTGTGATGTGGTTTATTAGTCACAACATGTAACTGATTTTTTTTCTTTTGCTGATATTTATGTAGTTATTGTAAATATCTTCAATCAAGAGGGTCTTGAGGTGCTTGCATGGAGGTCTGTACCTGTTAATACGCCTATTGTTGGTTACTATGCAAGAGAAGCAATGCCAAATATACAACAAGTTTTTGTTAAAATAATCAAAGAAGATGACATTGATGATATTGAACGGGAATTATATATATGTCGTAAATTGATTGAAAAAAAAGCTAGTTCAGAAACATGGGGAAACGAACTTTATTTCTGTTCATTATCAAATCGGACCATAGTTTATAAAGGTATGCTCCGGTCTGAGGTTCTTGGAAAATTTTACTATGATCTCCAAAATGAAGAATATAAATCGCCTTTTGCAATTTACCATCGGAGATATAGTACAAATACGAGTCCTAGGTGGCCACTTGCTCAGCCAATGAGGCTTTTGGGCCATAATGGAGAGATTAATACCATACAGGTTAGAATACACTGAATTTTCTTTAGTCAAGAGGTGGTAAAACGAGCCAGTAAGGTGGGTGGGGTAATGGGTCAAAACCAATAATTTATGGTGCAAGTCCGATTGGATTGACCTGAAATACTTTTACAAAATTCCCGTATGTTCTATAAATAAGTAGTTTGTCACATATGATTATAAATATTAAATTATTTGAATGAAAATCAAATTTTGGAATAAAATGATTAGGAGGCTTTATGGTATTAAAGATACACACTATGGGTTACCCCTAAAACCCATTTGACTCATTTCCTTTTAGCTATCTTTATTTGACATGTTTGGCCTATTATAGATGAAAACATAACCTTAATCAACACATTTATTAGTAAACATGGGTTTGGGTCAAAACCTGTATTATTTTGGTGTTAGTTGGGTTGGATTGACCCGGACACTTCTTATCCAGTATTTTTCGCATATTTTATTAATAATTAGTTTGTGAAATAAGATTGTAAAAGTTACACTATTTCCTTCACAATCTAATTTTATTAGTAAATGGGTTCAAATTACCACCTCAGCTTTATTCTCATGTGGCAATTGGTCTTCATTCTTTTCATGGGATCTTGATACTTCTATTTTATTTTATTTTTTATGTTAAAACTTAATGCAGGGAAACTTAAACTGGATGTCATCTCGAGAAAACTCAATTAAGTCACCAGTATGGCGGGGTCGTGAAAATGAAATCCGACCTTTTGGAAATCCCAAGGCATCTGACTCAGCAAATCTTGACAGTGCAGCAGAAGTAAGGCATACCATGCCTTTTATTTATTTTACATTATAATTATTATTTTAACTGATAGAACTTTTTTTATAACTATTCCTAGTTGTTTATACGAAGTGGACGTACTCCTGAGGAAGCTATGATGATTCTTGTCCCTGAGGCATACAAAAATCATCCAACTTTATCAATCAAATATCCTGAGGTATTTATGTTGAAACACATGCTTTAGATTCTTTTTGTTAAGCGAAATACCAACACAAACTTGTCCCTGTTGGAGCTTTAGAAAAATATTGTATTTCATAATAGTTTTTAGGCATACAATTACAAAGGATATCCTTATAAGACACTGAATTTGACAGTTCAGCTAAAAAAAATTAAAATTCCAAACCATGCCTAAAATACCAAAATTCATTATTAAGTATTAGACAATTAATGTTAGGTAGTATGAAGGGTCTCATGTAATCTGCAATAACACAATCAATCAATTTTAAGTATCATCATCAGATTAATGTAGATCCCTGGTTTTATGTGATTCAAGTTTAGAAAGAAGAGAAATAAATAAAGTTAGAATTTTGAAATTTGGTGGAAGTTGATATTGGTGCTCCAAATTTTGGTTGATGTTAATTCTAGTCTCTTTAGGGTTTTTAATTTGTTTTCTTTTTTGAACAGCAAAACTCACACACCTTACATCTCTTTAGGTTGTTGATTTCTACAACTATTACAAGGGTCAAATGGAGGCTTGGGATGGACCTGCTTTACTCCTATTCAGGTAAAAAAAAGTTGTTTACAGTTTACTACAAACTCCTTTATGGATCAGTTTGAAATATATTGGTCATATTTAATGCATTATACGACAGATGATTGTGAATTTCGGAATATAATTCCGGTCCACCTCTATTGTAATAAATTTTAGGCATGTCAGATGAAATAAAGATTTCTTGTAATATTTGTAATTCGTTGCAAAAAGCTTTTCTGGGTTTATAACTTTTTTTAACAATTCTCTTGATTGTCTACATTGAGTCCGCTGTTTAGAAGTATCTTTTATATCTACGTGATTTCTCTTATTAACCCAAACAAAAACTTTTGTTGGAAAACAGTGATGGTAAGACAGTAGGAGCTTGTCTTGATCGAAATGGACTTCGCCCTGCTAGATATTGGCGGACCGTTGACAATGTTGTCTATGTTGCTTCAGAGGTAAGTTTTTTTGCAAAAAGATCTTGTGCATCTATCTTGAATTTGTGATTTAAAATATTTAAATGCAGTTCAAACATAAATTTGGACACAATCTGGATAAATAATTATAAATGTTGCCATAAAAATCGAATTGGAGTGCATCACATGCATATATTTAATCAGTTGAGTTTTGGATATCAAAGTTATTTGTTAATGTTCTTAAAAGTCCATATACTATTTGAAAGCAAACCCAAATATATCTTACAACTTTCTCCATAGATAGAGAATGCTAGTTTTTAAACATTTAAATTTGGATTTGCATTCTGGAACTGATTATCTGGTTATTGCAATTTGAAATCAGAGTTATCAGTTTGGATAAACTAGTTCTAAACAAACAGACAAACATACCTAGCAAAATCTCAATCAAACAGTAGGGTCTGGGGAGGGTGAGATGAGGGCAAGCCTTACCCTGTCTCAAAGGATAAACTAGTTTTACTTATGGTTATCTAATTATAGGGGTCAAGTAATTAGTTTTGGTAATCTGTTTCGTGCCAGTTGCCGCAAAACTTATATTCTAAGGTTGAACTTCAGTTACCTATTTACCCGTTATATTAATGTAGGTGGGAGTTCTACCAATTGACGATTCAAAAGTTACAATGAAAGGGCGTTTAGGTCCAGGGATGATGATAACCGTTGATCTAATCAATGGTCAGGTTTGTACCAATATTATACCTTTAACCTGTCTCTCATTTGAAACTACTTATGGGCATTTTATAATTTAGTGGAGGCCATTTTAACCCGTTTTCTTTTGAATGGGCCGATTTGGGTTGTCTTTTAAGTTTTATCTCAAAGGGATCATAAAAATGTTGAGTTAAAAAAGAAGAACCTTCTGAAAGTTGGTCAAAGTCTATTTTTAATGCATACAACTTGCTAAACCATTTAAGATTTAAATTATTATTTTAATATATTGTTTTTTATTATAATTAAGACATTAATTATATATAGAAAATAAAAGTGGACAAGAAAGTATTTGTGGGTCAACCCAATCAGACACGGTCCCATCTTGCCACCTCTAATTTTATTAGCCATTTCTCAGGTGTGGTACAAAAGACTTTCCTTTTTAGTGTAAAATAAAAGATGTCTGAAATCTGAATTGTGTTCATCAATGCAAATATTTAACTTGTAAAAAGATATATTAATTGCATATTTGTTGATAATTGAACAGGTTTATGAGAATACTGAGGTTAAGAAAAGAGTTGCTTTATCAAGTCCTTATGGAAAGTGGATAGCTGAAAACATGAGAACTTTGGAGCGTGCAACTTTCCTCTCATCCTTAACTATGGAGAATGAAACAATATTACGTCATCAACAGTAAGAATTTAAATCATTACTGTAATAATGCTTGGTTTTTGTAATCATAATTAAGACATTATTTATGATTTCTATCATTGATTTATGAAGGGGTTGATGTGGGTTGTGTTTTATCTCAAGCGATTCAAATAAAAAAGTTGTGTCAAGAGGGTAAAGTCACCCAATGTCTATTTCTAATGCATATAACCTCCTAAATTCTTTTATTCGAAGATTTAGATCACTATTGTAAAATAATGATTTTTGTAAGCATAATTAACTCATTGATTATTTATTAGTTGTTCAATATATATAAGTGTTTGCAGGTCACCCATACCAAAAAGCGACCTATTTCAACCTGTTATACAACCCACCCAACTGCCCATCTTGCCACCTACAGATATCATATTACTAGACCTGATAATAATAGCTTACTTTTAACATTATTATAAAGAGCAATTGCTGAAAGAGCCCTATGGGCCTTATTTTTAAGACAGATGTCAATTCTTTTTTGCATGATTAATCCTTTAACCAAAGGTTCAATGAAGAGGTCCTTGTTTTTTGCATGATTAAGTCCTGAAACTTTATAAATAGGACATTTTCATTAAGTTTTTAAAATCCATGAGTTTAATCATGCTAAAATAAAGAGCAATTGTCGAAACAGCCCTATGGACTTAATTTTTGCATGATTAAATCCCTGGAATTCTAAAAGTCAACGATAAGGTCCCTGGAATTCATTCTGCTCTGCATGATTACATCCTTTAGCTTCTTAATGTTTAACAAGTTTTTTGCATATGAATTAGTCGCTAAACTTTTAAAAAATGGAACTTTTCATGAAGTTCTAAATAATCCATGGATTTAAGCATGCAAAAATAAAGTCAAGTACTTATGTGCAAACTCAACGAAAGCTTATATGGTATTTTTTTACAAAGGCCCTATTTATACTAATCTTATATAATTGTTTGTGACCAATTAATTTTGATATGATTAGGGCATTCGGTTACTCTAGTGAGGATGTCCAAATGGTTATTGAAAGCATGGCTTCGGAAGGGAAGGAACCTACATTTTGCATGGGAGATGATATTCCATTAGCCGTATTATCTCAAAAGTCACATATGCTTTATGATTATTTCAAACAACGGTTTGCTCAGGTTTCTAATAATATCTTCTTTTCATCTATCTTGTTCCACACTTTTCTTTCATAACGTTTCTAAAAATTAGTAATTTTAAGTCAGATGCTGAAAGTTATCATGCATGTTGTGGGCGCCTAATTTATCAGGAATTATCTGCAGGTCACAAATCCTGCAATTGATCCACTTAGAGAAGGATTAGTGATGTCACTTGAAGTCAATCTTGGTAAGCGTGGGAACATATTAGAAGTTGGACCCGAGAATGCCTCTCAGGTAAATATACTGTTAATCAATATTTTCCATTCAAAATTATTTTCTTAAAGTTATTTCCTTTATTATTGTTTTCCTAAAAAAAATTATGCATATGGTACAATTTTTTGGGCAGGTGACTTTATCCAGCCCCGTACTTAATGAAAGTGAGCTTGAATCATTATTTAAGGATCCGATTTTGAAAAGTCAAACTATACCAACATTTTTCGACATACGAAAGGGGCTTGATGGTTCATTGGAAAAAACACTGAATAAGATCTGTGAAGCTGCTGATGAAGCTGTTAGAAATGGTTGCCAGCTACTTGTTCTGTCTGACAGAGCTGATGAACTAGTAAGCACTGTGTGTATGTATGTATATGTTTTAGAGGTCATATTGACCCATTTAATTATTGAGTGGGAAGATTTGGGTTGTGTTTATCTCAAATGGGCCAAATCAAAACTTTCTTTAGCTAAAAGTGGAATGGGTCGAACAAGCCAAACAAGTTGAAAGTCGCACAAAGTCTATTTTCAGTGCATACAACCTCATTAATGGTTTATATTCAAAGATATAGAATATTCACAATAAATTGTTTTTTAATCAATATTAAACCATTAATTATTTATGTTACTTTAAGAGAAATGGACAAAAAACTGTTTGTGGACCGAGCCAGCCCGTTTTGACCGGTATTGAAAATGACCTGTCTCAATTTGTTGTCAGATTCACTCATCTTGACACTTGAAAATTTGTTTATATGATTTAGTTATTTTGTGTTATATTCGGTGGTTGATGTGCATTTTCATTATCTTTGTGTGTGTGTGATTGGCAGGAAGCAACACGTCCAGCTGTCCCGATACTTCTTGCTGTAGGTGCGGTCCACCAACATTTAATACAAAATGGGCTGCGAATGTCTGCTTCAATTGTTGCTGACACTGCTCAGTGCTTCAGTACACATCACTTTGCTTGTTTGATTGGATATGGTGCAAGGTATACTTCAAATTGTCACACATTTATGTGAAAACGGGTCAATGTGGGTTTTATATTAATGACAACGGGTGAAGTTTTGAAAAAAATTCTAAAAGGTAACGGGTCAAACAGTTTTAAAGTCGCCTGAAGTTACTTGGAGATCTTTACAACCTCCTAAGTTGCTTTCTTGAATAATTGGAACTTTATGTTAATTAATAAACAGATTTTGTAGTTCATTTTGATATATTAATATTTATGAAATTAACAAAAGATTAACAAAAAGTGGTGGCAGGTCAATCCAACCCATTTGCCACATATTATTTAATATAGTAATTATTTATGCATCTTGATATACTGTTTGTAGTGCTGTATGTCCTTACCTGGCATTTGAGACTTGTCGACAATGGCGTTTGAGCAAGAAAACTTTAAACCTTATGCGGAATGGGAAAATGCAAATGGTTACAATCGAAAAAGCTCAAAACAACTTCAAAAAGGTTTGCATTTATTATTTTTTTCTTAAATAAACTACTCAACTATGGATAGGAAATTTTATTTTTGTTCATTTAGTAACATAACTTCAACTTATTTTATGATATTTAGGCAGTTAATGCTGGTTTAATGAAAATTTTATCAAAAATGGGAATATCATTGTTGTCAAGGTATTTGCTCACTCTCGAGCTATTTTACTTGTTACGCCATCTATTTCAGTGTTTCACCTCTTTATTTTTTACTAATATTGCAATTTTATATATAGTTATTGTGGTGCGCAAATATTTGAGATTTATGGTTTGGGAAAAGAAGTTGTTGATTTTGCATTTACTGGGAGCGTGTCAAATATCGGTGGATTGACCTTGGATGAGGTATATAATTGTATGACGCCTAAAAGCAAATCAATATCTTGTTGAACATAGGTGATAAAATGGACGGTAGGGTAACGGGTTAAAATGGGCCGTTTGGTAGTTTGGGTCAAGTTAGGTCGACTTGAAACACTTTTTGTCCAAAACTTCAAATTTTCTGTAAAACAATTTAGAAGGTCGTATGCATTAAAACACACTGTGTGCTACTTTTAACCTGTTCGACCTATTTATTTTCTGGCTCATTAAGATAAAACATACCCCAATCAACCCTATTCATATGTAAATTTATCTAATTTACTATTCATATTGCAGCTTGCAAGGGAGAGTTTGTCATTTTGGGTTAAGGCTTTTTCTGAGGATACAGCTAAAAGACTTGAAAATTTTGGATTTATACAAATGAGACCAGGAGGTATTTGTTTACACATTTTAATATTTCTTATGGGTTATTTTCATAAATACGTACTTAACATTTGTGTGTGTTTTTTCTTTGTGCGTAATTAAAAGGGGAATATCATGGAAACAACCCTGAGATGTCAAAACTGCTTCATAAAGCTGTTCGTGAAAAGCGTGAAAGTGCATATTCAATTTACCAGCAGCATTTGGCTAACCGACCTATCAATGTAAGTACAAATGTTATTATGTTTCTTTTTTTTAATTTATTTCTTTATCATCTATCTATTCATCATTATACTCTTCTAATTAGTCACCTTTGCATATTATTCCAATATTTTGTTGAGTATTTTAGAAAAGAGAGAGCTATAGAAATGAATTTTACACTTTTTTCTTGATTTTAGCAATCAACTTTAAATTAGGCTCAAAATAAAAACCAACTTACAGTTTATTACTGATTTTAGTAAGCAACCTCATTTTATCTGTTTTACCCGTAAGTTGCTGGTACCCCGATGCCATATCAGATGCCACATACAAAAAATGCTTATGTGAAAAAATAAATAAGTTTATTTACATGTTTGAAAAATGGTCGCTTTTTCAAAAAAGAATATTTAAAAACAATTATTAAATGTCACATTAGATGCCGAGTAGTGTATGCATTTACACTAAAACGATAAATATGATGTCTAGGCAGCAGTGTTTGAAAAATCAGCATAAACGTGATATGTTGTCGGTTGTACAGGTCATTCCATGCTACAATCAGTAATAAAATCTAGTTGGTTGCTAAAATTGGTAACAACTTGTAAGTTGGTTTCTTATTTGCACATAATTTAGAGTTGGTTGGCTAAGAAGATGTATAGTTTGTTTCTATTTTGTGCAGTTTGCTCTTTTAGAAATGAACGGAACAGATTAGTTAATTTATCTTGGTCGTAGTTTTTATAATATGGGGATCCGAAGGTTGAGATCAATCAATGGTTTAGGGCCTACATTTTTCTCATCAAGTGCTCCCTGGAGCAAGTGGTGAATGAACAATTGCTGTTTGTTTTGTGTGTGGAATAAACAGTCTGAAGTCTGAATGACTGAAAATTAATATTTTAAATTGTGTGCGTGACTGAAATATCTCTATTAACAGTGAACCCTAGTGATTTGAGCTATTATGTGAATTCTTTACCCAGGTTATCCGTGATCTTTTTGAATTTAAGAGTGAGCGGGCCCCGATTCCAGTGGGGAAGGTGGAATCTGCTGCATCTATTGTTGAGCGTTTTTGTACAGGTGGCATGTCTCTAGGGGCTATTTCCAGGGAAACCCATGAAGCAATTGCCATTGCAATGAATAGGATCGGCGGGAAATCTAATTCTGGAGAAGGTGGTGAGGTAATTATTATCTTCTTTATATACACAATAATCCAAAAAGTTGTTTTTATTCATTTGTTTTAGATTTTAATGGTTTTTCAAAAGACAAAAATTCCAAAAAGGCATGTGTTATTTGAAGAAACCTGAACACTTTTTGGTACATTTGGAATTTTTTAAATAAATACTCAGTGTAGTAATCATGACTAGTTGAGTGCAATATTGTATTGTAACAATAATAATCTAAATCTTTGAATAAAACATTACAAGAGGTGATGTGCATAAAGCAAGTCTTTGGGTTACTTTCAACCCATTCGGCCCGTTTCCCTTTTACCTATTTATATTTGACACAACGGCATAACCCATTGTCCCGTCTGAAATTAAACACAGCCGAATTCGACCCGTTTTTAAGTGGGTTGAAATCAAATTGCCACCTCATTTTATATTGTTTTGAAGTTATGATATATTTAGTAACTTAATCCAGGACCCCATTCGGTGGACCCCGCTTTCTGATGTTGTGGATGGATACTCTCCCACACTGCCACACCTTAAAGGTCTTCAAAATGGAGATACTGCTACAAGTGCCATCAAGCAGGTAAACAGAGTAGTCATTTTCTAGTGTTCTGACTGAAATTACTAATCCACCCTTCTTTCTGTTGTCTTGATGCGACATCTTCTAATTTGACTTCATACAAAAGGACAGAATAGTCGAAAAAAGGCCATATTCAATACCTGACAAAAGTAATTTTTACAAATTCAAGTGCCAAATGCACATAAACACTGTCTATCAACATGTATAAACATACGGCTAATTATAAAATTCTAATTATTTAACATCGCATGGTCACTTCGCGTAAAATTTACGAGGTTGCACATTATATTAGTGATCGCATACAAAAATTGTTGTAGTTTTTTATCTTGTATTATCAAACAATAATACGACTAATTAAAAATATGTATGTTTCAAGGTTGCATCTGGGCGGTTTGGTGTGACTCCAACATTTTTGGTCAATGCTGACCAAATAGAAATCAAAATTGCTCAAGGTGCAAAACCAGGTGAAGGGGGTCAACTGCCAGGAAAAAAAGTCAGCGCATATATTGCAAGATTAAGGAATTCAAAACCTGGAGTCCCTCTTATTTCTCCACCTCCACATCATGACATTTACTCTATTGAAGATCTTGCTCAATTAATATTCGACCTTCATCAGGTTAAAAAGATGATTGATATAACACATTAATAATATAAATCTATAAAAGTTGAGAATAACAATACGTGAGATTTTTATGTGAGCAGATCAATCCTAAGGCTAAAGTATCTGTCAAGCTTGTGGCTGAAGCTGGAATTGGCACTGTGGCTTCTGGAGTTGCAAAGGGTAATGCTGACATCATTCAGGTACTTAATTTCTTTCTGTCAATGGGTGGGTTGGTAAGTAAATATGTTAAGACGAGTTGGGTTGGGTTGACCTTAAAGATTTATTAATTAGGGAGTGGCAAAGCAGGTAATTAGTTAGTGCGTGCCAAAAACTTGTCAGATTGGGTTGACCCACAAAGAATTTTGTCCATTTTATGCCTTTTCTTGAAAATCACAAGTGTTTTAATATGATTACTAAAAATATATATATACAATAATAATTCAAGTTTTACTGTTTTTTGAATAAAACAATTTTAGCTGGTTCTAATGTTCTATGCTTTGAGAAACATTCTGACGTTTACTTTGCTACATTTTTTATTGACCCATTTGAAATTAAACATAACAAACATCTACCAATTTATAAATAAACGTGTCAAAATTGCCACCTTTAGTTGCAATGAAGTTTTTTAACACAGGACGGAAAATGTTCTACAAGCGAAAAGAAACACACATTTTTAGAGGATATATTATCATTATCAGAATGTTTTTTGGGTATGCAGATTGTGTTGAATCCTTAATAAAGACTGCTATTTCTAGCAGGTTTAGCCAAACATCAAAATTTAAAATTATGTCTAGATTTACAACCTTTCCCTCTTTGCAGATATCAGGGCACGATGGTGGGACTGGGGCAAGTCCCATAAGTTCGATTAAGCATGCCGGTGGTCCTTGGGAGCTTGGTCTCACCGAAACTCACCAGGTATTTTATTTTATTTTACAGATTTAGTCATTTGATTAGTTATTCTTTGTTATGTTACTCAACTATAAGATCTATTAATAATCTTTTGCAGACTCTAATTACAAATGGTCTTAGAGAACGGGTTATTCTTAGAGTTGATGGTGGTTTCAAAAGTGGATTTGATGTTCTTATGGCTGCTGCAATGGGTGCTGATGAATACGGTTTTGGTTCAATTGCTATGATTGCTACAGGATGTGTTATGGCCCGTATTTGCCACACAAATAACTGTCCAGTTGGTGTTGCTAGTCAGGTACTATTTGTAATAATCTTAAAGTGCTTACAATGTTATTGATATGACGAAAGGTTATTTCAAAGAATACAACTAATAAGATAAAAGATACACAAAAGGAAAAACGATGTATAGTGTGTGGTCCGATAGCATTTGACCATTGTGATTTTTATAGAAGTCGTATGAGTCGACCATCAGCAAATATATATAATATAAATATAATGTAAAATAAGTTTTACATCAAGATGGGTCGTCAGTCGGTTGGGTGACAATCAGAATGGGTATATTTAGTACGGGTCTAATAGGTCGGGTTGATACATATGCGTTTTTCCCCTTTTCTTTTCTTGTGTAACGAGCACGAAATGGAAACCAGCTTACAGTTATTTCTGATTTTAGTACCAACCTGCAACCTCATTATAATTGATTTTACCGTTGGTTGATGCCATGATAACTGCCACATCAGATCCACGTATACAAATAATGCTTATGTGAAAAAATGAATTTATACCAGGTTAAAAAGATCTTTTCGAAAAAATGAATTTATGCCAGCTGCTTGACTTGTTCAACTTGTTTCCATTTATGCTAACCTACCTATGTGACCTATTAGAGACGAGGTATGATTGAATCAACCCGTTTACCAATAAACGTGTTGAAATTGCGTCTCCACTAAAAGTGTTGTGTTTAATATTTCAATAAACAATTGGATTTTTATATACTTCATTTGATTGTTTTCTCAGCGAGAAGAACTTCGAGCTCGTTTTCCTGGTGTACCCGGTGATCTTGTGAACTACTTTTTGTATGTTGCTGAGGAGGTATTTTTTCCTTTTTAGGGGGTGTTTGGACACATTTTTCTTAGAAGTGATTAATGATGCTAGATATCAGATATCAGGTCATGAGTCCTAATAAAACATCTTGTGAGATTGTGTTTAGATGTGTTTTTCCTGTTTGAATTTGTAATAATGAGGTCATCTGATTTCTGAGTATTTGGAAAACTCTGATTATTAGTCTATAATAGAATTTTTCACCCAAAAAGGATATTTTTGTGAAGAAAAAAGTGATGTTTTTAAAATGCAAGTAAAAGTCCTTCAAGTTATGTTATAAAAGGGGTAGATACGTAATCTTATTTTACCTTTGAATAGCTGTTTTTAAAGCAATTAGTTAGATTGTATTCTCGTGCTAAGTAAGAATTGATATTATTATTTATAGAGAAAAGACTTAAGTGAAAATTATTGTGTACAGGTCAGAAGCACTTTGGCTCAACTGGGGTATGAAAAGCTTGATGATATTATTGGACACACGGAATTGTTAAGACCTCGAGATATTTCATTAGTAAAAACTCAGCATCTTGATCTTAGCTATGTTCTTTCGGTATGTAATTTATGGATTCTTTATGTTTTTATATTTGCAATTGTGTCAAAAGTATTATATTTTATTTCTATTTTTCAGAATGTTGGGATCCCGAAATGGAGCAGCACAGCTATTAGGAAGCAGGAGGTCCATAGTAACGGTCCTGTTCTGGATGGCATTTTGCTTTCTGACGTAGAGGTAATTTTTAGAAGTGGCAAAATAGGTGGGTTGGATAATGGGCCTGGGTCAAAATTATCACCTCTAAATGGGTCATGTTAAAAACCAGGTTGGATCGTGTTGGGTAATGGGTCAAAAACGGGTCACTTTTGAAAATGGTTCAAACGGGTCAGGTCAACGTAGGTTGGGTTGACACACTACTTTTGAACCCCTTTTTGTATTTATAAAATTTATTACCATTTACTTAAATTATTATGAAAAATTAAAAAAAATGCTGGATAAGATTACAATTGAAAGCGGTCTATTTTCCTAGGCTATTTCTTAATTATTTTTGTGTGAAATTTTTATCAGCTTGTCTAAAATTGGGTCAATTTAGGTTTATATTTTATTTCTAAGGGGTCAAATGGTTTTAGCAGGTTGAAAGTTGCCCAAAAGCTTTATAATGCTTACATCTTTCTAAGTGAGCTTTATTTTTAAATTAGAATAGTATTTTAGTAACATAGCTTTTTAAACACATTTATTAAATATTTATGATATTAAAAAAGGGATAATATGTGTTCATGAGTCTATTTTGACTCGCACTGGAAGATTACTCATTTTGATCAGTTATTCAACACTAGAGGTGTCTACTTCGATCCATTTACTTATGAATGGGTCGATCCAGGTAGTTATATCTCTAACAAGTTACTAAGTTAGCCAGGTTGAAAGTTGCCCAAATTGTATTTTAAAGAATAAAACCTCATAAATTGTTTTATTCAAAAATATTGATCATTATTAAAATAATATAATTGTGTAAGTCATTTGAAATAGTAATTCCTTTATAAAAAAAATAAAAAAAGTTTGTACAAAAAGCGTTGCGGGTCAACCCAACTTGTACAAAAAATTACTTTTGTTGGAATCTTGATTATGGATTTTGAAGTTCCTTTTTAACAGATATCAGATGCGATTGAAAATGAGAAAGTGGTAAATAAAACATTCAAGATATACAATGTGGATCGTGCTGTTTGTGGGCGGTTAGCAGGTGCTGTTGCAAAGAAGTATGGAGATACAGGTTTTGCTGGGCAGCTAAACATAACGTAAGACACTGCTTTTAATTAAAAATATTTATAAAATAATAAGGTAACAGTAATATGAACTTATATTAAAAAAATGTTTTCCTATTTTTCCAGATTTGAAGGGAGTGCAGGGCAATCATTTGGGTGTTTCCTTACACCTGGAATGAACATACGACTAGTAGGAGAAGCCAATGATTATGTTGGAAAGGTTTGATTACTAATTTACATACATGCATTAAAATTTAGTCTATTTTATTTTTTTTTGGATTATTTGAAGTTTGATGTGACAAAAAGAGTGGGTCAGGCGGGTTGGGTAACGGGTCAGGATGGATTCAAGTCAAAACGAGTAATTTGTTATACAGGCTGAAACGGGCCGGTTGTTATACATGATTAAATCCTTCAATTCAAAAAGAAAAAATCATATTATTTCGATAATAATCTATTTTTGAAATAAGATGATGTATGACGTTTAAGCATTAGAGTATTATTTCTAAAAACACACTTTGAGAAACTTTCAACCCGTTTAAGTCCATTTCCTTCTTAGCTACTGTAATTTGAATTTACCGATTAAAAAAAGAATATTATCCGGATTGACCTATTTATAAGTAAACGGGTCCCGGCCTTAGTATTCCGAAATGTTCTATAGATTCTTATGTTTTTGATTGTCCTGTTAGGGTATGGCTGGTGGTGAATTGGTTGTGACACCTGTTGAAAATACCGGCTTTACCCCTGAGGAAGCTGCAATTGTTGGAAATACATGTTTATATGGAGCAACGGGTGGCCAACTTTTTGTTAGAGGCAAAACCGGGGAACGTTTTGCTGTCAGAAATTCTCTTGCTCAAGCGGTGGTGGAAGGTACCGGAGATCATTGCTGTGAGTACATGACTGGCGGTTGTGTGGTTGTCCTTGGAAAGTAAGTATTTAAACTAAAATTACCTAATTACCCCTTTCTATTAATTTTATACATTGATTTCTCAAAATAATCAGAATTTGTCAAACACCGTTGCTTATTTGATAATTACAATTTTAAACAGCAAAAGCACATCTAAGCCCCATCTCATATAAGACTTTTTATTACAACTCAAGCAAAGGTGGACAGGATGTCGGTTGGGTAATGGGTCAAAACGGGTTTTTGTATGGTTTGAGGCGGCTTGAGTTGGCCCAAAACACTTTTTGTCCAATATTTTAATTTCTTTTTTGCAACTATTAGGGTGTCAAAATATGATCACAAAGATTATATTACAATAATCTTGTTTTTCTAATAAAAATGATTTAGGAGGTTTTCTACCTTAAAAAGGACACTTTGGACTTCTTTCAACTAATTTAACTTGTTCCCTTTAAGCTAACTTTAACTAGTTAGAGATGAAATATTACCCAAATTGACCGATTCATAAGTAAACAGGTCGAAACTGCCACCTTTAATAATTATCATCAACTATTATGAGGAGATGAAGTTGGATTTTCACTTTCTTTTATTCTTTTTTTGTTCAGGGTTGGCCGGAATGTGGCAGCTGGTATGACTGGAGGTTTGGCATATATTCTTGATGACGACGATACTCTCATTCCCAAGGTTCATATTATACATACTAATTTTTTATGAATGAACACTGGCAAATCAAACATTTTCCAGTTGGCATTTGGTTTTTATATAACAAATGATTTTTGTATAACCATGGCAGATAAATAAGGAGATTGTGAAAATCCAGAGAGTGGTTGCACCTGTGGGGCAGATGCAGCTGAAGAGCTTAATCGAAGCACATGTTGTAAGTACAAAATGCATCAATATTCAACTTCTATCTATCCCATTTACATTTTCTGAAATTTTGTAGTGTAGAAAAGATGATGTATAAAATGTTATTTTAAAGATTACTTCCCAAAATTGTAAATATTTTTCAGTAATGATAAAAATATGAGAATCCTGGAGACTAAAATAAATAGGATTAATTTCTTATATACCCTTCTGAATTTCATAATATCATGTATTTATATATATACCCTTTCAAAATATCAAATTTGTTAACAATAATGTTCTCTTTGTATTGTTTTTTTCTAAATTATTTATTATGGAATGTGTAAATAGTGTGTTTTAAAAGGCTAAATATGATTTTATGAAATTTAAAAGGATATATATCAGATTCTGAACTTTTAAGTTTTAAAACAGTATTGCCCCAAATAAATATTTTTTTTATTCAACTTCAAATTTTGTCTTACAACCTGTTTTGTTACAATGATTATCTGCTTATATCATGTAATCAGTTTGAAAGCTCATAAATTCTTTACTTTTTGTAGGAAAAAACCGGGAGCGGCAAAGGTACAGCTATCTTGAAAGAATGGGACAAATATTTACCTCTATTTTGGCAGCTGGTCCCACCTAGTGAGGAAGACACGCCCGAGGCTTGTGTCGAATATGAAGAAACAACCGCCGGGCAGGTGACCGTGCGATCTGCATAAAACCTCCAATTTCCACACGCCCTAAAACCCTTTTTATAAAACCAGCATTAGATGAAAACGATTCTTTTGACTCGACCAAGTAGATTCATTCAGGTTTGACTCGAGTAATGGTCAAAGGCGTCGATGCCATGTGAAGATTATGGTGGAAAGAGTCATGGAGGTTTGGTTTGGTTTGGTTGGTTGAAAAGCCTACCCTTTGAAGGTGTGAAAATGTATAGGCCATAGTGATGGTGCAAGAAATGTAAATTCTTAGGGTACAATATTTGAATAAATGAACTTTTGTGCAAGGATAGGAACACTATACTCTTTTATATATGTGCATATGTGGTGTTGCAGCATCACATACTGCATTTTTATTTTCACATGGATCCCTCAAATTTCATGCTATATCTCTTATTCAACACAACATTATTCTTTACCATGTTTGGATACACATATTTAGGGCTGAGCAACTTTCAGTCTTGACCGATTGGACGGACTAACCGGACCCAATACATGCCTACCAGTTGGCCTTTAGATAGGATTTTGGGTTCGGTCTGTAACCGGGTGAAACTGAAAGAACATCTATGAAAATAATCTGATTTTGTTGTGAATTCATGATGTAATTGTAAAGAATTGTTTAAGAGCTGTACATGGGGTTTAATGTAAAGTTTAATGGAGTGATGAGCTTTAAAGTTT
Source organism: Smallanthus sonchifolius (assembly GCA_023525975.1). Taxonomy (NCBI): domain Eukaryota; kingdom Viridiplantae; phylum Streptophyta; class Magnoliopsida; order Asterales; family Asteraceae; genus Smallanthus; species Smallanthus sonchifolius. Next base: position 1,110,488 of record CM042045.1, on the reverse strand, counting down.
AACCACGTGCTAGTAGAGTAAAACCAGTTCCTAAAAAGTAAAATGTCAAACCAGACTCATTCAATCCTTTTAACCTAACCATTCAACTTAACCATGATTAAATACAAGGGTGTAGGGGTAATCCAATCACCAAATTGTTAATATTGTGGCTTTAACAAATGGAAGGGATTAGGTTCAAACTTGGTGTCTAGGGAATAATCGTAAGGGTGGGGAAAAACAAATGAGAAAGGCCTAAACAAAGGGATTGTTCTAATGTCTTAATTATTTTCGTGCAAGATTCTGGTTCATGGTCTCGACATGTACATAGTAAGCAAGTTATAAAATAATGCAACATCATGGTAATCCACACAAGAAAAGAAAATGAGCAATTCATCCTAATATATTCTACAACTCAAAATTAGGCTCAAATTCTCACAAAAACGGTGGAAAGGGGTAAGATGTAAAGCATGCAAGTTTGTCCAAGATCTAGCATGTTACACGGAGTTAGGCAATCCTACTCAATTTTGTTTCTGAAAAACGCTTGCCAAGAGTACTTTATTCGTAACTTAAAGAACCAACCATTACTAGGACTTAGATGTGTGCACTTGTTTCGAAATACAATAATTGTTTATATTGAAAAAAATTGTTTTCGTGCATAATTGAACCACTTTAGGGGATTTAAGTTTCAATTTTAAAAAAATTTCTTCTAACCTTCCATCATCCCATATTTAAACATTACATTGTTCCTAGTACATTTAAAATTACAATTTGGTGTGCATCAAGAGTATGCACCATCCCATTCCCAAATTCAGTGTAAGACTATTATCCAACTATCACACTTATGATAAGACTCGATCCTCATTGAAACTCACCGAAACAACACAAAGTTGTTTTGCTGTTGATGGGGCATTTTTGTAGCAAAGGCGTCATCGCATCCTCATTGAAACTCAATCAACACCCCTTGTAGAAAACCACAATTGAAAACCACCATCTCGAGGTGGTCTAGAATGCGCTTCTAGTCGTGAAACTTTTTCAATTAATTCTTACACTACGTGTCCATAGTAGATCCTGTACCCAGACGAAAAACTATTTTCACTACAACCTATTCTAACCCATGATCATTGTAATCTATTACCCTGTCCGATCTAACCCACATGTCTTACTAGGTATATTATGTATCATATTTTACATTTACAAGAATAAAACTAGAGAAATGTTGCGAAAAAAGTAATGATAAATATAAGAATTTTAGAAATTCAATAAAAATGATGAATGCAAAATAAAATAAACTTTGAGATAAAAACTCAAAATATTTTAAATTTCGAAAAAATGAAAGGATTTGAAAAATTAGATAAAAAAAAACAATGCGTATAAATGAATAAAAAAAATCAGATAAAATCGAGTCGTAGCCGACTAGACCGACCAAACCAAGAAACGAAGATATCAAACCTCCACCGATAATATGATATTTCTCCTCCTATTTGCCTTTTCCTTCTCCCACCGCACCTCCGCCGTGCGTTCGCCGTTGAATCCGTTCGAAGCTTTGCAGAATTCCTAAGGCTTTCAAAAATTCAAGCCTTGTTTCCGATCAACGCGATCTGTCGGTGATACTCTCGATTTCATTAGGTCAAAAGATTTACGCGATACGTCCAGATCTGATTCCGAATAGGTATATTTTTAACAATTTAACTCTTCTATGATCGGTTTGATATTTAGTGATCTCGATTGATCTTGTATGTAGAATGTGATCGTGCGATTAGATTAGTATTTCGTTTATGTATTTCGAACAATTAGGTTTTTGTTGATGTTTAGTTTTCGCCGAGTACATGTGGATATTTGATTTATTACGGGATGATAGAGAGTTTTCTATGTGTTTGTCGATTTGTTTGAATTTCATTTGTGTTTGGAATGGTTTTCATTATTTTGGCATCTGGAAGACGATTTTATGATCATTTGAAGCGTGAATGGTTTTTCATTATTTTGCCGGCAGGTTTCAGACTCGTGGTGATCAGTTATATCCTGATGATTGCATCTAGTTTTTTTTTGTAAAATACGGGAATATACTTTTAGAAACCTATGGTAGAATGTACTGAACTGTGCATTCAAAGAGGCTGAGAAGTGCTATTATGCAATATTTAGATAGGAATCCCAAAAACTTTGTGGAGCAGTGCACTAACATATGGCTTGTTACTGCTAGATAAGCAGGCGGAACTACAATAGGTTACAGTTGAAAACCTTATGTTTTTATGTGGAACAGTGTCCACAGTAGGGTTATGGTTCATGATTGTTTTCAACCATAGATGAATCATAAAAATATGGTTGTCTAGTTGAAGTGTAAATCCCCTTCCATGTTATGGTTATTGCTTGTAATTGTTTACAATCAAAGAGGCATACAAAAGATGCTATTGCTGAACTGTATTTAGACAAACAAGAAATCTTGTGTCTTCTTTTATGGGGGAAGTTTTGTCCTAGGACCGTTCATATAAGTAACAAAATATTAAGGGGGTATATGTCTACATAACTAGGATTCTTAGATATCTAACCATACCTTTAATCTATGATTTTTAAACAACTCATATACCCGATGCATCAAATCAAAATAGTGGTTGCATCACGTGATCAAGTGTTGTTGAGAGAAAAAGTATCAACTCAGTAACTTATTTTTGAAGACATTTAATCAATTCTTTAGTAATACATCGGTGATATTATCTCTACAACGGGGAATGAAATCCCAAATAGATGTAAGGAACAAGAAAGCTTGTAAAACTAAATTGCATTAATTCCTAATTTCCTATGTTTCAATTCTATACAGAAAATAAATAAACAAATTTGTATTATGCTATAATTTCATGTTCTGGTTTATTGACTCCAGTTTGCATATTTGGCTTAATCAAGGTATGGTGTGTGATGCAGTTGATTGTGGAATAAACATTAATGCTGTTTGGATCAGATCTTTTGGAGGAAAATTTTTCCGCACTTGTTTGATGGACAATGACTATTCCAATGAATTACACTTTGAGTAATTCATCAAGGGGGCGTGCTCAACTTCTTTACAACAAGGTAACTTTTATGAATTATATTTGAATTAGAGGGAGTCTTACTATATAGTTTTTATGGTGTGCATCATGGTATTTGCTAAATGAAACTGGATGGATAAGTAGGCGTGATATTGGTTTAATGGATTTCTATACAGTTAGTATTCAACTAAAAACATATTTGGTTTGCGGTCTCTATGATATACTGGGTTACAATGGTAAATCACTTTAACCATATGAACTATAAATATTATGTTCTTTTATAATAATGGGTGACAAATGATGAATTGATGAATAACATTATGGCATCATAATTAATTAGCATCTTCATCTCAATATTATGGTCCACAATCACAAGAAAAAAAGTTCCAACTATATAGATATGCAATTACTGCAAACTTTAGCTAGTAAAATGTTAATCTTACCCTTGCATTAAGACTTTTGACTTGGAAAACTTGCATTTTTTTATATGGGGAAAATAGTAAATTATTACTATCTATCAAAAAAATGGACAATTTGTCTTGGGGACGGACTAACATGGACATTAATTATGGGACGAAGGGAGTAATAGTAATATAGTATGAAGCCAGCAAACAATTATATTATGGTATGAAGACATAAATCTATAAGGTTTGGTGTATAACCATTATAAGGGTAATGTTTATTTGCAGCTGTTTCATCACCTTAAAATAGTTGTCAAGTTCATAAAACTTGGAAAGTTTATTTTAATATTCTACATGCTTGGTGGATTAATCTGGTCAAATATAAGCTATTAATTCATAACAACTTTATTTTCGGTTATGAATGTGTACTCATCTAAATCATCTTTTCTTTTTCAAGAATGCTGAGCTGGAAATTAATCGTAGAAAAGCAGCACAAGCAAAAATCACATCAGATCCAAATGCATGGCAACAGATGCGAGAGAATTATGAGTCAATTCTTCTAGAAGACCATGCTTTCTCTGAACAACATGACATTGAATATGCTTTATGGCAGCTACATTACAAGCGTATCGAAGAGTTACGTGCACACTACAACTCTGCTCAAGCTTCTGCACCACAAAATGCAAAAGGCTTGGCTCGATCCGGGCCTGACAGAATCACCAAAATCCGTTCTCAGTTTAAGACCTTTTTGTCAGAAGCTACTGGATTTTATCATGATTTGATGGTGAAAATTAGGGCAAAATATGGGTTATCTCTAGATTATATGTCAGACAATTCACAAAATGATAGAGATGGAAATGAATCTATTGATGTGAAAAAGGGTTTAATATCATGCCATCGATGTCTTATATACTTGGGGGATCTTGCTCGTTATAAAGGGTTGTATGTCGAAGGTGACTCAAAAACTCGAGATTTTGCTGCAGCATCAAGTTACTATATGCAAGCTGCTACTCTTATGCCTTCCAGTGGTAATCCACATCATCAGGTCTGTTTTCTTTGTATTTATTTGCCCATCATCAATTTTTTATATATTTTTATTGTACTTTGTTTTCATATCAACTAATGTTTTGTATTTTCAGCTTGCTATTCTGGCTTCTTATTCTGGAGATGAACTGTTGGCTGTTTACCGCTATTTTCGAAGTTTAGCGGTTGACACCCCTTTTACTACTGCAAGAGACAATTTGATCATTGCTTTTGAGAAGGTATTTACTTGCTAATCGGAATATTGAAAAATATGACTGCTAGATTTTAAATAAATAAGGAATTTATAGAATAGGGATTTCACTATTTACCATTTTGGTTATGTTGATTTGATTTGGTTTGGTCTCTTAGTTTGGGGTCATTTAGTTCTCTTCAAAAAACCCTAAGGACTTTTGCTGAATTTGTACACAAGTCCTTGGACTCTGTTTGTGCTTTGATTAAATCCCTTCAACTTTTTTAAAGTTAGCAACAAATCCCTTGATTTTAAAGTCAACAAAATGGTTTTCATTACCTGATTAAGTCCTTCAACTTCAAAAAAATTAAAAGTACTGAAGTCATTTTTAATATGATTCCAAAGCCTTTTGAAATTGACTTTTCATGGATTTAAATTTCAACCATTCAATAGTAAAGTCCAAGGACCTATGTGCAAATTCAGCTAAAGTCCATGGATGTATTTAGTAGGAAAGATGGGAAGTATGTGACGCATATGCTTTACATGCCATAGTTTGATGGCAAATTTATTGTGCAAGTTAAACCTTGTAATATGATTGTATTTGAATGTGATTGTGTGTTTAGGGTTTACATAAAGAGGTGTTTATATAGAACACCATATTACAAGTCTAGTCCCTATACTATATCACTTAGTCTAATATTCCCCCGCAAACTAAGCTCGGGAGAGATTTAGGTTGAAAATATAAAAACATAAAACTAAAAAGATAGTTGGTCTTCTCCTTCTCCACCATGCTTTCGCCCGTCACACGTTTTTTTTTCTCAAAGGCCCAATCGAAACTACATTAGGAAAACCTTGATCTTCTTCCAGCCATCACTACTTCATCGTTCGCCGGAGTTCTTCAACAACTATGGGTTTGTTCCCCCCCCCTTTTTTTTTTAACTCCCTTATTGTAGATCTCTATTTTTTTTATGCAACCCTCGAATAAACGGAACTGAAAGCATTGTGGCTTTCGCGAGGCGCACGTCGCCGGTAAAACGACCACTGTTGTATAGTGGCGGCGACAGGGAGGAGTTAGGGTTTAGGGCGGCGACGGTGGTGTTTGTGGTGGCGGATAGGGTACCGCCGCTGTGGCGGCTAGGGTTCCGCCGCTGTGGCGGCTAGGGTTCCGCCATAGGTTGAGGCGACAATGGTGGTTGACGGCGGCAGTAGGAGTGGATAGAGAAGACTAAGCGCGGTTGTTTGGTGGTGGTGGGCAGGGCGGTGGCGGCGGCCGACCGCCCCTCCGGCGATGTCTCCGGTGCCGCCTCTAGCCGCCTGGAAGAAGACATCAGTGGAGGTTTGTTGTGGTGGTGGGTAGGGCGGCGGCGGCGGCCGGCCGCCCCTCCGGCAGTGTTTTCCGGTGATTGAGCTCTAGCTCTGATACCAAGTTAAACCTTGTAATATGATTGTATTAGAATGTGATTGTGTGTTTAGGGTTTACATAAAGAGGTGTTTATATAGAACACCATATTACAAGTCTATTCCCTATACTATATCACTTAGTCTAATAGTGCATCAGGTTATGGTTGGTAACAAGGAGTTGGGATTTAATTTTGTTCTTTATTGAATGATTTGATAAAATAATAAACTTTTACAATTTTGTCAGAATCGTCAAAGTTACTGTCAGCTGCTTGGGGATTCAAAACCTGTTTCTACAAAAAAGTTACCTACACGGATGAATGGGAAAGGAAGAAACAGAGGTGAAACACGGGTTTCTTTGAAGGATAGAAAAACAGAACCACATATTGTTCCAGAAAAAGACATTACTGTTCCTGAAACTCTTAAAGCTTTCAGTATTCGATTTGTCAGATTAAATGGCATTCTTTTTACTCGCACAAGGTATATATATCATAATAGATAAACTGGTTTCAGCCTTAGTAGTTGCTATTAAATATAGGGCTGACAAAAATGGGCGGGTCGGGCAGGTTGTGTCATGAGTTTCTGTCAAATGGGTGATTTTAATACTACATTGTTAAAATAATATACTTGCATTGATAAAGTGATTTAAGAAAGTTTGGGTCACTTTTTGACGCATTTAACCTGTCCATTTTAACGAAGCTTTTAGAGATTACTTATTTGATCCATTTCAAAGTAGATGGGTTGAACTTCCACCTTTTTATCATGGGTCAGAATTGTCAGGCTGGGTTTACCCACAATTTTCTTTTTCCTCCTTTATTATTAGTTGACGTATGATGTATTAAACATGGTTATGAAAACTTTATTTTTTTTACTGAATAAAGCAATCTAAGAGGCAAGCAGTTAAATACTCTTTCGGTCGATTTATGACCATTTAACCAATTTCATTTTAACCAAGTTTATCAGAATTTACCATTTGACCTGTCACGAGGTAAAAGATAATCCTAGTCAACCCAGTCAGAAATGAATGGCTTCAATTGCCACCTCTAATAATTTCTTTTCTTTTTTATTTAAATTGAACGTAACTCACTTCCATGTTTACCATATACAGCTTAGAGACTTTTGAGGAAGTTTTCTCTATGGCACGTACTGATTTTCTTCACCTAGTATCTTCCGGGCCAGATGAGGTGCTCAACTTTGGGTCAGATTATAACGAGTGTAAACTCTTCCTAACCCGATTCATATCAATCATGATATTCACAGCCCATAATGCAAATAAAGAAACCGAAAATCAATCTTACGCAGAGATTCTTCAACGTTCTGTTGTGCTTCAAAATGCATTCACTGCCATATTTGATTTCATGGCACTGATAGTTGACAGATGCTTCCAATTAAAAGATCCTTCTGGAAGCTTCTTACTTCCTGGCGTCATGGTTTTCATTGAATGGCTAGCCTATTGCGAGGGCAATGTTGTCATCAATGAAATGGATGAAAAACAAGCAACAGCTAGATCACTCTTTTGGAACAATTTCGTTTCCTTTCTTAACAAGATACTATTATCATCGAGTGGGTCCCACCATGATGAAACATGTTTTTTCAACATGAGTAGGTATGATGAAGGCGAAACAGAGAACCTTCTTGCATTGCCTGAAGACTTTGAGTTAAGAGGCTTTCTTACTCTCGTCCCTGGTCAACTTGTTCTAGATTTTTCTCGAACAAATTATTTTGGAAATGATGGAAATAAGGAGAAGATCGCCCGTGTGCAGCGGATCGTAGCCACTGGAAAGGCTATTGCTAAAAACCTAAAGCGTGGTCAACAAGGAATCTATTTTGACTCGAAGTTAAGCAAGTTTTTCTACGGTTTTGAGCCACATGTTGAAATTTCTGATATAAACCAAGAAATTAGTGAAGAATTTGAAGATGATGATGAGATTATTGTCTTCAAGCCCTCTGTACCCGAGAAGCATATTGATGAATCCTCCAAGGGTATTGATGTCAGTTCCACTAATTCCTTAATCTCTCATGGTGGTTTTCCTTTAGAGCAATTTGTGCAACCAAACACATCAAAACCAATGGTGGGAGAGGAAGATATTGAGATTGGTTTTTCAAATCTCAACTTGTTTGGGAATGGATTTAACGAACAGGATCATGCTACTATGATACCATCCAAGTTTGATTCGGTGATGACATCGGCACCTGGTTTTGACAGTATTCCTTCCAAGACAAAATTTCACAAGAGTCCAGTGGGTCGACCCGTGAGGCATTTTGGCCCACCACCTGGCTTCAACACTCCTAAATACACAAATGCAGATCCAGGTTTGGATGATTATAGTTGGTTAGATGGGTATCAATTACCTTACTCAGGATCATACAGCAGCGATGGATTTGGTAATTCTTTTAATTGCCTGCCACAACCAAACAAACTTTTGAACTCAAGCAAGACCTCCTTGGGAATGGAATGCTTTCCATTCCCTGGAAAACAGGTTTCCACCACTGTATCCGCCAACACTGTAACCGGAGTTGGAAACGTAAATGGAAATGGGTGGTTTAATAGTCAGATTTCGGAACATTCTAGTCTTTACCAAGAACAAGTTAAAAAGGGTAATGAACAGTTTCTTGCAGCGCCTCAACAATATCAAGGGCAATCTTTGTGGGAAGGTCGTTTCTTTGTGTGAGATGCTTTTGGAGCATAGATGGTAAGATGTTGCTTCCTTTTTTAATGTTTTATTATGATTTAAACATAGTGATAATTCCATATATGCCCTTTATAAAAGTTCTAAATTTTGTATTTACCATTCCAAGTTGCATAATATGGTAAATGAAACAAAAATAGTGGCTGATGAAGCATGGTGTTATAAGTAACTGATTTTATTTTATTTACGATCAAATGGGTATTTATGAGAAATATTTTAGTGTTTTGGAAGGGTAAATATGTAGTTTTTAGCTTTTACAAGGGCATACGTGGAATCGATACTAGAAAATATGAAAGTTGTTATTTGCTTCTTTAGTGTTTTGATTATGCATTTTGACCAATAATTGGTTTGTTTATAAAAAACATTGTGGTAGGTTTTGAACAAATCTACTAAGGTGGATGACTTGGAGTGTGACCTGGTACGACCAGTTCAGCCATCAGATAAGCCATGTGGCTGATGTTTAAAGCTTTTAATATGGAGCATGAATGGATATGGTTTTTGGATTGTTGCAGGCACCTGATTGGTCTCTAGGTCTCTCTCTCTCTCTCTTATAATTTATATTTATAAAAAGACAAAAATACCCTTTGTCCTCGGATTTATCAATTATTTAGCAGATTACAAACCTTACGCTTAATGAAAACATCAAAACAGAAACATGGACCATAATTTACGGACGAAAGGAGTATATAATATATATGGTGGTTTATTTTGTTATTATTTATGCAGGTGTCTGAGTTTTCCATATTTTGGATGAATGAAATTGTTGGTGAGAAATGCAGGTGTATGTGAAGAAGTTGGCTGGCTTTTGTTGGATGAAAGTATGTGAGAAGTGGTTGAAAATTGAACTATTAAACAATACTTAGTAAGCTTAATGCTGCTCTGTTTTACGTGTATTTCTTATCGAAGGTGACAACATTAGAAATCAAATCAACCAACCGTGTGTCGGTCCATCTTTATATGTTGCTGAGTACTTTATCTTCACTTTTTTTTTGGTTTTTTATGCTGTGAGAGCTGCTGTTTTTTTGTTTAAAGTTGATGGGAATAAGTGACTTCTATAAACACTTTTGGGATTCTAAATATTGAAGTTGATGTTCGTATTATTATTTTTTCTGCTTGCAACATCTGCTCAAAACTGGTTAGTTGCATTCGCTTTCATTTTTAGGTTCGCTTTTATCCAACTTTTGGCCCAAAACCGATGAACCGAGTGGTCAGACTCCGGTGCAAATTTACCAAATCAAACTGGAACCAGTATATTATGAAATAATCTTGAATCTCAGAATATCAGTAGGCTTACACGACATTTTTGAACCTCACAATAAAAAATTTAGCTGATAATGTTATATTTGTAATAATTTGGTAGAGGCAACCTACTTATAGGTAATGTTTTGAACTCTGGACCAAGATGGGCCGGCTAGGGATAGTTGAGTCGTTCTCGAATGGGCCAACCGGCCCCCAACGGATCGGAACGACAAGCAAACTGAAGCCAATGATGTTGGGTCTGTGGGGTGCGAACGGAGCGGAACAGAAGAAAGAAAAGTTGTGAGCAACGATTATTCCTGATCTAGAGTTTATGGTCGCCGGTGTTGGCGGTAAGCGATGGTAGTTGTGAGTGGTGATGGCCATGTGAGCGACGATGGCTTTCTTATTTCAATATGATACTGAGAAAAGTTGCTACAACCCACACATGAGAATTCATCCCAATAGACTAGTATGGTAGGTGAGGGTGCCCATTTGGTATATAAAACACTATATTTGTTAGGCCTGTAAACGAACCGAACGAACACGAACATCGGTGTGTTCGTGTTCGTTTATTTAATTTTAACCGAACACGAACACTTAATCGAACACATTTTTTTGTTCATGTTCGTTCATTAAGAAAATGGAAATGTTCGTGTTCGTTCATGTTCGTTCGTTAAAAAGCTAAACGAACGTAAACGAACACAAATGAACAAACATAAAACGAACACAAACGAACATTAATGAACGCATATGAACAAGTCTAATACTTAATAATTAATCAAAAAAAAACATGTAAATTAGTGGTTCAAATGTACATGATATATCCAAAAATCAATCTTGATTCTACAAAAAAAAATCCATAACGATTCATCAAAAAAGCATCCATCCACCATCCATGTTTCATCCAAAAATCCATCATCTATTCATCCACACTTAAACCTGTAATAAAAATTAAATAAAATACATAAGCTCAAATTATTGGTTCAAATTTACATACTAAATCAATAATTCAAAATACTTCACCCAATTCATATATTTCATTCATATATTCATCCACACGAACGTTAATAAACGAACATAAATGAACATATATGAACGAACATAAACGAACGTTCACGAACATAAATGAACGAACACGACATGTGTTCATGTTCGTTCGTTTAATTAAACGAACAAAAAAATTTGTTCGTGTTCGTTCGTTTATTAAATGAACGAACATAAACGAACTTCCCGCCGAACAAGTTCATGAACGTTCGGTTCATTTACAGGCCTAATATTTGTTGTCCATACAACGGATGTAGGACAAGTCCTATACCTTACAATAACTTCAGTCCGTAACATTCGACCCTCCTTAAAGGCTAGCGTTCTCGTTGGTCACAACTGGTTTCCTACATGCCACCATTTTCTGGGGCCATCACTTCGAGTTTGGCTTTGATACCACTATTACAGCCCAAACAAGACAACTCATCCCAAAAGACGTGGGTGTGGGAGCCCATTTGTCTATAAACCCCTACATTTGCTGCCCATACAACCGATGTGAAGTCTCATATCTTATAATGGTTTTAGTTTGTAACAAAAGTTTGAGTGAAGCGTCGACGATTTTGCATTTTTTTTTTAATGACGATTTTTTTTTGTTTTGGACAAGGTTTGAATACACGTCTTCATTGTTGGACTCTCCTTTTACCACTAGGCTAGAGAGAAGTTTGAGCATGCCGGCTTTGTTAGAGAAAGAAAGAAGTTCTTGTAGAATGAGCTTTTGAACGCGTTATTGGATGAAAGATATTTACTTCAACTTTTAGGTTTACAAAGAATTTCTTTCGTATCCCTTGTGAAGTGTTACTTGTAGACTTTTAGTTCTTTCTTATCCTTATCAACTTCTTTATCTTCATCTCTATAACTTAATTAAATATCATATTTTTTTAAATTTATCTTTAATTTTTTTATCATAACACATCTCATTCTCTATCTCTTCTTTATCTCACTAACAAACACTTATTATATTATTTTTTCTCTTTCCTAAACACTCATAAAAAATATAGTGTTTGATTAAAATGATTCTCTATATTTATCGAATCTCTATTTACTAAACTATAAAATTTAAAGACGGAGATAGAGATACTGATACAGGTGTAAAATATAAAAAAAAAACTCTAAATAATAGAGATAGGGACGGATATAAAAATATTGACGTGAATACTCTTACATTAAATATCTCCTTATTGTTTAAGTATGTTTCAATTTACTCCATCAACATCCATTTCTTGACATGGAGAAGTCCTAGCTTGTTTAATTTATATAAACAGTCTCAGTAGAGTTAATTACATAAATTGTTATGGTAGATAAAAGGGCATTTTAGTCAAACCACAAAAACATTGACATAAGTAATGGATACGTTACAACCCTGAATTTAAACGAAAATAAAAGTAATCGACTAAAAAGGTTAAACATTATGTGCCACGACCTTATTGTAAGGTCATTGTCTAGTGGACCCATTCTCACTTATGTATGCATGCAAGGCTAGAAGCACTTTGTATTTTCTGTTTTAGTCTCATGTTTTTTTTATTATTGTCTCGTATTTTTATTTACTTTAACTAAAAGTGTGAGTGGGTGGTCGTTACCAATGATCAACCATGCACAGTGACGGATATAGAATAAAAGTTTAGGGATAGCGAAATTTTTTTTAACCGCACTTTCACGTAAATGAAACCAGTGACGGATCCATGAGTTTTTTTTCAAGGGGTTCACTGTTTTTAGATGCTTAAATATCATAGGGTCGGACATCAAAAAATTATTGTCGGTTCGATGGTTCGTGTCGGGTAAAGCTCATCACATAACAAAAATACGATAGCATAATAAGAAAAATCGTCATTAGAAATTAACATCCATAATAGTACCTAGGAATCAAATTCAAATTGACATCTAAAATCTAAATCAACATCTAAATTAACATCTAAATTAACAATCAAATTAATATTTAAATTAACATCTAAATTAACCCTAGATTTTCTTTTTCAAACAAGTAAACAAGAGGGAATAAAAAGTAAAATAACTTGTGGGTTGTGGTGGAGAGATTGGCGGCAGCGCAGCGGTGCGGTGGCCGGTGGCCGACGGCGGCAGGGGAGCAGTGGCGGAAAGCAGAGTTGGAGGAGGCTGCCGGCTGCGACCTGTTGCTTTGCTTCTTTCCCTAATTCAGTAATCGTGTTTTTGTTCTTTGTTATACCTATTACAGTGTTATTAGCCCAACAAAACAAGAAGTTGCTGAAGACCCATCATTTTATATCCAAATATTAGTTATTAAAAGTCTCAGAAGCTGTTGAAGGCCCATACGAAATCTAGTTAAAAAAGGTTTTAAAAAATGTTAGGGAATGTTTTAATAAAATGTGAGGACTTTTTATAAAGTATTAGGTTTTTTATAAAATTTTGGACATTTTATGAAGTGTTGAGCTTTTAAAAAAATTTGAGGGGTAACGTAATTTTTTCTCAGGGTTAACGTAATGGGTAACCGGATACATAAAACCGTAAAATTTTTTTTTGCACTGCGTGTAAAAATTGAGGGGTAGCGGGCGCTACCCCTACCCCATGGATAGGTCCGCCCCTGACCATGCATGAGGGTAAGGGTTAATTGTAATCCTTATTTTTTTTTAAAGACAAATTTTTTTATTCATGTGAAAGTGGGACTTGAAGTAATGGTCTTCTCAAACCACTCTTAACATCTCTTACATAATTTGAAAGTATTTGAATTAAAAAGATGGTAAAGCTTAATTTATTTTTTCTTTTCCCTTGTAACTTTAGCATTTTTAATTTATTAATTTAGACTCTAATTTGTTCTATAATTAAAATACAAATTAGATTAAAAAATTCTAAAACAATTGATAATTCAGAATGGCAAAATGAAAAACATGTATTGAGACAGGACATTTTTATTTAGCTAATAAATAATTTATAATCAATCATTTTTTTTTAATTTCCAAACTCCATTCATATGGTTTTACATTTCTATATGCAATACTTTATAAAGACAAACATCCGCCTTGATCACAACACACAACAATCAATATACATCTATACATTTATGAAACAGCATAAATAATCAAGAAACAAACATTGGTGCACTTCTGGATTTTTTTTAGTATGAAACAAACACATTTTTTTTTCAAATATAATCATCATAGTATTCCTTCTTTTAATCCTCGTCTTCTATGAATACTTTGAGTATGAAATCACGAAAACGTCTAGAGTATTGTCGAGGATCGACCGCAGATATTGATGTGGGGTCGTATTGAAAGGATTTATAAGCATGCTCGAGTTTTTTGGTGATGTCATAATCTTGAAGTATGTCTATGATGCCAAAGAACATTACAACATCATAACATACTCCTGTTGGTTCACCAATTAACTCCATTTCATTCTTTCTTTCCATCTTTTCGACTCGTGTATGCATGCTAATTCCCAGTTTAGACCTGTAATTGTAGCAAATATAAAAATTATCTCAAACCAAACCTATAAAACTTGGTGGAAATTTCAAAAACAGATTATGTTTTGGGGCAATTAAAAAAGGTTTGTAGGAAACTAAATGAAAAAGTCATTTTTTATAAAGTTTAGGGACTCAATCATGAAAAAAAAGACATTTTTTTGATAAATTTAGAAAAGTTAATGATAAAAAAAGAAGAATTTTATGTTAGTAATAAAGTGCGAGGACTTTATCGTTAAATTATAAAAGTTAAGGGATTTAATCATGCAAAAAAAAAATAAAGTCTAGGAATTTATATGCTAATTTGACAAAAGTCCTTAGGTTTTTTTTTTCAACAAGTACTATATGTTTACCTTATAAATGGATAAAAAGAATAATTATATCTACTCTCGAACAATTCTAATAAGCTAAGTTAAAAGATTTAACTAAAGAAGAAACTGGTCAAATGCACGAAATGCACGAAAGCTTTAAGGTTTTTATTGAATAAAGTTACCTTATTTAACACGGTAATTGTTCATCAAATATAAAAAAACATGTGTGCATGTTGGCCTAACCCGTTTTGACCAACATTAAAAAGTACCCATTTGACATGTTACCCAACCCGCCTGACCTAGCCATGGTTAGTTATAAGAATGGTAATATTACCCTCCAGGATTTGAAACACGATATGTAGAATCATCTGTGCCGCAATCGTCTGCAAAAAGAAAGATATAGTAAATAATCAAAGTTTCATTTCACATTTATATGAAAAATATGGAAAGATTACCAACTGAAGTGCCTAATTCGTTAACATCTGTCTCTTTGAAATGAAGACCAACCAATAGACTGTAATCCATGATTCTCTCCTGCTCAAGAAAATCACAATCTCTGTCGATTTGCCTGAAAAATATACAAAATTATTTAGACCAGATATGTAATTATATTAGACTAAAGGGTATTAGAGTGTAATATTGTTCTCTATATATAGAGACCCCAATTGTAATCCTAATCATACAACATAATCAATACAATACAATATTCTATGGTTTAACTACCATTGTATATAAGTAACCTTCTATAGTATGTTATATGTAATGTGAAGACAATGTTTTTTTTCTTAAATAAATACTATGAAAAAAGTAAAGTTAGGTTAACTTTCAAGTCCCGATCGATTAACACGAACACGATAATTTGGATAAGTTGCCAAAGAATTTTATTAACCAAGAAAACTGACTCAAAAACTTGATTACAGTGATAACCCTAACACGGTTAAAACTTGAACATAATGATAACCCTAACACGGTTAACACTTGATTACAATGTCAAACCCAAACATGGTTTATATAGACTAACCCTAACTTGTTAGGCAAGACATTACCATACTAATTATAATGCAATTAGGAAACTTAACTAATTTAACCACAACTTGTCAAACTAGCCCCTCCATATTTACCTACACGTAAATACGCTCCTCCATATTCACATACACGTGAATATGGGTCCATAATTTCCAACAAACTTTGGATGTAATAAACCATTATCAATAAAGGTCAAAAGAAATGATTACCATGACACTAAATTGCTTATTATCTCTAAAGTTTTACCTTCTGAATTCTTGGATCCAATTCTTGTCAAGTCTAAACATGAACTTGAGATCAAGGTCTTTAAGAATAGTGGTTGTTTGGATTTCTGATTCGGGCTTATCAGTGAGCCGGCCAAGTGAAGACCCTTTTAGGTCGAATCGTCTATGAATTACATAATCTGTGCAGAAAAGGTTGCCCATGATAATAAATCGTACCTAAGATTTTCAACAAAATTCATCAGTATCAAATACCCATAAACTACTAGTTCAAGTTTGTGAGCCTTGGGATTAGAAGCGGTAAGATAGATGAGTCGGGTAGGTTGTGTAACTGGTCAAAATTGGTAATTTTAGTAGGGTTGATGTATAAACATTTCTTTGTTAGAAATAAATAATGCATTAATTATGATCATAAAAAACAACGTTATTGCAATAATACTAATTTTAAATAAAATGGTTTGACAAGTATGCGTTAAAATAGACGTTTTGGCAACTTTCAACCTGTTTGACCCATCCACATGTTACTTTTAGCTAAACCATTGATTTGACCAATTTGTATCAAATAAAACACAACCCATATCAACCCTTTCGTAACTAAAAGGGTCAAAATTGTCATCTGACTATTTCTAGTATCCTATACATCAAACCTTCTTTTGTGCGGGACCGGTTAGCTTCACACAATGTAGCCCATAGAATTTGGTGAGTAAGGTATGCTCAAAGGAGCGAAAATGGTTGTAGTATGCAGACAACATCCTTAATATGGCCTAAAATCATCAATCATTGATCATAAAACACGTTAACTAAATCCTATAGAAATTCACATATAAATTTGAAATGGTTTATATAATTAGGACTAAAATCTCACTTTGACTTCAGTTTTTTTGATAGTTTTGATCATGTAACGGTCATCATGTGTCAAGTAGAAGAAACTTCCACTTTTTCCAGGAGAAGATAACTCGCGGAGGGCATTATTTCCACATATTGATAACATGTAATCAGCTGCATCAACCTTGAACAACATTCTTAATGTCCTACACATTTTGATGAGTATAACATCATCATACACTTATTGTCTGTTTTTATAAAAACTTAAGAGGTTAAGTGGCAAAATGGGTGAGTTGGTAACGGGTCTAAACTGGTTTGTATTGAAAGGGGTCACTTTTTGTTTGGGCGTAAACGGGTCAGACCAGGTTTGGTTTGCCTGCACAATACTTTTTTTTGTCAATGTTAATAACGAATGTGTTAACTATGATTACAAAATCTGAATCATAAAATAAAATGATTTAGGAGGTTGTATTCACTAAAAGTAGACTTAGGGTGATGTTCAACACGTATGATCTGTTCGACCCATTTGGCCCATTCATTAGAGAGAAAATATAACCCATTGATAAGTTAGATAGGTCAAGAATTCAAATAAACAAGGTTTCAAAAACACCTTTTTGTCCATTTTAATAAAGAGTGTTGACAATGACTATAAAAATGAAGTTAATACAATGATAATCTGAATCTATGAATAAAACATTTTACAAGGTTGTAAAATAGATAGACTTTGCATGATTTTAACCGTCGCCAAATTAAAATATTCATTATTACATAAAAAAATGAACAAAAAGTATTCGGTGGCCAACCAAATCCAACCTGGCTTGTTTCTAATAATAATCTAAATAAACAATCAAACAAACATACCCACCAAAATCCCACATATCTAATAATAATCTAAATCTTTTAATATAATGATTTAGAAGGTTTTATTCATTAAAAATAGACCCGAATCAAACAATACTAACACAATAGTGCTCTAAATATTTTAATAAAACAATTTAGGAGATTCTACTCATTAATAAAGTCTTCGGGTAACTTTTGACCCGTTTAAAATAACACACACCCAAATCGACCCGTTGATAAGAAAATGGACCAATGTTTTACCTGAAAACCAATGGGCAATAATCTTTCCATCTGAATTCAGAAGATTGATGTGGAGGGGTGTGCTTAGATCCCTCTGGTGGGAATCTAGTCCAGACCTTTTCTTTTGGATTAAAAGCTGATGCCTTTAAGTCTAAAGATGGCACTGGACCTGGTCTTCCTACAGAATGCCTACAAATAACCCAATTTCATTACAAGAATTCCATAAAAAATAATAAAAAATTTAATCTAAAATAATAAAGTTTAGAACTTGGAATTATAACCTGATACCCAGTTGCAAATTAAGCATAAGTTCATAATTCTTATGCCCTTTCGAGATCGTTTCGCCTTGTTTCTTGACGATATTTGGAATCCTAATCGGGCTTCCTTCTGATGATAACATTGATGTATCATCTCTAGATTTCATGCTTCTTTCGTTATCATCCGACATTGTCATTTGACTAAATTCTTTATCAACATTTCCATCCAACCGCCCGTCAACTGACATCCTGCGTGGTCTAACCGGTGGATCGTTTCCTTTAGATGATCTCCAAATTGCTAGTTTCTTTTGTGAGGGAAAAATTGTAACTATATCTTGAGGAGAAATTTCACAATCTTTAAGAACATGATAAACTTGTTGTGGATCATGTTCAACATCACAACCATCACATGGTGAAAATGTTAAATCTTGTTCTTCGGGATCTTTGCTCCAATTACCATTGTATTCGCACTCGTCTTCATATTTAAACGACCCGTTTCCTTTCGGTAAACCTTCATCCCATTCACCTTCATACATGCTCCCATCAGAAAAGAATAATGTACCCTTGTCACACATTGTTCCATTTTTCCATTCTCCAACATAAGAATAACTACCATCTTTCCAATTATACTTACCATTACCTTCTTGTAACCCTCTACACCATTCACCATCATATATATCACCATTTGTATATTCTTTAACCCCATGGCCATGTTTCAAATTCATAATCCAATTACCTCTGTATGTGTCCCCATTTGGGCCCGTATACGTGCCCTCACCATCCATGTAACCACTTTTGAATTCACCATCATAAGTGGCTCCTGAGGGCCAACTAAAGGTTCCCCGGCCCATGGTCTTGCCTTTGAACCAGTCACCAACATACATGCAGCCATCGGTCCACCAATATTTACCAAACCCGTGTGGAAAGTTGTCTTGCCATTGGCCCGTGTAGTAGTCACCATTCGATAGGTATCTTTCTGCATTGTACACCTCACCGGCTACATGAATCTCATCTTCGGTTTCCTCATCGTCTACATGGGCCACGTGGGCTGACCCAAATATGTTGGTGGCTTGTTTTTTCGCTTGTTGCGTTTTTCGAATCGTTGCTTCCCATGCCTTCATAACCTCGGGTTCGGATTTTATAACCTGCTCATGAATTTTGTTCCTAATTGCCTTTTGTTGAAACAAAATATCATGAATTCCATGAAAAGGAAGATGATATCAACATAGATATGAAGAAAATAAAGATTAAATGCCCATGTATCTATGTATGTTGCCACCCTCCAAACACCATGCAAGATTGGTAATCTCTCTCTTTTTGTTTTTCTTTCTCTGGTTTGGTTTTGTTTCCTATGTTTCTGCTAAACAAATCAAAGGGGAGCCAATGTTAAGGGGAAAAGGATCCTAATAAAAGAAAATTAATTACACAATAAGTTTAGTGATTAATAAAAGCTTAATGATTAATAAAAATTTGTTGATTTTTTTTAGGAAAACATGCATGAAGCAGTTGACTTGTTCTTGCAACAGAATTATACATATTTGAATGACATGTGGAGGGATAAACAAAAAACCAAATGTTAATATTTTCCATTTATAGAAATTCAAATACAGCTAAAGAAAAACTGTTAATTTAACAAACTTTTATTTTTTGCAATGTAGTATTAAGTAAAGAAATATTGTTTCTGCAAGCATACAACTTACCCCTTTCTAGCTGATAGTCTTGTAAACTGAAAAGCCTTTGGGTCCAAGAACTAAACTTTCTTTCAGGCATTTCATCAAACACATGACAAGCAGAAACAAGGGTACAATATGTAAAAGATTGAAGGGGGAAATAAACAGCATTCTTCAAGATACCAGCATCAAAGCACTTATTTGATCAAATCTATCCATTAATTTTAATCTTATGTAAAAATAAAAACAATAAAACAACAATATCATTACCTCTCGGTTCATGTGGGGAAATAGTATTTTTTTATAAATTACATAAACAAACTTTTAGCCCTAAAAACTTTAGATGTAAGTAATCTGATAATTATAGGTTTATGTCTTGGCTTACAAGCAATCTTTTTCTAACTTGTTAACTAACATAATATGTTTTTACTTGAATATGAACGCTGAGGTGGGGGCGTTGAACCGTGAAAAAAACTGATTATCTAATATGTTTTTACTTGAATATAAATCCATGCGCGTAACGGCGCGCAAAACCGCGAAACTTTATGAAGTAAAATCAATACCTCCACCCCGCGCGCTGAGCAGGGGCGTTGAACCGTGGAAAAAGTTGACATCGAATATGTATACAACATTGACGACGTGTATGTAAGTGTTTAGATGACTTGTACATTATCACGCGCAACTCCGTTTTGAACAAAGCTTATATCGAAACGTAGATAAAAATAAACATGTCGCAACAGTATATTCAGAATTTTATAAAATGTCATATTTTAAAAGTTACAAAAAAAATTTATGAGTAGGACACATGTCAACATGTGGTCAGCCAAATTAAAAAAAAAACATTTGAAAAAGTATAGGGTTTAAATGGTAAGTTTAATTAAAATAGAGGAGGATATATTGTAAAATTTTTGAGGAGGCATAATATAACATTTCAAAACCAAGCTTTAATTGTGGTGTTCATGATGCTTCAAAAGGTGTACAATTTGTAAAAAGTAATTTCCACTCACACCTGACTTTTGGTGATTGTTATATATATATACAACTAGGTTAAAATACGAATTGAATAAATATAATATTATATATTAAGTAATAAAAAACTATTTTTTAAAAACTCGTGTTTTATATGGGTTAAATAAACCCGTGAAATACAATATAATCTGTTAACATATACCCTTGTCAAAATTTGTCAGTAGATTTATTAATACAAAGATTAATATTTTCTTTAAAACAATATTATTATTAAAATATATAGTTGTATTTAATAAGAAAGAGAGAGATGTGCATTTAATAAGAGAGAGACGGAAAAAATAATGAAAATAAATATGGAGACGACACGTGACATTGAAAAACTTTTATTTATTATATAGTATAGATTTAAGGTGAACAAATACTCAAATAGAATTCTTTTATCAACTTAACTTATTTTCATAAAGATTGGGTCGTGATTGCTATCATGTTAGCCTTAAATGTACACCTTAAAAAAGTAGAAGGATATTTGATGGTTGCTTCTAAAAGAACATCATTAAGACACCATACAGATATCAATGACACACGTCATACGAGCCGGATAACATGATAAAAATAATCTTTTTTTTTAGAATGGCATGTCGGTTAGGATGACGCTAACCATTCCTAGTCGAGAGTTTAAGTCCTGTCACAGATGGTGCTCCTAAAATTATGAAGTACACGTTGTAAGGATTGAACCTGAGACCTCCACAAAAGGAAAGTTCGTAAAACCTCTTACCACCAGACCTAAGGCCTGATGGGGCTGATAAAAATAATCATACGAGTCGTATAACATATACAGGAAACAATGTTTTTATACGGCCTATCATACGTTCCGTATGACTGTTTTCGCCCTATCATACGTCACCTGGTCTGTATAGTATATATAGTATACCAACCCCTACTTGATTTATGTATATAGAAGAATCTTTAAATTAGCCTGTTTAACAGATACAAAAATTCAATCGATGGAGAAGATTAGGAGAGCATCGCACGCAGGTTCATGGTACTCCGATGACCGTAAGTTCTGTCTAATTCCTCAGTTTCATACGCACTTCCGATCAACCAGTACTTATTTCTGATAATCCCCCTTCTAATTACGCTAATTCTTCGAATTGTTGAAGAACATCACTGCTAGACTGTTTGAAGATAGTTTCTCTTGCTGTTTCGTTGCAATTGAAGTGTTTTGCAGGAATTATGAATGGTGCAATTTTGCACAAAATCTGTAGTGAAAATTGGGAATAATGTGACTTGTTAGGGTTTGTTCATTTCAAAATTGGTGCAATTTACAATATTTCTAGGTTTATTTTGGTACGATTATTTTCAGATTATGTAAAGTTAGAGAGTTGGATGATCCATATTAGGTTAATTTGTGTTACATAGTTCTAAATTGTTGATGGCTTGGAAGATGATTGATTGGGAAATTGATTTACAAGCAATTTCAGGTTTTGAATTTTGAAAATTTTAGCTAGGTTTTGGGGTATAAGTATTACAATGCCGCTAAGGAATCTTGTTTTCGCTACCAATTCTTTTTGATGGTTTTTTTTATGGCCTTGAGGTTTGTTTAATTTAAATATTAATGATATATATTTATACAAACATATGTACATGTACTCTCTCTATAGTTTATATGTGTTTTTGGCTATAGAAAGGCATAATTTGCACCCTGATGAGAGAAAGGAGGGGGCACTTGATTTCTATCATTCTAATGCTAAAAAACCTGCATGAGTTTATTTTATTTTTTTATTTATTAGCTCAAGAGTTGGAGGAAGAACTTGATGGATGGCTTAGGGAATGTGGTTTGACCAAGTCTCCAGATGTGCGAGGTGTAATTGCTCCGTAAGTGAATGTGCTCTTTCGATCTTGCTTATAGTTTCGCTTTTTTTTTATTTTAAAAAAAGCTTGCTCACGTTATCATTATTTTTGGCAAAATGGGCACGTTAGACGGGTTGGGTAACGGGTCGAAATGGGTACTTTATTATGGCAAAAACACGTCAGGTTGGGTTGGTTGACATGAAACACTTTCTTTCAAGGTTTTAATTTGTTATTTGAAGGGCCAGTTGCATGAAATATAAACTAATTTTTCACATTTTTTTTTGTTTTTAGCAACTACTTTTAATTAGGTGTTAAAAAGAAACTACTTGCATTTTATTACCGATTTAGTAGGTTTTATGCATTTGAGCCGTTTCCGGACTAAATTACCAAACTAATATTAGCCTAAGTTTTTATTGTTACCCACCTGACCCATTAGAGATAAAAAAATAACCCGAGTCTACCAATTCATAAGTAAATAAGTCAAAACTGCCACCTCTAGTTTAATTTAATTTTACTATCTAATTATTGTGATTTTGGTGGTATTGATTCCACTAGACATGCAGGTTATTCTTATTCTGGCCGTGCAGCAGCCTTTGCATTTGGAAATATTGATCCAACTAACATGTAAGCATATTCCTCAAAAATCAAAAAATTTATATAAAATGCATATATATTTTTATATATGGGCAAATGTCATTATAGCAAAGTACATAGGTTAGTGGTCCTTTTTGATAAATATACACAGTAACGTCCCCACATGGCAATTGTACCTTTGTGAAATGGGCTAGTTTGGTAATTTAGTGACAATCAACTGGTACAACCAACCACTTAGAAAGATGGTGTGGCAAGCCACTTCATCAGATGATAATTTTTTTTAAACGGGATTGTTTGGTAATTTAGTGATAAGTCGCCTCATCTGAGTAAGGGCTACATAAGCAAGAAACTGGTCATCAAGTGATCAAATTACCGAATTAACCCGTTTCAAAAACGTATAATTACCAGATGGAGACATTATTGAGTATACTTACCAGAACACATCATCATCCTAAGTACATTGATATTCTATGACTTTAACCCTATATACATATATATAAACTTATTCTGTTCATATATTTTTTCATCTATTATATAACACAACCACATGTAAGCTATGCTATATATTTCCCTTATTTTAGTACGCGGATATTTCTTCTTGGCCCATCTCATCATCATTACACCCCTAAATGTGCTCTTTCAAAAGCAACACTTTACAAGACACCAATAGGCGACCTCTCTATTGATCTTGAAGGTACTTCTACATAATTTTCTTTTGTGAACTTCTATAGTGAGTTAAATAACTCCATAAGTTATGTTCTAATTACAGTTTGATATTAATTTAATGATAGTTATTGAAGAGCTAAAAGCTACCGGAAAGTTTGACATGATGGATCTTAATGTTGACGAGGCTGAACATAGCATGGAAATGCACTTACCCTATCTTGCCAAAGTATTCCGTGGGTTAGTCTTGTTTTTTACCATTCCAAGTTGAGGTGGCAATTTGACCTGTTTACTTGTGAATGGAGATGACTCTGGCTGTGTTTTATATATATGTGTGTGTAGGAAATTGACCCAAGCTTTAATGCATACAACCTATTAAACTGCTTTATATAAAAATTTGATGAACAATGTAATAATATAGTTTCTAGAATCATATGTGATGAATCCAGCCTGTTTTGACCTGGAACATAGATGACCCGCTTCTACCTGTTACTCAAGCCGGCTTTGAATTTACAAGTTTGCACTTTTACAGGCATACGGTTAAAGTTGTTCCTATTATGGTTGGTGCTGTAAGTGCTGAAAATGAAGCCATGTATGGACGGCTGTTGGCAAAATACATTGATGACCCAACAAATTTCTTTTCAGTGTCATCAGATTTTTGTCATTGGGGTTCTCGGTATGTTACAATTTTTAAAATCCTGTTTTTTAGTTTATTTTATCAATGGGATAATATGTACGGAGGCCATCAAGTATTCAACTTTTTTCATTAAGGCCATCCATATATTGAAAATACTTTATAATTCACCAAAGTATGTTTATGGTTTTATTTATACCAATTTGGCAAAAACATAATGACGAAAAAGCACTTACAAGTTTTTAAAATCCAAAAATATCTTTTATGAGGTGTGAACGTGTTATAGGTTAAAAATGATGCCTTTTAAAAAAATCAAGGACATTTTTGTCATTTGGCATGTTTCTGGCTGGAACTGGTGTAAATGAAACCATGTATATGTATCGCTATATATGTGTGTATATATATACATACATAGACACACTTGGGTGGCAATGTATGGGTGGTCTTAATGCAACAAGTTGAATAACCAGGTGACCTCCATATACATTATCCCTTTATTAATTAATTCATTTATACGCCTAATTTATATAAATATATAGGTTTAACTATATGCACTATGACAAAAAACATGGACCTATTTATAAGTCGATTGAGGTGTTGGACAAAATGGGGATGGAAATTATAGAAACCGGAGATCCAGATGAATTTAAACAGTATTTGTTGGAAACTGATAATACTATTTGTGGACGTCATCCCATCAGTGTTTTTCTACATGTAAGTAGTTCGCAAACGTTCATTTATTTATTTATATTTTCGAAAAACAGAAGTTGGTTTTGAAATAGTCGCGAAAAGGGTATTTTTGACTTATAGGTGAATATCCTCCTGATGTATCTTGTGAAAATAGTGAATTTTGCTGTGTGGTGTTTGGATTTGTGCTTTAAAGTTGATTACCTATAACATCCAAGAGCAATACAAAATTACCTAATTACCCCTTTTCTTGACACAAGAATATCCATTTGTAAAAGCCACATAATTTGTAAAAGATTCAAACATCAAAAGCACATACAAACACTGCTGTCTAATTCTAATCATCTTTATATTTTTATTTTTAATTTCTGCTAATAAATCTCTCTGATGATGGGCAGATGTCAAAGAATTGCTCGACGAAAATAAAAATAAAATTTCTTCGATACGAGCAATCGAGTCAGTGCAAAAGCACAAGAGACAGCAGTGTGAGTTATGCATCAGCAGTAGCCAAATCGGATCAGAGTTCATCGCGCGTGTAATTTCTAATCGTATTTTTATACATTTGAATATTTGATCCTGTTTGCTTCTTGTCAATAAGATGACATTTCTGAATCTTAATTTAAGAAACATTTTTACTATATCTGAACTGTTTCATTAGTTGTTAATCTGTCACACGTCGGCCCTATTCTATCACGTTTAAAGCTCGTGATCATCATTAGGATCACATAATATTATTTTGTATTCATATACTTTAGGTTACCAATAAGTTGTAGAAATGTATAGCAAACAACATAATATCATGTGTAAAATGGATTTCTTTGGTGACAACAACCTTGAAACTCGACAACCGTTAAACACTGATCATATTTTGTTAAGTTTAGCAAGGAGGAACACAGATGCAGACGTGACAGCCGGAATGAAAACATCATTGGGAACGGCATTCGGGGCTGCTCGTTGCTTGATAAACGTGGTTACGATCGGGATTCCGAAGATGAAGAGGAGTATGTCTTTGATTCCCATTCCAGTAACACCAGAATCCATGATTACATCTTGCAAGATCCTTTGAAACTCTTCTTTGTTCAATGGCTTCTCTTTCCCTTCGTGATGCTTCTGCAATTCATTCCCATCATCCCATTCCAAATATCTCATCAACCTTTGAGTTATATTTATTTGCCCAAAATACCAAATCTGAATTGTATTCTTATGTTATAGTTATCGGTTCGACTCATCCATCGATAAAACCTACGTCGATATACGGGCTCGCTATAACGTACGATACAAAAAAAATAAACAAAGCCGTGCATCCCGTTTAAAAAAAAAGATAACGAACGAAATTTACTACAGAAAAATGAAACTATTATAAAAATCAAACGGGTTAAAAAGCGTATATTAGCACATTTATAAAAAAACCAAAGTTTTGAAGCAAAAATAAAAAGACTTCAAAACTTTAGTAAAAAATAAACCCATAAAACTTTTGTTTCAGTTTTATAAAAAAAAACCTAAGTTGAGGCAAAATAAAAGAAACCTAAAGTTTACTCCATTAAACTTTTGTGACAAATCTATAAAAAAAAACTTTTAAGAAAAAAAAAAAAAAACTAAAGTATACTATTCAATCTCATGCCCTTTGATGGTTTATTATTATTATTAATAATGCTTAAAAGGTACATTTTAATTGAAAACTATAAAATAAAGCCATAGAAAAAACGAACCAGCTAAAAAAATTATCGTCCACGAAATAAGTAAACGTACTTGGAACTTTATATAAAAAAAGCAAACATTTACGCAAATTCACACGTTACAGTGAAATAGCTAGTAAAATTCCAAAAACTTTATAAAAAATGAAACCATAACAAAGCCGGTAAAAAGAAGTTAACGGGTAAAAAATTAGAAAAAAGAAAGCAAAACCATTTAAAAAAAGTAAAGAGTTCAAAAAATTCATAACGACATTACATGCAAGTGAGTAGATAATGTGTACATTATTACGCGCAACTCCGTTACAATTGTGTGTATGCCACGTATCGTAACTTGGTTGGTAAAAAAAGAGAAAACTATTTACAATATGTAAATGATAACTTTATTAAAGTTCATAGGTTATAGTAAAAATTTATGAAAAGAAAAGTAATTTATTTTTAAAATTCAGAGGCTTTGAAGTAAATCTGCTATAGTCTAGGGGCCTAAACGTGAAATTCAAAAAAACAAAAAAATGAAAATTGCTTATATCATCATTGTGCAAAAAGACTTGTACTTTCACGTTACTTCTTCTCATTTTAAGAATCGTAAGTAATCTAATTAAAGGTCACCAGTTTTTATATTAAAAGTGTTAAAACAATAAATTAAAAAAGAGAAACGAGTCAAATAAGTTAAACTATCAGGTTCGTTTAATTAAAAGACTTATATTATTATTACAGTACTGTCTTTTTATAAAAATTAAAAAAAAATCATCATAGAAACTTACATTGTAGGCTTCTTTAAGGGTAGAAGTTTGTGGAACATGAAACTGAGTGCTACCAAGCATCTTGTTCATTTCTCTGTCATAATCAACATACAATAAGTAGATATTGAAGTATTTATTTTGGTTTATTGGAAAATGTAGTATCAGAAGAAGAAAAATACTCGACGATCTCACAAACTGCATGATAAAACTCGATTGAGTTCCATTTCTTGTCTGGGTCTGAAAAATATTTGTCGTAGCATTTTCCTATGATTGGACCGATATCCTTATTTTCCTCTTTTCCTGTCGAGTCGATCCATTCATATAAAAAAATATTGTAAAATACAAAAGTAAACAAATATATGGGTGAGGAGAAAGATACCAATAGTTTGGCCCATATCTTGCAAAGGTTGAATGGCTTGTGTTTATGTGTGATGGTATATATGAACAACAAGATGGAGTTCATATAAATGCTTCTTGTCATTGAAAAAGGGAATACTTGCATAATGGACAAGAAGAGTTGTGCTTTTGAATGAAGAAAAGAATTGTAAATAGTTAATGTAAGGATTGGTCCATCTTCTTTATAATAAACAACATAAAGCCCTTCAATTCAAAGAATAGTAATTCAATATAAGGCATTTAACGCATAAACTTTCACACGTTAAATAGGTTAAAAGAAAGATCAACATTTTAAAAGTTGTTCGAGGTGTTGTGAATATGTAAAAGCTCTAAAAATACAAAAAAATATATATATTTTTTGTTATTATATTTAACACGTTGATTTTTTTTAATAAAATTCCAATAGTAAACGAACAAAAGGGTCATTGTCCCGTCTCGATCAAACAAAAAACCATGGTTTGAACTCTTTACATGACCCTCGTGAACAATATATCTTGCCACCTAATGTTGAAGACAAGATGAATACGTATCTCAATTTAAATTACATTGGGGCACCAACAATATAATATTCCTACAACATGAAGGGAACTTTAGGGATTTCGAGGTCCATTGGCCCTTTAACAAATAAAATTTTCTAGTAGAGTATCTAAACTCATTACGTTTTTATAGTTTGACCCTCTAAATTATCACAACTAAAATAAATGAATCTAATATAATTTTTTTGGACTCATGATCAGTGAATATGTATAGCTTTTCATACATTTTATATACTCACTAATAATAATTAATAATTATTAATAATAATAATAATAATCACACACTTAAAAATAATAACACAACTAAGAAATACAACTCATTGATCTTTTATAAGAGGTGACTCCAAAACCACTGGCTTGGTCCAGTGGTTAAGGCGATGAAGGACGAACTTGCCCACGCAGGTTCGATCCTGAGCCAACCCGGGTTTTAGTCCGGAGTGTGTTACGCTAGCGGGTCTTGGCCCGTGTAGCGGCGCAACTGTTGTCAAGTGGTAGCAGGCTTCATGGTTTCCCGGTGATAGCCTATGCCCCTCGTACTGAACACGCGGGCCCAGTTCAGACAACGTAGTGGTCAGGTTGTGGGGTACGGGTCTTCGATTTGGAGATGTAACTGTCACGTAAAAAATGAAAGTTACCTATAAAAAAAAGAGGTGACTCCAACAAAGTCAAACCCTATTTTTAGGTGTATCCATAAAATTAATCCATCATGTTCGAACTGAGACCACCCATTTGAATTCTACTTTGAAAATAATATATTTCGTACACCATATTTTTTTACACAATACACTTGTATTATGCTTTTTTGACACTTTCCGATAAAAAATACGTGAGTATAGTGTTTTCTGACATAAAACAGCCGTATTAGGCAGCACACGACGTGACTGATTTGATATGTCGGGACTCGGGATGTTTGTCGGTTTGACTTTTGGTCTATACATGACCCGACCTGACCTGACCTGACCCGACCCGTCTAGCATAGAGGCGGTATAACATCTAATTAAAACGGCACAGTAGAAAACAAATACCCCCTGTTCATCGATCAAACCACCATCACAAACACCAGCAGCGGTAGCGATCGGCGTGGTTTTTCTCAAATCGTAAAATTGTTGGCCAAGTTATGGTGATTGGCGATCTAGACGCGTTTCTGCAGTTTGACGACGACGCCTCCACTAGTGACGACGAAGATGATGAGCACCACCACCGCACGGTGGATGAACTTCTCCTCATGGACTCCGATGACTCTCCTCCGTCATCGTCGTATCTAGATGTAAGCAGTTACAATAATCAATTTGATTCCAATTCCTTGCGATTAACTTCTCAGTTGGTAACTGATAGAGATGGACAGTCAAAGTTTCGTTCAGGTGAAACTTTGAGTGTTTCGCGCCAGTTACCTAGGTTATTTAGGTCAAATGCTAAGCCTGGGGCAGCGTTGGCAGCCGCTGCTGCAGCTTCACGGTTACATGCTGCTGCTATTAAACTGACGAAGGAGAAATCTAAAGCCAATATTGGTTCTGAAAGTAGCACAGGTTCAGTAATTAGTCATTCAGATGCACAACTAAATCATTTAGAAGCCGCATCCGTAGAATCGACTCGAAACTTTACTGAACATGAAAGTGAAAACGAATGTGAGGAGTTGGCAAGTAGTGCCTCCAAAGTGGATGGATTTGATACTGATTGCAGAGATGATTCTGCTGCTAAATCAGAGATCAACTCTCCTTCGATTTTAGATAAGGACGGTACAAGGTCAGTAGTTCTAGACTACAGTAGTAATGAGGACAAATATTGGGAGTCTGTACCTGTTATTACCTTAGAATCTATTCAAGGACCCCATGGCCATGACATGGATGCTAAAGAAGTTAAGGAGGACTCAGTAAGTATACTATCAGAAAAAAATGATGATGAAAATATCAAACTCCATGAAGAAGATGTGTCTGTCGATATCAGTGGTAATGTTATCCATCAAGTAAGTGAAGAAAGTGATGGAAGGACACGAGGGACCTCTCTTCAATTTGCTGAGGAGCTTGAAAAGAAGCATGCGTTTACGGGTATGCATTGGGAAGAGGGGGCCGCTGCTCAACCAATGAGGCTTGAGGGTGGATCAGCTGTATTGGGTTATTTCAGTACTAGTGCTGATAACACTATTACTAGGACAATATCTTCTCCGTCATTCAGGCGAGACCATGGAACTCCACAAGCCCTAGCGGTTCATCTTAACTACATTGCCGTGGGAATGTCAAGAGGGTTGATCGTTGTTGTTCCTAGCAAATACTCTCCACATTATGCTGATAATATGGATGCTAAGGTTCCATTTATATGACTCCCCTTCACTATTAAATGCCTTGATAAAGGATTTCTAATTGCATCAATCGTCTTTCTATTTGATATTTGTTCAAGACTGATTTGTTGTATTCGTACCAGTTGAAGTGACCTAACTACTTTTCTTTCAGATGTTAATGCTTGGATTACAAGGTGATAGGTCTTATGCCCCAGTCACATCCATGTCCTTTAATCATCAAGGAGACCTCCTTTTTGCAGGATATGCTGATGGGCATTATACTGTTTGGGATGTCCAAAGGGTCTCTGCTGCAAAAGTTGTTGCTGAACACAACGCTCCAGTAGTTCACATGCTATATCTGGGGATGGATTCACAAGTGACTCGTCAGTTCAACATAGTTAGCGGCGATAGTAAAGGTGTGGTTAAGTTGATTCGTTTTTCTCCATTTTCATGGCTAAGTAGGTTCTCTACATCTAAAACCTCGGTAAAGCTCTACCTCCTTTGGAGCTAATGAAAATTTGTTCATACATGTTTTAAATCTATCATGCCTAACCTTAACTTTATCAAAGTAGACTCTTCTTGATGAATCAACAAGCACAGTTGTATGCGCTTCGCCCCTAGTAACGGAGGAAAGTGTTGGAGGTTCTTCCGCAGGCACTACCACTGGTACGGGCGGCATTGAAAGTACGATGGGAGGAGATTTGACTTCCGCTGAAGAAGGTGTGGTCATATTTGTCACTCATCAATCTGCTCTAGTGGTATGGAATTGTTAAAAGACTAGACCACATGCATACCATATCTTGTTAGCTTTGTAACAATGTCAATAGTATGTTCCTGTACAATTACTTTATCTCATTTACAGGCCAAAGTTATTTCTAACACCCCAGAAGTCTACGCTCAGCTTCCCAAACCTGATGGGGTCCGGGAGGGTTCCATGCCTTACACTGCTTGGAAATACATAGCCCCCTCACAAGGTTCTGCCACTGGTATGTTACAAATGGAATTGATGATTCACGTGCTGAAATTTCTTTTGGTAATATGATATTTTTTTCTCAGAGAATGTTCAGGCGATAGAATCCGCAACCGTGCCACTGCTTGCAATTGCTTGGGATTACCAAGTACAGGTTGCAAAATTGGTGAAGTCAGAATTGAAACTATATGCAAAATGGACCCTCAACAGTCCAGCAATAGGGATTGCTTGGCTGGATGACCAGGTGATTGTGTTTGCTTGTTTGTTTTCCCATTCATTGGATAGTTATTATGTGGCTTTTGTTACCCATTTAGAAGAAAACATAAGAAGTAACCGAGATGTTCTGCTTGTTCAGATGTTGGTGGTGCTAACATCAGCTGGACAACTCTGTCTGTATGCAAATGATGGGACTTTAATTCACGAAACAAGTTTTGCTGTAGATGGAGGCATAGGAGATGATGTCATTGGACATCACACACATTTCTCCAATGTCTTTGGCAAAGCTCATCACAATTGTATAGCTGTCAGGGGTGCTTCTCTGTATCTATTAGGACCTACACATCTTGTTGTCTCCCGCCTTCTCCCATGGAAGGAACGCATCGAAGTTTTGCGCAGAGGCGGTGACTGGATGGGTGCTTTCAACATGGCAATGATGCTATACGATGGTCAAGCCCATGGTGTTTTTGATCTTCCTAGAGCATTGGATGATGTTCAAAAAGTAATAATGTCCTACCTAGTGGAGTTGCTGTTAGCATACATAGATGAGGTCTTTTCTTATATATCAGTGGCATTAGGCAACCAACTGGAGCACTTGAACGATTCGAAGAGTGATAGTTACTCTGTGACTTCAGAGCAGTACACAAGTGTTGGTGGTGTTGCAGTGGAGTTCTGCGTCCACATCAAGAGAACTGACATCCTCTTTGACGAAATTTTATCCCGTTTTGAGGCTGTTCAACAAAAAGGTACATCATTGTATTCCTCTTAGCATGTGACCTTTTCCATTTTTATCTTTTTGAGTTAATTGATTAAATAAAGCCCTTGTCACTAACTGGTTGGTTAGGCTGAAATAAAACCCATCCGAAAATCATGAAATCACTTCCTAAGATGAATCGCTCCAACAGGTTTTAAGTTCTTCAGACCTTAAAGGTTGACCCATGTAGGTGCTTTTGATTTTCTTCTATCTACTAGACCACCCAAACATTTTGGTTACTGATAAGATGGAGGCTATTTGCAAGCTCAAGAAGTTATGTTCAGTGATGAAGTATTCTTGAACCCCATTTTGCTTGGCATACCACATTGTGTTTCCTGATTCAGGATACAAAATGGTTCTTATTCTTTGTATTTTGAGTAGGTGTAGTCCATTTTTTGATCATCAAATTTCTGGCTCTGGATGAATGGAATTATGCAGTTTTTATATTTCTATTACTCTTCTCTTTTCAGAGACATTTTTGGAGCTTTTGGAGCCATATATTTTGAAGGACATGCTTGGATCACTACCACCTGAGGTATTTCTTGTTTATATCCTTTGTATGTTTGTAAGTTCAGGCAATGCTA
Organism: Smallanthus sonchifolius; assembly: GCA_023525975.1. NCBI lineage: Eukaryota > Viridiplantae > Streptophyta > Magnoliopsida > Asterales > Asteraceae > Smallanthus > Smallanthus sonchifolius. The sequence goes on along the minus strand of CM042045.1, from coordinate 1,077,127 downwards.
TATGTTCACTTCCAGGAGCTACTGTATGTTGTATCTATAACAATATTCTTCTTCATTTGAAGATTATGCAAGCACTGGTGGAGCACTATAGCGCAAAAGGTTGGCTGCAGCGAGTGGAACAATGTGTTCTTCACATGGACATTTCTTCTTTGGACTTCAATCAGGTACGTCTCTTAAGAAACATTGAACTTCTTACACAGCTAAAAAGTACCTTCTTGAAGAAAAAATCATTGTGAAGATACAACAAAGAGGAAAACCAGAATGATATCCACCTCCTTAATACCTACACTCTCACCCCATGTGTAGTTAAACCCAGAAACATGAAGCACAAATGTTTTGTTAGAAAGTGGGGAAGAATAGGGAAATACAAGTATCTAGCCACAATTGAAGGATGTTGTATTTTCTCTCACAGCTTTTCTCATGACTTGTATATGGCAGGTCGTCAGGTTATGTCAGGAACACAATTTATACAGGGCCCTGATATATTTGTTCAATAAAGGTCTAGATGATTTCAGGACACCTTTAGAGGAGCTACTGCTGTTATTCACAAACAGTGATAGTGAGAATGCTCCATCACTCGGGTATGTCACATTGATGGAATAACATACTTTCTTCTGATTGATAGTTTTCTAAAGTTAAATATTGTTTCATCCTGTTAAATAGCTATTCTTTTCTGATTCAACTTCTTTTTATAGTCACTTTACCATATACAGCACCCAATTTCATTATGATTATCATTGTTGCTGAGGCTATCCATAGTTCTGTAAGGTCTGATATTTTCGTAAGAGTGACATGATATATGTACTCGGTTTTAATTAACATAGTCTAGAGGGTACTTATGTGTACTCTCTCTCTTTCTCTATCCCTCTCTCTCTCTCTATATATATATAGTCTTTTTTATAAACAATAATAAACATTGAAATTAAATTATCTTGATGAGCATCATAACTTTTCTTTATAAGATAATCGATTTATCACATGTAACCATCAGATACACTCATGTACTTGTTCACGCTTTCGGATGAATTTGAGTGTAAATCCATATTTTACATAGTGATTGATGTACAGGATTTTGGCATGATCTTCATATGTAGAAACATGTAAAAATTTAGAGATTTAATGTGTAAATACCCAATTTGTGTTTTTACCATTGATTTGAATTTGTAGATGAGCTATGAGCACAAGGTTGTGTTCACTAGTGTCCTACTTGGTGTATCATTTGATTGAACATCAATGATGATTTAAGCACTTATAATACGGTGTATCCTACTATTTGCTTTCTTCTTCCTTGTGATATTGTATCCCTATGTTTATTTAAAACATCATATTGTAGTTCCTGTTGCTAAATCCAAGTATTCATGCCTTGGTTTTTGTGAACAGGTACAGGATGCTAGTTTACTTAAAGTACTGCTTTTCAGGATTTGCTTTTCCTCCAGGCATGGCATCTGTCTAACAATATAATATTGTATATAAAGCTCTAGATATATGGAAACCTTCTCTCATTTGGAATTGGACACATGCTCATTTTATGGTTTTGCTTTTTATTGAATGTATATCCAGGACATGGAGCCCTTTCCCCTGCACGTTTACCATCTCTTAGAAGGGAGCTTATACACTTCTTACTGGAGGAGTCTAATGCTCCAAGTTCATGGGGGTTGACAAGCTTATCAGCAAGAAAATCATATAAGAATCTCTATCATCTCTTAGAGTTGGACACTGAAGCAACATTAGATGTTTTGAGATGTGCATTTATAAATGAAATTCAAAATTCGAACCATCTTTTGCAGGAGTCCGTAGTTGAAAAGGATTCTACATCTGAAAGTCAAGATCTGGCCCAAAAGACCGTAGATGTTCTTGTTCTCGTATTAGAAGCTAGCAAATCTGTTAGCACTCAGACTATTCAACCTGATACGATTTGGCCTTCAAAGGATGATATAGGTCATATACTAGAGTTTATTTCTCATTTTGTTTCTTGTGGAGAGGCCAAAGTCTCGAATGAATTGCTAGGTCGCATATTTGAGTATTTGACCTTAGAGGCTTGCATTCCAGCAAATGTTGAAAGGAAATGTGTGGATTCGTTTAAAATAAGAGAAAAGAAGGTCCTTGCACTTTTGAAAGTTGTGCCTCAGACAGATTGGGATGATAGATACTTGTTAGACATGTGTGAGAAGGCTCACTTTCACCAGGTTCTAACGACTCCCCCCCCTCCCCCGGCTCTCTCAAATGCAAAATGTGACCGATAATTGTGTTTATGTATTCATCTAGGTCTGTGGCTTCATTTATAACAGCAGGCACCAATATATAGCTGCTCTTGATAGCTTCATGAAAGATGTGGATGAACCAATTCACGCTTTCTCCTATATCCATAATTTGTTGCGGAGAAAGAGTGACAACAGGCTTGATTCTTTGGAAGCAACAGTCCGTTCACGAATTCCAGATTTAGTTCAATTAAGCAGGTTACAACACATGATTGTTTCAGATGCTAAATTGCCCTAACTTTACTTTTGATGATAGTATTTCTTCCTAATTGTTTGTTATGCATGCTGAACTTTGGCAGAGAGGGCACAATTGTTCTAGTCCTTGAACATTTTTTTCAAGATTTCCAACAAATCTTGGCCGAGCTGAGGTCTCACCCGAAAAGTCTCTTTCTCTACCTTAAGACAATTATTGAAGTTCATTCGATGGGCACCATGAGCTTCAGTTCTCTAAGGAAAGGAGATCCTCTGTGTTTTACTGATACACGGGTAAAGAATCAGACTGACAGAGTACATGATTTCTTAGAAAGATTATCTGAGTTTCCAAAGTCTTTGCGTGAGAATCCGGTTCATGTAACTGATGAAATGACTGAGCTGTATCTTGAGGTAATTGCTCACACTGTTGTACTTTACTTTCGAGGGATTTGCATTATCCAAGTTGATTATCTTTTAAATGATCTTCAATTTTTTCACGTGCACAGTGATTCTTCACTTCTGACTACTAGTCCTGTATACGCAAACTTGTTTTTTTTGTAGGCATGTGCTTTGTTTTCAAAGACCTTATTCAGTATTATTATCCAATTTGTTGGGACCACAATCTTCCTTTTATTTGATAGCCCGATTTTAATTCAAGCAAGGTTAAAGGCACATGTTTTTTCTGTTCCAAGTTCAAATTCAGAACGTGAACTCCTTATGGTCGAATTGCAAGGGTTTCATCCTCTATTAGGGTTCCATTCCAGGTTTTGTTCTGTCAGTTTGTACACGAGTCTTACTTTTCAATTTTAGAAGGCTACCATGTCATTTTATTCATCAAGAACGTGTAACAGCTGCCTTCCTTGCTTGTCTTGAGTTCAACAAACTTTTAGCATATGGTCCTCCCAATGACATCATTTTGATCATGTCCTTCATTTTTGTCAGATTACATGCTGATTGCAGATTTATCCACACTTTTTTATGCCACTTGGATATAAACTATGTTGTTTTCTCTTCTGCAGTTACTATGTCAGTATGAACCCAATTCTGTCCTCCATTTTCTTGAGACATGTGAAAGCTATAGGGTAGACTATTGTTTACGCTTGTGCCAAGAACATAAAATCATAGATGCTTCTGCTTTCTTATTAGAAAGGGTTGGAGACGTTGGAAGTGCTCTTTCATTCACACTTTCTGATCTTGCGGATAAATTTACTTTGCTTGATGCTTCTGCTCAAAGTGTATATGATTATGCTGGGATGGATCTTTTCAATGGGGCTATGAAGAAGGAGGTCTATTACTCCTTCCTTACTCGTTTAAACATATTTTTTGTAGGGAGATTTTCATGTCCCCCTTAAGACTTGCATAATATCATGTTTACCCACCAAAAATCATAACATCAAATATACCCATTTAAAACACTTGTATTTTTTCATTTTTATCTATTTTATTAAACTTTTTTCATAATATGACCTTTATATGCGGGCCTTCTCATTCTCCTTAACGACTTCTCCATGATAAAAAAACACGTAAACTTCTCATAGTTGAAAACACCACTTTTCAAAAGACCCACTGTGAGATAATCAAGAAATTTGTTGAATAAACAAAACCTAATCAATTGCTCCACTAAAAAGTCCAGATGCAACATACAGTTGATATACTACAAAATTTCGTTGCCCATAAAATGATCAGAACTTCTTGCCTCTTGGATATCAAGAACGTACAAGAAAACGTTCAAATGTTCACCTGGTGCTTGTGAGAATTGCCCCAGAAAATGTCAACAAGGAGCGAATACCTTGATTGCTACTCTGAAATTAATCGATTGCATCCAACTTGATGCCAAAATCCATCGGAAGGATATAACCATTATAAACTTGATGATGATGAAAGTAGGTATATTTGATATTATAATTTGTTGTTTACATTATGCAAGTTTTGAGGGGATATATGAAATTCTCCCCTTTTCATATGGTTAAGGAAAAACACTATAATCTTAGACTCTTTAAGTCTTTATTGTAGGTGAGTGACATATTGCATATTGTCCGTACTTGTGTTGGATTGTGCCAAAGGAACAGTTCTCGATTAGATCCCAATGAGTCTGAGGCCCTCTGGTTTCAGCTGCTTGATAAGTAAGCACCACACCTCCCTCCCTCGACACACAAAATAAAAAATATCGTCTTTTCTTCATGTGCTACAGTTTGCTGGTCCTTTGTTTTACGACTCAGTTTTGTGATAAGATGCTGAATTATTATTATTGTTATTATACTTTATGGTCAACCTATTTTACTATTTCTGTTTATTTTTTATCCAATTGCTTAAGCCGAATCTTATGATTTTGTTAAAGAACAGTTTTTTTCTCCTAAAGTTGCTTGACATCTCAAACTTCTGTTACAATATTCAATTGCTTACTCAACTTCGTGTTAGTCTTCCTATTGCTTCTCTTTAGACATATCATTTATTTTTATAATATTTTTCTTTCTTTATCAATTCTTTTTATCATGCATCTGCTGTATAAAATTGTGAAGAAAATCAATCTTGGAAATTATTCGTATGCACATCAAATCCAAGATATCATCTTTGTTCATTTAACTAATGAATAAGATCTAAAAACAGTGAGTAACAACTGGTGTATTCTTTAAGAACATGCATGTGATACAATTTGAATATCTTGTCACATGGTCATGCTACCTTTCTAATATCTTTCATGGGTCTTGATGCAGATTTTGTGAACCCTTAAAAAATTCATGTGCTGGTAAGATGGATTTTGAGCAAAAGGACCAGAATGGCACCTCATCTGAATCATTCAAAACTAAGTGGAAGATAAGAGGGTCAGATAAAGGTGCACAGATCTTGAGAAAACTATTCTCTATTTTCATTAAAGAGATTGTTGAGGGAATGATAGGATATGTTCGGTTACCGAGTGTCATGATGAAACTTCTTTCTGACAATGGTAGCCAGGAGTTTGGTGATTTTAAGGCTACCATACTGGGAATGCTTGGAACATACGATTTTGAAAGAAGAATTTTGGTAAAGCCCTTTCGTTGTTACTTTTTTCTCGTATGGATTACATTGATACATTGCATTTATGTTGCTTTTATTTTCTGGGGATTGCATTAGGTTTATACTGTTGCTACATTATTTTACTGCCAACGAGTTGTAGAAGTAACTAATGCGTAGCTGAAGTTTACTTATATTCTTATTGTTAATTATGGTTATTAGTAGTCTAATATTAGGGTTTTTTTATTTATTTTGCCTATGTGCTCAAGATAGGTTTATTTAGGGTTTATCACTTGTTTATATTCAGGGTTCCCCCTTCATGTAATTACACATTTAGATATTTCCCATATACTTTTACATGGTATTAGAGTTAAGACTCTAGGTACGACACAAACCCTAGACAGTGCGTCGCCATGTGTCCCTGTTCTTTTTCACTACCTGTTCTTGTCTTTATTCTGGATTCCCGCTACCTGATTTCAAATTTTCAACCATGTTCAGCTGAGGTTACTGTTCAGGAAGTGCTGTTCATCACGGTACTATTCTCATCCACAATACTGTTTACCTGCTGTTCATCACCCGCCAGAATCTCACAGCCTGCCACCTCCGCTTCTGTTTCTTCTTCCTGCTCCAGAAGTCCGCTGCCCCTCCCAGAACCACCTGTTCATCGGATTCAGTTCACCGTGTTTACTCTAGATTTTTCTGTTCGAGTTTTTTTTTCGGTGCTCTTGTTCCACAATTTCTACAGAGAACCGCCACTTCCGAGTTCATGATTTTGTTTTTGTCCCAGAACCGCAGCCATGTCAAGGAGTAGGTAAACAGCACAGTTTCTCTCTAGAACTGTCGTTATCCATTCCAGTTCCAGACAGTTCCAGATTCTTGCTCCGCTCCTGTCCCTGCTCAAGTTTCCTGATACTGTCCCTGTCGCTATTCCACTTTCCTGCTCGGTCATGTTCCGGTTTCAGATTTCTGCCAGTGATGAGGCCCAGGATTCCTGTAGTTCCTGTCGAGTCCAGTCCTTGGTTCAAGGTCCCAGATTCCATTATACTTTACCATTGGGTGAAATAATCAAGTATGAAAGTCCAATGTCATTGCAGCAGTTGTTCAGGATGCAACATGTCACTGATGTCCTAGTTCAGACGGTGACCATGTTTTTAAATTCTATTTGTAACAAGATGAGTATAATAGATTAACAAGAAGATTGTTGACTATGGGCCCAAGAAAGGTTTCTCTAGGATTTATCACTTGGTATATATTGAGGGTCCCCCCTCCATTGTAATTACCCATTCAGATATTTCTCATTTACATTTACACTTATATATGTGTGTGCGTGTGTATATATATATATTGATTCTTCATTTGTATTGCTATATCAGGACACTGCTAGATCTTTGATCGAGGATGATACATATTATACCATGACATTACTCAAGAGAGGAGCTTCTCATGGGCATGGCCCTCAAAGCCTTTGTTTTATATGTAATTGTCTTATTACGAAGGATTCTCCCTCTACCACTGGGATTCGAGTTTATAACTGTGGGCATGCAAGCCATTTGCATTGCGAACCAGCCTCTCATACCGGCTGCCCCATTTGTATGCCAAAGAAAAACGGCATGAAGTCTAGAGGTAACTCAATCCGTGCTGAGAATGGGTTGGTGAATAAGGCGTTACCAAAGCACAAGTCTTCACAAGGGACCGGTTCTGTTCACCTACTCCTACAGGAGAAAGACGCACTTGATCGTCAAATATCGAGGGTCAGTTAGTTGTCTGCTATTTATACCTTCTTTTTTCTATGTAATGTTGAGTGTTGTTGATACCATAGTTGTCAAAGGCGCTAGGCCCACTCAAGGCCCATAGGCCTTGCCTGGGGCCTAGGCGCAAAAAAAGCGAGGGCCTGAGAAAAAAAACGCACTTAAATGAAAGGCATCTATACTTAAAAATAATACTATTTTTCAAATAATATAAAGAAAAGCTATTATATAACATTTAATATCATCTAATTAGTACCAAAAGTTCTAAAATAGTTAGATTTAAATGCAATTCCAAAACTTGAATAACAAAATGTACAAAGTAAAGTACTAAAATCTTCTTCAGCTTCACAAGGTGCTCGCCTTAAGATCAAAGCACATTTATCGCGCCTCGCCTTAAAGTTGCGTCGAGGCGCACAAGGCTTTCGTTTTTTAAAACTATGGCTGATACTGACTAGAATAGAGGTGTTATTTCAACAGTATGAAATATTAAGTAACCTTGATCAAGACAAGAAGAGGATGGTTCAAGTAGATAACATGCCACAGTTGAGGCTTGCACCGCCAGCTCTCTATCAAGAAAAGGTGAAGAAAGGAGTTGCTATGTTGAGGGGGGTAAGTAGTAATGACGCTAGCAATGTCAGCGGTCTTGCTAACAAGATTGATAAAATTAAGATGGGCAAGCAAATTAAAGATCCGAAAACAAAAGTATCAGCCGCTCGATTTCCCTTGAAATCAAATATATTTGGTAAGTTTTCTGCTTGAAGAACTCAGATTCATCTCCGTGTTTTTTTATTTCTAACATCCGGTCTCTTTTGCAGGCAAGGAAAAGACCAGCAGAAGATAACTTAGCTTACATGTATATCTTCATTTGTCAAAAGTGTTTAGTTTAATGTTGTATTGACCCGCGTGTTGCGGTGGTGTCTAAAAGCATATATTAGAAAAGAACAAAGAACTACAAGCCAAACAACTAAGAAGCCACAAATACAAAACCAGACTCTGGGCACCAAAGCTGAAAAGTGAAAACCACAACCTATCTATGAGAGAGTTCGAGCTAACATATAAAGCTAAGAAAATTAGGCCCATGGAAGTATATCAAAGCCCAACAATGGTCAAAACTCAAATTAAAATGAAGTCATGCAACGCCACTGAAACATGAATTGTTCCATCATTATCCAACGTTCCATCACTAATCATCATCTAGATTAGGTATGTGGGTATGCACAGCACAAATACACTATGTTTCATGAGATACCATCGATGTGTGTCGTGGGTTTCTCGTCAATGTAGTTCCACAAGGATATTATCATCTACCTCTTCCTCCGTTGGAAGATTGATTTCATGTTTGTAATATATTGCGCCTGTCTTCTGTTTTTTAAAATAATATTGTGTAGTAGAATATTTTATTTTGGATGTATTGTTTTCATGTTTGCAACATATCACACCATCTTCATCTTTTAAAATAATATTGTGTAGTAGAATAGAAGCGTACATTATATTTTTTATTTTGGAAGTATGTTTGATAGAACCTAGAAATCAAGCAAAGGTAACTGATAGATTTAATTGCTCGAAACTGAAGTATTACAAGATAGAAGACCCAATTCGAGATGGGTTAATCTTCAAGTACAAAGGTATAGATATCCAATTTAGATAACATAAACAACGACCCTTAAAACTAGATAATTCTGGGAATTAAAAGGCCTAAACATCAGGCAGTTTTCCCTCACTCCTCCACCTCCTGAATTCTCGGATCTTCCCCCCAATTCCTGAATTTTTTGCCTTCTTTCCCGCCACATAGTACCAACTAGGTCTGATCCGGTCCAGTTTGACCCTGACCCATTATTGGGTTCGTATCATATGTGTTGCCCATGCACGTACTCGAATTACAACCCAACGAGTTTTAAGGATATCAAAAGCTCGTTTCACGTTTTTTTCTTGCCGCTTCTTGTGTTGCCTTAAACCTTATTCGTGTATCGGATTGTGGGTAGCTAAATGATTTCACAAAAGTTGTCCAGTTAGGGTATATCTCATCCGTAAGATAATACCCATGCTTGTATTGTATCTTGTTTGCCATAAATGGACACTTGGGTGTAGATCCATGTACAACTTCGGTGAACAATAGTGATTGTTGAAGGACGTTAATGTCGTTGTTGGAGCTAGTGAAACCAAAGAATGCACGTTAAATCCATAAATCTCGTGAGATATGGTAAGTCTAGTGTTGGGGATCACATTAGGATAACTCGTTTATCTTAGGTTCATTACGGTTATGAGTGTGAGCTAGTGTCGGGTGCACGTGCACATACTATTATCGTTTTGCTTAAAGGTGAGTTCCTTTAAACAATTTCAAAACTGAGATGTGTGAAATAATGGTAATGATTTTTATACCATGATGATGTCATGAAACTAAAGTAGATCAATGTGTGAGATATAATATGATGTTTGGCAATTCCATGATGATTAACGTATATATACACGTGAATATCGTTTGTTGCGTTCCAAAGTGGACTAAACTTAATGATAGAATTGATCCCCCACAATACTATGTTTTTGATTTCGTCATGTTGATGGTTAGAAGTTGTCGATTATATATATGCGGGCCCAGATGTTTGGCATTCGTGCTTGAGTCGGAATTCGCGTGATTATTATCTGCATTGATTACGTTTCTAGCCGATGTTTTAATTAGTTTTTGAATGATGTCGGTTTATAAAACAATGTATGTTGACCCAGATGTAATTTAAGTTTTGAGCACACGTCTCAGGTGGCCAGTAGTCAGATGTTAGAAGGCTTGTAGCCTATGACGTTACATTACAGAATAACGATATTGACGAGTGTGTAGTTATTTCGTCTGTTTGTGAAGTGTAACTTGGTTGAAGTCTTTAGAACTTTTGTATTGTAAATAGAATATTTTAGTTAAAAAAAATTTTGTTTTAAGTTTCCGTTGCTATGTTTCTTAATCAATCGAGTCACGGTAAACTCCACCTAGGCGGCGTGTGACATAGTACTGAATATAAAAATTAATGACAAGTGAATATTTTTAGTTTTTCATACATATCATATACCCACTAATAATAATTGCATTCTTAAAAAAACTCAATTTAATAACACAACTAAGAAAACAACTCATTGATCCCTTATAAAGTCAACCCCAACAAAGTCAAGGTTCTTTTAGTTATAATGTTCAACCTCGAAGGTCCAAAAAGAAATCCATAGAGTTGACTTTTAAACACTATGTCCAGTTGCCCATAGTTGACTTTGACTTGGTCCATACGAAATCAACTAAACCATCTATACATACACTGTAATTGCACATTTCCCACTTTCAGAAAGCAAAGATATCTGCAAATCATGGAGTACAAGCATTTCAGCCATGAACACAACTTGTTCATATACCAAGTGCCGCCCGGGCAACAACTTCAGTGCTCTGGCTGCGACAAGTTCTGTGATAAAACTATCTACGCGTGTTGGCAGTGCAAGTTTTTTCTTCACGAGCATTGTGGGAACGCCACTCGATATATAAGACACCCTTGTCATTCATCTCATTATCTCATTCTCAGCCCATACCCGACTTACCCGTCAAATAGTTTTTTGTGTAACGCGTGTGGTACCAACGGGTCGAGGTTTTCATACTGTTGTGCTTTGTGTGAAGTTGATCTACATGTCAATTGTGCTTTCCTCCCCCCAAAGGTATTCCTGTTCTATTCTCTTGTTTTGTTCATTTCTGTTACTTAATCATTGACTAGGAACGGTTGAAAGGGGTTTAAGGTCGGTTTAACTAATAATAATGTTTTATACAAATAGGTAACTCATAAAGATCATCCACATGAGCTAGACCTTAAACATAGCAGCCAAACAGGGGGTCACAACGAAGTTTGCAAAATGTGTACAAAGTCGTTGGATTCAAAGCATTGGTCTTACGAGTGTCGTGTGTGCACAAACTACGGAGTTCACACGTCATGTGCAACAAATGAGATAAAAATCGGTTTATACCAAATGGATGATGGGTCAGATACTGAACCTAGTGATCATGGTGCACCAATGACTCAACCGGCTGCACCAACAGCTCATCAGGGTCCAAGTGATGGTCAGGTTCAGGTGGAACTAACACCAATGGAAGCTCTTGCAATTCTTATGGGACTCTCAAATGCTGCTTCTTATGTTTAAGGCTATAAGCTTGTATCATTATTTTATTATAATATAACTCGTATCAACCGAGTCTGAGAATAAATAACAGTGTGAGTTTGATCCTTAATACAAAGGGCTAAGTGTATCAAAATGTATATTTAACTACACACAATTACAATTAGAATATGACATTACAAAATATGAGAAAGCTGAAACTTTATTATATTTTGTTAATTAGATAGCTTTGGGCATGAATTTCATAAGTCATAATAACTATATCTAGACCACAAAGAACACCATTAGATTCATTCATTCCTATATGATTACTCTATATCTACAAAACTTACATTATTTTAAGGTAGATGACTAGTTCCCTTTAAAGGAAGCATGCAAGAGTAGGTCACATACTTGACACTATCTAATAGAACCACCACAAATATTCTTGAAAATGACTTACCCTTTCCACCCATCATGCCACCGTCCAAGTCACTGCCATCTCCCGCCTCCCTAGGGTCAACCAGAACCGAAACCACCATTGATGAAACCGAATTATGTTTGTGCAGGTCATCGTGCTTTGAGTCACGACCCGCCACTTGTTCTTTGGTGATATTGGTGGTGGAATCCGAAAGGGGTATTGGAAGACCGTGGAGGATTCTTCTGTTCTTCACGGTGGTGAGGTAGGTTGAATTGTGGTGGTTTTCAGCAGCGGTGATGTTGACTACTGATGTGGCAGGGACTATGGCTCCTGAAGCTGAGGCAACAGATGCATCAAACTGAAATACTTCGGTGCACATGCCTGAACTCAACATCAGCCCTATGTAACAAAAACAATTCTAGATTAGTACACTTTAAACAATAACATTGATCTTATAGAATAATCAGAATCGGTTGTTACTGAAATGTAATAAAGATACAAGTTTGAGCAACATTTACCAGAAAGACCTTCGCGAAACCATTGTTGCAGTTTACCATCACCATGTTTTGGCGGCAAATTCTCCTTATTTGATGGAAGAGCTCTTTGATGATCACTTGAAGTCCTATATTTTACTGATGGAATGGGGATTGCAGGGACCAAATCTAGACCAACTGCTAAACCAGTATCTTCCTTTTTAGCCATTAATTGTTCTTCCCTAGATGCCATAGCTTTCTCACTTGCTAGAACAGAATAGATTATCAAACTACCATCAATTTTCACAAGCTTATCGTTCCTCGGTACATAAAGAGACGCCACAAGAGGCTCACTCGCGTTATGGTTACTTCCATTGACATGTTTATGTTTATGTTCATGTTCATGTTCATCACTTCTCAACACCCTCCCATGGTGTTGTTGATTGTAAAGCTTATAATCATTAAACTTACCAGAATAACCACCATCTGTTACTCCACCAAACTTCACATTCATAATTGGAACTAATCCACCGAAAAGCACAATAAATAGCAACAATCCAATAAAACTTATACTAGCTACCTTTTTGGTTTTGGTTTTAGATGTACCTTCAGTTTTCTTAACATCCTTTTTCGACTTCTGCGAAGACGCAGGTTGTTGAGTCTTCAACCTCGGAATTGGAAGTAATGGCACTTGAGAACCCTGTGACTTGACAACATAAGGTGTTGGACAAGGCATCCATGGGTATCCATATCCCACGGGCGCCATTGCAGGGTGCGGTGGATACATTACAGGTTGTGAACACACACCACCACCAGCAACCATTTGTTGCTTCAATGTTGCATTCTCTGCTGCGATGTAACTAATTCTAGTATTCAAATCCTGAATAGTTGCTTGCATTCCTCTCACTTTCTCTTCTAATTCATCAACATAATGTTTCTTCCTCTGCCGCGAAAGCTGTGCGCTCTCGCGGTTTCTAATCAGCCTCGCCTTCTTCTTCTCATCCTTTTCGTTAACTAGATCTGAATTTTCAATTACTGTAGACGTTTCATTCGACTTTTGGTGCTTAATTGTTCTAGATTCAGAATTTACATCACAACTCTCGTTCTTCCTCTTCAACACGAAATTACTCACCGTTTCCCCCTTCACCGTCCGATTAACAACGGAATTTCCAGAATCCGGCGACGGCCAAATCATAGCAGCTTCCGATCCAGCAGAACCGCAATTTCCGGAGCCTTGAGACGAATCCGGATTCTCGTTCCTCAATTCCGACGAGGAATTCTCCAAATTCCTCACTGGATTCGTAATTTCCTCAATAAAACCTATACCGGAATTATCCGATGACGGAGTGTTAACGAATCCAGGAACATCCGATCCTTGATTTCCTGACGAATTAACAGACGCCGTAGCAACGGTTTCATGATCAGGTACAAAATTATTGAATTCCGGATCAGAACATAACAGATCAAACGGATTAGATTGATTAAACGTGGAATTGAAAAATTCTTCGGCATCGGAAGGATGATATTCATCGTCGAAGGTGATACCGAAGTAATCGTAGTCGAATGAGAGGTAATCGTCCGGTAATGTGACGTCTTCGGAGAATATGTAGGGGCTGAGAGGTGGAATTGGGAGGGAGGCTAGCGGATCGTCGACAGCCGGCGCGTCGGCCATTATTAGGGTTTCTGATGTCGGTCGTCAAAGACGAAGAGTCTAGAGAGAATTGTGTTTGTTTGAAGTAATGTATCATAATCATAAAAGTTGTATTACGAATATTTAAAAATTATATATTCATTCATGATCATAAAAATTATTATTTAGAAATTTCTTAAACTGCATAATCTCTTAAATTTATATGGGATAAATATGAGGAATCTGATGTTAATCAAGTCAAGCCGGCTCGTAAGCTATACGAGATTAGCTCGCTAAAAACTCGAATCGAGCTGAACTTAAACGAGCTCGAGCCTAAAAAAATGTTTGTTTAATAAACGAGTCTGAGCTTTCACTTATCGAGCTTGAGCCGACTCGCGAGCTTGAACGAGCCTATTATTTATACAATTTTTTAATTAATATATTAAATATGTATTTATAAAATAATAACTAGTATATATAAAATTATGAAAAAAATAACTAAATAATATATATATATATATATATATATATATATTATGTTATACAAAATATTATAATAAAAATTATATAAAAATATATAAATTATATAATAAATAATAAACAAGTCGAACTCGAGCTTGGAAAACTACCCACCCAAGTTTTAGAAATAGAGCTCGAATCGAGCCGAGCTCGAGCTCACAGTAAGTTAAACAAACCTGGTTCTTCCAAAACCGGTTCTCTCCCGAAAAACGTGCTGGAACTTTTTTGACGAGGATGAGATCGACATGGGATTGACAAGCCCACTACACCAAATGAAGTCGCGAAGATGATAAGAAACGAAGTCACGAATAGAAAAACGAAGACAATCTAGTTTTTTTTATATAATTTATCTATGTGTTTATGAGTTTATGTTTTAAACATTTATCTATTTTGTAACACTAGCTTAGAACCTGTGTATTACATAGGGTGAAAAAATATCAGTATATAAATTTTTTAAATTTGTTTATATATATCTTATAGGTGGAAAAATGTATTACATATACTAACAATAGAAACACAAAATAAAAAAATATGTAAAAATTAATATTTTTTTAGTTTAAAAAGTACATAAAATACTATTCAATGTAATTTGACTTTCATTTACTATTTGATTGAAAACATAAGCTAGGTAATTACATTTCAAACTTTCTTATAATATGAAATAATTAAAAATAAATTTGTTTTATTACTATAATTAATAATTTATTTAAAAACGCATTATTATTGAAATATGGAAGTGTATTTATTATGAGAGAGGCGGGAAAAATTTTATAAGGATGAATATGGATGCGACACGTGGCATTAAGAAAACTTTTATTTATTATATAGTATAGATTTTAAGTTTTTAATGTTATTGAACTTTTTAAGTTAGTTATTTATATGTTTAATTAATGTATTTATATGTTTAACTAAGTGTTTCGAATAGCCGGAAATAGGTTCTTGAAATACCCACCTTGAATTACCGGAACCGGTTCTTGAATACCTGGAACCAGGTACGTAGGGTCTGGTTTTTCAACCAAGAACCGGAACCAGAATCGGTTCTTGAGAATACCCAATTTGTGCACCTCTACTCCGACCTCCCTCTGTATCTAATGCATTCCACCATTTTTGTGTTTGTGATGTACATCCCGTTGAATAACTGATCATTTCTACAGCCACAGATCTTCGTCATATACTTATATTAAAGTTATTATATTCCTCATTTACACGTACAAGCATGTGACAAATGAGAGATTCAATGAAAAACATAAGCAAACTAAAGTATATACCAAGATGGCAATCAAAGTGATTTGATACATACAGTGTAATAAAACTTTAAACGTTAACCGATATTAATCAATAATCGGACCGTCGCTGAATCAAATACCGATAACCGAGATTAACCGACGATTATGGTTAAGGTTATTAACTAATAAATTAGTTATGTTTATGGTTATTAGATTCTTTTCTAGTAGCATAACTTAGAACCCTCATGACCATTTAAAAACAAACTCAAGAAAACATCACTTATTGGCATTACTTAGCTCTATTTGGAAACAAAATAAAATAGTGTTTATACAAAAAAATGACATGGATATTAGTATATACTTACAAGAGGAAAGGATTACACTACACTTGGAAGGAATCTACTGTAGCTTTTAATGTTTTTTGGGATGTGGGCCATTGTTTATCATTGACACTAGCAACAAATAAGATCACAGTATTTCCCTTTGCTGTAGCCTTTGCAATGTTGTGTGAACCAGTCAATGCAATGCTGTAGCCTTTGCAATGTTGTGTGAACCAGTCAATGCAAAGGGAGTCTCTAAAACATACCTGTAGTACTGCACAATATATTTAAAAAAAAAAAAGGTAAACAAAAGGTGAGAACCAAATATCACTTTGAATGTTCTAATATAAGGGTCACATGATTGTAAGTTTTTTAGTTTGTTTGTCCTATAAATTGATTTACTTTTGTAAAGGGGAGAGATAAATTAAAGATTTTCTTTTTATAAGTATGAATGCGTTAATAAAGTTGATTAGTTCATCATTTAAGCAAGAACCCTCCCTCTGAGCGCCGTGTGGTGGCCACTGCTAGTCGTGTAGGCAGATAACGTCGAGGAAAGGTAAAGGAAAAATCTTGGATATTGATTTAAGTCAGTCCTAAAAGATATTCGGTTTAGCATTTAAACAATATCAAGATTTTTTCTTCGCATTTCCTGGACGTTTTGTGCTAGCAGTGGCCACCACACGACGCACACTCAGATGAAATTGGTGGCGGATTCGAACCGCCCGCACCACTTTCGCTTTTGTTGAACATTTTTTCTTATATAAATTTTTAAATATTTTTTTTTACATGTTAAACAATTTCATCTTAAACCATATTATATACCACTAAATCACTAATACTCTAGTAAAGCAAGAAAAACATCTTTCTTGCTCTATGAGTGAGTTTACTATTTAGGACTTAGGAGTCTACTTAAAAGTATTGCTAAGGGAATGATTAGTTTCTTAAAATAGATAATGTGGTTCAAGTTGAAACTAGTTAACATATAAAAAGAAATAAAAGAATCTGTACAAAGAAGAAATATGATCAAAGAGATGAGTTTATAAGTCGATACCGTTTGGTCCCCAATCTTTTCAATTGATGTTTCAAGTAGTTCTTCATCCAAATCAAGAGTGTTTCCTGTAACAAACGGGCCAAGAGACCCGATAACCTTCTCCGGGCTCCCAATATCTTCAAGTGTTGCGTTAGGTTTATTCGTCAAACGTATTAAAGGTGAAGCCACCACTTGAATTTTTCCCTGTTTTTCATCCTCAAATTTCACCTCAATCCAAGGCTCTGCACATTTTGGTTGGCAGTAATTTCCAGATAATATGTTAGCAATGCGCAACTGCTTCCATGTTGGTGGAAGAACAAACTGATATGGCTGCACATTTCCTGCAAGCAACTACAATCAAAATTTTACTATAATAACAAATGCAGAAACTAGAATAAAAATGAACAATATTCTACCATATTATCACCTATCCAACATACTAATCTGTCCTATGTAAATTGTAATAACTTTTGTTGGATGCTCCAGACTACACACCAAAATAGCCAGAATTCCAAATTTTTAGTGTCAATTTTTATTTAAGGCAAAATAACAACATATCAAGGGGGCCACTTAACTATACACACACCAACCCCTGCTATCCTAGCATCAACTGAGCGTGTTTTTTTCTTATACGGGTTGTATGATGTGTGTTTTTCTCTTATACGGGCCTTATGATAAAAAAAAACTATATGGGCCATTGGGCCGTATAGCTTTCTTTCTGACATGAAACTGACAGAAGCTATAAGGGCCGTATAACCGTTTTTTGCCATCTATATGGCCTGTATGATGACGTTATATGGTGTTTTGATGATGTCATCATGGTCATAGGACCAGTCCGGTTATGCCTATTTGGACCGTTTCCATTTAAACCGGCCGATTACCGATCGGACCGGTGAACCGGATTAGGTTTCAAATTTGTTTATTTTCTTTAATTGTTTTCCTTTTAAAATCTCATTTTCTAATTTTTAGTATTCCATCATCTATGTTTTAGTTATTTAAGTCTTCACATTTTATTAAAATTGTAAATCCACACAAAAAGATATAGTATTTTTATTCTTTGTTTAAAATTAGATATATATAAATAGTTTTAAATTTTCTATTATTTATGACGCGGTCTTAAATCCGGTTTGACCGGTACACCGGAAAGAGGACCGGTTCGCAGTCCGGTCTTATTCTAAAAACATTGTTATTTAAGACGACCGGTTCACAGTCCATGTCAATGCACGTAACAAATTGACAATAATGATTTTGTTTGTGCACAAAAAACTATCGATTGTTATTTACAGAAAACCTATCAAATTATGAGAATTGAAGTATATTCGAGATGCTAAAAACACAAATTCACTCAGATTTGAGATCGAAAAGGCCAAAATCACAAACAAAAATCGAAAACTACCTGCACGAAGAGCGGGAGTATCCTTGGAAGAGGCTTGAAACAGGACGAAATTAGGATCGGAACTCGATTGAGGAAGATAGGAGCCAACCTCCACCTCTTTGGCGTGTGAGTGCGAAGGTGAATGCAATGGAATTAGGGTTGTTAATACAACGGATCCTTTGAGGAATTGTCTTCTAGAAGGACACTGGAGAAACAATAGCGATTCGGAGAGTTTAGTTTTGTTGGAAGAGAGTGGTTTTGAAGAAGAAAAAATGAAGGATAGTGATGAAACAGAAGCGGAAGCCATGGATGAAGTGGAGAGAGATCAGAGAGAGAAAGGTGTCCCGGTTTAATCTGGTTTTGGATGAGGTTTTGTTTTGGACCTTTCGGTTGCACCCCATTTTATTTTTCTTTCTAAAATTATGCTATAAAATCAGTAACAAATTAATAATTTTATCTGAATTTTATAAACTTTTTATCGATTTTTTACAGCTTTTTTTACTGATTTTTAACTCATTTTAAGGTTAAATTTGCAATCGTAAGTCACGTGATGACATATGGGCTAATTTTCCGGTAAAAACTAATTGGCTAAAGACGCAACCATGTGTCACAAACGTTTGGACTAAGTTTACAAGTTTGAAAACATGGGAGGCAAACATGTAATTTGATCAAACCATAAGGCCATTTTTACAATTAACTCTTTTTATTTTGCAGTATACGATCGCGTGGGTGCAAACCTATCGGTTTATTTATATATACAAATCCAAAGATCTTAATATGCTTTAAGATAAAGATACCAATCTTGCTATATAGAAACAATAGCTTACAATCTGATTTATTACACGGGTTGAATAAATGTAATGTTATATGTTTAGTAACAAAAAATTTATGTGTTTAAAAACATGTTTATTACACGGGTTAAAAAAACCCGTGTATTACACGAGTTCAATAAAATGTAATGTAATATGTTAACATATACGCTTGTCAAATTATGTTTTTAAAAAATGTACTTTGATATGACAGTTATAAATTCTGTTAAGTTAATTTTTAAAACATTTTTTTAACTAAGTATTTTTTTTTTTATGTAATTGATAAATATTAATTTATTTGTTTAATAATATAACAACTATTTTTAAATTAAGTAATAATTAGACATGTTTCTGTTTTTAAACACTAAAAATTTATTTGGTTAATAATATAATAACTATTTTTAAATTAAATAATAATTATTTATAACTAGATTTATATTAAATATTTAAAAATATATTCTATTAATATCATTATTTAATAAAAGAGAGACGAAAAAAATATAATGATTATAATTCAGAAATAGATACGTATTTTATTAGGATTTTTATTTATCGGAACAAAGTTGCAATAAAAGTGGTATTTTGAATGTTTTATAATTAAAAACGGCAAGCAGAGGGTATTTTTGTAGTTTGCCCTATAAACGATGAAAACGGTGAATGTTCAAACACATTAGTGTCTCAGTGGTCACTTCCAAGGGCTAATATTGTGATCATCGTCTTCTAGGGTTCTTCCGAATTGCTTCTCAATCGCACGAATTTTTCTTCTTCATCAACACAACGATTTGCTGTGAGTTCTCTCATTTTCGATTCATTTTTCCGAATCTGTTGAGGTATCAATGTAAATCGCATCAGGTTTTACTAGAATTACAATTTTTTCGCATCTGCTTTGTTGATTTTAGATTTACTCGCATAATCGTTTCCAGTTCATGAGTTTGTAGTGTTATTGCTGTTCGATTTGCTGAAATTGTTGTTTTTACTATATGTACATTACTAAACCTATGAAAATACTCATACTGTAGGGGAAATAGGTAGAAGCGTTAATGTTAAGCTGCTGTTTATGCTAGGTTTCAATCTGTGCTTGATTTGCTTTTGATAACTGCGGAATTTGGAAATTGAAGTTTAGTTCATGGCAGAATTGCATTTTAGGCCATGTTAATTCATACCAAAGGTCATTAGTTGACGGTATTTGTCAATTATGTGGTAAATTTGTCGTTAGTTTGAGGAATTTTTTGGATTTATGGGGACTTACAGGATTGATTTTGGTTTCTTGGTGAAATCTAAAGCAATTTGATTTCTAGGTAGTGTAGTGGACTCTAGAAACCAAATTGTTTTCAAATTTTACCTAGAAACCAATATGAAATGTGTAAATTCCTTATAAATCTTAAAAATTCTTAGTTTGAGTTAATTGGCTTGAAAACCATTTTAAACATTGAAATTGTGAAAGTATGGTAACCAGTGAGTGCAAAGTTCATCAGCAAAATGATTTTGAGGCTTAATTATTCTATTAAAACCTGAATTTATTGCAAGTGGGCTTTGGAGCACTAACAAGTAGAGACTGGGTGTTTGAATTTCTAGATAACAAATGACAGTTGCTTAGTTATCTTCTTCCCTATGTTTCAGATACTACACTTTCTAATAAGATGTTTAAAAGATACAGGAGGGAAAAATTTATACAAATGGCTTTGTACTTCCTATTTTTTTTTATCATATACTTATACAGTTATACCATCATAATCTTTAAACTGTACATGACTTTTGTCCAATTTCACCAAGTTACATGATATAAATAAATCATCAGTTCGGTTGAGATGATCCACATTTACTTTCTCAAACTCATGTTTACATTGTCATCTTATGATCTTATCCCAAATCAGCTATTTATGTTAGTTGTTTTGATCAGAATTGAGCAAAAGTGATGTAACTGATATGATTGTTATGTGTGAGTAGAGGAGGTATGTGATTATTAATCTTTCTGTTCAATAATACAATTGATAAAAAAACATGAAAGCACATGCCTTATTTTATATATATTTTCCTTGGTAGTAGAAATAGGATCCATGTTTCGCTTTTCATGTTTCACATTTGGATTAAAAATCTCAAAAAGAATCATTATTTAATTTGGTTTTGTTTTGCTATTCCACATTTATGCTTTATCTTTTCTTACCATTTCCATGGGTTCATATTTACACAGGTTTTGAGTGTAATGATGAATGCAAAAATGAAATCAAGAAATGTTACAGAAAATGGGGACACAGTTGATGATTCAATACTTATGACTTTAGTAGGCAACGGTGAGGATTTAGCTCCGATGGTAAGGCATTCGTTTGAAATGGGAAAACCTGAAAACCTCCTTCACCAACTCAAAAATGTTGTGAAAAAGAAAGAACTAGAAATTGAAGAACTGTGCAAACTCCACTATGAAGAATTCATTGTTGCAGTTGATGAGCTTCGTGGTGTTCTTGTTGATGCAGAAGAATTAAAAAGTGAGCTTGCAAGTGACAATTTTAGGTTGCAAGAAATTGGGAGTGCATTACTTTCAAGACTTGAAGATCTGCTTGAATCTTATTCAATCAAGAAAAACGTTACAGAAGCGATTAGAATGTCAAGAATCTGTGCTGAAGTGTTGGATCTTTGTATAAAGTGTAACAAACATGTGTGTGAAGGTCAATTTTACCCTGCTTTGAAAGCTATTGATCAGATTGAGAAGAACTATAAGAAGAATATTCCCATTAAGACTCTTAGAAATTTAATAGAGAAGCGGGTCCCGATTATTAAAAATTACATTGAAAAAAAAGTTTGTGGTGAAATTAATGAATGGTTGGTTCATATAAGAAGCACTTCAAAGGATATTGGACAAAAAGCAATAGGTTTTGCTTCTTCTGCCCGACAAAGAAATGAAGATTTGCTTGCTCGCCAGAAAAAAGTTGAAGAAGAAAGTTCATTAGGCCTTGGCGATTTCACTTATTCATTGGACGTTGAAGAAATCGATGAAAATTCTGTTTTAGAAATTAATTTAATGCCTCTTTATCGGGCATATCATATCCATATATGTCTAGGGATTGGCGATAAGTTTCGTGAATATTATTACAAAAACCGAACGTTGCAGTTGAGTTCAGATTTGCAGGTGTCATCTGTTCAAAACTTTCTTGGATCACATCAGACTTATTTTGCACAAATTGCTGGTTACTTCATTATTGAGGATCGGGTTCTTAGGACAGCTGGCGATTTATTATCAGCTAATCAAGTTGAAGCAATGTGGGAAACAGCTGTAAATAAGTTGACTTTGTCTTTGGAAAATCAGTTTTCTCAAATGGATACTGCAAGTCATCTTCTTCTTGTGAAAGACTATGTGACACTTCTTGGGGCGACTTTAAGACAATTCGGGTATGACGTGGGCCCGATTCTTGAAACTTTGACTAATAGTCGGGATAAATATCATGAGCTACTTTTGGCGGAGTGTAAGTTTCAAATCAAAGACGCGATTATCAATGATGATTATAAGCAAATGGTTATGAAAGAGCCAGAATATCAGTCAAATGTCTTAAGTTTTCATCTTCAAACATCGGATATAATGCCGGATTTCCCATATGTTGCTCCCTTTTCATCAATGGTTCCTGATTGTTGTCGGATAATTAGATCGTTTATTAAGGATTCGGTTAATTACTTGTCTTATGGTGGTCAAACCAAGTTCTTTGACTTTGCAAGAAAGTATCTTGACAAGCTGTTAATTGATGCTTTAAATGAAGCTATTCTTACCACAGTTCAAAGTGGCAGCACAGATGTATCTCAAGCAATGCAGATTGCCGCAAATATATCATTTCTGGAACACGCGTGTGATTATTTTCTTCAAACTGCAGCCAAACAATGTGGCGTTCCAGCTCGAATAATTGCAAGGCCTCAAACTACTCTAATGGCAAAAATGGCATTAAAAACTTCACGCGATGAAGCTTATCTCGCTCTACTGGATTTGGTAAACAAGAAGCTGACCGAGCATCTCGCACTTACAGAGAACGTGAATTGGATTATTGATGACGTGGCACAACATAAAAGCGATTACATGAACGCAGTTATTAGTTATATCGACTCTATTTTATCAACCGCCCAACATATTTTACCTCTTGATGTTGTGTACAAAATCGGTAATGGGGCCCTCGAGCATATTAATAATTCGTTTATGGATACTTTAGTCAGTGATAGTGTGAAACGGTTTACTGCAAATGCAGTTATGGGCATCAATAATGATCTAAAGAACTTGGAACAATTTGCTGATGAGAAATTTCATGGTACTGGATTAAGTGAAATCTATAAAGAAGGTAGTTTCAGAGGGTGTTTGCTTGAAGTAAGACAGTTGATAAACCTTTTGTTGAGCAGTCAGCCTGAAAATTTCATGAATCCGGTGATACGTATGAAGAATTACGACGCGTTGGATTACAAGAAAGTGGGAATTATTTGTGAGAAATATAAAGATTCACCTGATGGACTGTTTGGAAGCCTTGCTAACAGAGGTGGTAAACAGAGTAGCCAAAAAAAGTCTATGGATGTTTTGAAGAAAAGACTGAAGGAGTTTAATTGAGGTAAAATGAGTTTTGTTCAAAAGTTTTGGTGGGAGTAGAATAAGTCTATTCTTCTTTCTTTGTACTTTCAGTTTTATTTATTTAATTTTGTGGATGATAATTTAATTACTTTGTTATTTAGTTCCTGCTACACGTGCACACACATAAATTCTTATTCTAATAACATTATGAAGCGTACTAGAGCACCATGGTAAGTTCTGCATTGGTTGATGACGGTAGACCTAAACACTTGTGTAACCCTCACCATCACCAACTTCGACCTTTTTTTTCCGTCTCTCTAAAACACCTTTAACCTGGTGGCAGGCGTCGATACACATTGTTCGGCAGTACACAAAAGTATTCACTAATACACCAATAACAATTCAGATTAAGACATGTTAATATAAATATAAGTTCGACATGTCTAATTATTTAAGAACATTTTTGTAAAAACCGTGATTAATCAATAATCAAGGGTCTACCGATACGATTTCATCTAATCAGACCAAAATACATGTAGGCGGTTTAAATCGGCCTGATAATTTTATTTTTTATTTATCACTTGTTTTTTAATAAAATTATAAGTTTCGTATCAATGTTTACCGGGTTAGCCTAAACCATGGTTGTGTCGTATTAATGTTTACCAATGTCCGAATATATATACATATAGAGGGTGCTCGCGCAATGCGGAGGGGAACACAGACACTAGTAGTTACGTAACATGTTTATTTTTTAGTTAGAAAAAATATAGTAATATCATACTCAAATTAATTGTTGAAATAACTTATGACAAATTTTCAAGTTTTCAAAGACGGGTTCTAAAAATCTAACTAAATAAAAGACAGGATATTCGATGCGAGTGTAAATGTCACAGACGTTTACACCCGACAAATTTCAAGACCGTTAACAGTTAACGACTAAATCTCAACATGACATGTCTCGCACGTATAAGTAAAACAGACCTGTCCCAAGCTTCATACACTGAATCTAGAAATTTTGATAATGCAAAATCACAGTTCTCCATAAAAGTATAACATTCATGAATCAATCTACATTTAACTTTGTCTTCTTCCTTGCAAGAAAACGCTCTTTTGCAGCAGCTAAAGCATCTTGGTTTCTTTTATGATGATCGGTTGGAGGTTTAACTGCCACACCTTCGGTTCCAGATTCTTGATTCTGGGAATCATTGAAAACTTCTTGTTTATGAGAACCAGGAACAGGTTTTGCTTCTTCTTTCTTGGAAGGCGAAGACGTTTCACCATAATTTTCTTCTCGAGCACATGATGGTTGACTTTCTTCAAGCCGTTGACTCTTTGAATCCTCTGTATGCTAGCGGAGCTTTGTTGACTCCCCTTCTCTTGCTCCAAAGGCCACATTTTTTGACAAATTGAAGTAAAACTCGGTCATATCACCACCTTTCTTAGTAATCTGTCACATCAAAATACGAATTTGGACACAAACTTGAATCAGATTATAAAAACTATTCTGTTGTAATGATATACTAAATGTATTGAATAAAGTGGTGTATGAAGTTGTATGCATTAAAATACACTATAGGACTTCCAACCAGTTTGACCCGCCCGACCTGTTTGTAGGATAGCAGCCCAAGAACACTGAAAGAAAAGTATAACTTACATCTTCTTTTTCCTCACGAAGTTGACGCAAACGTTCTTCCTCTAACCATTTTGCTTGCTCTGCAAGTTTCCTTTTGTAGGCACCCGTAACAAATTTGTCCTTATCTGCAAAGAGATGGTCTTCTTTGCTCCTCTCTTTAGCAAGCTTTCTCTCGTATATTATCTCATGTTCACGCTCACGCACTTTTGCTTTGTCTATCAATGCTTGAATATACCTTGGCTGCACGAGATATAAACAATCATCTATAAAAGATGAAGAGATAAAAAGTATTTAATAATTAAATTTTGGATATAAAACACCTAAAAGTATGTGAAAATAAATATGATACCTTTCTTTCTTGCCGATCCTGTGCAACAGGACGGACTGCTTTTTCCTTCATTTCATCATATACACCATCATAATCAAACACCGATGGATCCTCCTCTAACGCTTTCTTATGTTGTTCCGTTACCTGAGACCAAACAAAAAAAGGCCCAAAGTTACAAAATAAGGAAAACCGAAAGGAAATTTAATTTTCATGACTCACTCACATCCTTAAGAGCCTTGTTCTTGCTGGCTTGTCGAGAGATTTCTCTCTCGATATCATCATCATCTTCGTCACCAAAACCAAGTGCAGAAGGACGAGGAGGTCTGGTAGGTTGTTTTTTTTGTTGGGATGATGGAGCTCTAAGGTTTAATCCATATTTCATTTTGATTTGTATTCCTGTGATGAAAAACAAACTATAGGTAAATAAACATAATGAAACCTACACCATGAGTTGTATCCGTAATACACACAAAATTTACATGAAGTACACACTGTCCTACATTCACTTCTCATATTCCACAGCAGCATTTATGAGTCTTAAATTTATGTGGCAATCATAGTTATCTTGGTTTTAAAAACCACGAGGCGCACGGAGACGATAGAGTCTAGAGCCGACACGAGGTGCACGGAGACGATAGAGTCTAGATCGACGTGAGGTGCAATATCTATATAATTTTTTTTATAATTCTCATTGGTTGAAACAGATCATCGAAATGCTAAATTTGACATGATTTTGAGGTTAAAGCTAAGTATAGCAAGCATGGTTTGCAAAACAGGAGGATGGACATTCACAATTTCACCTAGAATTCAGTGAGATTATCATACGAAAACTCATGATTGAAGCGATTATTCAGAATCCCCATCGGTCAAACACAGAAACATGTACTCCTTGACTTCTAACGTCAACAAGATTTCATTACAACTCCATAACGGTTACAAAATTAAGTTTATAACAATCACTGATGTCAATAGCGACCATAGCGGTCGCTATTGCGAATAGCGAGGCGATGAGACCTAGTGTGCTACACCACCTGTAGCGATAAATAGCGGTATTTTTGTTTTTTTTTTAATTTATCTTGATAAATATAAAAGGGAGCTCATTAGGGTTTTTTTTGTATCCCGATTGAAAAAAGAACGCTATGCTGATGATGATGAACCGGAATATGAAGATTTAGATGATTTGTGCTAAGTACTTTAGCTATGTTACCTTATCGCTACAAAATGAAATAACGGTCGCTATTTATCGCTATTCACTGCATAGCATATAGGTCCCTTATCTCTATTTATAGCTATTCGCTATTAACAACTATGATAACAATAAAAATTACATAGTTTGAACGTTTAAAGTTTAAACAAATGCTACAGCAGACATGATAGAGTGAGATACAACCAAATAAGAGGTTGGCTCTTTCGTAGAAAAAGAGTGAGTAGTTTACAACACGAACTAATCAAGACCAACGTGGGCGACTCAATCTCTTTGGAGGCCTAAAGCGGATCCAAAAACCAGGGACTATTTTGTAGAACTTTTTTTTAACCTAGAGTGAGATATGCAAATAATGAGGACAATACGCGGTGGTTTTCCTTGAAAGAGTACATTTTAGATGCGCCTTACTTGGATTTGAAATAACTATTGTTTGTAATGAAGCTTATATTATAAATGCAGTCTAAAACTATTCTAATTGGACACAAATTAAGAATGAAAGATGTAGTTGAGGTCTTAAAAGAACTAATTCAGCTGAACTCTGAGCTTCATACAAGGAGTGAGTATAAGTCTCCTTAAAACCTTTATATAACATGATTCATGTATGCAGGGAGATAAAATGTACACGTAATTAACAAGCTTTTAGGGTAGAATAATCAATTATCAGATTAATCAAGCAAATTAGGGCATAAACCATCAAACAATCGTATGTAAGATCTACGCAATCTACATCACTCTTAACAATTCTGAATGTATATAATTCGAAAACAGATCAAATTAACGAGAAAAAACACGGAAAAATTAAACGAAATGAAGAAATTCAAACCTGTTGCAGCAGTAATTGTTCGATCAGAGGCTTCAATTTCCAGGAATCTAAAAACTATTCAACGGTTATTGGAACCCTAAAAATCGCATAGAAAAGAAAGGGGAGAAAGTGGAATCAGAAGTCATTTAACGGACCAAGAATTAACCCAAATTTGGCCCACATTACATGGCCCATGTGATTTGGAGGGTTAACATTTAAGTATTTAACACGTAAGCTTTCATCTTGATTGTTGACCAAAGTCAAATGGGCTGACAACATGAGGCCCACATCAAATGGGCCGAAAACATGAGGCCCACATCCATTACCACTCTTTTTATCATAAGCCACTAACTTTATTTTTCTTTTAATTAAATAAAGTAGTTGGTAGATTTTAATGTTTGAATGTTATGAGCTACTTTTAAAAACTGCATCTTAGTATATCACCTTTTAAAACAACCCGTTTCGGCCTATATTATTTCTTATCAAAGCCTATTTTGACACGAACCAAATTGATTACTTATTACAATGACCCGTTATTATGTGCTTTGTTTGATATAAGCTGCAATTTAAATTTGTTGGGGTGAGACTAGAACAAATTTTTGTGCAGTGGGCATTAAAGTCAGCAATTTTGACATCACTTTGTATATTCAAGATTGTATAAATTTTGGTATGCCTCGGAACCCATAAATCAGTACCCAAATCTAAATCGAAAAATAGGAAGGTTTGGTTTCAACAATTCTGAATTTTATTAAATATGTTATTTTTAAACTATGTTAGTGAATCTTCAAAAAGTTAAATTTGAAACTATGAGAGGGACAAGAAGTTTTCTAAGGTAATATGATCTATTTATATTTATTTTATTTTACCGCTGATAAATGCACCTCTGTTTGTCTCATATTTGTTTTGTATGTTCTCTGTTTATGATGTTGGCTTTAGTTCTGTTGGCCCTCCGGATCTTCATTGACTCGAATCAAACATATCTTAATGAACAAACTCACGTACACAGTAACTTTGTATATGTTGAATCTGTTGAATCTTTACAATCACATGACACTTGTTTATATAGGTTCGTATGTGAACCATTGTGTCTATTCTTAACAGTCATAACCATCCGATGTTAACTTCCATTCGGTTGTTGACTTTGTCTTTTGACATTCTAGACCTTTGACTATACAAACTTTACATACTTGACTCTAAATACATAAAATGACCAATTACATAATGACCCCTAAACTTTAAACCCACATGGATTGATATATTAACTTTCAATAAGTTCAACCTTAGTAGGGTCCTGTTTATGATGTTGGCTTACTTCTTGCCATATTCCATGTTAACATAATCGAAACCGCATTTAATATTAATGAAGTAAATCACTCTGATTTTGTTGATTGCAGCAGAACAATTCTATTCCGGTCAGTTTGTTATAATCGTTGGAGTTTAGTTGATGTTAATCGTTGGAATTGCGTGCAGGTTTGTTGTAACACCAAAATCATTTTTCTGCCTGCCTAATATAAAATTTAATAATGACTAAACAGATTATATAATCTTATTTGAACTTATGTTTTTTACATGTTTAGACACCTCACCCTTCCTTATATGAATAGAATAGAAAGTCGCTTGAGTTGGTTCGAGCTTTGTTAGTAGATCTCACATGTGTGAGTTCAAGCCCGAATGACTTGCGACGGAGCGCCCGTGGTACCCGATGATGGAACCGAAGTACCCCTGGCACCCTAACATATGGACACCAACCTTTATTGCTGAATACTGACAAAAGTCAAAAGGTGGTGTGAACAGGAGAGGGATCCACAAATAGAGCGACACCTGGTCACGGACTTTGATTGCCAATTTATGCCCTGCATGGGCACCATCTCATTGTTTAATAAAAAATTTCTAATGGAAGGTCATAGGTTCAATCGGGGACAAAATGTTTTAGGTTGAGTCATGGATTTTTTAGTTGTGCGTTTTCTCATGGGTGGTATAGGGTGGGGTTCGATCCAGGTGAGGACTTTGGGCCCTATTAATATAACAAAGTCCGCAACCGCTAGACCATCTGTTGTAAAAAAAACTAGCCATAATAAATTTTATGAATCACTATATGTTTTAAAAACTATCTTTTTTTTCAAATCATTAATTTGCCGGTTTACTGACTGAACCAGTTGATGGTGGGTATTAGAGCAATTGTTAAGGTTATTGTTTTGTGACATTGAGGTCATTCGTTTACTGGTTTGTACCGGTAAGGCTACGTACATCAAATCGCGAGACGATTCATCACCTTTCCTGATCTTGCGTAAATACAATAGATAAATCAAGCACCGGATACATAAAAAAGCTAGATTTTAAATTTGTTTATTTATTCTAAATTTATGACTTTACAACCGGCTTTGACTACAATCAAGATGGCAATGATTAAGTCATAATTAAGCATTATTTCTGTTGTGTAAATTATTTTATCTTTATTTATTTACGAAAAAAATAAATTTATTGTAATATATTAATTTTTAATTTGGCTTTTATCAGATTTGCGTAAGCAAGGAAGTCATCTATTTCATACCTATTTCTGGGTGGACATTATCTTTCAATGCCCACCGGAATCTTAGCAAATCAACACATATACTAAAGTACAACCTTCATTATCCATTACTCTTTCATTTTGTTAACAAACTAATATTGTATGATTTTGTTTACACGCAAAAAGTTAATCATATGATCTATAAACGAATGAAACGTATGATTTAGTCTCGTTCGATGTAACTCGTTTGATTTTTGTTGGTTTAAGTTTAATTGATAAGATCGATTAATCAACCAAACACATAAATAAACAGATTTTATGTTTATATTGTTTCGCTAAAAAATAAGTTTGTTACAACACAAATGCAAGTAAACTAACATATTCAATATATGAAATTTAAATTTTATTTGTATATTTTAAGTAAAATGACTTTTTTACCCTTCACTATTAAAAAATAAAAATAATATATATTACAGGGACTAGTTTGTAATTTATTTAAACAATAATTAAAAATATAACAATAGCAAAAAAACTTAATAAAAAAAACTCAATCTTCCCCATATCTCCTCCAGCTCCGTGTAATACTTCCGACGAATATCCGACGTCTACTACGAACACCCATCTCTATCTAGAACACCCATTTACGAGACAGAGATGGATGTTCGAGATAGATATGGGCGTTCGCAGTAGACGTCAGATGTATTATTTTTTAGTTATTGATAAATATTTCTAACATTATATGGAATTCACGTGACTCGATTTACTTTAAACGAGTTTTGGAATCTATATAAACACGTTTAGTTGAACGGACCTGTTTAGCTCAACCGGACCTGTTTATTTTATAACTTTTTAAAAATGTGTTTTATGCCATAACTTAAACCAGTGAATATTTTATGTTAAAATTAAAACTTGAAGGAAGTAATTGTCAAAACAATGAGTTCTTAGTAGCTGGTTGCATCACGTGTCATAATTCTGAGATTATTTTTTCTAATTATTTTTTCTTCATTGCTAACTATTTAGGGAGTGTTTGAGATTGAGTTTGAAAATGACTTATTGGCTTTAGTCAAAAAAGTGTTTGACATGGATAAAAGTCCTTTTTATTTTGGTTTTTTGATAAGTCTTAAAAAGTTGTTTTTCAAAAGTCACAAATCCTGGCTTTTTAAAACTTCTTATGACTTTTTGAACATAAAATTATTAATCTACCCACCCTTTACCTTACAATAAATATAAGGTAAGCCAAACACTTTTTAAAAAATAACTTATTGACTTATTGGCTTTTCCCACCACAAAAGATAATCCAAACACTTTTTAAAACTCCTTTTGAAAAAGTCATAAGTCAATAAGCACTTTTGGAGTTAAATAAGCAATCCCAAACACCCTCTTAATATTTCCTAAATCTTTATTACTATTTAATATTTTCTAAATCTTCATTACTATTTAATATTTCCTTTATAGTTCATAAATCTTCATTACAAACTATTAATATTTTTTTTACTCGACCTGTATAAAACAAACACGGGTTTCTAACCCAGTTTTTTTATATACATGTAATTTTTAATTCTAGAGTACTAATTACAACTTGTGTTCAATGTCAATCCACAATCCACAAATATTCTTGTCATGTCCGAGTGCAAATGTCTAACGCAATTTCTAGGTTTGTATCTCGTTTGACCCGCCATCCGGATCCGTTAATCTTAATTATTGATAAACAGAAGCATTAAGTTGTATAATAATAATAATAGTCTTTTTATTTTTAAATAGTCAAGGATAAAAAAGTCATTTTACTTAAAATTAAAAAGAAAAATTAATGGAATATAGTCTTAGTACCCAAACATGTTATAAAATTGAAACCACGGGCCCTAAACTTGCAACTTTTTAAACTTAGGACTCATACATGTTATTTTACCCAAACCACAAGCCCTAAACTTGCAACTTTTTAAACTTAGGACTCATAAATGTTATTTTACCCAAACCATAGGACCTATTTGTGTAATTAACTATTTAAAATAAATGTGTTTTATTAGTATAATTAGTATTTTCTTAAAAAGTATATTATTATTGAAAGATATGGGTGTATTTAATAAGAGAGGAAGACGGGAAAAAATGATGAGAATAAATATGAATACGACACGTGACATGAAAAAACTTTTATTTATTATATAGTATATATTATTCATCAGAAGGCAGTTAAAAACAATATAATCATAATTCTTACTAAAAAAGGTTGGCTAAACGTATGGTCACTAAATTTTCATCATACCTTCTTTGAAAACGTCAAATTAAGAGTTTTTTTCTTTATTTTTGTTCTTTTCGCTTCTAAATAGGGAATATTACTGATGTGACAAATTAAAAAGACCG
This sequence comes from Smallanthus sonchifolius, assembly GCA_023525975.1. NCBI lineage: Eukaryota > Viridiplantae > Streptophyta > Magnoliopsida > Asterales > Asteraceae > Smallanthus > Smallanthus sonchifolius. The sequence continues at coordinate 1,044,657 of CM042045.1, read as the reverse complement.
TAAAACAATTAAAAAGAGTTATAAGCTACAGTTAGCCTCGAAAGATAATTTCATTCAGCCTACACAATCAGTTGTATGTTTGCACCTTCTTTCTCTCTAACTATCTATTTCTTACGCTCACACAAGTTAGATAAAAAGTTATTCATTTAAGATGTGTGTGAGATCTAAAACCAAATAATTGATTTCTTTTTCAATATTTTAATAAAGTGAATCGTTGTTGGGTCACCTTTTTTAATAGAATATGATAAAATGATAGTCATGGAAGTGACAAATGCATTGAACAAACATGAAAGATATATAGTGATAAACACATGATCATATCCCATTTCCAAATCTTTGTGCCATAAAGATCCTACACACGTATGATCCGTAAAGGAATGAAACGTATACTAGTTACACTTGATCGATGTTTATTGGTTTAAGTATATAAGATAACTAAACATAAACGCGTAAACAAATAGATTTTATTTTCATGTTCGTTTTGTTAAGAAAATAAGGTTGTTCGTTACGTATGTTAATGTAAAACGAAGTAAATGAATATATCTACTATTGTAACATAGCGAGTGGATTATGCCCGCGTGTTGTGATGAATAATTTGTCCATTTTCACATGGTCATGCGAGATAGAAAGGGTTGTGTTGATATCTGCATTGTTATAATTAAGTTGGGTCAATTTCATATATGTCCATATAAACTAAGAAAATATCATATATATATATATTCATCCAAAACTAAAAATATCATGCACATACTCTTACAAACATGTAAAAATATCACATATATATATATATATCTATTTTACTAAAAACAATTTAAATTTTGACCATTTTACCCTTATTTTTCTAAAACCTTAAAACTTCATATTTGCTCATTTTTAACTTTAAAATTTTATATTACCCATAAACAATAGTTTTATCAAATTATAACTTTCTCGCTTTCTTTAATAATTTTACTAATTTTCTTTCATAACAATGGATAAAAAATGAGATGGAATCGATGCCTTTCGAATCGATTTGGAATTAAAACATGATCGAATTAGCAATTGAACTTGCAAACGATGATGCATCAATGGCTTTTGAATGGGTTTGGAGAATCGCGATAGTCACCATCTCTTTTACATATTAGATAAAACTAAAAAATTAGGTTATAAAAAATCATATAATTTATAGGGCTATAATGGTCATAAAGTAAAAATCATTTAAATTAGGTATATATATATGTGATATTTTTAGCTTTTGTTCGATACATATGATACTTACCCATGTTTATATAATATATATGAAAATCTCATATATGTTAATGAACAAATTCGATATTTGTAGTGATTTCTATTTCTTAGATTTAGAGTTTTAAACCCATTGCTTTCCTGTTATGATACCTCCATTTGTAAGATAACGAGTGAGTTATGCCCGCGTGTTGTGACGGTTCTGTTATGAATAAAATTTATATCGAAATATAGATAATAGTAAACACATTGCAACGGTATTTTAAGAATTTTATAAAATATTATATTTGAAAAGAAACAAAATCTGTTACATCGATCGAAACCATAAAAACGAATACTAGTAATGGTTATGATAAAACTGATAACGATACTAATGTTGTTCGGTCGGTATCGATTCCGTCCGTCATGGTACCGATATGATACCAAAAGAAGACCCTATTTCTAATCCAACTTTATTTTCAACAAAAAAAATTGTACTAAAATATCAAGAAAAAGAAAATAAGCACAACCACGTATTAAGTTTTTTATAAAAAGGTTAACGAACAAAAATTAGCAGAGAAAACTCAAACTTATAAAAAATAAATTGACTAAATACGTATATTATGCATCTTACTACTCTAATAAATAAAAATATTGGGGGACACATGTCACTCTCTGATTACTTCTCACCCTTATTTTTTCGCATCTCTCTCATATTAAATATTAGTTTTTTCGTTTCTCTCTCCTGTTAAATAATGGATATTAAATAATAATTTTTGTATTAATAAATAAATATCATAAGAACACGTGTCACCTTCTGATTCATTTTTATCATTTTTTTCTCGTCTCTCTCCTATTGAATAATGATATTAAAAAAAGTTAATTTTAGATTTTTAATATAAATCTAATTACAAATATTTTTTATTTAATTATAAATAGTTATTATATCATCAATAAAATAAATTTAATATGAATTAACACTTATCAATTAATTAATACTCAATTGAAAAAAAATGTTTTAGAAACTAACTTAACAGAGCTTATAACCGTCACAACAAATTATATTTTTAAAAAAACATATTTTGACAAGTGTGTGTTGACAAATTACATTATATTTTATTCCACCGATATAATACACTGGTTTATTCAACCCGTATATTACACGGGTTTTTAAAAATATAATTTTTTAATACTAATTATATAACATTTTATTTATTTATCCAACCCATGTAATACACGAAATTTTAACCTAGAATTATATATATGATAAAAAAAAATACACCTTTATCATTATGCACCTCCACTCATACGATAATTTTCTACTCCCTAATGTTATAATCATTAAAATAGTCTTCTTGTGTAGAAAAATGAATTTGACGTAGTTCCTAAAAGTCAAAATTAGTTGAAGTCGGTTGTTTATATAATTGAGTGATTATGTTTTTCGCTATAATTGAATAATTTTAATTAACTTAATAATTTGATAACTATGTTTATGAGTAAATCGAACGAGTGAGGTCTTCCGAGATTTGAAGCCTTACACTTATACAAAAAAAAATAGTGGGTAATACTAAATCAAAACATTAAACCGTACTAAAAAAAACTAAAAATTTGACTAAAAAAATAACAAAAAAGAAATATATGCCACCCCCAGGGTTCAAACCCGGGTGGATGGGGTAAGAAAAGAATACATGCGCGCTACTACCAACTGTGCTAGGCCCCTTTAGTGTATATTTTATAAATCATAATCATAAAAGATAAAGTAAATTTCGGTTAAGTAAAAAAGAAATAGATTGCGTAACCCGGCAATAGGCTGCAAGCACTATTCATGTCACTTTCAAATGTATAATTGCTTGCTATAACGTATGATCCAATAAAATACTTGATTTTAAATACCACTCCTTTTAAAAAAAACTGGAACATTTGTAATAACAAATTAAAAACATCCGCGCATTCCATTTTTGTTAACGAGTAAAAGTTATTACATAAAATGAAATTATTACAAAATCAAACGAGTTAAATGCGTATATTATGTGTAGTGTAAGAGTTGGAAACGAAAATAAAAAAAATAATCCAATAAGATACTTGATTTTGAATACCACTCCGTTTAAAAAAAAACCGGAAAGTTAATCAAAATAAACTAAAAATAAGCGCATATTCCATTTTTTTTAAGTTAACCAATGAAAATTATTATATAAAAATAAAATTATTAAAAGAGAAAGCGGGTTAAAAGCATATATTCTATCTAGGGTAAGAGTTAAAAATGAAAATAATAATAATAATAAGTTGGTCCACTCGGATAGTGCCATGTGACAGTAGCAACCAATGAGTCATAGGACTCATGGTCATGGCAACAATCATTTTCAAAATCAATGAATCAAACAGTATTCAGTTCCGTGTATAGTCAACACGTCTAGCCGTAAAAGTAAAATTACATTAATATCCCCCAATAGTTCACAAAAATAATTGATAGTGTGAACTGATACGAAATTACGACTTTACCCTAAAATGAAAACTTTTAAATGGAATATCGAATGCTATTGGACCGACGTTTATAAACAGTGAACTTTTATAAATATTATTCAATATGATTATCAATACTACTTTGTAACTTTAAAGTGACTATTTATTTGTCATTATATTTGTATTAATCTTATAGCTCTATAAATAGTGGCTTCTTGTATTTGATATGACACATCAATAAAAATTATTTCTTCCATTCTCTCTTCCTTTCTATAATCTCTATAATATATGTTCATATATTTGATTTCTTTACATATTAGATGCTAATAGGTTATTGTTACACAACATGGACAAGTCTTTCAAGCCGTCTGTTAATTTTTTATTTTATTTTTACCCTTATGCTATATATAATTTATGTTTTTAACCCGTTCAATTATGTATTAATTTTATTTTTTTATAGTACTTTTGTTCATTGACTTTTTTTTAAAACGGGATGCATCTTTTTTTTTGTTAACATTCCGATATAAATTTGTTTAAAATGGAGTTGTATTAAAAACCGAGTATTTTTTAGTATAATAATACGAGTGTCATTACCGTTATGGTAACGTGACGACCCGAACCATTATGAGAAAACATTATTGTCTGTATTGGTATTATCGAAACCAGTGTCGGTATTCGCTTTTATGGTTTTCAACGGCCCGAACCAACAACCAAACTTAAGCCGCGGGACGTTGACGGAAAACAACACTCCCGTGACGAGGCGCGAACGTTCGTTTATACACGCTTATTTAATTCTTTTTTTCATTTTATGTGAATACATCTTGCAGCGAAGTACGTGGCCGGAAACCAACTAGTAGTGTAATAATGTGTAAATGAGAGTATATGAAATAATTAAATAAATTTTTATTACTTTTTTAACAAATTCTTCTTATATCAAAATAGAAGCCAAACGTCTACCAACCTATGCCGCTAACTCTTTTTTTTTTTAAATTCATAGTTCGTATGTGAATAATGATTAGAGCTAATTATTTAAATAGTTTTGTATGTACTTACCTAGTGATATCTTTAATGTCTAAATACAAAAAATTAATATATTAAAGTCATGATTATAATTTTACAACAAGTTTACGTCTAACGCTAAATTTCGTTCAAATTTTACTTAATACTTATTTTAATAAATGATTTTAAAGAATGTCATTTTATCATCGTATTTTTTCTTACCAAAATCTTCTAATTTTCTCTATTTTAACTAAGATTGAATTTTAAAATTTAATTATGTTAATGTTTTTATTTTTAAAAAATATTAATAATATATTATTTGAATTCTAATTATTATTTAATTAGGAAACAAAGAATTTTATTTATTGTTTTATATATTATTTTAAATTTTTTACACATTTTTGTACTTTAAACTTTTATTAATTTTAATTTTTATTAAACAAGCTCATGTAATATATGGGTATATAACCTAGTATATTTATATAGTTATACATAAATGAAAATATTATGGTGCAATGTTGGGTCTAGTGATAAATAAATACAAATTAGAGTAGTAATCTTACTCTAACTAAATATCATGGGTTGGAGTCTTAGAGCATTAATAGCAGGTTTTGTATATGTTTGTGAGCGAGTTTCTTATATTGTGGTTTAAAGTGGTTGTGAGTAGAGTAGAGATAAAAAATATAAATTTTTTATATATTTGAGGAAAACTTTGTTCACGTATAATTTTTTTTAATATTTTTTTAAATTGGTTGTGAGTGAATAAGAGAGAAAAGATAATGATAAGGTATAAAAGATGAGAATAGTGATTTTAGTTTAATTATATAGATGGAGATCGAGAAGCTAACGTAAATGCTCTTATAGGTGACATATTTAGGGTGACATTTATGTAGGATTCGCATTTTATCTTGGATTCATCATGGATTGTTCAAGGAAAAATAAATCAATGAAAATATAGTGTCATAATCTCTAATTTTACAAAGTCGGCAATTTCCGTACCTACTAGCCAAAAAAGTAGAATGACACAAAGGCCCCCAAAAGTTCACAAAATCAGAGAGGGTGTGAACTGATAAAATATCATAATTCATAACCATATCTTAAAGTGAAAAGTTTTAAATGGAGGTAATGAGTGGTGATAGTTGTATGTGTTTTTTTTAATGGCAAAACAAGAATTAAAATACAAAAATAATATGATTTTATGTACAAATAAAGAACTGTTTCCGTAAACCGATTATATCTTTTTATGGCCAAAAATGTTGGTATGTGTTTTATCTTTATAGGACAGGTGTGCGAATTGAGGATGTGGTAGCGTTGAAAAATGAAACTAAAAAGAAAAAAAAGCTAACCAAACATCTAAAAATTATTATAGGAAATGAAAGAGAGTTTCGTACCCACTCGATCTAAGAAACATTAACGTTGTTATTAGCTCCGTCTTCAAATGAGTAATGAATGATCGAATCTAAGATTAGCTTCGTCTTCAAATCATTTGCTTTGAAAATCGTCTTGTTTCTAGCCTTCCCAAATATCCCACCTATAAGTGTATATTAAGTCCTCCACCACCTGCTTCCTAATCTTTGTCAAGTTTGTACCATCGATCCAAGAGAATGTTACCATATAGTAATCAACAATAAGAATTTTACTTTTTTTAATAACAATATTTATTTTAGGTTCCCCTAAATCACTGTAAATCTCGAGAGCCTCGTCGCGCAGCGGAAATACACGGATCTATTTTGTGATTTGTGTGGAAACAGTGAAGAACAAGACAGAGAAAACATGAACAAAGACGAAAGATAATCAAATGATATTTAATCCATAACATAGAAATCATCCCGTATTACAGACGACATAACGAAGGAGCACATGTCTCTCATCTACGCTCACGGTCCAGGGGCGGGAGAGCTCGTCCCGCCCGGACACCTCTCAACCTAGTTCCAGAGTTCCAACTACAAATGAAGACAAGTCTTTTATTTATATAGGAATGAACATTGCCTTCGTACTTAGAAAGTACGCAGGGCATTGGTCTTGCATACTTGACAAGTACGCGGGACCAATATGGTGTGCAGGCTAAGTATTTAGGAACACCCTCCTTCGTACTAGCCTCTTACACCGATACATAGAATTTTATCTATAGTTACTAAAACATGCTTTTACAGACTCCCTCTTAACTATAGCATCAAATTCTATCTATCACTAACACTGATATAAATCAGTTTACAAAGAATGTCCTAAAGACTCCCTCTAAACTAATGACATCAAGTGTCTTTTGGCGAGACTTGATCTTTTGGCATTCCACTTGAGATATTCAAATCTTCAAACTTCAGTATTCAGTTGCCGAGTGATGACAAACCCGGCTCCCTCTTAACTGTAGCTTTCATTGTAGACCAAACCAAGTGCTTCAATAAGAACCAACTAACCCAACACACTTCATTGTAGTTCATCCTCTCAGCAGTAGCTTGCTCCACCATGACTTAGAAATCCGAGTCTGACAATATCTTCCTCGACAGGTAACAATAGTAGACTAGGACATCTCCAAATCAGCTGGCATATGATAGAGAGTTTGAGTTTCCAATAACCTGCATCAAACTAATCAGCTCCTATAGGAATTCCAGTAAGATAAACTTACGTCTTCAACCAGATGTGTCCAACTCTATCCTGTATCTTCATGAGTTAACCAAATTCCTGAAGATGTTCATTTCCAATTTCTCCTTTCAATTTAAGCTCCATCTGACTAGACCAGAAACAAGAAAATGTTTCCTATCCCATCGGCAAATGATAAAGGTTCCATCTTCAACTAATAATCCAACGGATATCCAGCTTCATCTTGAAAACATGTGATAGAATCTAACACAAAATCATGCTCAGCAGTGATCATCCTATATCCAAAGTCCAAAATTCTTCAATTAGATCTTCATTCCTGGTTCACACCTCCTAATCTGTATACGCTCACCGCGGTGAAGTTCCATAACTAGGTTGTCTATCTTGCATTCCGCCAAGATCCCAAATGAGAAATCTCATCATAATTGAATCACATCAAATCTTGAATACAGGCTTGACCAATGAGCACGAAAAATATAGTTTACACGAGAAATCATGATTGATGTTACATTTTTTTTATCCCCCTCATTTATCTGTAAACTATGACCAGATTCATTACCACCTCACTTGAATCCTCAAAAATAAAAAAACTAGTCAATTCTAGGATTTTATTCTTTTTATTCCTTTGCAAAGATCCAAAACAGTAAATCCTTGGGTTCAAGTTGTTTAAAAGAAGTATCTTGGATACTCGTATCCCACATATTCATGTTTGAATACCTAAACAATATGATTCTTTTTTTCAAAAAAGCAGCAACATCTTCACAAATAAAACGAGACCTTTAGCCGATGACGACCCAATTGCTCCAATTAATTCAGCATTCATTCCCTATTAAATAAGCATCCCGGATACTCGTTGCACACATTTTCAGGTTTGAACACTTAAACTATTTATGACAATTGGTATCATCCAACAAAAATCTCGTCCATGTTTCGCCAAGCCACATCGTATACAAATTTTGGTCCCAAAAAACCAAAATTACTATCTTCTCAAAAATGGCCCGAAATAAGCTTACAAATGATCCATAAAAAAATTGGCTAAGTAAAGTTTTCCCGCCAAAAAACTTTTTTTTAATCCCAGATGTTAGTTCATGCGTACGTAGTAAATACGCACATGAAGGGTGTTCATGTGTATTTAGTAAATACGTAAAGCCAAGTGTACATGCGTACTTGTAAGTGCGCAGAGGCAAATACCCTTGCGTACTTAGTAAGTACGCAGGGCATCTCCTCATGCGTACTTAGTAAGTACGCAAAAAAGATGTTTTTGCGTACTTAGCATAAAGTAGCAGCGTTCTGGACTGATCTTGAGGAGAATGCTAGAAAAGTGTTGGATCTGAGAAATTGATGCTTCCAAAAGCCTAGAAATCATCATCTAACAAACCCTTAGCCTTCCAAACACCAAATGAAGTGATAACAAACTCGGATTTAAGGATTTTTGACATAAAAAGTAGCGAACTTGATAAGAACTCAGATCTGTTTTTGAAAACCCCAAAACTCATCAAAACTGGAACACAAATCAACGAACACTGAGGCTCTGATACCACTTGTAGGTCCCGGGAGCCTCGTTGCGCAGCGGAAATACACGTTTCTGTTATGTGATTTTTGTAGGAATAGTGAAGAACAAGACAGAGAAAACATGAACAAAGACGAAAGATAATCAAATGATACGTAATCCATAACATATCACACATCTCTCATCTACGCTCACGGTCTAGGGGCGGGAGAGCTCATTCCGCCCGGACACCTCTCAACCTAGTTCTAGAGTCCCACCTACAAATGAAGACAAGTTTTCTATTTATAGGGGAAGGAACATTGCCTGCGTACTTAGTAAGTACGCAGGGCATTGGCCTTGCGTACTTGACAAGTACGCAAGGCAAAAGCCTAGCGTACTTACAAAGTACGCGGGACCAATATGGTGTGCATGCTAAGTATTCAGTAACACCCTCCTTCATACTAGTCTCGTACACCGATACATATAATTTTATCTATATTTACTAAACATGCTTCTACAATTACTCGTAATAATTTACACAGAGCAGTTGTTTAGTGAACAATGTTGTACCTTTCTCATTCAATGTGTATACAAGGGCGAAGCTTAGTGTGGGCTCTGGGCCCCGGACCCCCCCTCCAGATTTTTCGCTCACAAGTGTTAATTTATACGCATTCAGCCGAAAATTTTATATGTATTAAGTTCCGACCCCCTGTTATGAAAAAAAATATCGCCCCCTCTACTTTTTTCTTCAAACTTCGCCAATGTGTGTATATAAGCCTCTCAGCTCCTGCCACGTAGTTGGAGCAACTGTTCAGTGAACATTGTTGACTTGTTGCGTCTCACATAAGCAGATGAGGCACCGACTTTGCCTTTTGTATGTATTATTACTAATGTAGTAATGTAGAGGAGCCACAAAAACAATGTTCACTCATCAAGACTCTTGGACGAACGCCTCTCTAGACGACAGAATCGGACAACACCTTCAACGAGTCCGCCATCCGTTCACAAGGATACCCAAGGACGAAGAAAGAGGCTCACCTAGGGGTGCCAATTGTCCTCGGGTTAGCGAGTTGAATTCAACAACTCGAAAACGATCCATATTTTTATTCATGTTAAAAGTTTCAAACCTAACCTGGATGGATGGCGGACTCGTTGGGTATAAGTTAATTTATGATTAAAAAAAGAACATTAACACAATAAGCTCTATAATATTGAAATCAAAATCATAAAGTACCAAAAAGTAATTAAATAAAGTCATCTATGGAAATGTTTTGGTATAAGCTAATTTATTTATGATAAACACTAAATATGAAAATAATTAAACAGTCGTTTATAGAAAGTAAAAAATAATAATTTTGAAACCTAAACTAGTTAACGACTCAACCCGTTTTTTAATTGGGACAATTTAAACACGAAATGTTACTCAAAATGGGTTAAAATGATCAACACAAACGTAAATTTATTTTCGTGTCGTGTTCTAACCGTTTCAAGAATTGCAACCCCTATACTCACCCGCATTAATATAATGAGCATTTTGTTATAAAATAAAACAAAAACTTAAAAAAGAGATACATACATACATATGGATTATTAAGTTGTATTGATAGTTATATTTGCAACTTCTTGTTAATTTATTAAAATAACGTGTAATCAATTTTTTCAATATTTATAATTATCAATACACTTAAAAGCAAGTGTCGATAGCATTTGGTAGTGACAAAATCACCACCAAAATTGATAAAACAACAAAAATAACCCCTTAACTTTGTAAAATGTCACTTTAAACCCCTCAAGTTTTTTAAAATTTTAAGTTTACTCCATGTAGTATCTATTATATGACTTTTCCGTAACAATTTCCATTTGTTTGTCTAGTTTTTTCTTGACGTCCCGTATAAATTTTGTTAAAAACGGAGTCGTATTTAAAATAGAGTATTTTTTAGGTATCGTGAGTTATATCGACTGATGGTAACGTGTTGGTACCGTGAAAAATGAGACCGACTGAAAAGCATCGATACCATTATCTAACTGTCTTTTTACTATGCTTCGATCTCCACAGCCGAGTCACCGTAACTTCATACATTTTTTTATATATTTAACTACGTTTCTATTTGTGTTTAGCCACATTAATGTTACCGGTTCAACCATTTAAGGTCTGTCTCCCGCTGCGGAGTGCGGGACAAAATTTATTTAACCATGTTTGTTTTTGTTTTTAACCACGTTAATGTTAGCGTATCAATCGTTCATGATCCGTTTCTCACGTGAAGTGCGAGACAAAATTTCTAGTATAAATTATTTTTAGACTTTTGTACATATTATTTTTGAATTTATTAGTTTAAATCTATTTGTGTAGACAAATTTCCAGCCATTCTTCATCTTGTGTGGCTTGTTTTGCCGTTTAAAATATCGACCACACATTTGAAGATATATTACCGAGTTTGGAAAATTTGTAAATAATTATATGAAAACGTAACGTCAAACAAAAAAATAGTGCCAAACTATCTTCATCTCGCATGCCAAAAGTTAATATGACACAGGACATGCGCATATTGATATCCTCTCTCTTAATGCTAACTTTTCATATCGAACCCACTAATGTTTTTTTAATCCTTCTATGTCTTCTTCTTTTTCAAGCTTTAAGGTATCTGTAATTAGGGCCGTAAACAAATCAAATTGAATCGAACAAAGCCTTTTTCGTGTTCGTTTAGCATTGAACTTGTTCAGTAACGATTCACGAACACTAATCGAACGAAGTTTCATGTTCGTGTTCGTTCATTAAGAAAATTGATTTGTTCGTGTTCGTTCGTGATCATTTGTTAACTTTATAAACGAACAAAAATGATCATAAAAGAACGCATGATAGTTTGAAAATAAAAAAAACAATATTGTTAATACTAAACATTAGGCACAATCATCCAAAAAACAAATCAAGTTTAAATACTTAGAGATAATTTTCTTAAAATATTTGACATATTACATAACCATAATTATCCTAAAAAATGTTTAAAAGGTCTAATGAGTAATACAATGAAAATCAAAATATAGAAAGATCTAAAAGTTTAAGGGGCAATTTCATATATAACCTTACAAATTTGAAAAATATCATATATAACCAACAAAAACTAAAAATATCATATATAACCAATAAAAACTAAAAATATCATATATACTCATTTCATTAAAACCAATTAAAAGATTACCATTTTACCCTTATTTCTCTAAACTTTAATATTTCATATCCCCCAATTTTTAACATTGAAATTTCATATTTAAACATTTTCAACTTGAATTTTATATTTAACCATAAAAAAATAATTTCCTCAAAATACTATTTTGAATTTTTCTCATTTTTTTTATTTATAATTTAACCAATTTTCATTTATAGCATTAGCGTTTTGTAACTTTCTCGCAATCATACCATTCTGAATCGATGCCTTCTGAATGGGTTTGGAGAATCGAGATATTCGTCATCAAAATAGGAGAACGAGTGATCTTTTACGTATAGGATAAAACTAAAAAAATTAGAAAGAATCATATAATGGATAAGGGTAGAATGATCATAAAATAACCATTTATTTAAATTAGGTATATATGACATTTTTAGTTTTTGTTTGGTATATATGATATTTACCCATGTTTGTAAGGGTATATATAAAAAAATCTTTAATGAATGACATAAGCAAACGGACATGAATGAATGAACGTAAACGAACGAATTTCGTAGACGAACGAACAAGACATTTTTTCATGTTCGTTCATTTAACTAACTGAACGTGATTCCTTGTTCATGTTCACTCATTATTAAACGAACATAAACAAACTTCCCACCAAATGGTTCACTAGCTATTCGCTGCACGTTCGGTTTATTTACAACCCTATGTGTACTGGTTTCATTAAAGAGTGTAAGACGCCCGCCACATCAACAGAAGGACAATCACTAAATATAATCTTTAAGGTGTGTAATGATTTACTATCCACACTAATTTAAAAATTATTATTATTTTTTATTTTAACCACTAAAAATTATTGTAATTAGTTGGAATCACCCCACCTACGCACCACACCCCGTGAATGGAATCACATCCCTGCCCTTCACTCTCCTAGGAAGCGGTGTTTCACGCCCAAAATGTGTGAGTTGACACTCACGCTCTTAGGTTCACACCCATTAGACATACCCTTACTGGAAATACAATTGTTACGTCTTTTATAGCGGAACACTAATATTCTCACAATAGAACAACTCTTCAAAATCATAACTTTTAGCATACATATAATTCTAAAAGATAAATTTAACTAGTATAAAATGTCATAAATACCCTTTGTGAGTTGCAATAAATGTGATCAAGTGGTACAAGTTTTTCCAACAAATTACTATAAATACAAAGCGTATACTACACAAGAGATTTCTTGATACTAGTTTTTGGTGTTTTATGTTTGTTAGGAAGTATGGTAAAAACTTTTACCATTTTGGTGATTGTTTGATAGTTATATCTAACATATTAATTAAAATTGGTGAGTGAGTTAATGGAGTGAGAGAGTGACATTTGGAAATTGAAATGTGAACCAGAAAGTTTCATACACATTTTGTCATGACTCATCTTCACCGCTATCTATCCCATGTGAATGATTGAGTTCATACTATGAATGAATCACTATAAATGATTCACTCACTCACTCACTCATTCATTCAAGCAAAATGTCTTCAAACAAAGAGGATGAGAATGGTGAAACTAACTATGAAGATACCAAGAAGAAGAAAGCTCTTGGAGGCATTAAAACCATGCCATTCATTCTAGGTCTTCTTTCTCTCTATACATATATATACACACATTCATGACATATATATCTTCCATTCTAAACTAGAATATCTCATTGAGTTATCTTATCTGTCTGAAGACTCTAATTAAGGGTCTTTTAACATTTACGATTTCTTAAAAACACATTTTTTACAAAGAAAATTCAGACGGGTTCTGTTGTTAATATTAGAACCCCGGACCCTCAGTTGGATCCTAAAATTTACACATAAAAAACGAGCATCGAACATTTCATAATTTGAGTGGTTTGGAGATGTATTTATATGTTTGGTTTGTAGTATAAAGTGTATATATATGTTATATCATATCAATTTGTGTCTTTTCCATAGATTACACCTCATGAACTCCGAACAAAAAAAATTAAAATATGCAAACAACATAATTATATAGAAATAGTTTTATCAATATTCAATGTTACCAAGCTACTGACCTTTGTGTCATTGTTCACGTGATGTAGATACCATACAATAATGGTGTGTAATAAATATATACACACACAAAATATATATAAATATATGATAGAATAATAATTCAGACCTATTAAATAATAAATAAGTAACTGGTTATGATCCGTGTTTTAGTTTTTTGAGTCTAAAGTTTATTTTTTTAACTATGTATTTAATATTTTCATTCTCAACCATTTCCTTTATTTTTTCTGTTTATTACTAACTATTTTTTTTTAATTTAACCAGTATAATACATGAGTTTCTAACATAGTTAACTTATATGTTATTAAACTGCAGCAAACGAAGTATGCGATAGGTTTGCGGGAACAGGTTTTCATGCAAATTTGATAACATATTTGACTAAACAATTGAACCTTCCAATGGTGAAGGCTTCAAACATATTAACCAATTTTGGGGGCACATCAAGCTTCATGCCACTTATTGGTGCTCTAATTGCTGATTCCTTTGCGGGCCGATTTTATACTATCGTCGTTGGTCTTCTTGTATATTTACTGGTATGTTTTCTTTTTATTTATTTTTATATTAATATCATTTAGAGATGACGTACCCGTGTATAAGTGTGCAACCACACACAAAAGTTAGAGAAAATAATGAGATGATATTTTTAGGTATAAAAGATTTTTCCTTTGTAATAATAAAATATTATGTATAAATTTCATGTATCTATTTTATTTTTATTTATTATTAAAAATGTATTTTATTTTAAGCTTCGCCCATGTGTATGTATATAAATAAATAAGATATCTTTGACGATACCCGAACATAAACATATATAACATGTACGCTGCATAAAATTAAACCGAAAATAAATATTATTTTGATTTTCTTTATATATAATTATAACTAAAATTAATTAATATGTTACATATTTTAGATGTTATTGTATACTTATGTCTTCCGTATTCCCTCTAATATGATAAATACATTTATTTTAACCCATTCAAGCAAGTGTTTCAATGTTTTTTGGAATTTAATTTAGTCTATTTTAGTTATTATAAGTCTATTTTAGTTATATAGTATTATAATCGTATTAAAAGTTGTGTAAATTTTAACTTTTTTGCTTGGAAAAATAATAAACAATTGTTTATCTTTATCAAATAAACTAATATAATTATAATTCTACCCGTGTTGAAGGAATAAAGTCACGGGTGTGTGCATCTTAATCTTAAATATTTAATATATATGCACTAAGCATAACTATTATTTAATATAAAAAGGGCAAATGCTATAAAAAATCAACATATTTTCTGGTTTTTCTTATAAAAGTCTCTCAATAATTTTTTGCACATAAAAAACCAACATACTTTCTCTTTTTTCTCACAAAAGTCACTCAACAAATTTTTGCACATAAAAAACCAACATACTTTTTTGTTTTTCTCACAAAAGTCCATCGACAACTATTTATCTTAGCAAATGAATCCGCAAAAGTATAGCAAAGGAAATCTACCGACATAATCAAGAGCAAATGAATCATTTGCCTTGCTTCTGTCGATTCGTTTGCTAGGATAAATAGTCGTCGATAGATTTTTGTGAGAAAAACAAGAAAGCGTGTTGGTTTTTTATGTGCAAAAATTTGTTAAGTGACTTTTGTAAGAAAAAAGAGAGAATATGTTAGTTTTTTATATGTAAAAAATTGTTGAGGGATTTTTGTGAGAAAACCAGAAAGTATGTTGGTTTTTTTATAGAATTTACCCATATAAAAATGTTATAACTTTTATAACGCTTGAATATTAATTAATTTTCAGGGGATGGTTTGTATCACCACATCTTCGATACTACCACAACTCCGACCACCACCATGTCCGACCAAAGAAAATTGCATAGAAGCTTCATCATCACAATTATGGATCCTCTACCTTTGCCTCCTCCTCACCTCCCTTGGATCGGGCGCGATACGCCCTAACGTGGTCACGTTTGCTGCCGACCAGTTTGACATGACCACGGGAAAATCAAACCCTAGTAGTGTGGGTCGTAACTTCTTCAATTGGTACTATTTTTGTATGGGACTTGCAACCCTAACGGCTCTAACCGCTGTGGTCTATGTCCAAGACCACATTGGTTGGGGCCTGGGGCTTGGGATCCCAACCATTGCAATGGTTTTATCGTTTATTGCATTTGTGGCGGCGGCTCATCTTTATAAAAGGGTGAAACCCGAAGGGAGCCCGTTAGTTCGGGTGGGGCAAGTGGTCGCAGCTAGTTTTAAGAAGAGGAAACTTGTATTACCCGAAGACTCGACACTTTTATACGAAAACAAAAAGTTGGATGCCGGGATTTCGGTCGATGGAAGGCTTCTTCATACAAATACTTTAAAGTAATGCACCTCAACTTTTAAGGTCTAACCCAAATACTCAGGGTTCTAAATGGGTCGTGTTCACAGGTTAACGAATCCAACCTTAGGGGTTTTAAACGGGTCATGTTTGCGAGTTAATGGATTGAACCTTAGGGGTTCTAAACAGGTTGTGTTCGTGGGCCGGGTCGATCCTGAAAGTTTTACATGAACCCGAACCCGGAAATCACGTCAGAAACTTGAATTTAGTTGCATACGCATTTATTGATTGACACGAACACGACTAGTTTGACCCAAATCTTTTAGTGTCTATGTATATATATTAAGGCACTAAAATAAAAAATTAGAAAAATTATAAATGCATAAAGATATAAAACTCATGTCTATTCTCTTCTTTAACTTTTTAAAATTAGCATAAGATATTCAACCACTTTAAATTATAATATAAACACATTTAAAAAAATATATAAAAATAAACAGGTCAACCCATAAACTTGCTAGATTGACCCGAAGACAACCCGTTTAACTAAACATTCGTGTGTTCGATGAAAATATGAACGTGCTATATTTTTTATTCATAGTATGAGTACAATATTAAGTGTGAACTTTCATATTCATCATAAACTTTTTCTTTTTACACACTAACACATAAAGAGTGAAGATATCGTATATTTGTTAATCATAGTGATAGTTTTTTTTAAACTAAAAATTCTATTTTCAATGTCATAGGTGGTTTGATCGAGCTGCAATAGTGACAGAAGATGACATGAAAGATTCTACCTCCCCGAACCTGTGGCGTCTAGCGACAGTCCACAGGGTCGAGGAGATAAAATCTGTTATAAGAATGATACCCATTTGGGCCGCCGCGATTCTCCTAGTCACTTCACAATCCCATCAGCATAGCTTCATTATCATACAAGCGGGAACTATGGACCGCCACATGTCACCATCGTTCGAAATACCACCTGCGAGCCTGTCGATCTTCAGTGTCCTCACCATGCTCATTTGTCTCTCGGCCTACAAACGCTTCTTCGTCCCATTCGCACGTCGTTTCACCAAAAACCCTATAGGCATCACATGCTTACAACGAATGGGAATCGGTTTCACTATCAACATATTTGCAACATTAGTATCGGCACTAGTTGAAATAAAGCGAAAACAAGTCGCTTCTGATCATAACCTAATCGACAATCCAAAAGCCATCATTCCCATATCGGTTTTCTGGCTCGTGCCCCAATTTTGTCTACACGGTATAGCCGAGGCGTTTATATCAGTCGGACATTTGGAGTTTCTTTATGATCAATCACCCGAAAGCATGAGAAGCACTTGCATGGCGTTGAACTGGATCACTGTGTCCATCGGGAGCTATGTTGGCACATTCGTGGTATCGATGATCCATGAATACACCGGAAAGGAACACAATTGGCTACCGGACCGGAATCTAAACAAAGGGAAACTAGATTACTACTATTGGTTAATGAGTGGTATACAAGTAGCGAATCTAGTGTACTACGTGACTTGTGCTTATCTATATACTTGTAAACCACTTGAGTTGATCAAAGATAGCGACAATGGCGGCGATTTGGAGTTAGCGACCGAGAAAACAGCCGTATCGAGTTTGTTATTGAACTGTCATAACCGAGATAGTGACAAAAATGAGGATCAAGAGTGTAACGAGAAGAGAAGGTGATCAAGCATCTTGGTTAGATAGCTACTAACCACATTGCAAAAGATTAAATAAATGTGTGTAGTGTATTTGGAACAAACTATGTAAGTCTTTTCAATATATTATGCGACTTTAAACTTAGTGTTAATGAAATATATATTGTTTAATATATGTTGTAATTAACTTTCCTTTCAAGCCGAATATAGTATGGGGTAATGTAATGAACGAGGTAATGTAATGGACGAGGGAATGTAATGGACGAGGGAATGGAATGAACGAGGTAATGGAGTGGACAAAGGAATGAAATGGACAATTCCATTCAAATGTTTTGTTTGGTTACCATGAGGGAATGAGATAAATCATTACTTTATGTTGTTTGAAAGGCTAGAAAAGATGAAGTAATAAAATCGGTGGTGAGTGGTGGTGGTATTGGGTGGTGGTGGATGACGGTGGGTGATGGCGACAGTGGTGGGTGGGGGTGGTGGTGGCGATGGTAGGAGGTGGTGGTGGTGGGTGGTGGTGGAGGAGGCGACAATGGTAGTGGGTGGTGGTGGCGATGGGTAGTGGCGGCGGCGGTGGGAGGTGGGGGTTGGTGGTGTGGTTGTGGGTGGCGGCGGCGAGAGATGGCGGTGGGTGGTGGTGGAGGCGGCGGCGGTGGTGGGTGGTGGAGGTAGCGACGGTGGTGGGTGATGGAGGAGATGGTGGGTGGTGGTTGGTGGTGGTGGTGGTAGGAGGGTGTGGTGGTGATGAAGGGTGAAAGAGAGGATGAAATGAAAAAAAACAAGGGGGATGGATAGAATGAATTTGAGTGATTTAGAAGGAATAACATTACTTGTGGAATGGGTGATTCCATTCCATCGTCTAACCAAACATCATTTTTTCATTCCCTCGTAATTGTACATTCCATTCCAGCTCTCATTCCTGCATACCAAACGCTACCTCTATGATCGTTCAAAAGCATTCAAATGTTAAAATCAAATGTATGTACTCGAGTTTTGGATTAACGAGTATTGAGTTATTGAACATTGGGCCTGGGCTAGAAACAACTCCAAACTTGTTGGGTCGTGATTCAACCCTTTGCAGTTTGACCATCCAAACAGGCCGGATTGATTTGTTATAAAGCGGATGAATGTTATAATGTTACATGAACAAATCTAGTAATATCTATACTTTTGAGTTTTGACTCTTTGACCTTAAATGTTGAATAAATCAACTTCAAACTAAAATTTATACGAAGTAATTATAAAAAACAGCTATCATATTTATAAAATGATAAGACTTCTTAACTTGTTTAAATAAATTTTTTATTTAAATTTTGATACTATTAAATAAGAATTGTATAAATAAATAGTATTTATACAACAAGACATGATATGAAGAAGAGAGGAAGGATGAGTGTTTTTGTGTAAAAACTGGTTATGAGATGGGGGGAGGAGAAAGCAAGGCTGACAAATATGACAAATGATATATAAATTCTCCATGTTCACTTGAAAATGATGAATGCACGATGAAATCCAAATGGTCAATTGCTCATTACTGATTTATTATCGATTTTCGTCTTTTTTCGGTTTCTCAAGCCTCAAGAGTCTAGCTTTAAAGGAATCAAGGTATGTGTGCTATGTTAATTGTTTATTCTATTCATGAGCTGAAGAACCATAAGAAATTCTTTTAAATCAAGATTCCTCGAGATTTATGTTTTACCAATACATGAAATATGTAAAACATGACCATTTTCAAAGGTGACTGTCTTTTTCTTGAGTAGATAGTAGAAGAATCCAGGTGAGTCGGAGAATCAAAACCAATCAGTTTTGATTGAATACGATGTTGGTTATATTATATAGGTCATAGGTTTTCATGATTCTTAGGGTTAGCAGATTACATAAAGAAGATCAAAGGGGAAAATGGTATTAAAATATATGAACTTTTCGCCTAGAAAAGTTTAAACGCTGGCTTTTCACCTAAAAAATGTGAACTTTTCGCTTAGAAAAGTGTACACTTTGACTATTCAGCCTATAAAATGTAAATTTTTGACCTAGAAAAGTTAAAATATCGGCTTTTCGCCTACAAAATGTGAAATTATCGCCTAGAAAAGTACAAACGTCGGCTTTTGGCCTAGAAAAAATTAAACACTGGATTTTCGCCTACAAATTTTGAACTTTTCACTTAGAAAAGTTTAAACGTTGGATTTTCACCTAGAAAATGTGAACTTTTCGCTTAGAAAAGTATGCGTGTCGCGTCCCTGGTTAGTCCATGTTTCCAACGAATTCACTATCTCTAGTGAATATTTCAACGATTTGGCATCTTCATTTTGTGAAAGTTGAAACGTTAAAAGTCTATTTTGAGAACTTTGGCTTTTCATAGGGAAATTTCCCTTAAATAATAGCATAAACAAACAAATCCAATGAATTCCACTTAAATATAGAGTTTGGAGAGTGTAAGATGAGGACAGACCTAACATCTATCACAAACAGACATAAATTCATAGAAATAAAATGTGTAAGTAATGAATCCTTCAAAGAATTTAGAATTCACATAAATAAAGAGAGAAATTAAATTACCATTATTTCTTTTCAAGTAGTTTTGTGGAGTTTTCGTTCTTACCAGGGTGGCATTTCTTATGGTCTATTTAGGTCTATCTTGATGTTTTTCATGAGTGAGCTATTTTAAGTTTACATGTTATCACTTTTTTAGGTAGATTAGTGTTTGGTAGCATGCTTTTTTTGTGTTTTTTTAATACAAATTATATTTTTCCATTAAAATACATATCTATACTAATAAATAAAGGTTTTTTGTGACACATGTCATTTTCTGGTGCATCCTTAGTATACTTTTTCCGATTCTCTCTCCTATTAAATAGTTATATTAAAAGAATAGACATTTTTAAATATTTAATATAAATCTAATTATGAAACTTATTATTTAGTTATAGATAGTTATTATATCATTAACGAAATGAATATAATATGAATTAACATTTATCAATTACATTAATAAATTAATAGTTGAAAAAATGTTTTAAAAATTAAACTTAACAGAAGTTATAACCGTCACGTCAAAAAATATATTTTTTTAAACATATTTTGACGAGTTTATGTGTTAACAGATTATATTATATTTTAATCAACCCGTGTAATACACGAGTTCTTAAAGAAAATAATTTCTTTATTACCAAGTATATAAAATTATATTTATTCAATCCGTGTAATACACATGATTCTAACCTAGAATAATTATAGAATAGTGTTTTTGTGGTCAAAATAATACATATGCCAATTTTAAGATAGAAACACACAGCACTGTTTAAAGATCTAAACTTTATAATATATTTTGGGTTTCTTTAATTAATTGTCTTTACATTTGTTGGATTAATAATCTTTAGATCTTAAGTTAATGGGTCAAAGAACTATGTTTTATGTCTATTATGTTTAGAGTTGGTTTGGGCCAACAAACATATGCTTGTAATAATGTGTCAGAAAGAAAAGATAAAGAGGGGAATTGACACTTTCAAACCTATATATCATTTTGTTTGGTGACATTCCAATTTTGACAATGGGTTGTTTCACACAGTACCAACTTGATTGATCCATTATGTGTGATATGTATACCTCATCATAAAAAGAGAAATAATTGAAATATGCTGAAGTCACGCTCTACCTTAACCATCTTGTACATGTATTCAAACCCTACCATGCACCTTAATAACCAACTTGGAAAATTAGCTCTGCGCTCCAAGACGGTAAAAGACGGACCTTAAACGGTTGATCAACGGTGACATTAACATGACTAAACACAAAAAGAAACGTGGTTAAGTACGTAGAAGAAAACGTATTAAGTTACGGTGACTTAGTTGTGGAGATCGAAACATAGATAAAAGACAGTTATATAACGGAACCGGTGTTTTTCAGACAGTGTCGGTCTCATTCTTCACGGTACCAACACTTCACCGTTAGTCCATACAACCCACGACACCTAAAAAATAACTTTACATTGAATACGACTTTTTTTTAACGAAATTTATACTGGGACGTCAAGAAAAAATCAATTAATGAACGAATGTTATTGAGGAAAAATCAGATTATATATATATATCCCACAAGGGGTAAACGCGAAACTTTAAAAACTTGAGGATACAAAGTTCCAGTTTACAAAGTTACGGGTGAATATTGTCATTTCCTCAAAGTGGGAGGCGGAAGTGGTCGGTGACAAAACACTTATCTTTAAGAGTCGGTATAATTAAACAAGCACTGTTATTTTTCTGCATGAGCAAGTGGAGCATACATATAACTACAAGAGGGGTGAACAAATGGGTATCTAATCATCCACCAATTACCAACCCCTTAAGATCCTATCATGTTGTGACATCTTATGCAAGCTTTGTAGCCACCTATGTCTGCTCCAATATTTGGTGCTGATATCATTAGCAACATATATACCAGCAAAACATCTTCATTGATCATGTAAGTTGTGGGGATATTTTGATGACCGACCTCCATGGCTTTAGGAAAGCTAGTGTTTGTGTATTCTGTTCTCCACAAGTGAATTATGTATTGATGACTCTTTATAAGGTTACAATTAGGTTAAGTACAAGTAAACATAATCAAATAGTCAAATAGAGCAACCTTTAGGGGCCTGTTATTAACATAGAACAACTTTTAGGGTTTTGAGAGATGACAAATTGTTGGTTTTAAGTTGAAGAATGGTGGAAGCGAGCTTTGCATGGGCACAATAAGATTCCACTACAAGGATTGAAGGGAGATCGAGGGGGACAATGTATGAGACATACCGGTCACTAATTAATTAAGACTTTCTAAACCTTGTTAAATCTGTCTGCTATAAAATCTTAACTCAAAATGGGTTGGTAGTTTGTTCACAAATCACAATTGATCATTCTTGTCGAATTGATGGTTATTTGCATTGTTAGGATTAAAGACGATAACACACGAACACACACACGCAAAGCAGTAATGAACACAGGGTTTAACGTGGTTCGGTCTAAACTGACATACGTCCACTTTGCAACTAGGGTTTATATTATTTATGTGCTCAATGAATTACAAATACATATGATGTATATATAGAGATTAATCTAGGGTTAGTAACTTAATTTCCAAGTTAGGCCCAACCCGTGTAGAGCCCATTAGGGCCGACTGCCCCATATGAGACTCCACACCCAACAATCTCCCACTTGGAGGCTCGAACTGCGCTCCACCGACTTTCATCATCTTGTACCTCTTGTAATATTCCTTACCACTAGTTGCATCAGCCTTCTCATCAGTTAACCTGAAGTCACGTTGAAGCTGCCCCGAGCTTCAACTCATCAGTCACGACCGGTGACTCATTCTTTGTCCCTGCCTGCTCCCACTGTAACGAACCTATTACTCTGCTGGCCTCTGAGAAAACTTGAGAACTCACACTCTCCATCATAAGCAAGTAATCCACTGGAGAGACTTTTCCAGTCGGAATGCTGGTCTTCTTAACCCACTGTAGCACTGGAGTTGTAACTGAAACACGACCTGTGCTCCCACTGTCACGATGCCCTCTACCTGGTTTAACCTTCCGAACTCGTTCATCCTGAATCTTCACTTTGACTCTGGGTTGCTCACTTGCAAAGCAAACCCTCTTCTGCCCACGAGATTCTGTGAACCGGACTTTGTTTTCTTTCTGAATCGGGATAACCTCTCCCTCAGACGGTATACTGACCATATAAAGCGAACCTCTCTTTCTTCCTCGAGCCATGACAAGATTACCTTTAACCACCTTCCATTGACCGTTCCGAAACTTAACTTCGTGTCCTTGTTCATCCAACTGTCCGACAGAAATTAACCTTTTCTTCAAACCTGGAATTACCCTGACATCCTTCAAAGTCCATGAACCGGTTGAAGTCTTCAAATCTATGTCACCCATGCCTGTAATCTCAAGAACATCATCGTTTGCCAATCTTACCTTTCCAAAATCCCATTCTTTCAAATTCTGCAATGCTTCACTGCTGTGGGTAGCATGGAATGAAGCACCAGAATCCATCACCCATGAATCTATAGCATCCTCTACACAACAAATCAACACGTCATCTTCTGCTTCAACCTGATTCACTTCCTTTTTTTGCGTTCGGACACTGATTCCTAAAATGTCCCGCTTCCTTACAGTTCCAACATATCACATCCTTACGAATCTTTGACTGACTCCTCCTCCTGCTCCTACTGCCCCGATCTTTCCCTCTACCTCTGCCGTCAGTAACCAACAAAGTATTTGATGATTCACCTGAAGTTCTGCGTCTGACATCTTCTCCCATAAGCAGGTCCCGAATCCCATCAAATGTAAACTTAGTAGCGGAACTACTAATCGCTGTAACTGTTCCTGACCAACTATCAGGTAGTGAGGATAACAACAAAAGGGCTTGAACTTCATCGTCGAATTTAATGTCAACTGACACTAAACGAGACAGAATTGTATTGAGGTTATTAATGTGTGTTGTTACTGATCCACCCTCTCTCATCTTAGTATTCACCAGCTCACGGATCAAGAAAACCTTGTTTGCTGCAGACGGCTTCTCATACATGTTAGACAGTGCTTCTATCATCCCACGCGCTGTGGTCTCCTTCAAAAGGTTGTAAGCAACATTTTTTGACAAAGAGAGCGTTATCACTGTCCGGGCTTTCTTATCTAACTTATCCCAATCTGCTGGTAACATCTTTTCTGGTTTTTTCCCACTCATCACTACATCCAAATCCTTCTGACATAGTAGTGCTTCAATCTGCATCTTCCACCACCCAAACTCCTTTCCATCAAACTTCTCAATCCTCGTTTTCTCGTTATCTGCCATTGCGAATTGCAACAAACTGAAAAAACAACCCAAAAAATTGACCTCGTAGAACGTGCAGACTGCCCAAAAATCGCAGCAGCGAAAAACTGGATAGAAAACAGCAGCTGTTGACTTTTTTTGGTCAAACTTAACAGACTATTGACTTTTTCTGGTCAAACTCAGCAGGGGCACTGTAGATACGGCACTGTAGCGGCGGTACTGTTCACGGCTGGAAAATACTGTTCACGCGTTACTGTAGCG
The DNA here is from genome assembly GCA_023525975.1 of Smallanthus sonchifolius. NCBI lineage: Eukaryota > Viridiplantae > Streptophyta > Magnoliopsida > Asterales > Asteraceae > Smallanthus > Smallanthus sonchifolius. The sequence goes on along the minus strand of CM042045.1, from coordinate 1,019,620 downwards.
ACGACTACTGTTCACGCGTTACTGTAGCGCGCGGCGCTGTAGCTGCGGAAACCTAATCTGGCGACGGCGGCAAACAGTCAATCGTTCGTGTGATCTGATCTCGAGCCAAAGCTCTGATACCAGTTGTTGGGATTAAACACGATCACACACGAACACACACACGTAAAGCAGTAATGAACACGGGGTTTAACGTGGTTCGGTCTAAACTGACCTACGTCCACTTTGCAACTAGGGTTTATATTATTTCTGTGCTCAAGGAATTATAAATACATATGATGTATATATAGAGATAATCTAGGGATAATAACTTAATTTTTCAAGTTAGGCCCAACCCGTGTAGAGCCCATTAGGGCCGGCTGCCCCATATGAGACTCCACACCCAACATGCATAACACAAATTAGTTTACACACATCTTTAGCACATAAAATGTTTATACATATGTTCCTTTAGCACATGAAAGGTCTTATCGATATGACACACAATGATGTTGTTATTTATTATTGTACTATATGTTTTTTTTTGGAATAACAAAAATATGTTGAAAACTAGCAAGAAACCAATGGCCAAGAAACATTATACAGATAAGAAAGCCAATTCATCCGGTTCAACCTAGCTTTCCTATTCCTTATTGTGATCCAAGTGAAAGAATGCACTTATGACCTTCTCATCCATGAGGTTTTGTTATTAGTAAGACCGGTTATGTATAATCTTTTTCCATTTCTTAATCCGTTAACATAGTCATCGATCTTCTAACTCGTCGATCTTCTAACTCGTCGATCTAAAATCTTGATCATAAATCTCAAGGGCATAACGAACATAGTAACATACTACTATATAAAGACCGATAACAATGGATGCCCATTAGTATATTTAGTTGAAAAAAGACTACTTAGCAGATAAAGAACGACTTGTCACATAACGAGAAAAATCAAGTATCATTGAAGGAATCCACCAAAATCCAGTTTTTTTTTATAATTTTTTGATACTAATAGACACCGTCGGTGATGATGGACCGATTGACTGGTCGTCGATAATATGTGATTAGTAAGTTAAAGACAGTAATTCCTAGGCACATGGAAGTCGCGTGAAGTATATTTAAGTTTTCTTAGTAAAAAAACAATTTGTTTCGTATTTTCTTCAGATTCTAACACTTTTATTTTGTTGATTATGCATGTATATGTATAATTGACATTTTTTTAATGTAAATTCGGGTTAATCATGTTAACCCGATTATCCTTTTTTTAACCAATTACCAAACCGAGTACTACCTTCAGGTTCGGGTTTTTTTTTTAATTTTAAACGGGTATGGGTTCCATCTCAATCATGATTTGGTTCATTCAGGCCGGTTTCGGTATTCGGGTTTCACGTGAAAACGACACCGTTGTACTTAGGAATAAACTAGTGCAATACCGTATGTAAAACAAATTACAAGAAAAATAAGTAAACGGTACATAAGCGTGGAACTCATTCAAACCAAACGTTTTTAACATTGAGCGTCTTCGATTTCCTCCTTGACCTCAACAAAGACCAAACAATATCATTGATGGTTGTGGCTGAGGCACATATTCAATACCCTTATGTTAAAAACAAATTTCGCACCTCTTTTCTTAGACGAGAGCGTCTGTCTCACAGGATAGAATAATAATTGCATTTTTAGGATTTTAAGTGGTCAAACGAAACCACCATTTACGTTCATGACATTAGCCGAAGCTACCCATTTACACAGAGAAGTGGCAACCGCGACCCATCATTTGCAACTGCCGAGCGACTCCATTTGCACTATCTGATCCACGGCTCGGTAGTAACTGTTGGTCAGTATCAATCTCGGTAGTAACCTGAGGTCGATAACAACCTTAATAGGAATAAGCTCGGTAGGGACTTCCAGATGACGAAGTCATCGGTAGCAACCCAACACAACAGCAAACTTTGCACCAACCTTAAAAAGTTCAAAGGCGACGATGCGAATGCAAAGTGCACTTATCGTCCACGAGACACGCGCTCGCAGGGTCTCTCCTTATTTCTAAAGATACAATCTCTTTATCTCCCATAAGTTATCCACTTTAAATTTTATCTTCCACAACCTACATGGGACAACTAAAGACAAGCTAAAGGCAAGACTGATCGATGATCGCTCTATGTACTCTTTAATTTTAATTATTAAGTGAGTAAGCCAAAGGCCACTACTTCAAATGCATGCAAATTTTAAGTTTTAACGTTAAAATATTTGTGTTTATTGAAACTCGTACGATCACATATTATATTTTCATCTCCTTTACGAACTTTACTCAAATCCACACTTCTTTTCATTTTATTCCACTTCACCAACCGTTTTCTTAATTAAAAACGATTCCAATAATCTTATTAGGTTCGATCTTTTGATATTATTATGTTTTTATTGTTTTTCATATTAATTTCTTATAAAGAAAACATTATTCGATTCACACACACATACATATGTATCACGATGACCAACAATTCAACAAACCAAATAATATTAGATATATATTTGGGCATATCATACACTTAGAAGTGTGTGTGTATATAGATGTAAACATTCGTAGAGAAACGTGTCATAAGAAATGTTGCTAAAGCAGGAAATAATATGAGAGAAAAATAATATTATATCTCAACATATAATATTTTATTAAGCCTCTTTTTTACAGGGGATTCACAAACCTTAAAATTTGTAAATTAACAGAACAAAAATTAAATTAAACTACTATTAAATGTGTGTATATATTAGTGGCATACTTGATTCACATGTTTTATAATTAAAATATAGTTAAATAAAAACAAAAAGAAATCTTCCAAGTAAAGGATTACATAAAAAATTGGGTTCAATTTTTCAAGAGTTTGGAAAACGTCTACAACTGTTTGGTTAGTGAGTTTGTAAACGAGCCAAGCATAAGTAAAGGTTCGCTCAATTCGGCTCGACGCATAAACGGCCCTATGATAGGTTAGTCAATTCGATAGTCAACTAAAATTCGATTATGAACAATTTTATCATATAAAAAGTCTTGTTAATTTGTCTTTTCTTTCCTTTTTCTTGTTTATGTTCTCTTTCTTCAAATATTAAGATTCCTGTATTTTATTTTATATTTAATTTGATGTTTTACACATATGTATCATGACTTTTTTTTAACTTAACATTTAAAGTATGTGTATTGTTATCAAGAAAGGTTTGTTCAAGTGTATATGTGTAAGTCACTTATTTATTTTTATTTTATTTAAAATTTGACCGAAATAATAACGCAAGTAATCCAACTTTATCATAATTATATTAAGATTTAGGGATAATATCATATATCTATACATATTAATAAAACAAGGTTTTTTTAGCCACGTGTCAATCATCTAGCCCACTCTCATTTGCTTTTTCCCGCCTAAATGGAATCGGGTCAACACGCGGGTCTGGTGGGTAGGGTCGGGTAAAATTAGGACCCACAATGATAACTGGATTTATCACTCAATTACAATCTAGGGTTTCATTCCTTCAAAAAAATCGCCTCTTCACCATCTTCCACATCTTCTAGGGTTCAATGGCTGGATCGACGCCGCTTCACCATCGTCCTCATCTTCTATGATTCCATGACTAGATCGATCATCTCCTCCATCGTCTCCTTACATCCTTCGTCTTTTAGCTTCGATTAATTCGTCCAGGTAACCCAATTAATGCATTTTTTCATCTTTTATTTTCGTTTTTTGTTTACATCCTTCGATCCCGTGTAACAGGAACTAATTTCATTTTCTTTTTGATACAGCATCTAATTTCAGTTTCTTTTTGACCATCGCATCCTTCGATCTGATAACATTAAGGTTCAAGTTTGCTTTGCATTCCCATTTATTTAATTTATTCGATCGGATATACGTTCAACTTTATTCGATTTATTTGTTTGCTTTGCCATTGCAATTTCTGATACAGTATCTAATTTCAGGTTATTTTTGACCATCTTAAATCAGATAAACATTGATGTTTTTGTTATTTTTAATAATCCATTGGCAATTTAACATGGTGCATATTGATTCTATTGTTTGTTTATATGATGTTGTTTGCTATGTTGTTTGACCATCTTAAATCAAATGATGTCATTGTAAAAAATCTTGATGCTTAAAAAAGATACTTTGAGTGTTTTCAAGCAAACATTTTTACTCAGATAATTGTAAATGCATTGATTTCTAGAATTAAAAAGGAAGTGAAGAAAGACATGCCCTTTTTCATCTCAATCTTCAGCTAATAACATTGCATATCTTTAGTAGGAAGCAAATGCTGTCATCATAAAACACCACAATAAATTTCTTTAAAAATATGGTTTAAATTCATATTCTATTAGGGTTTTGTTTATCTGTTTGCCCATGTTTGTATAAAGTTTTGTATATTAACATTCAATTCAACTATGTATATTAACATTCAACTTTGATACAGATGACAATGCAAACTGCTTTGGACTCTAAACATGATGATGCAATGACTTCAGATCCTAATGTTTTGGTTATTGGCGAAGAGGTAAAACTATTTAAAATTTAGGCAAAAACTTTGACTTTGATTGATTTGATCATCATATTTTCTAGACAAACTATTTTAACAATAAGATATACTACTTCTTAAATCCCATAAACCTTGATGTTTTTGTTAATTTTAATGATCCACTGGCAATTTAACATGGTGTATATTGATTCTATTATTTATTTATATGATATTGTTTTGCTTTAATTTCTGTTTATTACACGTCTACTTTTAACACTACCTGATAAGATTCTTAATTTTCTAGCTCATATTAGGTAACGGGTCATCATTGTGTGGTTGATGATTTTTCATCACTAAAAGAAAGTGGAGTTTGGTATAATATACTTTTTGTTACTGTCGATTCCATATGGCACGACGTTGATGGCAAAAGATTGTTGTTCACTCTTCTTGATCAATACGTAAATTTTCTGTTTTTATGTAATTATTAATTACAAATATATGTATTACATTTAAACAAATTTGTGGTATAACTTTATTATTCTGTGTTTTCAGAGAAAAAAAATTGCAGCAATCGCCCCTCAAACTTTAATTCACTTATTTCTTAATTCTTCAGTTATTGTTGGTGCTGTATTTTCTTTAAATCATTTCCAAGTGGATAATCTCTATTATCATGAGGTTCCGACATATGAGGATTACGTTTTAATTTGATTTGAGAAAAAAATTTTGATTAATGAAAACACTAAATTTTTGCCTTTTATTATTGAGCCTCCAAAAGGTTTTATTTTATATCCTTTGATACCTTCAATAAATACATTGATGCACGACAGACAACCATACAAGTTTTTTATCGGTAAGTCTTAAATTACTAGGCGCTGGTTTTTTTGATGCTAACTATAAGTCTCTATATTTTAATCCTATGTTTCAACAATTTTGCACAGATGTCTTGGGAAGAATCATATGTGGGCAACGATTGCTAGGAATGTCGATAATGTTCCTTCAAGATGCAACGTGAGTATAATTATTATTCTACTTATTTTGTTATATTATACATAACTAATTTTATATTTTTAATTGAAACTACTTTTTTTATTTTTATTTTTAGTGGCCACATTATACAGATGAATTTATATGACAACAGTAATATTAGCCATGTTAAAAGTCGCATGGCTACAAAAAATAAAACTGTGATATACGTTTCTTACGTCAAATTAGTCCATTGTCCATCAAGTATGTTATTACTTCTAAACTTTTTTTATTGTTTCTATTATTTATATAAGTATAGATTAAAAATCACACAATTTGATATAAATTTTTCATATTTCTTTGAAGTGAACATTCTGAGATCAACAAAATTTTCAAGAATTGTTTATGAACCAGACTTGGTAGAAGCAAGGAATATTGGAAAACAAATTATTAAGCATGAACCGTGTTCTTGTTAGTCATACTGATGCTTTATTTATTTATTTGGAATTGAAAATATGAGGTAACCTGAATTTTATTTCTTTCCTAGAACTTTAATTTTTAAATACGATTTAAACACAACTTTTTGCTACTTTTATGTTACTTTATAAATTTTAACACTTTGCTTTATTTAGTACAATGACGTGGGTTGTCGTTAAATAGTTTTGGTTGAAAACTTTTTGCTTTGATTTGAAATAAATTTTTTTAATTTTAGCTATTATTATGAAACTCACAACAGATAAATCATAACTACTTTTTTAATTATGTTAAAAAATATGAATAAATTACGCGGAATCAAATAAAAGATCCAATTTAACTTATTTAGTTATAATTATAATTATTTAAATCTTTCACCTACAATTCTGCAATTTTGTTTTCCTTATTTACTTTTAATATAATTTAAAAATGGATATTTCTCTTACCTTATATGTTATAAAATACTATTCATTTTATAAATTTAAATTAATAAATCTCATTACATATTTTAATGAGATTCAGCGTAGTAAATGTTTTTTCGTTAATTTTAATTTTAATTATGTCATTAAAATCTTACTTTAAATATCACTCAACCGTTTTTAAATTCATTAAATTAATAAAATTATTTCATTCTTTAACATACATTTCTTTGCTAATTTTTTTTCAGTGATTATTCGCATACCTTAAATAATTTCAATACTTTTAAAATTTTTAAAGTTAATAAAATTAATTTGATTCATTGCCGTATAAACTTTCCTTATTTATACAGAAATTTGAATTCTTTCAACATAATAATTACTTTCTAAATTTAAACGAAACAAATTTTTTTTATAAAATTAATTCTGTTCAAATCAAATAATTACTTTTTGTATTTAAAGATTACAAATCTTTTTATATAAAATTCATTCCGTCCAAATTAAATAATTAATAATTACCATTGTTAATTTTTTTCAATGATTATTCGCTTACCTTAAATAATTTCAAAACTTTTATTATTTTTCTAATTAATAAAATTAATATTAATTCATTGCGGTATAAACTTTCCTTATTTAATTCTGTACAATTAAAATAATTACTTTCTATATTTACAGATTACAAATCTTTAAATATAAAATTCATTCCGTCCAATTAAAATAATTAATAGTTACCATAAATAAAACTAAATTTTTACATATAAATATACCATTCGAGTTTGGTATCTCTCACCATTCCAATCCCACACTTTAACTACCTTCATATCAAAGATACGACTTCAATAAAATACTATCATTGACTTTATATGTTTGAATAATAAGATATATTTATATGTTTCTTAATTCCTATTTATTTTTCTTTCAGATCATGGCTCCTGGAACAATAACAGCATTGAAGAACTTAGATGCAATGAAAGATGACTACACGGTCAAAGTTCGAATAATCCACTTGTGGACTCGACCAACGTTTAGGAATCCACTATCAGTTTACTGTTACGACATGATCCTTATGGATGAAGAGGTACAGTAATAAATCTTACCACTTTCTAAACTTTCTATTATGTTACTAAAGCTGATCCTTATTCTCAGCAGAGGTTTTTTTAATTTTCTATAACATGAATTTTTTTAATAATTTGTTTTCTTAGGGCACGAAGTTGGAAGCAAATGTCTTGAAGAAAAACTGTTCCAATTATGAAAGATTGCTGAAGGAGAAACAGTGTTTGGTGATCAAGAAACCTACTTTAGCTGACCATCGGGGAAAATACAAGATTGTGGATAGTCCACATAAGTTGTGTTTTAACGACAAAACTATCGTCAACAGTTGTGATGACCAAGTCGGTTCTGAATACGGCTTTGATTTCACCATGTTTACATCATTCGAAGAAAAGAAAATATCTGAAAACTCTACAGTCGGTAAGTATAGTTATTTCACAATTAACTTATACTGCATATGATTTAAAATTTATTAATTTATTTTATATTCTAAATATCATAAATATTTTGTAGATATTATTGGTGCTTTGGTTAAATTTTTTCCATTGGAAAAAAGAGAGACGCTAGATGGGAAGGATTCCAAAAGAGTAAATCTTGAACTACAGGATCTTCAGTATGCACTCATTAATCTTTTAGTATTAAATACTTATTGTTTTACATCAATATTTTAATGATGCTATTATTAATTTCATACGGGTAATATTCTACATGTTACTATTTGGGACCATTATGCACAGCAGTTTGAGACTTATTTAAAGGATAATGAACATGATAGAAATCTGGTGATTGTTCTTCAGTTTGGGAAGTTTAAGACTTTTAAAGGTATATTCTATTCTTATTTTAATTAAATTGTATTAAATATTTCAATTCCATAATTATCCTCAACTTTTAAATGTTTATGAAAAATTATTTTCAGGTCGTTCGCAGGTTTCAAATGGTTACACCGGCTCAAAGCTTTTTATCAATGCTGACATTGAAGAAATAAGCACTTTTAAGAATAGGTATTAAATTTCTGAACAATAAAAAATACTTTAATAATAAAATACTTTACTGGTTGTAGTGTAAACTCATGTCATTTTAATAAAAATACAAATTACATTTGACAGGTTCATTGAAGCATCCATCTCTGAATCTTTAACCACTCAATTTGGATTTACTACATCCATTTTCACCAGTTCAAAAGATGAGTTTCTAAATAAAAATCAATTTTCCAGCATTGGTGAGATCAACGTAACAAAAGAGGTATGATTAACAGCTAAACAAATGTGTATTTTCGCTTATGTTTATTTTCACTAATGCTTTGTATATTTTTGTTCACTAATACAACCAAAACCTTTGATTATTATTGGTACAATCAAAGGTTTTGCAAATGATTCTCAATGGTATTATAATGGCTGTAAAAAATGTCATTGCAAGGTAAACACGAGAATCATTTGCACTTTAAAGACAGATGGTTCAGGTGATTTTGATGAGGCAACCTTCTTGGAATGTGAAAGTCCCAAATGCCTAAATTCTGTTATATCAGCAGTGCTAAGGTTGTTTTTGTAAAGTTATTGTTATAATGTTTTGAATTTAAATTATCTGTGTTTGGCTTAAGGTAAGTTTGTAAGGAAACCACTAATAAATTTAGCTGAAGTGTAGATACAAAATTCATGTTCGTGTTCAAGACTGTACTGGAACTGTTACTCTAACAATTTTTGATCAAGTCGCTACTAAGTTTCTTCAGGTTTCTGCAAACGAATTACTGAACAACAATGAAGAGGTATATGTCTTGTATTTATGGTATTAAAATATATCATAGATAACTTTCTTTTAGTTTGAAATTGCAAACATGAAGTACTTTGACTGAAAACATTACTTTAATAAAATACAACTGTTAATCTTGTGATTCTTTTGTTTTTACCCATGTCTCATTCATTATATCTAACATAAAAGTAAGATTAATTTTTTTTAAATCTTATTTATTTATATAGTTATCTAAGGATGGAGTTATACCTGATGAATTTAATTCATTGATTAACAAAAAATGGGCGTTCAAGATTTATGTTGGAGAGTTCAATTTGGCTAACAATAAGAATGGTTATACTATATCAAGCCTTCGAACATTTACAAGTATGCCTTACCCTGATAATGAGTTAGTGTCTTCTTCAAACAATCGTTTGATTAGTGAGGAGTTATCATATGATGTTGTGAATGTTGGGACTGAGTTTCAAAATCTATTACATTCGTTAACAAACGAGCAAAGAATTGTTTTTGACGAAATCTTTGGGCTGTTGAAGGTAAAAAGGGTGTTTTTTTCGTTTTCGGTTATGGAGGAACCGGTAAAACTTTTTTGTGGAGAACTTTGTCTACAGCAATAAGATCAAAAGGTCAAATTGTATTAAATGTAGCATCAAGTGGGATTGCATCTTTGCTGTTGACCGGAGGAAGGACAGCACACTCGCGATTTCATATTCCATTAAATCTTACAGAAGATTCACTTTGCCACATAAGACCTGACAATGATGTTGCCAATCTATTGAAGCAAACAAGATTGATTATATGGGACGAAGCACCAATGGTTCATAAACATGCATTCGAAGCTTTGGACAGAACTATGAATGACATTTTTAGCTCGGATACTTCTTTCAATTCTGAAATGCCATTTGGTGGTAAGGTGATTGTTTTTGGTGGCGATTTTAGACAAATTCTTCCGGTTGTTCCAAATGGTAGTCGACAGGAAATTGTTAACGCATCGTTAAGTTCATCATACATTTGGGATAAATGCAAACTGCTAAGGTTAACCAGAAATATGAGGCTAAGCATAGGAAGTCAGCCGTCTGATATTCAACGCACAAATATTTTTGCAAAATGGCTTTTGGATATTGGTGAAGGAAATGTTGGTGGCATTAATGATGGTGAAGCAACAATTGATATTCCTGATGATCTTCTAATTAAGGACTCAAGCGATCCTATTTCAAGTTTAATAGACTTTGTTTATCCTTCAATTCACCAAGAATACAAAAACAAAGAATTCTTTCGCGAAAGAGCTATTCTTGCACCAAAAAACGAGGTTGTTCATGAAATTAATGATCGTTTGCTATCACTTTACCCTGGCGAAGAAAAAGAGTACCTTAGCTCATATAGCATTTGCCAAACAGAACATTTTAATGATCCGTTGCAAGAAAACTTATACACCCCTGACGTTCTTAATGGGCTTAAAATATCAGGATTACTAAATCACAGGTTGGTGCTAAAAGTTGGTGTTCCGGCAATGCTACTACAAAACCTAGACCAACAAAATGGGTTATGTAACGGTACTAGGCTACAAATCATATCACTTGGTAAACGTGTTATAGAAGCCGAAATAATCTCTGGAAGTAATATTGGTACTCGAACATTTATTCCAAGGATTAATCTAATACCGTCAGATAAAAAGATCCCTTTCAAGTTCCAGAGAAGACAATTTCCATTGTCTGTGTGTTTTGCAATGACAATTAATAAAAGCCAAGGTCAATCGTTATCCAAAGTTGGTTTGTATTTAAAAGAGCATGTTTTCACCCATGGACAATTGTATGTGGCGCTATCAAGAGTAAAGAGTAGAGCCGGGATAAAGTTACTAATATTTGATACAGATGGTAAAGTTACTAATCAAACAACAAATGTTGTGTACAAGAAAATATTCCAAAATTTACGAAATAATATTTAGTTTTGTGAATGTTATTGTAATTTGAATTTTTCTCCCTACAAAATTTTATTTGATTTATAAGATTGTCTTACGCAATTATAAATTATTTATATTTCTTTTCATCAACCGTGTAGTACACGGGTACTAACCTAGTACTCTTATAAACATGGGTAAATATCATATATACTCAACCAAAACTAAAAATATCATATATACCTAATTTAAATAATTTGTTACTTTATCACCATTATACCCTTATCCATTATATGATTTGTGACAATCCGAACTTTTCGAGTTAACTCTGTTAGCCCAACTTAGTTAGTCAAGTTATCTTTTAAACCAGTTAACTCTGTTAGCACAACTCAGTTAGTTCAGTTAGAATTCTTAGGGGCTAAATCTGCCTTATCTCTAATCCAAATTCATGAAATCACAAGGACTGAATCTGTAATTAACACAATTCTGATTTTGTTGACTTCTGAAAGTCAAACCCTTTGTTCTTGAGCCAAATTTAAAGTCTATAACCGATTTACGTTCGATTTTGTAACTGAATTGCATGTTGGTAGCAGTTTCGACCATCATTGAGTCATTTAACACAATCATTATATGCTAATTAATCCCAATTATACTCATTAAACTCCAAACCGTCGAACCCACGTCACGTGCTATCAAATTCACAGCAATTCATTTATCACTCCATAATCAAACACCCTACACACGATAAACGAACTTCCCTTAAGCTTTTGCACGCATCAAATCGGCCGTCGGAAGGACCAGAGACGCCGGAGATCAAACTACGCGAAGCCGGAATCCTATTTGGCCGAACACAGTCAATTCGGTATTCTTTCTGGTAATCAGACATACCTTTAGCTTCGTTTCTGTGACTACATTGAAAGCCCCATGATTATCAGGGCTCACATTATCGGATTTAACACAATCCGAAACCTAGGGTTCATCGCAAATTCAGTTTAATCGAACTCAAACCTAAACACGATTTCAATCTAATTAACTTATTTGAGTAGTTTCGCAATCACCAACTTTGTGAAAGCCCTATGATTTCATCTGTTAATATTATCGGGTTTACCCAATTCGATTTCGTATTCAAACCTAGGGTTTCGACGTTTTGAATCAGGAATTAAACGAACCTAAACTCAATCATTTTGCAATTAATCTCACCATCAGATTCGTTTATCATCGATTAACAAAAGCCCTATGCTTACAAGATCAATCGCGATCGTTTTGGTTGGATTTGGGATGGAGTTTGGGATCGGGTCACGATGGGGGGAAGAACACCAGAAACCTTTGTGTTAAAATCAAACAGATCCGGGTTTTGTTGCGATTGCCCTAGCGGGCGTTGGACTGTGGGGGAGGAGACCCGGGTTCGAGTCCCTCCACCCTGTTTTATTTTTAAACCATTATTTTAGCATTATTTTAATATAAAAACTAACCCATTATTATTATAATAATATATCCCCGGAAAAACCACCCGTAGGCTTGGTTTGAATTTATAACTTATATTTATGTTATTTTCAGTTTCAAAATAATATATATTTATATTATTTTCAAACTGTGACTTCGAATAAAATAATATGTTTGCATTATTTTCAACCCGTGACTCCTAGTATAAAATAATATATATTTTTATACTATTTCGCCTCGTTTATTAACCTCGTATAACGCTTTAAACTAATAAATGATATATTGTTTACCCACGTCGTATCCTCGAATAAAACTAATATATTTATTACTTTATCACGTAAATGGTTATCTTATATTTCCTACGAGTTCAAAAATAATATATTTGTTATATTATTTTCTTAGACCATTATTAAATGATACAAACGAACGAATTTATTTACTTATTTAATATTATTCGTATTAGAGTCGTTCGACATGAAACGCTTTCATCTTAATAATTATATTAAGAAACCATATTCCCGTGGACACGTTCGTCTACTCATTGATCCTTAGAATGTTTTAAGACGTTCTAATCTTCCGTGTCGTCGTCACAAATCCTATATGTCCCTAACTTATGTGTTTGTAATTCTAGGGCATACGTAAGCCGTGCAGGCTAACACTTGAGGTTCCAAATCTCATACTTGTGTGATACTACCTCCTACGCAACGCATGTGAGTTTCACGACCTCATTTTACTTGTTTTCCTATTGGGGGAGAAACATGCATACTTAAAAACATTATTTTACTTGTTTTCCTATTGGGGGGAGGGAGAAACATGCATACTCACAAATATTATTTTTACTTGTTTTCCTATTGGGGGAGAAACATGCATCCTCACAAACATTATTTTACTTGTTTTCCCGTTGAGGAGAAACATGCATACTCACAAACATTATTTTACTTGTTTTCTCTTTGGGGAGAAACATACATACACACAAACAGTATTTTACTTGTTTTCCCGTTGGGGAGGAACATGCATACAAACAAATATCATTTTACTTGTTTTCCCGTTTGGGAGAAACATGCACACAAAAAAACGTCATCTTACTTATTTTCCCGTTGGGGAGAAACATGCATACAAACAGGCATCCATTACTTGTCTCCCAGCCAGGGAGAGACATACACACGGACATGGATCATATAGTATTTCTTTACCACTTGTGTACTTAAGCGTAAACACTATCATGAAAGTCCTCTCATCGAACCGTTAATATGGACTTAGCGAGGTAATTTGAGTAGTACTACTGGGTTTGACAAACCCCACCCGGGCTAGTCGCGCTAGCACGATTGGAGGTCGAACGGGTGTAGATTGGCCTAAACATATTAGTCAGGGTTGATAGAACTTGCTGGAGGCAAACAAACAAACAAACAGTCAGCTTCGGTAGTGAGCGCTTAGAGTAACTTGTACATTGTCTAGCTAGCAATAGGTGTGACTTACGTATGTGGATCCAGCAACACTCAAACAATTTATTTACATACAAACCTGTGAACTCACCAACCTCGTGTTGACACTTTTTCTTACATGTTTCTCAGGTCGCTTTGGCACAGGTTGCACACTTAGGACATGCATGGAGTCCTACTGTCATATCATTCATTTCAAACATTTTAAACAGTTTTACTTATTTACATTAATTGACGCTTGTTACGTGTAATTACTTTTGATTTCATTCTAACGTTTACGCTTTCGCATTTAACTCTGAACATTTATGTTATGACTTTTTAAGTCTCATATAGTGTCGTTTGATGTAACTAATAACTGAGATCATGGTGTGTCACCTTCCAAACGGTAAAACTCCGTTAGTGGAATTTGGGGGTGTGCAGATTGGTATCAGAGCCATTGGTTATAGAGAACTAGGATTGCATACTCGACTATAACCGCACACATGCATTAGTTACACGACACTGCCACTCATACGTGATACACATGGTATCTATACATACATTGCATTGCAGGCATGATGACAACATCCATATCACCCTCTTCTGACGAGGAACACGTCATTCTCACTATATCATCGTTCCTGGTGGAGACACCCGGGGAGTCATCAGAACAACATCCACTCCCGTCCGTGGGCAGTGAGACGAAGCCTTCAGAGGAGTCACTCACACCACCATCATCTTCACCATTGTTACACCATCAGAGCCGAAGATGACACCGACTTGATCCTATTGAGGACACAATCAGGGAATGGTGGGCCTTCTCAAGTTCGTGTTGTGGACGACACACAACACTAGCACATGTATCTGTGGGGGTTGGGATCGTCGGAGGCGAGTCCCTACCGTACCTACTAGCAACGATACGCCGTGTGAAGGCAGACTGTTGGACGCATCATTGCAGAATCCATTGACACGTAGATGTCATCACTTTCCCGAGCCGTGGGCTCGCGCTTTGGTCGATATTCTGTTGAAGAAAGACTGAACACAAGGATGAGAACACCTTGCTCATTGCATACTCAAACCCTATCCTGACTCAGTAGGAAGGACGGCTACTTTGACTCTTCCAGTAACACGTATCCATGAACTAGTTTCACTTCTCGAAGTCACATTTTGCGTGCATGTTCCCATCTACAACCCACTGGATTGGACTCTTGTATTATGTTCCAACTCGAGTGAATACTCGGATCAAACAATTTCCGACTACTCATCCTGATATGAGTCCTAGTCGAACCACTTATGGTTGATGACTACACCTTTCAATGACTTATCATCTCTAACAACACTCTGTACTCGGCAATAAAAACTAAGGGACATTTTGACACAGGATAGGGAGAAACTAGGGTGAGCATGCAAAACAAATTATCATTACGGGTGCACACGTAATAGTAATTTGAGGTGCATGTAAGTCCTGGTGAAACCTAGTGTGTGGATAAATGGTCCTAATCTGTGATCTATCCATCGTGTTATTTTCACTCATGTAAGAGTCTTAGTGACCTTACGACTCTCATTCAGACTGGATCAATGGAACCACCTAGAGTGAAACTCTAGTAGAACCTCAGGGTAAAACCACCGACTCCAACTATGTACACAGAATTTGAGGAATTCTTTCTTAGCTAACAGGTTATCCCTTACACTCCAACGATAAATTCCATAAGCTTGACATTGACCTCATGCCAGTCACACTCGGTAGTTTTGATGTAATTGTCGGTATGGATTGTTTATCTAAGAACCAAGCCAAAATTATTTGTCGTGAACAATTTTGTTCGCCTTCCTCTCCCGAGTGGAGAAACTCTTTCTGTCCAAGACGAAAAGAGTGGTGCTGTCATGGGCATCATATCTTTCGTGAAAGCACAAAAGCGTCTACGTAAAGGTCATACTGCCATTTTGGCTCTCGTCGCCGAGCAGCCATCTGAGGAGAAGAAGATTTACGATATCCCGATCGTTCGTAATTACCCGGAGGTATTTCCGAAGACTTGCCTGGTCTTCAGCTTCACCGTCAAGTCAAATTACAGATCAATCTAACACTCGGAGCAGCGCCTATTGCTCGGGCACCGGATAGACTTACACCCAGTGAGATACCAGAACTATCCACATGACTGCAAGAGTTGTTGGATAAAGGCTCCATCCGACCTAGCTCATCGCCATGGAGAGCCCTAGTCCTATTCGCCAAGAAGTAAGACAGTACTTTCCGTGTGTGCATTGACTACCGTGAGCTAAACAAAGTAACCATCAAGAACCGATATTCTCTACTCCACATTGACGGTATGTTTGACAAACTCCAAGGATCAAGCTTATATTCAAAGATCTATCTTAGGTCCTGTTATCATTAGTTGAGAGTCCGAGAAGAAGATGTCTCAAAAACTGCATCTAGGACTAGGTACGACCATTACGAGTTTATGGCCATGCCATTTGGACTGACCAACGCACCCGCGGTGTTCATGGATCTCATGAACCGTGTGTGTAAACCCTACCTCGATCAGTTCGTCATTGTGTTTATCGACGACATCCTCATCTATCCAAGGGATGAAGAAGAACATGAGGAGCATCTTCGTTTAATCCTGGAATTACTGAAGAAAGAACAATTGTATGCTAAACTCTCCAAGTGCGAATTTTGGATTCGCAAAGTGCAAATCCTAGGGCATGTAGTCAATGAGAAGGGAATACATGTCAATCCAACCAAAGTAAAAGCAATCAAGAATTGGACGGCACCAACGACTCCAACTTAGGTGCGACAATTTCTGAGATTAGCTGGTTATTACCATCATTTCATTGAGGGACTCTCCAAGACTGCTCAACCCCTCACTACCTTAACTCATAAGGGTAAACCCTATAACTAGGGTGATACTCAGGAGTCAGCATTTCAACAGATTAAATTGAAACTCTACAGTGCACCATCCTATCTCTTCCCGAGGGAACGGATGACTTTGTAGTGTACTGTGATACATCCATTCAAGGTCTTGTTTGTGTTTTAAATGCAACACGAGAAAGTGATCGCATACGCTTCTCGTCAGCTGAAAATTCCTGAGAAAACTACACGACTCATGACTTAGAGTTTGGAGCCGTGGTATTTGCACTAAAGATCTGGAGACATTACTTGTACGGTACCAAGTGCCCCATTTACACCGATCACAAGATTCTTCAGCACGTCTTTGAGCAGAGAGAGTTGAACATGCGACAACGTCGTTGGGTCAAACACTTGAACGACTATGACTATGCAGTCAGATATCACCTGGCAAGGCTAATGTGGTAGTCGATGCCCTATTCATCCAGGTCATGGATGAAGCACACAAATCCCGATACCCTATTCATCCAGGTTCCGACAATATGTACCATGACCTTAAGGTGCTATATTGGTGGCCGAAGATGAAAGCTGATGTAGCCACCTATGTAAGCAAGTGCCTGACTTGTTCAAAAGTCAAAGTGGAATACCAAAAGCCTTCTGGTCTGCTTCAACAGCCAGAGATCCCAATGTGGATTAGGAACAGATTTCTATGGATTTCATAACCAAACTACCCCGAACCCATAACGGATACGACACCATCTTGGTGATCGTAGATCGCTTGACAAAATCTGCACACTTCTTAGCCATCAAAGCAACTGACAAGATAAAGAAACTTACTCGTATTTACTTGAAAGAAGTAGTCTCTCGGCACTGAGTGCCAATTTCTATCATTTCGGATCGAGACGCTCGATTCACATCACATTTCTGGCAATCACTACAAAAAGCTTTAGGTACGTGTCTAGATATGAGCACGACGTACCATCCTCACACAGATGATCAAACGGAACGTACCATTCAAACCTTAGAGGACATGCTACGAGCTTGTGTGATCGATTTCGGTAACATTTGGGAATCTCACCTGCCTCTGGTGGAGTTATCCTACAACAACAGTTATCACACTAGCATCAAGTCAGCACCATTCGAGGCATTATACGGACGTAAATGCCGACCTCCAATCTGTTGGACTGAAGTTGAGGATAGCCCACTTACGGGTCCTGAACTTGTAATCGAAACCGTATGGCGACAACTCGTGATCGTCAAAAGAGCAATGCCGATAAGAATCGTAAGTCTTTAGAAATTTCAAGTAGGCGACATGGTCCTACTAAAAGTCTCACCTTAGAAAGGTGTAATTCGCTTCGGGAAACGAGGCAAATTAAATCCTCGTTATGTTGATCCGTTCAAAATAGTGAAAAGAATTGGCCCAGTAGCGTATCAACCGGACCTACCTGAAGGACTGAGTGGTGTACACAACGTCTTTCATGTCTCGAACTTGAAGAAATGTCTAGCAGACGAGGCACTCTCAGTTCCTCTTGAGGAACTACAAATCGATGAACAATTGCGGTTCGTTGAAAAACCGGTACAAATCATGGATAGGGAAGTCAAAACGCTCAAACACAGTAAAATCCCTATTGTCAGAGTTCGTTGGACTCGAAACGCGGACCGGAATTCTCATGGGAGCGCGAGGATCAGATGATGCGCAAGTATCCTCATCTGTTCAAGCAATCCACATCAAACACTTAAGGTACTATTCTAATTTTCGGGACGAAAATTCTTTCAACTAGGGGATGATGTGACACCCTAGAAATTTGGTTTTCTACTATTTTAATTTTCTGGACGAAAATTCTTTCAACTAAAGGATGATGTGACAATCCGGACTTTTCGAGTTAACTCTGTTAGCACACTTAGTTAGTTAAGTTATCTTTTAAACCAGTTAACTGTGTTAGCACAACTTAGTTAGTTCAACTCAGTTAGTTCAGTTAGAATTCTTAGGGGCTAAATCTGCTTTATCTCTAATCCAAATTCATGAATTCACAGGGACTGAATCTGTAATTAACACAATTCTGATTTTGTTGACTTCTGAAAGTCAAACCCTTTGTTCTTGAGCCAAATTTAAAGTCTATAACCGCTTTACGTTCGATTTTGTAACTGAATTGCATGTTGGTAGCAGTTTCGACCATCATTGAGTCATTTAACACAATCATTATATGCTAATTAATCCCAATTATACTCATTAAACTCGAAACCGTCGAACCTACGTCGCGTGCTATCAAATTCACAGCAATTTATTTATCACTCCATAATCAAACACCTTACAAACGATAAACGAACTTCCCTTAAGCTTTTGCACGCATCAAATCGGCCGTAGGAAGGACCGGAGACGTCGGAGATCAAACCACGCGAAGCCGGAATCCTATTTGGCTGAACACAGTCAATTCGGTATTCTTTCTGGTAATCAGACATACCTTTAGCTTCGTTTCTGTGACTACATTGAAAGCCCCATGATTATCAGGGTTCACATTATCGGATTTAACACAATCCAAAACCTAGGGTTCATCGCAAATTCAGTTTAATCGAACTCAAACCTAAACACGATTTCAATCCAATTAACTTATTTGAGTAGTTTCGCAATCACCAACTCTGTGAAAGCCCTATGATTTCATCTGTTAATATTATCGGGTTTACCCAATTCGATTTCGTATTCAAACCTAGGGTTTCGACTTTTTGAATCAGGAATTAAACGAACCTAAACTCAATCATTTTACAATTAATCTCACGCTCAGATTCGTTTATCATCGATTAACAAAAGCCCTATGCTTACAAGATCAATCGCGATCGTTTTGGTTGGATTTGGGATGGAGAAGAACACCAGAAACCTTTGTGTTAAAATCAAACAGATCCGGGTCTTGTTGCGATTGCCCTAGCGGGTGTACTGGTTAACTCGTTGGACTGTGGGGGAGGAGACCCGGGTTCGAGTCCCTCCACCCTGTTTTATTTTTAAACCATTATTTTAATATAAAAACTAACCCATTATTATTATAATAAATATCCCCGGAAAAACCACCCGTAGGCTTGGTTTGAATTTATAACTTATATTTATGTTATTTTCAGTTTCAAAATAATATATATTTATATTATTTTCAAACTGCGACTTCGAATAAAATAATATGTTTGCATTATTTTCATCCCGTGACTCCTAGTATAAAATAATATATATTTTTATACTATTTCGCCTCGTTTATTAACCTCGTATAATGCTTTAAACTAATAAATGATATATTGTTTACCCACGTCGTATCCTCGAATAAAACTAATATATTTATTACTTTGTCACGTAAATGGTTATCTTATATTTCCTACGAGGTCAAAAATAATATATTTGTTATATTATTTTATTAAACCATTATTAAAGGATACAAACGAACGAATTTATTTACTTATTTAATATTATTCGTATTAGAGTCGTTCGACACGAAATGCTTTCATCTTAATAATTATATTAAGAAACCATATTCCTGTGGACACGTTCGTCTACTCATTGATCCTTAGAATGTTTTAAGACGTTCTAATCTTCCGTGTCGTCGTCACAAATCCTATATGTCCCTAACTTATGTGTTTATAATTCTAGGGCATACGTAAGCCGTGCAGGCTAACACTTGAGGTTCCAAATCTCATACTTGTGTGATACTACCTCCTACGCAACGCATGTGAGTTTCACGACCTCATTTTACTTGTTTTCCTATTGGGGGAGAAACATGCATACTTAAAAACATTATTTTACTTGTTTTCCTATTGGGGGGGGGGGGGGGAGAAACATGCATACTCACAAACATTATTTTTACTTGTTTTCCTATTGGGGGAGAAACATGCATCCTCACAAACATTATTTTACTTGTTTTCCCGTTGAGGAGAAACATGCATACTCACAAACATTATTTTACTTGTTTTCCCTTTGGGGAGAAACATACATACACACAAACAGTATTTTACTTGTTTTCCTGTTGGGGAGGAACATGCATACAAACAAATATCATTTTACTTGTTTTCTCGTTTGAGAGAAACATGCGTACAAACAAACATCATCTTACTTATTTTCCCGTTGGGGAGAAACATGCATACAAGCAGGCATCCGTTACTTGTCTCCCAGCCAGGGAGAGACATACACACGGACATGGATCACATAGTATTTCATTACCACTTGTGTACTTAAGCGTAAACACTATCATGAAAGTCCTCTCATCGAACCGTTAATATGGACTTAGCGAGGTAATTTGAGTAGTACTACTGGGTTTGACAAACCCCACCCGGGCTAGTTGCGCTAGCACGATTGGAGGTCGAACGGGTGTAGATTGGCCTAAACATATTAGTCAGGGTTGATAGACCTGGCTGGAGGCAAACAAACAAACAAACAGTCAGCTTCGGTTACGAGCGATTAGAGTAACTTGTACATTGTCTAGCTAGCAATAGGTGTGACTTACGTATGTGGATCCAGCAACACTCAAACAGTTTATTTACATACAAACCTGTGAACTCACCAACCCCGTGTTGACACTTTTTCTTACATGTTTCTCAGGTCGCTTTGGCACATGTTGCACACTTAGGACATGCATGGAGTCCTACTGTTATATCATTCATTTCAAACATTTTAAACAGTTTTACTTATTAACATTAATTGACGCTTGTTACGTGTAATTACTTTTGATTTCATTCTAACGTTTACGCTTTCGCGTTTAACTCTGAACATTTATGTTATGACTTTTTAAGTCTCATATAGTGTCGTTTGATGTAACTAATGACTGAGATTATGGTGTGTCACATTACAAACGGTAAAACTCCGTTAATAGAATTTGGGGGTGTGACATGATTTTTTTATAACCTAATTTTTTAGCTTTATCTAATACGTAAAAGATCACTCGCACTCTTATTTTTTATGGCGACTATCGTGATTCTCCAAACTTATCAGAAGGCATCGATTCAGAAGGATTGACCGCGAGAAAATTAAAAACGCTAATCTATAAAAGAAAATTGGTAAACTTATAAAAAAAAATGAGAAAAATTCAAAATAGTATTTTGAGAAAACTATTTTTTTATGGTTAAATATAAAATTCTATAGTTGAAAATATGTAAACATGAAATTTCAAAATTAAAAATTGATAAATATGAAATATTAAAGCTTAAAGAAATAATGGTAAAATGGTCATATATTAAATGGTTTTTAATAAAATGGGTATATATAATATTTTTAGTTTTTTTTTTGTATATGTGATATTTTTCAAGTTTATAGGGGTATATATGAAATTCCCCTTAAGATTTACAAAGAAAATACATTTAATTACATAAAAGAACGTAACCTAC
The DNA here is from genome assembly GCA_023525975.1 of Smallanthus sonchifolius. Lineage (NCBI taxonomy): Eukaryota > Viridiplantae > Streptophyta > Magnoliopsida > Asterales > Asteraceae > Smallanthus > Smallanthus sonchifolius. Next base: position 997,559 of record CM042045.1, on the reverse strand, counting down.
TATTTGTGTGACATAACCAACGTGTTCCACACACGTAAATAATGTAAAGTACAATTAGTTTACGAGCCAATGGTTGATTGTAGGACCTTGACCACTGCATATCTGTGACTGTCGGCGAACTCACACACTTACTAAGACTACTTTTAAATCTATATTATTTGACTACAATGAGACTTGAACACTCAATCAAAGACGTCATTTCAGGACCTTGATATCTTTGGGCATTGCATGCCCTTTGTTCCTTAATTGATAAATCATTATTATGAGGACTAATTACCTACGTGTCTTATCAAAATAGTTAATTAGATTTATCTCGAAAGTGATCAAACTCAATATGTTGATACATGCCTAAACCCACTTGTTTGTTAAGATCATACAAACAAAATAAAGATTCGTCTCTATCGTCCACGCATCGAAGTCCAAGTCCCACACTCTACTAACTCCTTTTCGTTTTCGTAACTGTTTAAATTCGCAGATGTCGTAGTTTTTAAAAAGCAAGAAACCCAATCACACACCAATTTAGATATTATTTTATTTTTTACAAAAAGGTTCTTTATCTACACCTTTTTTACTTCTTCTTTTCCTAATTTTTTTGGTGTTGTATGCACACCGTTTTTCAATGAATGTTAAAGTTCTTTTGTATTATTGCAATTTTGGTCAAAGATTCAATAAAGTTTGAGCAAAAGATTCATTCCTTCACACAATATGCATCTTTAAGTTCAATCATGCAATGCCATTGCAACCTTTGTAGCTTTTTTGCTTTACATCTTGTTCAAGAAACTAATAATATGATCAAAATGTTGTTACTTTTGTAGGAAAGCAATGTTAAAAGGCCCAATCAATGCTCAATGTTTATTATATCCCACAAGAATGATAGACCTTCTCATTATCAAATTCAAGAGGCACAAGTCATTGATTTCCTTTTAATTTCTTTCGGTTTCTATTTTTTTTATGAATATTAATTCAAGCTTAAAACATTCATAAATAAAAGGGTTATTCAAAAGTTAATCATTTAAAGACAAGAAAATACAATTTATTTGGATTAAAATCAATTCTAGCCATAACAAGAACAAGTGGCCATGTAATTTGACAAATCTAAAATAAATATACAATGACTAAAATTTATACCAATATTTGTTTACAAGAACACTAAATATTTTGAGAACATAAGGAACAAAATGAATCCTTTATTTTTTCAATCTTAAAAGGTTTTAAAATATAAGAAAATTATATAAATGCAATGTTTATTCATCTCTCATTAAATTTATAAAAAAATATGAACAAATTTCGTTTATTTATACAACCTACACATGTGTAATTCATGTGTAGGATGTATAGGTTATTTTACCTACATATAATCCACACATGTGTAGGTAAACTTTTAAATGTATAAAAACATATTCAAAAAATTGTTTAATGGGTTTTTATGTATTTTTTTTTTGAAAGACGAACATTGAATGTTGTGACGTCGCACCCCCGTCACATGGGAGAGACTCGTCCAACTCCGTCCAATATGTTGTCTTAACCGGGCCCACTTGGCGTCAGAGTTGGAGAGCATCCAAGGAAAAATCTCACCCAATACGGCCCCTTCCGGGCTTGAGGGAGAGCCGAGGCTCGAACCCTGGATCGGCGTAGGTAAAACCCAGGTGCATCAGCCAAAGCTAGGCCTCATTTGCATGCCACGGAAACTAATGTGGAGAGCAGAGATTGAACCCGGGTCACTAGGAACACCAGGTCTCTCCCTTACCACCCCACCACTAGCTCATTTGCGGGTTTTTATGTATATAAACATTCATATTTATATGTATGAAGTACAATTTTTTTATAATATAAATCATGGATCAAGAAATTAAACGATTTAAGTTTGTTATTTGTGTTCTCACATTAATTTAGTGTTTTGTAATGAACATCTCCCTTATTTACAATAATTATATATTTAATGATTGCACGACTGTATTATATTTTAATATCTAGATGACTAGATTCGCTCAAGTCTAGCTTTCATGGTTCGACCATAATAGTGAGATATACGGTTTCTCTTCTCTTGTCACCCGTCCTTTTCATTTTCTTTTTATCACCAAAAACTTCTAACTTTAGTTTTCCCTTTATTTCGTGATATCTTAATTATTTACTTGTAAACCAACACTTCGTCCGCTCTGAAATCAAAGTATTTTCTTGATTTAACATAAGTATAGAGTAATTTGTATAAAATAGTGATTAATTTTAAACTTCATCACTCACATACCCAATCATATCTCTTGGAGTGAGCCGTAGAAGCACTCCCTTAGGTCAAAATGGCCCAACTGGTTTCATCTTCATTTTCCCTCTAATCGCTTTAGCTTCTTTTCTCCCTGTTGCAGCTTAGCCATCGTCACCACCATCATTGATTGTAGACCACTACCATCACTAGACTATCATCTAAATCGTTGTCACTACAACCCACTTGCCGACACACCATCTGTTTGTATGTTTGGTGATCAAACCTAAGAAAATGGTCGTCTCAATATGTATGTATGTATGGAGGTGTATGGGTCAATAGGATAAGAAATGTCGTCTCAATCACGTTATTAGGAAATAGGCATCACTATGTAACTAACTATCATTATCCATTTTTTATAACCGGTGGAACCACTTACGCGGTAAACCTCTGGGCCCCAACAAATACCTTATTTACCAGTCAGAACAAGGTAAATTGCGTTCTAAGCCGGGTAGGTGGCCTTATAGAGAGACTAGAACCTAAGACCTCATGCTTGTGAGAGATGAGACATACCACTTGCACCACTCCACAAGTTTTATTACTATCCGTTTAGCTATGATGATATATTGATATTATGCTATTTAGATATTTTCTATTTAGATGTTACTAAAGTTTATGTGTTATTCAAGTTTTATGCTACGTAAGTTATAAGTTACAAATTTATATGGTTACGAGATACAATGTTATATTGTTTTTATGAGTTCACAAGTTTTATGTCTTTTGTTATTTTTGTTAACCGTTTTGCTCAAACGTGCATTCGTGTTTTTGTTTCCGTGCAAGTTAGGTTACCAAGACTATTCGGGAGGGTTGTGAGGATTGTTAGAGAACCTGATAAGATTTTACACTAAAGACCAATTCATTAAAATTAAGTATTTATTTCACATCTTGGAATGTTTTAATCATTAACGGAATTATGTTTGTGGGCTGATTACTGTTGTGATGACAGTCATAATCGGGTTGGGGTATTACAAAAGTAATGAAATATTTTAAGCAATTCACTCCATCTATAAAAATACAAGATTTGGAACAAAACTTTTATCACTTCTCGAAGAAAGACCATGAAAACAGATCTCACCATATTTGGATGAACCTAAAAGAATTTTTAAACGAAAAAAAAATAACATCATTAACCATGTAGATTCGTTGTTAAACCCCTCCTAATCTCTACATATTCCACATTATCTATAAATCTTATTTGTGGACCAAAATGATGCGTTTGTAGACTTCTACCTTCGTTATTGGCTTAATTTTCTACCCACCCACAAATAACTCATATTAATAAAGGCATGATGGAATCATCGTAGATTAACAATCCATAGAATGAAATCATCAAACATATAATATAAACAAATCTAAACTATATAATAAATAAAGGTTTGGGTATTATTATTATTATTATTATTATTATTATTATAACTATATAAATATTTAGTAATTATATACTTAAGAATTTAAATATTTGGGTATTATTATTATATGCAAATGTTTAGTAATTATATACTTAAGTCTCTAAGTATTTGGTATTATTATAACTATGTAAATATTTAGTAATTATATACATAATTTAAATAGTATTTTGTTATAAAAATATAAATAGTAAATGTAAATTTAAATCTTATTTTAAGTATTAAAAATAAGATAATATTTACTATAGTATTAAATAATCTCATGTGCATTAAATAATGTATTAATTATGAGAAGTTTATTAAATGAGGGCAAGTTCGGAACTCTCGCATATAGCACTTATACCCTACACAGCAAAATTTGTCTTAAGCGTCTTAAAATTTGAGATAAGTTACAATGTTGTCCTCCTAATATGTGTTATATAGTAGTATACAATGGACGATATGAAACATGTAAAATACAACTATGTTCCAACTCTAGTTTTAATATGATATTTGTTATACGTAGGTTAATCCCATATCGTCCGTTGACAGGATGGGTGACCTCCTCGGAAATCTTCACCAGGGCAATAAAAAACAAATATGTAAGCTCCTCGTTGTCAAAGAGAACAATATTAGTGGTATGAGAGGCGAGATCTTACAAATGTTATCAGAGCCACTCATGTTTCGTTCGGGATAGTGGGGCAAACCTCATTGAGGATGGTGAGTCCTCAGGGGTGTTCAGAGGGACAACTTAAGCAACTCCCACATCCCTGGATGGGATGGGGGAGCTAATCTCATCGAGGACGATGATGTAAGATGGTAAAAGATTGAACTGATTGATTTCATACAATAGCATTTACGATATATAGAGTTAAATCGGGCATGTGGGCTCAATTACTATAGGCTCCAATACTCCCCACAGTTAGTGTAGTAGAAAATTGGACGCTCAGACTGGAAACAATAAAAATGAACATAAAAGAAAGAACAATAATACAAACTAGTCTCAATCTCGGTTTTTGACGTGTAGGTCTTCTGCCATAACAAAATCCACGATCGGAGGAGAACCGTAGTCCTACAAAGAGCGGCGGCTAGGCATGGCGACAAAACTTTTGGATCCCTGAAACTGATGTTAGGATGCTTGACTGTAGTGCGACCACGACGTCACCCGGTGTTGGTTTATGGTCCCCAGAATGATAAATACGATCGGTAAGATCCCAATGAACGAAAAAAAAAGAAATAAGTTAACACCTGGCGACGGTCATGAGGCGGTGTGTCAAAACTGGCAGGCAGCGAAGCCAGTGATCGTGGTATGGCGGTGGTTTTTACAAAACTGGCAGGCAGCGGACCATGGTCTCGCGAGAGGAGCCAATCAGAAAAGAAACAAGATACTAGATTTGGGAAGGGATACATAAATCATGCATTAAACTTCGTCGTCACGAAAAACGAACTAATTGAAAACGTGTGGACCAAGACTTGAAAAATCGACAGCAAAAGAACACTTCACGCTCTGCCACGCGCCAGCCAAAGGCGACACGTCATAAATTGTGGTGGCGCATGTGGGCCCATGTGGCGGCTATTCAGCGTGGGATTTCAGCGGACGACGGCGGTGGTGAAATTGAAAGATTGCTCGAAAAAAGATTTTTAAACAATGGCTGGAGTTTTGAACCGGGACTAGGTCTTTATTAGAACACGAAATAGGAATGGGAAACATGAAAACTAAAAAGAAAAAAAAACAAAGGATAATGGACAGGGTTGCGGTGGCAGTGGCTGCACGCTGCCCTGTCTAGGGTTTGAACCAGGTGGCGAGGCTAGGGTTTGTTTGTGTGTGGTGCGGCAGAGGTGGTATAGAGCTCGGGTGGCTCTGATACCATGTAAGATGGTAAAGACTGAATTGATTGGTTTTATTCAATAACAATTACAATATAGAGAGACAAACCGGACCCGTGGGCTCAATACTAAACTATAAATACTAGATGAATCCAAAAGTGGGAGTGCTTGTAACGAATAGGAAAATCTCAAATCGGTCATGGACAGGAAAGATGATGAGGTTATAAGTAAAGGTTCGCCTCTAATATCATCAACACGTTTTGGAGCATTGGTTATGGATGAGAAGAGAACTCCACAGTTAAACGTGCTCATGTGAGAGTAGTAATAAGTTGGGTGACCTCTTTGAAAGTCTTCACCCGAGCAATGGAAAACAAATCCGTAAACTCCTTATGAATAAAATGAAAAACATTTACAGTATGAGAGACTAGATATTACAATATTAATAGATATTACAATATTAATTATCTTTAAGAAGAATCATATTCTATACCACGATGTAACTAGATACGACTATGCTCGTAAACATGTATTTAACTAGAAGGTTCCAACGATATCATGAAACATGACATCAAGATTCTAAACTCATCTAAGGAATCTAGAAGTTGAAATTCCTCTCTATCACCACCGTATCTATGCGAATTCTCTAATCGTTAACCTTAATCTCATATTCACATTGCATGCATATATTTAATTAACCCATGAATCGGTGTATATATAATAATAACTCTTTAATTATATTAGAATGTAATAAACTTGACGAGATTCTTAATTGTTTGTAGGATCCTTAACTATGATAATTAAATATCTCAATGTGAAAATCAGGGGCGGCTTAACCGTTTTGGTGGCACAAAGCGACTTAGAAATGGGGGCCCTTTTCTATAAGTATCATTAAAAAATATGTGTTGCGATGAGTTTGAAGCCAGTGACGGATGCATGATTTTTTGTCAGCGGGTGCATAAAATGGGTTGGTCAAAAATAAACCGGTCAAAACGGGTCAAATATACAAAAAATGGACGGTCATAAATTCATAATGGGCAAAATCATTATAATTTATTTGGCTAATTACTAAAAAGAAAATGTCGATCTCAATTGTTTTTGCATGTTTTTCATTAGATATGCAATTAAAATAAGTTGTATTGTTCCAACTTTTTAGATTTAATGTTGATTTTAGTAATTTCCAACATTGATAGAAAAAAAGTTCATTTTAAACTCCTATAATTATCCATACGGACCGTTGAAAATGGAAACACTTCATAATTGTAATAAAACTATTAAAATAACTTCTCTAAATACCTAATTTAGTACATTAGGGTTATTAAAAATTCAAATCAAAGTTAAAGGTTTACTTTGTAAGTTTCAACTAATTGAAAGGGAATATGTGAAACTTTTAAAAATTCTAGTATCAAACATGATTTTCTATGTTTGCAAAAGAGGATTACAATTAAAAAAAAAATACAAGAGACTAGAACATTTACTTCACAAATTTAGCTCTATACATGGAAGGGAAATAAAGACATAATAAATGTTATAACTTTTAATTTTGAAAAATGAAATTAACTCTTTGACAAATTTATTTTCCTTTCCTTTGTCAACGTTATCTTCTCCCCCCCCCCCCTTTATCTCTTCCATCTTTCATCTTATTCACAGAGCTTGAGTTCTGCATTAAAGCTTCTTGTAAAAAAATCATCAATATCTTCGGTTTCTCTTCCTTTTCTTTTCTGTTTGTCGATGTCACAGGTGCCTCTCGAGTATTTGCGAAAGTGCCTACTTAAAAAAACCTAAAATTTTCTATTACTCAGATAAAAGGTGAATTCTCCCCTGTTTGAAGCGCTCATATCCTGGAGGTTAAGTTAAGATCATACCCGCAAACCGGTAGGTTAAGATCGATCATCCTTGACTTCAGCATTAGAAAAGGAAACAAGGTATTTCTGCTCAAGACACTCGGATTCCTTACATCAATCTCCATTTGTTTAACCTATTCATTTTACAGGATGAATCCGAACCCCTATTTGAGGATCATTATAAAATTTCTCATTTTTACCTTATAAACTGATCCAAATCCACCTTGTTCGATCTTATTGTCTTCACTGAAATCATTTGTTTAAATTTCTCATTTTTACCTTATAAACCGATCCAAATCCACCTTGTTCGATCATATTGTCTTCACTGAAATCATTTCTTGCTGCCAACACTGTACCCAAACCGTATTCTAAAAACTCCACAATGTTGATATCCATGATTTTATCTTGTGGTTGGGGAATAACAATATCAAGATTTAGGTTTCATTCATGAACCAACAAATTTCCACAACAACGTTAACTTACTTTGGAATCTTTCTTGAAGCAATTTCTTCTTCCTCAATATTGTTGTTCCAAAAGGGTCTCTTTGTTCCCTGGTTGACTGTTCCCTGAAAACCCGCAAGTCAAACTTTTCATTTTCTTCAATTAAACCATTGGTAATCACAAATTGAAAACATGCGGAAAAAAAATATAAATTCGGATGCTTAGGTTCGAACCCAAGTCTTCCGAATCATAGCGGGGAATATTTACCACTGAGCTAATAATTTGCTTTTAAACTTGTCGATTCATATTAAATATTCATCTTCTAGATGTGGTTTTTTTTTAAAAGAGGCCTTTAAAATTTGGGGGCCCAAAGCTATGGCTTATTTTTTTATACTGTTGGACCGGCCCTAGTGAAAATCTATCGTTTTATGTAAGTAGGAAATTGCTTACATGACATTGCTCTTTAGAATCGAAACGAGTGTTGAATACCTCGCGTATTGCGACGACTCGGTTATGAATATCAAGCAGTGGAGAAGCTTGATAAAATCGGGGGGGGGGGGGGGGGGAGGGGGAGTGTGGGATCCTATAATTGTTTTTTCCCTATCAAGTGGGTCCGGAACTTAAAACTTATAAATTTTTCGGCCGAATACGTATAAGTTAACACTTATGAGTGAAAAATTGGTATATCGAGCCGAAACGTAGGTATAATTAAGTATATTGCAACAGTATATTTTGAATTTTAAAAAATATTACATTATTTAAAAAAAAAAACATATTATATTAAATCAGTGGGTTTTGGTCATTATTAACATTATAACAACTAAATAATTTAAAAAAAAAATACTAATAATAGTCATAAAAGGGTTGAACCGGAAAAAGGAGGGGTTGAAAGCTCGGTTTTAATAAAACTTTTATCGAAACGTAGGTAAAAGACGTTAGAACGGTTCCGTTTTAATAGATTCAGTTTCAAATAAAGTTTATATTAAAACGACAACGGCATGTTATTTGCTATACACTTTGGCACAATCAACCCTACTTTTTTTTTAAATATGTGAGAAATTTATTTTTATTCATTATAACTACATTTTCGTTTTTTTATTAAATTAAATAAAATGAATTTTAACATGCGGTGTTAACCCGCAACATTTACACAAAATTCTTTAGCGTTATTCCTTTGTTTCATTTTTAATTATTTCTTTTTTAAGTTCTTCTCTACCAGAAATATGTCCACTTACGTTGATTCTTATTAAGTGGATTCCAAAGCTTAAATTAAGTTGTATTTTATAATATTATTGTCATGTTTAAAATATAAATAATTAATATAACTTTTAAAAAAATATGATTCACATATATTTGCAATAGTTTGTTTAAGGACATTTTGCAATAGCTACAAAACCTGCCGACAATAGGAAACAAAAAGATAGCATGCATATCTTTTCCTTTCGTTTCTATGCATCCGCATATAATATAATTAATATTGAAATTTGATTTGATGTTTTTACAAATTACCAATGAATTAAATAAGTAAAAAATAAAAGTACAATTGTGACGCTTACTTTTTAGCCACAATAAAACTGTCAATCAAATCATATGAATCAGATTCAAGAACATTAAATAGTACTTCTGCTAATCGAATAGAAGCAAAATAAAAATACGCAGATCAATGACAAGTTATCATGAAACAAAAATGGGCCAATATCATGGATTTTATTTTTTATTTGCAAATTGGTACAAATTCTTTTTTATTTTTTTGGATAATTGAATGAGATGACGTAAAATTCACCGATGGGTTTTCAAAATCACAAAAAGTGTTCTTGTCGACATTTGTTTTTCATGTTATTTTATGTAAAGCATTTGATTTTCATTAAAGCTACGTATTGCTTTGTTAGTGTTGCTTTTTTTGTTTTTAATTTTATCACATAATTAAATTATTGTGATTACAAAATACGTGAGAAATTGATTTTTGTATTTTATTAATAAAAGGTTATCGTTTGTGTTAGGGCACTTGGGGTGTAACTCTGTAAGGCCATCTGGTAGTGCAGGTACTTTGGGTACACCGTCCCAAAGCCCTCGGGTACCTTTTGGGGTACATGTTTTGAGTATAAGTATCCGTGAGACAAAGTCATCAGGTACCCCTAGAGTTGTTGGGTTGTGTCATTACCAATTTGGGTACTTTGAGAAAAAAATAAGGTGGATCACTCTCATTGGTGAGATTACTTTGGATACTTAGGGTTGTGACCCTTGTAGTTGTATTGTACCCTTATGACGACCATGTTTGTGAAAATTAAAATGAGATATTATCGATGCACAGTTGAGGTTAATTCAGTAATCGATGTCGTATGTTTTATTTTCACATAATCATGATGTTATTTTAGTTTATTGAATAATTTAAGATAAATAGTTTTTTTTGAACAACAACAATGAAAAAAATATCTTATAACAGCTAGCAGAGAACTAGCAAAAAAACACATACAATATCAAAAACACCAATACAACTCTATAACATTCATTAATAACAAAGAAATTACAAACCACCTAGAAAACAAAACCAATAAAAGTTTAATCTTAACCGAAACCCGGCCCATAGTTAGATATCGCACTAGATGAAGCCGATGTAATTGATATGGTCATGAGAATGAACATCCCTCCGTATATATTGACAACAACAAATGATTAATGCAAAGATATTCAGATTTTATAAAATTGGTTAAACATTATTTAAATATATTATAAAACTTGTAATGGCCATTAAATAAAAAAAAAATCGGATTAAATGCAGATCTATAAAAATCAAGCAATCGTTGCCAAATAATTGATAAAAGTAACAATATTTTTCTTGCACCTTTTTTAACAAAATTTGAAATATTATTATATTTATATTTTAATATCAGAAAATTGATTCCACTATGCTACTTATATTGTACTCACAATTGAATAATTACGCAACCTTTCGATTTAAGGATAGCTAATAATAAAATAATTACTTGATTTTTGAGTTGTAAAATGAACTTTAGGCACAAATCAAATCAAGTATTAGGCTTTTTGTTTCCTTTTCGTTTCTTCACTAACTCCAAATATATTACATAAAATATCGGATTAGATTACCCAAAACAAATAAGTCTTTAAAGTCGACCTTTTGGTGACGTTTTGCGACAGAAAATAACCTAACAAAGAGCCGAATTTAGCTACCTACAAGTTTAAACGACTACATTCTCTTTACTTAAACGCTTGAACATCTACACATGTTGTGTTTGCATATACCTGAGTTAAAATGATTAAGGGGTTGTTTGGTAGACTCTTAATGATTCCAATAAGAGGCTACATCTGAATCGTTCAGAGGTAAGGGGTGTTTGTTTCACTGACAGCCCACCTCTTAATGGGTCAGCTGAAAAACTATGCTGAACCATTCAGATATCTTAATAAGTTTCTTTGTTTTGTACAATTATGATGAATATTATCATATAATTAATATTAGACTAAACTGTCATTTTCGTCCCTATGTTTTAGTCACTTATGCAAGTTTCATCCAAAAACTTTATTTTTCTCGTGTATATTCGCGTTTTACAAAACTTGTCATTTTCATCCTATCGGTTAACTCCATCCATATTTTTACATTAAATGAGAGGTATTTAGATCATTTTATATTATATTTTATTTAATCAATATTTTAAACCCTTAATTATTCTCTCATCTTTATAGACTAAATTTAGTTTAAGAAAAAGAATTGATAAACTAAATTATAAATACAAGGGGCTTAGTGTTAATATTATAGAATAGGTTTACGGGCCAAAGTGTCTATGTTTATCGTAAAAGGGTCAAGTATGTAAAGTTATAAAATTAGAAACCGTCATATTAGGATTGGTGGTTGCGTCGTTCATGGAAATGACGCGTCAATTAGAATAAGTCTGTATATATACGATGTCAAACGTTAAAGTATTTGATAGATAATAGGTTTAAAGTAATTTTAATAAATCTATGCATTTGCTATGTTGTCTTCAGTAAATATAATGAAAAAATTCTCTGGTACTAATGTTTGGAAGATTGATGGCACAAGGGATGGAACTTATTCGACAACCCTAATATAAAGAAACTGTTTAGGAACGACGACGTTATGGCTAATTGAAGATGATGTCATTCAGGGTTTGGTAGGCCCGGCCACTAGAAAATAAAAGAAGATGGGCCCATTAAGGCATCATAGTTCCACTAAATCCAATATAGTTTGCCACTACCAAACTTTCACTCACCCAATTGAAGCCACGTAGAGATCCATAAAATGAAAATGAGCATGTAATCTTAAAAATGCAGAATACAAAACAAATAATACCTTATAATATAAACTCAATATATAAACTTCCAAATATTTGTAGGTGTGAATGAAATCTGTTTGTATCAAGTTGTTAACGTGTCTAGGGTTTTACATAAATAGCATAAAAGGTTTAGTGTGTAAATCTTACATTGTACATGTCGCTTAGTAGATAAACGACCCTGGGCTCAGATTCTAGTTCTGCCCATGACTTCATCTTCGATCTGAAATATTACTTTCGGAATCTTATAGAAAACTTGTGTTTGCGAAAGTAATTTATACAATAACTTTCTATATCGTATTATTTTCGTAAAATGATTATTTAGTAATCGAGATCTAACATAATAAGATATGAATAACCAACTACTTAAAACCGAAGTATTTGTCACTAGGTCATCATGATAATTATAACTTAAACTAACGGTCAATATGTTTATAAAAATAATAAATATAACTTTTAATTCACTGATATATATGATATGGAACAAAGTTGATAACATTCTATACTTTAGGGATAAAATATTAGAATAGAATAAAAACAAAGACATCATATCTCCCATGCATACTTGCACTAGCTAACACAAGAATATTCATTTGGATGCAATCACACTCACCGCGCGTCACATTTCAACTCTTTTTGAAGCAGCTAGCCATCAACACACCCACCAACAAGCCTATAAATATGTTCATACTCCCATCCATTTTACTTAGGACAAACACACTACCATTGTTCTCCTCTCCTTTGCTACCCTTTTCTACTACAAAATCTTACATTCAAAAACAAAGAAAAATGGAAGGAAAATTGGGAAGTTTTGCCAGGTTTTTCCTTACTGCGAAGCCCTATATCGCGATGATTTGTTTACAGTTTGGTTACGCCGGTATGAATATAATTACCAAAGTATCATTGAACCGTGGCATGAGCCACTATGTCCTTGTTGTTTACCGTCATGCATTTGCAACAGCCGCTATTGCCCCATTCGCCATATACCTTGAGAGGTAACCATTCATAATCTAGATACATGAGAAATGAATGTATAACTTTAAAGTTGATCAAATTGTAAAGGATTCTACTTTTGTGATTGTAGGAATATTAGGCCAAGGATCACATTTTCTCTATTCATGCAAATGTTTGTGTTGGGACTTCTTGGCCCGGTGATCGATCAGAACTTCTACTACGCTGGATTGAAGTTAACATCACCAACCTTTTCATGTGCTATGAGTAACATGCTTCCTGCCATGACCTTTGTTATGGCTGTCCTATGCAGGTATCCACAAATGCAATCATGCTAATTAATGTAGCAAATTACTTGAATTAGTAATTACAAAGGGTTTTCTTATAATATAATCTAACAAACAAGAATTGTTTTGAATAAAGGATGGAGAAACTTGACATAAAGAAGGTTAGATGTCAAGCTAAGGTGATTGGAACGACAGTGACAGTAGCAGGTGCCATGTTGATGACACTTTACAAAGGTAATGTGGTTGAGTTGGTTTGGACCAAGCATGTGCACCCTCACTACGCCGAGACAACTTCTGCCGCATCAGGCTCCTCGGATAAAGATTGGGTTGTGGGATCCATTCTTCTTATCATTGCTACTTTTGCATGGGCTTCTTTTTTCATCGTTCAGGTATATGGGAGTAGATTTTAGAGGTGTGTTAACTGTTCAAAAAAATAAATAAAGAAAGAAACCAAATAAAAGTAAACTAGAAGACAAAAATCAATCATTATGTTACTAGTTGTGTAGTCATGCAATGTGTTTGTACTTAATTAGGGCTTGTTTGATTGGTTTTTTTGTAGAATGTGACCATGAGGAGATACACAGCACCTCTTTCTCTCACATGTTTGGTGTGCTTTATTGGCACTTTACAATCCATTGCTGTTACTTTTGTAATGGAACACAAGCCTGGTGTTTGGACTATTGGTTGGGATATGAACCTTCTTGCTGCTGCCTATGCTGTATGCATCTCTCTCTCTCTCTCTCTATATATATATATGTATCATTAACTCTATCTTTCTGACTCTTTTGACTTGTTGACTGATTGTTCAATAGGGAATTGTCTCATCAAGCATTGCCTACTATGTGCAAGGTCTAGTAATGGAAAAGAGAGGCCCAGTTTTTGTGACTGCTTTTAGTCCTCTAATGATGATCATTGTAGCAATCATGGGTTCTTTAATTTTGGCTGAGAAGATCTACATGGGAGGGTAATTAGCTAATTAATTATGCTTATTTCACTCTTTAATTACTATTTCATGATATAAGCGAAAGCGTGTGAACTTTTATTAATGAAAGTAGTTATTTTACAGTGTGATGGGCGCGGCACTGATAGTGATTGGGTTGTACTCGGTCCTTTGGGGTAAATACAAGGAACACAAGGAGAAAGAGTTGGCAGAAGAGATTCTCGACCCTGTTAAAGCTTCTTCTGAAAATAACAACAATAACAATAACACGATGATGTTTGATGATGCTGAGGCGAACGATATCGAGATGCAAAAGAACGAGATGAACAAATCATCTGTCCCAATGGTCACAGTCACTTCATCTAAGACACCACCAATGATAGCCGTGCAAGCACCAAAGGTGTAATTTAGAAGTGAAGTAATTAATTGAGTGTGGGAGAAAGAGAAAGAATTGGGGAAATATAATAATTGGAGTACTAAATATGTAAAAGTACAATAGATCAGGGGGTTGGGAGAAGAAAAGCCGTGGGCTTTTTTTTTGTAATTTTGGATTTTCTGAATTAATGTTTTTCTTTTTTTAATTTTACTTTCTGGAAGATTAATGAAGATTCCATAGGAATGCAATGAAATCTTTGTTTGGGAACATATTGTGTCGTTTACGCTGACGTCTGATTCGGATACCACTTCCATTGTTAGTGTTTTGCTGTGTCGTCTACCATGGACCCGACCATTTTCAAAATAGAAAAAAAAAGGTTTATCTAATATTCAACTAGGTTAAAGCTCATGTGTTACATGGGTTGAATAAATATAACTTGTTATAAACAGTATTTTTTATAAAGATTTGTATGTTTGGTGTTATTAGTTATCTGTGAAATAAGACATAATTAAAATTTCTTATGATTTAGTAATTTTTAATAAAATATTAGAATATATGTTAACATCATCATTATTTAATATGAGAAAACGAAGAAAAACAAAGACTAGATTTCATCAGAAGTCGACATGTAGCAAATATAGTTATTCATTTATTATAATATACGTTAGAAACCCTGCATATTATACAGAGTGAATAAATGCAGTGTTATATATATACTTACCAATAAAGATCTAATATTACATATTTTTGACATATTACATAATTTTTAATACAAATTTTAGAAATATTATATAGTTAATTTTAAAAATATTTTATAAAAAGAATGAAAAAATGTTCAAACTATAAAAATATTTTATGAACAAAGCTATTTTTTTTAATTAAATATTTTATAAAAATAGTTATAAAAAGCATTACTATTTAATAGAAGAGAGGCGGGAAACAAAAATTATAATTTTTTTATAGAAATTTGTATCATTAAATAGGAGAGAGAGTCGAGAAAAAAATGTTGAAAATGAACAAGAGAATGATATGTGGTACCCCAAAACCTTTATTTATTAGTATGTATAGATTTGTTGCAAATTAATCAATATATTTAGTAAAATATTTAAAATGAAGGAAGACATGTCCTATTTTGTTATTCTAATAATTGGTTTTATTTTGTTTCTGTAAATGATCAATAAATATTATCTAAAATCATATTCACAATCTATAAAGAGTTGTAACCAATATTGCTTATGGATAACTCTTTCAAAAGGTTGAATCCCATCACTTGTATTGGCCACTCATTCTTTTTTCAAATAAAATTTTAAAGGTGATGTAGTGGTATGCGTCTAAATTCTTCTAGCATATATCTCGGTTTCAAATCCAGTTTTTATTGGTTTTTTTAAGATGTAGGGTCTCAATGGAACCCTTCACTCATCGCAACAAGACTACGTGTGGAAATGAGACTTCTCCTGCAAAGGCTCCTATCCACATAAAGACAACACCATCATTATTTCACATAAGACAAAGACACCTGTGCGTACGGTAAAAAGGACCACACTGCCATCCCAGGAATGTCAGGGGCAAGGGGACACCCCCATGCACACATGCGGGCCCACCGGGTAGGACAAAACTGACACCACTAACGGTTGCCACCTGGGAGACCACAAGGATATTCCTAATCGCAACGTTTCTCCAATCAAATACACGCCAGGTCAGTACCCTCCTTAGGCTATAAATACAGGACTTCACCCCAGGTATGGACACACTACAAGGAAATGACCCTGTGCCGACGTCGCCTATACCGACGACACTTGTCGTCGGCATAGGTCACCCTATACCGACGACATGTCGTCGGTATAGGTGAAAACCAAAATTTTGAATGGGACACCCTATAGCGACGACATGTCGTCGCTATAGGGTTGAGGCAGATTGGAGGGAAAACTAGCGCCCAATGAATTTTTGGGGAAAACCTATAGAGGTTAATTTTGATTTTCTTTTTGTTTTTTTATTTAATCAATTTCCGTCGGTCAAATTTTTTTTTTTAAATTAAAACTAATTCTAGAAAACCCTATGGCGACGACATGTCGTCGGGATAGGGTTTTTACATTTATTGACTGGTCAACATCCTACGAACCCTATACCGACGACATGTCGTCGGTATATTTGAAAACCAAAATTTTGAATGGGACACCCTATAGCGATGACATGTCGTCGCTATAGGGTTGAGGCAGATTGAAGGGAAAGCTAGCGTCCAATGAATTTTTGGGAAAAACCTATAGCGACGACATGTCGTCGCTATAGGTTAATTTTGATTTTCTTTTTGTTTTTTTTATTTAATCAATTTCCGTCAGTCAATTTTTTTTAAATTAAAAAAACTTTTGGACAACCCTATGGCGACGACATGTCGTCGGGATAGGGTTTTTGCCTTTATTGACTGGTCAACATCCTACGAACCCTATACCGATGACATGTCGTCGGCATAGGCTACTTGTGCCGACGACATGTCGTCGTCATAGGGTGCAGCGCGAACAAATAGGGAAAACAAACGGAAGACCTTCATTTCCACACAGAATCCTCCAAAACTCCCCCAAATTGTTCTCTCCGACGATTTCAAGGTTTTTGGGATTTTTGAAAGCAAATTTCACAAAAACTCTAGGGATTTAAGGTGATGTAACATTCGGGTTTCAAATTTTAGCTACTTTTTCAAGATTTTAAAGTTTTGTTTGTTTATTTTGGTTAGGTTTTGGAGGAATTTCATCATTTCTTGGCTTTCTATCTTTGTGAAGGTAAATACTCGTTTTAGTTACTAATTTGTGATGAAATTTGGTATAGATCTAATATTTTTATGATTTTGTATGTATATGTTATGTATGTGTATGTATGTATGTTTGTATGTATGAGTACGTATATTTGTATGTATGATGGAATTATTAAATTATGATTAGTTTAGGCTATTTGGTTTAGATGTTTGCTTATTTTATATAATTTAGTTTATGTAAATTAGTGTTTGTATGTATATGTATGTATGTGTGTAATTTGTGTTTATAATGATTAGTTTGTATGTATGTGTGTAATTTATGTTTATGATGATTAGTTAATATGAATGTATATATGTGTATGTATGTTTGTATGTATATGTTTGTAATTATGTAATTGGACATTTATTTATGTATGTATGTTTGTATGTATGTTTGTATGTATATGTTTGTAATTATGTAATTGGGCTTTTATTTATGTATGTAATTGTGATGTGTAAGTATATTAGATGGTATTTATTGGGAGCAACTTTTATAAAAACTCTCAGGATTTAAGGTGAGGTAACATCCGGGTTTCATATTTTAACTACTTTTTCAAGATTTTGAAGTTTTGTTTGTTTATTTTGGTTAGGTTTTGGAGGAATTTATTCATTTCTTGGATTTCTAGCTTTGTGAAGGTAAATACTTGTTTTAATTACTAATTTGTGATGAAATTTGGTTTAGATATAAGATTTTTATGATTTTGTATGTATGTGTTATGTATGTGTATGTATGTATGTTTGTATGTATGAGTGTGTATATTTGCATTTATGATGGAATTATTAAATTATGATTATTTTAGGTCATTTGGTTTAGATGTGTGCTTATTTTATATAATTTAGTTTCTGTAAATTAGTGTTTGTATGTATATGTATGTATGTGTGTAATTTGTGTTTATAATGATTAGTTTGTATGTATGTGTGCAATTTGTGTTTATGATGATTAGTTTGGATGATTAGTTTGTATGTATGTGTGTAATTTGTGTTTATGATAATTAGTTAATATGAATGTATATATGTGTATGTATGTTTGTGTGTATATGTTTGTAATTATGTAATTAGACATTTATTTATGTATGTTTGTATGTATATGTTTGTAATTATGTAATTGGGCTTTTATTTATGTATGTAATTGTGATGTGTAGGTATATAAGATGGTATTTATTAGGAGCAACTTTCACAAAAACTCTCGGGATTTAAGGTGAGGTAACATCCGGGTTTCATATGTTAGCTACCTTTTCAAGATTTTGAAGTTTTGTTTGTTTATTTTGGTTAGGTTGGTATTTGTCTTGAACAATTTGCATTATTGTGTATCGAACAAATTTATGTTTTGAATGTTTGATTTGTCGGACAAGTTTGTGTGTCGAACAATTTGGATTTTTGGTTTATGTTTCGGATATTAGTTTTTATCATATTTGAATGTTTGAATGGTTTATATTTAATGATTTGCAGGTTTTTGTTTTTAGAAATTTAATATTTCTGGATAAAATATAAAAAAAAACAGAAAAGACATATACCGACGACATGTCGTCGCTATAGGCCTTTTTAAAAAAATTATTAAAAAAAACAAAAAACCCTATACCGACTACATGTCGTCGGAATAGGGTCAACCTGTACCGACGACATGTCGTCGGTATAGAATTTCTTTTTGAATTTTTTAATTAAACCCTATAGCAACGACAAGTCGTCGGTATAGGCTGACCTATCCCGACGACACCTATTCCGACGACAATCTTGGCTATAGGGACGAGGCAATACCGACGACATGTAGTCGGTATAGGCTATCCCGACGACAATTCGTCGCTATAGGGTAAAAAAAATCGTCGAGATAGGGTGATACTGTTGTAGTGACATCTTCTTTCCCAATCTCTCACCCTTGCTTAGCACTCCATCTTTCCTAAGTCTGAAACTTATCCTCACGGCGGAGGGTGGTCACAGGGAAACCACTTTTCCTGTGACGAGACTAACGGCGTTGCTCGTTTTGCGGGCCCGATGGCTTGTTCCAGAGCTCTCCTCCCTCCTCAGTTTCTGTTTTTAAAACCCTTGAAAATTATCTGTCTATAACACGAGCTATGTTTTACATGATTCAACTTATTGGCAAGGTATTAGTGTGATCTCATGAGTTTATTAGTAATGTGGTCTAGTGGTCACAAAAGAAATTAACCTGTCCGATCAGATGATAGTCTGATTAAACTGATTTGGCATGAAATGCGAAATTTTTCTCATACATGAGGTTCTTTTTTGATGGTGTTTGGGATTTAACCGTTGCCACTCCTTGACAAATGATACTTCGGGTTCTTTCTCGAAATTGTTCAGGATTTAATCACTAACCAACGTCGTCACTTCTTAACTCTCACATCCCAAACTAACTCAACGGCACGAGGAAAACTTATGAACTAGTGTAACCACTAGAAGTCTGGTATCTCAAGTTTCGATCAATGTTTACACATTAATTATCGTATATTGATGTATAAGTATCCTTTATAATAAATATAGCTAATATAATTATTTATCCATCTTGGATATTATTTCTTTTAGTTTATATTTATACCGGATGTTATTTATACAAACTAAATAGTTTCTTTTAGTTTATATTTATACTGGATATTATTTCATATGTCTTCGAATACATAAACAATGTCTAATGTTTTTACTTTTTTTTATTATCTATAAGTACATCTTCTGTTAAGTATCTATTTTATTTTCTTAAAAGGTGAGTCACGTTAGATTACAAGACATATATGATGATACGTATAGATAAAATGGATACAGAAATTTTGTTCACATATTTAATAATTATAGGGATAAAATAGTATCTTTTATATAAATATGGCTAATATAATTATTTATCCATCGTGATAATTTTCTATTTTATTTATATGAAAGCAAGATCGGTTTATTCTATTGGAAAACACTTCATCTATTCTATATTCCAATTGTTGGATTCATACACGTACCGTACCATGCATATCACATTGGCATCTCTCACTTGGCTAATGTAGAATCTTGAATTTATGCAACCCTTTTCGATAAGGCATACACACGAAAAGACAAATTCTTGGAATTTATGCTCATTCACATCATTAATTTCAAGAATGAAATAAAAACATAATATTTCATATCATGGAAGTGGATAATAGATTTCTTATAGCTTTTCATATCAGGATTATGATGTGTGTAATTCCGAATTGGGATAAATAATTTTATGTTCTAGTCCAACCATTACAAAGAAAAGGTATTGCTAATTTTTTTTTTTGGTTATGAGTAAAAAAGATATATTAATAAATTTTAAATAAATTATCATGAATTCAAAATGAATTTTTTTTAGTATAACATACTTCGATTTTCTTAAAATAAATGTACCTATCAACTAACACATGTTATCACACCATCATCTCTGGTAAACACTCTTTTACCGAAAAACACTACCGTTAAATAATAACACATCGCCGGTTAAATGCAACACATGCAACCATCACCATCTATGGTTAACGCCCCCATCGCCACACCACAGACAAACCATACACACTTCATCACAATCGTTTGTAATGCAACCCATGTTCAAATCAAAATCCCGATTTCAAACCCCCTAACTTTATTCCAACCCATAATCATCTATTAGAACATTAATTACACCTCGATTCAAGTCCACAACCTATAATTCTTATCAAACTCGAAACCTCCATCAGAAATCAAATCCTGATTCGACCCGTGAATGAAATCAAAAGCATTTCAAATCGGAAAACGAAACCTACAAATCAATCTAGGATTCGAACTTTCAAATCCAAATCTGTTTTGAAAGGTTACCCAGTTAAAATAATTTGTGTGATAAAATAAAAGATAAGAACATTATTAGAGTGGTTAGCAATGTTTTTAGAACTGGACCGGGCAGCGAACCGGTGGTTTTTCGGATCCGTCGGATTTAAAAACTAAATGACGTTATACACAATAGAAAATTTATAACTATTTATATATATCTAATTTAAAGCAAAACATGAAAATATTATATATTCTAGTGTAAAATTATAATTTTAATAAAATATAAAGATTTAACTTATTAAAACGTAATACTAAATTAATCAGAAAATAAGATTTTATAAAGAAATAAAATATAAAAACATTTGAAATCCGGTCCGACCACATATCCAACCGGTTCATACTGAAACGTTCTAAATAAGCATAACCAGACCAGTTCTAAAAACACTAGTGGTTAATTAGTCCCTTTACTCTAAAACATGTTACTTGGGTTCTAAACTTGATCCAAGTGTTTTTTGATTGCCTGCTACTAGAAAGCTAGATTATCACTCACGAGTATCTACCGATTGATAAATTTGTTAAAAAACCACTGACACGTCACAGACGAAATATCAAAATCAAGTTTTTAATTTTTTTTATATTGGTGGACCCATCAATAATTACCGACGGCTAGGAAGGGCGTTAGTAAAGTAAAGCCGATGATTCCCACCGACAAACTTTGTTAGAAAATATTCCTCGGTAATCCGTCGGAATATTATGACTGGATTTCTAATAAGATTCACGTCATTCTTTTTTAGTTGTTTGTTGGTGTGGAACATTTACCAAAGGATTTATCTATCCGAAATCCGTTAGTAAAACCTTCTATATATAGCAACAATCAAGTCTCTAAAAATGGCAAAAGAAAAACATAAAGTTTGTATGTTATAATAAATAGCCAAGATGGTAGCCTTGAGTTGCTCAAGTATTACACATAGTTGTTTGGGTGTGGTCTATGAGAATAGAAAATATGACATATCGTTGTTAGCGGGTTTTGAAATATATTGTTGGTCTTGAAATTTAAATACGCTATCACGTGTGTGTATTTTACCAATGAGACATAAGATTGGGTTGAAATTGGACTCGGAATGTAGAATCAGACACGTACATGTAAAACTTTTTTATTTGTATCACGTCTAGCCATCGTAACTCATGGACTCATATATAAATATAAATGTCGTTAATGTGTGTATTTGTTGCTCATGTCTGGTAGAGGTTTTCATTTGTCGTCTCCCGTGTGTATAAATATAGAGCAAAGTTTACCCCTAGTGGAAGAATGCAAGTAGATTGGTGCAAGTCCTATTCGAATTGGTTTAATATATTATGTTTTTTAAACTTCCACAAAAAGCCACTTTTGAAATGTGGTTAACCTTCAAGGATGTCACTAAACGTTGTCAACACATAAATGTGCGACGACATCGGTTCTCCACGTAACTTCTTATAACAAAATCACCAAAATAGATGCAATTTCCATGTTTACAATAAAAGTACATAAACACTTGTGCAAATATTAGAACTGGCAAATTATATTTGTTAAAGTTGGTCACCTTTTGTGTTTTTCTTAACTAAATAAATATTTAAATCAATTTATATGAAATGTATTATTAACCTCACTTGTTTTAATAATAATTTCAAATATTGTAATAAGTATTTAAAAGCACTTAACTAGAGGAAGGATTTTTCACCCTTATTCAACATCACACCACCTATTGTAACTCGCCAATTATTACTCTAACCATCGATATATCCTTATTTTTATGTAGGTAATTGGATATCTTTATCAAATGTACGTAAACTAAAAGTAATTGTTGTTTCTTATTGTTATAAAGTAACTAGAATTGTCGCGTTAAACCACAAAAGAAATTAAAGTGCTCAAAAGCTTATAAAATAAAACCTTAGAAAAACGAAACTGTGAAAAAATTATAATTTACGAAATAAATAAATGTACTCGAAACTTTATATGATAAACGTAAAACATTTACGCAAACACACGCATCGTAACGAAATAGCTAGTAATTGTTGTTTCTTATTGTTATTGTTATAAAATAATTTATACTATATATCTTCACTACAAGAAAAAGACCCTATGCCGACGACATTTGTTGTCGGCATAGGTCACCCTGTGCCGACGACATGTCGTCGGTATAGGTTAATCACAAATTTTGAGAAGTGAGACCCTATACCGACGACATGTCGTCGGCACAGGGTTGAGCCGTATGGAGGGAAAATTGGTGCCCGGTGAAAAATTGGGGAAAACCCTATACCGACGACATGTCGTCGGTATAGGTTAAATTCTATTTTTTTTTGTTTTTTCTTTTATTAAAACGTTTTCGTCGGTGGGTTTTTTTTTTAAATTAAAAACAATTTTGGGAAAACCCTATACCGACGACATGTCGTCGGTATAGGGCATTTACTTTATTGACCGGTCAAAACTCTAAGAAGACCTATACCGACGACATGTCGTCGGCACAGGATCCTATGGCGCCGATTATCTAGGCTATACCGACGACATGTCGTCGGTATAGGTCTCAGCGTCCCCTAACCCAGTAGCCCCTAACCCAGCAGCCAGGTTTCTGCTTCCCATTTTCACCCAAAAACGAAACAAAACTCTCTCATCTCTCTCTTTGGCGATTTCGCGTTTTTGAAGTGTTTTGTGGTGCAATTTTCACTAATCTCTCGGTTTTTAAGGTTAGTTAACATATATGTTTCAATTTTGACAATAAAATCAAAATTTTTGGGTATTTTGGTTAATTTCTTTGTTTTTGGTTAGGTGTTTGAAGATTTGACAAGTGTTTGAGGATTTCAAGCTATTTGAAGATATTTGCAAACTTGGTTAGTAATTTTTTTATAAATTATGTTTAGATTATGTTTGTATGTATATTGTTATGTTTATTTTGTATGTATGTATATATGATTTGGATGTATGATTTTAAAAATATTTATGAAATTTTATTATGAAATTAGGTTTAGATGTGAATTAGGTTTAGATGAAATTTGGGTATTTGGATGTATGTTTGTATGTATATTGTTGTGTTTATTTGTATGTATGTATATATGATTTAGATGTATGATTTTATAAATATTTATGAAATTTTATGATTAAATTAGGTTTAGATGAAAATTTGGGAAATTTCTATGGAATTGTATGGAATTGTGTTTATATATGTAATTTGGGAAATTTGGGCATTTATGTATGGAATTGTGTTTATATATGTAATTTGGGAATTTGACAATTGTTTATGTATGTTTGTAAAGGATATGTATGTATATTATGTTTATAAATATTTATTTGGCCATTTTTTATGTATGTTTGTAAAGGCTATGTATGTAATTGTGTTTGTGTATATAATTTTAGAATTTGGGCATTATTTAGGATAACTATTTAGAATATACCCGTCCGAAATTTGGGCATTATGTAATTATGAGTGTATGTATATATCTTTGTATGTATATGTAACTTTATTTAATTTTGTTGCAAGTTCGGAACTCATTGCGGTTGAAGAGGTGTGAATAATATCTTATTTGTGTTTCATTTAATTTTTTTAAGGTACGCATCCCGACTTTTTTACCTTTATGTACGTATCATGTTGTGTACACTAGTATGTTTATTTAGGATAACTATCTAGAATATACCCGTCCGAAATTTATCTGATAGAGATAAATTTTGGATTGTCCCCTTTGGGACTGCTTTTTGAATATTCTATCTTATTTAGGATATGTATACATTTTAACGGGTTGACATTTAAGAAAAAAATTGGTAGCTATTTCTCTTTACTCCTTCGAGGTTGCGGTTTATCTGCATACTTGGGGAGTTAAGGGGAAATGCTGCTGATTTGTTCTTAAATAGTCAACTCATTAAAGTGTATACATATAAGATAGAATATTCAAAAAGTGGGTTAGGATCCACCGCCTTAGAGTACCGATCAAATCACATACATTAAATTATATAATTTATTACATGCATGTATATGTGTATGCTTATAACACAATAGATATGACACTAGATATGGCAATTGATAAAAGTTGGGTTACACTGGGAAATCGGAATTCTCCGGCTTTCTTAAGCGGTCTTCGCAACTTTATAGAGACGGCCAAGAACCATGTCGACGGTCGAGGTAGAGCGTTTTGCCCGTGTAGACGTTGTTGTAATGCGTGTCGACAGGATTTGAAGACGATATATGGCCACATACATGACCGTGGGTTTCTACAATCATATCAGAATTGGATTTATCATGGTGAACAACATCCTCGTATGGCGAAGATAACATCATTTTTTGCCCCAAGAACAACACCAACTCCTCCAATAACTATAACAACAAATAATGAGATGTTTGATGCCATAGATGATGTGATGGCAGAGCAAAATACAAACGAAGATAATATAGATGAAGATGGAACTGGTTTAGACCCAGAGTTTGATGCGTTGTTTGAGGAGCTAAATAAGGAGTTATACCCCGGTTGTAGTCAAATGTCTTCCCTAAACTTCATAGCCAAATTGATGCATATCAAAGTTATCAACAAATGGACGAATTGTTCGTTTGACCAACTGTTAGAGCTTCTACAAACTGCATTGCCAAAGGAAAATCACGTTCCAGCATCACACTATGAAGCTAAGAAGAAACTGAGTAAGATTGGGTTAGGATATCAGTCTATCCATGCTTGCATTAATGATTGTGCACTGTTTTGGAAGGAGAATGAATCAATGCAAAACTGTCCGGTTTGTAATGAGAGCAGATGGGTTGACAAAAACACAAAGGGGAAGAAAGTACCATAGAAAGTGTTGCGCTACTTTCCTTTAACTTCACGGCTTCGACGAAGGTATAGTTCAAGATTAACGGCAAAAGATATGATATGGCATAATACTGGACGCTCAACGGATGGTATGATGCGACATCCGGTTGATGGGAAGGAATGGCAAGAATTTGATGAAAGATATCCGGATTTTGCTAAAGAATCAAGGAATGTCCGCTTAGGTTTGGCTGCTGATGGTTTTAATCCGTTCGGTAACATGAGTCAGACTTACAGTATGTAGCCGGTAGTGTTAACAACATATAATACACCACCATGGTTATGTATGAAAGAGTCTTCTTTCATGTTAACCTTGCTAATTCCCGGGCCTAAATCACCTAGTAAGGACATTGATATATTTTTAAGGCCTTTGGTTGATGAGTTGAAAATGTTGTGGGCTGAAGGAGTACAGGTGAGAGATGCATCAACCAAAACTGTATTTAGGATGCATGCGGCACTGTTATGGACTATCAACGATTATCCTGCTCGTAGTAGCTTGTCTGGATGGAGTGGTCAAGGTTATAAAGCATGCCCTACGTGTAACATTGACACACCTTCGTGCGCTATAACGAATAAGATAGCTTTTGTTGGACACAGAAGATTCTTGCCTAGAAAGCATAAATGGAGGAACGATCTGTCGTTTGATGGCAAGAAAGAGACAAAACATCCTCCCCGACGATTGACTAATGCTCAAATATTAGAACAACTAAAAAATCTCCCAGGTCGTGTCCCGGGGAAACATCCAATGCATGGAGGGATTAAAAGAAAGCGCCTTACATCAGAGTTGAATTGGACTAAACGAAGTATCTTCTTTGAGCTGGATTATTGGTCTTCTCTGCTTTTAAAACACAATCTTGATGTTATGCACGTGGAGAAAAATGTGTGTGAGAGTTTATTAGGTACTTTGTTGATGAACGATAAATCAAAAGACACACACAAAGCCCGCAAAGACTTGGAAAATATGGGTATTCGACATAACCTATGGCTAACACAAAAAAACAACAAGTTGTACCAACCACAAGCTCCTTACTCTTTCACACCTAGTGATCGAGAACGCTTTTGTCAGTTTATTCGAGGAGTGAGACTGCCTGATGGATTTGGATCAAATTTAAAAAATAAGGTACTTCACAATGATTCAAATATAATTGGGTTAAAGTCCCATGATTATCACATCCTCATGCAAAGATTGCTGCCAATAGGGGTACGATCGGGTCTGAACAAAAATGTGTCATCAACAATCAATGACGTTTGCACATTCTTTCAAAAAATTTGTGCACGATCAGTAGATGTGAAAGACATGTATGAAGCAAATGAGGAAGTGGTTAAGATATTATGCAATTTGGAAATGATATATCCTCCAGCATTTTTTGACATAATGGTTCATCTCATTCTTCATTTACCTGAAGAAGCTATTCTTGGTGGCCCTGTGTATATGAGATGGATGTATCCTTTTGAAAGATACATGAAAAAGCTTAAAGCATATGTTAGAAACAAAGCCAAACCTGAAGGCTCAATTGCAGAGGGTTATGTTGCAGATGAAGCCTTGGCATTCTGCTCTATGTATCTGGACGGTATGCAAACCAAATTTAACCGACCAGATAGAAATGCAGATGCTGGCATCCCTAAAAGGTAGTTTCAAGTGTTTTCTTCACAATGTCGACCAATATCGAAAAATAAAATCAAGACGCTCTCTGAACATGCCAACAAATCATTACAATGGTTTGTGTTGAACAACTGCGATGAAATCAAAGACTACAAATCGTAAGTTTTTTTGTCCATCTACAAGTGAAACTATTATTATATTTTAATTTAATTCCACTAATTTGATTTTTATTTTGTCCATCTACCAGTGAATTTGTATCTAAATTTCCTGAACGCAATATGCAAACCGATTTTTCTTCATGGTTAAAATATGAAGCAAATGTATTTTCATCTTCATCTTCTACACCCGATAATAAAGAATTAAGGGCATTGGCACATGGTCCCTTGTACGCATATTCTTACACTGCTTGCATAGTAAATGGTGTTAGATTTGTGGTACAAAATCGTGATTCCAGACGCACTACTCAGAACAGTGGTGTGGTTACAATAGGAGAAGACGATACTCCATTTTATGGTCAACTAGAGGAGATCATAGAGTTGAACTACATTGATGGTTACTCGGTTGTACTATTCCGTTGTAAATGGTTCGACACGAGAGGTAAAAGATTAATTAAGCAAAACAATACTATCATAATTGACATCGGCCGTGAATGGTATGTTGGCAAAGAATGGTATGATGATGTCCAATATATATTAGCCACACAGGCTAAACAAGTGTTCTATCTTCGAGACCCTTCTCAAACCACCGGTCAATGGAGGGTTGTTGAGGACGTTCACCATCGGAAGCTTTGGGATTATCCTAGTGTTGTTAATGATATAGATATATTGCACAACACTCAATCAAATGATTATACTTTGGTTGTCGACACCGGATGCGAAGGTGGTGAATCAAGTCCTGTTGCCCCGATTCCCCATGCAGATAGTCAATCTATTACACGGGAAACTCAATCATTTTTTGGTAACTTGGTTGTCGACTTAGGCTACTTGCCAATGCGTACAACTTTAAATGAGGGTGGTGAATCAAGTCATGTTGCCCCGATTGATCTTGATGAAAGTTTTATTAACGATGATGTAGAAGATGAAGAAGATGCATACAATTCAGATGAGGAAGATGAAATAAATGATGAAGAAGAAGAAGATGATGATGTTGACACACGTTATTGTAGTGATGATTCTGATTGAATGTATGTTAATAGATGTCTTTATATTTGTCTATGTTAAAAATGTAGTATTAGTGTTTAAGAGATGTCTTTATATTTGTCTATGTTAATAATTAATTATTTATGCTCACTAATTATTTTTGGTGTAGAAATTATGGCAACGATGGCGCAATCACACGGTGGTGATGGTGGAGACGATGGATATGGGGGTCCGTACAACTTAGAATCAGGTTGTGCGAGTGGTAAGTTACTTGTTAGTGTTTAATAGATGTCTTTATAATTGCCTAACTTTCATGTGTCAATATAGGTAGTGCCTCACAAAAGAGGCGTTCTAAAGGAAAAAACCTCAAATTATATAAGAAATTTGAGGAAAATGGGAGGAAGCCTCTTGACATTGATGTTGAACTTCATGGCGGTGGCTTTAAGTTCGTGGGTTCTAATGCAACTGATTTTATACGTGCTATCTCTTTGGAGGTTGAGAAGGTTGTCCCGCCATATTATCCTAACTGGGCCAAGGTTCCAAATGAGAAGAAACAGGCAGTATATCCCACTCTATTAGTAAGTATAGATGTTTTATAATTACTTACAATTTTATAACTATTAGATTTTTTCTAATTACTTTCCACTTGTAGGAATATTTTAATCTGGACGCCTGGAGAAACACTGAAAAGTGGCAAGGCGTTCAACTCGGAATCACCGCCGAGTGTCAAAGGGCTTATAAAGACCGCAAGGGAGAGATGAAAGTTCATTTCGACGAGAATGGGGGATACGATGATGTGGAGGCGGCGAGGAGTAATCCACCACAAGATGTTGATCAAGAAACTTGGGATATTTTGATTAATCAGCTGTTTTTAAGTGCGGGCTATAAAAACCGCTCGGAGAAGAACAAACAAAACCGAGCAAAACAACGCTACCCAAGTTTTCATGGCAGCAAATCATACGCCCAACGCCGACACATGAAGGTATGAAATACAGTTGTTATTATTATACAAACATGCTTATTAATTCTTAGTGGTATTATTTTTGTTTTTCACAGGGGACCGGCCCTATTGACGTGTTCAGATCGACCCATTATAAAGAAGGGACGGGCTGGGCCAATGATTTTGCATCAACAGATTATGTAAGTGAAATTATTTTTTTGTTAAATCATCAAAGTTTGACTTTAACGGGTCAAAATGACCCAAACACAATTTAATAGACTTAAAACAAAATACTTTAACTTAAACGGGTCAAAATGACCCAAACACACTTTAATATACTTGGAACATCCAACTGTAACTTTAAACGGGTCAAAATGACTCAAACACACTTTAATAGACTTAGTACATCCAACTCGAGGCCAATTGTTGAATATGTTTGTTAGTATTATTAGTATTTGTTGTTATTAGTGTTGGTTGATTGGAATTTATGAATTTGGGTCGTCTATTACTTATAGTTTAAAAGGTTGGTTATCCATTTTACAGCAGTTATGCTGTCGAATTTTAGTAAAATAGTCAACTGATTGTTTATTACATTGTTTAATGCAGGACCGAATACAAAAGGAGTATACAATATCATCTGCTGAGTCTGGTGGTGACACATCCACTATTGATGAGTTTGCATGCATGGAGCGTGCCTTAGGTCATCGGCGTGGCCATATCCGGGGTGTTGGTCGTGTGGTGAGTAATCCCACACCGGATGTGTTCGGTACTCCCCCTCCACAACCACATTGGCAAGACGTTGATCAACGTGTGGCTAGTCTTCAACAACAATTCCAAGAACAACAACAACGCGAAGCCCAACGAGAGGAAGAACAACGATTGTAAAATCAACAACTAGAGGAAGAACGTTGTGTGCATAATCAAAAAATGCTTGAAATGCAACGACAAATGGATTAAATGCGTCAAATGTGGGAGCGCCGAACTAGTAGTGATGATAACTAGCTTGAAGTTGTTGAGCCTTTGTAGTTGGTGTGGTGTTGTCTTGAACAATTTGCATATTTTTGTGTTTTGAATGTTTGATTTGTCGGACAAGTTTGTGGGTCGAACAATTTGTATGCTTGTTTTACGTTTCGGATATTAGTTTTTATTGGATTTGAATGTTTGAATGGTTTATATATAATTATTTGCAGGTTTTTGTTTTTAGAAATTTAATATTTATGGAAAAATATTAAAAATTAAAAAAAAAAAAAAAAAACAGAAAGACCTATACCGACGACATGTCGTCGGGATAGGTCTTTTTTAAAAATTATTAAAAAAAATGAAAAAAACCTATACCGACGACATGTCGTCGGTATAGGTCTTTTTAAAAATTATTAAAAAAAATGAAAAAAACCCTATACCGACGACATGTCGTCGGTATAGAATTTCTTTTTGAATTATTTAATTAGAACCTATACCGACGACATGTCGTCGGTATAGAATTTCTTTTTGAATTATTTAATTAGACCCTATACCGACGACATGTCGTCGGTATAAGCTGACCTATACCGACGACACCTATACCGACGACAATCTTGGGCTATTGGGACAAAGCAATACCGACGACAAGTCGTCGGGATAGCTTATGCCGACGACAAGTCGTCGCTACAGGGTCAAAAAAAGTCGTCGGTATAAGGTGAAATTGTTGTAGTGCTTGTATTCTTTTGTTTTCTTTTTCTTAATTACATTTACAATTTAGTTTAACTTTAATTTTACTTTCATGATAAAAAAAAACATTTGAATTTTCTTTTCTAACAGAATAAGAAGTAGCATAGTATCCACATTTTCCTCATAGAAACATCAAGAGAATACGTCTCCTCAAGGGTTGTAATGAACCGAACATTTAACGAATCGTTTGGCGAGGGAAGTTCTTTGTGTTCGTTCGTTTAATAAATGAACAAACATGAACATATCACGTTTGATTAGTTAAATGAACGAACATGAACAGATGTCTCGCTTGTTTGATTATGTTTGTGAACATTCGTTCGTTTGTTAAAGGATTTTTATATTCTTCAAATTTTTAATTATCACCCTACCGTTTAAATCTTTTAACTTCTTATATATCTTTTAATTTATACTATTTACTTTATTTTTCTCGTCAGTTATTATTATTATTATAGGAGTTAATTACACAAATAGGTCTTATGGTTTGGGTAAAATAACATGTATGAGTACTAAGTTTAAAAAGTTACAAGTTTAGGGCATGTGGTTTGGGTAAAATAACATGTATGAGTCCTAAGTTTAAAAAGTTGTAAGTTTAGGGCATGTGGTTTCAATTTTATAACAGCTTTGGGTACTAAGACTATATTCCATTAAATTTTCTTTTAATTTTAAGTAAAATAACTTTTTTACCCTTGACTATTAAAAAATAAAAAGAATATATTAAAGGGACTAGTTTGTAATTTACTTAAAAAATAATTAAAAATATAACAATAGCAAAATTAAAAATAATTAAGTAAAATGACTTTTTTACCCATATCTTCTCCAGTTCCGTGTAATACCTCCGACGTCTACTACGAACGCCGATCTCTATCTCGAACACCCATCTCTGTCTCGTAAATGGGTGTTCGAGATAGAGATGGGTGTTCGTAGTAGAAGTCGGATATTCGTCGGAGGTATTACACGGAGCTGGAGGAGATATGGGGAAGATTGAGTATTTTTTTTATTAAGTTTTTTGCTATTGTTATATTTTTAATTATTTTTTAAGTAAATTACAAACTAGTCCCTGTAATATATTCTTTTTATTTTTTAATAGTCAAGGGTAAAAATTTCATTTTACTTAAAATTAAAATAAAATTTAATAAAATATAGTCTTAGTACCCAAACATGTTATAAAATTGAAACCATATGCCCTAAACTTGTAACTTTTTTAACTTATGACTCATACATGTTATTTTACCCAAACCACAAGCCCTAAACTTGCAACTTTTTAAACTTAGGGCTCATACATGTTATTTTACCCAAACCATAGGACCTATTTGTGTAATTAACTCTTATTATTATTACTTTTAAAGTTTAAACTTTGAACTGATTAAGTGACTAGAGATAAATTTTTTATCATTATTTTGGGACGATTATGTTTATCATTATTATGTTGAAGTATTTTCAGATAATTATTTCAAGTACTTAACTTTGTAATTGTTGGGATTAAGAATGTTGATTTTTATTTATCAACTTAATGTTCATTCATGGTCGTTTGTGTTCGTTTATTTTCATTTACGTTCATTTATACAATTAAAAAGCTAACACGATAAAATTGTTTTCCTTAACAAACGTACATGAACATGAAATTTCGTTTGGTTATGTGCTCGTGAACCATTTGTTAATTCGGTAAATTCTTAACAAACAAACACGAACAAGATCTTGTTCGGTTCGATTTCGACTTATTTACAGCCTTAGTCTCTCCACTATACATGTGTTAAAAGTTCCATTGCGACCACAAAATACTATCTCTAATCTAAAAGGCCCAAAATTTTCAAGACTTAATTTTTTGCCTAAAGCTTTTGTTACCACTTCTTAATAAATTTGGGCTTAAAATTTTTAACCCAAAATAATTAATTTGAGGTGTGTTTCGGTTGAGTTTTATGTTTTCGCTACGGTTTTTTTTTGGACGCACCCTTGTGACATGTGAGATCTTACAATTTCTTCTCATGCTTCTCCTGAATTTATGACTTTTAATCGAAACATGTATGTTTGTTGGGTCTTTAGAGCACTAGTTAAGCAAGAGACCTTAATTAATTAGTCTATGCAAATCATGATCATATAATCCGTGTGGATAGGCTTTGTAATAAAATAATCAATAAAGATTGGAAGAAGATATGAATTTATTTGTTGATGTTGCAAATGTAGTATCAATGATTTTTCAATATTATAATTTATTTATCGATATTTCTTAAGTTGTCTCTAATGGATACCTATTTATTAATTCAATTATAGATATTCTTCCATGCATCATATCCACTCGTTCAATATTATTATGTTATTTATATATGTTGGAAAACTAATAAGACTCAACTTCTGGGTTTACGCCATGAAGGCCATTAATTATTTAAAATTTCAATTCATGCAAATTGAATGTTTACATTATAAAAGTTCTTTTCTAAATGGTAGACTTAAAACAATCAAAGTAATCAAGTACAGTCTACACTTCTAATGCACGCATAGGTACTAGTTTGCATTCACAATACATACATATAAATACATTAGGTTAAAAATACGTGGATTACACTGATTGAATAAAAAAAATATTAAATAGTTAATAATCAGGATTTAGCAATTATATAATGATACTGAATAAAGAAAATATTAAACGGATAGTAATAAATATTTATTTACTTTAAAAACAAAATCATTACCTTAAGACCAAGTGTAATGGCCGTTAAACTCCATCAAAAAGGACGTTAAACACCAAAACACTTTTGCCAAAGTGGGGCGCCAAAAGGCACCTCCACCAAGCCCTTAACGTGCGTGAAAGAGAAGAGAGATAGACCCACTCTTTATAAAAAAAACATTAAAAAACACGAAATTATAATTTTATGTTTGCTGTAGTTGCACTAGTAGCGATGTCTTTTTAATGATAATTTATATCAAAATAAAACAGTACAAATTTTACACATTTGTTAAATAAATGTAAATATACAAAAAAGTAAGAAACTCATTTTGTCATAAGTTAATATTTATGAGATTTTTTTTATTTTGTTATTACTAAAAGATATATTTAGGGGTGTGTATATTTATATATTATTTAATAACTCTTGTTATAAATCACTTAAAATAATACTGTTATAAAATATTGCACTTATATCATGCAACAAAGTAATGTGTATGAAGAACCTTATAATGAAAAGTGGAAGATTTGTAGGAGATTGTAATCTCATTATGCTTGCAAAAGTTGCATCAACAATTTCATAATAGTTAAATCTATTAATAATGGACAACTATTTCTTGATTACATCATGTTCATTTACTTATTTTAATGCATCCATCCACCACCAAGTGGAAAATTATTAGCCTTTAGACAATATTTTAAACTTATATATGGAAATTTGCTATTTTATATTGATGTTATTTGATGTCGATAATAGATAGTAATTTACTTAAATGAATCATATACTATTTATTGAAATGCATTCATCACACCCACCAAGGGAAAGTTATTAGCTTTATCTATGTTGGATAACTAATAAGATTCAACTTGTGACATGCGTCTCCTCGTGGGTTTTGATTATACAAATCAGAAGAACTAAATGGTTGTTGTAATCAAGAGAACTTTTATTTCTTGATCTCTTTTTACTGTATGTATATGACATTTTTTAAGTTATAAATTTGATAAGATTTCTTTGATTAGTAATGTCATGATGACTTATATGGATGTCATATCAAAGAAAATTATCATGATGTAGGAGCATTCATGGATTTTTGTACAGGTATTCCGTCGGTGATATTTGTATTTACTAATTGGGCCTATTGATCCTGGTATTGGGCCATTAATTAGCTTATCAGGGTTCACGGGGAAGGCTAAGTGAGACTTGAATCCACCATACAAAGGCTCATTGTGGTAAAACATCTGACCCATCTAAGCATATTGCACCAAGTGAGACTCGAACTCATGATGTTCACATTGGAAGGCCATGGGGGTGACTCCTTCCAAAACAATTGATCTGGGGCTCATCGGCTTATACATAGTGTATTAATTGTATTAATGACTTGTACACTATATCTATTAATCACTTGTATATTACTTTCTTTTTAATTTAAAGTTATTTTAAATATTATATTTGTGTAAAATATTAAAAATATGTAATTTTTTTTGTTTAAAAATTTTAATTTTTACACTGGTTTATTTCTTTTATAATAAGCTATATAAATTTTTATAAATAACTAAATTTAGTATAAAAATAAAATGATTATTAAAAGATTAAGCTGAAGAAAATGGAGAGAGGGAGGCGACACTGGAGAGAAAAAAACACAGCCGTCGACGACAATGAAGCCAGCCGCCGGCGAGACAAGCTCAGGGAGGAGAAAGAGAAGATAACCAGAGGTGACTACCGGAGTGGAGCAAAGCGGGGGGGTGAACAATAACCAGAGACACATCACAAACGAACTCGAGACAACCCTATTCCTAACAAATCTTCCTGATGATGCTTCAACACTTATGTTGTGGAACTCATTCAGACACCTACCCAACATGTCAGATGCATTCGTTCCTCGGAAAAAGGATAGGCGGGGAAACATTTTTGGATTTATAAGATTTGAAGCTGTAAAAAATGTCGATTATCTTATCAATGAAGTCAAGAACGTTCGCGTTGGTAGCGCAAAGATAGGTGTTAATGCCTCTAAGTTCTCCGGGAATAATCATTCCGTCCCTTCGGTACCGGCTGCAAAACCATCTCATCGTCCCCGTCCGCAGCCGGAAAATAACTATATGTCTCCTCCGCATCACAAAAATGTTGGAAATAGTTTCGAAGAAAATTCGTACAGGGCGGCATTAACTGGCAAGGCTAGCTCAAATGAACAGACCATGAAGGTGGATATCAGTACTTGTAACATCCGGAATAAAGTTTGAGGTGGTCATTCTCTAATTGGCGTGGCTGTAAACTTGGAAGTGGTGAACGACATCAAAAATTATCTTCAAAAACCAATCTATCCGGACATAGGGGTCCAGTATATTGGTGGGTTGAAGGTTCTTCTTACGTTCAAAACGGATGAGGAGATGCAGGCCTTTATGATTGAAGAAGAAAAGATCCATGGGAAGTTCTTTAGTGTACCGGAACAATGGGAGAACCATGTCTACAACTATGATAGGGTGGTGTGGTTAACAATCAGGGGGTGCCCATGCATCTTTGGGAGCCGGAAGTGTTCAACGCCATCGATTCTAAGCTTGGTAAGGTAATCTCTGAGTCTACGACGTCGGAGATGGATGGTAACTTATCATATGATAGGATCACAATCCTCGTGGATCATGGCAAAAGAATTAATAAACATATGTGTATCAGCCGTAATCAATCTTCATTTGATGTTTGGGTGATTGAAGATGAAGAAACTTGGATTCCTAAGTGTTTGTATGATAACACTGCGGGATCAGAATCGATGGTTTCGGTCTCACGTGGTATGAGTCCGAAAATTGGTCACCGGCGATCGTTGGATGGCTTGCCCGGTGGTGTCACCGTAGAAAACGAAGAGGTTGTTTCGGGAACCAAACAGTCGCAAAACGAAACGGGGAGCGAAAAGGCTACTAGCGAATTGAATGTTGGGGGTTTCTTCCCAAAGATCCAATGGTTTATTTTTTTAGAGGGAAAAAGGAAAGCAACTTTAATGTTGGAGGTGGGTCCACCCGAATCAGAAACAGGAAAAAATATTGTGATGGGCCTACATCCAAGGATTCTAGTTCTATAAGCCCTAACAACTCTAGTGGGCCTCGTTTAAAAAATAGCCCAGACCAGTGAATATTGACCTAGAGGCACCATTAATCGCTCAACCATTTTCCTTCCCCATTCCCAATAGCCTTGACCTAAATTCTGATCTCAGCCCTCCTGCTTGCCACAATGCTATCGAAGATGAGGTGAACTGTCAAATGCAAGTTTTAGATGACACATGTCCGATCCAGGTAATCCAGCCCAGCACCATTCGACAACCGGAAATTGATGGAGTCCAGATTAGGGATAACTCGGAATCAAGTAATGGTCTGTCGAAAGAAATTGGGGATACAATTAAAGTTGGAGGAACAATGGGTGTCAACTTGGAAGGCTTTGAAAAACCAGTTGATTGAAGAAATCAACGGCGAAGGAGCTCATGTAGGTTATTAATGAATTTTTTAAGCATCAACATAAAGGGGGTTGGTTGTGTGCATAAGGTCGGTTGTATAAGTCGATTAAAAAAGGAGCACGGCATCACTTTTATTGGTATACAGGAAACAATGTTAGAGAACGGGTCAAATATTCAATTCGATAAAATCTGGGGCAAGGGTGCAAAGGAAGCGAATTGGATTGATGCAACTGGTCGATCTAGGGGTATTGCCTGCATATGGGATCCGAGTATTTTTACTTGTTTCTCCTCTATTAAGGATAGGAACTTTATATTGCTAACAGGTACGGTGAGTGGCATTTCAGAATCGATGAACATTCTTACTCTTTATGCCCCCAACCGAGTTCTGAAAAAACTGCACTGTGGAACAAAATTTCGTCACTAAAAATGAATAAAGGTGGATTTTGGGTGATGCTTGGAGATTTTAACTTTGTTAGATCCGCGGATGAAAGGAGGAATTCCTCTTTTGACGCGGCGGCGGCGGGAATATTTAATAACTGTATATATTCATCCAATATGTTCGAATATTTTCTCGGTGGTCACACTTTTACCTTTAAATCGGGAGATGGTAAGAAACTGAGCCGTATTGATCGTTTCCTAGTCTACTCAAATTTTTGGAATCGTTGGCCCAAAGCCTCGTATCGGGCACTTGACCGTGGGCTATCGGATCACAGCCCCGTTGTTTTGATCTCCACTCATAACAATTCTGGATTCATTCCCTTCAAGTTCTATAACTCTTGGCTATTTTGCCCCTAATTATGTGAATTGGTCGTCTCTACGGCGAACAATTTTTCTGGTAATGGTGCCCCTTATGTTGTTCAAGCATCCAAACTGAGGAAAATCAAAGGGGAAATAAAGGAATGGGTAGCAATTAAAGAAGGTAAGAATAATGATGTTTTGGCAGAAGCAGAAGAAATCTTGGCAAAATTGGATATGGTGGTCGAATCGAAGGATTTATCGGATGTGGAGTTGCAAACTGTGTTGGAAAACAAGAAAATTATCTCGGACATTAATAGAAACAAACTAATGGATCTAAAACAAAAGGTGAGGGCTCGGTGGGCGTCTTTTGGGGATGAAAACTCCGCATAATTCCATGGGTGCATAAACAGTAGGTTTGGGCGAAGCCGCTTAAACGGGTTGGTTATTAATAATGAATGGTGTATGGAGCTGGCAAGTATCAAAAAGGAAGCAATGGAATTCTTTGTCCAAAGATTTAAGGAGCCAATAAATCAAAGACCACCCTTTCGGTGTCATCACCTAAAGACTCTTTCGGGCGAAGACGGCATGTATCTTATTTCCCCCTTCTCTAAACTAGAGGTTAAAAATGCGATTTGGGATTGTGGTGATGATAAGTCCCCAGGCCCCGATGGGTTTAATTTTAAATTTATTAAACAGTTTTGGGAGACATTGGAAGAGGATTTTTTTTGAGTGTTAAACCACTTTCA
Organism: Smallanthus sonchifolius; assembly: GCA_023525975.1. Taxonomy (NCBI): domain Eukaryota; kingdom Viridiplantae; phylum Streptophyta; class Magnoliopsida; order Asterales; family Asteraceae; genus Smallanthus; species Smallanthus sonchifolius. The sequence goes on along the minus strand of CM042045.1, from coordinate 958,622 downwards.
TACTAATGGGTCTATCAGTTTCGGGTGCTCATCCTCCTTTATTTCTTTAATCCCCAAATCAAACAATGCAGCAAACTTGGACGAGTTTAGGCCAATTAATTTGATCGGATGCATAAGCAAGGTAATATCAAAAGTGTTGGCAAACCGACTGAAGGGGGTAATTAATTCGGTTATATCAGAGGAGCAATCGGCTTTCCTGTCGGATAGGAATATCCTCGATGGGCCGATGATCATTAATGAAATCTTATCTTGGGCGAAGCAATCCAAATATAAAACTTTTTATTCAAAGTGGATTTCAATAAGGCATTTGATTCCATATCTTGGAGCTTTGTGGACTCGGTGCTCGAGCAAATGTTGTTCCCACATCGTTGGCACTTATGGATCAAAGGTATTTTCTCATCCTTTCGTTCGTCGGTCTTGGTTAATGTTTCTCCTACAAAGGAGTTTAACTATGAGCGGGGAGTGAGACAAGGTGACCCACTTTCCCCATTTATATTCATTTTGGCAATGGAAGCTTTTTCATCTTTCGTTTCCAAAGCGGCATTACTAGGTAGTATCCATGGTATTAAACTTCCAAACGGGGGGCCAGCTATAACCCATCTAATATTTGCGGATGATATACTCCTTGTGGGTGAATGGTCTAGGCACGCTTTGAACATCCGTCGTTTGATGAGGGTATTTTCCCTTGTATCCGGCCTAAGATTAAACCACAAAAAATCTTGTCTATATGGTGCTGGGGTGGACATGGAGGATGTGGGGCTTCTTGCCTCGGTTATGAACTGTCAAGCCAACTCTTTTCCGTTTAACTATCTGGGGGTTCAAGTGGGGGCAAATATGAATAGAGTATCAAACTGGGCCCCGGTTATCGAATCTATGGAGCAAAGATTATCCCGGTGGAAGGCCTCTACCCTATCGATTGGGGGACGTGTTACATTAATCAAGTCGGTATTTGATAGTCTTTCGACCTACTATTTCTCATTATTTCAGGCTCCAAAACAGGTGATTGAAATGTTAGAAAAAATAGAAAAAACTTTTTTTGGGGAGGGTCAATGGAAAATCCCAAAATGGCGTGGGTAAGTTGGAAAGATGTTATTGCTCCCACAAAACACGGCGGTCTTGGCCTCGGGTCACTGCTGGATTTTAATGGCATCCTTCTTGCAAAATGGGCATGGCGATACAAGTCGGAAGTTAACAGATTATGGAGGAAGGTAGTAGCGACACTACACTTCTCACCAAGGCGACTCGATCTCCTTCCTTATAAAACTGGTAGAACGGGAGTTTGGAGCAATATCGTAAAAAACGAATGTAGTCTTCGAACTAAAGGTATCCATTTGGGTAATCTGATCTACGGGGTTGTTAAATCTAGGCAGGGGGTGCGTTTTTGGATCGATACATGGGTTGGGGATCATTTTTCCAAATCTTTTTCGCCTTGAGTCGTCTAAAGGATGTGTGATAAGTGATCGGATTACTATCTCTAATTCGGGGCAAGCTAATTGCTGGAATTGGACTAGGCAACCGGCTTCAATTCAAGAGACAGAGGAGCTGCAAAGATGTTCGTTGATGGTTCGGGACATTTGCTTGGGGACGGGGTCTGATAGTTGGAAGTGGATCGCTGCGTCTGATGGCGTCTTCTCGGTGGGGTCTTTACGTTCCCTGTTGGCAAGTCCAGCTTCCTTTTCTGATGGGTATGCATTTAAATGGAATGGGTGGGTGCCGAAAAAAATTAATATATTTGGGTGGAGGCTTTATCTCAACAGGCTTCCGACTATAATGGCTTTAGCAAGACGGGGCATTGGCATTCAGAACCTATTATGTCCTCTATGTGGTGAATTAGAGGAGAATGTGGAGCATCTCTTTATATCTTGCTATGTGGCTACAATCGTTTGGCAAGGTGTTTCTTCATGGTGTTCTATCCCTTAGGTTTATGCTTTTTCTGTGTCGGACCTTGTTAACTTTCATGATATTGTTAGTGGAACGATGACAAAGAGAAGAATGGTACAATCTGTAATCCTAATTGCCGGTTGGGTCTTATGGAGAGCAAGGAATGAAGTGGTCTTTAAATCGGCTAAGGTGGAAATTGGGAAACTTTTAAAAGAAATACAAATTTTAGGGTTCCTTTGGATCAAAAATCGCTCAAAAATGGAGTCGTTGAAGTGGGATCAATGGTGCATGTTTAGTTTTCTATAGCAATTGGGTGGGGTTCCCTTAGTTAGTTTGTAAATATGTAACTGGCGGTTGTGTTTTCGTGTTGTTTGTTTTTTGGTGTGAATAAAATTGGCCTTTCAAAAAAAAAAGATTAAGCTTTTGAAATCTTCGAAAAATTCCTAAAAGCTCATATTCAAACATAGCCGTAGCAATTCGTGTAAAGTATGGCAAATTTTCTTGCATTCCCTTTGGTAAATATCAAACACAATTCAAACAAAAAATTCATTCAAAAACTTACCCTAAAAGTTCAAATCGAACCCCATAACACTTTTGACAACACTTACAAAACTGAAACCCCAAAAGTCGGTTAAACTTTAAACTCAACCAGATATCTAGCTAATGTATTTGTAACAAATGTGTATTATAAGACAAAATGCACAAGCTATCAACCGTTTTTCATTTATTTTTAAATACTTTTGGTATATATTATTTATTTTTAAATATTAACAATTTAGTGTTCATAAATCATACTTCATTACTCAAGTGCATTTAACTTTTTACTTAGTATAAACAAAGAAAAGTTCGCCCAATAGTAACCAATTTTTTCATATGTTTCAGTAAAGTCACTTAAAATCTTTTTCACTCTAAAGTCACTAAAATGTCATTAAGGGGGATAATCTTGTGAAGTTTCTCGTATAAATATATAATTTTATTTTTAAACCAAGTGACCTAAATGGAATATACATGAATCTTGGTTAGTATTAATGACTTTTTTGAATTTAATTTGAAGTAGTAGGTAATAATGAAGATAAAAAAAATCCACAAATAATAATCAAGTTTTATAATCGTTCAATTTATGCCAAATTAAAAAAAAATCACCAATTAGTAACTAAGATTCGATATATGTATTATTTATGTCACTTCAATTAAAAATAGTTGATTAAAATATTTAATAAAGTTGGGTGAATTTATAAAAATAAAAATTTCAAGTGAATTACATGAAGAAAAGATATAAGAAACTATTGTTGGGTCAAATTTTCTTGGTGTATAGTCATGGTGTGTTGTATATAAATAACTACTTTATATTCCGTGTCTATACACGGAGTGAAAAATATCAATATATAAAATTTTTAAATCTTTATGTATATATTTTATAGGTGTAAAAATATATTATATATACTAAGATAGAAACAAACTCAAAATGTGTAAAATTTAATATATAATTGGGTTTCGAAAATACGTTAATTACTATTTAATGTAATTTGACTTTCATTTACTATTTGATTGAAATAAAAGTTACATAATTAAATTCAAACGGATAATTAAAAATAAATGTGTTTTATTAATATAATTAGTATTTTCTTTAAATATATATTATTATTAAAAGATAGAAATGCATTAAATAAGAGAGAGAGGCGGGAAAAAAATGATGAGAATGAATATAGAGACGACACGGGGCACTAAAAACCTTTATTTATTATAGAACTAGTTTAGATCCCGTGTTTATACACGGGGTGAAAAATATTAATATTTAAAATTTTTAAATCTTTATGTATATATATTTCACAGGTGTAAAAATATATTACATATACTACGGATATAAACAAACTCAAAATATGTAAAAATTAATATATAATTAGGTTTCGAAAATACGTTAATTACTATTTAATGTAATTTCACTTTCAATTACTATTTGATTGAAATAAAAGTTACTTAATTAAATTTCAAAGTTTTCTTATAATAAGGGATAATTTAAAATAAATGTGTTGTATTAATACAATTAGTACTTTCTTTAAATATATATTATTATTTAAATATAGAAGTGCATTAAATAAGAGAGAGAGGCGGGAAAAAAATGATGAGATTGAATGTGGAGACGACACGTGGCACTAAAAAACCTTTATTTATTAGTATAGATTAATTACACTGATGGCCCCTGTGGTTTACTCAGATTTCACTTTTGACCCATGGGAATGCTAAATTACAAGTTTGGACCAATAGTTTGCACACTTATTTCACTTTTGGCCCCTGAGTTGGATGGAGGTTAACTTTTCTGTTAATTTTGTAAAAAATGACCAAAACACCCTTCCCCACTATCAGACTCAAGATTTCTAATTTTGACTCCTAAAAATTCAACCGGTCTCAAATCTATCTCAATCCCGATAAATCTGGAGTTTAAATCCCTGTAAAAAATGACATGATGATCCCGATGGTCAGCAACCCCCATCTCCGGTTCATCCCTTAAATGATCTGATGATCCCGATGGCCGGAGTTGCAGCAAAGACAAAGGCTAGAAAATAAGGGGAGAGGCCGGAGTTGCAGCGACGATGGCCGGAGTTGCAGCAACGATGGCCGGAGTTGCAGCAATGGTGGCCTGCTGTAGATGGAACACCCCTCCTACGTCGTCGCCTGCTGTAGATGGAACACCCCTTAAATGATATGATGATCCCTTCTATGCTGTCACTTGAACACCACCCCTCCTACGTCGTCGCACCACCGGAAAAATCGCAACAAGACGCAATCAGAAGTTAACCAAGAAATCAAAATCCCTAATTGCTTCATCCATACCTTTCCGACTTGATTTCTTAAAATCCACAGAAAAAAGGTAACCCTATTCCTGTTACAGGACGTAGATGGAGGTGGAAGGCGGTGGAGGTGAGGTGTGGTAGGATGGTCGGAGACGACGGTGGAAGGCGGTGGAGGTGGAGGAGGTGTGAGAGGGTGGAGATGATGGTTGGAGGTGGAGGAGGTGTGAATGGTTAAAATCTTGAGTCTGGTATTAGGGAAGGAGGTTCAAGGGGGGGGGGGGTTTGACACTTTTGTTTAGAGGGGTGTTTTAGTCACATGCACTTAACTGAAAACGTTAACCTCCAACCAACTCAGGGGCCAAAAGTAAAATAAGTGTAACTATTGGTCCAAACTTATAATTTAACATTCATAGGGGTCAAAAGTGAAATTTGAGTAAACCACAGGGGTCATCCGTGTAATTAATTCTTTATTATATAGTACAGATTTATGTTATTTGGGCCGGTGATTTAAAATCGATTTCGGAGCCAACATTTTTTGACAAATTCATTTTCTGTTTAATACTTAAAAGCATGATATACAGCCTAGACTCAGTTAGCCCAGCCCGACTTACTTAGGCCCAATAAGTATTTGATCCATTTCAATCCTTCAAGGAGAGACTAATTTGATTTGGTTCAATTTTCTCCAACCATTGAACCATAATGTTGAAGTTTAGAACGTATTTTAGCATAAACAGACCAGAAAAATTAAGGTCTTATATAAGTGATTATGGAATATATCCCCTTCTAAATCTTTTTAATTGCATATTTACCCGACCGAAAATCAAAAACCAAAATTTACATATATCCACTACCTTAATAAAAAAACCAAATTTGCCAATTTTGATTGATATTACATCAGTTGTGGACATGAGAGATGTTGGTTTCATAAATAATGTCCGACCTCAAATATCATCAACGCGTTTTGGACGCATTGGCTATGGATGAGAGAAAAAACTCCACAGTTAAGCGTCTCTTGTTGGGAACAATCCTAGGATGGGTGATCTCTGAGAAATCTCCACTCAAGAAACCAATAATAATTCACTGAGCTTCTTGAAGGCAAAACGAATAATATTAGTTTGAGTGAAAGGTCGATGTTACATGAACAATTTGAATATCATGACATCCTTTTATTTATACTCACTATTTAAACCTATGTCTACGTATTTTTTTTAAACAAATGTATTTTCAGTTAGTAAACGTGTTAAATTTTTATATGAAATTTGTTGCCCATTTCTATTAGATTTTTATATGAAATTTTTATATACAATTTAATTGCCATTGAACCACCACATACATTTTCTATATGCACCTTTTACCATTTTGCATGTATGAAAAAAACAAACATTTACACTAATAATCTATTTTTAGTGTGACATCTTTATTGTTTTCCTTAGTGATCTTAAAATAGATCCTTTACTATACACACAAAAGTTATAACAATTTCATAATAACCTAAATATTTTTTTTCTATTTATCTATATTATTAAACTAGGTTAGAAACCCCGTGTATTAACACGGGTTGAATAAATACAATGTTATATACTTAGTAATGAATATTTACATATTACATATTTATGACATATAACATAGTTTTTTAATACAAATTACAGAAAAAGTTATACAATTATTTTTTAAAAATGTTTTATAAAAAGAATGAAAAAATTTTCAATTTATAAAAATGTTTCATGAACAAACATATATTTTTTTAAATAAAAAACATTTTATAAAAAGAATTATAGAAATCATTATAATTTAATAGAAGAGAAAAGCAGGAAACAAAAATTTATAAAAACAATTTAACAAATTTGTGTAATTAATAGGAGAGAAAAGCTGGTAAAAGAAAGTTGAAGATGTATAGGAGAGTAACAAGTGTCACATTAAAACATTTATTTATTATATAGTATAGATTACTAAATGCCTAAGATAATCAAAGCCACATTCTCACTTGTCTTTTAAATTAGGCCATCAATGAACTAGATGTCCATTCAAAATTCATATTTATGCAACTTAATATTCATGTGTTAATATCATTTCGTTTTATTTAAATTTTAAAAAAAAAACTTACAAAGAACATGTAAATAAAATAATTTTTGTTTCTAAAACTTTTACATTACTAAGTATTTCAAAGTAAAACCTTTATTACATAATTTATATATTATTCCTCGTTTTCATTCCTAAAACTATCTATGTAGCACACGAGATAATGATATAACACAATTTAATTAGAGTAGATTAAAAAAAACATGTGAATAATAACAATATAACAACTAGTAATTAGTATGTTGTTAATTTTAAAAAATTTATTCATAAATTTAAATCTGATGTCATAAACCCAAATAACAAGACTTCGGGTGTGTGTCAATACAAGTGAATACCTATAATAGAAACGAATACAAAATAGTAAGACCAAGAGTCAGATCATCTGATGATCTGATACAAGTGATTCATTAAGAAATCTGGTAACAAAGAACTATCTCAACACTTTTAAAAAAAAACGAGAATGAATATCAAAGTGCAAGAACAGAGATAGAGAGAATGATCGAGAGTGGGTATGATCTTTCTCTCTCTCCCGCTTTATGGGCTCCAACACTTGAGTGGAGGATCCATTTTCAATTAAGATTCGGGTCACATCTAGAGAGCAAACGGGTGACCCATTCCTAAAGATTCCGGGTATGATCATTTAGTAGCTCATTCCAATTTCCAGCAACCACGTAATGTCCGCAAGCCCATCACCAATCAGCAGCAACTAGCCCATTATCCACCAACTCCAGCCCAACTCGGCAAGTATATGTAAACAAAAAATAAACCAACTTAAAATTCATATTTTTAATATGTTTGATATTTAGAATCGTATGATAAACTAGGGGTGAGCAAAAAACCAAAATAACTGAACCGAAACTAAAAAAACCGCACCGAAAAAACCGACCCAACTAAAACCGACGGTTTTGGTTTTGCATTTTTTGAAAACTTAAAATTACGGTTTGTGTTCGGTTTTGTATCTTTTGAAAACCGAAAAAACCGAACCGAACCAAACATAAATATATATTTTAATTATATATTGTGTGCATTCACGTTTCATAATATATAGTATATTATTGTCACACCCCGACCGATGGTGGAATCATCGGGGCGGGACATGTAGACTGTTCATGAGCTCAAGGTTGACTAAATTGTAATATGTTAAATCCATTTCCATTCAAACAAACATGAATCAAGTTCCAAGTACATAATGAAATACAATTTGTTTTTGAATTAAGATTAACTAGGTCCAAAGCCTATGTGTAGCATGTCTTGATCAAACTCATATGAAAGCACCTGAAACATGAATAAAATAAGGTCAACTAAAAAGTTGGTGAGTATAACACAGGTTTGTATATAGATAGCATATAGTTTGTAAAACAAATCCTTACATAACATGATAAATAAGGCATTTATGGGAAGGGGTTATTGTGTAACCAAGTACAATCAAACCTTTGTAACTAGCATTCAAATTGTGTTGTCGGTATCAATCACCCCAATCTGGGTGGGTTTGTCAGACTCAATAGATCTATCATTGAAAACCGTCGGCTTGAATAGTTAATGATTGCACATAATCGCATACAAAAGTTAGCACACATAGCACTCGGGCATAAAGCTCAAATTTGTACACATGAATGTAAATAGGATTTGTACTTGTGTTGTTTGTGTAAATGTAAACATGTAATTTGAATAGTGTTCATGTTTCACCCCAAAATGTAAAAGAGTAAAAGGGGCTATGTATACTCACTTGTATTTATGGTGTAGATAGCACGAGCAATAGGTAGCAAAAAGTGATTCTTTTGCAAATCACAAAGTTAACCTAGAGTGTAATGTATGAAATTGAATTAATAACATGCACCAAGTATAAGGCAAGCCTAACGTTCTAAAGGAATTGAGTAAGAGTTTTAATCGAATGAATGCGGGGATTTGTACAAAAATCTTTATGAACTCTTATGTAATGGATATGTGAAAGTTGATATTTGTTTTTGAATAAAAGAATTAAAATACAATGTGAAATCAAAGTATGTATAAAAAAAATAATAATTGTTTTAGGGTTTTATTAGAATAGATAAATAATTTAAATAAATAAATTCTTTTGTTTATTTATTATAACAACGTGTCTTTAAAAAAAAGAGTAGTGTAAATATGTATTAGTATATATTTAGGAAATTTTATTTATTTAAATATAACTTAAACCCTAAATTGATTTTAATGTAAAATGATTTATATAAAAAAAAATATGTTTTATGAAGTTCTTTACAAAATGATAATGATGATTATATTTATACCTTTAAAACTATATATTTCAAAATAACTTGACATACAAATATACATAATTTCTTTACTGAATGAATCTATGTATAACATTAAAAATTTTCATTCTTTTATTATACAATCATTCTATAATATAGTTTTTAAGACAAATATTCCATAATTAAATTTCACTTTTGAAACTTGAAAACAAAGTAGTCGAGAGGAGAAAATAATAATATCCATGATAATAAAATTAATAAATTTCATCTTCTTTCTTTTGATATCACAAGTAAAAAGAAGGAAAGAAAAACACACAAAAAAAAGGTAGGGATCGGTCTAAAACTTGCGACCTCCAGCTTGAGTTTCTAGTGGTTTAATCACTTGGTCAAGCTTCATATTGTTTAAATATCTCAGGCTCCTAATATATTACATGAAGTTGTTTGCTTTTCTTCTTCCACTCCAAACACACAGACGCAAACCCAGACCTTACCCCCCCCCCCCCAACCCAAATCGATTCATGGTTTCTATCATCAAAATGGAATGAAGGATATGAAAATCATCAAGTAAAAGTTACCTGGGAGTCGATTCTTGAATCACGAGCAGGTTGAGAACTCACCCCCCCTCTTGCACCGATTCAAACCGAGAGGAAGAAAATGAAAGAAAAAGTCGGACTTTGAGTTTCATTCCAATTACAACATATTAGGGGGGTACTTTAAGAACGATTAAAAACGCTTTTAACAGTTGGAACCGAGCGAAATTTGTGGGATTAATAGCTTGATTCATGGGTTTTTGAAAAGGAATGACCGGGGTATAAATTCTTGTAATCATGAGTATTAAAGGATGATTATGTGGAAAATTAATCCTTATTGCTTGGAGGATAAGTTTGGGGAAACCAAACTCAATCGGATGAGTACATCTATTATTATATTTATTATATTTGTTTTAGAGTCAATTTAGAATTCAAATTGTTTAGCTTGTTCTCCAAGGTAGGTTAGCTATAAAAAGAGATTAAAGAAAAGAGTCGAGGGAGTCCACCCTAAAACTATCGTGTGTTTTGTGTTTGCTCAAACTGATTGTTACCCAACAGATTAGAGGTGTAAAACGGGTGCGTGATTCGGGGGCGAATCTGGATAAAAAATGGTAATGCTTTTGATTGAAATCAGAGGTTTTAATGAAATAAAAATCCAATTTTGACTTTTATAAAGTCAATATTCATGTTTCAAATATCCAGGGTCCAAGAATAAAGGGTTCAAAATAGGTTCAATCATTTTAATTTCTTGGTGATTATATATATATGTAGATTGAATTATTCTTTTATATATATAAAAAAAATAAAATAAAACTAAATATATTATAACTTTTTAATATATATATATATTTGCTAAACAAATATTCTTTTAAATGATTTTAAATACATAAGAATATTTGTATACATATATTTGTAAATTATATGTACACAAACATGTGTCATAGAAGTTAATATGTAAACGCAAGTTTTAAAATTTGAATAGAAATGTTAATTAGAGTAATAACTCATGTGAAATAATGTGCTTGTACAATTATAGGGTTTTAAATGTAGTGTTAATACTGAAATCATTAAAATAAAACAAATATGGAAAATTTATGGTCTGAAAAATCGTGGATGTTACAGTCTCCCCATTGTTAAGGGAATTTCGTCCCGAAATTTTGGCTAGCGGAGACTAGTGAATCAGGAAGGAAGTGAGTCTGGGTTTTGATTATCGGTTTGAGAAGTATGATAGATAACAAGATTTAAGTCTAAAGCTCAAGTTTAGTATGAAAGATATCAGTGGGTTTTAGTTTCAAGAGAGTTAAGGAGAGATCTGTCGAAGAATCTAAAGGTGAAATGCGTTACTTGGAATGGGTTTGATGGGAACTTGACAATTAGGGTTTGTGTAAGATGTAGTATAATATGCTTAAAATTGTCAGTGGGTAAAGGATTTCATAAACATTAGTCTGGGTCAAAACTTCACGTGACACGAACAACGCTACTTCTGATAATATGATAGGGCACTTATATATAGGAAGTACCATCGGCGTATCCACCATGCCCTTGTCATATCACATCAGTTTCGTTGTTACATATGACGATAAGTTTTAGGTCACAACACACGACAAAATTTACTATGTTTTCCATGCGCTGATTTTTATAATTCCGTGTGCACCCGTAATTACTTAAATCATCGCATGGTCCGTATAGTTCATCCCGTTGTGTGCGGGTCAAGAGGGGCAAAATTTCACTCTGTTCATGTCTATTGCTTTCACATAAAAGTTGCTAAAAGTAACTATGTCCTTAAGCAGGTCAGTTAGCAACTAAAGAGTAATAAGGTAGTATAACTTAAAGTTTCTTAGTTTACTCGTGTTTGAACAAGAATACGTCAAACTCCAAGTAGCTTCAATGTGTTATGGTTTTCAAGTTTGGTGAACAAAGTGTATGACCATTCTTTGTGTATAATGTGCTCAATCATTTGCTACAATTTCAAGCAACTTAGTTTCGTGTATAATGTAAATATCAAGTTTCATGTATGATCTAGTGTCATGTAGCTTGTAATTAAATAGGTTTCTTGTGTAATGTGAGCAACTAGACATCATGTATTTTGTAAATCAACAAGCTTTCGCGTGTAATGTAAAAATGTAGTATCATGTGTATTGCAAGAAATGAATTTCATGTATGGTGTTAAAACCTAGTATCATGTACTTTGCAGCCAAGTAAGTTTCATGTTCAATGTAGTCAATCTAGTATTTTGTACCACGCAAACAATTGTTATGTATCATGTATATTGCAAATAAATTGGTTTCATGTGTTATGTGATCAATCTAGTAAATTGTGATTTTGCAAATAAACTAGTTTCATGTATTATGTGATCGTGATGTGTATCTTGTGAACGTGCATACGTAAGTTATTGAATTTTTGGGTGACATATACTAACGAGTTTTGCATGTGATCAAGTGCTGCGGAGCAGCGTGTTGGTTTATGTTCGTGTAGGATGTGGTAGTTAGGTTCTAGCTCTTTAAATCTCGTTGAGGTTTGTAGGGATGGTTAATCGTTTACGCGAAATGGGTCGTCTCTTGAAGTGGTAAGTGAAGGATAGCGAGAAGGTTCTGAAAACATTCAGGGAAATGTGTTTACAAATATTGATCTTTGTTTGAAAATAGAAAATGGTAAATTGTTCTTGGTTGTAGATATATAAAGTTGTGAAACTAATGAGTTGGATAATCTAAATAATTGGGAAATTTATAGGAAAACCTTTTTTTTATTTTTTTATTTTTATTAAAATTTTTAATTATTTTATTTAAGAGGGATTAATGGCTAAACAAGTGGTTGTATATTAATTTAGCCGAGGTTTTGAAATACTTACTCTAACGAGAAAAGTCATAATCATTTATTAATATAAAATAATGTTTTTATAAAACAGGTTATATTAAGCTTTCTCACAAGATGAAAATGTTTATAGAATATTTGTATTTTTGATACTATCTAAAAGTTTGATAAATATTTTGTTTGAACAGGATAACGAGGTTTGTTTAAATCTAATAGGATGAGTTGTTTACGAAGTAGATTGTCGGTAGTGTACTAAATCTTATTGAAAGAAGAAGGTGACACTTGAGAAATTTTGATGAAATTATGATAGGTGTGACACTCCACAGGTCAAATCAATGAATAATAACTTTAGAGTTGGAATGTATAAAATTGATTAAATGTTGAAATGTAAAACATGACTCAAAACATAGGGAAATGGTTCTCAAACTGAAAATTTAAAGATAATAAATAGAAATTTCTCCTAACGTCTCTGGTAATTTCCCACTAGAAGGAATATAATCACCAAGACGAGCACCGCTATGGTCACTCGGGTAGCCGATCTGGTTTCAACTCTAGCTGTTTCCGTGCGATTCTCCAGTACTTCTTTTTCGAGAATGGAGATTAACTCCTTGTGGTACCCTAATTGGTTTGCTAGGCTATCCATTCTTTGTCCTTGCAAGTCGTGCCTTATCTCATGCTCCATCCTTTGCCTCTCGAACTCTGAGGTCCTCACATATTGGTGAACATCATCGATTGGAATTCCCATAGCACTAGCAGGTGCCATGGTACGCCATACCCAAGGGTTAGGATGGTACGGGTCGGGCATTAGATATGGGTCTCGAAATCTTTGGCCAGTGTTCCTTACGTTAAGCCTTTGCCTAGCAGCTGCGGGTGTTGGTGACCGATACACAGGTGACCCGGTGTTTTCTTCCCAATCAGATTCTACTCCGGGACGGTATACTGGGGAGGAAGGAGTGTAGGAGTCCATATCTAGTAGAGAAACAATGAAAAGGTTGTAAGCGATAATGAAATACCGAGTGTTAAGTATAGGAGTTCTCATAGGTGTAGAGTTTGACTAGTCATAACACCGAGTCTTCACAATAGTATTTTAGAAATACACTTGACCTATAAGCAATGTATCAATGAGGAGAATTCCCAGGAAAGAGGGGTGGGTCACTAGGACACACTTAAGTACCAAATCTTTCCTTAGTCAGAATCCCTCATGGGCCTACACACTCTTCCAGCCATCGTATATTAATAACATTATTGTTGGGCTCATGGTCATGATGAGAATTGTTGTGGACTGGGCCTTGAGGCCTGAAAGTAAGGTTTATGCATTTCAGTGGACTTCTTCTTCTTGAAAGATAGACGGGCTTCTTAGTTTATTATTGGTGGGCCTTAGGCCCAATAGTTTAGATTTAGATCACAAGGGTGGTGACATTATATGTGTGAGTTTAAGGGTGTATGAAAAATTTGGTGTGTATGTTTGTGTGTTTAAAACTTAGGATAGTACTTAATGAAACACATATGTAGCATGTAGATAGTAATGAATGTAAGCACAAGGGTTATCAAGTAGTGTGACACATAAACTATCATGTATTGTAGCATGTATTGAAATTACTTAGGATAACACGTAAAAATGTTCACACAAGTATCAATCATGTAATCATATAGTAGCATGGCATATTGTGGGTGTCCTAAGGTTATAGTCTGGGTCAAGAGTGTCTAATAACCTAATTCCCTATAACCAAGGCTCTGATACCAATCTGTCACACCCCGACCGATGGCGGAATCATCGGGGCGGGACATGTAGACTGTTCATGAGCTCAAGGTTGACTAAATTGTAATATGTTAAATCCATTTCCATTCAAACAAACATGAATCAAGTTCCAAGTACATAATGAAATACAATTTGTTTTTGAATTAAGATTAACTAGGTCCAAAGCCTATGTGTAGCATGTCTTGATCAAACTCATATGAAAGCACCTGAAACATGAATAAAATAAGGTCAACTAAAAAGTTGGTGAGTATAACACAGGTTTGTATATAGATAGCATATAGTTTGTAAAACAAATCCTTACATAACATGATAAATAAGGCATTTATGGGAAGGGGTTATTGTGTAACCAAGTACAATCAAACCTTTGTAACTAGCATTCAAATTGTGTTGTCGGTATCAATCACCCCAATCTGGGTGGGTTTGTCAGACTCAATAGATCTATCATTGAAAACCGTCGGCTTGAATAGTTAATGATTGCACATAATCGCATACAAAAGTTAGCACACATAGCACTCGGGCATAAAGCTCAAATTTGTACACATGAATGTAAATAGGATTTGTACTTGTGTTGTTTGTGTAAATGTAAACATGTAATTTGAATAGTGTTCATGTTTCACCCCAAAATGTAAAAGAGTAAAAGGGGCTATGTATACTCACTTGTATTTATGGTGTAGATAGCACGAGCAATAGGTAGCAAAAAGTGATTCTTTTGCAAATCACAAAGTTAACCTAGAGTGTAATGTATGAAATTGAATTAATAACATGCACCAAGTATAAGGCAAGCCTAACGTTCTAAAGGAATTGAGTAAGAGTTTTAATCGAATGAATGCGGGGATTTGTACAAAAATCTTTATGAACTCTTATGTAATGGATATGTGAAAGTTGATATTTGTTTTTGAATAAAAGAATTAAAATACAATGTGAAATCAAAGTATGTATAAAAAAAATAATAATTGTTTTAGGGTTTTATTAGAATAGATAAATAATTTAAATAAATAAATTCTTTTGTTTATTTATTATAAAAACGTGTCTTTAAAAAAAAGAGTAGTGTAAATATGTATTAATATATATTTAGGAAATTTTATTTATTTAAATATAACTTAAACCCTAAATTGATTTTAATGTAAAATGATTTATATAAAAAAAAATATATGTTTTATGAAGTTCTTTACAAAATGATAATGATGATTATATTTATACCTTTAAAACTATATATTTCAAAATAACTTGACATACAAATATACATAATTTCTTTACTGAATGAATCTATGTATAACATTAAAAATTTCCATTCTTTTATTATACAATCATTCTATAATATAGTTTTTAAGACAAATATTCCATAATTAAATTTCACTTTTGAAACTTGAAAACAGAGTAGTCGAGAGGAGAAAATAATAATATCCATGATAATAAAATTAATAAATTTCATCTTCTTTCTTTTGATATCACAAGCAAAAAGAAGGAAAGAAAAACACACACAAAAAAAGGTAGGGATCGGTCTAGAACTTGCGACCTCCAGCTTGAGTTTCTAGTGGTTTAATCACTTGGTCAAGCTTCATATTGTTTAAATATCCCAGGCTCCTAATATATTACATGAAGTTGTTTGCTTTTCTTCTTCCACTCCAAACACACAGACGCAAACCCAGACCTTACCCCCCCCCCACCCAAATCGATTCATGGTTTCTATCATCAAAATGGAATGAAGGATATGAAAATCATCAAGTAAAAGTTACCTGGGAGTCGATTCTTGAATCACGAGCAGGTTGAGAACTCACCCCCCCTCTTGCACCGATTCAAACCGAGAGGAAGAAAATGAAAGAAAAAGTCGGACTTTGAGTTTCATTCCAATTACAACATATTAGGGGGTACTTTAAGGACGATTAAAAACGCTTTTAACAGTTGGAACCGAGCGAAATTTGTGGGATTAATAGCTTGATTCATGGGTTTTTGAAAAGGAATGACCGGGGTATAAATTCTTGTAATCATGAGTATTAAAGGATGATTATGTGGAAAATTAATCATTATTGCTTGGAGGATAAGTTTGGGGAAACCAAACTCAATCGGATGAGTACATCTATTATTATATTTATTATATTTGTTTTAGAGTCAATTTAGAATTCAAATTGTTTAGCTTGTTCTCCAAGGTAGGTTAGCTATAAAAAGAGATTAAAGAAAAGAGTCGAGGAGTCCACCCTAAAACTATCGTGTGTTTTGTGTTTGCTCAAACTGATTGTTACCCAACAGATTAGAGGTGTAAAACGGGTGCGTGATTCGGGGGCGAATCTGGATAAAAAATGGTAATGCTTTTGATTGAAATCAGAGGTTTTAATGAAATAAAAATCCAATTTTGACTTTTATAAAGTCAATATTCATGTTTCAAATATCCAGGTCCAAGAATAAAGGGTTCAAAATAGGTTCAATCATTTTAATTTCTTGGTGATTATATATATATGTAGATTGAATTATTCTTTTATATATATAAAAAAAATAAAATAAAACTAAATATATTATAACTTTTTAATATATATATATATTTGCTAAACAAATATTCTTTTAAATGATTTTAAATACATAAGAATATTTGTATACATATATTTGTAAATTATATGTACACAAACATGTGTCATAGAAGTTAATATGTAAACGCAAGTTTTAAAATTTGAATAGAAATGTTAATTAGAGTAATAACTCATGTGAAATAATGTGCTTGTACAATTATAGGGTTTTAAATGTAGTGTTAATACTGAAATCATTAAAATAAAACAAATATGGAAAATTTATGGTCTGAAAAATCGTGGATGTTACAATTATGTTGTTTGTTTGTATGTTAAAAGTGTATACATATTTGTGTTACACATTTTTGCATTAATAGTAGGTTATTATTTATATTTATTGAATTTATATATTATAATCTTTATTTTTTATGTTAAAAGGGAATACTTAGGTTATTATTTATATTATAATCTGTATGTTAAAAGTGTATACATATTTATGTAAACGCAAAGCCGACCCAAACCGACCCATGCACACCCGTAGGATAAACCTTTGTTCTCAACATTTATGGTTTCAAAAGGGAATACTTCAATTCTAATAAAATTTGTCTTCAAAATTTTGATATTGTAATGCAATACCAAGTCTTGGTAGTTGTCAAACAGTTAGTATCGTCTAGTAATATAAAAGAAATAGTAATTTTATAAACTGCGGCTTCGTGAATATAACGGATATAATCAGTATTACTTATATATTTTTGGTAAACTAGATGACCATTGACCGACGATAATCCGTACTTATAATTTGACCAATGACACTCCTAAGTTTTACTTTCGTTGCCAAGGGCAATCCGAACAACATAATCATAATATATTTACAATCGATTCTAACTCGGTTTATCTTATATGTTTCCTCATTTTGTTCATAATCATCATTATGTGTGAAATCGAGTGGAAATCAAGTGTATATCTATGAATGATTATGCGAGTGAGATTGTACTTACCATCGAAAGTCAAAGTTAAGAGTGACATTGGTTAAATTATCATTATAAATTATTATCAGCTAAGGAGTGATAATTTAGATTATTAAAATCTAATTTAAACTATCGATATGAATTATTATCAACTAAGAAGTAATAATTTAGTTTATTAGCTAAGAAGTGATAATTTAGTGTCACACCCCGGCCGGCGACGGATTATACGCCGGGGGTGACGCGGTTGTTCATAAGCACATGATCATCTATTAAATATGATAATATTTATTATTCAAATTAAAAGCATCTGTTACACAGGAAAATGAAACGTTCAAAACATAATTTAAATTAAACTAGGTCCAAATCCTAGGTGAGCAAGTAGTCCTCAAACAGGTGCACCTGAAACATGTAAGTAACTGTCAACTACAAGTAGTTGGTGAGAAACATAGGTTTTGACACCAAAAGAGTTAGTATAGATTACAATTCAATATATTCAAAGCATGTCTAAAGCACATATGTGAAAACACACAGGGTTCCAAGCGTACAATCAAACCATGTTATATGTATGCACAATCCCCCGGATTGCGTGAAGTTCTCAATGTAACACTAACCCGCCAAGGTTCGTGTTAAGTAATGTATCGGATTCCCGTATAAATGATCATAAAAGGTACTACCTTAGGCTTGCCACACAAGTTAATGATTGTACTGACATGAACACATGTAATGGTCACCAAGTAGTTTAAGACATAAGCATAAAGACCATAGCATATGAACACAGGGTATTGAATTGTGTATGTAAATTTATTTGTAATCATGTTTCACCCCAAAAGTAAAAATAGTAAAAAGGGGCTATGTAAACTCACATTGGTTCGGTAGCTTGAAATCACAAGTATGTGAAGTTGTACAAGTTGTTTAGCTAACCACAAGGTTAACCTATGTTTGCATTTATATATGTATCAATGATATGCTCCAAAGATTTAGGTAGTTGTAACATTTAGGATTTTTCCATGCATTATTTCACTTTATTTTCCTTATGTTACCATAATGACAGCTTCATTTTCGACCCTATACTCGTTCAACACAATATTTCACGTTATCTCACTATCAAAGGCACGTATTTATACATATAACCATATATAACATGTGCGTATATACATATACGTATCTACATAAATTTATATATATACTCATTTATACATTTGGTTACTTTATAAAAAAATATATATATAATATACTAAGGTTTTATAAAAATAAAAATCTTATACTTGAACCTTACAATCCTCATAAACCCCCATTGAAACCTTGAAAAAAAAATTTTGGATCATAGATCACATTATACACAATTCAAAAAGGATTCTTCCCTGTTTGACTTTAAAAAGTTAAACCGGGCCAAAACCCCCAAATCCAACATCAAGAAACGATCGGATTAACGACCTTGGATTCCCCTGACTTGTGCAACCAGTAATCGATCCAATCCAGGCCCAATCATCAAGTTAATTCGATCATTCAAGCGTCCAATTCAAAATTCAAACGAATTTAACTTTTATAGTCAAATCCGTATCAAATCTTCATTAATTCATGAAGATCAACGCGTTTAAATCCCTTAAATCACACGCAAACGTTTCTTGGATGAATGTAGACCCTGTTCGCGATCAAATTCATTTCCAAATCAGTGATTCGACGCGTAAATCAAGCCCGACGGCTATTTCGGTCAAATCAAAACCAAATCGACCATTACGAACGAAATTAAATGAATTTAATCTCTCTCTCACTCGCGTATACCTTCACACAAACTCTCCCAACCCACCTTTGACCTGCAATACGATTCTGGAACTCGATTCAATCCAAAGAACTCGAAGCCGAATGTTGTAGCCGTTCGTCCATCCCCACGTTTCCATTCCAGGTAAAATTTGCACTCACTGATTCGTTTTTATCCAGGGAACAAAAGCCCCATACTCCCGAGATCGATTGTTGATCATTCGACTGAATTGAGGGCTAGGGTTTGCGGGTCTGGGTAAATCGGGGAAGGGGATGAGTTTGGGGTGAATTGTTAAATGATTTTCAAACTAGTGTTCTGTCAAGGCCTCGCCCCGTTCCAGCGGTTAAAACGCTTGACCTGTATTCGATTGGTCGCGGGTTCTAAACCCACAACCCGACCCTTTTTGCACGTTTACCAGTCCTGAATCCGGTCCCCTTCCCAGTAACATGCTATCACAATTTCAAACCGGATCCAGTAACATGGGTTGAGCCCCTGTCCAGTGGTTAAACACTTGCATTCCCACAGAACCCACCCGGGTTCGAGCTAGGTGGCGTTCTTCTTTTTTTTTTTAAATCATTTTACACAGTAATTATATTATATAAAATTATTTTTATAAACCCTATATTTATTAGAACATAATTCGACCGAATTTACAATTTTTACATAAAATCTATATTTTTATAAATTAAATTCTCAATTACTCAATTTAATTTATATTATTGTTTTGAGTAATTTATTCATTTAATGTATAAATTTGGTGACAAAATTTTATAAATACTTTTACAAGGTTTTATAAAATTTAAGTTAAATATTTAAAAAAAATAAAACTGTACGTAAATATATATAGTTTTATATGCTTAAATAATTCATGTAAATTTTTAACTAAATTTATTTTAGCATATCCATTTCAAATGATAAATAAATAAATAAATAAAAATATTTATTATTTAAGTAAATTACATTTACAAATGCACTTAGAGTTTAAATTATATCTAAGATTTGATTTATGAACCAATAGTATTTACATATCTTCGTAAATAAATAAATAAAGTTAAAATTATTTATTTAAATTATATTTAAATAAATATAATTTTTACACTATTTTTCTAACTAAATAAATAAATAATAATCGTTTAATTTATTTAGTTATTCAAACCCAAACCCTAATTATTTAAGACTATTCATTTCAATTTCTCATTTTATAAAACACCCCTTTCAAGTACAAACCACTAGCATCTACAACTCTAACCCTTTGTACACACATCCATTACAATCATAGACTTGGGTATAGACTATTGTACACATTATTAATCTAGATCCATATACATTACACACTAGGTTAACATTGTGAGATTACAAGGATCACTTTGCTACCTAGTCTCTCGTGCTAGCTACACCTTTGATTCAGGTGAGTTTTACATAGCCCCTTTTTCACTACTTTTACATTTTGGGGTGAAACATGATCACAACTTACAATGATTTACATAAACTACACAATACAAATCCACTTTACAATTTGTGTGCAATTTGAGCTTTATGTTTGAGTGCTAGGTGTGTTAACTACTTATTTGCAATTACATGTACAATCATTAACTAATCAAGCCGACGGTTAACAATGATAGATCTATTGAGTCTGACAAACCCACCCAGATTGGGGTGATTGTTACCGACAACACAATTTGCATGCTAGTTACAAAGGTTTGATTGTACTACCTGGTTACACAATAGTAACTCCCCATAAATGCCTTATTAATCATGACTTGTATGGATTTGTTTTCACACAATACTTTGATGCTATTTAGAGTCAAAAACCTATGTATGCTCACCAACTTTTTAGTTGACCTCGTTTTCATCATGTTTCAGGTACAAAAGTTTAAGTTGATCAAGTTGCTACACTTAGGTTGTGGACCTAGTTAATTGAAATAAATGGATATGTTAAGTAATTCAAGTATTCTTGTATTGTTGTATTTGGAAATTGTGAATGGAAATGTATCGTTTTAATATATTAAATTTTAGTCAACCATGTGCTCATGAACAGTCTACATGTCCCGCCCCGACGTTTCCGCCGTCGGTTGGGGTGTGACAGTAGTAAAGGTTGAACTAGGTTGAATGAGTATGTATCTATTTGTTGTGAATAATGTGTTTGTTAATAAGAAAATAATATGTTTGTTTAATAACGAAAATAATATTGTCGTTAATAAAGGGTTGAATACAAGTATATATATATATATATATATATATATATATATATATATATATATATATATATATATATATATATATATATATATGAATAATTATTTTGATTACAAAATAATGAATAAGTATTTAAATAATATTTACTTGAATATATACGTATTTAGATTAAAAGTTTATACGTTTTAAATTAATTAATTTGTTAAATGGACAATAAAAGAGCATAGATTATACTAAATAATTGTGTATTAAAAGTAGTTAATAAGTGTTTTTAATTAAAACGATTATATAGTTTCTTAATTAGTTTTTAATTCTCTAAAACTATTAAATAATTATTTAAGATTAATAATTTGGTTCATAAAAAATATTCCGAGTCTCAGGAGTTTTATAAAACAATTTTTATAAGAAAAATGAGGTTGAAATTCGGTTTAAAATCACTTAAAAAAACATTGCAGACCACGGGACTCGAACCCGGGTCTGCTGGGAGCCCACCAGACACACCAACGCCGGACCAGTAGACCTGAGCGTATGCCTTGGTTTAAACCAGACGCGGTCCGTATATATCTCCCAACCCGCATGCGTCTTCTTCCCCAAATTTTGAAACCCGAACCCTAGCCACCCCATTCGTCCCGATTTCAAACGAAACGAGGGAGAACGACTAGGGAGTCGACTTCGGAAATCATCGAGTTTGCCGGAGCTCTATAGGGGAAATGCGATGCTAACAGAAGCGTAGGAAGTTCGTGGAGTTTGTAGTGATGATGTGGGTTCGATTTATAGTCCAATTTTGGGTTTAATGTGAGAATTGATGACGGACTTGATTAGGGACGGTTATGGGATCGAACTCGTAAATACATCATTGATTCCAACTAATTGTATCGTTAAACTATAAGGGAACGGTCGCACATTGATGTAGTAACATCAATTGTAGTTAAAACGAGTTAACTCGATCGATTGAAATTTCAATTTCGTTTGGTTTGACTCCGCAAAGTCAAAATTGGCGAATTGGGGAAGAATGGTGTGAATTTGCACTTTGGCCCCTGCTGTTTCGGTCCTTTATTATTTCATGCAATTACTTTGTTTTTTTGTTGGAAATTAAGTTTCAGGATTTTCCATTTAAGCCCTAGACTTTAATAAAACATAAAAAGTCACCAAGTTGTTACAAATCTAGGATAACTAAATGTTATAACTACAAAATTATAGCCTTTGTAAAATATGGATGGTTTTATTTATATAAAACTTATTTATTTTGTAATTCATATAACTTAACTTTTATAAATCCTCAAACCTACCTATAGGGTTTATAACATTTGTATTCACATCATTATATACATATATATATATATGAATATAAGTTTAGAAAATAACTTAGTATATATGTATGCATTTAATAAGATAAAACATTTATGATTCCAAATAACTAGGTATTGAATTTGAATAGGTACACCCAATGTATGTATGTATGTATGAGGATAATTAAGATAATATTATTAATGTAAGGCATTTAAAATAGAGGGGTACAAACGCCGAAATTGTTAAAATAGAAGCCGGAATTCTCTGGGGATTACAGTCTCCCCAACTTTAGGAGATTTCGTCCCGAAATTTATTAAGAAGAGGGTCCTGGAAACAGATGTGGGTATTTAGCTTTCATTTGATCCTCACGTTCCCAAGTGAACTCAGGGCCACGCTTGAATTCCCAACGAACCTTAACGATTGGAATTCGGCTTCGCTTGAGTTGTTTAACTTCTCGGTCCATGATCTCCACGGGCTTCTCCATGAAGTGCATTGTTTCGTCAATGTGAACCTCGTCAAGTGGTATGTGGAGATTTTCGTCAGATAAGCATTTCTTTAGGTTCGAGACATGAAATGTCGGATGAACGTTGCTGAGTCCTTCAGGTAGTTCCAACTTGTAGGCTACCTTCCCAACCCGCTCAAGGATTTTAAAAGGACCTACAAATCTTGGGGCACGTTTCTTTTTCTTTCCAAAACGAACTACGCCTTTCCAAGGGGATACTTTGAGAAGAACCAGATCGCCAACTTGAAATTCTAAGGGTTTTCGACGTTTATCGGCATAGCTCTTTTGCCGACTTCTTGCTACCAGAAGGTTGTCTCGGATTAACATTATCTTGTCGGAAGTCTCTTGAATAAGTTCAGGACCAGTGATTTGTGATTCACCAATTTCAGTCCAACAGATAGGGGAGCAGCACTTCCAACCATAAAGTGCTTCAAAAGGAGCCATGCTAATGCTCGTGTGATAACTGTTGTTGTACGAGAACTCGACTAGGGGTAGATGTAAATCCCAATTTCCCTTTAAGTCAATGACACAGGCTCTAAGCATGTCTTCGAGAGCTTGAATCGTTCGCTCAGATTGACCATCAGTTTGCGGATGATAATCAGTACTAAGATTTAGTTGAGTACCTAGAGCTGATTGTAGGGATTGCTAGAAACGGGAGGTGAATCGTCCATCATGATCAGAAATAATGTTGAGAGGCACACCGTGACGACTAACGATCTCATCAATATAGATTCGAGCTAGTTTTTCAACTCGATAGTCCTCACGTATGGGTATGAAATGAGCAGACTTTGTTAAGCGGTCGATGATTACCCAAATGCTATCATGACCACGAGATGTGTGTGGGAGTTTGGTTATAAAGTCCATGGCAATACACTCCCATTTCCACACGGGTATCTCGGGTTGTTCAAGTAAACCGGATGGACGCTGGTGCTCGGCTTTAACCTTTAAATAAGTAAGGCATTTGGACACGTATAGGGCAATGTCTTTTTTCATACCAAGCCACCAGTATTGGGTACGGAGATCCATGTACATTTTGTCTGCACCAGGATGTACAGAATAACGAGTCTTGTGAGCCTCGTTCATGATAAAGGTACGAAGGTTGTCACGGTCCGGAATCCAGATACGATTCAGAAAGTAGAGTAACCCATTGGGTTTGGTTTCAAGTTGGAGCTTAGCACCACATGACATTTCGTTGTACACGTTTCCTTCAGTGACGGAGAGATGTTGAGCTTCAAGGATACGAGTTTGAATATCATTTTGGATTCGAATGCTGTGGATCTTGATAGGTTCCTTACGGCTGAGAGCGTCGGCCACGACATTCGCCTTATCAGGATGATAACGAATATTGCAGTCGCAGTCGTTTAGGAGTTCAACCCAACGCCTTTGCCTCATGTTGAGTTCCTTTTGATTGAAGATGTGCTGGAGACTCTTATGATCGGTGTAAACCTCGCATTTGGTACCATATAGGTAATGTCTCCAAATTTTAAGAGCAAATACGACCGCACCCAACTCAAGATCGTGCGTCGTATAATTCTTCTCATGGATTTTGAGTTTTCGGGATGCATAAGCAATCACTTTGCATCACTGCATTAGCACACAACCAAGGCCTAAATGGGAAGCATCACAGTAAACGACAAAATCTTCGGTTCCATCAGGAAGAGTCAGGATAGGAGCCTCACACAGTTTCTGCTTTAGGATATGAAAGGCTTCCTCTTGTTTTGGTCCCCACTCATAGGGTTTGCCTTTGTGAGTTAAGGCTGTGAGAGGTACCGCGATCTTTGAAAAGTTTGCTATGAAACGACGATAATAGCCCGCTAAACCTAAAAATGAGCGGACTTCGGTAGGGGTCTTTAGAGCTTGCCAGTTCTTCACCGCCTCAATCTTAGCGGGATCCACGTGAATACCCTTCTCGTTGACTATATGACCCAAGAATTGAACTTCCTTTAGCCAAAATTCACATTTGGAGAACTTAGCGTATAATTGCTCCTTTTTCAAGAGATCCAAAACCAGACGCAAGTGTTCTTCGTGTTCCGCTTTGGATTTTGAATATATGAGGATATCGTCAATGAAGACGATCACGAACTTGTCCAAGTACGGCTTACACACGCGGTTCATAAGATCCATGAATACCGCGGGTGCATTGGTTAGTTCGAAGGGCATAACCATGAACTCGTAATGGCCATATCTAGTACGAAAGGCTGTTTTGGGGATATCGTATTCGAGGACTCGTAACTAGTGATAACCAGAACGAAGATCAATCTTAGAGAAATAAGACGAGCCTTGAAGCTGATCGAACAAATCGTCAATCCTAGGAAGTGGATAACGGTTCTTCAAGGTAAGCTTGTTAAGTTCCCGATAGTCGATGCACATTCTGAAAGAACCATCCTTCTTCTTGACGAATAGAACAGGTGCTCCCCAAGGGGAAACGCTAGGACGAATAAATCCTTTGTCCGAAAGTTCTCGGAGTTGGCTTGAAAGTTCCTGCATCTCTGATGGTGCAAGACGATAAGGTGACTTGGCCACGGGGTTTGCTCCTGGAACTAAGTCAATACGGAATTCGACTTGACGTATAGGAGGAAGACCGGGTAAATCTTCGGGAAAAACTTCAGGAAAGACTTTGATTACAGGAATGTCTTGGAGACTCTTGTCTTTGCCTTTTCGTTCCACAATATGGGCCAAGAATGCCACTGTCAGGCCCCAAACCCGGGAGGCCCCACGCGTTGGATTTACTCATTCACAAACAGTTCTCAAACTAGAATATCAAATAACGCAGCGGAAAATTTCATTTCAAACATAACATTACATCGTTTAACATGCGGAAGCGTAACATTTTCAAATACATGTACATAACAAAAACAACTCGTAACGGGATGCCAGTCTTCATATCATCCGGGTAACTCCTCAAGCCGCCCAGCATCACCGTCCATCATCATAACTTCCTTAACCTGAATGTGCATACTAAAAAGGTCAGCTACGCTGGTGAGTTCTAGTTTTAACGTAAAACATTAACATCAAATATTTGCCAAAAACATAACATCATACTTCATTTAATAAAAGCGTACATAAAACATGCAATAACTTAACATCATCAAAACATCGTAGCATAACATCGTAACAATAGTCAATATGAACCGAATCTGCGCCTTCTCGTAACCGTCAAATCCATACATCGCATACCAGCGGATGAACTTAAGGCTCGCTACCTCTAAGTCATCCGTCATCCAGGTCTCCTAAGGCTCGTTACCTCTAGGTGGACCAAACATACGTCTCCTAAGGCTCGTTACCTCTAGGTAGACCATACACACGTCTCCTAAGGCTCGTTACCTCTAGGTAGACCATACACACGTCTCCTAAGGCTCGTTACCTCTAGGTAGACCATACACACGTCTCCTAAGGCTCGTTACCTCTAGGTAGACCATACACACGTCTCCTAAGGCTCGTTACCTCTAGGAAGACTAAACATACCATAGGCAATATTTCCCCGCAAGGAATAGTACCTTCCATCGGGATCCCGGTAATCCCATGGGCGACCGTCGTCACCCCATCCTCAACCAGTTGTACAACCGTTAGCCAGCCACAAAGGCCCCCCGTAAGGTAAGGCCAATACATACATACATACATACTCTAGCTCCCGTAGGAACTCGTGGCAGATTCGTTCATTCGTGACTTTCATAAAAACCTTTACCTCGTTTTAGTTAAAGCATTCGTACGTTTTATTAAATAACACTTCATTCGTAAACCTTTCACAACTTCGTTTGGCAAAATATTTTATAAACCTCATCTCGTAAACCTCGTTTCGTAAACATCTCATTAACTCGTTTCGTCTTCCCCTTTCGGAAGCATCGTTCATAAACCTCGTTTCGTAAACCTCGTTTCATAAACCTCGTTTCGTAAACCTCGTTTCATAAACCTCGTTTCGTATGTATGCACACCAGCCCAAAACATTTAATTAAAACATTAAAAGAAGGGCTTCTAGAACTCACCTTATAAGTTACTCTTGGGTTGTCCTAAACAAAGGTCCAACAACGTCACTTCCGATCTGAATTGATTAATTAATTACACATCAGACCTAAATCCCGACTCTAACGGTTTACTCGTTCTGTTACAGGTGAATACACTGACTTCACCTACTGATGCAGACCTATCGAAACTACTTAGTTTCGACAGGTGCAGGCCCATCGAAACTTCTAGTTTCGACAACTGCAGGTCACTCGAAACTTCTAGTTTCGACAACTGCAGGTCACTCGAAACTTCTAGTTTCGACAACTGCAGGTCACTCGAAACTTCTAGTTTCGACAACTGCAGAACTCAGCTATCTTCTCCAAAAACCCTAACTTTCGCATGCAGGTCCGATCTTGTCAAGATCCGGACTTTTTGTATTCAAAACGTGTATTTTCCTTTCGTGATTCCAGATTTATAACCCTTTCCTCATTTGGTTTATAAAAACCCGTCATTTTCACAAAAATACCCGAAAACCCAAAAACGAACAAAAACTCAGATTTGGTTCGGGTGTTACCTGATTTCGAGATTCTGATCCGGAGGTTTTGCTCACGAGTTCAGTAGCAACAAGCTCCTTCAATCTCGGGTCGATCCGCCAACTTTCTCTCTCTACGGTTTCTCTCTCTAGATTCTTGCAAATGAGAGAAATGGTGTGTGTGTTGGCTATTTAAAGGGAGGAAACCCCCCCTTCCTTCAAGTTTGCCGGCCCAACCGGCCCGGCCCGTTACGCCTCGCCCTTTTATCCCGTTCGTCCCGGTTCAACCCGTTATTTAAAATCCTCATTTATTTTGGGATGTTACAAGTCTACCCCCCTTACAATAGGTTTCGTCCCCGAAACCTATCATAAGTCAAACAGTTGAGGGTACGACTCCTTCATTTCCGTCTCCGTTTCCCATGTAGCTTCCGATCCCTTCCGGTGCTTCCATTGGACTTTAACCAATCGAATAACCTTATTACGTAAACGCTTCTCTTTCCTGTCTAAGATGGCCACAGGTTCTTCAATGTAGTTAAGGCTGTTGTCGACCTCGATGTCAGTAAGTGGTACGTGAGCCGTTTCATCCGCCAAACACTTTCGCAAGTGTGATACATGGAAGGTAGGATGAATCCCACTTAACTCATCAGGCAATTCCAACCGATAAGCGACTTCACCAACCCGTGCCATAATCCTGAATGGTCCGATAAACCTCGGACTTAACTTTCCTCTCTTCCTGAATCGTATGATTCCCTTCCAGGGCGACACTTTCAACATTACTCTGTCCCCAACATTAAATTCAATAGGCCTTCGTCGTCTATCCGCGTAGGATTTCTGACGATCTTGGGCGGCCTTCATTCGTGCTTTGATCTGATCAAACCTTTCCGACGTTTCTTTTACAACTTCAAGACTTCCCAATTCCTTCTGTCCAATCTCACCCCAACAAACCGGGGTCCTGCATCTCCTCCCATACAACATTTCATAAGGTGGCATGCCTATCGTCGTGTGATGACTGTTGTTGTAGGAGAATTCGGCTAACGGCAGATGACTGTCCCAACTGCCACCGAAGTCGATAATACAAGCACGAAGCATATCCTCCAATGTTTGAATGGTCCTTTCGGACTGACCATCCGTTTGTGGGTGGTATGCCGTACTAATATTGAGTCTCGTGCCCATTGCCTCGTGAAACCTCTTCCAGAACCTCGATGTGAATCGTGTGTCCCGATCAGATACAATCGTCAGAGGCATCCCATGCCGCGCCACTACTTCGTTAATAAATACTTCCGCTAACCTTTCCGACGAGAACGTCTCGCGAATAGGTAGAAAATGAGCACTCTTCGTTAAACGGTCCACAATTACCCAAATGGTGTCATGACCTTTAGCTGTGCGAGGTAGCTTGGTTATGAAGTCCATTGTAATGTGTTCCCATTTCCATTCCGGTATCTCGAGTGGTTGAATTTTCCCATACGGTTTCTGGTGTTCGGCCTTCACTTGTGAGCAAGTCAAGCACTTGCTTACGTATTTCGTCACTTCGTGTTTCATTCCAGGCCACCAGTATTCCTTCCTTAGATCTTGGTACATTTTGTTGGTACCGGGATGGATAGAGTAACGAGACTTATGAGCCTCATCCAAGATTTTGGTTCTAAGCTCGCCACCCATAGGTATCCATACCCGACCATAACGTGTCCTAACACCAAGGGTGTTATATTCTAACTTGTCTTGTTGGCCAACCATCCTTTCCTTCTTTATGTTTTCCTCTTTAAGCGCCTCATCTTGAGCCTTTTCGATTTCCCTCATCACATCCGATGTTACCACCAACTGGCAAGCTTTCACTCTAATAGGAGCTGGCATGTCCTTTCGGCTTAGAGCGTCGGCCACCACGTTTGCCTTTCCAGGATGGTATATGATTTCACAGTCATAATCTTTCAAAAGTTCTAACCATCGCCTCTGTCTCATATTCAACTCCTTTTGTTCGAAGAAGTACTTCAAACTTTTGTGGTCGGAGTATATGGTAAACTTCACCCCATAGAGGTAGTGCCTCCAAATTTTTAATGCAAACACAACAGCAGCAAGTTCCAAGTCGTGAGTCGGATAGTTGACTTCATGAACCTTCAACTGTCGTGATGCGTATGCGATCACTCTTCCACGTTGCATCAGCACACACCCCAACCCCTGACCCGAAGCGTCAGAGTATACCACCAGGTCTTCACTGCCCTCGGGAAGGGCCAAGACTGGAGCTTGGGTTAGCTTTTCTTTTAACTCCTTAAATGCCTCATCCTGCTTCGGACCCCATTCGTACTTTACCTCCTTTCGTGTCAACTTTGTCAATGGCGAAGCTATTTTCGAGAAATCCTGAATGAATCTCCGATAGTAGCCCGCCAATCCCAAGAAACTTCGGATTTCAGTTGGAGTCTTAGGAACCTCCCAATCTTTCACCGTTATTATCTTTGCTGGGTCCACCATAATGCCGTTCGGGTTAATGACGTGACCTAGGAATTGGACTTCCCTAAGCCAGAACGCGCATTTGGAGAACTTAGCATACAACTTCTCCTTCTTTAGAGCTTCCAATACTTCCTTCAAATGACATGCGTGATCACCCTCATTCTTGGAGTAGACGAGGATATCATCAATGAACACAATTACCGATCGGTCCAGCATCGGTCGACACACCCTATTCATCAAATCCATGAACGCTGCGGGGGCGTTCGTCAATCCGAAGGACATTACGCGGAACTCGAAATGTCCATAACGCGTGCGAAACGCGGTTTTCGGTATGTCTTCTTCCCTTACCTTCAACTGATGGTACCCGGACCGAAGGTCGATTTTCGAGAACCAACTTGCGCCTTGCAATTGATCAAACAGGTCATCGATCCTTGGTAAAGGGTACTTGTTCTTTACCGTTCGTTTGTTCAACTCGCGATAATCGATACACATTCTCATCGAACCGTCTTTCTTTTTCACAAACAACACCGGAGCACCCCACGGCGAGATGCTTGGTTGGATAAATCCTTTCTCAAGTAACTCGTCTAGTTGTGCCATTAATTCTTTCATTTCCACTGGTGCTAGTCGATATGGAGCCTTAGCCACGGGCTGGGCATCTGGTACTAAGTCGATTCGAAATTCAATCTCTCTATCGGGTGGTATCCCAGGCAACTCCTCTGGAAACACCTCCGGGTACTCGCGTACCACGGGTACATCGTCCAGTTCTTTCACTTCCTTACACTTGTCAATTACGTATACCAGATAAGCCTCGCATCCGCGCCTCAAGTAATCTGCTGCCTTAATCATCGAGATGACGTTGGGCATCGGGGCATCGCGATCCCCAAGTACTTCAACTTCGCTACCATCCGGAGCCTTGAGTCGGATTATCTTTCGTTTGCATATAATCTGAGCCTCGTTGGCAGTTAGCCAATCCATACCTAACACGACATCAAACCCTCCCAAAACCATAACAAATAGCCTGACGGGGAATCTATGGCCTTCTATCTTTATCGTGGAATCGTCAACTACTTCGGTTACCATTACGGTTCTACCCTCAGCGGTTTCTACATTAAAGGCTCGTTCTATTTTACTAACCGTGTACTTTACTCGTTTACAGAAAGTTGCAGATATAAAACTCTTACTGGCACCCGAATCAAATAGCACTGAAACAAAAGTGTTGTCAAGGATGAACGTACCTGACGCCACGTCGGGGTCTTTCCTGGCCTGTTCTTGTGTCAGTGCATACGCTCGAGTCTTCGCTCGGGGCCTTTCCTCCCTCCTCTCTGGGCCTTTCCCTTTCCCGGTCTCGCCCATCCTGGGCTTAGTGCATTCCCGGCTCATGTGGCCACTCTCCCCACAGTTGTAGCATTTGATACCGTTCGGGCACTCTCGGGAGTAGTGCCCGGTCTTGCCACATTTGTAGCACAAATTCGATCCCAACCGGCATTCACCGGCATGCCTTCCCCCACACTTCCCACAGACTGCTAATTCATTTACCCTGGCCCGTTTGTCCTGAGCCCCAAACAACTTCCCACCCGATCGCTTAGCGGGAAAACTCAGCTTCTTCTTAGGCTCTTCAATGGCAACGACATTCAGCGCCAGATCATCAAATACCACGCCGCTCAGTTCTACTACCGAATCGTAGGTAGTAGGGGCGTTTGCCTTAACATATGTGCGGACCTTGTCCGGAAACCCTTGAATATAACAAGCGATCTTTCTTTCTTCAGTAGTGACAAGGTGTGGCACCAGACGTGCCAGTTCATTGAACCGTGTCGTATACTGCCGGTGCGTCATGCTCCCAGCCTTCAAACCCAGAAATTCCCTTTCTACCTTTTCGATCTCATTCCTTGGACAGAAATTCTTGATCACCAAAGTTTTCAAATCATCCCACATCATCGAATCAACCACCTCGTTCCCCTTAGCCTGGCGTACACCTTCCCACCAGTGAGATGCTTCCTCCCTCAAGGAGTTAGCAGCAAACTTCACGACCTGATTCGGTCGACATTCACTCAGACGAATGGCGGCTTCCATACGAATTACCCAGTCAAAAGTAGCCACCGCGTCCTTCTTTCCAGTCAGAATTGGCGGGTCACATGCCTTAAAGGACTTATAATCGCATCCGCGAGCAGGCGGTGCATTGTCGGTCTCATTGTTCTGAGCACCAATTGCCGCGCTAGACCCACCCGCCCCATTGACCTGCTTCAACGCTTCAGCCAACAGACCTGGCAGAGAATTCTTCATCAATTCTGTGAATTCTCGAGCTATAGCTGCTCTCACTTCTGGTTCAAAAGTGAAAGGTTGCTCTTCAACCTGTGTCTGCTCGGCTTCATGCACACTAACCGCCGGTTCAGTGTGAACACTTCCTTCTTCACTGTGTTCTTGGCGCGCAGGAATCCTGCCACGCCCACCATTTCGACCGCCGGTACGACCACCGGTACGGCCACCACGCCTTCCGTTTCCTCTCCTCGCCATTTCGTTCTATAAGACAAGGAAATCCAATGTTATCACGCTAGTTAACAAATAGAATTCAACAAGCATTGTAAGATGTTAATATACACTGGCCATCTGCAATTAACCATTACACTACCTCTTGATTTCGATTTGACCACCTTTGTGATTTCCATCAGAGCCCAAGTCCTAACCTTAACACTTCCTAAGGCATACTATATATGTAAATATATATACACTACCTTCATACCTGATGCTGTGGCTCGAGTTACCCGTACTGGCATCCGCTTTCGGTCCCATTCTCAGTTTAAGTTCAGACACAGGGAGTGTCCAAATCTCTCAAACTATTGCTCTGATACCAACTTGTCAGGCCCCAAACCCGGGAGGCCCCACGCGTTGGATTTACTCATTCACAAACAGTTCTCAAACTAGAATATCAAATAACGCAGCGGAAAATTTCATTTCAAACATAACATTACATCGTTTAACATGCGGAAGCGTAACATTTTCAAATACATGTACATAACAAAAACAACTCGTAACGGGATGCCAGTCTTCATATCATCCGGGTAACTCCTCAAGCCGCCCAGCATCACCGTCCATCATCATAACTTCCTTAACCTGAATGTGCATACTAAAAAGGTCAGCTACGCTGGTGAGTTCTAGTTTTAACGTAAAACATTAACATCAAATATTTGCCAAAAACATAACATCATACTTCATTTAATAAAAGCGTACATAAAACATGCAATAACTTAACATCATCAAAACATCGTAGCATAACATCGTAACAATAGTCAATATGAACCGAATCTGCGCCTTCTCGTAACCGTCAAATCCATACATCGCATACCAGCGGATGAACTTAAGGCTCGCTACCTCTAAGTCATCCGTCATCCAGGTCTCCTAAGGCTCGTTACCTCTAGGTGGACCAAACATACGTCTCCTAAGGCTCGTTACCTCTAGGTAGACCATACACACGTCTCCTAAGGCTCGTTACCTCTAGGTAGACCATACACACGTCTCCTAAGGCTCGTTACCTCTAGGTAGACCATACACACGTCTCCTAAGGCTCGTTACCTCTAGGTAGACCATACACACGTCTCCTAAGGCTCGTTACCTCTAGGTAGACCATACACACGTCTCCTAAGGCTCGTTACCTCTAGGAAGACTAAACATACCATAGGCAATATTTCCCCGCAAGGAATAGTACCTTCCATCGGGATCCCGGTAATCCCATGGGCGACCGTCGTCACCCCATCCTCAACCAGTTGTACAACCGTTAGCCAGCCACAAAGGCCCCCCGTAAGGTAAGGCCAATACATACATACATACATACTCTAGCTCCCGTAGGAACTCGTGGCAGATTCGTTCATTCGTGACTTTCATAAAAACCTTTACCTCGTTTTAGTTAAAGCATTCGTACGTTTTATTAAATAACACTTCATTCGTAAACCTTTCACAACTTCGTTTGGCAAAATATTTTATAAACCTCATCTCGTAAACCTCGTTTCGTAAACATCTCATTAACTCGTTTCGTCTTCCCCTTTCGGAAGCATCGTTCATAAACCTCGTTTCGTAAACCTCGTTTCATAAACCTCGTTTCGTAAACCTCGTTTCATAAACCTCGTTTCGTATGTATGCACACCAGCCCAAAACATTTAATTAAAACATTAAAAGAAGGGCTTCTAGAACTCACCTTATAAGTTACTCTTGGGTTGTCCTAAACAAAGGTCCAACAACGTCACTTCCGATCTGAATTGATTAATTAATTACACATCAGACCTAAATCCCGACTCTAACGGTTTACTCGTTCTGTTACAGGTGAATACACTGACTTCACCTACTGATGCAGACCTATCGAAACTACTTAGTTTCGACAGGTGCAGGCCCATCGAAACTTCTAGTTTCGACAACTGCAGGTCACTCGAAACTTCTAGTTTCGACAACTGCAGGTCACTCGAAACTTCTAGTTTCGACAACTGCAGGTCACTCGAAACTTCTAGTTTCGACAACTGCAGAACTCAGCTATCTTCTCCAAAAACCCTAACTTTCGCATGCAGGTCCGATCTTGTCAAGATCCGGACTTTTTGTATTCAAAACGTGTATTTTCCTTTCGTGATTCCAGATTTATAACCCTTTCCTCATTTGGTTTATAAAAACCCGTCATTTTCACAAAAATACCCGAAAACCCAAAAACGAACAAAAACTCAGATTTGGTTCGGGTGTTACCTGATTTCGAGATTCTGATCCGGAGGTTTTGCTCACGAGTTCAGTAGCAACAAGCTCCTTCAATCTCGGGTCGATCCGCCAACTTTCTCTCTCTACGGTTTCTCTCTCTAGATTCTTGCAAATGAGAGAAATGGTGTGTGTGTTGGCTATTTAAAGGGAGGAAACCCCCCCTTCCTTCAAGTTTGCCGGCCCAACCGGCCCGGCCCGTTACGCCTCGCCCTTTTATCCCGTTCGTCCCGGTTCAACCCGTTATTTAAAATCCTCATTTATTTTGGGATGTTACAAGTCTACCCCCCTTACAATAGGTTTCGTCCCCGAAACCTATCATAAGTCAAACAGTTGAGGGTACGACTCCTTCATTTCCGTCTCCGTTTCCCATGTAGCTTCCGATCCCTTCCGGTGCTTCCATTGGACTTTAACCAATCGAATAACCTTATTACGTAAACGCTTCTCTTTCCTGTCTAAGATGGCCACAGGTTCTTCAATGTAGTTAAGGCTGTTGTCGACCTCGATGTCAGTAAGTGGTACGTGAGCCGTTTCATCCGCCAAACACTTTCGCAAGTGTGATACATGGAAGGTAGGATGAATCCCACTTAACTCATCAGGCAATTCCAACCGATAAGCGACTTCACCAACCCGTGCCATAATCCTGAATGGTCCGATAAACCTCGGACTTAACTTTCCTCTCTTCCTGAATCGTATGATTCCCTTCCAGGGCGACACTTTCAACATTACTCTGTCCCCAACATTAAATTCAATAGGCCTTCGTCGTCTATCCGCGTAGGATTTCTGACGATCTTGGGCGGCCTTCATTCGTGCTTTGATCTGATCAAACCTTTCCGACGTTTCTTTTACAACTTCAAGACTTCCCAATTCCTTCTGTCCAATCTCACCCCAACAAACCGGGGTCCTGCATCTCCTCCCATACAACATTTCATAAGGTGGCATGCCTATCGTCGTGTGATGACTGTTGTTGTAGGAGAATTCGGCTAACGGCAGATGACTGTCCCAACTGCCACCGAAGTCGATAATACAAGCACGAAGCATATCCTCCAATGTTTGAATGGTCCTTTCGGACTGACCATCCGTTTGTGGGTGGTATGCCGTACTAATATCGAGTCTCGTGCCCATTGCCTCGTGAAACCTCTTCCAGAACCTCGATGTGAATCGTGTGTCCCGATCAGATACAATCGTCAGAGGCATCCCATGTCGCGCCACTACTTCGTTAATAAATACTTCCGCTAACCTTTCCGACGAGAACGTCTCGCGAATAGGTAGAAAATGAGCACTCTTCGTTAAACGGTCCACAATTACCCAAATGGTGTCATGACCTTTAGCTGTGCGAGGTAGCTTGGTTATGAAGTCCATTGTAATGTGTTCCCATTTCCATTCCGGTATCTCGAGTGGTTGAATTTTCCCATACGGTTTCTGGTGTTCGGCCTTCACTTGTGAGCAAGTCAAGCACTTGCTTACGTATTTCGTCACTTCGTGTTTCATTCCAGGCCACCAGTATTCCTTCCTTAGATCTTGGTACATTTTGTTGGTACCGGGATGGATAGAGTAACGAGACTTATGAGCCTCATCCAAGATTTTGGTTCTAAGCTCGCCACCCATAGGTATCCATACCCGACCATAACGTGTCCTAACACCAAGGGTGTTATATTCTAACTTGTCTTGTTGGCCAACCATCCTTTCCTTCTTTATGTTTTCCTCTTTAAGCGCCTCATCTTGAGCCTTTTCGATTTCCCTCATCACATCCGATGTTACCACCAACTGGCAAGCTTTCACTCTAATAGGAGCTGGCATGTCCTTTCGGCTTAGAGCGTCGGCCACCACGTTTGCCTTTCCAGGATGGTATATGATTTCACAGTCATAATCTTTCAAAAGTTCTAACCATCGCCTCTGTCTCATATTCAACTCCTTTTGTTCGAAGAAGTACTTCAAACTTTTGTGGTCGGAGTATATGGTAAACTTCACCCCATAGAGGTAGTGCCTCCAAATTTTTAATGCAAACACAACAGCAGCAAGTTCCAAGTCGTGAGTCGGATAGTTGACTTCATGAACCTTCAACTGTCGTGATGCGTATGCGATCACTCTTCCACGTTGCATCAGCACACACCCCAACCCCTGACCCGAAGCGTCAGAGTATACCACCAGGTCTTCACTGCCCTCGGGAAGGGCCAAGACTGGAGCTTGGGTTAGCTTTTCTTTTAACTCCTTAAATGCCTCATCCTGCTTCGGACCCCATTCGTACTTTACCTCCTTTCGTGTCAACTTTGTCAATGGCGAAGCTATTTTTGAGAAATCCTGAATGAATCTCCGATAGTAGCCCGCCAATCCCAAGAAACTTCGGATTTCAGTTGGAGTCTTAGGAACCTCCCAATCTTTCACCGTTATTATCTTTGCTGGGTCCACCATAATGCCGTTCGGGTTAATGACGTGACCTAGGAATTGGACTTCCCTAAGCCAGAACGCGCATTTGGAGAACTTAGCATACAACTTCTCCTTCTTTAGAGCTTCCAATACTTCCTTCAAATGACATGCGTGATCACCCTCATTCTTGGAGTAGACGAGGATATCATCAATGAACACAATTACCGATCGGTCCAGCATCGGTCGACACACCCTATTCATCAAATCCATGAACGCTGCGGGGGCGTTCGTCAATCCGAAGGACATTACGCGGAACTCGAAATGTCCATAACGCGTGCGAAACGCGGTTTTCGGTATGTCTTCTTCCCTTACCTTCAACTGATGGTACCCGGACCGAAGGTCGATTTTCGAGAACCAACTTGCGCCTTGCAATTGATCAAACAGGTCATCGATCCTTGGTAAAGGGTACTTGTTCTTTACCGTTCGTTTGTTCAACTCGCGATAATCGATACACATTCTCATCGAACCGTCTTTCTTTTTCACAAACAACACCGGAGCACCCCACGGCGAGATGCTTGGTTGGATAAATCCTTTCTCAAGTAACTCGTCTAGTTGTGCCATTAATTCTTTCATTTCCACTGGTGCTAGTCGATATGGAGCCTTAGCCACGGGCTGGGCATCTGGTACTAAGTCGATTCGAAATTCAATCTCTCTATCGGGTGGTATCCCAGGCAACTCCTCTGGAAACACCTCCGGGTACTCGCGTACCACGGGTACATCGTCCAGTTCTTTCACTTCCTTACACTTGTCAATTACGTATACCAGATAAGCCTCGCATCCGCGCCTCAAGTAATCTGCTGCCTTAATCATCGAGATGACGTTGGGCATCGGGGCATCGCGATCCCCAAGTACTTCAACTTCGCTACCATCCGGAGCCTTGAGTCGGATTATCTTTCGTTTGCATATAATCTGAGCCTCGTTGGCAGTTAGCCAATCCATACCTAACACGACATCAAACCCTCCCAAAACCATAACAAATAGCCTGACGGGGAATCTATGGCCTTCTATCTTTATCGTGGAATCGTCAACTACTTCGGTTACCATTACGGTTCTACCCTCAGCGGTTTCTACATTAAAGGCTCGTTCTATTTTACTAACCGTGTACTTTACTCGTTTACAGAAAGTTGCAGATATAAAACTCTTACTGGCACCCGAATCAAATAGCACTGAAACAAAAGTGTTGTCAAGGATGAACGTACCTGACGCCACGTCGGGGTCTTTCCTGGCCTGTTCTTGTGTCAGTGCATACGCTCGAGTCTTCGCTCGGGGCCTTTCCTCCCTCCTCTCTGGGCCTTTCCCTTTCCCGGTCTCGCCCATCCTGGGCTTAGTGCATTCCCGGCTCATGTGGCCACTCTCCCCACAGTTGTAGCATTTGATACCGTTCGGTGTCACACCCCGACCGATGGCGGAATCATCGAGGCGGACAATGTGATGATTGTTCAAAAGCACATGATAACTAAAGGTTGCATAATTCATTCATTTAATTTAAAGACAACAAGTTCCAAATACAATACATTTCAAATAACCTAGTCTAGTTCAAAACATTAATTTATTTAACTAGGTCCATAGTTCCTAAGTGGAGAGATCTTCGGCAAGCAGTCACATATCCAAACCTGAAACATTATTTAAATCAAGTGTCAACTAAAAAGTTGGTGAGTACATAGGTTTAGTATTCCCTGTAAATAGTGGTTGTAAATCGTTTTGCAACTCATTGTTTATATTGTTAAACATAGCATATGATGTAACATTTATTTAATCACAATTCAAACCGAGTTTGACGCGCTTGAACATAGCACAACAGCTAAGTCCGGTATGCTTGAATATAGTTACCCACTATATCCGGTATGTTTGAATATAACACGCGGTTATATCCGAGTATGCAGTAATAAACACCCTAACCGGGTGGGCTGGTCAGGCACAATAGATCTATCAATATTACAGTTGGTTGTCTTGTGTTTAAATGTATGTACATCCAAAGAATAAACATATAGTCTCATGTATAACACGTACAAACAATGTGAGTAGCATGTATAATGTTTCACCCCAAAACGTATAAAAATGTAAAAATAGGGGCTATGTAACTCACCTTGCAAGCGGGTATTTTCCACGCGTGTAGGTGATAAGTATGCGGAAGCCTAAGCACGTTGATACCCTATGTAGACAAATGGGTATTATTGTATGCGTATAGGTGTGTATTTGTATTTAAATGTATATAGGCTCTAATATAATTTTCTTTAATATTTATTTGTATAAAGTATAGAAATAGAATGATAATGGGTTTTTTTGTAAAACTTTAACTTATAAGGATATATATATATATATTTTTTTAAACAAGTATTATTATATTCAATGTATTTATATAATAATAACAAAAGAAAAGTCTTTATTTATTTAAACAAGTTCATAAAATAAAAAAAAATATAATGCTAGGTTCATATAAAAATAATGAGACATTTTATATATTATATGTATTTTAATAAGTTTATAAAATGTTACAAGATTTATAAAAAGATATAGAACATTTTATATTTAAAAATGTAATTAAGTGAGTTTATAAAGATATTTCAAGATTTATATAAATATGGACATTTTATATCTAAAAATGTAATTAAGTAAGTTTATAAAAATATTACAAGATTTATAAAAATATAGGATATTTTATGTCTAAAAATGTAATTAATTAAGTTTATATAAATATTGTAAGATTTATAAAAGTATGTGATATTTTATATATATTATAATGTATTTTAATAAGTTTATATATATATAAAATAAATGGGATGGTTTATAAAAATATAGTTTAAATTGATTTTAAAATAAACGAACGAGTAAACCGACTCGTTTTAGTATTTATTGCATAAAAAGAGTATTAGGATAATTAAATAAAATAAATAAATGAAAACAGAATTAAAAATAAATAAAAAAAAAATTTGGCCGTAGGCTAACCGGGATCGAACCCGCGACCTTTGACACAAACCCACACACGCATAACCAGCCGGGCTACTGCCCATCGCTGGTTATGTGTGTGTCATTTAATTGATATACACAAACGCGACCCTGGTCGCTGGTCCTCGGCAACCGGCAAACCGTGTCCGAGGACATTGGTTTGCCCGGTAATCAACGGTTTATTGCCGTGATTTCGATTTGGGGAGGTTACCTGATGATAACAGAAGGTACAGGAATCGAATCGAGGCTCGAACCCAGTCGCGAAGGGCTTGGTCGGCAGAGACTTTTGAATCGAAATGTCCAAAACGGGAATCAGACTTCGGGGTGGAATCAGGCCTTGATATCCTGGTCCAAGCTTTACTCAGAGTCGACGAATGCAATGGTGCCTTCAATTTGGGGTGAGAGTGGGTGTAAGAGGGGCATCGAGTTCGAACAGGTTCGTTAATGGCTATTTATAGTCGAGCCTAAACCTGATAATAAGGCAAGCAATTGAGCATGCCTGAACATTCGTCTGGACGAGACGAAGCTAACCAGACCATCGACAGGCGTGGAGGTGGCCTGTCGGGCCTGAATTCGGGCGTGGGTTCTCGGCCACCAACAGGATCAGACAGTCCGTGTGGTGGGGAGACCAATTGGTCGAGGGGTCTAGCTCGCGTGGGGGAGACGAAGTCGGGGAGGCTTTTGTCGGGTGTGGAGGTGCAGGGGACAGGCTTGTCGAGCGGGTCGCCGGAAATTCGCTTGGACCGCCGGACAAGGGGAAAGGGGCGACCGGAATTGCGAATTCGACTTTGGCAGATTTAGTCCCTGGAGTTTGGTTTGTTACAGAATAGCCCTTAAATTAAATACCGGATGAATCCCTGTGGTTTCATTTGACCAGAAACAGCCCCTCAACGATTTTAGTTTAAAAACCTTCTAGTTTAGTTAATTACAAAATGAACCCTGCACTTTTATTTAAATAAATCAATTCAATTTCTTTTAAATTAAATAAACTTAAAAATATTTTTATAAACTTATTTTATTATTATTTAAATAATAATTTTAATAAAAGTTACTAACCTTATTAAAATATGTTATTTTATTAAATATGTAACTTTTTTTAAATATAGATTTTTATATAAAATTTTATATAAGTTTAAAACTTATAAAATTTTAATTATATTTATAAAATAAAATATATATATATATTTTGTACAAAATTAAATAAAAACATTTGCATTTCATTAAATGGAACGATGATTACATAATTTGTATTACAAAAGCGTAATAAAATTCGGAATGTCACAGTCTCCCCATGTTAAAGGAATTTCGCCCCGAAATTCAACTAATGGAGGCTATGAAAAGAGATGCGGATACTTGGTCTTCATGTGGTTTTCACGTTCCCAAGTGAACTCGGGTCCACGTTTAGACTCCCAACGGACCTTGACAATGGGGATGCGCCTACGCTTGAGTTTCTTGACTTCTCGGTCCATGATTTCCACGGGTTTCTCAACAAAGTGCATCCTCTCGTCAATACGCACTTCATCAAGAGGGATGTGGAGATTCTCGTCGGCTAGACACTTTTTCAAATTAGATACATGGAAAGTCGGATGAACGTTGATGAGTTCTGAAGGAAGATCGAGTTTGTAGGCCACTTTTCCTACCCTTTCGAGTATCTTGAAGGGACCCACATATCGAGGTGCAAGTTTTCCTTTCTTTCCAAATCGGACTACGCCCTTCCAAGGTGATACCTTTAGGAGAACCATATCCCCAACTTGAAATTCCAAGGGTTTCCATCTTTTATCGGCATAGCTCTTTTGCCGACTCCTTGCCACTCGAATGTTGTCACGAATAAGAAAAATTTTATCGGTGGTTTCTTGGATAAGCTCGGGACCGGTGATTTGTGCTTCACCAATTTCGTTCCAACAAATCGGTGAACGACATTTTCGTCCATAAAGAGCTTCAAACGGTGCCATGTTAATACTTGTGTGATAGCTGTTGTTGTAGGAAAATTCGATCAGTGGTAGGTGAGAATTCCAATTGCCACCAAAGTCAACAACACAAGCTCTAAGCATATCCTCGAGAGTTTGGATTGTTCGTTCGGTT
The DNA here is from genome assembly GCA_023525975.1 of Smallanthus sonchifolius. Classification (NCBI taxonomy): domain Eukaryota; kingdom Viridiplantae; phylum Streptophyta; class Magnoliopsida; order Asterales; family Asteraceae; genus Smallanthus; species Smallanthus sonchifolius. The sequence goes on along the minus strand of CM042045.1, from coordinate 916,233 downwards.
TGCCCATCAGTTTGAGGATGGTAAGCCGTACTTAGATCCAAACGAGTACCAAGTGCTGATTGCAATGATTGCCAAAATCGGGAAGTAAAACGCGAATCACGATCGGAGATGATGTTCAAAGGGATCCCGTGACGACTTACGATTTCATCAATGTAGATCCGAGCCAATTTCTCGACTCGATAGTCCTCACGAATAGGCAAGAAATGAGCAGACTTTGTAAGTCGGTCGATAATAACCCAAATACTATCGTGTCCACTAGAAGTGCGTGGAAGTTTGGTGATAAAGTCCATAGCAAGGTTCTCCCACTTCCACACGGGAATTTCAGGTTGTTCGAGGAGTCCGGAAGGCTTTTGGTGTTCGGCCTTCACTTTAGAACAAGTTAGGCATTTTGCCACGAAAAGGGCAATATCCTTTTTCATGTCGGGCCACCAATATTGCTGACGGAGACCCATGTACATCTTATCAGCTCCGGGATGCACCGAATATCGAGTTTTGTGGGACTCGTTCATCAAAAATATACGGAGATCGTCGCGATCGGGAACCCAGATACGGTCCAAGTAGTACAATAGGCCGTTAGCTTTGGTTTCTAACAAGAGTTCTACACCACATGCCATTTCTTGATACATGTTTCCCTCGGTAACCGAGGTGTGTTGTGCTTTGAGAATACGGGCTTGGATATCGTTATGAATATAAGCACTATGAAGCATGATATGTTCTTTACGACTCAAGGCGTCGGCTACAACGTTTGCTTTGCCGGGGTGGTAGCAGATCTCGCAGTCGTAGTCGTTTAGAAGTTCAACCCATCGTCGTTGCCTCATATTAAGCTCTTTTTGATTGAAAATATGTTGGAGACTTTTGTGGTCGGTGAAAACCACGCATTTGGTACCATAAAGATAGTGTCTCCAAATTTTCAAGGCGAAAACGACAGCACCAAGCTCGAGATCATGGGTCGTATAGTTCTTCTCATGGATTTTGAGTTGACGTGATGCGTATGCAATTACTTGGCCACGTTGCATTAGAACACAACCAAGACCTTGGTTGGATGCATCACAATAAACGACAAAGTCGTCATTACCACTAGGAAGAGTTAGTATAGGAGCATTGCAGAGCTTGTGCTTGAGAGTTTGAAAAGCTTCCTCTTGCTTGGGTCCCCACTCGTAAGATTTACCTTTATGAGTCAAGGCAGTGAGTGGAACCGCAATCTTGGAGAAATTTGAGATGAAGCGACGGTAGTAACCTGCTAGTCCAAGGAAGGAACGAATCTCGGTAGGAGTCTTAGGAGTACTCCAATTCTTTACCGCTTCGATTTTTGCCGGGTCCACATGAATTCCCTTATCGTTGACTATGTGTCCCAAAAATTGAACTTCCTTTAGCCAGAATTCACACTTAGAGAACTTGGCGTATAGTTGTTCTTTCTTCAAGAGTTCCAGGATCAAACGAAGATGTTGTTCATGCTCTGCTTTCGTTTTAGAATAGATGAGAATGTCGTCAATGAAAACGATCACGAACTTGTCCAAATAAGGTTTGCACACACGGTTCATGAGGTCCATGAAGACCGCAGGTGCATTAGTCAAACCGAATGGCATGACCATGAACTCGTAGTGACCATATCTAGTTCGAAAGGCCGTCTTTGGAATGTCTTCATCGAGAACACGAAGTTGATGGTATCCGGAACGAAGGTCAATCTTGGAGAAACATGTTGAACCTTGAAGTTGATCGAAAAGATCGTCAATACGGGGTAAAGGATAACGGTTCTTTATTGTAAGCTTGTTGAGTTCACGATAATCAATGCACATTCGAAACGATCCATCCTTTTTCTTTACGAACAGCACGGGAGCACCCCAAGGTGAATGGCTCGGGCGGATGAATCCTTTGGATGAGAGTTCTTGTAATTGACTTGCGAGTTCTTGCATTTCGGAAGGTGCAAGACGATAGGGGGCCTTTGCCACGGGAGTTGCCCCGGGCACAAGGTCGATACGAAACTCCACTTGTCTAGTGGGAGGAAGACCAGGTAAATCCTCGGGGAATACCTCGGGAAAATCTCGGATGATTGGAATGTCTTGCAATTTCTTACCCTTGTCTTTCGTGTCAACTATGTGGGCCAAGAATGCAACGTACTTTTTCCGCAAGTACTTTTGTGCCAATGTGCAAGACATGATTTGAAGACCACGACACGGTTTTTCACCGAAAATAACTAACGTGTCACCCGAAGGGAGAGGTATACGAATGCATTTTTCATAGCAAATAACCTCGGCATGGTGCTTGGATAACCAGTCCATGCCAATTATAATATCAAAGCTTCCCAATTGCATTGGAAGGAGATCAACAGAGAATTCATGATTATTAAGCTCGAGATCGCAGTTGCGGATAACAGAGTTTATAGCAATAGATTTCCCGTTTGCTATCTCCACGGAATAAGGATTGTCAAGTTTCGTTCTTTGTTTAGCAAGTTGAGATTCAAAGGTAAGAGACACGAAACTCCTATCGGCACCGGTATCAAATAAAATGGATGCATAATGATTGTTTACGAGAAACGTACCGTTTATCACGTCGTTGTTTGCTTGTGCCTCATTAGCGTTTATGTTAAACGCTCGTCCTTGGGGACCACCTTGACGATGAAGTTTTGGGCATCGGTCACGGAAGTGGTCTGGGTCTCCACACTCGTAACATGCCCTACCATTGGGAAGTGCCGGATAGTTGGGACGGATGGCTGGAGCAGCTTGATGGACGGGAGGACGGGTACGGCAAGTAGTGACCACGTGTCCATATTTTCCGCAGCTCGAACACAATCGGCATGGTAAGTTGGCAGGATGATGGTACTTGCAGGTCTGGCATTGGGGATTCGGGCCCTGATAAATTTTCGGGTTTTGACCCAAAGGGGCCACTTGATTAGTAGGTACAGCGGGAATTACGGCTGCAAAGTTTCGACCCTTTCGTTTCTTGTTGCGGTTAGAAGACTCGGGTTTTATATCTTTGACAGCTGCAAGAGTGGAGACAACCTTCTTGGAACCCTTTCTTGTTAAGGTTCCGGCTTTGACATGGTTGTCGGATAGTGTAGCAGATAGACGGATAGCAGCTTCAAGAGTAGGAGGATTGCTTCCTAGCACAGCATCTTGAATTTGCATAGGCAGGCCGCCTATGTACTTTTCAATTCCCCGAGCAAGGGGAGTGATCATGTGAGGCACTAAAAGACTTAGTTCTTGGAACCGGGTGGTGTAAGCCAGATTATCCCCGCTGTCTTGGGCAAGATCCCAAAATTCAGCCTCGAGCTTCCTCATTTCATTCCGAGGACAGAATTCATCAGTCATGGCCTTTTTCAGATCATCCCATGATAAGGATGTAGCAACCTCAGCACCACGAGTGCGTTTCTCACTGTTCCACCAGGTGAGGGCTCTCTTTTGAAGTACACTTGTGGCATAGCGAACCCGAAGATTATCGGGACAGTCACTGTTTAGGAACGTGCTTTCCATGCTTTCAAACCATTGAAGTAGGCCGGTAGCACCTTCAGTTCCGAAGAATTTAGTAGGATTGCACGAGTTAAAGTGCTTAAACGTGCAATGAGGCGGGTTGGTACCACCGTTCCCTTGGATGTTGTGAGACCCGTCACTGTTGTTATTTGCTTGAGTCATTTGCCCTACTAGCTGGGCAAGAAGAGTAGCAAGATCCGGGTTGGAAGTGCTAGAGTTTGCACGTCGAGGAGGCATTCTAACATCATAATAAAAGACAAGGATATTTTAGATAAGACGGATAAATACGAGTTATAGCGGGAAATAATGTAAGCAGAAATATGAGATTTATCATGACGCGTGCTAGTGCGTGTGTATTTATTCTAAGTTGATAGGGGAAACTAAGTCATCCTTTCCGGGTAGGACATGATGTTATAGATCATTATTTGCATAATAGAAATTTGCCGGGACTTGCATGCACCACAAATTATTATTACGTGTGCACCCGTAATAATGATTTGTTTTGCATGTTCGTCTAGTTTTTCCTATTTTGCTATAATGTCCCCAGATTTTGAGTTTAAGTTCGGATCGTATCCTTGCGAATACATTGACTTATCAACGTTAAATAATTCCTCAAAACTTTCAAAGAGACATGCTTTAGCCTATAGGTAAACACTCACGTCAGGAATTCCCAGGAAAGCATACGGGTCCGTTTATTTGGATTTATACGAAATGCTTTCCTAGACAGAAAACCCAATGTACAGGTGTCACCCTTCCAGATTGCACGTGTCCTTTACTGGTTTCAAGAAATTAAGTCGTTGACGAGATTTTAAGATTTTAGTAGAATTGAGAGTTTATGTGTATAAAATGTGTAGAAATGTTGCAATTTATATGGATGAGGAGAGAGTATGGACAAGGATTTGTAGTGTATTTGTTTGCATAAGTGTGTTGATCAAATGTGTATGTAAAGTATGTATCATGTATCAAAGTCTTGTATGTATGTGTATAAGTCTCATGTACCAAACTTGGGAAAATTCAAATAATACCTAACTACAAATAATTCACATAGCAATTAATCATTTAGCACATAACACATAAAAGGGAGTCCTAGGGTTATAGTCTAGGTCATTGTGTCTAATAACCTAATTCCCTATAACCATGGCTCTGATACCAATCTGTCACACCCCGACCGATGGCGGAATCATCGAGGCGGACAATGTGATGATTGTTCAAAAGCACATGATAACTAAAGGTTGCATAATTCATTCATTTAATTTAAAGACAACAAGTTCCAAATACAATACATTTCAAATAACCTAGTCTAGTTCAAAACATTAATTTATTTAACTAGGTCCATAGTTCCTAAGTGGAGAGATCTTCGGCAAGCAGTCACATATCCAAACCTGAAACATTATTTAAATCAAGTGTCAACTAAAAAGTTGGTGAGTACATAGGTTTAGTATTCCCTGTAAATAGTGGTTGTAAATCATTTTGCAACTCATTGTTTATATTGTTAAACATAGCATATGATGTAACATTTATTTAATCACAATTCAAACCGAGTTTGACGCGCTTGAACATAGCACAACAGCTAAGTCCGGTATGCTTGAATATAGTTACCCACTATATCCGGTATGTTTGAATATAACACGCGGTTATATCCGAGTATGCAGTAATAAACACCCTAACCGGGTGGGCTGGTCAGGCACAATAGATCTATCAATATTACAGTTGGTTGTCTTGTGTTTAAATGTATGTACATCCAAAGAATAAACATATAGTCTCATGTATAACACGTACAAACAATGTGAGTAGCATGTATAATGTTTCACCCCAAAACGTATAAAAATGTAAAAATAGGGGCTATGTAACTCACCTTGCAAGCGGGTATTTTCCACGCGTGTAGGTGATAAGTATGCGGAAGCCTAAGCACGTTGATACCCTATGTAGACAAATGGGTATTATTGTATGCGTATAGGTGTGTATTTGTATTTAAATGTATATAGGCTCTAATATAATTTTCTTTAATATTTATTTGTATAAAGTATAGAAATAGAATGATAATGGGTTTTTTTGTAAAACTTTAACTTATAAGGATATATATATATATATTGTTTTAAACAAGTATTATTATATTCAATGTATTTATATAATAATAACAAAAGAAAAGTCTTTATTTATTTAAACAAGTTCATAAAATAAAAAAAAATATAATGCTAGGTTCATATAAAAATAATGAGACATTTTATATATTATATGTATTTTAATAAGTTTATAAAATGTTACAAGATTTATAAAAAGATATAGAACATTTTATATTTAAAAATGTAATTAAGTGAGTTTATAAAGATATTTCAAGATTTATATAAATATGGACATTTTATATCTAAAAATGTAATTAAGTAAGTTTATAAAAATATTACAAGATTTATAAAAATATAGGATATTTTATGTCTAAAAATGTAATTAATTAAGTTTATATAAATATTGTAAGATTTATAAAAGTATGTGATATTTTATATATATTATAATGTATTTTAATAAGTTTATATATATATAAAATAAATGGGATGGTTTATAAAAATATAGTTTAAATTGATTTTAAAATAAACGAACGAGTAAACCGACTCGTTTTAGTATTTATTGCATAAAAAGAGTATTAGGATAATTAAATAAAATAAATAAATGAAAACAGAATTAAAAATAAATAAAAAAAAAATTTGGCCGTAGGCTAACCGGGATCGAACCCGCGACCTTTGACACAAACCCACACACGCATAACCAGCCGGGCTACTGCCCATCGCTGGTTATGTGTGTGTCATTTAATTGATATACACAAACGCGACCCTGGTCGCTGGTCCTCGGCAACCGGCAAACCGTGTCCGAGGACATTGGTTTGCCCGGTAATCAACGGTTTATTGCCGTGATTTCGATTTGGGGAGGTTACCTGATGATAACAGAAGGTACAGGAATCGAATCGAGGCTCGAACCCAGTCGCGAAGGGCTTGGTCGGCAGAGACTTTTGAATCGAAATGTCCAAAACGGGAATCAGACTTCGGGGTGGAATCAGGCCTTGATATCCTGGTCCAAGCTTTACTCAGAGTCGACGAATGCAATGGTGCCTTCAATTTGGGGTGAGAGTGGGTGTAAGAGGGGCATCGAGTTCGAACAGGTTCGTTAATGGCTATTTATAGTCGAGCCTAAACCTGATAATAAGGCAAGCAATTGAGCATGCCTGAACATTCGTCTGGACGAGACGAAGCTAACCAGACCATCGACAGGCGTGGAGGTGGCCTGTCGGGCCTGAATTCGGGCGTGGGTTCTCGGCCACCAACAGGATCAGACAGTCCGTGTGGTGGGGAGACCAATTGGTCGAGGGGTCTAGCTCGCGTGGGGGAGACGAAGTCGGGGAGGCTTTTGTCGGGTGTGGAGGTGCAGGGGACAGGCTTGTCGAGCGGGTCGCCGGAAATTCGCTTGGACCGCCGGACAAGGGGAAAGGGGCGACCGGAATTGCGAATTCGACTTTGGCAGATTTAGTCCCTGGAGTTTGGTTTGTTACAGAATAGCCCTTAAATTAAATACCGGATGAATCCCTGTGGTTTCATTTGACCAGAAACAGCCCCTCAACGATTTTAGTTTAAAAACCTTCTAGTTTAGTTAATTACAAAATGAACCCTGCACTTTTATTTAAATAAATCAATTCAATTTCTTTTAAATTAAATAAACTTAAAAATATTTTTATAAACTTATTTTATTATTATTTAAATAATAATTTTAATAAAAGTTACTAACCTTATTAAAATATGTTATTTTATTAAATATGTAACTTTTTTTAAATATAGATTTTTATATAAAATTTTATATAAGTTTAAAACTTATAAAATTTTAATTATATTTATAAAATAAAATATATATATATATTTTGTACAAAATTAAATAAAAACATTTGCATTTCATTAAATGGAACGATGATTACATAATTTGTATTACAAAAGCGTAATAAAATTCGGAATGTCACATTCGGGCACTCTCGGGAGTAGTGCCCGGTCTTGCCACATTTGTAGCACAAATTCGATCCCAACCGGCATTCACCGGCATGCCTTCCCCCACACTTCCCACAGACTGCTAATTCATTTACCCTGGCCCGTTTGTCCTGAGCCCCAAACAACTTCCCACCCGATCGCTTAGCGGGAAAACTCAGCTTCTTCTTAGGCTCTTCAATGGCAACGACATTCAGCGCCAGATCATCAAATACCACGCCGCTCAGTTCTACTACCGAATCGTAGGTAGTAGGGGCGTTTGCCTTAACATATGTGCGGACCTTGTCCGGAAACCCTTGAATATAACAAGCGATCTTTCTTTCTTCAGTAGTGACAAGGTGTGGCACCAGACGTGCCAGTTCATTGAACCGTGTCGTATACTACCGGTGCGTCATGCTCCCAGCCTTCAAACCCAGAAATTCCCTTTCTACCTTTTCGATCTCATTCCTTGGGCAGAAATTCTTGATCACCAAAGTTTTCAAATCATCCCACATCATCGAATCAACCACCTCGTTCCCCTTAGCCTGGCGTACACCTTCCCACCAGTGAGATGCTTCCTCCCTCAAGGAGTTAGCAGCAAACTTCACGACCTGATTCGGTCGACATTCACTCAGACGAATGGCGGCTTCCATACGAATTACCCAGTCAAAAGTAGCCACCGCGTCCTTCTTTCCAGTCAGAATTGGCGGGTCACATGCCTTAAAGGACTTATAATCGCATCCGCGAGCAGGCGGTGCATTGTCGGTCTCATTGTTCTGAGCACCAATTGCCGCGCTAGACCCACCCGCCCCATTGACCTGCTTCAACGCTTCAGCCAACAGACCTGGCAGAGAATTCTTCATCAATTCTGTGAATTCTCGAGCTATAGCTGCTCTCACTTCTGGTTCAAAAGTGAAAGGTTGCTCTTCAACCTGTGTCTGCTCGGCTTCATGCACACTAACCGCCGGTTCAGTGTGAACACTTCCTTCTTCACTGTGTTCTTGGCGCGCAGGAATCCTGCCACGCCCACCATTTCGACCGCCGGTACGACCACCGGTACGGCCACCACGCCTTCCGTTTCCTCTCCTCGCCATTTCGTTCTATAAGACAAGGAAATCCAATGTTATCACGCTAGTTAACAAATAGAATTCAACAAGCATTGTAAGATGTTAATATACACTGGCCATCTGCAATTAACCATTACACTACCTCTTGATTTCGATTTGACCACCTTTGTGATTTCCATCAGAGCCCAAGTCCTAACCTTAACACTTCCTAAGGCATACTATATATGTAAATATATATACACTACCTTCATACATGATGCTGTGGCTCGAGTTACCCGTACTGGCATCCGCTTTCGGTCCCATTCTCAGTTTAAGTTCAGACACAGGGAGTGTCCAAATCTCTCAAACTATTGCTCTGATACCAACTTGTCAGGCCCCAAACCCGGGAGGCCCCACGCGTTGGATTTACTCATTCACAAACAGTTCTCAAACTAGAATATCAAATAACGCAGCGGAAAATTTCATTTCAAACATAACATTACATCGTTTAACATGCGGAAGCGTAACATTTTCAAATACATGTACATAACAAAAACAACTCGTAACGGGATGCCAGTCTTCATATCATCCGGGTAACTCCTCAAGCCGCCCAGCATCACCGTCCATCATCATAACTTCCTTAACCTGAATGTGCATACTAAAAAGGTCAGCTACGCTGGTGAGTTCTAGTTTTAACGTAAAACATTAACATCAAATATTTGCCAAAAACATAACATCATACTTCATTTAATAAAAGCGTACATAAAACATGCAATAACTTAACATCATCAAAACATCGTAGCATAACATCGTAACAATAGTCAATATGAACCGAATCTGCGCCTTCTCGTAACCGTCAAATCCATACATCGCATACCAGCGGATGAACTTAAGGCTCGCTACCTCTAAGTCATCCGTCATCCAGGTCTCCTAAGGCTCGTTACCTCTAGGTGGACCAAACATACGTCTCCTAAGGCTCGTTACCTCTAGGTAGACCATACACACGTCTCCTAAGGCTCGTTACCTCTAGGTAGACCATACACACGTCTCCTAAGGCTCGTTACCTCTAGGTAGACCATACACACGTCTCCTAAGGCTCGTTACCTCTAGGTAGACCATACACACGTCTCCTAAGGCTCGTTACCTCTAGGTAGACCATACACACGTCTCCTAAGGCTCGTTACCTCTAGGAAGACTAAACATACCATAGGCAATATTTCCCCGCAAGGAATAGTACCTTCCATCGGGATCCCGGTAATCCCATGGGCGACCGTCGTCACCCCATCCTCAACCAGTTGTACAACCGTTAGCCAGCCACAAAGGCCCCCCGTAAGGTAAGGCCAATACATACATACATACATACTCTAGCTCCCGTAGGAACTCGTGGCAGATTCGTTCATTCGTGACTTTCATAAAAACCTTTACCTCGTTTTAGTTAAAGCATTCGTACGTTTTATTAAATAACACTTCATTCGTAAACCTTTCACAACTTCGTTTGGCAAAATATTTTATAAACCTCATCTCGTAAACCTCGTTTCGTAAACATCTCATTAACTCGTTTCGTCTTCCCCTTTCGGAAGCATCGTTCATAAACCTCGTTTCGTAAACCTCGTTTCATAAACCTCGTTTCGTAAACCTCGTTTCATAAACCTCGTTTCGTATGTATGCACACCAGCCCAAAACATTTAATTAAAACATTAAAAGAAGGGCTTCTAGAACTCACCTTATAAGTTACTCTTGGGTTGTCCTAAACAAAGGTCCAACAACGTCACTTCCGATCTGAATTGATTAATTAATTACACATCAGACCTAAATCCCGACTCTAACGGTTTACTCGTTCTGTTACAGGTGAATACATTGACTTCACCTACTGATGCAGACCTATCGAAACTACTTAGTTTCGACAGGTGCAGGCCCATCGAAACTTCTAGTTTCGACAACTGCAGGTCACTCGAAACTTCTAGTTTCGACAACTGCAGGTCACTCGAAACTTCTAGTTTCGACAACTGCAGGTCACTCGAAACTTCTAGTTTCGACAACTGCAGGTCACTCGAAACTTCTAGTTTCGACAACTGCAGAACTCAGCTATCTTCTCCAAAAACCCTAACTTTCGCATGCAGGTCCGATCTTGTCAAGATCCGGACTTTTTGTATTCAAAACGTGTATTTTCCTTTCGTGATTCCAGATTTATAACCCTTTCCTCATTTGGTTTATAAAAACCCGTCATTTTCACAAAAATACCCGAAAACCCAAAAACGAACAAAAACTCAGATTTGGTTCAGGTGTTACCTGATTTCGAGATTCTGATCCGGAGGTTTTGCTCACGAGTTCAGTAGCAACAAGCTCCTTCAATCTCGGGTCGATCCGCCAACTTTCTCTCTCTACGGTTTCTCTCTCTAGATTCTTGCAAATGAGAGAAATGGTGTGTGTGTTGGCTATTTAAAGGGAGGAAACCCCCCCTTCCTTCAAGTTTGCCGGCCCAACCGGCCCGGCCCGTTACGCCTCGCCCTTTTATCCCGTTCGTCCCGGTTCAACCCGTTATTTAAAATCCTCATTTATTTTGGGATGTTACAGCCACACATTTCTTCCGTAGGTACTTCTGTGCAGTAGTGCAAGACATAAGCTTGAGTCCCTTTGACGGTTTCTCACCATAGACGTTCAAAATTTCACCCGAGTCAAGAGGGATACGGATATACTTGTCAAAACAGACAACTTCAGCATGGTGCTTGGTCAGCCAGTCCATGCCTACTATGATGTCGAAACCTCCGAGAGCCATAGGAATAAGATTGATTGAAAAATCATGATCGCTCAAGGTTAAGGTACAATCTCTAATAATGGTGTCACATGAGACAGAATAACCATCCGCTACTAAAATGTCAAAGGGTTTGTCTAGCTTAGCTCGACTCATAGCAAGTTGTGGTTCAAATTCAAAGGACACAAAACTCCTATCGGAACCAGTATCAAACAGGATAGAAGCATATTGGTGATTTATTGGGTACGTACCGTTCACCACATCGTTGTTGGCTTGAGCCTCATTGGCATTGATGTTGAAGGCACGTCCTCGAGCTACGGGGTTTGCATTCCCTTGATTCATATTTCCCCAGTTCATATTCCCCTGGTTCCTGTTTCCTTGGATCATGTTACCTTGGTTCCCGTTCCCTTGAATCATGTTGCCCTGATTCATGTTGGCTTGGTTCACAATGACCAACCTAGGGCAACGGTTCCTGAAATGATTTGGGTCACCACACTCGTAACAAGCACGACCCTGGGCGATAGCAGCAGGAACAGGGATAGCAGGTTAGTAGATTTGGTTAGCCGATGGGGCACGGCAGGTGTTAGCCCAGTGTCCATAATGCCCACAAGTGGTACACAAATGACATGGGACGTTCGCAGTGTGATGAAATTTGCAAGTGTTGCACATTGGTAGGGTTCCCACATACGACTTCTTGTTGGGGTTGAAGGCAGTAGGTGCCACTTGGGCTAGAGGAGCAGCAAGAGTGATGATGGCGAAGTTCCTGCCTTTCCTCTTTTTTCCATTGAAGGAGGACTCAGCTTTGGTTTCCTTGGTGGGTTCAGTGGTGGGTTTTTCAATGACTTTCTTAGCACCCTTCTTTAACAAAGTCCCTGCCTTAACGTGGTTATCTGATAGTGTGGCAGCTAAACGGATAGCCTCTTCAAGAGTGGCTGGGTTACTGCCCAACACGGTATCCTGAATCTGCATGGGCAGACCGTTGATGTACTTCTCGATGGCTCGGGAGAGAGGAGTGACCATGTGGGGCACCAAGAGGCTAAGCTCATGAAAGCGGGTGGTGTAGGTAAGGCTTTCACCACTGTCTTGTTTGAGATCCCAGAATTCAGCTTCCAGTTTCTTGACCTCATTACGGGGGCAAAACTCATCTGTCATGAGTGCTTTTACATCGGCCCAAGGCAAGGCTAGTGCAACCTCTATCCCGCGGTTACGTTTTTCTCCATTCCACCATGTTAGTGCCCTCTTCTGGAAGACACTAGTAGGATAACGAACTTTCAGATCCTCAGGACAGTCAGCATTGATGAAGGTTCCCTCAATACTTTCAAACCATTGGAGGAGTCCAGTGGCTCCTTCGTTCCCGTAGAACTTGGTGGGGTTGCATGAGTTGAAGTGTTTGAATATACACGTGGGATTCCTTGGTGCAACATTCTGGTTTAGTTGGTTGACCGTAGTTGGTAGGATCGTAGCCATTTGCTGGATGATCCTATCGGTGAGGTTGTTCCTACGCTCATGACGGGGAGGCATTCTTCAAACGGTGAATAGAAAGTTCATAAGATGTGAATCATGTATAAGAGTTTGCAATTTAATCATGAGATGTTAGGAGAAACATAGGTGGTACCCTAATGGGCACATTGGCTTATCAAGGTACTTTAAGTCTTTCTAATGTTTGAAAAGTCATGTGTTAGCCTATAAGTGGACACTCATCCCAAGAATTCCCAGGAAAGCATAACTGGTCCATCGATTGATTTGGATTTATACGAAATGCTTTCCTAGACAGAACTCCTAGAATACAGGCATCCACCCTTCCAGATTGCACAAGTTCTCATTCATTAGTTAGAACTTACATACCTTTGACGAGAGTTTCATTCGGATTAGACTCTTAAGTCCAAGTGTAAGTTTCATGTAGTTCAAGTAGTTCCAAACAGTTTCATGTAGACCCTTGGATATTGTAGTTCATGTAGTTACATCAAGAAATCAGAAGTAGGTAAATGTAGGTAAGTATGCATAGTAAGTATAGAGTGGAGTTCCTAACAAAAGACACGAGTTAAACTCATGTTTGGGACTCCTAGGTTATAGTCTAGGTCATGTGTCTAATAACCTAATTCCCTATAACCATGGCTCTGATACCAATCTGTCACACCCCGGCCGGCGGCGGATTATACGCCGGGGGTCACGCGGTTGTTCATAAGCACATGATCATCTATTAAGTATGATAATATTTATTATTCAAATTAAAAGCATATGTTACAGAGGAAAATGAAACGTTCAAAACATAATTTAAATTAAACTACGTCCAAATCCTAGGTGAGCAAGTAGTCCTCAAACAGGTGCACCTGAAACATGTAAGTAACTGTCAACTACAAGTAGTTGGTGAGAAACATAGGTTTTGACACCAAAAGAGTTAGTATAGATTACAATTCAATATGTTCAAAGCATGTCTAAAGCACATACGTGAAAACACACAGGGTTCCAAGCGTACAATCAAACCATGTTATATGTATGCACAATCCCCCGGATTGCGTGAAGTTCTCAATGTAACACTAACCCGCCAAGGTTCGTGTTAAGTAATGTATCAGATTCCCGTATAAATGATCATAAAAGGTACTACCTTAGGCTTGCCACACAAGTTAATGATTGTACTGACATGAACACATGTAATGGTCACCAAGTAGTTTAAGACATAAGCATAAAGACCATAGCATATGAACACAGGGTATTGAATTGTGTATGTAAATGTATTTGTAATCAAGTTTCACCCCAAAAGTAAAAATAGTAAAAAGGGGCTATGTAAACTCATATTGGTTCGGTAGCTTGAAATCACAAGTATGTGAAGTTGCACAAGTTGTTTAGCTAACCACAAGGTTAACCTATGTTTGCATTTATATATGTATCAATGATATGCTCCAAAGATTTAGGTAGTAAAGGTTGAACTAGGTTGAATGAGTATGTATCTATTTGTTGTGAATAATGTGTTTGTTAATAAGAAAATAATATGTTTGTTTAATAACGAAAATAATATGATCGTTAATAAAGGGTTGAATACAAGTTATATATATATATATATATATATATATATATATATATATATATATGAATAATTATTTTGATTACAAAATAATGAATAAGTATTTAAATAATATTTACTTGAATATATACGTATTTAGATTAAAAGTTTATACGTTTTAAATTAATTAATTAGTTAAATGGACAATAAAAGAGCATAGATTATACTAAATAATTGTGTATTAAAAGTAGTTAATAAATGTTTTTAATTAAAACGATTATATAGTTTCTTAATTAGTTTTTAATTCTCTAAAACTATTAAATAATTATTTAAGATTAATAATTTGGTTCATAAAAAATATTCCGAGTCTCGGGAGTTTTATAAAACAATTTTTATAAGAAAAATGAGGTTGAAATTCGGTTTAAAATCACTTAAAAAAAACATTGCAGACCACGGGACTCGAACCCGGGTCTACTGGGAGCCAACTAGACACACCAACGCCGGACCAGTAAACCTGGGCGTATGCCTTGGTTTAAACCAGACGCGGTCCGTATATATCTCCCAACCCGCATGCGTCTTCTTCCCCAAATTTCGAAACCCGAACCCTAGCCACCCCATTCGTCCCGATTTCAAAGCGATTGGTCAGTAAACCATAGGGCTTTTGATCGGAAACTTGAAACGAATCTAATGGCATAAATTTTACCTCGAATGGTTACGAAACGAGGGAGAACGACTAGAGAGTCGACTTCGGAAATCCTCGAGTTCGCCGGAGCTCTATAGGGGAAATGCGATGCTAACAGAAGCGTAGGAAGTTCGTGGAGTTTGTAGTGAAGATGTGGGTTCGATTTTATAGTCCAATTTTGGGTTTAATGTGAGAATTGATGACGGACTTGATTAGGGACGGTTATGGGATCGAACTCATAAATACATCATTGATTCCAACTAATTGTATCGTTAAACTATAAGGGAACGGTCGCACATTGATGTAGTAACATCAATTGTAGTTAAAACGAGTTAACTCGATCGATTGAAATTTCAATTTCGTTTGGTTTGACTCCGCAAAGTCAAAATTGGCGAATTGGGAAAGAATGGTGTGAATTTGCACTTTGGCCCCTGCTGTTTCGGTCCTTTATTATTTCATGCAATTACTTTGTTTTTTTTTGTTGGAAATTAAGTTTCAGGATTTTCCATTTAAGCCCTAGACTTTATTAAAACATAAAAAGTCTCCAAGTTGTTACAAATCTAGGATAACTAAATGTTATAACTACAAAATTATAGCCTTTGTAAAATAAGGATGGTTTTATTTATATAAAACTTATTTATTTTGTAATTCATATAACTTAACTTTTATAAATCCTCAAACCTACCTATAGGGTTTATAACATTTGTATTCACATCATTATATACATATATATATATATATATATATGAATATAAGTTTAGAAAATAACTTTGTATATATGTATGCATTTAATAGGATAAAACATTTATGATTCCAAATAACTAGGTATTGAATTTGAATAGGTACACCCAATTTATGTATGTATGAGGATAATTAAGATAATATTATTAATGTAAGGCATTTAAAATAGAGGGGTACAAACGCCGAAATTGTTAAAATAGAAGCCGGAATTTCCTGGGGATTACATTTAGTGTATTAAAATCTAATTTGTCTATATTTTTCTTTTGCTTTACAATTTTTTTATATTAGCTTCTCATTAACAATGGTCAAGTTTAAATTTTCCTAATAAAAAAACTATTCTATTATTGGTGTAGTAATTATGTTAGGTTAATAGGTTGATTGATCGGAGTTGGATACTTGATTGTTAAAAACAATCTTTTTCATAACCGGGTAGGATTGGCCAGTTGGATCAAGAACAAGACATAAAATCTATCTGATTATGTCTATTTGAACCACTTTCATCTTAACCGGCTGGTTACTGAATGGACCGCTGATCGGACCGGATATCCATATTGACAACAAAAGTTAGAATTGTGATTATCACCAGCCAAACTGTTATTTTAAATTATTATAGTTTGGATTATTAAAAAGCAATTTGCCTTTATATTATTTATGACATCATTCGATTCTAAAATCCGGTCCAACCAGTAGACATCTAAAGCTGTCTATTCATTATCCAGTCCGGTACTAAAAACTTCATTAAAAATAATGACCCAAGCACCAACACCTATAGGCTATACTTTTTTCATGGCAAAGAAATAACAATAACCTGAATTTAATACCATATTGAGCAAGACCCATGTTTATCTAAACCGGTTGGCGGCTATAAACTAGTCCAAAAGATATAACGAAGTTGTAAACTGGTTCAAACAACTCATAAACAAGATAATAAATTATAATTTTTTTTAACGGCAACGCTAGATATTCTAGGATAATTGGGTTTCCCTGGGGGCAACACCTAGAACATCTAGGGCAGTCCACCACAGAAGGAACCCCTCAACTGGTTAAACCTCTTGACGTGACCACATACCATTTTTTTGCTGTTGTCCGGATTCGAACCCTATGAGAAGTCTTGATGCTAACATTGCACCAAATGGCCAACGATAATCCTTTATAAATAACTTTATAATAATATAGTTGTAATCGAGTTCAACGAGTCACAAATAAATTCACTTGTTATAATATTACAGTTTATAAATTAAATATAATTTTTAAATTCTATTTTTTTACAACTTTTCTGCTTACAAAAAATTATTTTTTATACTTTAAAAAAAAGGGTTGTGGACGTGGTAGGTTGGAAAGGAAATTCAATTCCAAATGCGAACACCCCCACCTACCCCCTCCTGCTACGGCAAAATTACGCATGTACCCTTTGACGTGGATTAAAAAACGCCACCAAGTAGTCAACTAACTCCACTACAAATACACCTAACCTTCTCTGATTCTCTCAAACTCACACACATCGGATTCCCACTAAACCCCCGCCGATCCCAATGGCCGCGCCACTTCTACTAGCCGCCGCCGCCGCGGCCGTCGCGGTTTTCCTCCCCATCGTCTTCTACCTCTTCCAATCCCTCTACTTACGCCTGAGATTCAAACTCCCGCCGGGCCCACGCCCTCTCCCCATCGTCGGAAACTTGTACGACGTAAAACCAGTGAAATTCCGGTGTTACGCTGAATGGGCGAGAACGTACGGTCCGATCTTCTCCGTTCACCTGGATTCGAAGCTGAACGTGATTGTCAACAGCTCGGAGTTAGCTAAAGAAGTATTAAAGGAGAATGATCAGCTATTGGCGGATAGGCATAGAAATCGCGCAACGATGTCGTTTAGCAGGGGCGGAAAGGACCTGATCTGGGCGGATTATGGTCCGCACTATGTGAAGGTGAGAAAAGTGTGTAATCTGGAGCTGTTTTCACCGAAGAGACTTGAAGCTTTGAGGCCTATTCGAGAAGATGAAGTAACTGCCATGGTTGAATCGATTTTCAACGATTCTGTTCATTCTGGTACGATTCTGTTATTTAATTTTATGATTTCGTTTCATTTGATATGATTAGGTTAATTCTATTTAGATCTGTGTATATGATTATTTACTAAGATTTTAAAATAATAAAATCTATACTATATAATAAATAAAATTTTCTCGTACCACATGTCGTCTTCATATTTATCATTATCATTTTTTTCCTCTCTCTCTTATTTAATGCATTTTTATCTTTTACTAATAATATATATTTAAAGAAAAATACTATATATCCTGATAAAAACATTTATTTTAACTTCTTTTTCTAATCAAATAGTA
Source organism: Smallanthus sonchifolius (assembly GCA_023525975.1). Lineage (NCBI taxonomy): Eukaryota > Viridiplantae > Streptophyta > Magnoliopsida > Asterales > Asteraceae > Smallanthus > Smallanthus sonchifolius. The sequence continues at coordinate 898,207 of CM042045.1, read as the reverse complement.
ATGAAAATTAAATTAATTTAAACAGTAATTAACGTATTTTCAAAACTCAATTATATATTAATTTTTATATATTTTGAATTTATTTCTATATTAAGTATATGTAATATATTTTTACGGTTATAAAATATATAAATAAAGATTTTAAAAATTTATATATTGATATTTTTCACCCGTGTGTGAACACGGGATCTAAACTAGTATTAAATATAGTATTAAATATGTGACACTTACCCATGCCAGAGTCATGCGGGTTGGGATATATTTATTTTAGATAATATAGGATTTGGTTTAATAAAATAAATGTGACACCAAAATTCCTGTGAAACATTTATTGCCATAGATTCAGATGCCATCTGATTTCAGTTATACATAAAGTATAGTTTAATAGTTCAACTAAACTAGTTCTGCTGTACCAATCCTTTGAGATATACCAGAAAGCAAAAAACTGCTCCTAGTTTAAATATTTAATTTTCATAATAAAATTTCTTTTAGGTAAATTAGTTTTTTAAAATCATAACTGTTAATCATTGGCCGATCAAACTAACAGCTTGGATGTTGAAAATCTCAAACTTTCATTTTTGTCGTCAATGACAGTCACAGTAACATAATTATCATAGATTTGCAATCGATTTACACTTATTTTTTCTCAAAATGACGATTTTAAATTAAATGGAGAATTGTACAAGCGAAATCAAATCGAGTGGGAATCGAATGTAAATATATGATTATTATGCTACTGGGATTGTCATTGACAACAAAAGTGAAAGTTGGGATTATACCAGTCAAACTGTTAGTTTGGATTATTACCAGTCAATGAGTTATAGTTTGGATTATTAAAAATCAATTTGCCTTTCTTTTATTAGATGTGTTTTTATATCAAATATTATCTGGCAAAAAGAGGTGACATGTTTTAAACTAGGGAAATAATCGATTGGTATCAATTGAGTAACCAATCGTTCGGTTATGATTTTTTTTATAATCGTTTTTTATTGTTAGATTATGGTTATATGTGTATGAATAACCAAATTAACTGAACCAATATTAAAACTTGATATTTTTTTTATAAGTTATATGTTGGAAAAGTTATGTTATATTTTTTTATAAATAATATAGTAGTTGTCGCTTATTCTCGGACCGGTAATATCATATTTGACATGAATCTAGCCCATCTAAAGATAACGGTTAACCAAACAATGTATTCTAATAACTGAATTAACCGGCCTTCTATAACTGAAACCTTTCGGTTATAGGTTTGATTTAGCTCATAACCAAATCAAACCGACCCATGCTGACACTTTTTCCGATTTTAATTGCAGGTAACCACGGAAAAGGCTTGGTATTGAGGGGTTATTTGGGATCTGTTGCATTCAACAATATTACAAGATTGACATTTGGGAAAAGATTTGTGAACTTGGAAGGTGGAATGGATGAACAGGGAAAGGAATTCAAAGGCATTGTATCAAACGGGATTAAGATCGGTGGGAAAGTTTTCATGGCTGAAAACATTCCATGGTTACGGTGGTTTTTCGCAGGTGAAAACGACATTCTTTTGAAACATGAACAACGCAGAGACCGACTCACAAAAGCCATCATGGCAGAACACGATCTTGCACGCAAGAAAACTGGCGGGGCTCAAGAACATTTCATCGATGCATTGCATACGCTTCAACAGAAGTATGATCTCAGTGACGACACGATCATTGGCCTTCTTTGGGTATGTAACTTTTATCTAGTACTTTCAAGTTTCATGGGTCGGGTTGTTTTGACCCTTTACCCAATCTGCTCAACCCCTCTAATCTAAAACACACTTTTAACTAGTAAATTATCTGTTTGTTGAATGTTTGACTAAATTATCTATTGACGGGGTTGACCAGGACATGATCACCGCGGGAATGGACACAACTTCTATCTCAGTGGAATGGGCTATGGCTGAATTGGTTAAGAACCCACGGGTTCAAAAGAAGGCCCAAGAAGAGCTCGATCGGGTCATCGGAACCGACCGGATAATGTCAGAAACCGACTTCTCAAAACTCCCTTACCTCCAATCAATAGCCAAAGAAGCCTTACGGTTGCACCCGCCAACCCCACTAATGCTACCACACAAGGCGAATTCCAATGTGAAACTCGGTGGTTATGATGTCCCGAAAGGCGGTATAGTCCATGTGAACGTATGGGCCATAGCCCGTGACCCAACCATCTGGAAGGACCCTGATGAGTTCAGGCCCGAACGGTTCTTTGAGGAGGATGTGGATGTTAAGGGTCATGACTTCCGGCTACTGCCCTTTGGTGCCGGTAGGCGTGTCTGCCCGGGTGCACAGCTTGCGATAAACCTGGTCACGTCTATGTTGGGCCACCTTCTGCACCATTTTGAGTGGACTCCCCCAGCCGGTGTGAAGCCCGAAGAGGTGGACTTGACCGAGAACCCGGGAATGGTGACTTACATGAAGAACCCCATTCAGGCGGTCGCAACACCCCGATTGCCGAACAACTTGTACAAGCGGGTTCCGGTGTGATGGTTGATCTGGACCGTTTTGTAGTGTTGTTGCATTTTGTAATATGAATTACTTGCAACTATTTTGTTTTGGAATGGGTTTATGTTACTGGAGCTTGGATTCGAGATCGATTTTTTATGTCTGTTATATTGAATTATTGAAAGTGATATTTATGGTTATTTAGGGATAAAGCTAGTGAGCAAATTGTTTAAAAATATAACGAAAGTTATGTAAATATTTGTCTATTATTATTAAATTATTTGTTGCTGAACTTACATAAAAACTTAAAATTATTATTAACGAATGACTATTTCATGCTGAAATAAATAAGGGGCCACATTTATCTTTTATTGATAATGGCAGCGGCAGGAGGTAAGAAGAAGGAGAAATGGCGGCGCTAATGGCAGGAGCAGGAAAGGTAACCACCGTGAAACTTCCTTTTTCGTCTCCAACCTTCCTGTTGGGACATCCGCAAAGGATTTGGAGGCATGTTTCTTGGCTTATGGGGAGGTTACGGATTCATACGTGGCTGGCAACATGTGAGATTCTATGATGTGAAAGACAAATGGGACATGGAAAGATCCATGGGAATGGTTACTCTGAACAATGCTAAACTATCTGTCAACTTGGCTAAGTTTGACAAAGGTGGCAAGCCAAATGCAAGACCTATTGGTAATCTCCATCATCAGAACATGACCAGGCCTTGCCAGCAAGTCCAGGGGTTGGGTGGTGGGCAGGTTGGAGGGAGAGAATTTTCGTCCTACAGAGAGGCGCTAACAAGGAACCTAGCTTCGTTCTTGGAGGTCTCGGTTCCCGAGGATTCGGATTTCGACGCAGTTCAGTGGTAAGAAAAATCTGAAAGAGTTTGATGAATGTTCCACACGTGCATGATCACATGCATGTGTCCGTTGGGTTAAGGACCGTTTGGAAAAGTTTGAATAAGCTTGTTGCAGTCAAGCACGTGCTGTTTGTAGCGCACGATTTCCTATTTAGTTTGCTTTTTATTCGTTCCAAGTTGTTTCCTATTTAGTAGCTAAATTTGGTTATTTCCGTATTTCCTTTCTGTGTATTTAAGCCATTTGGCCTCTTTAATGAATTAAGCTTTTGGAAAGTATTCTTCTCTGTGATATCCAATACATTAATTGGTATCAGAGCAAAAACCATCGATCCGAGAGTGAGAGAGTACTCAAGAGATGAGTGAAGAAAAGATGAAGATACCCGTGTTCGATGGCCATTATGAACACTGGAGTAAAATGATGGAGAATTTGCTGCGCGCAAAACAATTATAGAACTTGATTGATCTGGGGATCATTGAACCAGCCGTCGGAATCGCCCCAAGCGACGCCCAGAAGAAGAAGTTGGAGTACCTCCGTATGAAAGACATGCAGGTCAAACACTACCTGTATGAAGCAATTGATAGAATCACATTTGAGCAGATTCTAGATCGCCGAACCTCCAAAGCTGTTTGGGATTCCATGAGTAAGAGATACGCTGGGAATGATCGGGTAAAGAAATCCATGCTGCAAAAGTTGAGACGTGACTTCGAGGTACTAGAGATGAAGAACAGTGAGACCATACCTGAGTATTTTGCTAGGGTCTTAGTCATTTCCAACCAGATGAGAAGCAATGGGGAATCTATGCCGGATGTCAAGATCGTTGAGAAGATTCTCAGAACGCTCACTAAGAAATACATGTACGTGGTGGTGTCCATTGAGGAATCTAAGATTATTGAAGAAATGACCATAGAAGAACTTTAAAGTACTCTCGTTGTTCACGAACAGAAGTTTAAAAGAGTTGACAAGGATGATGAACATGTTCTAAAGATAGAGGATAGTGATAGCCCTGGTGGACGTGGTCGTGGCAGAGGTGGTCGTTTTAGCCCACGTGGTAGAGGTAGAGGGAGAGGACGACAACCTTACACCAAAGAAACTATAGAATGTTACAAGTGTCACAAGTTAGAGCATTTCTCCTATGAATGCCCTACCTTGAAGGAGGCTAACTTTGCTGGTTTTGATGATGGAGAGGAGATCATGTTGATGGCTGAAGTGTGTACTCAAGACAATAGTTTCATGGCACTTACCAATGATGACTGCAAAAATCACATTTGGTTCCTTGATTCCGGGTGTTCCAACCACATGTGTGGCATCAAGGAGAGATTTGTAAACTTTTATCAAAGTTTTTCCACAACAGTTCGGCTTGGAAATAATGCTCGCATGGATGCGTCTGGAAAAGGGAACGTAAAGTTGGTGCTGAATAGAGCAGTTTTTGTGGTGCATGACGTCTACTTTGTGCCCAATCTCAAAAACTGTTTGCTCAGCATTGGTCAACTTCAACAAAGAGGGTTATCTTTCCTGTTCCAGTATGATGTCTGCAAAGTGTTCCATCCAGATAGGGGTCTTTTGTTTCAAAGCAACATGAGTGCAAATATAATGTTTCCTGTTTGTGAAAGTGCTGGGTCTAGTGCTACTCAACGGACACAAGGCTGCAACTATACGAGTGATGAAGATGTTGCCAAGCTTTGGCACGAACGGCTAGGGCATCTAAGCAAGATAGGCATGGGCACACTTCAACAAAAGGGAATGGTTCGTGATCTGCCACGATTTGAAGTTGATACCGCTGTGTGTGGTGATTGCCTAATTGGAAAACAAACTAGAGAATCCATCCCCAAAGTAAGCAAGTGGCGTGTAAGTGAAGTACTTGAACTAATTCATTCTGACATATGCGGCCCAATCACTCCTTCTTCGTATACAGGCAAAAGGTACATGTTGAGTTTCATTGATGATCACAGTAGAAAGGCCTGGGTATACTTATTATCAGAAAAATCTCAAGCACTTGATAAATTCAAAGAATTTAAAAGTAGGGTTGAAACTGAAACTGGGAAACGTGTTAAATGCCTATGAACTGATAGAGGGGGGAATACCTATCAGATGCTTTCAATTGTTTCTGTAAAGAACAAGGCATTAAGAGGCAGTTAACAACTCGGTTTACCCCGCAGCAAAATGGGGTTGCTGAACGCAAAAACCGAACTGTTATTGGTATGATTATCACCTTGCTGCCTCTAAAAACATGCCTAAGATGTTCTGGGCTGAAGCAGCCATGTGGAGTTTTTATGTACTTAACAGGAGTCCAAGTAAAGCTCTAAGTGATATCACTCCTGAAGAGGCGTGGAGTGGATCCAAACCAACTGTTGAACACTTTAGGGTTTGGGGATCCCTGGCACATGTCCACGTTCCAAAAGAAAAAAGAATCAAACTTGATGACAGAAGTTTCTCGTGTGTTTTAACTGGTTTAAGTGAGGAGTCCAAGGCCTATATATTAATTTCCCCAAAATCTATGAAGGTGGTGGTAAGTAAGCATGTGGTGTTTGAAGAGCACAAGGCATGGGACTGGAATGATGTTACAGAAAAGGCAAACAGCATTGAAGAACTAGATTGGGGAAATTACACTCCAAATGAAGAAGATGATGAACCAGATGAAGGTAATGGTGAAGTTGATATAGTGAATGCACCAGTATGTGATCCCAGCTCCAGTACTACAATTTCCAGGGAGGGAAGACTAAGGAGACCTCCTAGTTATCTACAAGACTATGTAACAAGAGATGATATACAATCCGATGATGAGGAAATAAATGTCATGGAAGTACAAGATAAGGACCTGATAAAATATGAAGAGGCTGTAAAAGATGAAAAGTGGAAGAAGGCAATGGATGTGGAGATTCAATCCATAGAGAAAAATCAGACTTGGAGCTTGGTTGAGTTGCCAACAGGGGTTAAGTGCATTGGTGTGAAGTGGTTGTTCAAAACAAAATTTAATGAGAAGGGTGAAGTAGAAAAGTATAAGGCCAGGTTGGTAGCTCGTGGGTATGGGCAGGAGTTTGGAATTGACTATGTAGAAGTATATGTTCCTGTAGCACGAATGGATACCATTCGTATGATGATAGCCATAGTTGCCCAGAAAGGTTGGAACATCCATCAAATGGATGTTAAGTCTGCCTTTTTGCATGGTGTATTAGAAGAAGATGTTTATGTTCAGCAACCTCAAGGTTATGTGGTTAAAAATGAAGAACACAAAGTGTACAAGCTGCAGAAGGCCTTATACGGGCTGAAACAAGCACCCAGGGCTTGGTTTACTCGTATAGAGTCTTACTTTGTGAAAGAAGGTTTCAACAAGAGCAAATCAGAGCACACTTTGTTCATTAAGAAAGATCCTGAAGGTAATGTTTTACTACTACTACATTACTACTACTCGTCAAGACATACAGTTCGTTGTGAGCCTTATTAGCCGTTTCATGTCAAAACCCACTGAAGAACACTATGTTGCAGCAAAAAGAGTGATTCAATACTTGCAAAACACCTTGGATTATGGAATATGGTACAAGAGAGGTGGCACTGGAGTAATGCAGGTGTACATGGATAGCGACTTTGCCGGAGACTTTGATGACAGGAAAAGTACCTCCGGGCATGTGATTTTATGGGATGGAGATGCTATAACTTGGTCCTCAAAGAAACAAAGTCTAGTTGCTTTATCATCAACTGAAGCCGAATACGTGGCAGCCGCTGCGTGTGCCTGTCAAGTCATTTGGAGACGTGGTATACTAGAAGAGCTTGGAGTAAAAGTGAAGGAAGGAACTATGATCAAATGTGACAATACCTCAGCCATCAAGTTAGCTAAAAACCCTGTATTTCATGGCAGATGCAAACACATAGGTGTTAGGTTTCATTTTCTTCGAGACCTTGTTAATGAAGGAACAATCAAGTTGGAGTTTTGTGGGACTAGTGAACAGATTGCAGATATACTCACTAAGCCTCTTCACAGAACCGTGTTTCAGAAACTAAGAGATCAGTTGGGTGTATGTTCTCCAAAGGGCAAACAAAGCATGAAAACCCTGCCTAGTTTGAAGGAGGGATTTAAAGAGTTCCTCATCAAAAAAACTTGGGCCTTCCTCTAAGGTGGTGCGGGGTCGCCGGGCTTTGTGTTATCAAAAAAACTATCCATCCTCAAGAATGATATTAAAGATTGGTGCTTCAGTAAAAGGAAGGAAAAAGAAAAAGAGTTGGTGGAAATATACTCGCAAATTGAGGGGCTGGAGAAAAAAGCTGAGAAGGTGGGTTTATCTGAATCGGAAAAGGAATATATAATTCTCTTAAAAAAGAACCGACGGGAGTTGGAGTATAAGAAGAAAATGGATCTTAAACAGAAGTCTAAAATTAAATGGATGGTGGAAGGAGACGAAAATTCTGCCTTCTTTCATGGGGTAATAATCGGGAGAGTAAAAAGTAATAGAATTCATGGTCTTATGATTAACAAGTGTTGGGTAACCGACCCTGGTCTGATCAAGCAGGAGGTTTTTGGCCACTTTAAAGAAAAATTTTCTGATAGTATTACTATCCGGCCAGCGCTGGTGAATGATAATATAAGGGGCCTTTCTGAATCGGAGAGCAATGATCTCGAAGTTGGATTTTCTGAAGCTGAAGTTAGATGTGCTGTTTGGCAGTGCGCAAGTGGCAAAGCGCATGGTCCGGACGGCTTTACCTTTGATTTTATTTGCAAGTTCTGGAACATTTTTAAAGGTAAATTTATGGGGTTTTTAAGTGATTTGAAGATCGTAAGTCCATTGCTAAAGGCTGTAACCCATCTTTCATCATTCTAGTACCAAAAGGGACTGACCCGGTGTCCATTCATGAGTTTAGACCTATCTCCTTAATTGGTGTTATTGGTAAGTCCCTCGGCAAACTTCTCGCTTTAAGAATCCAAAAAGTGGTTCCTTCGATTGTGGGGTATGAACAAACGGCTTTCATTAAACGAAGAAATATATTTGACGGGCATATACTGGTTAACACGATTCAGAGCTGGGCTAAAAAGTCTAAGGTGAAAATATTACTTTTTAAGGTGGATTTTGCAAAGGCCTTTGACTCGATAAACTGGAACTTTTTAATGTCCATCATGGAACAAATGGGGTTCGGGCCAAGGTGAAGGGATTGGATTTTGGGATACCTGAGATCGGGGAGATCTTCGGTTCTAGTAAACGGCTCTCCAACGGACGAGTTTCCTATGGAGCGGGGCGTTAGACAGGGCGACCCGATATCTCCTTTCTTATTCATAGTGGCTATGGAAGGGATATCGGCCATGTTGAAATCTGCCATGCAAAAGGGGCTTTTCAAAGGTGTAAGTCTTCCAAATAATGGCCCGACTATTTCCCACACGATGTATGCAGATGATTTCTTCTTTATGGGGGTTTGGGACAAAGAAAATATTCTCAACCTTAAGAGGATTCTGAGGTGCTTCTATATGGTTTCGGGGTTAAAGATTAACTATCATAAAAGCAAATTAGTTGGTGTTGGTCCTAGTATGCAGGAGTGTGATGAATTTGCGTCTATCATGGGGTGTTTGAAGGAAACTCTTCCTATTTCCCACATGGGTATGCCAATTGGTGCAAACATGAGATTAACAAAAAATTGGGTCCCTGTGGTAAACAAATTGAAAGAGAGACTTAACTCTTGGAAAGCCAAAACCTTATCATTTGGTAGTAGGCTTACTCTGGTTAAAGCAGTGTTGGGAAGCCTCCCGCTATACTTCTTGTCAATGTTTAAGGCCCCAAGCAAGATAATAAATGTATTGGAATCCATTAGAAAAAGATTTATGTGGGGCGGATGCAACTCAAAGAAGAAAATTCATTGGGTGGCGTGGGACAACATTATAAATCCTAGAAGGAAGGGGGGGCTTGGTGTGGGTAGCCTATCGACAATGAATGTGGCTCTGCTGTCTAAATGGAAATGGAAAGCTCTAGCGGGTCCGCCTAACCTATGGGTTAGTTGTATCAGGGCTATTCACAAGTCTACAATGGATGACCAATTCTCTCTTCAACGGATGTCTTGTTTGGATAATTGGTCGGCTATTATCAGGGCTGGGAAGGAGCTTGGTCAAGTGGGGGTTGCACTTAATCAATTATTTCGGAAGCAAATTAGAGACGGTGCCAATTCTTCCTTTTGGAACTTGGCTTGGTATGGCATGATTCCTTTCCGAAGGCTATTCCCAGCTTTATTCTCCCTTGACCGGAACCCGAAGTGTAGCATTGCAGATAGATTATCGTGTGATCAGGATGGTAATATGTCCTTTAAGTGGGACTGGAGAATGGGGGGAATATTATAATCGTTCGGATGAAATTCGGGACTTAGAAGAAATGATAAAGGGATATAAGTTTAAGGAGGGTTCGGATAAGTGGGCTTGGGTTGGGGATCCTTCCGGTACCTTCTCAACTGTGGCGTGCAGAAGCTGGATTGATGAAAAACTGGTGCTGGATTCGGATGTGGAGGTAATATGGTTAAAATGGCTCCCTCTATCGGTTCATTGCTTTATGTGGAGACTGCTTCAACACAGACTTCCGATGGCGAAAGCGCTGATTGGGAGGGGAGTTCCCCTAAATTCAGCCAGGTGCTCGTTGTGCCTCCTAGAAGACGAAGACCATTCCTTTGTTAGATGCCCTGTGGCTGTCAAAACATGGAACGAGATTTCGAGATGGTGGGCTCTGGATGTTTCGGTGTAGCATAACATCAAGGCAAGTCTGAAATTTATTTCTGTCGCAAATAGCTCGGGTAAGGTTAACCGGATCTGGGTTTTGATTGGATATTGCACATGTTGGGTAATGTGGAAAGCAAGAAACAGATGGCTATTCTCAAAGGTTAGGTCCTTTGTGGAAAAAATGTTTGAGGATATAAAACTGCTTGCCTTTATGTGGTTGAAAATGAGGGGAAACAAAAACCGTTGCTCTTGGGAAGAATGGGTGTTGAACCCCTTGACGGGGGTGGGTTGAATGTCAATCTGGCAATAGCACATGTCTGATTCTATGTTATAGTGGCGGTTAAGCCTCAATAGTCGGTGGTCTTACTTTTTGAGTGGTTGTTGTATTTGGGGTTTTGCTAGTCCCTCGCTAGCTTTTTCTATGAGTAATTCTCATTGTTTTTGTTCAAAAAAAAATTAACAAAAAGAGTAAATTTCATTTTGAGTCTTAGGGATGGGAGTGGTACCCTCCCAACTAAACTACCCTCCCAAATTACACTAATCATAAGATGCAACCTCAATTAGCCAAAGTACCCTCTATGGTGGGATTGGTACCCTCCAACCCTCTTATTTTAAAAAAAACACAAAAATAAATAAAATTAATAAACTAAAACTTTAATTTATTAAATTAAAAATACATAATAAATTAAAAGAGAATAAATAAAAATACATAACAACAAATAAAAATTCATCTACTCTTCGTGTTCGTCCAAATCCGGGGTGTTTCTCGCAATATGTTCCACGAGATCAAATCGAAGACTAATATGTGTAGCTACATCGTGCAACTCCGAAAGGACGTTATCTTCAATAACTGGTTCGACTAGAGGATTCCGTATGTAGACAGGTGATATTGCGTTCCCGTCATCCTTTAAGATCATATTGTGCAATATCATGCACGTACATACGTCGTTCATAATCTTCGCCAATTTTAAATGCCGGTTTGGTCGACGAAGTATACCCCATTTCCCTTTTAACACACCGAAAGCTCTCTCGACATCTTTTCTTGCCGACTCTTGCACCTTCTTGAATGCCTTTTCTTTAGGGATTGTTGGATATGGAAACGATTTAATAAACGTAGACCAAGTAGGGTATATCCCATCCGTAAGATAGTATCCACGTTTGTATAATCGTCCATTAACTATAAATGGACACTTAGGTGCGGTTCCAAGCACCTCGTTGGTAAAAAGTGGCGATTGTTGGAGAACATTTATGTCGTTGTTAGAGCCGGGTGAACCACAAAACGCATGTCAAAACCATAAATCATTTGAAGCCACCGCTTCTAACATGATCGTCGGGTATTGGTGATAGCCTCTCATATATTTTCCGCGCAAACTTGTCGGACAATTTCGCCATACAAAATATGTACAATCGATGCTACCGACCATACCCGGAATACCATGTTTTACTTCATGCGCGTTGTACAAAAGTGTAATGTCGTGGCTTGTCGGTCTGCGCAAGAACTCTTTGCCGTATATTTTAATTATGGCGTTACAAAAATTCTCTAGACATTCATTTGAAGTTCTACTAGCCATACTTAAATAGTCGTCGAATTCGTCGGAAGGATTACCGGTTTCGAGTTGTTTAATCGCCGATGTGCATTTTTGTAGCGTCGTGAAACTCTTCTTCTTCCTAGCGTCTTCACCCTCTTGAAAATATTCAAACCTAGCCTCTACGTCGCCAACTATTTTTAAAAATAACCTCTTCAACATCCGAAATCTATCTCGAAACGTCGTTTCCCCGTGTGTTGGGTTTTCGTCGAAATAATCTCTTTTTAGAATCTTTAGAGCATGTTCACGATCACGATGTACATACTTCCTTGATGATGTAGTTGTGTATTCCTCTTCGGCTTGGGCGGCAATATCACATACGAATTGCATACTATCACCGCCGAACACGAATTCGAGTGATTCGTCCGATGATTCGGGTGGGTAGTATAACGTACGATTCATATTTTGGTTGAGTGGATACAAAAGTAATGGTATGTTTAGAAAGAATGTATTTAGAAAGAATATATTTTGGTTGAGTGGGTAGTATAAAATGATTGCGTATTTATAGGGGTAAAAAAAAATTTTAAACGGTTATATAGCCGTTCAACGGCTATATTTTGACTAGTCCATCGGGTAAAATACACATTTCCAGCGGGTATATGTAGCCGCTGAGACTACCCGCCAAACCCGCAGAGGATGCGGCGGTGTTCCACCCTACCCGCTGGCTACCCGCACTCGAACCCGCTTCCACTCGCACCCCCTTATGATTTGTTCAAAAAATCGTTTTGAATCAAATAATTTTAATTAGACTTTTTGAGTCTTTGTGATTTACCAATTGTTCCAATCGACTACACGACTCTAACGTCATTCAACTTTTCTGTTAACTTTTTGTAAAAAGAAAATATATGACATTTGATCAAGAGTGCACAACATTAAGGAAATTACAGATTTTTGTCATTTATGTTTATAAAAGTTTGCACATTTCATTATTTCACTAACGGGTGTTCATTTTTTTCTGTTAAGTTTGGTCATATGCATTACACTTTAGGGTATTTTGGACTTTTTAGCTAAGGCACAAGTTATTAATGCATGGTACAATCTCTTAATGCACATAACATATAAAAATTAAAAGTGTTTTTTTCATTTAAACTAAAACACTAGAGATATACTCTCTCTACTATCTCTCTCTTTCTCACACACGAATACACTTGAGGGGCTGTTTGGTAGTCTCTTAATGTCATTAAGAGGCTACATTTTAATGGTTCAAAGTCTTTTAATGGTTAAAAGGTAAGGGGCCATGTAACTTATGAGGACTTACCATTAAGATGTTACCTTTTAACCATTCAGACTTAAGGTTACCTCTTAATCATTAAGAGGCATTGAACCATTAAAAGGTAGCTTCTTAATGACCATTAAGAGGCTACCAAACAGGGAATTAGAAGTCATATAATTCAACTCCCTCATCTGTTATTGTGGTTTTGATTAATTAACGTGAACAGGAGGTCAATTCCAACACCCAGATTGCCGAACAAAAGTTAAAGTTTCTCGAGTCGAGTTGACATGTTTTCCTCCCACTACTCAATTGCCTATGATCAAGAGTACACAACGTTAAGGTATATTTCTTTGAAATATATCCATATCCATACTTTAAGCCTTAGTTTAAGGTATATTTCTTTGAAATATATATGGAAACAAAATAACTCAATAGCTAAGACGAGATGAATTGCCTCGTAATGAGATACATAAATTGTAATATCCGGCCTCTCGTACCAACAATATTGTTCGTTTTGCCTCATAAGAGCTCACGTATTTGTTTTTGGTTGCCCGGGTGAAAACTTCTCAGGGGGTCACCCGTCCCTGGATTACTCCCACCGAAGCACACTTAACTGTGGAGTTCTCCTCTCATCCACTACATTAAGCCCCAAAACGCGTTGTGGTATTTGAGGCGGGACATTCCTTATGAACCCAACATCTCTCCCGTGGACAGAACTTAATGATATGTGATTTGCCTAAGGTGTTACATAAATCTTCTTCAGCTCATTTGATCAATGTAACGACAAATCGTTGATCTAGTGCTTGCACCACCTCAGTATTAGTTATAGTTCGTTTGTCCATGTCAAACAACTCAACCATCATGTCAACATTAAACAATTTAATACTTATTTATTGACAGTTTATCTGAGTTGAGAATCATTTACGGATATGGTGACCATCTAACAGATCGTCATATAAACCATAATGGAATAAAATTGAAAGTTTATTTACCATAACTAAACAGAATTTAATAGTTTGTCGACCATATAAGAACATATATAATTTAAAAGTTTATATGCCATAATAGAACATAATTTGAACGTTTATGATATATATTTAATATTGAAAATTTATGTGCAATTATGAAGTTAATATAAGTACATATTTAATATTTAAAAGTGTATATGCCATAATAAAACCTAGACTAAGACGGATATAAAATATTAATGATGCAAACTAATATTTAATTTGTCGTTCGGTCTAACGAAAACTATTCATCAAATATCAAAATTAAATATTTTAGAATATATATATAAAAGAAGCATGTAACTTAAATCAAAGTTATTCATAAAATGTAAATATATTAATTCTCGGTGATAAAAATATTTATGTTTAAGAAAACACGCTTTCTATCTAATTTTATTAAAATCTATTCTATTTATATTATTATAATATAAAATGTACATAAAATATGCATTACTCACATGCTCGATAAAAAGAACGAAAACGAAACTTTCATCACCTAACCGGTTAACGCTACCAAACCCCTCTCTCTATTTATTGGCCCAGATTCAGCCACGTGTTTTTATATACAGGAGAATGTAATAGTCTCTTATGTTAAACTAGGTGTGGACCGCCCCTGGTTTCATATTATATGTTGAACAAACTTTGTATAGTTGTATGTATTTTTTTAAAGGTGTTAAAACAGTCATATCTTCTATTCTAGTGACAAAAGGCAAAGTTAATCGATCGATACTCGAAGAACAGGATGGTCTCATCTTACCAAGAGGAAATCCACGGTCTCACAACCCTGAAAAGGAGTGACCCTCCCGGGAAAACCCCCTGTTGGGATCAGGGATCGAACCCATAACCTGGGCCTCACCTATCATATCCCTTACCACTTGACCAAAGGTTGATGGTTACTTGTATGTATTTGGTCCGTTGAAATAAAGTCATACATAATTAAATTTCTTGATAATAAAATAATAAAATGTAAATTGAATTTAATAATTAAGCTATAATAATTTATTGATCAATAATAATTAATACTGTCAATTTAACTAATGATACTAATAACTTTCATTTTCATTCTCAGAGACTATCCCACTGGCATAATTATCGAAGATTAACACTTGATTTCCGTACGGTTTCGCTCACAATGATGATTATGAACGAAATGGAAACCAAATGCAAATCGAGTATAAATGGATAATGATTAAGATATTGGAATTGTCATTGACAATAAAAGTGAAGATTAAGAGTGTCAACATGTTAAACTGTCAATATAGATTATTATCAATCAATGAGTTATATTTTAAACTATTAAAATTTAATTTAGCTAAAATAAAATAAAAAAGTGAATTTTAAATAATCAAAATCTAATTTATTAATACGAATTATTATTTCACATACCTTAAAAAGACGGCCCAACTTTATGTATCAAAATAACTGAATTTTGATGTAAAAACAAGCAACGTGAATGATCGAGTGGGCGGACAACATCTTGGGCAGCCAGCAATGGTTAACTAATAATAAAATAAAAAAAAACTTGATCTTCTTTCACCCATTAAATTTCAAACAGTAGTAATTTCTTAATATGGTCAGCTGGTCGTGCACAGTAATATTTTAACCTCTAAGACTTAAAGCTTTGTGTTTAGTATGATCGGTTATGCCATCCAAAAGAGGGTTACAGCACAGTTTTTTATCCGTTTATCGGCCACTTTATTGTAATCATCTTTTTTATTTAAAGGAATTAGACATGCGGATTTGAAAAAAAAGGTAGTAAAGCTGTTGAAGAAAGCGATGTAAACAAACCATATTACTATTTTAAATAATAAAGAGACTGTTTCGTAGGTGACTCCGACTCCAATCATCCAAAAAAATATATAATACACATGTTTCGGTATCACGTGAATACGTGACCCCAGTCTTTATAGCATAGGTCAACCCGATACTAGTAGGTGTTGAGGATTGCTTATTGAAATAATTTAATAGCAAATAATAAGAACAATATGAAACACTCTCAAAACAACCTACACAATAACCAAATATATAGTTTTAATAAACAATCCCACAAAGGATAAAAAAAGGACATTTCTTGTAAAATAATCTCACTATTTAATAAGTTAATAATAAAATGACAAAAGAACCATTCTTTTAGATCATATTCTTTTACCTGTGAATAATTAGTTTTGTTTTCACAACTATAATTAGATTATATAAAAAAAATTTAAAAGCAAGACCAAGACAAAGACCTGAATCTGTTTTATCTGAACATTAAAAACTGATTATTACAATTTCAAGTTATATTCTCAAACCTTATAATTTGGAAGCACAAAACAAGGTTTTACTCAAGGCAATTGCAGCTTTGGACTCAGTGGGCCGGCCCAAATGTTTCCTGATAAAATCACCAGCCAACATGAGCCTTTTAAGGTCAATATTGGTCTTCACACCAAGCCCATTAAGCATATATACAACATCCTCAGTGGCTACATTACCAGTAGCACCTTTGGCATATGGGCAGCCACCAAGACCTGATACAGATGAATCCACCACACTAATTCCCATCTGTTTTTTAAAAAGATGAAGAAAAAAAATACGTATTAAAATGAAAACAACAAATAAAAAATCAGAGATTCAGAACGTCTACAAGTAAAAATGGGTCGATTCAAGTTATGTTGTTAATTTAACGATTTAGATTATTGTTATTATAACAACATTGTTTTTGTAATCTTGTTTAACACATTAGTTATTTTCAATTATAAAAAATCAAAGAAAAAGTCCTCAGACTTTATTTTCAACAAATATGCCATTTTTTGCATGATTTAGTACTTAAGCTTTATAAAAACTCAACAGTTAGGTCAAAATTTTGCATACTTAAGTCCCTAGATTTATGTTTTTATAAGTTCAGGAAGTTATACAATGAAAAATAAAGTACAGGGACTTATGAGCGAACTCAGCGAAAATCTCGTACATTTTTTAGAAATTTGTCCATATATAAAAAAAGGGACTACAGGCAACCAGACCCAACCACACACGCCGGTGCAACCAATATAAAAAACTGACTTATTAAACCCATTTCAACCTGTTACCCAACCCACCTATCTTAACACCTATTTGAAAATATATTTTAATCAAATATATTTTTGTTTCTTTAAGCTTACTTGGAGTGATACAAGAATATTTGAAAGGGCTTGGCCATAAGTATCATGAAAATGTACAGCAAGCTTCTCTAAAGGTACAACATTCTTTACAGCCTCAATCATAGGAATAACAGTACCTGGCCACAAGAAAGTAACATGATTTAGATTTAGTACAATTAGTTATGCACAATGTACAAGCTAATATATAATTATAAATATATGATAAATTAGTTCACATGATCATACCAGGAGTACCAACCCCTATGGTATCACCAAGGGAAATTTCATCACACCCCATTTTATAAAGTTCATCAGCAACATATGCAACTTTTGATGGATGCACAATGCCTTCCATTGGACATCCAACAACACATGATATATACCTGGTCAAACAGGTGTATTATTTAGTCAACAAGCTTCAGAAATTATCAGCAATGAATGGGTAGTTTCCATACGGGTCAAAACGGGCCAGGTTGGGTTGACCCACGACTTCCAAAGATACACTTTGTGAGTTTGTGTCAAAACGGCCAGCATGAAATAAACTACTTTCATTAGCTGATTATCTACCGTTGCTTGTAATCATAACTCATAAGCATAAGCTCTTTAAATAAGCAATCCCAAACACCTCCCAAAATACACTTTGTGAGTTCGTCTGACCTTCGACCCGTTTTCTTTTTAGCTAACTTTTTAGTATTATACATGCAAAGAATACATATAAGCTAAGAGAAAATACCCGCGTACAGGGACGGAGTGTTTTCTTGCAGCAGAAGTCACATCACGGTAACGGGCAAGACTTTCATCTATACTACAGTTAATGTTTGACCGTGAAAATGACTCTGAAGCTGCAGCAAACACAGCCACTTCCTTCACTCCCGCTTCAAGAGCGGCCTCTAATCCCTGTAAGAGCCCCATAATTATAAGCGGGTACTGTTTGTTAGTTGTGAAATTACTTTTATAAGTAAAGACTGGAGAAAGAATACAACTTAACCTTAAGATTTGGTGTTAGGACAGGAAATCTTGCACCACTAACACTTTTAATTGCTTCAATTACATCCTTTGCATCTGCCAACTACAATTTGAAATCCATAAGATACTTGATATAGTTGGAATGATATTTTTGTATTCAATTAGAAGGCACTAATAATGGAAAAATGTGATATTTCAAACCTAACTCAGACAGTTATTTAAGATGGAGAATTTAATCATACTAGAGATACAAACAAGCCTTATTATTACCTGTGGGACCCATTTTGGTGAAACAAAACTAGTAGCTTCAACAACTTGCAATCCTGAATCAACCAACATTTTGATCAATTCAACTTTTACAGAAGTTGGTACAATATCTTTCTCGTTTTGTAATCCATCTCGTGGACCGACTTCCACTATCTTGACATATCTTGGGATATATCCTAATAACTGCAATATTAATTATACAACAAGATGGCGTTAACACTTGCAATCCGAAAAAAGAAAACAGAAAAGATAAAAGAATATCGGTTTCTAAAATGACCAAAATTGTACCTTATGTTGTGTATTTGTTGTAACACTATCGGTGTGTAGGGTGCTGTAATGGCGATTTGACATGAATCTATGTGGACTTAGACTATTAACAGTAGGCGGTTGATGTCTGTAATGAATAACAGGTTCCATAATAAGATCGAATTTATTATAAAGATATCCAATTTGCACATAATCACATATGCTTACATTTGACTTTTGGATTGACCAAGATTCCCTGTAGTCATATAGATTCCATCTGCCATTTCATGATTTTGGGAAACTAATAGCATCAAAGAACTTAAAGAAGTAGGATCATATATGTTGGCAAGAAAAGATTTCCTTTTGGAAAAACAACCAATGACCTTAGATGATAACATCAAATTAAATTTGATAAGTCCACTTTTCTTGCAATTTACCTAAATTTTGAAGATAACAAAAACAAAAGGCAGCATTAGTAATCTTTTTATTTTAGTGTGTTATTTATGAAATCATAAAAAATCTGAAAAAGAAATGAAATGATTTATTTGACTACCAAACATCAAAATCTAAGCAGGTAGCATTCATTTCTAGGTTTTGTTCATCAAATTCTAAGCAGATAGCATTCATATCTAGGTTTTGTTTGAACCAAACACCAAAGATAGCATTCATTTCTAGGTTTTGTTTGCACCAAACACCAAATTACATTCAAGAACACAGCTTTAATGGCAAAAGCAAAATAAAAATGAAAACAGAGGTCAATCCCACAAGAAAATACTATTAAGGGAAAATCATCAAACATTTTGATCAAGTTTAAGCCAAAATATAAATTTACTTTTAGCCCACTCCAAAATAAACATATCCATAAACCAGTCAAACAGAAAACGCCACCTTAGCTAGCCTAGGTAGAAAAATGTCGGCTGAAATCTAGCCGCGGGCTAAAGCTACGTGACGTTTTTTATTGGTTTTACAGTGGACCCACCGTACTTTTCAAGGTTTGTTAAGCCGGATAAGCTTATATGACTTTTTTAAATTGGTTGTTTTTTAATATGTTTATATTTGTGAGAGCAAAAGTCAATGTACAATTTGTCTTAAAGGTTGGTCAAAATGTATATTTTGGTGATTAATTTTAAGCATGAATCTCAACTATGATTAAAGGCAACAAAAAAACCATATCAGATTAACGATTAGATATAGGGAATCGAGCTGAAATCAGAAACTTAAATCGCAAGGAAACCAAATTGTTACGAACTAAAATCAGCATCAAAATACTTGTGGAATCTTCATCCATAAGAACCCTAAAAGAGAGACAAGTTTTATCAGTAAGATTACCTCGATTACAACTTCGGTCGATCGATTGATAGTTTGATCAAGGGATTAACGCTCAATCGGGAAACGAAAACTTTGCGATAATTCATCCATGCTGTGTCTACCAAACAATTTACATAGCAGCAACGAGCACGTCTTCAATGACAAAACGCATGCTTGTCAAATGTGACGTCCTGGATAAGAATGAAA
This sequence comes from Smallanthus sonchifolius, assembly GCA_023525975.1. NCBI lineage: Eukaryota > Viridiplantae > Streptophyta > Magnoliopsida > Asterales > Asteraceae > Smallanthus > Smallanthus sonchifolius. The sequence goes on along the minus strand of CM042045.1, from coordinate 878,281 downwards.
AGATTCATCTTCACTTCACATACTGGGATACTAAATGTAAATTGGGGGAAAAATTAGGGTTTTTTTTTTATTCGTATTGCATTAGGATAAGGTTCAAGGACATCTAGGATAAAATTACTAGTTATTAATTGGAGGGAGGAAACGTATGGGTGATTTGTTATTGGTTTTTGTTATTTTTTTTTGTGTTACGTGATAAAAAGAGGTTCGATTTTTATCTTATGTGTGATCTTATTACGTGTATAAATATCTGGCAAAACGGGGTAACGAACCAGGAAGATGACGGGTCATACTTGATCGGGTCAGAATGAACCGTTTTAAAAATTGGTTCGGTCCATTTCACGTTTTAACAAAAATTTGAACTCAATAAAACTGATGGTCTAGTTTTTAGTTATGGTATATTTTCAAACTCTAACTGAAATATGAATTATAAAAATTATTGGTTAAATTTTACTTATGGTATATTTTCAAACAATACCTGAAATCCAAATTATCAATTCATAAAACATTTATAATCAACATCTTAAGTATTTGAGTGTTACAAGTAATAAACAAATAGATAGGTTCGGGTAAGCTACATCGTGGTTAAATTGAACTCTTATAAGTTAGGCTTCTATTCTTCTTAATGTCAATATATAATGAACAAAGACCACATTTTATGACTTTATGTATCAAAAGATTATGGCAAATGGATTTTTATAATCTAAACTATAACCAATTGGTCGATAATAATTAATACTTACATTTTAACTAATGACACTCTTAACTTCTATCTCGTTATCAATGACAGTCTCAATAGTATAATCATCAAAGCTTTACACTTAATTTTCGCTGTATTTTGCTCAAAAACATGATTATAAACGAAACGGAAAAACGTACAAGGGAAATCGACTGAAAATTCATTGTAAATCGAGTGTATATTTTTTTTATGATAATGCCACTTGGATTGCCTTTGACAACGAAATGGAAAGTTAGAAGTGTCATTGATCAAATGGCTAATAATAATTATTATCTAACAATGGATCATATTTTGAATTATTAAAATCTAGTTTGCCAAAAAATATTGATAATAAGAGTAGATCACATACTTATTTCCCTGTTCCAATATGGGACATCAGTATACAACCAACAATCTCTATTGAAAAGCAGTTCAAGCATTTGACACGAAAGATTAGACTCTGCAAACTTAAATACATAAATAACCAGAGGGGGATCATTATATATATTGTACTATTTTCCCTTTGACTAAGTTTTATTCCACGGGGTTTTCTTATCAGGGTTTTTAATGAGGAAACATAATTGATCCGTTAATATCAGTTTATTATTTGTTCTTGAAATATCAATTTAACAACATCCTTTAGTATGTTGTTAATAGTGTATAGTGAGTGGTAATATGTTTGAGGAGTGTTGTAACATCAAGTATTTATTACCACATTCAACCGCAAAATTATCAGTTTCTCTGACTAGGCATTTACCCCATTATATTATAAAACTAGGTTAGAAACCCCGTGTATTACACGGGTTGAATAAATGCGTTGTCATAAATATACTTAATAATAAATATTTACATATTACATAGTTTTTAGTTCAAATTTTAGAAACGTCATATAGTTACTTTTTAAAAATGTTTTATAAAAAGAATGAAATAAATGTTTAATTTCTAAAATTGTTTTATGAACAAACCTATATTTTTTTAAATAAAAAATGTTTATACAAATCATTATTATTTAATAGAAGAGAGAGATGAAAAATAAAAAATCATTAAAAAAAAATTAAAGAAAACTTATGCAATTAATAGAAGAGAGAGGTAAGAAATATTGTTTCACAAAACATTTATTTATTATAGAGTATAGATTCAGTTGCTTTGTATTGTGCCTATAAATATAAACAAAAATATGAGTATTACATACTTGAGTTCTACACAAGTCATTTAGTTCTCTCAACAAAATCCTTATTTTCTTATCAGCTTGGTATATTTCAAATTGCACCTAAAATCCGAATTGTAACTCAGTATGATTTTTAGTTATGGTATATTTCCAGAATCTATCTGAAATCCGAATTATAAAAATTACTCGTTAAACATTTATTTATGGTATATATTCAAACTGTACCTGAAATCTAAATTATAACTTCATAAAATTTATTGGTTCACTTTTATTATCAACATCTTAAGTATTTGAGTGTTACAAGTAATAAACAAATACGTAGGTTTGGGGAAGTTACACCGTGGTTAAATTGAAATCTTATAAGCTAGGCTTCTATTCTTAATGTCAAGATATAATGAATAAATAGCACGTTTTATGACTTTACGTATCAAAAAATTATGACAAATCAGATTTTAATAATCTAAACTATAACCAATTGGTCGATAATAATCCATACCGACAACTTAACAAACGACACTCCTAACATTTATTTTCGTTGTCAATGACAATCTTAATAGTATAATCATCAAAGCTTTACACTTAATGTTCAATGTATTTCGCTCAAAATCATGATTATAAACGAAACAAAAAACCGTACAAGCGCAATCGACTGTAAATGCATTGTAAACCGAGTGTGAATTTTTTTATGATAATGTTACTTGGATTGTCTTTGGTAACGAAAGTTAAAGTTGGTAGTGTCATTGGTCAAATTGCCAATATGAGATATTATCTACCAATGGATCATAGTTTAGATTATTAAAATCTAATTTGTCAAAAAAATAATGATACTAAGAGTAAGTCACATGCTTATTTTCATGTTCCAATATGGGACGTTGGCATACAACAAACAACCTCCTCTGACATATTCACAAAATCTCTATTGAAAAGCATCTCGAGCCTGACACTAAAAGATTGGACTTCACAAACTTAAAGACATAATGTAACTTGAGGGGGAACATTATACACGTTGTACTCGTCTTCCTTTGACTAAGTTTTGAGGGGGAACATTATACACATTTTATGACTTTATGTATCAAAATATTATGACAAATCAAATTTTAATAATCTAAACTATAACCAATTGGTCGATAATAATCCATACTAACAATATAACTAATGATACTCCTAACTTCCATTTTCTTTATCAACGACAATCTCAAAAGCATAATCATCAAAACTTTACACTTCATTTTCACTGTATTTCACTCAAAATCATGATTATAAACGAAACGGAAAAATGTACAAGCGAAATCAACTGTAAATGTATTGTAAACCAAGTGTAAATTTTTTTTATGATAATGTTACTGGGATTGTCTTTGGTAACAAAACTGAAAGTTAGGAGTGTCATTGCTCAAATTGTCAATATGAATTATTATCTACCAATGGATCATAGTTTAGATTCTTAAAATCTAATTTGCCAAACAATATTGATAATAAGAGTAGATCACATGCTTATTTTCATGTTCCAATATGGGACATCAGTATACAACCAACAACCTCCCCTTACGTATTCGCAAACTCTATTGAAAAGCATCTCGAGCCTGACACTAAAGATTGGACTTCGCAAACTTAAAGACATAAATTAACTCATTGTATGTTTTGTGTATAAATATTGCTAGACATTTATACTCCATTGAGTTTTTTGGGTTAGTCTTCAAAATCCATGTATGTATTTGAGAGTTCTTTGTATTTTGGATGTAATTCTTGATATTCTGAGTCTTAGGTTTTCTCGTTGATGATTTTTTCCATTTGTATCCGTCTGTATTCAAAGTTAGAGAGGTTGTTATTGTGTAAAACTTTTGAGTCTGACAACCCCATTTACAAATGTCAACATTATTTCTCCTTATAGCATAAATGTTACAACATGATTCCATATAACAAGTACAACACAATATAAATGTTACAACTAAAAAACCGAGCATGCACGCCATTTTTATTGAAATTCCACGGATAAACACGTAAAACGTCTTGTTCATTACATACATCGATACCATCACTCCCATAACATACTCAGAAAGCAAGGTAAGTTTAAAGTGACGAATAAAGTGGTACACCTGATAAGGCATATCCTGCATCTACGATGAAAATATTACCTGTCACGTAATCAGACGAGTCATGGATTAAGTACCTAACTAGTGACGTCAAGGCAGGGTTACTAGTGCCAAATTCTCTTAATGGCACTGATTTTAAAGCAACGTTTTTTATCCACTTCTTTTGCATAAGTCCCTCCGTAATTTCAGATTTGAATATGCCAGGACATATAGAGTTTACCCTTATTTTGTGTTTTCCAAGTTCCATTGCCATCACCTACATTAATTATTGAGAAAGTCACTACATAAAGTCAAAACCTAGCCTTAAAGACCAAATGCCCACATCATGCGTAAATCAACCTTTATATTTATACATAATTTCACACACAGCCCTTAATCTTCATTAATCACCCTAGACATCCTTTATGCACAAACGTTGTAAAAAAATTTAGACCTTTCGTCTAACTTCTTTTTAATTTCTCTGTTAAATCAAGGCACATGTGTATCACGCGAAACAGAATGTCCAACATGTCTTGATTACAAATAGGCCCTCACGTGATACACACGTGCCTTGATTTAACAGAGAAATTAAACAAAAGTTAGACGAAAGGTCTAAACTTGTTACAGTGCTTGTATATAAAGGGTGTCCAGTGTAATTAATGAAGTTTAAGGTTTGTAGGTGAAATTATATATAAACATAAAGATTGTTTTTTGTAATTTACTCTAATAATAATAATAATAAATTTCAATAGCATTTGTCATGGACATTGTAAAATTGTGGAAACTAACTTTTGTCATAGTATTAAGGGCTGATTTTGAAGAAGCATATGCAAGAGATCCTGGTGTATGTGTTTGGAGACCAGAAATTGAAGAGATGTTGACTATGGATCCTGCTTGATCAAAAGCACGCATTTGAAGGCCAACATATTTTGACACCAACCATGATCCTTTTAGATTTGTCCCAAAGGTTTTATCCCAATCTTCTTCTGACCAATCCAATGAATTTTGTACAGGACCTAAATACATAATGTAACATCTCGGATGTAAGCGAACTTACGTCAACATGCACGTGTATATATAACTGCTTCAAATGAGAATCATTAAATATTTAAGAATTTGAAGGTAAATATATAATTATTAATATTAATTTATTAATTGTTTGGTTGAGTTTGTATTAGAGTAGGATTCAGTCTGTTTATTTATTTGATTATTTAATTTGAGTTTGGTTAGGATTAATTTAGAAGGATTATTTTCTTACCATGTTAGAATAGCTTGGTGATCAAGTTTAGTTTTTAGTATATAAATATAGGGTTTAGGGCTCATTGTAAAGCGTGGTTTTAGTTTTCAATATTAATAAAAGAGTCGGTCTTGGTTGAGATCAATTTTGTGTTCGTGTTTGAGACCTGGTTTCCAACAGAACTAATTTACCTTTTTTGAAATGTAGTTAGTTAAAAATTTTAGGAAAATTATAGCAGAAAAAACGCATAGCTTCCACGCTCGGTCCGCAAATTTGAAGGTATGAATTTAACACCATCCTTAAGTATGTTATTAATAGTGTATAATGAGTGGTAAATGGTAATATGTTTGAGGTCCACCTTGCCAGACTCAAACATGGGAACTTCACAGAGGGGAAACCCTTTGAGAAAACCCCCATGATCATCAGGGCAGAATCCTTTGAGAAAACCTCCCTAAACCATAGGTGACAAACTAAATATACCTGTAATACCGGCGTTGTTGATCAAAACATCGATACGGCCAAAAGCATCCCAAGCCTTTCTCACAGATGCTTCAATGCTCAGACCATCGGCACTGACGTCAAGCTCCACCGCCACCACCAATACGCGATGGTTCATGGCTCCACTTTCGTTCTTGTGTCTATTGGAAATATCCGAATTGTTAATTTCATCGCACAGGACCTTAAGGCGCTCAGTTCGACGAGCAGAGGCAATGATCCTGCAACCAGATTTGGCCAAGTCGATACATAATTCACGGCCGATGCCAGAAGATGCTCCGGTAACCATCACGATCTTGCCACTGAGGTCTCTCCATGGTTTCGGTTCAAAAGCTGCCACCGGTTGAGAAGATACCGCCATTGATCTTACACTTTACGTTGATAACTAGCTAGTTGTTCTAATTTGCTACAAACTACAACATAAATTCTAACTATTTAAAGAATTAAAGATATTTACGTCCAGTTGTTTGTTCAGATGTTTCATAAAAGTCAATAATGAAATGTCACAATAATCACTTTTGTGGAAAAATGTTATCTTAGGTTGTAATAGGGTGTTAACTGTCCACAAGTTACCGCTAAAGCACGTTTTTCATCATGGTCTATTTAGTTTTTGTATTTCGTTTTTTTACCAACGAACATATTCTCTACTCTAGACCTACACTACTTTTAAAATCACCACACATGTGGATCAGAACCCACAGCCATTTGAATAGGCGAAGTATAGTTAGGGGCCGGGGGGGAGTACCCATTTGAATACGCGGCACCTCCTGTGTTTTTTTTAAGTTTCGCCACTGGTGTTGGGGAGTACACTACTTTACCACCAGGATGTCTAATTGTCGACAATTTTTTTTATTTTGTTACTTATAAAAAAGGGGCAATTACATATATCCCCCTAAAACTTCATTATTAATTACATATATACTCAGCTCCAAATTTTATTTACGTATATCCACTTCATTAATTACATATATACCCTAATGGATGATGAAATTGATCAGAAGTGACGATTGATGTTGGAATCGCTCGGAAGCGGGAATCAGAAGGTTAGGGTTGAGATTGATGGAATAATAATGATCATATTTCTTGTAAGGTTAAAAGGTCAATTTTATAAAAGAGGGGATATATGTAATTTAAATTTTGGGTTGAGTATATATGTAATTAAGGTTGAAAATAGGGGGATATGTATAATTAGGGGAAGGTTTCACTAATAAATGGTTTTTCGCTAAGAAAACACTAAGAAGTGGGTCAAACGAACTCCGATTGAGCTCGATCCAGCGGCGTTGGAACCGTCACATCGAACCCTAACCCGGACCCAAAAACCTAAACCCCCCTCCACCCGCACCCTCAAAAACCTAAACCCCCCTCCAACCCCACCCCGAAAAGTCTAAAACCACCCCCACACCCCCCCAAAAAAAACCCACCCCCACCCAAAAAAAAAACCTAAACCATAAAATCTAAACCCTAAAGTTAAACCATAAGGCTAAAACCCTAAAATTCAAACGTAAAATCTAAACCTTAAAAGCTAAACCCTAAAAGCTAAGATGGTAGAGTTCGACGAGACGGTTCTAACGCCGTTGAAATAAGCTCAATCGGAGTTTGTTTGATGTCGTTTCTTAGCGTTTTGGTCATTTTTTAGCAAAAAAACTACTTTTTATTTTAACCTCCCCTATATAATTAAACCTATAAAAAATATTATGACACTAATTTGTTTTATATCACATGAGATTAATTCAGGTCTAGAAGATTTAAGTAATCTATATTGAGGGAAACTTAAGAATTGACTAGTTCATTTTTTTAGTTTGGTATATCTTCTTAATCTACCTAAATTATGAATTATAACTTAATTTTATTAAGTTATAAATCCTTACAAGTACAAAATTAAATGGTATTTAGGTGTAAAGATATTATTGTTAAAAAAAAAGTAGAATATGGGACATGGGTATACAACCAACTAACCCCCTCTAGGTCCTTAGTAATGAGTAAAGGTACACAAATCGGTTTTTCAAACCAAACCGGTTTGGTTTTGATCAACAAAAGTCAAAACTGGTCAAACCAATTTGAGAGGGGGTTTGACCAGGTTGAAACTACTTTTTGATGAGGTTTTGAACAGTTTGGTTCAAGTTAAACATGTTTCAGTCTATAGGGTTACAAAACGGTTTCAATCGAATACAAACTGGGTTACAGACCGGTTTCAATCGAATACAAATTGGTTTCACCCGAACCGATTTTGGAATCGGTTCGGATCAGGTTGAAACCGGTTTTCTTTGTGCACCTCTAGTAACGAGATACCTGTGATACCAATTGTATCTACTCATTAGTCTGATGTTGCTACAGTCACCTTTTGCAACTGATGTTTCGACAGTTAAGCAATACAAATCAAATGCCTGGCTTTTTATTAACTTCAAATAATCAATTCCCGAAACAATGATTTTACTTTTCATATCAAATAAAAAATATAAGAGTAACCACATGCGTTTCATAGATATGATACCTCATTCACACCATCTAATTAGAATGATTAAGTTTTATTGTTTAACTGACTTCGTCACTGATCAGTGACTAGCCCAAATCTTGACAAACGGAATGTATCAGCATTTACCACGTTCCATCATAAAACCAACCGACAATAAAAGGAATAACCAACATGCTTATATGTTTGCTTCGAGGTTTATCATGTTTCAAAGTGAATAAAATGTGTACCACGAGGTGACATGGCATGACGTGTGTATCAAAAGGTCAGCATGAAAAAGTGTCAAACTGTGAACAAACCTAGGTAACTTTTAGGCCAACCGTAATGGTTTCACATTCATCACGTCACCACCACATCAACATAGGGCAATTACAAAATCAAATCACTAAGTTGCGTAGTGGTTTCACTATCCACACACAGATATATACACATATATATACATAGCACACACACCCATGCGCCCATTCACGCCGTCGGGGTCAGGTGTTCCGCGCCCGTGAAGGAGCCAGGTGGCTCACGCCCCCACTACGGATAGCCTTACCACAGATCCATAAATGACAAGAAAAGGGAATAACCTTGTAGGTCTTTTTCACAATATATCATCACTTACAACTTACATTAGACCACTAGTAAGTTCAAAGTGATGAAAAAATGGGTACACCAGGCAAAGTGTACCCTGAGTCTACAATAAATATGTTACCTGTCACATAATCTGATGAACTATGAATTAGGTACTTAACCAATGAAGTCAACCCCGGGTCAGTAATGCCCAATTCTTTTAATGGCATCGTTTTTGAAACCACATTTTTGAACCATTTCTTTTGCAGAAGTTCCTCTGTAATTTCAGATTTGAAAATTCCAGGAGATATTGAATTTACCCTGATTTTGTGTCTTCCAAGTTCCATTGCCATTACCTGAATGTATTATCAAGCAAGTCAATAAAAAAAGGTCAAAACCACAAGACAACATTCATCTTGATCATCACAACAAACTTAAAGATTTGAAACTTAAAGCTTCTGTAAGCACCCATCAAGAGGTAACTAACAAACAAACAAACAAACAAACAAACGTACCCAGTAATATCCCACTCATTACTCATCAAGAGGTATCAATGGAAAATACAACAAGAAACTTATATTTTGACTTTTGAGGTCAAATGCACAAATTTTCAACCTTATATGAAGTTAGCCACATTTGTAAACCGGCATCATTCAGTTTGCGGTTACTTATAACAAAATGTATCTAATTAAGCAGAATTTGGTAATTTAAAAAAGTAGTCAAATTGTTAATTTCAAAAGTAGTCTATTTGACCTCATAGGTCAAAATACATCATGCATTACTATTTCAAATATTAAACCAGCATCATTCAACTTGGACATAATGAATCAGAGCTATGGTAGATCTAATCAATTGATGCAAATTTAAAAAGTAGTCTATTTGACCTCACAAGGTAATCTATTTGACCTCATAATTTCAAATTACATCATTCATTTCTACAATGAATCAATCTTTTAAACATGCTTAAAAATAACTATCTAATTTTCGAATTAGAACATTTTAGGAGGTTGTAACTTGTAAGCATTTAAATTGATTTGTTATTCATATAAATGAATCAAAACTTCACACCTCAAATTTGTTTGGTTTACCTTTGTCATGGTATTCAAGGCTGATTTTGAAGAAGCATATGCAAGAGCTCCAGGTAGATGACCGCGATTAAGACCAGCCGTTGAAGAAATATTAATTATCGATCCTCCTTGATTATAAGCAAGCATTTTTAGGCTAACATACTTTGATACCAACCATGATCCTTTTACATTTGTTCTAAATGTCTTATCCCAATCTACTTCTGATAATTTCAATGTATTTTGTACAGGACCTAAATTCAAAATGCAGCATCAGTTTTCATTCACATGTTCCCTTGAAAACTATGAAACACATGTCGAATACCGTACCGAAATATACCGGTACCAAAAATTATTCGATCATTCGGTGCAGTATTGGTATGCGGTAAAATATGCTAAATCTTAGTTCCATATTCTTCCAAATTTCAAATCAAATATGAAATAGTTTCCTAAATCATTACAGCACCAAAATTAGGGTCAAAACTAAACCGATTCAAGCGTTAATTATTACCTCTAATACCGGCGTTGTTGATCAGAGCATCGATACGGCCAAAAGCGTCCCAGGCTTTTAAAACAGATGCTTCAATGGTCGGACCATCGGCGCTGACGTCAAGTTCCACTGCCACCGCCAATACGTTGTCGTTTCTGGTTTGAGTTCGGTTTGGACGATCATCGAAGGTAGAGAAACTGTTAATTTGATCGCACAGAGCCTTGAGGCGGTCGATTCGACGGGCGGCGGCAATGATTCTGCAACCGGATTTGGCTAAATCGATACAGAACTCCCAGCCGATACCGGAAGATGCGCCGGTAACCATCACGATCGTGCCTCTCAGATCTCGCCATGGTTCTAGATCGGAGATTGTTACCTGTTGAGTAGAAACCGTCATCAACGATGGTGAGCAGTTACCGAATTTAACAAGTAACTCAAAACCTCTCGGTTGCCATGGCTGGTGGTTTGCTTGCGGACTCGAATACCAAAATAGTGTACTAAAAAAATTACCCTTCACTATCAAAGTATGCAGAGTAAACTTTGTTTTTGCTCTATTCCATATTTTAACCATTTTGTTATAATAGTTTAAAAATAATCATTTTGTTCCCTGCGGTTATAATTTTCAATTCATTTTGTTTTCCGCCCCTAACTCCATCCATATTCATCATTAAATGGAGATGCGTTTGTGTCTTTTTCCTTTCAATTTAGAAACATAGCTCGTTTTCAACACGGGCCAGCTCATGACCGGATATATGATGTCACATGGAACATTATTATATGATGTCTAGCTCGTTTTTTGTCCAATTCAATGTGTTTGGCCAAAAAAAAATATATGATGTCACATGAAACATTATTATAGTCATCATAAAAAACAGTTATATTATTCTGTTCTTGATCTTAATTGCATGATCATTATGTTGTGTTTGTATATGTATATATGGAAAGGTTCCACTAAAAGGTAGATTTTTGCTAAGAAATAAATCAACGACGCGAACACGTCCTGTTTTACTTAAACAAATTAAACACATAAACTCGACGAAATATAATTTGTTTATTAAACAGGTTAAACATGATAAATGTAAAACCTAACTATATTTGTATGAATATCATAAATTGCCACCATTTATAATACATAACATACCATGTAATATTATTTTATATAATACTTCAGAATAATAACTGAGAGAGTGAATATGTAAATAATTTACGTCAAATATGGACAATAAAGAGAACCAGAATACTCTATAGTGCTCGAAAAATATCTAAAATAATAAATCTTGCGGTGTTATAAATGTCAATAAAATAATGCAAAAAGATGATGATGCATATACCAATGGAGAAAAAATCAGCCACTTTGAATTTGTAATAATAATAGTTGGTTACTCCCTCACTTCGCGACGGGTTCGAAACATAGATAAAAATAAATAAATCACGATAGTACATTCAACGTAACGTTAAAAAAACATGTTGCAGCGGTATATTCGATAGTAACTAAAGAATTACCTCGTTGTATACGAAAGTGAAGTTATTCGAAAAAAAACGTTACACCGAAAATATAGATAAAAATAAGCACGTCGGCGGCGCATTACGGCGGGTTGGTTTAAATATAGATAAAAAAAAGTCACAGCGGTGTATTTTAATGGGTGCATGACGGTTTAAAAAACGTTTAAAACAATCGGTTGGTTTGAAAATAATGTTACGAAAATTAACGTCGAAACGTAAATAAAAATAGTCACCTTGCGATGTCTTTTTCGAAATTTTATAAAACATCAGAGTTTAAAAGATGTAAAAGTAAATCGATTTCTTATTAAAATGGCGCATTCCTCGGCGGGTTCGAAATGTAGATACGGATTGGGTTGTAGTACGTGTACGTATGTGAATCACTTGGTCAGGGACGCTATTAGTTTATTTTTATTAAAGAAATTGTATTTAACTAAAAATAAAATAGAATAAAAAAAATCAAGTTACTGCTCATACGGACCACGTTACGGCGGGTAACGTAGTTAAAATAATAAAGAAGAACCCCGCAACGGTATATTTGTAGATGAGCATTGAATGGTTTGAAAAACCAAATGGTTTAAATTTTAGGATTGTAAATGTTATGGTTAGTTTAGCCCATCAGTCGCCAATGTTGGACTAGCTCACTTGGTAAAGGTTCTTGCCTTTTAAATGGGAGGTCTTGGATTCAAATCTAAATATGGGATGAAATATTTGGTGTAATTTAGGAGTACGATACATGTTAAAAAAAAGTTTAGCCCATCAGTCTATCACTACTAGGGTTGTAGTACGTGTATGTATGTGAATCACTGGATCAGGGCCGCTATTTGTTTCTTTTTATTAAAGAAATTGTATTTAACTAAAAATAAAGTAGAATAACAAAAATCAAGTTACTGCTCATACGGACCACGTTATGGCGGGTAACGTAGTTAAAATAATAAAGAAGAACCCCGCAACGGTTTATTTGTAGATGAGCATTTAATGGTTTGAAAAACCAAACGAGTTAAAATTTAGGATTGTAAATGTTATGGTTAGTTTAGCCAATCAGTCGCCAATGTGGGACTAGCTCACTTGGTAGAAATTATTGACTTTTAAATGGGAGGTCTTGGATTCAAATCTAAATATGGGATGAAATATTTGGTGTAATTTAGGAGTATGATACATGTTCAAAAAAAAGTTTAGCCAATCAGTCTATCACTACTAGGGTTGTAGTACGTGTACGTATGTGAATCACTGGGTCAGGGGACGCTATTTGTTTCTTTTTATTAAAGAAATTGTATTTAACTAAAAATAAAGTAGAATAAAAAAAATCAAGTTACTGCTCATACGGACCACGTTACGGCGGGTAACGTAGTTAAAATAATAAAGAAGAACCCCGTAACGGTATATTTGTAAATGAGCATTTAATGGTTTGAAAAACCAAACGGTTTAAAATTTAGGATTGTAAATGTTATGGTTAGTTTAGCTCATCAGTCGTCAATATGGGACTAGCTCACTTGGTAGAGGTTCTTGCCTTTTAAATGAGAGGTTTTGGATTCAAATCTAAATATGGGATGAAATATTTGGTGTAATTTAGGAGTACGATAGATGTTAAAAAAAAAAAGAGTAAACTGCCATTTTCGTCCCTGTGGTTTGGTCAAAATTGCCACTTTCATCCAATAGTTTGTTTTTTTGTATCTGGATCCTCGTGGTTTTAAAATATTGCCATTTTCATCCTCGTGGTTTTAAAATATTGCCACTTTCATCCAGTCAGCTAACACCGTCCGTTTTTCTCAATTAAATGAGGGGTATTTCAGTCCTTTTACATATTTGTTTTATTTCTTCATCTTTTTTACTCTCACTTTTTAATCATAGAAACAAGCGACGGAGGTGTTCCAGTGGTGCTCGTCGGAAACTGGTCAGGAAAAGAGGAAGAAGGCCAGCAGGTGGATGATTAAATTAGAGGTTAAATTGGGGATGATTAAAAAGTGAGAGTAAAAAAGATGGAAAAATAAAACAAATAAGTAAAAGGATTGAAATACCCCTCATTTAACTGAGAAAAACGGACGGTGTTAGCTGACTGGATGAAAGTGGCAATATTTTAAAACCACGAGGATGAAAATGGCAATATTTTAAAACCATGAGGACCCAGATACAAAAAAACAAACTATTGGATGAAAGTGGCAATTTTGACCAAACCACAGGAACGAAAATTGCAGTTTACTCAAAAAAAAAAAAGTTTAGCCCATCAGTCTATCACTACTAGGGTTTCTCATCAGTTTCAAGTTTTCAACCATTTCTGTAACGAAGTTTCAAATCCTCAAATTGGGGTTATCAGAACTCCTAATCGATCGTTCAAGGTGTCCTCATCTTTCGACTGCAATGGCAGCCATGGCAGTTCAAGCACCGCGCTCATCCAAGACGGAAAGCTACGTCGACAACAAACGGAAGGACGATATACGAATGGCGAACATCAAAGCCGCACGCTCCGTCGCAGACGCCGTTCGCACCAGTCTCGGTCCGAAGGGAATGGACAAGATGATCTCAACAGCCTCTGGCGAAGTCATCATCACCAACGACGGCGCCACCATTCTCAACAAAATGGAGGTCCTTCAGCCCGCCGCTAAGATGCTCGTTGAGCTTTCGAAATCACAAGACGTTGTCGCCGGTGACGGCACTACTACCGTCGTCGTAATTACCGGTGCGTTTTTGAAACAATGTCAAACACTGCTTCATGCGGGTATTCATCCAACTGTTGCCTCTGATTCGATCCACAAAACCTCAATGAAAGCAGTTGAGATCCTTACAGCTATGGCGGTTCCCGTTGAGCTTTCCGATCGCGAATCGCTTGTTAAATCAGCCTCCACTTCGCTTAACAGCAAGGTAGTTTCACAGTACTCTTCGCTTTTAGCACCACTAGCCGTAGATTCTGTTTTATCTGTTGTGGATCCTGCAAAACCTGATTTAGTAGATCTAAGAGATGTTAAAATAGTTAAGAAACTTGGCGGTACTGTTGATGATACCGAGCTTGTTAAAGGTCTAGTATTCGATAAGAAGGTTAGTCACGCCGCTGGTGGCCCTACTCGTGTCGAGAATGCTAAAATTGCGGTTATTCAGTTCCAAATATCTCCTCCGAAAACAGACATTGAGCAGTCGATTGTGGTATCGGATTATACACAAATGGATCGGATCTTAAAGGAAGAAAGGAATTACATATTGAGCATGATAAAAAAGATCAAAGCTACTGGTTGCAATGTGTTGTTGATTCAAAAAAGCATTTTGCGCGATGCAGTTACAGAATTGTCCCTTCATTATCTTGCCAAAGCCAAGATTTTGGTGATCAAGGACGTGGAACGTGATGATATCGAGTTCATTACGAAGACATTGAACTGCTTACCAATCGCAAATATTGAGCATTTTCGTGCCGAGAAACTTGGCTTTGCGGATGTTGTAGAAGAGGTTTCTCTTGGAGATGGGAAGATTGTTAAGATTACTGGGATTAAGGATATGGGTAGAACGACAACTGTTCTTATTCGCGGGTCAAATCAGCTGGTTCTTGATGAAGCAGAAAGGAGTTTGCATGATGCTTTATGTGTGGTTAGGTGTCTAGTGAACAAAAGGTTTTTGATTGCGGGTGGTGGTGCACCTGAGATTGAGCTCTCAAGGCAGCTCGGTGCATGGTCTAAGGTTTTGCACGGGATGGAGAGTTTTTGTGTTAAATCTTTTGCTGAAGCTCTTGAAGTTGTTCCCTACACTTTGGCTGAAAATGCGGGTTTGAATCCAATTACCATAGTTACAGAGCTTCGTAACAGGCATGCACAGGGTGAGATCAATGCTGGAATTAATGTGAGGAAAGGGCAGATTACTAATATTTTGGAGGAAAATGTGGTGCAACCATTGCTTGTGAGCACAAGTGCTATCACTCTAGCTGCGGAATGTGTCAGAATGATTTTAAAGATCGATGACATTGTTACAGTGAGGTAGAATACTAGAATCGATACAGGGTCATCAAGTTTTTGGAGATTTGAGGTATGTTTCTCTATCATTCCTTTGTTTCAGTTTTATTTTGTTTTGATGTTTCTTTTGAGGATTTATGTTATTTTTTATGTTTTACTTGGAATTTTCTCTAACCATTTTTATCTCTGAGTTATCATCACCTGGATTAGAAACTTTCTGATATAATAGCTCTAATTCTTTTAATTTTTAACAAATTTGGGTTTTTACGAGACAAGACGAGCTGTTTTGGTCTTTGATTGGGTTCAGTTGCAACATTTGCTGATCAAATTTATTAGTCGATTGCACTTGAACGAGAGCATATAGATAATACATGACTAGTTGTTCTAGTACCCGTTACACACTACCCATTGGGTTCGTGGGTCTACCTGCGGATATTGGGGTATACCTGGTTTTCGTCTTAGTTAAAATCTATTCGTTGAGATGCCCATTACATCGAAACCTGATTTTAAACTCGCCTCAAAAACCAACTCAAAATATAAAATATTTAATCGCACTTCTAACAGTTCTATACATTTAAGATTATATAATGTATTAATATATTCCATTCCGATTTGGGGGTTCGCGTAATTGGGCACTCCGTTCTAAACTTATGAAAATTATTCTCTACACGAATACACATCCCAAATGTTTTTGGTTTGTGTTCTTTTGCCATCACTACACCAATGTATGGATCATGAACCGTAATGTTTACCTTGTTTTGAGATATGACTTTAACAAAACGAGTATGACATAGAAACCCTCCCAAGGTGCCTTACGTCTCATAAACAGACGTTTAACCAAGCATTGGTTTGGTGGAATTAGACGGTTCATGGTTGAACCGACTGTGTGTGTGAAACACATGTTATACGGGTTAACTAGATTATTGGCTTAATGAGAGGCGGCTCAATCTTTTTGGAAGCGTGAAACAAAAAAAAGGCTTCTTTTTTAATTTTATTGTCATAAGTCATAACCTTCCTTAAAGCGATCTGAACATACATTGTCAAGAAATGCACTGAAATCTTCAACGAGATTGTTGAGAATAACAACCACAACAGTTTTTCTGAAGCAATTTCTAAAAGTTTAAAACTGGACATCAGTGACCAGATAAAAATTGATTGATTTGCTTAGATAATGTTCAACTAAAAGCAGAGATAAGTTGACCAGCTTGAAAGATTACACGACTGGTATAATTGAAGGACTAAAGGACATCCGTTACGTCACTAGTGTCTAGGTTTTAAAAAGCGCGCCCAGGCTTGAGGCGAGCCCTGAGGCGAGGGCGCTCTTTTTAGACTAGGTGAGGCACATGTTGTATAATAGGTGCAGCGAAGGTAAGGCGCCCAAAAATAACACATGAGGGATGGATTTGTGCACTAAAAGGTTATACATGTAGTTTTTTAGTTTGTACATATTGGTTATTTAGTATTAAATCATGTATAGAGCTTATTTATATTTAACCTTTAGTTAATGATGCTTAAAAACGTATGAAAAATATAATACATTTGTATACATAATTTGCGTCTCGTGCATCTTATTGTCTTGGTGAGGCTCATGCTTTTGTCAACCACTAGTTCACCTTTTGTCACCAAATTTAAAACTCAAAATTTAAAACTCCCTTGTGCTCCCATGTCGATTTGAATTTATCTTTGTAAGGGATTAATAGGATTTATTTAAAAACACAGATAAAATAAAACATGTTAATTTAGGTTGGCTTAATCATTTTGAGGGTTCAAGACGAAGTAAAATCCCGAGGCCTTTTTTCAATTATCATAATTTTCAAAGACAGATATCTTCTACAATACCCGTCAATCACATCCCTATACGCCACGTATAGGGCTATACTTGGCGTATAGTGATGTGATTAATGGGTCTTGCGGAAGGCAGCTCGTACCGTATACGCCAAATAGATCTATACGTTGCGTATAGTGATGTGATTGACGGGTCTTGCAAAAGTTACCTTGTACCTTATAAGCCACGTATAGACCTATACTCGGCGTATAGATCCCCTCAAAACTTCTATAAATTTCTCTAGGTTTCTTATCAATCGATCGTTTCAAACTGATTTTCTCCCAACTTTTACCCAAATACTCAAGTATAGCGATGTCGTTTTGGGACGACCATTATGTTTTTGACGAATATTATGGGACGAGTCATGGGAAACAACCCGGTAATGCATTCAGAACAAACGTCTTAAATAGATCTGCAACTCAAACAGATCTACCCACCCAAGAAGACCAGATAAGGGATTACAGGACGACATCCCGAAGAATGCATAACCTCAACAGGTCGATTAGAAGTAGGCTCGGAAGAAGCTACAGAAGAAGCCTAGAATCGGAACTAGACCCAGAACAACAACTAGAAGTATCAAGACAAAGAAGGGCTGAGCTGGTACCGGCAGAGGTACTCTACGAAAGTTCGTAAAGTGATCAATAATCAGCTCTACAATGTTGAAGTAGAATTCGACATACCAAATATCAAACTCTTTAGAGTAAAAGCTATTATTGACACCGGGGCCACATCATGCTGTATAAACAAGAGCGCAGTTCCAGTGAGCTCACTGGAAACAATGGAACGGACAGTTTATTTCAATGGCCTCAATTCCAGACAGCCTTCAAATCAAAAGATGAAAGCCGGAAATTTTAGGATAGATGGCAATAAATTCAGAATTCCTCTAATTTATGCCTTGGAAATGAGGACAGGAGATGGCATTGATATGTTGATTGGTACTAATTTTACAAGATCAATGAATGGAGGGATCAGAATTGAAGGTGATGAGGTGACCTTGTACAAAAAGGTCACAAGGTTAAAAACAAATCCGACAACAGAGGTAAACACTGCAGCCATAGAAGAACTGGACATGGACGAAGAACTTTACCAAGAGTTACAAGAGACGGTGTTCTTTTCCAAACAAGATTCAGAAAAACTCAAAGCAAGGTTCAAGCCAATTTTAAAGGAACTCCAAGAGCAAGGGTACATTGGAGAGGAACCCCTAAAGTATTGGAGGAAGAATGGAGAAATCTGTAAGCTGGACATCATCAATCCAGATGTCACAATACAAGACAAGCCTTTAAAGCATGTCACGCCAGCTCTAGAAGCAAGCTTCCAGAAGCACGTCGATGCCCTCCTAAAAATAGGAGTGATCCGACCTAGCAAGAGCAGGCACAGAACCATGGCAATGATGGTGAACTCAGGAACCACTGTGGATCCAGTAACGGGAAAGAAACCAAAGGAAAGGAAAGAATGGTCTTTAATTATCGAACCCTCAATAATAATACACATAAAGACCAGTATTCTTTACCAGGTATGAACACCCTAATGCAAAGAATTGGAACAGCAAAAATATACTCAAAGTTTGATCTCAAGTCAGGGTTCCACCAGGTAGCAATGGACAAGTTGCTGTACAAACCCACGGGTACAATGAATGGCAAGGAGGAGAAAGTAACCTACTAATAACTGTAGGACTTGTGGGAAGAATATCAAACACCAGTTACACAGGATTCCAGTACAACGTTGAAAACGTAGTCGATCATTTAGCTACGAATGGAATCACGGCAATACCTGGTGAAAGAATAAGTATAGAGGACCTTGAGGGGATGAGTTGGAACCTAAGGCCAACCATAATAATCCCAACAAGGGTCCCAGCAAGGGTGGAAGTAAACCAGAGACTTGATAGAACCACAAGATTCAGATCCTACGGAAATCGTCCTCAACCACCAAACATTTATTTACTTATTTGTTATTTTGTTTATAAAATGTTTACCATACCGTTGTTTTAGTAGGGGTCTAACGTTCATTCTTCTTATGAGATAGGGCTATTAAATTTGAATCAAGAGAAGGTCGTGTCTGGCATTCATTCTCATCACGAGACAAGGCCGTTGCTAACTTCCACTTAATTATGAAATTGTCACCACATTAATCTCAACCATTAAATTAGTTTGATTTAAACTGCATATTATTTTCTACGCTTTTTAGACGAAATCTGTTTTTGTATTTAATCCAGCGCTATATATATTACTTCAATACAAAAACAAAATTATGTTAACTAATAGATTTGGACAAAATCTACAAAAAACGAGTTAATTTTTTTTATCGCTTGTGAGTTTCTTTATTTTTGGATATTTGTGAATTGTGATTATATTAGATGTAGTCAATATAGTGTACAAAAAACCGATTTGGGATCTTAAATCGGTTTTCAAACCGGTCTAAATCGATTATCAAACCGGTTTGAGTAATACCGGTTTAAAACTGTGATTATATTAGATGCAGCACATCCAAACACCCTTTTTTGACACTACTAATTCATTTATTCAAAAAGACATAAGTTAAAAATAAAGGCTCCTTACTTTTTAAAAACCACTAAAAGAATGAAGAAAAGTAAGAGAAGACAAACATAGATATTGACTTATCTCGTTTTTTAAAAAATTAATAAATTATAAGTAGGTTTATAAATTAGTCAATCCAAACACCCCATTATACGTAAATAGTAGTTTGTCACTTGTTACTTTTTTTTTCTTAGACGTTTTAATTTTTTTTTTGTTTTCTTTACTTTTATTTTTTTAGTTTTATCTACGTTTTCAATGTTTTGACGTGTATTTTTTTCACGGGTGAATAGTAATATACCATTGTATTTTGCTTATTTTTATCTACGTTTTAAACTCGCTGCGAAGTCATGCCGGTTCGGCTCGAACTTTTCATGAGTCGAGCTTGAACCCATCCTGGTTCGGCTCGTTTACAGCCCAAGATTTCTCACGGATTATTTTTTTGTTAAACGACCTTTTTATTCGTTTTTGTATTTTTTTTAATTTACACCACGTCACTTTATTGTAATTTACAAAGATATTGTCGATATATATTTTCTATCGAAATTTTTATATTCAAAACAGATTCGACTTTATGCACGCCTTGCCCCAACGGACCGGTTAAGACCGACTAGTTTCCATTAAAATGCAAGTTTTTTAATAAAGTTATTTTTCCTTTAATTTTAAAAACTATAAAGTTCTTTATTTTTGTGTTTATATGCTTTGAAATCACATATATTTAATGAGTATATATACAAATTATTTACAAAAAAAATAATGGAGGGAGCAACTTAACACAATAAAAGTCTACATTGATTTAATGTCCCCCAATTTATTATTCCTAGACTAAGAAGTGTAACTAAGACCATTTATTTATATGGGGAGTGTTTTAGAGAAAACCACAAGTTAGATAAAAATCGAGAAAATCACTAAAAAAATCAATTTTACTCAATCATATAATAATATTTATTTTTTATTTTATTTATTTATAAGAGTATAATGTAATATTAAACATTTTTATGAAAAAACATTTTTACACATAGTGTTACGTATACGTAAACATGAAACAAAAAAATTATGGTTACGTATACGTAAATAAAAAAAAATTGTTTTTTGATACGTATACGTAAATAAAAAAATTGTCTGAAATGATGTGGTTTTCTCAGTTTTCGCCTAACTTTGTGATTTTCTCTTGATCCATCCCCTTATTTATATATATCTATATCTATATATGTGATCGGCCTTCTAGAAGCTTCGCCAGAAACAATATATATAAATAAATCTTAGAGAGAAAACTAATAAATTTAATCCTCACTACTAACTTTACGGCAAAGTTATTACAATTTATGTAAGGTGTCATAAGTTTTACGACAAGCAATACTTGTGTAAACTGACGAGGTATGACATTTAACGATTATATGAAGCACGCGAATCAAAACATGACTTTCCAGAAATCCGTAGTAGCATTGACCGTACGCTTGTGTAACACCTTAAAAATAGAAAATCACGTAAATCAATGTTCACGTTTAAAACTTAAATTGTGAAAAATATATCTTAACTTTTTTTAATTTGACGTGTATTTAGTCATTATACTGTGTTAGTCATAAACCTTTTAATAAGTTGGACCAATTACATAAAAGATCATAATAACTAAGTACATTTGAAAGCCCACAACATGACACTTCGATTAAAAACGAGTATACACAATATTTATGTTCAAACCCTCCCGAGACTTGAATCTTGGTTAACTGTCCCCGTTCAAAATTACATGAAAAAAATAAATAAATAATATTAACATAAAGTTAAGCGAGTCTACACATATCATCCCTGATTAATAGAACTTACGAATCGAAAACAACATACAAATAAAATTGAACTGTCATACCATACATCGGTCAGCGTATGATACACCTCTCCCTAATTTGGCTTCGCAAGGTGTATACTTGCACAAACCAACGTATGGAACACCGGTGGGCATACCGTACATAAATTACCATACACCAATTACCTTATATGTATGATGTAAAGGATATTCAACTGTGTTTTAGCCAATAAGAAATTGATGCCGAAGAAAAAGACGGTAGTACTCAAGAATTACGTAACCAATAAATGCATAATAACCTTCGTTCATATTTGGTGAAATATATTTACAAAACTCAACTACATATTATTTTATTATTATTATTATTATTATTATTATTATTATTATTATTATTTCTGTATTTTACATTTCTGTTCTTTTTTTTTGGATTTGAAATTGGAGTGATATAATTTTTTAGAATGTAATGCTTTGAAAGTGTTTGATTAATATTAACTTTATCTTTATATTTAGTAAGTAATTGTTTTAATATTAGTAAATATTATTTGTATAAAAAATATATAAAAAATGGTTAAAGACGGGTATTACATAATTTAAAAAATGTAGCATGATAGTGATGTGCCGCTAGAATGTTATGAAAGATTTCACTTCTAATAAATATAAAATCCCATGTTTGAATACAAATACCCACGAATTCAAAAACATCACGACTATTTGGTAAAATCATTTTATATAAATTAATATTCCACAACTTCATAACATTCACATTTTTTATTTTAGCTTTTAAAAAGACATCACCCTTGCTACAATGTTGATTCTAAAGTAATTTGCAATGCAAGTATTATTTGACCTTTTCACAACTTAAACGGCTCGAACATTTTTTTATATTCTTTACTAGGTTAAAATCTCATGTATTACACATGTTGAATAAATAAAATGATATATACTTAGTAATAAAAAATTTATATTTTTAAAAACTAGTGTAATACACGGGTTGAATAAACCGGTGTATTACATCGTTTTAATAAAATATAATGAAATTTGTTAACACACTCGTCAAAATATGTATTTAAAAATGTAAATTGTCGTAACAGTTATAAACTTGTTTAATACAAAGATTTGTCAATAGAAGAGAAAACAAAATGATAAAAATAAACCAGAAAGTGACATGTGTCAATATGATTTTTATTTATTAATACAAAGATTGCTATTTAATATTCATTATTTAGTAGGAGATAGAAACAAAAAAAAATTAATAGGAAAGAGAGGCGGGAAAAATAAGGGTGAGGATTAACCAGAGAGTAACACGTGTCACCAAAGATTTTTATTTATTAGAGTAGTAAGATTTTGGCCTTTTATACATCAATAAGTGTAATTATTTTTAGTATCTCTTATATTACATTTATTTATTTCTAATTATATACGTTTTAACAAAATATTTTAACTTAATTGTTTTCAAAATGAATAGTTTATATTTTATATAAATAGACATGGCTTACATTATATCTATATCTATACTACTATATAATACACCTTTTACAAGTTATTATGCATAGAATACAAGTTAGTAATACATAAAATACGATGAATTACCATTAAACCCTATCTCTACCGTTTAAGCCTAACCGTCGTTGGAGCACTTTCATTTCCCTTTTTTGCTTACGTTGAGAAGCCTCAAGACTATCCACTTTCAGTGATAATCACAAATTAATCTTACTTCGTCGGCCGATCAGAGATCTTAGCTTGGATCAACTCCACTCTCCAACTCAATCTCTCTAAAGTTGAAGAGGTTTGTTTTCCCCCAAATTCAAACCCTAGATGCATTTATCTTGTGTTTTGCAAAGTTTTCATATCCATCATCGAGTCTAAAAACTCTCTTGATATGTTCTTGTTTGGATTGTTTTGTTGATGACCTAATTTTAGCGAGTTGAATGTATCTGATTGCATTTAGGCCTGTTCTGGTGCCGTTCATTGTCAGCTTATGGATGCTGCACATCCTGGAATGGTACCCATGCATAAGGTCAATTTTGACGCCAAATTCAGAATTATAAGGTTCTCCAGATGTTTTCAACAAGCTGAAAATCACCAAGGTTGCTTCAACTCTTTAACATATATTGTTAGCTTTCTTTAAAAGTTATTCATTTTCGTTTCCTGTGAATCAAATTCAGGACAATATAAAAATTACGAATACAGTATTGTAAGGCCTTTTGATATCCCTTCATAGATTGATAAATTTCATCATATGTTCATTTGAATTATAAGGCTGCTTACATATTTTGATACGTTTGTGTTTAACTGGAATTGTAGTATCTAATTGTAAGAAACATTGTTGGTTTAACTGTAATTGTGGTATCTATTTCTCATAACTAAATGATAAGATTTAGAGGTATTAAAGGTTTAATAGGGTGCAAGAAAACACAGGTGATGGTTGATGAGATTGCAAAAAGGGGTTAGACTAACGGGGAGTGTAACACGGAACATATGATGGAATTGTTTTTCAAGAAAATTGATCCAATGGAATTGTTTTCAGGTCATAATAATACGGTTTCTGTAAATAATATACAGAAAGATAAAGGTTTGACTAACAGGGTTGAAGTCAACACTCAGTTATTGTATACTTTATCTTGGAATTAGTTATCATCAATATTTGCAATTTTGGAGATAAATGACTATACATTCAACGGCAAGTAACAAGTCTCTATAGCAGTATAACTGTTATTTTGAAGGATGTAAGTTGGATTGTGACTTTGATCATGATAAGCATAATTTATGCATTCACCTCCTCATAAAATGTTCAAAATTATAGACAGTGGTACTACTAAGTTACTAATGTTGATGTAAATTGGTTTAGGAATCTTCTAGAATATCAGCCAACGTATGGACAAGGATGATCACTCTAGAATTCTTACCCATGAACGAGAATGTCATACGGGTAAAATCCAAAAAGTTAGCTTAAAAGGAAACGGGTCAAAAGCTGCCCAAAAGTGTATTTTAAAACTCCAAACAATAACATCACATGATTGTCTGACTTTGGTTATTCATGAGTATTTAATATCACATGATTACTTTTGATTATTCTTGATGCTAAGGTGGTGTTTGGATATGTGTTTTGAAGGTGATTGGTAATAATAATCTGTTTCCAGTGTTTGGGTAACCTGGCTCTGTTTGTGCTTATGCTGATTTGATTGTCTAGGGGTCAAATAGTCAGCTTGATTATATCCTCAAGAAATCTAATTATCAAATGGTAGAATAAAATTATTTTAATACATTTATTTTATTTATTACTTAAAACAATTAGAATCTGCCAACACTTCATTCCTTAAAAAGTGATTATTACAACTTCAAGCTACACATCCAAACACTATCTTTTGCATCATGTTTTACCACGGAAAATTACCTGATTCTGATTATTTAATATCACATTTTTATTTTCAAAATGCATATCCAAACAACCCTTTTTTACATTATCACTCTTACACCTGCAGGAAAAAAACTAATTCTGTAGAAGCAATTGAAATGTCAAGGTAACATTCTTATTTCATGTAGGCTTGCTATTAGTTATCAAGTATTATTCTAAACTAAATATTCGATTAAAAGAGGCCATGAAGAATTCAAATTTACAGTTCATATTTTTATCTGATTATATTTTGTTTTTCCTTTCCTCTCAATGCCTAAGCAATATTCCAGAGTAATGGCTTTTTCAGACATTGACATATTCTCCAGTTCAAGCTTGCAGATTACTGTAGGTATTAATACTCTTTTTTTAAATCCATTTTGCTGAATTAAATATTAAATTACTAAATAATATATGTTTGAATACGTGTTAACTAGAAATCCTGGTGATTTGAGTAGACCTCAAAACTCTAATAATCGCGTGTTCGCTATCAGCTGGTTTTTGTGTAAAGTAGTGAAAATGTCCCATGCTGTATGCACTTTTATTCATGGTGTTTAGTCTTATAATTGCTGGTTTTTCTCTTAATTGTTATTACCCTTTTTAATTTACTGAGAAGTACGTAATTTGCCCAACTTATGAGAAAATAGAAGTGTACATGAAAATACAGTGAAGATGATCTCTGCAATAACACACCTTTCTCATGGGGTTTAAAGCCAATGACTAATCGTGTGACTTTTTTATGTGAATTTTTAGGTTAAAATCTTTAGTTGGCGCACAAGTACGATGGAAGTTGGATGAAGATGATGTTACACGTACCGCGATCAGAACCAGTCTTGAAGTGAATGAATTAGAAAGAATGAAGACTTAAGGAAATGAATAATATGAACTTTGATTAATGTCTGAAATTCAATTTATTGATCATGTTTATTATTTTTCATTGACTAATTTATTTTCCTTTTTTTAAATCTTACAAATGGAAAAAAAAAATGAAAAAACAAGTTCAGTAATCCTAAGATAGTATCTCAGGTATCAAACGTTTTTATATTCGAACTGAGACGACTTAACCCGTGTCCCGTAGCAATGCGTGGGCTATCACCCACTAGTATATATATATATATATAAATATATAACAAAGTGCTTACTTTAAAAAGATGCAAGAGAAAGTCATTCCATTTTAATCAAATAAATTCACAAGTAGCATTAATTGTGATAAAAGTTGGTTTCATAATTGAAAGCACATTGGTCGTATGAAGATTAAAAATCTAAACACTAACACCATATCTAATGTTAAGTCGTTATCAATTAACAATTCATTTAACTAAGAATAATATAATCAAAGATAATTAACCACCATTAGAATCAATGATCAAAATAAAATAAGAATACATGCATTAGTGACTAAATATAAATATTCATTCATATAACTAATACGCATTCAAGAGAAGCTATCCCCATACTAGAGTTCGTATCATATAAGTAGATACAAGAACAATTAGTCTAAAATCTCGTTGATAGCAATGAAATAAATAAATTATAGAAATTATACCATAAAATGTTGATATTGAATCCAGTATTACGTCTCTGACCCAAAGGAAGCCGATGGTTATAACGTCTTCAATAACCTTGTCTTTAGAGATGTTGAGCAGGTGGTAAATAACCTCATTTCGATTCTTCCAAATACACAAACACGTGGTTAAGATAAGGGCCTGCACTATTTTCCTTTTTGTCTTGTTTGAATGGTAATAGGAGTTCTTTTCCAATTCCTGATCCAAACAGGGCCGAGACTTATGTTTTGATAACAGTCCAGAAACTTTGTTTAAGCATTTTTGTATATACATATTTTTTGTTAACCGAAAATAAAAGACTTCTCAAACTAATATAATAACACTAACATACTTTCTTATTCTTATTTTATGTAAAAATTCCCAGCTTAACTTTAACTTTTAACACATCAAAATTCCTGAACTTTTAACACTACACAATTACTTCAACAACAATATAATAGTTATATGTATCAAATTACCCTTAAAAGATAAAAAGACTGCTTCTGCTTATATCCACAACTCTAAAATACACCATTATTTGAATAATAAACACATACATAAATACTCACAACGTTTGTTTTATATATTTGTATATGATAAATTCAAATAAAAAGTCATATTATTTTAAGTAACAAAAAAAATCATTTTTTCATAGATGTCACTTTATTAAATTTTATAAAAAAACATTTATTTCAAATAAATTATGATTTTTTTTAAAGGCACTCTAAATTATGAGATTATTTTTCTTTCTTTTTATTGAAAATAATAAATTACCATTGGGTTTTAGACTCTAGAGCCCAAACCCCTATGTTCTCTCTCATCATCAAAAGACTATATACAAAAGCACTCAAAACACCTCAGCTTTTATTTCCCTGTCTGCCATTAATTCCCATAAATATAACACATCACATCTCTCCTTCCTTTCCCCTTAAAACCAGACTCCCTTTTCTCCCTCAAAAGATTTCATGGTCCATCAAACCCCTTTTTAACCTCCATCTCCAACCCCAATTTCAAAACCCCACCTGGGTTTTCTTCTCCACACTCTTCTCCCACCTGGGTCACCTCCCAATTCCAAAACATGATCACAAGTTCCGACCTTTACCACGTCTTCACCGCCGTGGTTCCACTCTACGTAGCCATGATCCTAGCCTACGGTTCCGTCAAATGGTGGAAGATCTTCACCCCGGACCAATGCTCCGGCATCAACCGCTTCGTCGCCCTTTTCGCCGTCCCTTTACTCTCTTTCCACTTCATCTCAACCAACAATCCGTACACCATGAACACAAGATTCATAGCTGCAGACACACTTCAAAAACTCATGGTTCTTTTGGGTCTAGCCTTTTGGTCAAGATTAAGCCCTAGAGGCTCACTAGAATGGTCCATCACTTTATTCTCACTAACCACACTCCCAAACACACTTGTGATGGGTATCCCATTATTAAAAGGAATGTACGGAGATTTTTCTGGGAGTTTGATGGTTCAAATTGTGGTCCTTCAATGTATTATTTGGTACACTTTGATGTTGTTTTTGTTTGAATATCGTGGGGCCAGGTTGTTAATTGCTGAGCAGTTTCCCGACACTGCTGGCTCGATTATTTCTTTTAGAGTTGACTCGGATGTTTTGTCGTTAGATGGGAAAGAGCCGTTACAAACGGAGGCGGAAGTTGGGGAGGATGGAAAGCTTCATGTGGTGGTTAGGAAGTCCGCGAGTTCTCGTTCGGAGATATTCTCGCGGAGGTCGCAGGCAGGGGTGTCGGGGCTGACACCCCGGCCTTCGAATTTGACGAATGCGGAGATTTATTCTCTGCAGTCGTCGAGAAACCCGACCCCGAGAGGGTCGAGTTTTAACCATACTGATTTTCATTCTATGGTTAATGGGAAAAGTGGGGCGAGTCCACGCGGGTCTAATTTTGATGAGGAGAGTGGAGTTAATGGTAGGTACCCTGGTCCGGCTAGTGCCGGAATCTTTTCTCCGGTTGGTGGGAAGAGGGGCGGCGGCGGCGGTGGTGGTGGGAAGGATCTTCATATGTTTGTTTGGAGTTCTAGTGCTTCACCTGTTTCTGAAGGTGGGATTCATGTGTTTAGAGGTGGGGAGTATGGTAGTGATCTTGGAGGGGTGGCCCACACTAAAGGTTAGAAATTATTGTTTTTTAATCATTATTTTGCTAGTTTTGTGGGTTGCTTTCATATATTTTGATGGGTTTTTGATCTTTTATGGGATTTGTTTTATATGGCTTGTGAATTGAAGAATCCCCAAAATTTAGGGTTTGGTTTTACTTGATTTTCAAGATTTTGTGATTTGTTGTTGGTGTGTTCAATTATGTTGAAATGTTCCTTGAATCTTGGCCATGCATGTCCTATTCTTATGGATGTATGTTTCATTTAATTCCTTTCTTTTGTTGTTGCATGATGTGATTAATACTTGAATTTTGACTTTTGGTGTTGATATCTTTTTAAAGTCAAAGAATCTCTTAAAACATAGTTCTCATGTTTCTACCCTTTGCACATGTTTCATTCCCTTTGCTATCATTGTCCCACATGTATATGCACATGAACAAATGTCCCTAAGCTACTCTAATTCTGTCTTTTTTCCTTTTTAAATTGTTTAAATTTAATTACATCCATATTTTGAAATCTTTATGTATTCTTGATTCTAATCTGTTTGATGTTAACTCTAGATTATGATGATTTTGGCCGAAACGAGTTTAGTTTTGGGAATAAAACATGCCCGAATGGAGTGGACCGTGAAGCATCGGTTCTGTCTAAACTCGGGTCTAGCTCAACCACCGAGCTCCACCCAAAGGCTAGCCCACATGATGAAACCAAGGCCACTTCTATGCCACCAGCTAGTGTCATGACCAGACTCATTTTGATCATGGTGTGGCGCAAACTTATCAGAAATCCCAACACATATTCAAGCTTAATTGGCCTCACATGGTCCTTGGTCTCATTCAAGTACATCTCCAATTTGTTTAATTGTTGGAAGTTTAGTTTAATCTTTTTCGGGCCGAATTACGAATTTTGTTTGTGTAGGTGGAACGTTGTAATGCCCGCCATAGTTGCCAAATCCATAGCCATTTTATCTGATGCTGGTCTTGGCATGGCCATGTTTAGCCTCGGTATGTTGACTTTTTTATATTTGAAAGATAGTGTATTTGAAGGTCACCTGTCAAACGCAAACTATGTTTTACATGATCCCATTTGTTACTATATTGATAATTCCAGTGAGTTTTTTGATAACGGGTTCCCATGGGCTACCAAAAAAAAGTTTGTCCATTTTTATGGAATTTTCATTTTTTATGCTAAAAAGGGTATTTACGTCTTTTTGCAGGTTTGTTCATGGCGTTGCAACCAAAAATTATTGCTTGTGGAAACTCAGTTGCAACCTTTGCCATGGCGGTTCGTTTCTTAATTGGACCCGCGGTCATGGTAGGTGCATCAATGGCTGTTGGACTCCATGGAACATTGCTACATGTTGCCATAGTTCAGGTAATGATTTTGTCCAATGAAAGTCAAGATTTTGATTTTATTTTGACTAACTGATTTGTGGTTGATGTTAAAACTAACAGGCAGCTCTGCCTCAAGGAATTGTTCCTTTTGTGTTTGCTAAAGAATATAATGTCCATCCAGATATACTTAGCACAGGGTGAGTTTTGACTCACTTGTACATATATGATATTAATCTTAGTTTTGTGCATTAATGACTTGTACATCATGCTATATAAAAGTTGTACATTGGCAAATTTGCCATGGTTGTAAATTTTTCATCAAAAGTTGTACATTGATCCGAACATGCAATTCTTGTCAAGGGTATACTGTATTGATTTGAAAATGTACAAGCTTTAATGCATAGTTTACATGTGTATGTTGCAGGGTTATATTTGGAATGTTGATAGCACTACCAATCACTCTGGTGTACTACATAGTGTTGGGTCTTTAAATGAAAGAGCTTTGACCCTTGTCTTGTTTGAAGAAGTGAAGCTTATTTTGGGTTTGGGGTTGTCTAACAACATGTGAAATGACCATTTTGTTAAGTTTACTGAGTAAAAAAGAGGGGGATATTAGAGAGGAAGGGGTGATGTTGAGAGGGACAGAATTGTAATTTGACAAGAAGACATTGGCAGGAAGTGAAGTAATATCAATGTTTTTGGTCTCTCCATTGTTTGTTGTAATGTTTTTGGTCTCTCCATTGTTTGTTGTGTATATTCTCCCAAGAAAGTAGTAGTGATGCTTCTACTTCCTTTGCACTTTTGGCAGAGGTTGTTTAATACATTGGAATCCCAATGCTTGCTCTACAATCACTTGGATTCTTGATATAAAAAAGGTAAAATCTTTTTTGGAATCTATTCTAAAATCCAAAAGTTTAATATATTCTTTTATCAATTTTAAAAACACAAAAGATAATTATTTTATCAACTAAGTGAAACCCCTCTAGAAAGAGTGTTAAACACATATCAAAAGTTGAAAATGGTGAAGGATATAAGTATTAAGTTTGTGCAAAGGAGATTCTTATGAAAACTTATATAGAATTTGTTAAATGTTATAGGTAGTCTACAATTTTAGACAAACCCACAAAATTATTTTATCAATAAAATTTATCAACGATTTAATTCCTTTGACAAGCTACAATTTTAGTTCTTATTTTCTTTACATTGTAGTTATTTTGACAAGTTTTAATTTTTTTAAACTTATTTATTGATTAATTATAACTATTTAAAAGAAATTGCAAACCAAATGCCACTTAGAGACTAGAGCTCCACATCTTTCCTCTACATCTTTTATATTTTGAGGTGCATGCAAATAACATTACCCATAAATACATGAAAATTTAATGTTCACAAGGAGGTTTTGAAGAGGCATCATTGTCTCTTACTTCAAATATTTATACCCACCATGCAACTTTTCTCTAATGCTTCATTATGATTGGTGCCACACATGGTAAAAAGAATTGTGTTTGGCTTAAAATAGTTAGTGGGGTGGGTCATGTTTGAATTTCAAACAAAATTTGTGATTGGCTTAAAGTAGTGAGTGGAGAATCTTTATTTCATATTCAAATTTTAATTATCTAATAGTTATAATTTTGGTTCAAATAATTAAATCTTACAATTTACTAAAAAAAATATAAGATGGCTGAAAGTTCACTTTTAGTTGCATACAAGAAATATAAATTTATAAATCATCAATGTAAAAATAAATAAATTCTTCTTAACGTACACATTATCAACTAAATAATCACTAGCTTGATGAACAGTAAAGTGCATCCTTTACAGTTGTCTTTACAAGTAATTTATGCTACATTCTCCCTTATACGCGTGTCTCTACCACCGAGGGAACTCGTTATGGTAGTCTTTTTTAATAACATCAAACAATAATTAAATATTTAAATAGTAAATTTATCTCAAATCTTGTTTTCGTATCCTGGTGATAAAGTAGTGCACTATTCAACAAAATGGTTGTGGATTCAAATCTTGTAGAATGCAGTTGGTGATTTTAAGAGTAGAGCAAGTATAAAGTAGAGAATGTATGCTCGTCGGTAAAAAGAAAATAAAGTAAAATCTGGTTTTCATTATTATCGTAATATATTCACATGCATACATTTGAGATGTCAATAAAGAGATTTGTGAAATTTGGAAGTGACGCTCGAGGTGAAGCAAAGTTGAATATCTTGACAAAGTGAACAACTTTTGCAAAAGGAGGATTGCCTTTTTTTTCTCTTATCTTTTGTTAAACATAAATCAAAAGCATTCAAGCTATGAAGTCGTTATAGTCATGTGAGCTTTTCTTGTATCCATTTAAATTGGGTTGACTCGGTTAAATGGTTTGCTTATGCCTTGAGAGACAGTTTTTTTGATAGACTAGCTCAACTTATTAATCATTAATGAGAAGGGTGTTGAGTTCATCTTTAGTTATGGTTTGGTCATGGGCTAAAATCAAACATAAAGCAACATTTTGGTTTGAAGTTTTATAACCGATCGTTTCAGTTATAAAAGATTTGATTAATTCAGTTGTTGAGAAAGATGATTTAGTTAACCATCGATAAATCACTTGCTTTGGACGTGAGCATATTCAAGATAGTTTCAATTCCCATCGATCGCACAACTGTATGTTGGATGAACACTTGTTCTCCGACTCTTTTTATTGATATATGAAAACCAAATTGCAAGAAATAAATCTTGTCACCTATTTATAATCAAAATAGCTTCACTTCAAAGTAACTAACAACCTATTCTAATTCTAGTCAATTTCCAAACATATAGGCCGACCTTCTAAACCTACTAAACCTTTGTTCTGGTTGACTCTAATTATACAAAGCATTTTTATAAAACTTTAGTAATTAACCCTTCCAACAAATGGGTTATGACATAATTAGTGCAACAATCACCCCTAATCTTGTCTTCGACTTGTTATCTTCACACAACAATGTCGGTACGCCAACTTCTTGAGTTAAATTAACCTCTTCCTTCTTGGGGCACTCGCTTGCATAATGCCCGTACTCATTGCAGTTAATACATCTAATTTTACTTTTATCTTAATTTCGGCTTCCTCGGCCTCTTCACAACCTCTACCTCGTCCACAATTACTTTAACTTGAGCACCCTCGTCCACAACTTTGACAACATAGCTCACTTTTCATTGAACTTTCTTGTCCATCAACTTTAGAGGGTAACAACTTTTCTTAATTGTCTTCTTTCTCATCAGGGTCTTTAGTTCGTTCTTCATACACCTTCAGTTTCCTAGCAACTTCCTCAAATGGCATGGAATCGATTTCAGAATATTTTTCAATAGCAGCAACAATTTGTGTCACACCCCCAAAATCCACCAACGGAGTTTTACCGTTAGGGGCGTGACCTAACAGGATCTCAGTCATTAGTTACGTTGAACGACTCTATATGAGTTTAATAAAACCCACTAGTATTGCTCATAGTCATGATGCAACACTAGTAATGAAAATACCGATTTAATGTAAGACTTGCGGAAGCGAAAAGTTAAATGAAAAACATGCGCCAAAACAGTTGCGCCAAAATAAACAATTTAACGATAATTAAAATAAATAATTCTTGAGTTTGCAAATGATAGACTTCGTATGCATGCATGCCTTAGCTCGTGCTTGTACCTTAATTACCTGAAAAAACATGCTAAAACGTGTCAACACTAGGTTGGTGAGTTCACAGGTTTCAATGTTTGTAAAGTTTACTAGATAATATCATTTACAATTTATATCATAGGTAGCTAACCTAGTACATGTTACTAAAGCGTTTCGACACCGAAGCTGACTGTTTATGTTTGTACTGGCTCCCACCATGACTATCATAATCAATGGTGAATGTTTAGGTCAATGTTACACCCGTTCGACTACCTGTCGTGGTAGCGCGACTAACGCGGGTGGGGCTTGTCAATGCCCAGTAGTACTACTCAAGATTACCTCGCTAACCCATATACTAACGGTTCGATAAGTAAGGACTTTCATGATATGTTTACGCTTAGTACACAAGTGATATAAAAGAAATGTAAGATCTAAATGTTCGTACCCATGTTTTCTCCCCCAAGTTTAAAACGTAAGAAAAGGGGCCGTGAAACTCACCTTAGAGTATGTGCGAAAGAAAACGAACTTAGAATGCTTGACGACTAACTGCCACCTATAAACACCGGTTTATAAGTGTGTGTTTGTGCAAGCTGATACAAACCCTAAGTATCCAAACAATCCCATTGTTTAAGTATTTGAAAAGTTTGTAAGTTTGACTCATGTTTGACTAAGTTTGACCAAGTTTGACCCGACGACCCGTTGGTAACCCGTTTAATGATTAAATGTTTGTTCAGTATAATACCTCTATATTATACACAAATGATCATGTTGTAACACTTAGCAACAAATCCTATTTGTTCTAACAAGCTAGCAAGTTTCCATAAATAGCAGGTTTCTATAAATAGAAAGTTTTCAAAAATAGCAGGTTTCTATAAATAGAAAGTTTTCAAAAATAGCAGGTTTCTATAAATAGAAAGTTTCCAAAAATAGCAGGTTTGTTCGGGACTCATGTTTCCTGGAAACTATCATCATTGATATATTCATAGGATCACTCTAACATGTTCTAGCTCATCACATCACATAACCATTGTCTAGAACCTAAACATGCAATCATAATTCAAGACAAGTTTCCAACTTTAGTAACCTATGACTAGCATACGTGATTTCAAACATCTAACACGTTACAACAAGTTATTGTATCTTAACTAATATGTACCAATCATTAGACCATATCATGCATGTCTAAATAGCAAGTTCTAACCACTTTTAACAATTAAAGTTTCCTCATTTGGAAAGTTTGCAAAACCGGGTTATGTATTCAAAATCTGATTTCACAAATCATCTAAACATGTATCAAGTAGTATATAACCATCATCATATCATTCAAATCACTTCTAGTATGCAAGATAGAATTTCTAAAAAAGTTTCCATTATAAGTAAGTTAGGGTTTTTAAGCTTGTTTAACGAGATTTAAAGTACCAAATCCATCACGTATGATTTATCTAACATAATTATAACCATAACAAGTGTCAAACATCTCTAACATGCGATTCTATACTTCACATAATCAAAAAGTTCCAATATTTAACAAGTTACTAATCACATGGATCTATGGTTTTACAAATAACCATAAAATCAACAAATACATGCAAAAAATAATAAAGTTAAAATTTTTATTATAAAAATCCATGTTTGGATGAACTAGGGTTATGATATAAAATTTAGGAATCAAAAAGTGATGAAATTGAACGAAACGACTTACGTAGGGACGTTAGAAACGTCGAGACTAGCACGTATCTACTTCCGGATTCACGACCGGGGATCAAACGACCCTCTTTTTGTTGCCTTGAAGCTTTCGGTCGAAGTGGGGTGGGGTTTGGGAAGAAGTCGATGGCTTTAGTGAAGATTAGGTTTAGATATATATATTTTTTTATCCTTATCTCATTACTAATGGGTAATTAGTTTGGCCTGCGGGCTTAATTAAGGCCCATAAGTCTAATTAATTAACTAATAACTTAATTAATAATTAAAACATTTGATTTTTATTTTTATAAAACTACTAACTTTTATAAAAATACTAACTACGCTTTACACACAATAAACACGTACGAAAACAATAATATTCACATAATTCACGTAATCACATATAAATCATAAAAACTCATAATTTATATTAAATATAAATTATTAATGTTCGTAATATTAATTTCGATTAATCACCAACGTTCCGGGTTAGACTCGAGTGCGATCCGATGTGTGCGACTAACTGACACATTTAATTAATCCTAATTAAATGCAACGTACATGCGACTAACTGAGATAACTGAGTTTGTAATGAAAAATGTTTGAACTAACGAGGTTTGAGTTAACGGAGTTAACCTGAAAATGCCGGATGTCACAATTTGAAGGTACTTCTTTGGGATTGAGTTAAGTAACTTTTTCACGATAACCTTATCCTCAATATTTGAACCAAGGTTCCTAAACTTGGCAACTAAGGCACTTAATTTCCCCGCAAACTAATCAATAGACTCGTTGCCTTTCATCTTCATCGACTCTAGATCGTTTCTTAGTGTTTGCAAACACGCTTTCTACACTCGTTCAGCTCAAAGATATCGAAGCCAAACATACCCCTCAATTTGATGTGGCCCGGATTCGACCGGCGACCTTACATTTGGAAGTTACCGGGGTACCGCCTGGACAAAACCCTTTGGTCAATGTCATTTTTATTAATTTGGCTATTTATAAACATAATTATAATCGAACCATAAAAACTTACTATAATAAACCTTAACCGAACTATTGATTTTTGAATAAGTTCGGTTATCATTTTAATTAGTCAGTTTTTCTGCTAACCCTATCACATCACGATTCTTTACTTTCAACAATCTCTATGAACTATTTTTTTAACGACGATATACTATTTTAAGACCATCTAAACTACTTATAATAATTACATCAATCCGTCTACTAGATGACTCAAATCGTTGATTTCAATGGCTTTCCCAATAAACCCAACCCCCACCCAATCATTGTGAGGTATTAGCAAAACAAAATATAATGACACACATATATATAAACACACGTTACTTATCTATTTCTCATATCAAGAATTGTCTTTTGATAGAGAAAAAAACACCATGTTTGGTTAACCGGTTAATATAACAACTTATGATCAAGTCCAATCTCACACTAGCTAATTTCATATCACAATCCCAATTAAGTTTCACATTAATTATTATCTTACAAACACAACTACAAATTAACCAAAACAAAAACATACAAGATTATGTGCACATCATCATCCTTCTACGTTTCGACGATTGATTCGAGCCCAAGTTACTTGTAACCAAACAACTCAACGCTTCCCTCACGCATCGAACCAACTCGCCACAATCATCTCTTCGACAATCGCATTCCACCAATATGATGTTTCGTATACGACCTCCAATTGCAGCCATTTCCACCCTAACAGGACTCAGTTGCAATGAACTTAGGGTCTGGATCATGTCCGCAAGAAGATCCGATCGGTCTTCGCAACACATTGAAGCTTTTATGATGATCCTTCCGTCGTTTAGATTGTTTTGTAATGAGATTACTGTGATTTCATCGGTCTCGGATGGTATGCTTTCATGGTGTTCGATTTGTGAGGTGGTTTGTTTCAACTCCTTCAATCTTTGGACCACTTTTGCTAGAAGAGATGCTTTATCTGTCTATTGAGTTTCAAATAGAATTAGTAGAAATTAATCACAAGAAACCCTAATTTGATAATAAAGTTGAATAACTTTCCCAAACCACTTGAACCCTAAAAGTGTGTCATATTTGGATCACAAAAAAGCTTCAAAGAAAAATATTACTTCAGTTCAAATTAGATAACTAATTGTTGAAATACGTTTAAGTGTGAAGTTCTGATGGGATCCGATGCATTAGTGCTTTGCAGCTTCACGGAAGCAAACGGTTAATTAGAAGAAAACTTTCAAATTCGATAATCAAGGTGCATTACTATTACTATTGTTGTTTAAATACGTTTGATTGTGAAGTTCTGATGAGATCCGATGCATTAGTTATTTGTGGAAAAATAAAATTACAAAAAAAGGAGGGCAAAGAATATAATTACTTTGAAATTGCAAGGAAGAATGTTTCTAAGGCGATTAAGATGATAATTGATTCGTTCTCTCCGGCGCTTCTCGGCCTCTTTGTGATTGATCGAAGCCGACGACGATGAGAAGGATCGAGCAGTGGTGGGAGGTGATGAATCCGTCGAAAACGGCTCATCGAAAGTGTAATGATTTGATAGTAGCGGTGGATTGTTGTTAGTTGTAGTATGGGAAGAAAAAGGTCGGTGGAGGAGGTGCGGTGGAAGGTGGTTGTTTCCGGCGGTGGTGGTGGTGGTGGGGTGATGTTGAAGATGTGAATGCATGTTTTGTCGTGAGTGGTGTGGTGTGAGAGAATGGAAATTTGGGTGTAGTTCAAGTGTGTATGAATTATGATGAAATAATGCTTTTTGACGGATGGTCGAGATGATTTTTTCCTCGTGCTTTACTATCTTGTCGCTTTTTGGTTATTAGTGATTTAATAATTTAAGAGAAAATTATTAAAATATTATTAAATTATCAAAATAGACATTGAAAATTTAGCCCGCGCTTTTAAAGATTTTTAACCGGTGGTTGTAAAGATTTTCGCCGGCTAAACTGTTATGAACCGAGTGGATCAAATGGCCAGAAAGTAGGAATGTGAAAAGTCGGTTTTGGTGTCTTCCATAATCATAACCGCTTGGACGGTTTTAGTCGGTTAAACGCTTTTCGGTTAATTGTCGGTTATATGCCGATGTCGGTTAATTGTCGGTTATATGCCGATTTCGGTTAATTAATCACTTCTAACAATAACTTTTCACTCAGGCATTGTCTCTAGTTTTAGTGCATGATCCTGGTTATTACGGTCTTACCTGCAGTTAGTTGATCAGTAACAATTATGAAAGTATTAAAAGAGTTATTTTCCGTCAAAGATTCAAATCATTTAAATAGGAAGCTAAGTTCATATACAACCAACAAATATATTCAAGTGAACATAATTTTATTATGTAAAATTCGAAACCATTATCAAACTACTTAATGAACTACTCATTTGCGTTTCTATGTTTACATTCACTTATTTCAAAGAAGGTATTTCTAAAGCCAAATAAAGGTGGAGATAAAGATACCCGTATTAACATAAATAAAAAAATTCAAGCAAGAAAAATCGTGTGCAATAAAAGAATAACTTTACCAAGGAATTAAGTTGGTGGATGATAAATTAGTTATAGGGAAGATAACGTCATTTGTTTATTTCCATTAGAATCTCAATGGATTGTATCGGTTCGGTTCGGTTAACATTCGATTAAGGGACACCCATAGCCATAACCATAACCATAACCGATTGATCGATGAATCAAAGAACTTTAACCATAACCGTCGGTTAATTTCGGTTACCGGGTAATTCGGTTCGGTGACGGTTCCATTATCGGTTAATTTCGGTTAACGGATAATGTTTGCTCACCCCTACCAGAAAGGGAAGATGAGAGCTTGAAGAATTTAGCAAGTGGGAATCGAACTAATGATGAGTTTTTTCAATTAGGTGTTAGTGAGAAACTTATTTACCAATTTGGTGGTGTTGAAAAATATATTTACTAAAGTAGTGTTTTTGAAAAAGTTGTTTGTATCCTACTCCTAATCCAATTGGACAAAACTTTATTCAATAATTACTAAATATAATAAACTTATTAAACAATAAATTAAGTTAAATAATGTTTAAACTCTTACAAATAGTTTTCATTTTTTAAAATTTTCAGTAAGTTTTCCCTTTATTTTTTGAGTTTATGTATTTTCCGTTTATTTTTCATGTCTATTTTATAGTTTTTATATTTCAACATATTTTATATTCTTGTATATTACCGTTAATTTTCTTACATATACATCATAATAATTAAATTTTTACATATAATTATACTTATATATAATAGAATAACTAAATATTAAATAAATATTAATTGAGTCGAGTTCAGATGAGTTCGAGTTTAGCTTGGTTCGTGTAAAGCCTAGTTGTATTATGATATCTACTTAAGAGTTTCTTTTATTAATGAATTATTATTTTAAAAAGTTAAATGTCAATATTATATAAACTAAAAAAACCTGACAATAAACACTAACTTTTTTTAATTTTATTATATAAATGTATATATGAATGTGTATATCTATACATATATATATATATATATATATAAGTTGAAACGGATTTGGATGAGGACAGTGGCGGATCTAGGAAAAAAATTCAGGGGTATCTGGATACATAAAACGGTAAAAAAAAAAAAAAAATTCCGCTGTGCGTCGAAAATTTCCACTACGCGTCGAAAGTTATATATGTTTAAGATGTACAAATAATATAGTGAAACGAAAAGATATAAATAAATAAAACTTATTTTTGTCACTTTTGTGTGTGCAGTTCATTTTTTATTTTAAAATTAGAGTAGAGTGATATTTTGAAGTCTTAATTTCTTACCACTATTTTGGTTGATATAAAAGCTTGGCTTTTCTATGCTTCGGTACCTTTTTTCTTCTATCATTATGTAAGTGAGAGTTTCTACCTATTATCTTCATTAGATCTTCAAGTTTTGTTCAATCTCCTCACGTGTGACATAATTCTACTACCTCTAGTCTATTTGCCACATGTAGCGGTACTCGATTGCATTCTTATAGCATTGTGTTCGTTGTTTCAACAAGCACACGGATACATTTTTTTCGTTTGTTCATATCACCGCATTATCGTACAGACTACTGCACAAAGGGATATAAGCAGCATGAAGGGGTATAAGCGTCAGACTTTTGCTATGGAAAAAACTCGTGAGGTATTATGTAACATTAATTCAATATTTGTAGTACAAAAACTACGAGTGGGTAGATTCCCTAAAAGGTGATTCCTCGTTATAGAATTAGGTCTGTCTCATATAAAAACCTATAGAGTAATCAAAATTCAAAGATAGATATCATAAACCTAAATCATAATTTAGGATCTTTATCTAACATTCCCCCTCCCCTAAAGTTGATAGACGAGCGTATTGAGAACTAGCCCAACTAACATTTTCCATCGATGATTAAAAGATGTAACATTGTGAAAGACCCTAATTTAGAGTACCAAATATGTAACAGAAAATACGTTTTAAAGCATTAAAATAAGCTTCTGGGAGATTATGCATATAAATACAAACATGTTAAATCGTCATGACAAAATACTTCTAGTAAAGTAATGCATGAAATATACAAGTAAAGGTACACTATACAATTAAACCGAACTCGATCATTTTGATGTTAATATCATTTCCTCTCAAATAAAATTACATAAAACTCTACTCATTGTACATTTGTGGTTATTCTTGTGAGCTTTAGTGACATGGTAATTTCTGAAATTTCAAATAAAAATTTAGTTAAAATTTAACCTCGGTCACATGTTATTAGTTTACTTTTTGTTAATTATATTTAGAGCAAATTTCGTTTTTGGCACATGTGGTTTGGATTGTTTTACCATTTTAGTTTAAAAAAGAATCTTTTAACATATCAGCTCATGCGTTGTATTTTTGTAACCATTTCAGTCCATAACACTAACCCTGATAATTTTTTCTGCTAAATATAGGGCATTTTAGTCATTTTATTCTTAAGTGAACTAGTTTAACCTTTTCAGTCCAATAAAAACTTTTTTTAGGCTTTTTATAAAAACTTTTTTCCACTTTTTTAAAAAACATTTTTCTTTTACTTTTTAAATTTTTTTTTTTGTTTTTTCCCGTAAAAACGGTTTTTTTAACCTTTTTAAAAACGTTTTTTTAACTTTTTTAAAAATATACATATTTTTTAAATTTTTTTATAATTTTTTTTTTCAAACTAAAAGGATTAAACGTATGAAAACACGTAAAACTGAAGCAAAATTTACTAAAATTTTTATGTATAGAAGGAAGTAACGAAATTGAAAGGAATGAAGAGGTGAAGGAGACAATTACTGACGCTTTGCAGTAAAAAAGGAAATAAAAATGTCGGAGAAACGTGCACTGTTACTGACGACCGGCGTGGTGTTTGTCTCCGGCCGGACACATCAATTCCTTGGCCACCACCACTAATCATTATACCCATCTACCCCCCCCCCCCAACATTTCTACATTTTTTAATTTTAATTTACTTAACTTTATTTAAAAAAAATAAATTCATAAAATTAAACTTAGGAGTAAATGTGTTTAACATTTTTTTCATATTACCAATCATAACAAAACATCTACCACCCCCCCCCCCCCCAACCCAACATTTCTACATTTTTTAATTTTAATTTACTTAACTTTATTTAAAAAAAAAATTCATAAAATTAAACTTAGGAGTAAATGTGTTTAACATTTTTTTCCTATTACCAATCATAACAAAACATCTAAGAAAATTTGCATCAAGTAACGTAAAAGTCCTAATACTTTTGAGATTTTTTTTATGTACTCTTCCGGTTGCGTGACTCCGTTTTATCACTAGGCTACAAACCCCTTCCAACCCTTTTAAGTCATTGTAAATCGGCATAAAAATATAATATTTATGTATGTTTTTTTAATTATTAACAATAATATTTTTACTTTTAAAGTATTCACATACATGTGTATATATTTTCATATTGTTGTATGTTTTTATTTGTACATATTTTAATAATTTAATATAAAATTATTATTTTAAAATTAAATTATTCGTTACAGAAAGTAACAAAATACTCGTGTAAACTGGTTATTTGTAAGGCTGTGTAATGGTACTCGTGAGGAGGGCGTAGATTGACGTGACAGGGGCGTGGAACACCACCCTTCTCGAGGCTAGAGTGAGAGTGTGGGGTGGGTTCGTGAGAGGGGCCACGGACGTTGCTCTTTGTCTCTTGTCCAATGAGAGATGTGGGGAGTGAACCCACTACATAGCCTAACGAACTCTTCTTTTTCGTTATAAAACACATTTTTATTCTAATAAATCACCAATTATTATATCATGTGTCATTTTTCTATGTACCCAATTTTGAGTTTCCAAGCGTCTCTGCTCATTACAATTAACCCTTTTGATTTTTAAAATTACTCTCATAATTTAATTAATTAATTTTCATTCAATCTTTATTTTCCTTCATTTTGATGCACCCAAGTGAATTA
Organism: Smallanthus sonchifolius; assembly: GCA_023525975.1. Lineage (NCBI taxonomy): Eukaryota > Viridiplantae > Streptophyta > Magnoliopsida > Asterales > Asteraceae > Smallanthus > Smallanthus sonchifolius. Next base: position 835,290 of record CM042045.1, on the reverse strand, counting down.
AAAAAGAGTGTAGGAATTTTATAATTTTGTAAGAAAACTGATTATTTTTCATATTCATTAGTTAACAACTTTGTTTGATTTTAAATTATGTTTCTAAACTTTGTTTGTAACTAGAATTGGTTAACAATTTTGAAAACATGAATACAAAAACTAATTTACCAATAATGAGAAGTATATAAGTGTATTATCAGTTATATTATTATAGTGATTTAGTCCGTGTTTATAACATAGTTTTTAAATATAAGCTACTAATCACGAACTTTTGTCGACTCCTTTTTCACAATCACATACGCTTCTCCATTTTTTACTATACATTTTCAATAACTTAAATGTAAATGTAATAAACATTTAACAGTTTTAGTTACGGTTTCTATTCCTTTTCAGAGTACAGCTTTAAGCATTTACATATTATTGTTCGGATCACTCGAGTAGTCGAGTCTGCTCATTATTGTATATATTTTCTGTATTAATTTTATTTACATGATTTTATTATTTAACATTATTTTTAAACAAAATTCAAAATCTAAAGTTTTGTTCACTTCCGGTGTAGTTTAAATGTTGTTTAAGTTAGGCTATGTTTAATAACTTATGAGTCAAAAAGTGATTTTACGTAAGCCACTAACATATGTCATGGTTAGCGACTGTGTATATAGTTTTGTAATCATTACCGGTTCATTATTATAAAAACATTTTTAATATATATTTAACATAGAAATACTTTTTGACACTTAACCATTAAAAGAAAATATAACAAATGCTAATATTAATTAAAAAAAAATTAATCACTTTAGAATTATAATAAAAACACCAAACAATTTTCTAGAAGAGTAAATTACAAATTATGTTCTTTATAAATATATGAAATTTCATGTTATATCCTTACACTTAGGGGTGTGCAAAAAAACCGAAAACCGAAATCCGAATCGTATCCATAACCGAAAAAAAACCAAACCGAATTGTGAATTCGGTTAGAAAATTTTCCAATTCGGTTCGGTTAACGAATAAGGGTTAAAAAAAATCAAAACCGAATCGAATAAACCGAACAAACCGTTAACCGAACCGATGAACACCCCTACTTACACTTCAATAATTATACTGAATATTCTTTTTTTGAAAGTTTTACACGTTTTCTGTCCTTTCTACTAACTAGGGTTATCTTTTTCAGTTAGTTAGATGGTTTGAAATTACCAAACTACCCTTACTAATAAAATACAAAATTAAAAAAAAAACACCTCACTAATAAAATCATCAACCAAAAGATCTACAGGTTATTCCATACGATTAACAGGTTAATCCAATCACCTAAGTACATTATAATCAAGGTTATTCCTAGCGCCTAATTTAGAGTGCTATCTCCGTTTCATTACCTGGTTCAAGGAACGATTGGCGCATATATTTCCTTTCCTCTTTCTTTAACAGGAACCTTGTCTCCATTGGCAACTGTAACTGGAGCTTCAAAAATGTTTTCATTTTTATTGCTAAGAAAATCCGGATCATGAGTAATGTGGTCGGTCGCCCCCGAGTCCATTACCCACTCATCCTGATCTTCTTGTTTACCTGCGAAGTTGACGACATGAGTTTCTTCATCATTCGAACCGGCTTTGTCCGCTGCAAAAGTGTTCAGGAAGGTTTGATACTGTTTCTCTGTGAGACCCGGGATGGGACTTGAACTGGTTTCAACATATGCAGCCTTGGTGCCTTCACGTTTTGTTTTGTTTCCCGGCCACCAATCGGGATAGCCGATTCTTTTGAAGCAACCTTCTCTGTTGTGACTGTCTCTCCCACAGAAATTGCAGTGTTCTATGACATCGCTACGCTGAGCATCCCTTGCCACCGACTTGTCATGCTTCATTGTTTCCCGGTTGGTGCTCTCTTCTCGTCGCCTTGGAACGAAGACTTTGAAGGCAGCAGTCTCGGCTCCTGGTTTCTTGTCGAGACATATAGATCGTTGCCTTTCATCTTCAGCAACTAGATGATAGGCAGCCCCTAAACTCGGAATGGGTTTAGTAGCGAGAATCTGAGTTTTGATGACTGAAAAACCATTGTCCAACCCCATGAGAAACTCATAGAGTCTCTCCTTCTCTTTTGCTTCGCTAAGTCTTTTTCCGATATCACAGGTACAACCTTCACAGGTACATCTCGGCATAGGCATAACCGAGCTAATCTCATCCCAGATCCCGCGTATCTTAGTAAAATACGCCGAAACGGAAGTACCTGATTGGGTTGTTGCTGTGAGGGTGTGTTTTAGTTCATAGGCTCTTGGTGCGCTTTCCTTCCCGAACCTCTCTTCGAGGTCTTTCCAGATTTCGAATGCTGTGTTGGCGTACTTAACGCTGCTTCGTATTTCTTTCTCCATGGCTGTTGTGAGCCAGCCTTTCAACATGTCATCGCAACGCATCCATGGCATGAAGTTGGATGAAAACTTTTCAGGTTTCTTGATAGAGCCGTCGATAAACCCTACCTTGTTTTTAGCAAACAGAAAGTTTAACATCTCCTGTGCCCAGTCGATGTAGTTGTGATCATTGAGAGTTTCATTCACGTGCATCTGCTTCGGGTAATCCGAAGCATGTATGTAAGAAGGAGAGTTCGTGTCTGGTGCGACTCCATTCTTGTCGGTGTTGCTTCCATCTTCTTTATCTCCAGCCATCGTTTACAATAGGGTTTCGATTAGAGCAGGGTTTTGAACCTGCGCTGATACCATGAACAAATCGATGATATCAAGACAAGGTTCAATTGTTTATTGATTTTCTTATGTCAAAAGAGATACATGGCAAGGAAATAAATACAAAACTCGCATGCACTAAATATGGAAAATAGTTAACAGGGGCCTGCATCTAAGGAGAAATCATCGGATATAAAGAGGAAAGGAAATATATGCGCCAATATGCTTCGGCTGATAATCGATTCAATTCGGATTCTTCTCTTCCACTGATGTTCATGTCCTTCAGATTCAAACGATGAGCTCGACGGTTGTGGAAGGGCCGATAGGGATCTGGCGATGGTGGATTGTATTGTATTGTATATGCACATGGAGAGAGAAAGTGAGTAGAGAGAGAGAGGATAAAACTTTTTAAAAGTAAATTACACTTTTATCATTTTGATGTATGTTCCCCTCATGTGTAAAACATGTGATCAAACTTAACTGAAAAACATAGCATCAGTTACTAGAAAAGGACATCATTCAGTGTAATTATTAAAGTGTAAGGAGACACCATAAAATTTCATATATTTATAAAAGACATAATTTGTAATTTACTTTTTCTACAATTATTACATGTTATATTTCTCCCTGAAAAAGAAATAAGAAAGGGTTAGACTCACCGGTGAATAGTATTGCTCATACTTGATCCCAAATACCATGCATGGATTTGACCCACCATACACAAACTCGTTAGGCGCGCTTAGACCGTAGGACACATGACCAGATAGAACATAATAAGAATGTGAGATGGTGTTATCCCTACCCCAACCCAAGTCCCCCTACGGGTCCCATGACCAGATAGAACATATAAGTTTAACTATATAAGAATGTGAGCAGGTAATACGTATGTGCCGCGTACAACAACATAAATACTTGGGTCTATAGAAGGAAAAGGTCAGAACGTTTCACCCTGCTTTTACCCACATTATCTTCTCAAACAAATAGTTACTCTTATACGTGAGGTTAGTCAAATAGAGAAATCCTCTCTCACGGCTAATAGGGTTCCAACTTGTTACTTGTCTAGGGTGCACTGTGAATCATCAATTTGGAACTCATACATGTCGGATTCTTTTTTCTTTAATATTTGAGTTAGTTACACAAATAGTTCCTCGTGATGCATTTTACACCAAAACTTTAATGAAAGTTAATGATAATTACTCAAATTTGTTACAAAATGAAAATGATATAAAAGGGGTGACTATGTCCAAATCACATGGACTAAACAACTCTTGAATTTAATATGTTATATTTTATTATTTATGCAAATAACAACTTACTTGTATATGGTTGTCGATCGAGAGTAAAGATATAGCATTCCATAAATCTTCTAAACAAATAATTAACATAAATCCATTCGTTCAGCCTCCTACTCTCACAAATTAATTCAATCTATTAAAAAATTGAAGTTGAATAAATAATAAAAAATATTTACCCTCGTCCAAATAAAAAAATAACCCGGATTGGAAACTGTAATTCTTGAGAAACTAGTCTTAAAAAGACTGATATACGAACCCAAAAGTGAACTCCAATTGTTTTGACCCAGAAAATAGAAATGAAATGACACAATGGCCCATTATATACAAGCCCATTGGACCAAAAATAGAACCCATAGTTTCGATGGCCTTGATGGCTCAATGATCCAAATACTCATCCTTAATTTCATACAATCATGCATATTAAAAATCTCACTTATAAAGTAGGGTCTGCGAAGGGTGAGACGGTAGCAACCCTTACCTCCATCCGAAATGATTGAGAGACGGCTTCCAGGGTCGTCCCTAAAATTTCGGACGCCCTGTGCGACTTTTAAAAATGGGTCCATAAAATCTAAAATATAAAGTCGATTACACACTTGTAGGGTTATAAACTCATAATAAAAAAAACGGGCCCCTAAAAACTACAAATATAAAGTCAATAACTCATAACTCATAATAAATCAAAAGGTAGAAAAAACTTACTTGATTGAAGATGTGTAAAAAACCAAAAACTAAGAATAACTGAGTCCCTAATTCTCTGCCTTGATTCTTGAATGCTCGATAGTCGACAATGGCAACTTAAAGTCGCACCCTTTGTTTCAACCTTCGTCCTTCACGTCTCTGATTTATACTCTATGATGAGTTTTTTTTAATTTGTCATAACTTTTTCTTATTTAGGTTTAATAATTGTTAAAAAAATTTAATTTGGGTTCATATCTTATTGAGCTAAAACTAAAATTAAATAAAAATTTTATTGGGTTAAAACTAGTAAGCTTATTGTGGGTGTTGTATGATGTATCATTCTCGTCTTCCCGAGCCCGAATGGAGACTTTAAAAACATGCACACATATAAATTGAAGTTATGTAAATAAACGTATTGAACAATGTTTGAAAATTGTAAATAAAAATTATATATAGGATGATATGTATGATACGGTGGTTACCCTTGAATGAGTTATAAAAAAAAGCTTAAAAAGTTGGCATAAAGATTAAAAATATGATATTTTAGTGTGATAAATTAAATAATTAATATACGGACAAAAGTTTAAGAGGACTTGTAATTTTTAAAGATTCTGCGTGGGTGGTGTTGTGTTTGAATGGGTGTTCTTTTTCAAGTAATTCAAAAAAAATTAGGTGGCAGAATACGAATTAATGTTACAATTGTTTATCAATAATTTCATATATTTTCTATAAGCTTATATAATATTATATTTATCTTATAAAATGATTACAATGTAAAATATATTAATTTTAGGATTTATGGCAGGCATTTACATCCTCTTCTTACCTAAATATTTAGGTAAATATAAAAATAAAAAGATCGACCAATGATGAATGATCATATTATAAAAGAAATTCTATTTAATTAAACGGTTAAATATGAAACTAAAATAGTGAGGTGTAGTGGTAAATACGTAGAATTTGATGAACCATCTGACTATAGGGTGTGGGTTCAAATATCGTGGTGTTGTTAAAAAAAATAATATGAAATTAAAATGTTTTGATTGGATATATATCCTTATATTTAATTTTTTTTATTGAATAAATATGATATTCTGTAAACTTTTTAGAGGTATATTAGTTTTTTTTATCAAATAAATAAGTTTTTTTTATTCTTACAGTCATTTATTGAATAGTAATTAACCTCTTCGTATTATCTAAATTTTAAAAGGCAAACAACAAAGCATTAAAGCTTTGTGTACAATTATCTTATGCATAACTTTCTTAATCCATACTATATAATAAATAAAGGTTTTACATGCCATGTGTCGCCGCCATATTCATTCTACTCACTTTTTTCCCGTCTCTCTCTCCTATTAAATACACTTCTATATTTAAATAATAATCTATCTATACTACATAATAAACAAGTAAATTATGGGACACACGTCATTCTCTCATGCATTCTCAACATGTTTTTCCCGCATCTCTCTCCTATTTAATGATGATATTTAAAATTAATTAACATTTATCAGTTAAATAAAAAAATTAATTTAATATTAATTAACATTTATCAGTAAATATAATTATGGATACTTATTATTTAATTCGATCGTTATTATTTCATTAACAAATTAATTTAATATTAATTAACATTTGTCTGTTAAATAAAAAAATTAATACCCAATTGAAAAAAGTTGTTTTAAAAATTAACCAAACATAATTTATAATTGTCACGTCAAATTATATTTTTTTAAAGAAATATTTTGACGAGTATGTGTTTTAAAAAATTACATTATTTTTATTCAGCCCATGTAATACACGGGTTAAATCAATCCCTGTAATACCCAATTTTTAAAGACATATATACTTTTTGTTACTAAATATATAACATTACATTTATTTAACCCGTGTAATATACGGGATTCTAACCTAGTTTACATTAAATGAGCCTTCTACAAGTATCTTATGCATAACTTTCTTAATTTACATTAGGGCCTCTTACAAATTACCCCCCCTCCCCTTTAAGTTTAGATATAGATTTTATAACCTATATTATTCTCTTTGCTTTTCTTGGCACACTCACAACTTTTTATTTATTTTTGTTTTTCGTTTATAAATTTTAAAATATAATATTTAATAAAATTCGAATATATCTTTACGATTTGATTATTTTTATCTACGTTTCAACGTAAATTCATTCAAAATGGAATTGTATATCGTAATGTACAAGTTATCGACGCACAAACGTACAAGCCGTCAAAACTGATTCGAGGTTTAGATTTTTTTACAATTTCTTATTTTACCCTCCAACTTTTAAAATATAATTTTTATAAAATCCAAATTTGTATTCGTTTATTTTTATCAACGTTAATAGTTTTAACTGTTTGGATTTTTTCTATTTTTATCAACGTTCCGACATAAATATATTTAACGGTTTTTTTATATAAAGTTTCAAATATTATCAACGCATGGGTTTGTGACGGTTTCGTTTTTAATATAAAGTTTCGAATGTTATCAATTAGGGGTGGCAATCTTAACCCATTCTTCAAACAATGGGTTGATTTGGGTAAAAAATCAAATGTATATGGGTCAATTTTGCTCATATTAGATTAGTCAACAAGTCAATTTGGGTCACCTCAGATTAGTTGACGGGTCAATTTGGCTCACCTCAAATTAGTCTATGGGTCAAAATGTATTATAAATTTGTTAACTTAAAAATAATGCAAATGAAATAGCCGCCCTACCAACGTCACGCCACCACCCACCGCCACCCACTCTACCGCCGCCTCGCCGCCACCACCCCCGCCGCCCTCCACCGCCACATCGGCGCGTCGACGCCCCTCACCACCTGTCACACCCCCAAAATCCACTAACGGATTTTTACCGTTAGGAGCGTGACATACCAGGATCTCAGTCATTAGTTACTTTGAACGACTCTATATGAGTTTAAGAAAACCACTAGTATTGCTCATAGTCACGATGAAACACTAGTAATGAAAACACTGATTTAATGTAAGACTGCGGAAGCGAAAAGTTAAATGAAAAGCATGCGCCAAAACAATCGCGCCAAAAATAAATAATCCAACAATAAGTAAAATAAATAGTTCTTGAGTTTGAAAATGATGGACTTTGAATGCATGCATGTCTTAGCTTGTGCTTGTACCTTAATGACCTGAGAAAACATGCTAAAACGTGTCAACACTAGGTTGGTGAGTTCACAGGTTTCAATGCTTGTAAAGAATACTAGATAAAACCATTTACAATTTATATCATAGGTAGCTAACCTAGTTACATGTTACTAAAGCGTTTCGACACCGAAGCTGACTATGTATGTTTGAACTGCCTCCTACCATGACTATCATGATCAATGGTAAATGTTTAGGTCAATATTACACCCGTTCGACTACCTGTCGTGTTAGCGCAAATAACGCGGGTGGGGCTTGTCCATGCCCAGTAGTACTACTCAAGATTACCTCGCTATCCCATATATTAAACGGTTCGATATGTAAGGACTTGCATGATATGTTTGTGCTTAGTACAACAAGTGATATAAATGAAATGTAAGATCTAAATGTTTGTACCCATGTTTTCTCCCCCAAGTTTTAACCATAAGAAAAAGGGGCCGTGAAACTCACCTTAGAGTGCGTGCGAAAGAAAGCGAACTTAGAATGCTTGACGACTAACTGCCACCTATAAACACCGGTTTATAAGTGTGTGTTTGTGCAAGGCGATAGGAACCCTAAGTATCCAAACAATCTCATTGTTTTAAGTGTTTAGAAAATATTTATTAGTTTGACAAAGTTTAACCAAGTTTGACTAAGTTTGACCAAGTTTGACTCGACGACCCGTTGGTGACCCGTTTAGTGATTAAATGTTTGACTTGCATAACAACACGCTTAGCACACAAATAATTCACGTTTCATGCTACCTAAGTCATAACTAACTTAGCATGACAACTACGTCAACAATACACGTTACATTAATTTATTATTTTTTTAAAAATAATATAAACTCATGTTTGCTTTCAAATGAATCACATTATCTATAACACGTTCGTATCATCATTCCATGTCTATCTACACATGCTAATACATAATAGATTACCATAACACACAACATTAAGTTTAGACATCAAGTTCCAAATCACAAAGTTTCCACTTTTAGTAACCTATGATCTATTTAAGCTATTTGTATTCAATAATCCTTTAACGCGCCTCATTAAAATCGTACTAACATACTAGAGTCAATTTATAACATCATACACACCTAGAAACCTTCACATTCAAAAATCACTTTTAACAAAGTTTCCTCTTTTAGTAAGTCGTCCATTACACGCTTTGTTTACACAATTAACACGTCTAATCAATCCCAAATCTTTCAACTAATATAATTATAACTATATTAATCATAATTCACGTCTAGCATGCAATTCCTATACTTCACATAATCAAAAAATCTCAATTTACACCTCGTATGAAAACTAGGGTTTCACATATTTTCATAAAATTACCAAATCGATACAATACTATCAATCAATTAACCAATTCATTAATATATTTCAAAAATATCAAGTTTGGATGAACTAGGGTTTCGATCTTAAAAAAATAAATGAAATAACGACGGAATTCGATGAAATAACTTACGTAGTAATGTTAGGAATGCCTAGACTAGCACGTATTCACTTCCGGTTTCATGATTGGAGCTCGATCGAAGGTGTTTGGGGTTGTTCTTGCTTGCGGCCGTGAGAGAGGACCAAGGGGGGTTTGGGTCGAGATTTTGAGAGAGAAGGAGAATGAGATTAGGTTTAAATTTCATAAAATCCTTATCTCCTAAATACATGGGTTTTAAGTTAAGAAAGGATAATCATGAACTATAAAAAAAAACATTTAAACAAATCTATTAGATAAAATTTGTTTTAAATAATTATTTTTTTAAAAGTTCCGTGTTCTATAAAAATAATCAGTAAAATATATATCTAATAATTCTACGCGGTATCACGAAAGTTCACATAATTCACAGATAATTCACCAAACAGATAATTCACAGATAATTTATATTAAAAACAATTGTTCGCAATTATTTTTTTGTTTATTAGTTCACCAACGTTCCGGGTTAGACTCGAGTGCGATTCGCGCTGTGTGAACTAACTGACACATTTAATTAACTTAAATGCAATGCACATGTGACTACTAAGATAACTGAGTTTGCAATGAATAATGTTTGAACTAACGAGGTTTGTGTTAACGGAGTTAACCTGGAATTGCCGGATGTCACATCATCCCCTTGTTGAAAGAATTTTCGTCCCGAAAATTAAACGAAGTCGGTAACGTCTGAAACAAAAAGTTTAGGTTTGTCACATCATCCCCTTGTTGAAATAAATTTCGTCTCGAAATTTAGTTAGTACCTTTCGTGTTTGCCATTGACTGTTTGAAAAGGTGAGGATACTTTTTCATCATTTGATCCTCGCGTTCCCGCGTGAACTCCGTTCCACGCTTCGAGTTCCAGCGAACTCTGACAATAGGTATCTTACTGCGCTTGAGAGTTTTGACCTCTCGGTCCATGATTTCGACTGGTTCCTCAATAAAACGTAGTTGTTCATCAATTTCTAACTCCTCGAGTGGAACTACAAGTGTCTCATCTGATAGACACTTCTTTAGGTTTGAGACATGAAAGACATTGTGCACTCCATTGAGTGTATCTGGTAAGTTTAGTTGATATGCTACTGGACCGATCCTTTTCTCTATCTCGAATGGTCCAACGTAACGCGGGTTTAACTTTCCTCGTTTTCCAAAACGAATCACACCTTTCCACGGTGAGACCTTTAATAATACTTTGTCGCCCACTTGGAAATCTAGCGGTTTTCTGCGCTTGTCTGCATAACTCTTTTGACGGTCACAAGCTGCCGTCATACGGTTTCGAATTTGCACGATTTTCTCTGAGGTTTCATGCACAAGTTCAGGACCCGTAAGTTGACTATCTCCAACTTCAGCCCAACAAAGTGGTGATCGACACTTTCTCCCGTACAAGGCTTCGAACGGTGCTGCTTTGATGCTAGTATGATAGCTGTTATTGTAAGATAATTCCACTAAAGGCAAGTGAGTCTCCCAACTGTTACTAAAATCAATCACACAAGCCCTTAACATGTCTTCTAGGGTTTGAATGGTACGCTCACTCTGGCCATCTGTTTGAGGATGGTACGCTGTGCTCATATCCAGGCGCGTACCTAGAGCTTTCTGCAATGATTGCCAGAAACGTGAGGTGAATCGGGCGTCTCTATCGGAAATGATGGAGATTGGCACTCCATGACGGGATACTACTTCTTTAAGATAGAGGCGAGTTAACTTTTCCATTTTGTCTGTCTCTTTGATAGCAAGAAAATGTGCATATTTGGTTAGGCGATCCACTATCACCCAGATTGTGTCACATCCAGTAGGGGTTCGGGGTAATTTGGTTATGAAATCCATAGAAATATGTTCCCATTTCCACATCGGGATTTCCGGTTGTTGAAGTAATCCGGATGGCTTTTGGTACTCCACCTTGACTTTTGAAGAAGTCAGACACTTGCTCACGTAGGTGGCTATGTCAGCTTTCATGTTTGACCACCAATACAAAACCTTGAGATCGTGATACATCTTGTCAGATCCCGGATGGATAGAGTATCGAGATTTGTGAGCTTCATCTATGACTAGATCTCTTAGGTTTCCATATACTGGTATCCATATTCGTTCCGCTAAGTAGCGAATACCATCTACTTTAACCTCAAGTTATTTCTCCATACCACGAGTGGATTCCAATGATAAGTTCTCCTCTTTTAAGGCTTCGAGTTGGGCATTGCGGATTTGTTCGGGTAGTCCTGTATGAATAGTGAGTTGTAATGCTCTAACTCGTCGGGGTTTGGTTTCTTTTCTGCTTAGGGCATTGGTTACCACATTAGCTTTGCCCGGATGGTACTTGATTGCACAATCATAATCGTTTAATAACTCGATCCAACGACGTTGACGCATGTTCAACTCTTTCTGCTCAAAAATATGCTGAAGACTCTTGTGATCGGTGTAGATGGTGCACTTGGTACCGTACAAGTAATGTCTCCATATCTTGAGTGCAAACACCACGGCTCCTTACTCCAAATCGTGAGTCGTGTAGTTCTTTTCGTGGATTTTTAACTGTCGAGAAGCGTATGCGATAACCTTGTCACGTTTCATCAATACACAACCGAGACCTTGGATGGAGGCATCTCAATACACCACGAAGTCATCCGTTCCCTCTGGTAGATACAGGATGGGTACGCTACATAGTTTCTGCTTCAGTAGCTGGAATGTTGATTCTTGAGTCTTGCTCCAATTATAGGGTTTATCTTTTTGGGTTAAGGAGGTGAGAGGTTGGGCAATCTTAGAGAATCCCTCGATAAAATGACGGTAGTATCCGGTCAATCCTAGGAATTGCCGAACTTCGGTCGGAGTTGATGGTGCCGCCCAATTCTTGATAGCTTCTACTTTGGCTGGATCGACATGTATTCCTTTCTCATTGATCACATGTCCTAGAAATTGAACCGATCACATGTCCTAGAAATTGAACCTCGCGAATCCAAAAATCGCATTTGGAAAACTTAGCGTACAGCTGCTCCTGTTTCAGTAGCTCAAGGATCAAACGCAAATGCTCCTCACTTTTAGAGTATATGAGGATATCGTCAATAAAAACAATGACGAACTGGTCCAGGTAAGGTTTACACACACGGTTCATGAGGTCCATGAACACCGCGGGTGCGTTGGTTAATCCAAATGGCATGACCAAAAACTTGAAATGGCCGTACCGGGTTCTGAATGCAGTCTTGGATACATCTTCATCTCGAACTCTAACCTGATGATATCCAGATCTTAAGTCAATTTTCGAGTAGAAACTTGACCCTTGAAGTTGGTCGAATAAATCGTCAATGCGGGGTAGTGGGTAGCGGTTCTTGACTGTTACCTTGTTTAACTCTCGGTAATCAATGCACATGCGGAAAGTTCCATCTTTCTTTTTGACAAATAGGACTGGAGCTCCCCATAGCGATGAGCACGGTCGGATGAAACCTTTATCCAACAACTCTTGTAGTTAAGTGGATAGCTCCTGCAACTCACTTGGTGCAAGTCTTTATGGTGCTCGAGCATAGGCGCTGCTCCGGGTGTTAGGTTAATCTGAAATTCGACCTGACGATGAGGTGGAAGACCAGGTAGGTCTTTAGGGAATACTTCTGGGAATTCGCGAACGATAGGGATATCTTCTAACTTTTTCTCCTCGGTGGACTTGTCAGCGACAAGGGCTAGAATTGCGGTATGACCCTTACGCAAACACTTCTGCCCCTTCATGAAAGATATGATGCCCATCACTGCACCACTTTTTTCGCCCTGTATGGATAGGGTCTCTCCACTAGGAAGGGGTATACGAACGATCTTCTCACTACAGATGATCTCAACTTGGGTTTTAGACAACCAATCCATGCCCACAATTATGTCAAAACTGCCGAGTGTAACTGGCATGAGGTCGATGTCAAGTTTGTGACCAGATAGTTCTAATTTACATCCCTTGAGAATGTGGGTTGCCTCGATTACTTTACCGTATGCTATTTCTATGGTATAATGGTGTTCTAATAAAGTTGGATTTATTTCTAACTGACTACTAAGTTCTCTAGATATAAAACTTCTATCGGTGCCAGTATCAAAAAGTACAGAAGCAAAATGATCGTTTAAGAGAAACATACCGTTAACCACGTTCCGATCATTCCGAGCTTCTCCCGATCCAATCACAAATGCTCGGCCCTTTGCACCATTTCCGTTGTTATTACCATTTCCACCCTGGTGGTTATTACCATTTCCATTACCACCCTGATGATTGTTGCCATTTCCATTCCCGTTTCCGTTTCTCCTCAACTGCGGGCAATTTTTCTTGAAATGCCCTTCTTTACCACACTCAAAACAGCCTTTGGGTACGTCTCCAGGTGGTGTCTGTTTGTTCTGCAGATCTACTCTACAGTCTTTGGCCAAATGACCCATCTTTTCACACCGGTGGCAACGGTACCGGTCACACGCTCCATGATGGTGGAAGTTACATTTGTTGCACTTCGGGTACTTGCCAATATAAGAACCCTGATTCTGCTGAGAAGAGTCAGACTGATTGTTGTTCTTTGAAGGTTCAAGCTTACGATGCTGTGGTTGTTGTTGCTGAGAAGGTGGGTTTGACAGGAAGGTTTTGGGGAATGAACTGTCAAACTTCCGCTTGTTGTTAGTTGTCTTTGATAACGCACCTCTAGGTGTAGGGTGCCCTGAGCGACTGCCTGATCGGTTAGCCTGTAAGCCAACCTGATTGCTTGATGGATTGTAGTAGGATTAGAAGATGTCACCATGCTCTGAATTTGCGGAACCAAGCCATCAATGAATTTCTCGATCCTCTTATAGGGAGGTGTTACCATTTACGGACACAAGTTCGCCAGTTCATGCGAACGAGTAGTGTAGGCTTTAATTTAAGAACCCTCCATCTTGAGGTTCCAGAACTCGCCCTCAAGTTTCTGCACTTCATCGCGGGGACAATACTCCTCCCACAGCATAGTCTTAAATTCGTCCCATGGCAATGCGTTTGCCATCTCAAGAGTTAGCATTTGCACTTGGGAGTTCCACCAAGTAAGGGCCGGACCCTCAAGTGTGCCAGATGCATACTGCACCTGATTATTCGGCGGGCAATTACACATCGCGAATGCGGATTCAGATTTCTCCATCCAGCGGAGTAAGCCAACAGCCCCTTCGGCTCCACTGAATGAGTGAGGCTTGCAATCCAAGTACGCCTTGAAAGTGCAAACCTGTTGGTGGTTATGTTGACCTGAATTGTAAACAAGAATGCGCTTAGGGATACCATATTCGAATTTGGGTTTTGAATGAATGATGACTCACTAGAGTCGATAATTTATCAATTTACCTCCGGCGTTAGCAGCGGCTTGGCTAGCTGCTACAGCTTCAGCCACACGCTCGTTTATGAGTGCCGTGAGCTCGGCTGCAGTCATGTTAATGTTTCCGTGACCACCGCGTCCTCCGGCGCGTCCACCACGTCCATTTCCTCTTCCAGACATTATATTTACATTCACAACATACAATAATGAGAAAAAAAAATACATCACATTTTTATCATCATACAAGTACCAGTAAACAAAGAAATTCAAACCACAACATCTAACATTTCAATAATAGTAATACTTGATAAAATAAATTGTAACGATTACAACTAAATTCAACCAAACATCAAAATTCTAGAAACATCTGTTGGATGGGAACAACCCTGCCCATCTAGGTTCAAAAGGAAAGACATAAATAAGTAATGAAGATAGAAAATCAAATGCCACTGCCAGGTGATGTAACATCGGATGCTGCGTCATCGTCCTCATCCTGGTCTCCTGCAGGTGCATCCTCTGGTGCAACTCCTGCTGCTTCAACCGCTGCAAGTCGTGCCTCCACTTGCTCAATCCTGGTGTGGAGTATATCTAGGTTCCACTCTGCAGTGTTCAGCCGGTCTTCCATATCCACACATCCATTTGCCAAATTCTCATGGACTTTATCAGTGACTGCTAAATCTGAAGTCAGTTTGTCAATTTTTTGATTCATCAGAATCTGTCGCTCTAATATACCAGAAATTTCCCCTACTGCATCTCTCATGTTCCGGATCTCCCGGTCCATCCTAGCTACACATGCAGCTAACACCTTCTCAAAGGGGTACTGCAATGGTGGCAAAGCTCGCACAGAAGATGATGAAGAAGAAGCAATGTCAGCAGTGAGTGGAGGGGGGACTTCCTCCTCGCGGATCCAGTTCCTGACCCTATCGGGATACCAATCCCAGTCCTGCGTGTTGCCTCTGACACGCACAGGAATAGGCTCATCATACCCTACAGTGGTGTTGATCGGGTTGAGTCGACGTCTCCTCGGCTCTAGAAAAGTTACGGTAGGAACATCGTGCTACTGAACGACTAAGGATGCGGGTGAATTAGGCGGTGTCGACATTTACTGTAACGGGATGAGTGAGTGCTATGTTTGAGTGTAAGTGTTGTGTAACTAATGCATGTGCGTGGTTATAGTCTAGTATGCATTTCCTAGTTCTCTATAACCAATGGTTCTGATACCAATCTGTCACACCCCCAAAATCCACTAATGGAGTTTTACCGTTAGGAGCGTGACATACTAGGATCTCAGTCATTAGTTACTTTGAACGACTCTAGCACGTATTCACTTCCGGTTTCACGATTGGAGCTCGATCGAAGGTGTTTGGGGTTGTTCTTGCTTGCGGCCGTGAGAGAGGACCAAGGGGGTTTGGGTCGAGATTTTGAGAGAGAGGGAGAATGAGATTAGGTTTAAATTTCATAAAATCCTTATCTCCTAAATGCATGGGTTTTAAGTTAAGAAAGGATAATCATGAACTATAAAAAAACATTTAAACAAATCTATTAGATAAAATTTGTTTTAAATAATTATTTTTATAAAAGTTCCGTGTTCTATAAAAATAATCAGTAAAATATATATCTGATAATTCTACGCGGTATCACGAAAGTTCACATAATTCACAGATAATTCACTAAACAGATAATTCACATATAATTTATATTAAAAACAATTGTTCGCAATTATTATTATTATTATTATTTTGTTTATTAGTTCACCAACGTTCCGGGTTAGACTCGAGTGCGATTCGTGCTGTATGAACTAACTGACACATTTAATTAACTTAAATGCAATGCACGTGTGACTACTAAGATAACTGAGTTTGCAATGAATAATGTTTGAACTAACGAGGTTTGTTTTAACGGAGTTAACCTGGAATTTTCGGATGTCACACCACCCCTCCCCCGCTGCTGCCGCCTCCCGCTACACTTCTTCCCCCACCGCTGCCCAGCCACTAACACCACCCCTTCCCACCACCACCACCACCAGACGTCCTGCTGCGTTCGACGCTTTGCCGTCGCCACCTGATGCCATGTTGCAACCCACCCGTCACCGCCACCCGCATTCGCCGCTAAACACCCGCCACCGCCTGTCGCCGCGACCTACCCCACCCCGACCACCACCGACCACCACGCCGCCATCGCCCAATCACCGCCACCACCGTCGCCATCCACCCTTACCCACCCTTTCCCACACCTCTACCCCACCCACCCACCCCCACCCTACCCCCACCACACCCCACCATGCCGTCATCGCCCGATCGCCACCACCACCGTCCCCACTAACCCTACCCTCACCCTACCACCACCCACCCCCACCCACCTCCGCCTCACCCACCCACATCCAAAACCCACCCTACCCCCACCCTACCCACCCCACCATCACACCCCAATCACCCCCTTCCTCGGGTTGTGGCGGGGTGGGAGCGGGGTTGGTTGGGAGTGAGAGTGGGGTGGGTGGTGGCGGCGATTGGGCGATGGCAGTGTGGTGGATGGGGGTGGGTAGGGGTGGGGTAGGGTGGGGTGGGTGGCGACGGTGGTGGCGGCCTTCGGGCGATGGCGGCGTTGTGAGGTGTGGTGGGGGTGGGTGGGGGGTAGGGGTGATGGCGGCGATCGGGCGATAGCGGCGTGGTGGGGTGTGGTGGGTGGGGTGGCGTAGGGTGGGTGGGTAGGGGTGGGGTGGGTGACGACGGTGTTGGCGGCGATCTGGCGATGGCGGCGTGGTGGGGTGTGGTCGGTGGGGGTGTGTGGGTGGGGTGGGGGTGGGTGGGTGGGGGTGGGTGATGGCGACGTGGTTGGGTGTGACGGGTGGGGGTGGGTGGGGTGGGTGGGTGGGTGGCGACGGCGATCGGGGCGGTGGCGGTGTGGTTGGGTGTTTCAGGTTGGGGTGGGTGCCGACGGTGGTGGCGGCGATCGGGCGGTGGCGGCGTGGTGGGGTGTGAAGGGTGGGGGGTGGGGGTGGGGTGGGGTAGGGGTGGGTGGCGGCGTTGGTGGCGAAGTTATTTGGACTCGAACCCAATTGATAGTTTTTTTTAAAATGACTCGTTTTGACCCTTACTAATTTTGCTCCAAATCCGTTTTGACTTGAAGTCATTTTGCTCCTAACCCATATCGACCTGAAACCATTCTGACCCGAACCCGTTATGACCCGTGACCCGAACCCGTCCGACCCCCTCAGTTTGCCATGCCTATTATCAATGACATACATGTTTAGTTTTTCTTACTTTCAATGCGCGGGCTCGTGGCAATATTTTGACGTTAGTTTTTTTCAATGTCTTGCGCCCGCACAACGCGTGGTCTTAACACTGCTAGTTTATATATAAACACGAAGATTATTATCCAAAAATATTCTAAAGTATAGGAAAAGGTGTTAGACTCTTGATTGATTAAAGTAAGAGGTGAAGATTTATTTAGTGGGGAAAGAAGTAAAACATGGGAGAGAGTAAAAAAAGCGTTAAAAACTTAAAATAGGAGTTACACACCTTTTAACTTTTAGTTTAAATTTAAATAAAACATAGGGTCTACCTAACTTTTTATCCTCAAATATATTTAATACAGATTTTCATTGATACATTGTTGTAATGAATATATAGTTTTATAAGTGTACTCAAGTGGATTACAAAAATGTTCTTTAGGAAAATAATCTATAACTGTGCATAAAAAACATTATAACGGTACATCAAACTTCTATATTTTGATGTATATATTGAAACCTTGTATCAATCCTTACAACTTTTCTATCGATTGTGAGGAAGATGATCTAATCCGGTTTTATCAATCAACGACGGTTGAAGACAACCCTTCGAGAAGAAGCCTTGTAAGAGTTTAAAATAGATATAGAGAATTGTTAGAGAGAAATTGAGGAAGACGGTCATTCGAAATTATGGTTCTCGGAATTATGGTTCGAATGTCGTGTGAAGAAGGTTGTAGAGAAAAATGTGAGAGATACATTGGATTGGATAATGAATGAATTAGAGAACGTATGAATGATTTAATGTGAAAAAAATCTCATCTTGTGTTACCTTGTTTGCTTTTGAAGATAAAATTGAAGGATGGATGGTCTATAAATATATATTTTTTAAATTTAAAGATATATATCTATATCTATATCTATATATATTATATATAAAAAAAGAGAGGGTGTACAAAGTTTTTCTCACATAACAATATGCCAAAAAGATTTCTAAAGAAAGTCTTGCTAGATCTTATATCCAAAACCATACAAAAACAAGTGTTAAATTTCAACTTTCCCATTATTTAATTACCCATGTTTTACTGTTGTGGTATAAATTAGAGAAAAAAAACTATAACATGGCGGAAATTTAAAATGATCAAAAAGTCTTCAGAGGAATAAAGTGACAACAGGAGGAATAAAGGGATATTGTTTCCACTCCATCACACAACACTCTAAATTATAAAATATTTTTAGAGTTATTGTTAATAAAATACTACATACCTTTTAAAAAATGTAAGCAAAGTTTTTAAAGTATTTTTGTTCTGAAAATATCATATAGGGAGGTTTAAAAACTCACGGCTCACTCGCAATTCGCTTGAAAAAAACTCGGATGAAAATGAGCCGAGCCGAGCCCAAGCCAGCATGGGCGGACTTATAGTAGGGTGAGGGGTAGCGCCCGCTACCCCTCAACTTTCTCGACGAAGTGGAAAAAAAAATAATTATGTGTTTTTTGTAAAACATTACCCCTGAAAAAAAATACGTTACCCCTGAGATTATTTCATGCTACCCCTAAAAAATATACTTTTATTAGAAGCCCGACCGCAAATGGTCGATTAAAACTGTTTTGGGCCTACTTATGATGGTTAATAGTCTAGTGGACTAATTAAGTAATGGGTTGTGGGCTTTTGGCATGTGGGCTGATTAAAACTCATTTGTGGCCTGACCTCTAGCAAATAACAAGTCGTTGCTGCTCATTTGTGGCCCCTGCTGACCTGGTCGACGACACAACACAACAACAGTCAACAAGAACCAGCAGCAGCGCTGCTGGTGGTGGTGCGCAGCCGGCAGCAACGAAAGCAGCACAGCAGCAAGCAATTGGCTGAGACACCTCTCACTCACCTCTGTAATCTTCTAACTTTTAATTCTAGATTTCTAGGGTTTGTGAGTGTATCTTGTTTTAGAGTTTATGTGCAAGTGCAAATGTGCAAGTGTTCTTAATTTGTTTATTTGAGTATGATTGTATGGCTAATTTTTTAATTGTTCCCAACTCTTGTTCTATGGTTTATGTTTAATTTTTCAATTGTTCACTTAAGATTTTAGGGTTTATTGCAATTTGCAATTGTTTGGAAGATGAAACCACAAGCTAAACAGGCACTTATTAGCAATATGTTTAAAAGAAAGGCCCCGAAAAATGATGATATCGCTCCAACTCCAAGTAAAAAAATTTCTGATAATAATGATATGCAAAGTACGGTAAAAAATTGGAGTATTTAAAAATAGATCAAAGTACGGTAAAAAAAATTTCTCTAGATCAAATTACGGTAAAAAAAATTTCTCTAAGTCAAAGTAAGGTAAAAAAAATTTGAACGTTACCCCTGAAAGTTTTCTCTAGATCCGCCACTGCAAGCCAGGGTAGGCTCAGCTTGTGGCTCGCACGTTTTGCTCGTTTAAAATAAGATTATTAATAATTATTATAATGATAAATAACATAAAAAAGAGTTAGGAAAAAAACATAAACAATACATATAATATTTTTGAATCTGTCTTGGTATCTCTCGATTTTTAAAAAGATTAAAAAGTAATACTTCTTTTGTTTACAACCTTAATACTATTTCATTTACTAATTTATTAGTTATAATAACTTATTTTATTTCATATATATTTTAAAATGTCCAAAAAATACAAAAATAAAAAATATAAAAAAATCATTTCTCGAGATTTTCACGAGCCGAGTTTGAACCCATCCTGACTTGGCCAGGCTCGTTTAGAGCCCTAAAATCACATCAAAGGGGATAAAATTTTATTGTTTATTTATTAAATTTAGCAATTCATAATAAGATATATAAGTAAAGTATTTAAACTTACAACATTTGTGTTTATAGATCCAACCACTCCCAAAAGTATAGTGATAAAATCCAATTGAGGGGAAAATTACTTTATTCTTTTTCATAGAAATCATTTGCTTTGTAAGAGAATATGTTACATTGAGATATAAAGATTTGGCTTTATCATGCCTTTATTGGGAGAATTTATTCGGTTGCAATAATGCCTTAAAAATATTCATGGAACTAGTCAAACTTAAAAATAAACCATATCAATTAACCATTACGCCTAAAAATACATCTTTTTAATCTTAAATTGATGGCTTTATACAATCATCAAGGCATGTAAACGTTATGCATATGATTTTGTAGTCATGGATCTAACATCTTGTTATTAAAAGTTTATTTATTATTCACACACGATGGTCTAATTCGGAGAGAAGAATCACGAGATTAGAAAAAAAAAATCAAAACTTAAATAATAATTTTGTCTCGATACAAACACCTAAAGATTTTAAATGTTGTATCTATTTCATTGTAAAAAGATAAACAAATACCACAAGCAAAAAACTTCACATTTTCATTAGGGGTGTAAACGATGCGAGTTAAGCTCGTTTAACGTAAGAGTGCTTAATCTCAGCTTATTTTAAGTTTTATTTCTAAAGGTCGAGCTCTGCTCATGAGTAATTTCTCAAGCTCGTGCTCGGATAGGGTCATATATTTTATCATTTAATTTTTTTTATTTACATACAAATTAATATATAACTATTTATATGTATAACTATATTTTTTTATAGATTAAACAAATAAATACATTAGGTACTTTTTATTATAAGTATGTATAATAATTATTATTATGTAACTATATATCTAATATAAAGTAAGAATTATACAAATATGAATGTGTTTATTCTTTAGACTCACGAGTCTAGTCAAGTTTGATAAGGGAAGATTGGACTCAAACTCGTTTATTAAATGGGCTTTAAATACATTAGGTACTTTTTATTATAACTATGTATAATAATAATTATTATCATGTAACTATATATCTAATATAAAGTAAGAATTATACAAATATGTATATGTTTAGTCTTTAGACTCAAGGGTCTAGTTGAGTTTGATAAGGGAAGCTTGGGCTCAAACTCGTTTATTAAATGAGCTTTAAATTAAATTTTTAGCGAACCAAAATTGCAATCAAGTAGCTCTTAAACACTTTGGCTTGTTTATATACCTAACTGGCATCTATGTTTGAAAGACAAAAACACAAAGTATAATGTTTGGCAGTGTTTGGACACCAATTATCACGTATGCATGACTTGGATACAACGTATGGGTTTTATAATAAATGAAAATGACAGGTTTGGTCCCTCGCTTTTGCCAAAATTACAACTTTCCCTTGATTTATATGGTACCATAACATGGACCTTTGACATAAAGGATTCATGTGCTCTTTATTATTCTACTTATATTACAATTCAACATTAATTGGAAAAGGTTTATGGTTACCACTTACCACATCTATATAGAGTATAGGTGTGACTTTGAAGTACCTTTTAAGTTGTTCATATCTAATTTTCCAACTCTTCCTTTATAGAAGTTTAGTCGTTTTAAATGCTTTTAAAAGTTGTATTGAAAAGACATGACGTAAACTAACTCATTTTATCATATGCTTAATTTTTAAGACGGAACTGATTATGAGAAATATATCAATACCAAATAACACTATGTATTCATGAATTCTTACACATGATTTGGCATTTGGCGTTTCCTTAGTGGTGGAAATAGAAACTTCAACTCTGTTCGTAAAAAAAGTGATGACAACTTGAGAGGGTCAAATTATAAAAGGATAACAACGATGGATGCTAGTATTAGTAGAAACTTTGGCTTGCTAGAAGACAACATACCCCTGTAATTTTGTTGATGGTCCTACTTATGTCTTTGTAGTTTAACAACTAAAATTAATGGCATTTGAAAGCTTTCCTTTAGATAAATACTTGCCAATAAGTGATACTCATGTTAGAGGGATGATTTTATTGTTTAAAACCTAAGCATACTTGTTTGGTAAAATATTTTGTTGAGGTTGTTATCAGATGATTACCTGAAGATATATTTATAGGGTTACACGTGATATTACTCATATATATTATGTCAGATAAGGTTACACTGTGATATTATTCACATATGTTATGTCAGATAGTCTCACTGACAAATCTATGTACATGCCAATGGTTACAATCCAAGTATATATGCAACTCCAAAGTAAAGATCATTATCAAAGAATCCCCTCTCTCTCAAACTACTATGTTATGGGTTATTGTAGTTTTATTAAGAGGTATTTAATTTTATTTTAATTTTATATAATTATGTTACCTACCTATTTTTACTCTTAACGACAAAACTCCTAAATCTATCACTCAACTAACGCATCTTTAATAATTTTTTACTAAATATATAACTCTTAGATTCACACTTGAATTTCAAGGTTATGAAATATTCTCAAGTTGGTAAACAAATAAACAATTTCAACTTAGCAATCCATGTAAAACAAAACAACAACCAAAGTGCTAACAAAGTTAGCATTAGGGACCAAATATGTCCAATCTTATCACTTAAAAGTTCAATTTGTACTTAGACCAATATATGAGGGATGGAAAATGAATACATTATCCAATATTATAAGATGGCAAAATTATGGCATGTAGGTCACCGGCCTCTCCCCAACTCTCTTACCATATATATGGATATTTTCAATTAAGAACCATCATTTTGACAACAATCAAAAGAACCATACATTTCTACACAAATATAAGGATGCATATATGCATTTGTGCATATATAAAGTAAGGATGCATGTATGTATTTGTGTAAAAATGTATGGTTTTTTTTTTTATCGTCAAAATGATGGTATATGTCCATATATATATATATATATATATATATATATATATATATATATATATATATATATATAGGGGAGGGATTAAGAGAAAACCACAAAGTTAGGCGAAAACCGAGAAAATCGCATCATTTTAGGCAATTTTTTTATTTACGTATACGTATCCAAAAGCATTTTTTTTATTTATGTATACGTAATCGTAATTTTTTTGTTTTATGTTTACGTATATGTAACACTATGTGTAAAAATGTTTAATATTACATTGATACTCTTATAAATAAATAAAAATAAAAAATAAAATTATTATATGATTGGCTAAAATTATTTTTTTAGTGGTTTTCTCGGTTTTCGCCTAACTTGTGGTTTTCTCTTAAACCCTCCCATATATAAATATAGAGTTAGGTTATAGTAAAAAGGGTTTTAAAAATAAGCAGGGTAATAAGGATTATGGGCTTGACATGTGTCCTTTTATTGTTTTTAAAGGGAGGGCATAATGGTCATTGTGTAATACACAATGAACTTGTATTACACATTGAACTTGTATTACACAATAAACTTGTATTACACAATGAACTTGTATTACACAATGAACTTGTATTACACAATGAACTTGTATTACATGCTGAACTCGTATTACACAATGACCTGACTAATTACACAATGAGTTGAAAAACATAAAACACAATGATAAATACATATAATACAATGAACTTGTATTACACATTGAACTTGTATTACACAATTAACCTGTATTACACAATGAACTTGTATTACACAATGAACTTGTATTACACAATGAGCTGAAAAACGTAAAACACAATGATAAATACATATAACACAATGAACTTGTATTACAGGATAAACTTGTATTACACAATGACCTGACTAATTACACAATGAGCTGAAAAACGTAAAACACGGTGATAAATTCATATAACACAATGAACTTGTATTACACATTGAACTTGTATTACACAACGAACTTGTATTACACAATGAACTTGTATTACACAATGACTTGACTAATTACACAATGACCAGACGTGGTATTACATAATGAACTTGTATTACACAATGAACTTGTATTTGTGACATCCGGCATTTTCAGGTTAACTCCGTTAACTCAAACCTCGTTAGTTCAAACATTATTCATTTCAAACTCCATTAACTCAGTTAGTTGCACGTACATTGCATTTAATCGCACACATCGGATCGCACTCGAGTCTAACCCGGAACGTTGATGATTAGTCGAACATTAATATTACGAACATTAATAATTTATATTTTATATAAATTGCGAGTTTTATATAATCTTATGTGATTACGTGAATTATGTGAATATTACTGTTTTCGTATGTGTTTATCGAATATTAACCGCATACAATATTTTTATAAAAGTTGGAGTTTTTTATAAAAATATAAATCGAAGATTTTAATTATTAAATAGTTATTATTTAATTAATTAGAGCCTATGGGCTTTAATTAAGCTAGAAGCCCATCTAAAAACCCATTAACCATTAGATAAGGATAAGTTTTTATATAAAAAAAAAACATAAACCCTAACCACCACCCCTAGAAACCGTCGACCTCCTCTCACCCTCACCCCACTCGACCGAAACTTCAAGGCAACAAAAGGACCATCGTTCGATCTCCGATCTCGCAATTAAACGCGTATTTGGACTCCTCTCGACATTCCTAACGTTTCTACGTAAGTCGTTTCGTTAAATTCCGTCACTTTTGGATCCCTAAATTTTAGGTCAAACCCTAGTTCTTCCAAACATGAAATTTTATAATAAAAATGTTAACTTTGTTATTGTTTTGCATGTATTTGTTGATTTTATGGTTAATTGCAAAACCCTAGATCCGTGTGGTTAGTAACTTGTTAAATATTGAAACTTTTTGATTACGTGAAGGATAGGAATCGCATGCTAGACGTGGATTATGATTTGTATAGTTGTAATTATATTAGTTGAAAGATTTAGAATCGATTTGATGTGTTAATTTTGTGATTTGAGCGTGTAATGGACAAGTTACTAAAAAAGGAAACTTTTTAGGTTTTCTAACTTTCATGCTAGACATGGTTAGGATGATGTGATGATGGTTATGAGCTACTTGATACATGGTTAGATGAATTGTGAAATCAGATTTTGAATACATAACCCAGTTTTACAAACTTTCCAAATAAGGAAACTTTAATTGTTAAAAGTAGTTATAACTTGCTGTTTAGACATGTTTGATATGGTTTGATGATTGGTACATGTTAAATAGGACACAATAACTTGTTGTAACGTGTTAGGTGTTTGAAATCACGCATGCTAGTCATAGGTTACTAAAGTTGGAAACTTTGTCTTGAATTATTATTTGCATGTTTAGGTTCTAGACAATGGTTATGTGATGTGCTGATCTATGACATGTTAAAGTGATTCTATGAATGCATCAATGATGATAGTTTTCAGGAAACACGAGTCTCGAACAAACTTACTATTTATGGAAACTTTCTATTTATAGAAACATGCTATTTATAGAAACCTGCTATTTTTGGAAACTTTCTATTTTTGGAAACTTTGCTTGGTTGATTAGAACAATTAGGATTTGTTGCTAAGTGTTACAGCATGATCATTTGTGTATAATATAGAAGTATTATACTGAACAAACGTTAAATCATTAATCGAGTCACCAACGGGTCGTCGGGTCAAACTTGGTCAAACATGAGTCAAACTTACAAACTTTTCTAAACCCTTAAAACAATGAGATTGTTTGGATACTTAGGGTTTGTATCAACTTGCACAAACATACACTTATAAACCGATGTTTATAGGTGGCAGTTAGTCGTCAAGCATTTTAGATTCGCTTTCTTTCGCACATACTCTAAGGTGAGTTTCACGGCCCCTTTTCTTACGTTTTAAACTTGGGGGAGAAAACATGGGTACGAACATTTAGATCTTACGTTTCTTTTATATCACTTGTGTATTAAGCGCAAACATATCACGAAAGTCCTTACTTATCGAACCGTTAGTATATGGGTTAGCGAGGAAATCTTGAGTAGTACTACTGGGCACTGACAAGCCCCACCCGCGTTAGTCGCGCTAACACAACAGGTAGTCGAACGGGTGTAACATTTACCTAAACATTTACCATTGATTGTGATAGTCATGGTGGAAGGCAGTTCAAACATACAGACAGTCAGCTTCGGTGTCGAAATGTTTTAGTAACATGTACTAGGTTAGCTACCTATGATATAATTGAATACGGTATTATCTAGTAAGCTTTACAAACATATAAACCTGTGAACTCACCAACCTAGTGTTGACACGTTTTAGCATGTTTTCTCAGGTAATTAAGGTACAAGCACGAGCTAAGGCATGCATGCATACGAAGTCTATCATTTGCAAACTCAAGAATTATTTATTTTAATTATCTTTGAATTGTTTATTTTGGCGCAACTGTTTTGGCGCATGTTTTTCATTTAACTTTTCGCTTCCGCAAGTCTTACATTAAATCAGGATTTTCATTGCTAGTGTTGCATCGTGACTATGAGCAATACTAGTGGTTTTTCTTAAACTCATATAGAGTCGTTCAACGTAACTAATGACTGAGATCCTGGTATGTCACGCCCCTAACGGTAAAACTCCGTTGGTGGATTTTGGGGGTGTGACAGTATTACACGATAAACTTGTATTACACAATGACCTGACTAATTACACAATGAGATGAAAAAGTAAAACACAATGATAAATACATATAACACAATGAACTTGTATTACACAATGAACTTGTATTACACAATGACCTCACAAATTACACAATGGCCAGACGTGGTATTACACAATGAACTTGTATTACACGATAAACTTGTAGTACACAATTACCTGACTAATTACACAATGAGCTGAAAAACGTAAAACACAATGATAAATACATATAACACAATGAACTTGTATTACACATTGAACTTGTATTACACAATGAACTTGTATTACACAATGAACTTGTATTACACGATTAACTTGCATTACATAATGACCTGACTAATTACACAGTGAGCTGAAAAACGTAAAACACAATGATAAATACATATAACACAATGAACTTGTATTACACAATGAGCTGAAAAACGTAAAAAAAATTCATTTTTGTTTATAACGACACTATACTCGTTTTAAAGATAAAAAACGCTCGTTTTTATGTTGTAATTTTTTTGAAAAAATAATGTCGTATGTAAAAGTTATGAACGTTTAAAAATGAGGGGGGAACTTGATAAAAAGTCAACAAAAGTGGCCAAGACTAAAATAACCTTCTAACAACTTTTTCTCCTACAATTTAATATAAACCATTAAATCTTTTCTACAATTTCATCTAATGATCTTAAATCCTTCTCACACTTTTTAGAATTAGAATCCTTTTTATCTTAACATAGTAAAAAGGGTTTTAAAAATAATAAGGGTAAGAATGATTCTAAGCTTGACATGTGTCATTTTATTATTTTTAAAGGAGGGCATAATGGTCAATGTGTAATATACCACGTCAAATGTGTAATATACGAGGTCAATGTGTAATACACCAGGTCAATGTGTAATACAATGTCTGATATTACACAATGAAATGATATTACACATTGAGCATATTACACAATGACCTGACATATTTGAGCGAATTACACAATGAGCTGGAAAACGTAAAATACAATGATGAAAACATATAACACAATGATGAAAAATATTTGACACAATGAACTTATATTACACAATGAACTTGTATTACACAATGACCTGACTAATTACACAATGAACTTGTATTACACAATGACTTGACTAATTACACAATGAACTTGTATTACACAATGACCAGACGTGGTATTACACAATGAACTTGTATTACACAATGAACTTGTATTACACGATGAACTTGTATTACACAATGACCAGACTAACTACACAATGAGCTGGAAAACGTAAAACACAATGATAAATACATATAACACAATGAACTTGTATTACACATTGAACTTGTATAACACAATGAACTTGTATTACATAATGAACTTGTATTATACAGTGACCTGACTAATTACACAATGACCTGACTAATTACACAATAAACTTGTATTACACAATGACCAGACATGGTATTACACAATGAACTTGTATTACACAATGAACTTGTATTACACGATGAACTTGTATTACACAATGACCTGACTAACTACACAATGAGCTGGAAAATGTAAAACACAATGATAAATACATATAACACAATGAACTTGTATTACATAATGACCAGGCGTGGTATTACACAATGAACTTGTATTACACAATGAACTTGTATTATACATTGAACTTGTATTGTACAAAGAACTTGTATTACATATTGACCTGACTAATTACACAATGAGGTGGAAAACGTAAAAAAAAATTGTTTTTGTTTATAACGACACTATACTCGTTTTAAAGATAAAAAACGCTCGTTTTTATGGTATAATTTTTTTGAAAAAATAATGTCGTATGTAAAAGTTATGAACGTTTAAAAATGAGGGGAGAAACTTGATAAAAAGTCAAAAAAAATGGTCAAGACTAAAATAGCCTTACAACAAAGTTAGAATGAAATTTGAATGAAATTTATTTTATGAAAAAAAAAAATGTGATGCATGCAGAGGATAGACTAAAGTTAGAATGTAACACCTACTAATTAATCTAGATAGTACATATAGGTTTGGAACTTTGAATATGGTGAAGTAGTTGGGTAGGACATTTAACTATTTAAATTATTAAAAAAATGTTTTTAGTCACATACTTCATATTCATACAAATTTTAAGACCTTGAACCATGACATTTTTTCAAATCCAAATTAATATCCTTCTCGTGAATTTAATTTGATGATTTGTGATAATTTGAGTGTCACATTCGTACGACCACATTTCAACATTACATAAAAATGTGATGTTGATTTAGAACTCGTACATGAGTTAAATGTGACATGATATTGGGTATGCATATAACAACACGAATAAGTTAAGATTTTTTATTTTGTTTTTTTTATATAATACTAGGTTAAAAACCTTGTGTATTACACGGGTTAAATAAAATATAATATTATATACTTAATAATAAATATTTACATATTACATATTTATGGCATATTACATAGTTTTTTAAGATAAATTTTACAAACGTTATATAGTTACTTTTTAAAAATGTGTATCAAAAGAATAAAAAAATGTTCAATTTCTAAAAATGTTTTATTAACAAACCTACATTTATTTAAATAAAAAAACTTTTTATAAAAAATCATATAAATCATTATTATTTAATAGGAGAGAGAGATGAAAAATAAAAAAAATTTATTAAAAAATAATTAAAGAAAATTTGTGCAATTAATCCACAAAGAGGCGAAAAAATTTACCTTACAAAACCTTTATTTATTATATAGTATAGATACGTGATTATTACTCTTAGAAAAATATTAGAGGAGGATAAATCAACCCGGTGAAAATGACACGTGTTGGTTTTTATAATGATTTTTAAAACTTTCCGTTCAATTGTTCTAATAATGATTTTTAAAATTTCAAATTTAAACACAAGTACATATTGAACTCCTATAGATCATAAGATAATAAGAAAACTTTATTATCTAAATTCCCAGCTTTCTGATCATATAGTATTTCATTAATTAAAATCTACGCTATCAAACAACATTTGATTAACTAATTACATGTGTTGAGTTTTTTATATTATTTATTTAATTAAAAACTTAAGTATATTAAGACATTCTAGATTAAAAAGAAGTGACAGTAAAAAACATTTCATTTGTCATAATTAAAGCAATAGTTTATTAACTTTATTCCAAGTGAGATGACATACTGTATAAAGTTCAATAATATACACGAGTTTCATAATGGTTTCGCACCTTATAATAATTTTAATGATTAAAAACTAAAAAAGAGTGTCATATGTAAATCAAAATGAATAATTTTAATGATTAAAAACCAAAAAGAGTGTCATATATAAAATAAACCGGATATAAAATAGATAAAAATGAAGTGTTATTATGGTGTATAACACGATTTGGACCAAAGAAACCATAAATCAAATTGTAAAATATGAAATACATAAAAGAAAAATAACTATAGTATACATGTAAGTTATATTTATTTACTGTTTAAAAGGTAAAAGAAAAAAAACTTCTTAAATTGTATTGAATACAATATATTAAAACGTTACTTGTAGCTGAAAAAAAAGTCTACAAATATAATTACTACTAACTTTGGCTCCTACCAAAAATTTAATGCCATCATCAATTATCACAATTGTTGCTCAAGTATCATTATGCCTCTTTCATGACTTATAAATGCATGTACTCCATCTAAGTAAGAACCGCAATAGGGAGTTAAAATGAGTTAGGTATGCAACATTTAAGTATGAATTCAAATGATACATTAGTCACTCATTATTTGAATTCAAGTTTTGTCTACCTATGACAGCCTTACAAATGAATAATGTGTTGAATACAATTTTAAAAGTTGTAAGAATCATAATACACCTTGATCGCTCATTAATCTAGGGGTTTAAAGAGGTTGGAGGAAACAGGGTGTGATCGAAAGTTTGAGAAGATTTTAGGTATTTGAAAATAAGATTGATGATTCGTTGATTTGAATTTGATGTGATTGAGATTTTAGAGATGGGTGTCTTGAATGCTACTAATGGGGTTTTGTTTGACATGTTTAAGGTTCATTAGACAAGAAGAACCTCACAAATCTAGTGTCACTACCCCCACTTCCAAAAAGATGTTATATAAGTCGATTTCATAACCCTAAAAGATGAATGTTTGACGGTAAGGGGTTCACCAGAGGGACTGAAGTGTGTTGGGACGAAGGGGGTTGGTTTTAGGGGTTTTTTTAGTGAATTACACAAATGGCCGCTAGGAGTTCAAATATAAATGTTTATAAATTGGAGGGTTCAAACTTCAGAGTGTAGTTTTTGAAAGGGTAAAATAGTTATTTTCATAACTTAAAACACTTAATAGACCAAAGACCATCTTTGGAAGTAAACAATGCACGTAATAACCAAACTCTTCAAAATCATGACCCAGTGAGTAAATTTGTAACTTAACCCAAACCACTTCGACTAAGCATGTAAACGAATTGAACGAACACGAACAAGAGCTTAACCCAAACCACTTTGACTAGGCATGTAAACGAACACGAACAAGAATTTAACCCAAACCACTTCGACTAGGCATTCAAACAAACCGAACGAACACGAACAAGGTCTTGTTCGTGTTCGTTCATATAATTTAACCGAACAAACGATTGGACACAAACACTTAAACGAAAAGGGTTTTCTTTTTCACGTTCATTCGTTAAGAAAATGAACATGCTCGTGTCCGTTTATGTCCGTTCATCAATAGTATAAATGAACGATTCATGAACGTACATCAGTATATGAACACAAACGAACATAACTAAACATAAATGAACAAATATAAACGAACATAAATGAACATACATGAACATACATGAACAAAATAAATGAACGTAAATGTAAATTGAATTTAACAAACGTAAACGATCAAATCTGGAAAATCAATTTTCTTATAATGGGCTTAGTTAAACAAATTTGTAAAATGTAAATTGAACTTAACAAACGTAAATGAATTATATTAATAGATTGATTATTTAATATTAATAACAAATAAAAAAATATTATTTAACGAATGAAAATGAACGAACATAAACGAACGTAAATTAATAAAAATAATATAACGTTTACGAAAATAAATGGACTAACAAAACATGTGTTGATGTTTGTTCGTTTATTAAATAAGCAAACATGAACGAACTTTTCATCCCATGGTTAAAATATTAACGGCATATAATACATACAATATTAGTAGTGGCAAATGAAATTATAATATAATAATAGTTAAAAAAGGATTCAAAAATGGTCAAAGCAAAAACATGGTCAAAACTCAAAGTCTAAAAATGTTTGTTAGCAACAAATGTATAGTTGTTCCTCTAATAAAGACAGCCTGGAAGCATCCAAAGAACCAACCCCACTCACCACTGTTACACTCCAAATAAATACTTCCCATAAATTATAAATTATAGGGTCCTCTAATCATCTCTCAATAGTGCACCCATTCCACTTATTATTATTAATATATATTTTTTTTAATCAAATTTATCATTTTTGTTTGTTTTTAAGCATAAAACCATGTATATGTAGTTATATTTTACTTGCAATTTAAGAAAAAGAACAAAAAGAATACCGTGTTTGGTTATAATATTTTAGTAAAGTTTAGAACTTTTTATTAAAAGTTTTTTTTTAACAAAATGAGATTGCCAGATGTCTTTGATTAATGATTAATGATGTATATGGGATTATGTATTAAAGGTTTAGAAATCAAATAATCAATTTAGAGCATTCACATAAGTTTCTGCGTATGTTTGTGAGTGGATTCTGCATATTTTATGGAGTAGTTTAAAGTGGTTGTGAGTGGAGTAGAGAGAAAATGTATAAATGTTTTGTATATTTGGATAAAACACTGTTCACCTCTATTAATTTTTTAATATTTTTTGAAGTGGTTGTGAGTGGAAGAGAGAGAAAAAGTAATGATAAAGGTATAAAAATATTATTTAATTGAAAATGAGAGAGAAAATGTAGTGATTTTTAGTGTAATTATAGAGATGAGGATGAAGAATCTGATAAGAATGCTCTTAGGGTATGTGTAATTGTTATCATATGATTTTTATGGCCAGGCAGGCCATTATAGTTTTTAAATTCTTAAGTAATTAAAAATGATTAAAACATTCAAATATAATACTCATAACTTTTAAACAATTTTTTAACAATAATTTTTTATACCTAAATACCATCTAATCTTACTATTGTAAGAGCATGCAATATGAGATGTGAAGGCAGCACGTGATGCAATATGAGATGTGAAGGCAGCACGTGAGGAGTCACGCCTCCTCGATGGCGCGGGTGGAGCGTGAGGCTTTTCGTGAGAAATCTCATGGCTCGTGAGATGGTTTTAAACGTTGATATGTCTTTTTCTCACACACACTACAATCACACAACTTTCACTCACTTAGGTATACCACATACCAAGTGAGAGTGGTATGAGCAACCCACGCAGGTGACGTGACGTCCACATAACAAAGAAAATATCTCACTTGAATATATCGCATGCCTTAAATGAATATATCGCATGCCCTTAAATCTGCAATAGATATGTCATGACTACTTTTAAACAAATAAATCCAAACATTACCTTCTATAACTTGTTTAGTCATAATTAGTTATTTTATTTTAAGACACAATATCAAACTAACATAAAACTAAGTGATTGTGTTTTTATTTTAAGAAAATTAAGTGATTGTGTTTTTATTTTAAGTTTGGTAACAGATTTAAATTCTTTCCTATTTTTAATAATTTAAAAAAGGATAGGAAATAACATATTTGTTCAGTCTTTATTCTTCTTTTTCTTGTTTCTCTGCAAATAAGCATCTTCTCTTTCCACTTTTTGGGTTCCTTTCTTAATCTCCCGTCTCTCAACACTCTCACACACTCTCACACACACACACTTTACCTTAATGGAAAATAACCCTCTGTGTTCTCTACCTCTTGTTATTCTCACTCAACCATTTCTTTATAACCTTTAGGTGGAAACCCTTGATCAATTTTAATTTTTGGTAGGTTTTTCTCTCTTTTTGACATTATTATTATTTTTATTATTATTGTTCTTGATCAGAAAATGAATTTGCTTTTCAAGTCTTGAGCTTTTCTACTCTTTTTTGCAGGAATCATTTGGGAACATAATTATTTTTAAGAATTTGGCTTTGTTCTTGGTGGGTTGTGCTGAGAAAGCTTATAAAGCTAACAAATCATTGCAATTTTCTCTGGGTTTCTGTAAAATTTCAAGAAATTGATAAAAGTTACTTTCTTGATCTCAAATTCATTAAATTTCACCATTTTGTTCGATGATTTAGCCTTTTTCTTGATTTTCTTGAAACTTTATAAAAAAAGCCTCTAGCTTTGATCTCTTGTTTGTGAATCCATGGGACTTTGTCATGGAAAACCCAATCAAACCCTTGAAAATCAACTTGAAAACACCAATTCCCACAATGAAACTGAACCAACAACACTGAATTCCACTGGGAAATCATCAAATTTTCCTTATTACAGCCCAAGCCCCTTTCATAACAGTACTGCTTTCAAGAACTCACCTGCGAATTCGAGTGTTAGTTCGACGCCTTTGCGCATATTTAAACGCTCTTTTGCACCACCATCCCCTGCAAAACATATTAGATCTTTGCTTGCTAGAAGACATGGGTCTGTGAAGCCTAATGAGGCCTCAATTCCTGAAGGAAATGAATTTGAAGTTGGACTTGATAAGAACTTTGGGTATTCTAAGCAGTTATTGAACCATTATGAGCTTGGGGAAGAAGTGGGTCGGGGGCATTTTGGGTATACTTGTACTGCAAAGGGAAAGAGAGGGAGTATGAAGGGCCATGATGTTGCTGTTAAGGTCATCCCCAAATCAAAGGTTAGATTTTTGCTCCATCATTTGTTCTGTTGTTTATGAATAACATTTAGAACTGCTAATCTAGGGTCCTAGTATCTACTAGATAAACCAGGTGACGTCATCAAAACACCAGGTGACAGGTAACGTCATCATACAGGACATGTAGATGGCGAAAAAGGTTATACGACCTGTATAGCATCTGTCAGTGGTGTACGCCGGCACATAAGTCACTTCTGTGTCCGTCAGAAAGCTATACGGCACGATACGGATCGTATAAGAGAAAAAAACACAACTCATATGGCCCGTATAAGAAAAAATCACAACTCATATGACCTGTATAAGAAAAATTCACAACTCATACGGCCGTATATTATCTGGTGTCTGGATAGTAGGTGGTTGGTGTCTGTATATAGTTCCTATTATAGTCATATCTATTTAGAGATTGGGTCTTGAAAGTTTTTATCTGTTTGTTGTTTTTTCAAGCAGAGATGATCAGTTTCTAGTGTTTGGATAAAGTGAAACTGTTGTTGATTTTCTAATTATTTAGGGGTCAAATAATGAAATGATCCCATTTGGATGATCAATATAGGAGTAGCAGCAAGAAAACTGATTCTGATTATATGATTATTTATGGCCATTTTACCTTCTAAATGGAGTTGAATTGCTAAATGATATGGAGATTGACTCCTATGGTCAAAGTGATTGAATCTTGACTTTATAGTTGATATAAATACTTTAACCGTATAAAAGACACTGAAGTAATCTTGGTATTTAATATGTAAAAAGGGGTGTGACTTTTTTTTTTCTAATAAATTTCTTGATGTTTATTCAGATGACAACAGTAATTGCCATTGAAGATGCAAGGAGAGAAGTGAAAATATTAAGGGCGCTAACGGGTCATGACAATCTAGTTCAGTTTTATGATGCTTACGAGGATGAAGATAATGTCTATATAGTTATGGAGTAAGTGTTGAATCTCTGTACTTTATTGCTATTGGAGGGTATTTTAGACATTTTACATAACATGATATTTGTTTTGAAGGCATAATCATCACTATTGTATCATATGTTTTATCCTTTTGTAGGTTATGTAAAGGTGGTGAACTATTAGACAGGATACTTGCAAGGTACACACTTAATCCTATTACAGTCAAACATGGTCAACCTTTTTGTGTTTTTGGTCAGTTTGTAAATAATTCTGTTTGCAGGGGTGGAAAATACTCTGAAGAAGATGCAAAGGCTGTTATGGTCCAAATACTAAGAATCACTGCCTATTGTCATCTCCAAGGTGTGGTTCACCGTGATCTAAAGCCCGAGGTAAATAACTGATATATTTTTATAGTTTTTTTGTATTTTCAACTTTTATAGTTGTTTATTTAAGCTTTTAGCTTCTACCAATGTCCGATAAGGAATCACTATTTGGCTTAAGATTTACTTCATGTTTTCAATTAGAGTTGGCAGTTTCGACCCGTTTACTTATGAGTAGTTGATACAGGTTATTCTTTTAATCTCCAACATCGAACATTTGAAAAAAGAAAAAATAGCTAAGAAGGAAACGGGTCAAACGGTCGTAAGTCATCAAAAATGTATTTTTAATGGATAAAACAATCTAAATCATTTAAAAAAAAGTTAGATTATCAATGTAATAACATAATTTTTGGAATCATATTTGACACCCTAAACGTTCATAGGTTATTTTAAAATTTTGTGTTTCAAGTCTACCCAACCAGACCCTTTTTAATTTGTACAAGAAATGACCTGTTTTGACCCAAACCCGTTATCCAACCCGCCCGTTTTGCCAAAGCTTTTATTAATCTATGCGTCCAGTCAAACATTGCATTTTGGGGAACAGAGGTAGTATTTTGTTACTACAACATTAACAAGAAATATCAACTTCTGAACTAAAAGTTTTTTGCTAATGTTCTTTTCACTTCAGAATTTTTTGTTTACATCTAAAGACGAGCATTCGCTCCTTAAAGCCATTGACTTTGGACTCTCTGACTATGTAAAGCCAGGTCAATTATACTCAAAGCCTTAATTATTTGTATTTAACTGACTCTATACAGGTCTGACCATGTTTGACTAACGGTTAAATATGTACAGATGAGAGGTTGAACGATATTGTTGGAAGTGCATACTATGTAGCTCCTGAGGTTTTACATAGATCATATGGAACCGAAGCTGACATGTGGAGTATTGGTGTTATTGCTTATATTCTTTTATGTGGAAGTCGACCATTTTGGGCCCGCACAGAATCCGGAATCTTCCGGGCTGTTCTGAAGGCTGACCCAAATTTTGATGAAGCCCCGTGGCCTTCTTTGTCAATCAATGCAGTTGACTTTGTCAAAAGGTTATTAAACAAAGATTACCGAAAAAGACTTACCGCTTCACAAGCTCTAAGTAAGTTTTTCCACCCTTACTAAGAATATATATCTATGCTATATTATTGTATATATACAGGGAGATGATCATTACAAAACACTAATTTTTTACAAGAACACGTAGAACAAATCTAAACCATTTAATTTTTTGATAAATGGTTCATATTTTTTAATTTTGTACTTCTTACATACAAATGCGTATGTTATGTACATAAAAATCCATTAAACTAATTTGTTCATATATTTTTTTAATTTTGCACCATTTACCTACACATGTGTAGGTTATATACATAAAGTTCATATTTTTTGAATTTTAGGAGGGATGGGTGAGAAACAATAAATATTACATTGATACCATTTTCTTTTCTTTTTAAAACTTTTAAGATAGTCATTTTGTTTTGCGTGTTCCCACAATATACTTCTGCAGACCCCTCTCCATGTGTGTGTGTGTGTGTGTATACATGACCAATTTTAAACAAAGAACTACCAAAACCTCATTGATGCGCTATTTCTTTAAATGGAAACCGAAGAACCTTCTATAATAGAAAGTAATTTGTATCCATACTATTATACTTATACTAATGTTTTGTGTTTTCTTGATTAGGTCATCCATGGTTGGCCAATTATCACGATGTCAGAATACCTTTGGACATGATAATCTACAAGACCGTAAAATCATATATATGTTCATCTCCTCTAAGAAAAGCTGCTTTAGGGGTATATATCTTACTTATATCTGTTTTCATATTTCCCTCCAAAAAATGAGTCTGACTTTGACTTTCAAGGTCAAACTGACTATTTTCTTTAATATCGAAATCTAGATTTACCCTTCGACATATTAAGAAAATTTTGAATATTACATTAGTTCTTTCTATTAACATCACTGAAAATTTCTATGGCAAACTTGTTACTGAACTTGCACGATTTTAAATATAAAGTCAATTTATTATTGACATTATTATGCTACTTGACAGGCTGTTGCAAAGACTTTGACAGTTACAGAACTAGGTTATCTTCGTGACCAATTCATGTCACTAGGCCCAAACAAAAGTGGATTCATAACCATGCAGAACTTCAAATCGGTACATCTATTTTTCCTTCATTTTTTTTGAACTTTTGTCACGATTGATAATTTATTTTTCGGGGTGCTAATTTAAATATGTTAAAATTATGCAGGCTTTAATGAAGAACTGCACCAATGCTGTAAAGGACTCGCGCGTGCTAGATTTTGTCCATATGGTAATTTCCTCAAATACCCTTTTAGTGGTGAAGATCAATAAGAAGAAACCAAAGTAAAGGAAGCTAAATAGGAATATATATTTTTTACAGGTGAGTTCTCTTCAATACAAAAAAATTGATTTTGAGGAATTTGGAGCAGCTGCCATCAGCATTCATCAGCTAGAAGCAATGGAAAATTGGGAGCAACTTGCACGTCGTGCTTATGACCTCTTTGAAAAAGACGGAAACCGCCCTATTATGATTGAAGAACTTGCCTCGGTATGCCCCCTACCGCCCTTCTACACCATCTTATTTTATGCATTATAAACAAACAAACAAACAGTAAATCTCACTCATAGCAAAGCTATTGGTAGGGTCTGAGGGGGTGGGGTGAGGGCAAACCTTACCTCTATCCCAGGGGTTAGAGAGGATACTCCCATTCAGAGACCCGCGACACGAAAAGTTATCTTTCATTGACGAATAGTAATGTAGATAGCATACAATGAGATAGCATATAATGGGCG
This sequence comes from Smallanthus sonchifolius, assembly GCA_023525975.1. Taxonomy (NCBI): domain Eukaryota; kingdom Viridiplantae; phylum Streptophyta; class Magnoliopsida; order Asterales; family Asteraceae; genus Smallanthus; species Smallanthus sonchifolius. The sequence goes on along the minus strand of CM042045.1, from coordinate 796,181 downwards.
AATAGTAATGTAAGAAAATCTAAGTGTAGGAACAACCTAAGGCAAGTGCAAGAACAAGCGAAGACAAACACAGGTGCAAGAACAAGTTTAGGCAAAGCTAAGCTAAGATAAACAAAAATGTAGAAATGAGCTAAGGCACCAAGACAAATATATACACTCCCCTAAAAGTTCATAACCTTAATCCTACATCTCCAAGAACTCCTATCACCGATCATGTAATGAGAGAGGTGCAAGTCTAACAAATCCTGTCTAATCCGCTCATCCCAATAAGTTTGGGTCTGCCTTTGCTCCTCTTCCCTTTGACACTGAAGGTTTCTACAGTTCTAACCGGAACTGTCACCTGTCTCCTCTTCATGTGCCTAAACCATTTCAGTCTCCCCTTTTGATCATATATGAGATACATGCCACCCCCAATTTCTCCTGAAAGACTTCATTCCTTATTTTGTCCATCCTTGGATTCCTTGTGTGCCCGCACATGCACCTCAGCATCCTCATCTCTGCTACCTATAGTTTTCGAGCTTGTGTCTTCTTGATGGCCCAACAATTGGTTTCGTATAACATACATAGCCGGTCTAATCGTAATTCTATAAAATTTCCCCATTAATCTTGTTGGGAACCTCTTGTCACATAATACTCACGTGGCTGCTTTCCACTAGCACTAACCTGCATGAACGCGGTGGGATATATCATTGTCCCGACCCCCCGTCACCCTAGATAAACGACCCTAAATACTTGAACTTAGTTGTTTGCGGAACCACTTGGGCTTTAATACTGATTTGGGTATCTTCTTCATCACGTGGGTTCAAAACACACTTTACGTGACTTTTGACCCATTTGACCTTGACCCGCTTCTTTTTAACTATTTAATCATTTGTTTTGAGTTAAAACATAACATGAATCGACCATTAATAAGTAGATGGGTCAAAGTTGCCGCCTCCAATAAGTAATTTTGAGTAGTAGAAAGTATGCATGTATACCTTGAATTTTCTTTTTAATATTTTTGTTAAAAGATTAAATCTTTTCTAGCATAAATCTTTTTCGGATGTTCAAGATTACAAATTTAAACATCTTTTTTATAAATTTAGGAACTCGGGCTTAGCCCGTCAATACCAGTTCATGTGGTTCTTCAAGATTGGATCAGACATGCAGATGGGAAGCTTAGTTTCCTGGGGTTCGTTCGGCTTCTACATGGAGCCTCATCGCGTTCATTCCAAAAGGCTTGAAACATCAACACAAATAAAACACCATCTTATGTCATCATAAAACTGTCTTGTTGATTCAAATTTCTTCAAGAAATTGAAGCGAGAATGCATGAAACAAGAAAGCAGAAACCGCCCAAAGTTTCATCTCAAAACGCCATTTGCAGCAAACGCGGGGTCAAACCATGTCAAGAACTGTACAGAGGTAGGTTTCACTGTGTTAGGCTAGAAACAGCGTAACGGTTGAGTGAATTTTGTGTCGTTTGTTCTAATGTTAATTTCTTGTTAAGTTCCTCGTGTTAAGATGTATTGTTGTTTGTACTTTTAAACAGTTTTATGTCATTGTAATAATGTTCTAAACGCAACTTGGCTGAGTGAATGTTGTATCGTGTACATAATTTTAAGCTTATGGGCACCAGTGGCGGATCCGGATATTTTTTGCGTCGGTTGACTGGCGATATATAACACTAATTTTTTTTATTGAGGGCGATTACAAAATTTTGAGAAATTGGGGGGCGATCATGATTTTAACGTGTGTATAACACTAATTTTTATTTTCATGGAGACAGCAGCCTCTATTGGCTCACCATGGGTCACTGATGGGCACCGGAGCACCAATCTGCAAGTGTGTTGTTTTTTATTAGAACTATTTTATTACATTAATAACTTAACGTTTTTTACGTGTTATAAAAAAAATCATTCCTTTTTTCATGTGGCACTATCTTATTAGTGTGAGGATTAAGTTTTATAATAAAGAAAATCATTCATTTGTTGAGAAGCATGCTAAATAAGTAATTTTAACATCTTAAAATCATCATTATCAAGTAACAACCTTTTGCCAAAAAAATAAAAATAAATATATAGGACCTAGATATTGATGTTAACTTTCATTGATATTTGAATTTTAAGTTTGTGACACGTTCGACTTTTAAAAGATGTGCATATTTAATGTTAATTGAGACAGCTCCTTGCATCTTACTCATACATCATACTCGTACTAAATAGTTTTATAACCGGTTTTCTTATTTTATTTCTGACACGTTACGAAGTCACGTATATGCGTAATAAATATTAATAGAGACCGGTCCTCACATCATACTCATACTAAATAGTTTTATGACCGATGTTTCTGATTCTGACACGTTACCATGTCACATATAAACGTCTCACTCGACGTTTACATAAGCGTTTGATTGGATTAAGCCGGCCCCATTACATGTTGAGATGTTTTTGATCCTTTCACACATGGGCTGCATGGGCATGTTGTTTAGGCCCAATAATTATACAACACTAAATCAACTAAAACATGAGTTGGGGTCCCACAAGGCATAATTCCCCCAAATAATTAGGGTTTGCCAAATCGAATTCTTTTTTGATTGTCAAAAGTGAGCCCCATGTGTCTCCATCATAAGAAAGAATAAATGCTATTTTATTTTTAACAGAATCTGATTTAATTTAATAATAACCAAATAAAGATATTTAATCACTAAGTGTTAAAAAAATTAAAATTGCGTTGTGTTTATTGAATATTAGCATGGCATGTATTTTAATAAAATTAAGTATTAGTACTATTATCAAACTATGTATGTTAAGTAATTCAAAACTATTTATGGTAAATAGTTCAACTTCTTAACACGATGAGCTAATAGGGTGGGTGGGGATTCAATGACAAAGCCATTTGAAGTTAAGGTGAAGCTCCATTTGAGGTCAAGGTGTCAAGCCCCGTCATAGACGAATTTGATGTAAATTAATTGTTGTGTGAACGTAAAATCCAAACCCGCATTAAAGCTACTTATGGTATGTTGTTTATAATAAACATTGCAATTTATTTGCTAGCATAACAAATAGCATTTTTTATTAAAGGTTATAGTTGTGTAGTTGTATACACGAAAATAAGATAACTGTTTTTTTTATGATTCTCATACCGACATTCCTTGTAAATGATTCTTTTCAAAAAGAAAAAGACTTGTCAAGTTTACATGAAAAATATTATTTTTATGGTTTTATTGGTCATAATAAAGCAACGAGATTTGAACATGACTAGAGTCCGAAGCCTACAGTTCGTTTAAGAGTATTAGTGATTGAGTAGTTAGTTAATCTTACTGGTCAATGTAGTGTCTTCTCCGGTCGTACTTAGTCTATTGAGATCTCACTTACATCATATATGCACTACCTTGTACTCACTTAAGAGCCATTTATCCTAATCCTCACTTTAGAGCCGTTTATCCTAATCCTAAACGTAAATCATCGTATTCTTAATTCTTCTCCCTTTTCACTTCATGTTTCCACTTCTTCTTCATTCGATGAACCGACATGTTTTAGTACCGCTAACAAGTTGTTGACTGACACAGGGTTAGGAAAGATGCGTATGATGCTCTTATAATAAATGGCACATGGTAATTGGTTCCAAGCTCCCCCAAACATGAACGTTTTAGGTAACTAATTGTTATATAATATAAGACGAGGCAATGCCATGAATACTACGAGATACAACACTCGAGACGTGACCAAAGGATTTCATCACAATCCCTACATTGACTACGATGAGACTTCATTCTTGTTGTTAAAGCTAACAACGTTAAAATTATTCTCTCCATTGCGGTTTTTAAGGGTTTACCTTTTCAAAAACCAAATGTTTAGAACAACTCCTTACATTGGGATTTTCTCGAAACAATTTATATGAAAAACAACTTTAGACTTTGTTGATAAATCACAATCCTTCCATGTCTACCACCTTCACCACTATTTTTATGGCCTTAAACAGTCTCCTCGAATATATTGTATATGCTTAAAGCGCTTGACTATGCAACCCCGACTCGATCAAATATTACGTTTGCCATCAACAAACTTTATCATTTAATGAATCAAGCTATAAACATTCATTGATTTGTCGTCAAGCGAACTATATGCTATCATAAGGACCCCACCTCTCGTGGCCTCTTTTGCGCCACGAGTCTCGTCATTAAAAACTATTGGCGAGACACGTAATGCCTTGAATGTGATACACGCCAAGGAGTTAGTTATTGATACTTCAAAGTGAATCTTCCTTTGGATTTTTATGTATCGATGACATAATGGTAAAAAATTATAACATAATAACAATAGTTCCTTTTTAGATTATTTCTTGCTTTTCTTGGTTTATGTTCATAAGTATTGTATAATACTTGGAAAGGCAAACTGAAAACAACTAATGCTTAACATACAAGCATCTAATTCATGTGTGTGTGTGTATATATATATATATAGGGGAGAGATCAAGAGAAAACCACAAAGTTAGGCGAAAACAAAAAAAACCACATCATTTTAGGCAATTTTTTTATTTACGTATACGTATCCAAAAACAATTTTTTTGATTTACGTATGCGTAACCTCAATTTTTTTAGTGGTTTTTTCGGTTTTCGCCTAACTTGTGGTATATATATATAGGGGAGGGATCAAGAGAAAACCACAAAGTTAGGCGAAAACCAAGAAAACCACTAAAACAATGAGTAATACTATAGGTTACGTATACGTAACCACAATTTTTTTGAATTTTTTTGTTTTCGTTTACGTATACGTAACACTATATGTTACGTATATGTAAGCCAATATTTAAATAATTTTTTTGTAAAAATTTATAATATTACGTTGATACTCTTATAAAAAAATAAAAAATAAAATAAAATAAAAAATAAATGTTATTTTATTATTGGTTAAAATTGATTTTTAGTGGTTTTATCGGTTTTCGCCTAATTATTGGTTTTCTCTGGAACCCAACCCTATATATATATATATATATATATATATATATTGTCTCCTCCCCACTCTCTAAAGTATTATTTTTTTTGTTTTTTTATTTATAACTTTTATAATATGATGTTTTACAAAATTACGAATATACTATTGCAAACATATTTTTGTCTACGTTTCGATGTAAGCTTCGTTCAAAATGGAGTTGTGCTTGATAGTGTACAAGTCGTCTAATCACTTACGTACAATGTCGTTATGAATTATTTTAAATCTTTACATTTTCTATACGGTTTTGCGTTCGTTTTCTATTTTTTTTACGGTTAACTTTTTTCAACAGGTTTGTTATGGTTTCATTTTTTATTAAACTTTTGTAATGTCACAAACTATTTCGCTACAACGCGTGCGTTTGAGTAAATATTTTGCTTTCTTATATGAAAAGTTTCAAATACGTTTATTTATTTCGTACATTATAACTTTTTTAACTGATTCGTTTTTGTATATAACATCTTTAATATTATCAACGCTCTATTAAATGTTTAACTTATTTTACCTATTGTGTGTTTTAACATGTCGTTACGTGCAAGTTCATACGCCACAACGCAATTGAATCTTTAAATACTTTGACTTATTTGACGGTTTAGTTGTTCATGCCGTTTGATAATCGCTTTTTTAAAGAATTTAATTTATTTAACGGTTTAAATTTTATTTTATTTATAAAATTCAAAGCAGTTTTGCGTCCGTTATAGTATTATGTTTGGGCCGAATATTTTGGGAATAAACAATCGTATTCGTATCCCAAAGTAATGAAGTAGTCGATGATGATAAGCACGCTTTCCTAGCCACCACAGAGAAAGCACACCCCTTTCTCCGACCACTGTCGCCGGGAAACTTCATTCTTACACCGATCAGGTACTTTTTACGTTTCTTCCATGATTTCAATCTGAAATTTTAGTATATCTTTCCAATTACCAATCCATTCTCCCGATAGTTTCTTTTCTGCTTCCGATTCATGCTCTCAATTAGCACACAATCTGATTTGTTGCTTATCAATTTCCGATTATGTTCGTGGTTTTAGGTGGTTTTATTGGTAATTTGGTATGGAATTTCAGTTAATTTTGTGAAATTATGAACAGGGCAAGAAGGAATTGCTGAATTAGGGTTTAGAAGGAAATTTGGGGTTTTTTTTATGACATGTTGCACTTAGTGCGTGAGAATCTGTTCATTGGCAACATCAATGCAGCTGCAGAAGTGCTTTTGGGTGGCAATAAAGAAATCACACATGTTTTATCAGTTTTGAGCTCTGCTTCTATAGGGTTTTTCTCAGAATGGAAATCGAGTTTTTCGGTTCCTACGAAAGAGACTCGGACGGTATACGTGGGCGGGTCGGGTACGGGTGAAGATTCGGAGGGTGATGGGTCAGATGGAACTGCATCGTGCTCTAAGAAGATTCTTTATGTGTTGGAGAATGCAGGGCATGATTTGAAGGTGGTGAGGATGGCTGTGCCTTTGAGGGATATGGAGAGTGAGAATTTGTTGGATTCGTTGGAAGTTTGTTTTGATTTTATCGATGAAAGTAGGAAAAACGGGTCGGTTTTGGTGCATTGCTTTGCGGGTGTATCCAGAAGGTATAATTAACTTGTTGGTGGTTTCTTGTTTTGATTCATTAGTTTCATGTGTGTTATCATGTTTAGTTGTTAAAAATTGTATAAAAATTCTGTTTTATCGTTTCAAGATTGCCAATTTACTATTTTTAGTTGATTTTTGAATTTACATCTTAGATTAATCTGTGTTTAACGTTTCATTTAGGCCGTCCTTTGAATACGCCTGTAAGCCTTATTAGAAGGTGGTTTATGGTTATTGAATCAAAACGATTGTTTTAGGTTTGAAAAAAAAACCGTCTTGTTTTTTTGTGTGACCATTAAAAATCACATTTTTACAAGAACCCTTTTTATAAAAAGGATGATTGGGATGTTTTATGCTATGAAAATACACTTCAGGTGACTTTTGATCCGTTTGACCCGTTTCCTTTTTAGCTAGAATTATAATTACCCAAATCTACCAGTTCATAAGTAAACGGGTCTAATTTACCATCTCTAGCTTTTGTATTGCTTTGTCGCGATACTAATCTGCTTAATATTGTTAAAAAGATTGAGAAGACGAATTAAAATAACCTTCAGTTCTCTTTTTTTCTAAGCCCTAAGAGTTTACACCGTTCTTTGCATGTGTTTGTTGCAGTGCAGCCATTATCACGGCCTACCTGATGAGAAGTGAACGACTTTCCCTAGAAGGTTTGAGGACAACATTTTTTTTCTGTTTTTTTTTCTTCTTAAATTTCTTATTTGATGTGGATAATTAATGAGTATTTTATTTAATTTAATGTAAAATTTTTCCACAACTTCCCTGCAGATGCACTTGAATCGTTACGCCAAAGCAATGAATCTGTTTGCCCTAATGATGGATTTTTAGAACAGGTAAATGTACGGTTTATATATTTTTTTTGTGGATTCTGAAAACATGTTTTCTTTGAGGTGCAGTTGACCATGTTTGAAGATATGGGTTTCAAGGTTGACCATTCAAGCACTATATATAAACGCTTCCGTGTGAAGGTCTTAGGTGTGTTTTCTTACACAAGTTATGTAATTTATTGATTTATAAATTTATTCTGGATGATATGGGTTTCAAGGTTAGGTAACATGTTAAAATATGTAATTTTTATGTTAGGGTCAAAACGTGCTAGGAACAATTTTGTGTCCATTAATTATAGATTTTGTAAATAATGAATGATTCGATAGGATTACAAATGTTAGTAAAATAATAATAAATTTCCCATAAATAGAACGATTTACGACATTGCAAGTATTTAAATACTAAGTGACTTTTGATCCGTTTAACCTGTTTCATTTTTAGATACTTTTTAATATTTTACCCGTTACCTACAAAGTATAACTCCAATTATGGCGCTAGGTGACTCGTATAACCGAGGGGAGAAAATTGACAGCTCTAAGTTTGCTGCTGACCCTGGTTTGACCAAGAAAGAAGCTTCTATTTTGACTGAAACCGCATCACAGAAAGAAGTAATTCCAACGCCTGCATTCCGCTGTAAAAAGTGCAGGCGGATTGTTGCATTGCAGGACAATGTTATAAATCATATTCCCGGCGAGGGTGAGAGCTCTTTTGAATGGCATAAAAGGAATAATCACAACCGTTTCAACAAATATGATGAGCTTGAGTGCACCTCGGTCTTTGTTGAGCCTCTTCGTTGGATGAAAACAGGTATAAAATGACCTTTTTACTTTTTATATATTTTCATTTTAAATAATACTAGGTTAAACAATATAATCAAAGATAACACCATACTTAGGCTGATGTATGGGTGTTAAATGAGTCGTGTTCGTGGGTTTGTGGATCGAACCCGACATGAACCCGAACACGACACGACAGGTTTACCCCAAAAATTATTTTATTGTCTCTATATATGAATACTCCAAGTTTACAATTGACAACCAAAAGTACAAATGTATATAAAATAATTACGTTTAAACTATAAATCTAATGCTCATTTCTCTTATCTTTTGTATTTTGGCATAAGTATATCTTTTTAATAATTTTATAAAAATTATGGGTTAAATGGGTCAACCCGCTAGGTCGACTGAAACACGACCATTTAGGTAAATGTGTTTGCGGGTTCGACCCTAAACAGATCTAGACCGTTCAGACAAAACCCAAACCCGCAAATTTAGTTTTAGGTTTACGTCGAGACTGAAATTCACACCCCTAGGTTGGTGGTCTGTTTTTGGTAATCAACTCATGGCATGGTAATTATGCCTTTTTAGATCGGCTAATTTGGTAATTTGATCACCTGGTGGTTTTGTTGTTTACGTGGCACATTTTCAGATGAGTTGGCTTGCCATGTCATCTTTTTACCAACTAATTTACCAAGCTAGTCCATTTCAAAAGAACACAGTTCCCTAAATGTTTTGTTTTACCAATTTGGTTGTTTAGTTGAAGAAGGTGCATTAGAAGGAAAGTTGTGGTGCACACACTGCGAAGGCAGGTTAGGTTACTTTAACTGGTCAGGAATCCAGTGTAGTTGTGGAAGTTGGATCACACCAGCTTTTCAACTTCACAAAAGCCGAATCGATATCAGCACCGTTTAAGATTATACGCGCATGGGTGTCATCTTGTTGAACCTTTGAAGCACAATAATTATACAATACTTCACCCTCATTGGCTTCATTTTGGAGCCATGTAATCTTTTGATGTTCATTTTCTTTTATGATAACTTTAAACTACTTGCTTTGATGTCTAAATGATACAATTTCGGTTACAAATGGTGGTTTTGTTCTTCCGTTTGTTATCGATCATCTTGGACTCGAGAAAGTGAATTTGCATATGAATAATGCTTGATATTCTTTGACTCGGTGTGTGTTTTCTTTCACAAACTTGACATGTTTTGTAACCGTGTTCATTGATCTGTTGCATCTGGATGTTCCCTGTATCCTTTTTATGGGCGGGGTTTTTGGAATTCGTCAGATGAACGAATTCCATAAACCCTTAAAAAAACAGACTCCTATTTATTAGAACTTCATAACAAAGCGATGCCTATTAAAACATTGTTTTCACGATGAAAAAATGTATTTTTATACAAATAACATTGAAGCTTTTATCGGATACATACAACTGATACACAGGCAGATAGCATCACATTCTGAACAAACTATACATCAATAACCCTAAACTTAGCCCTTTCACCCAGGGGTGTTTATTATTCGAAAACTAAAATACGAACAAAACCGAATTTGAATTACAAATACGAATCCGGTTAGCATTCAAATTAAGTTCCGAATCCGGTTTCCTAGGGCATGTTTGGGATTACTTTTGAAAACAACTTTTGACCTTTCCCAAAAGTAAGTCCCTACTTACTTTTTTATTTTTAACCTTTTCATCTTTTAAAAATCAACTTTTACACCCTTATTCAAATAAACTTTTGATTTATTGACTTATTAGAGAAGTTAATAAGTCAATAAGTAGGTTCCAAAAGTAATTCAAAACATGCTACTAATCGAATTCGATTTTGTGGTTTTTTAACCAATTCGGTCTGACTATTTAAATCCAAATGATTGATACATTTTTTATTATTAATTTTTTTAATCATAATCATTGGTTGTAAAAATCCTGACTAGCCTCCAATTAATCTCCGATTAATCGCTAATCCCCCTACCGATTAATCGCCAATTAGTCATTAATCGGTCCAGTCGTTCAAAATCATTGCATTTCAACATCATGATATTAGTTAAAATTGGATCAAATTTGGTCAAAACTGAACCAAATTGGTCTAAATCACCTAGTGGAACTTATTTATGTGAACTTTGAAGTATTATATTCATACTAATGTGCGTATATATAGTAGTTTGAAAAATTACATGTAAAAATTCCAATCTGATTAATCCATAGTCTGTACCCACCGCCTGGCTAGCGCCTAGCGATTTTACTAACACTAATTAGGTTGTTAAAATCAAAATTGAATTTGTGAATTCGAATTTGTCATAATAATTGTTGATTTCTCTTACTAATTTATTGATTTGGTGTGATTTACAAGATGAACAATCATGTAGTTCACAACCTTTATAGCAGACCGTTCGGATATTACAATGTGATTTAACCTGATTTGAATGTGGATTTTATTTTTGACTTTTGTATGTGTGAATTTGCTTTTTCAATAAAAAACCAACCTAATTTGATTCTTGGTTTGGTTTTTTAGTTTCTACCGAAAATTTAAATTGAGGAAGCCGTCCAATAGACATCCCTATTACAAAGTTAAGCAAAGGGGGAAATGATATTATATGGACTAAAAACATTAATATTTGTTGAGGGTTTAGAAACCTGAGTTTGCTTATTTTTTTATTCTGAACATTCAGATTTAAATTTTAACGAAGGTGAAGTTGTTCTAAAAAGTATTTGTATACTCGTAAATGGTTTTGACACGGATATAGATCGACATTTTGGATAACAAGTAATGTTCAAAAATAATTATTTAAATGCATTAAAATAAAAAAAAATTCCCACTCACAATCCTCATACTCACCCACCATAACACATATTTAACGAGTATGGGTATGAAAATATCATCAATGTTTGATAGAGGTTATCGTGCTTCTATTGTAGTTTCAAAAGAAAATAAATAATGGATGTACAAATGAAATAATTATTGTAGCAAACGGCTTTACCTTTTTCAAATTCGATTTTCAATCTCCCCGCCCACACCTCTCTCCGATCATATCTCCATTTCTCTCTACAATCATCTCCACCGTAGCTTGCTGTAATCCATTTTCACTGTGGCGGAAGGTCGCCGTCCAATCTACAAGACGACACGTGATTTCCATGCGCCTAAATTGCAGTATCCAGATCCTTTACCTACAAAACCACGCCGACGGCGAACTTGCAAAAGACCGACTGTCTACTACTTCGCCGGATCTCATTACTTAGGTATTATGTTTCTCTAATTTTAATACTCTGGAGAAGATATGAAAGTTTGAATTGCAATATTTGAAACATAAAATTAGAAACCCTAGCTGTTATTAGTCTACTGGAGAAAGCATAAATTTGTAAATTAATGCTCGTATTTGATGTTTGAAAGTTGCTGAAAATTACTTTAAATGTTTGTAGTTTTGTATAAATAATGCATCGTTTCGTTTGAGGAATTAGGATTCTGGCCAAGTTTCCAGTGCCTATGACTTTAACTTTCTTTTTATGAGTCTGCATTTTATCGTTGCTGTGATTTTGGGAAGATTAGAATTAGATTGAGGAGGGGTACATATTTGGGCTTGTATTATTGTATTTTAAGCACTCGAGATCAATACATACGAATAATTCACTTTTAATCTTAGAAATGTATTTTGTGATATACCAATTTTTGCAATATTTTTGGATACTTATAATAGTCAATACAATGATTAAGGTTTTGAATTACATATATCTAAATCTTCTTGATCTAGGGCCTGCTTTGTAATATTGGCACCGGGCCACTGAAATCCTTGGGACAGCCCGCTCATTTGGACCATTAATCTTCAACATGAATCAGTACCACATATACGAAGCGATTGGCCAAGGAAAATACTCGGTAATGAATTCTAATTCTTAATATTTTATTGATTCTACCTTTTCCTTTCAGTTTAGTATGTATACTGATTAGGTCTGTACTGGTTTGCAGACCGTGTATAAAGGGAGGGCGAAGAAAAGTATTGAATATTTTGCAATTAAGAGCGTCGATAAATCTCACAAAAGCAAGGTTTTGCAGGAAGTAAGCTTCTTTCTGTTATTGTATTTTTGTGTGGAGGGGTTTACTTTTACAATGGCTTTAATACCTGAAACACAATTAAGATAAGAATTCATAGTACTTTCAATTTTATAATAGTTTATCCTATGCATAAGTAGAAAGTTGTTTTAGACTCTTTGTTATCGTTCCTTTTAGTGGTATATTTGCTTTGGGGTTCACCATTGTATAGTTTTTTTCATTTTCTTCTTTTTTCTTGATCTTATACTGGCTAGATTGGAATATAACACCTGTTGTTGATATTGTTCCACCTTTTCCTATATCTTCAACTAAATTATATATTTTGTTTTTGGATTTTAAACTGCAGGTCAAAATTCTTCACTCATTGGACCATCCTAATGTACTCAAATTTCATGCCTGGTAAGGCCTGGAAATATTGAATTCTTCATTTTTTTTCTTTTTGTGTTTTGAAGTTTCTGATGGCAGGGTAACTTGGATCTATAATTGTGGTTATTGATGATCTATCCAATGGTAGAATGGAAGTTAAAACATTTTATGTTTTTTTTTCCTTTTGAAATAGGTATGAAACTTCTTCTCATTTGTGGCTGATTTTAGAATACTGTGTTGGAGGTGACCTAAGGACATTACTAGAGCAGGTATGCAAGTTCTTTTGAAGCATGTCATATGACATAGCAAGTTATCTGAGAACATGACTATATATATATATATGTATATGTGTGTATGTAAGTAAGATGAGAGTGCATTTATGATATAGGGGTGACCTTGGTTTTAAATTGCGCGCATAATGCGTTTTGCGCCGTAGCGCTAGAGTTGGCGCATCGCTGCACCTGATGCGTAGCGATTACATGATGTGTGGATATTGCGCCGTTGCTCGCATTATGCGGTGTTCGCATGTAGCGCTCTGATGCGCGCAACTATGATTTTTTGGGTTTTTTGGCAGATTTTTTGGGTTTTTGAAATTCTATCTTCTTATTGTAGGTTCTTCCTTGGCTTATTCAACATTTTCTTTCTTGGAAATACTTTAGTATGCTTTTTTGTGCTTTTGGAAGTATTTTAGCATGCCTCATTTAGTCATTTGGACAAAAAAAATGAAATTCTATCTTCTTATTGTATGACTTCTTTTTTGTTTAAGTATGTTTTTACAACTTGTTATGTATAAATAATATTTTAGTACTTTTTAATAAAGAGCGCATCGCATACGTGATGCAAAACGCATCGCGCAAAACGCATCGCGCATCGGATTTTGGGACCAAACGCATCGGAGCGCATCACGCAATTTAAAACCAAGGGGGTGACAAAGAAGCTTGGTACAGTAACCTTGAATGGCTACAAAATATAGTTATAAATTATAATACATAACCTTGATAGTAATAATCCCTTAGCGCTCGGCTCACAAACATTATAATATCAATTAAACACCATTATTAGTTACATTAGTGTTAATGATTGAACTGCTATGTAGAAAAGATACGGGTGGTTGTTATAAAAATATAATCATCCATCAAACTAGATAATGCATATGGAAGCAACTGAACTGCCACATGCCTAAAAATATACTCTTGATGACTAGATCTTGCTGATGTGGAAAAACAATTTTGAATAAAACATGGGCTTTTGCCACATGCCTATGATACAATTTATATTTTTTTGACTGCTTACAGGACAGTAAACTTCCGGAAGATTCAGTACATGATCTTGCACGGGATCTTGTCAGAGGTTTACGGTAAAAGACTATCTAGCCCTCATATACGGAAAATAATTTTTAAAGGTATAGGGCCATAGGTGTTTAGAGTTTATATTATCTGACTAATCTTGAATTGCTCAATTATTAGGTTTTTACACTCAAAGGGAATCATCTACTGCGACTTGAAGCCATCAAACATCTTACTGGATGAAAATGGTCGTACAAAGGTATTTTTGCTTTATTTATAGTTTTATAGCTGGTTATTTTTCTGATAATGTATTTCTTTCTGTTATATGTTCTGCAGCTGTGTGATTTCGGGTTATCCAGAAAATTGATTGATATATCTAAAACACCTTCTTCCCTGGTGGGTCTTTTGAACTATTGACACTAGTCTTTATTTTGTTTTAATTTCACGAGTATAACTTGAGGTGGCAAAACGGGCTGTGAAAATGGATCAATGGGGATCTTTTTGTTTCCTGTCAATTATGGTCAGGCCAGGCTGATCCGAAACATTCTCTCCAAAATATTTAGCATTTTATGAACAATTAGCGTGTGAAACATGATTATAATAAACTACTTACTTTCAATAATAATCAAAACTTTTTGTGTAAATTGATTTTGGAGGTTTTATGCTATGAAAACACACTTTTAGCGGCTTTTACCCGTTCGATCCATTTGACCCGTTTCAGTTTTAGCTAATTCGTTTTATTTCTCCTGCTTGATCGTTAGGGATAAAATGTAATCCGAATCAACTCTAATATGAATAACAGAGATAACTGTTTTGATGGTATGCTATATAATTATCTTTTCCTGATAATGTTTAGTTACCACAAGCAAAGCGTGGAACTCCATGTTACATGGCTCCTGAGTTGTTTCATGATGGTGGAGTTCATTCGTATGCTTCAGATTTCTGGGCTCTTGGTTGTGTTCTTTATGAATGCTATGCTGGCAGACCCCCATTTATAGGAAAAGAATTTACACAATTAGTAAAATCAATTCTCACAGACCCAACCCCATCCCTACCGGGCAATCCTAGCCGTTCATTTGCTAATCTCGTCAGTTCTCTTCTAATAAAAGATCCAGCAGAAAGAATCCAATGGTCTGAAATTTGTGGTCATGCCTACTGGAACACAAAGCTGACTCCACCTGCTTTACCCCCTCAACCTGCTTTTTATAACATGATTGAACCTTGTTATAAGCCGTGTGTTACGGAACGAAATCAGAACAGAACCCCACCAAGAAACCATGACAATTTGAAAGCCACGGTGGGTCCCACTGAAAACTCTAACCATAATACACCTACTAGAGGTGTATCTAGTGGTAGAAAGGTTCAATCTAAAGGTTCAAGTAACACAAAGGGTGTGAATCTGCTACGTCTTTCGAGGATAGCAAAATCAAATTTACAGAGGGAAAATGAAAGAGAGAATTACCGTAGGCCATTGCCTAATAATAATTCTGAAAATGAAACTGATATTCAAATCGAAAACACGGACATGGAGCTTGATTTTAATGAAAACAATGAAGATGACACCCAAGATGAGGCCGAAATGGTGACCCCGACCCGAACCATTGATGAGAATTCATCCATTCCAGATAATGATTTGATCGCATCACCAATGGTTAACACACCTGCAACAGATGATTCCAGAAGAACTGATTATGAACCATCTTCAGATAATATTGAAGTATCTGCTGCTCCACCAAGTGCTTCACCACAACCGAAGATTAAAAAAGTTATAGAAGGTTCAGACAGTGTGGTTAACCTGTCAACAGTTCTTTGGCATGCATCTGACCTCTCAGTTCGGCCCGTGATGCCGAGTAAAAAGTCAGACAAAGGGGCAGGGTCGGAGGTGGTTCCTTCTCTTCCATTTGATGTTGTTCCAGCATCTGATTTTGTGAAAAACTCAAAGGAGCAACTGGAAGTTGTCACAAGATGCATCATAAGCATCCTAAATGGAAACACTTCAATTGGTGAGAAGCAAAATGTCATCAAATATCTTGAGATGCTAAGCTGTAGTGTGGATGCAGCCAATATTTTGACAAATGGCCCGATCATGCCAGTTTTAGTCAAAATGCTTCGGCAGTCCAAAGCCTCGGCTTTGCGGGTCCAACTTGCTTCACTTCTTGGGTTGCTAATTCGGCATTCTACTTTTATAGATGATGATTTGGCAAATTCAGGAATATTGAGTTGTCTAAATGAAGGGTTAGTTGACCGCCAAGAAAAAGTCAGAAGGTTTTGTATGGCTGCACTGGGTGAGTTATTGTTTTATATTTCTACTCAAAATGACCAAGCAAAAGCAACTAATCCACCTGAAAGCCCGTCAAAGGAAAACCGGACCTCATCAGGATGGCAGGTCAGCTGAAATTACTATTGCTTTGATCTTAATTCTGAAAGTTCTTATTGAACCTTGTTTCTATATTTACTAGGCTTTCTTTCTATTTAAAGCTTGGAATATGTGATCTCTAGAGGGGGGTAACTTCAACCCATTTATGTGAAAATGGTTCAATTTGGGACTTTTAGTTTTATAATTTATGGGCAGAAGTGGGAATATTGACACTTTTAACAGAAAAATGGGTTGATATGGGTTGCATTTTTTTCTCCAACGTGTCAAACCGTAAAACAAAGAGTCAAATGGGTTGTGGCCGGATCAAATGGACTGAAAGGTACCCATGTGTTGTCAAATGCGCAAATCTTCCTAAATCGTTTCTTTTGAAAACTACTATATTATTTTGACAATATATTTTAATAACTTTTATTTAACACGCTAATTATTTATGAAATTTGAACTTTTTCCTGACTGGTCAGCTCAACTCGTTTTGACACATCACACATTAGTGTCAACTCACCTGTTTTGCCTGGGTAAATTTAAAAGATTAGTTAAAAAAGACACACGTAAAACGGTTTAAATCTTACCCACAGTTTACTTTAGTGTTTATAGCCTGCTAAACTTACTATTGCAAAAAAGTAAGTCATTAATTTACTAATAGTTCTGTAATCATTAATATTGTTTTTAGAGATGTTGATTTCTAACTATTAACTTATGATTGAGTTGATTTAGGTTATTTTTTCTCTAAAAGATCAAGTGAGTAAAATAAAAAATTTAGCCAAAAAAGAAAATAGGCCACAAATGGTCGAAAGTTGTAAAAAACTTGCTTTTTATGCATACAACCTTTTAAATTGGTATCTTATTTTCTTAAAAGCTTTAATAATATAGCTTTTGTACTTGTATAATGCATTAATTATTTTATTAGCATTTTTAAAAAATTGGAAAATAAACTGTTTCCCTGCAACCCAACTTGACCTGTTTTGACCCGTTTTGAACCCATCTGACCAGCCCATTGTATCACGTCTAACTTGTAATTTTTTGAAGCAGGTTCCAAGTACATTAATTTCACTAGTAACATCACTTTTACGGAAGGGTGAAGATGACATGACTCAACTTTATGCATTAAGAACAATAGAAAACATCTCAAGCCAAGGAGGATACTGGGCAACCCGTTTCACCAGCCCAGATGTAATCAACAATCTTTGTTACATATTCCGAGCACCTGCAAAACAAGAAACCATGAGACTCACAGCTGGATCATGCCTGGTCCGTTTAACACGTTTCAACCCGCCCACAATCCAACAAGTAATGGAAAAACTCACCTTTAAAGAAACCGCAAACGCCATTTCCAAGGGAAGCCCACGCGAGCAACAAATCTGCTTAAATCTTCTAAACATGGCAATGCTTGGCAGCAATCTGTTCACCAACATTGGCCGCCACCTTTTACCTTTAGTTGAAGATAAAAATCTAGTCCCCAACTTGATATCCCTTACTGAACACGGGGGTGAAGTGTTAAGAGGGAAAACACTCGTTTTTGCAACTCTGCTTTGTAAAAACCGAAAAAGATGGCTTGCACATTTCTTCTTCAATGTGAAACTATTAACTACCGTGGATCGGTTGGTCAAGGAAAAGGGTGTTTATTTGCAGCAATGTTTAGAGGTGTTTTTAAATGGTGTGGTGTCTATTTTACCCGGGCTACTGGAGATGATAATTGCTGATATTAAACAACTGCCAGCTGGCGGGAAACGACATACACAAGGTGGTGGCTTAGCTGGCAGAGGTGGTGGTTTAGCTGGCAGAGGTGGTGGTTCAAAGACCAATCTGCCACTTTTTCCGGTGGTTCTAAATCTTCTTGGTAGTTCATCGTTTAAACGCAGGGTGGTTGACTCTCAGATCCTACAGCATCTCAAAGTTCTAATCAAATTGGCAGAATCACCATTTCAGGTATATAAAGCATCATATATGTTAATTTTTTTTACCAATAGCTTTGTTATGAGTGCCTGAGTGGGACTTTACTTGGTATATTTGTTTGTTTCTTTGTTGATGTTTTTATTATATCTTTCACCTGCATAAATGGATCAAAATTTCTCATTGGATTTCAGGGACGCGATGATTTTCTGTTAACTCTGTTACGGGTTCTTGAAGCAATCACAGAAGAAGCATCTGTAATTGAGGAAAATCATACAACTTTTGTCAATGAAATTCTCGTGAGTTTATCGGTTGTTTGTAAAGGAAGTAAAGATGGAGATGCAAGATTCTTATGCCTAAAGATATGGTTTGAGGTGGTTGTTAATTTGTTAAACGGAGCACCCGAGGATAGAGGAAGACTAGAGGATTTGAAAGTGATATGTCATGACCATTTTGTCCCGATGTTTCCTATGCTAATGGAGGATGATGATCCGACTCCGATTTACGCACAAAAACTGCATGAGATGCTTTTGGAGTTCAACATTATTGCACAATAATGTCCTGTTTTTTTTATGTAATCCGTCATGTATTCATGGTTTTAATGCTTATAACATTTGACACACTAGTTGATTATTATTTTTATAAAAAAAGTGTTTTGTCACTTTGACCCCAACCTGCCAATCTGGCACCTATATTAAAAATGTATTTTGTGTATTTTTTTGCTTACACAGGTAAAGTCACATTCACCAAAATCCTTGAGTTAGCACCACGTAAAGAATCAAGAACTGCAGTTGGTGTTGCCATAACAGGATCAACAACTGCAGTTGGTGAGAACTTATGCAACACTCCTTAATTAACTCAACTAATTCTAAAAGAAACTGAGTTTTATGAAAATGGAAGCATCATATCATTATCAACTTCATGATTGAAAGTTGGTCCGTTTGACCTGAAAAGTCAAACCATATGATCCTGAAGACATGAAACACATAGTCATCCTCCCTAATATCCTCTATTCCTCTCTATTCTTACTGTTCCTGTTATCATTATCATCAAATTTTTCTAAAATAGAGATTACAAAATCATCCTTTATGACCACGCCTCGATCTTCATAATCATCATCATCACCAACACTCTCCTAGACTTCTTTTTGACTTTTCAATTCTCTAGTATTCCTGGATCCCAACAATACAAGATCCAACATTTTTCTCCTAACAACATAAACAGGATTTGGAGAAACAAGAACATCTTTACAATATGCTTCTCTAAGAAACACCATTTGTGTACAGCCTCGTGTAGATATGTAAAAGATTCCACGATGCATTAAAATCAGCTCACGGAAATTAACTGGAAGACCAAAATCTTTTTTAAAATGTACTAATCGTTCAACTTCGATCATTTTTTCAACTGTCAAGCTTAAAAGCTCATGAAGAATCCCAAGCGCTCGTTTTTCAAACCGTTCGATCCCGCCACGCGTTGAAGACCGAAAAACGTCTTCTTTTTCATAAGGTTTACTGTAAGGAAGTCTTTGCCAGTCTTTTAGTTTACCTTTAAATCCAGCTTTAATCTTGAATCCTGTTGGGAAATTTATAGGAAACGCGTATTTTGTTTCGTATTCACTCAACCATTTTTCTTTGTACTCTTTTTCCCTCCATTCTTCTACTTCAGCTACCTTTAAATTTTCATCAACATCATCTTTGTCGGTCAATCTTACTATCTCCAAATCGACTAGTTCAAAATCACCATACTTTGCAAGAATTGATTCGCGGAAATCATCTGGTAAACCCAATTCCCGTTTGATTAACCTCAAAGCATGGATATGTAGAGTACCGGTAACAGAGATCATTAGCAGCTTCTTTATCCTTTTTACATTATCCAATTCCATATTTTTGATCACATTACTTTCTTCTTGAAGCAAGAGTTTCATCTTGGTAGTTAATTTACAACAAACGTTTCGTTTAACTGGGTGAGGAAATACGTCGAACACATGCCGGTATTTTCTGAGGAACCCACCAATTGGTACATTCAGACCGACAATGTTGCTCCAACGAGACATGATTTGTACAGAAACAAAGGGCCCTCTGCGGCGAGCGGACTTGAGGTCATGGAGGCTTAGGATTAATTTGAGTTTGCGGAGATTGTTCATGAGGTTATCAAGCTTCAGGTCCCTGGTTCGGTCTTCCAAGCGGGTTTGTGCAGTAACCGCTGGTTTCTTCCATCGGCGTTGCGTGGTGGAGTTGAAAGGCCCAAACTGCAGTCGAGTTTGATGGAATCTTTCCTGTGTTTCGTATATGAATCGCTGTAAAACCCTTGTCATATCTTCAATGGTGTTTAAAGTTATGTTTGCACCAGAAATTTGAAGTCTGGACTGCAGTTTTGGGAGATCCTGCAGATGTTGGTGTGGTTCATGAACAATATGGTTATGCCGAGGGCTGAGCAAGTTTCGGTCTTAACTGAGAAAACCGACAACCGAAAACCGGCCCGATAAATGACCGAATATAAGCTTATAGGTTGTCTTTGGTTCGCAATTTTTAAAGATTTTGGGTAAGGTCTCGGTCTATAACCGGGTAAAACCTGAAAAAACCGAACCGAACTTGTAGTCAATGAAAATCAAACATAAAGAAGAAGCAAATATTGCCACAAATACAATCTCCAAAACAGGTAGATTGCACATGCATCAAGAATCATGTGACATTTTATACACAATTAATCCTTGTTTTGAACTATAACCATCATATACACAATTAATCCTTGTTTGATCAGTGTGCCATTCAAGTTTCTGTAATGTGAAGTTATTTTGTTGGCCAGCTTATTGCAAGGGATCTTGTTGGATGGATAATACATGTTCTGGCATACAAGACTAATTAAAAAAAAAAACATCAATTCTCACACAGGCATTTCATCAAGCAGGTGGTATGCATACTTCTAACAATTCTCACACAGGCATTTCATCGAGCAGGTGGTATGCATACAATGTAGGAAGATCAATATTTGTTCCCAACATCAGAAGCTCAAACAAGAATATTTGTAAATTCAATCATTCATTGTAGTATATGAGCTTTGCGATGCAAAATATAAATGAAATAACCTGCCGATGATTGCTTGTTATCGGTCTCGGTCTTGAGTTTTGTTGGGTAAAGAGATCCAGCAAGATAAATCCGGTGACTTTATGTTCAGTTTCTGTTTTGATTAGAAAAAAGACACAAGAAACATAAATGTGATCATATGGTGGCAGAAATAAAGAGCGACAAAGTTTTTTTTTTTTTTTTTTAGAAAACATTCTAGGATAAATACACTTTACTTCCAACTTGCGGTATTTAAAACTCTAACCTTTTGGTTACAGGACACACCACTTAATCACCAGGATGTCACCTTGCGGAAGACAAAAGGGGTTTAGGCGAACTAGGGGTTTAGCGGCGACACATGGTGATCTATAGCGTGTCGTGTTGAAATTTATTAAAGAACGGGTGATACAATTTCCTTTAAAAAGACTGTGCACAGAACTAGGTTAGAAACCCGTTTTTTTACACGGTTGAATAAAAAAATATTAAATAGTTAGTAATAAAAATTTATAAATTATAAATAGAATATTAAATATAATGAATATTTATGAATTAATAAAGTAAATATTAAATAGTAATAAAGATTTAGGAATTAACAAATAATATTAAAAAGTTAGTAATGAAGTAATAAAAAGGCGGAAATGTTTTTTGGGATCACAGAATTATGAGAGGTGACACAACCAGTTACTTATTTAGTAGGTATAGATTACTCAATTTTTTTTTGCTGTGGAGATATATACTATTTGTAATGTTTTAATTGATTCACGGTTTTTCATCCAAGTGTTCTTTTGTTTGTTTTCTTGATACAAGTATACAACATGACTTTCTGTAAGTTTATAAGAAGTGATGTAAATTTGGTTCTGTATTGAACGACCCTCTACATATATGTAAAACAAAAAGGGAAACGAATATGTTGGAATCTGTCAAATGAATCAACAAACTGGACATTGTTATACAATTACAATATTCATTGCTTGATAATCTTTTGAATCGACGGGGATAGAAAGGTAAAATCAGCTTAAAACAAGGCTCTTGCCAAGAATAATATCATCTGTGCTGAAATCGGCTTCTTTTCTAAACGTTCCCCGACCAAAGTCCAGATTATACGAGTCAGTCAAACCTTCAACCAAGCCATATTCAGGTACGATTCCAAGCTCCTCTTTTGCTTTCTCCACGGATGCAAAGAAATGCTGCAACAAACAGTTTTACAAAACATGTATTATATTTGATACGGGTTGAAACAGGTTGGGTCATGTCGCGTTGGGTTGGCCCAAAACAATTTTTATTAAAAATCTTCAAAACTTTTTCAAATACTAATTGTGTCGAATATGATTAAATGATTTCAATAATGAACTGATTTTTTTGAATAAAATGATTTAGTATGCATTATAAATACACTTTGGGCCATTATTAAGCTGCTTGACCCGTTTCCTTTTTAGCTATCTTTTTATTTGACCCGCTTAACTAGTTAGATCCATACATAAGTTAACGGGTCGAAACTGCCAAATCTAAGATAAACATTGGACATGCTGGTTAAACCCGAATTGACCCATTCGCATGCCCTAAATTATATGTTGTAATATTATTTTAGGGAGTGTTTGGGAATGAGCGGGTTTAAAACATGGTTTATACCAATAACAGAAGTCAAACAAACGGTTGAATTTTCCCACCAAAATTTAAGTTCATATTTACAGATTTACCTGGTCCCGGAATGGAAACGCTTTCTTTTTTCCAAAATCGAACTCTTTAGGATTATAATGAATGATCTCAGGCTCAGGGAATCCACCAGCCTACAAGGAGTAAATTGTAATTTTATGTTAAAAAAATTTAAATTATAAAGTTAGGTAATTATGGTTAAAAATGTTATATTACCTTAGCACAAGCTCTTGCTAATCCATCAAAGGTAACATATCTATCTCCTGCTATGTTGTAAACTTGCTTGCTTGCTTTCTCATTCCCTAAAATCTTTATAAAAGCTTTTGCAAGATCCTGCATTTGCTCAATGTTGACCCATCAAGACCGTTTGGATTTTGCATAACCGTTATCGTTTTTTGAATCTTTATAAACTGTTTCTAACTACATCAAACTTCATAATCGAGGTTACATGAAAGTTGTAATGTTTGACCACATATAGTTTAAGGAAAAAGATGAACTAAATATCAATATTTAAAAATCTTGTAATGATCTAATGGCAAAATATGTAATTCTACTAACCTTTACATGACCAAGTTGGGTTACTTGCAAACCCGAGTTGGGAATTGGGATGGGTCGGCCCGCTTTCAACCTATGGAAAAACCATTCTTCAACAGGGTTGTAATTCAATGGGCCATAAATATAAACGGGCCTTATAGAAGTGTAATTAACACCCTTTGACTCTAATAAGGCCTCTGTCTCAAGCTTCCCCTTGTGTCGGCTTTTTGGATCAACTGCATCCACCTATAGCAAAAAAATTAATATTAAATTGGTAACATGTCAAAACGGGCCGAGCAAATCCACAAACACTTTTTTGTCCTTTTGTTTTTTGAACTTTAGATGGTTAATGTGTTAAATATGATTAAAAGAAAACTAAATATAACCTAGTTTTTGAAATAGAACAATCTGAAAGGTTTTCTGCGTTGTGAATACACTTTGGTTAACTTTTAACCCGTTGGCTTGCTTGACCCGTTCAAAAAATAAAGATAAGTGAACATGAATGCTATCTAGTATTAAAGCGTAAAAATGTTAATAAACTGACCTCACGATGCGGTAAAAGGTCAGATTTAAGGTAAACGCCAGCTGAAGAGCAATATATGTACCTGTAATTTAGTAAAATAGTAAAAAAAAATATAAACAAAAGTAAATTTCCATTTTCATCAAATGATTCTATTGTTGATAACTTACTGTTCTAGATTTGGCAATGCATCTATTATAGGCTCCACCTCTTCCGCCTCACGCCCTTCAAAAAAATCATTTTTTTTATAAATCAAGAAGGGTAAACTTGTCATCATGTACCAACTTTTTGAAAATGTCTTCTAACGGGTATGAAAAATTAAATGTAAACGATTAACACTTTTATGATTTTTACACACCATTTATATCATAGACAACATCAAAGCCTTCAGCAGCAAGACTTGTCCTCACAAAATCATAATCCTTCCTATCGCCTTTCAAGTGCAATATCTACAACATGAAACACACCATAGTTAGTTAAGAAACAAGTTATTAACATGAAAATGTAATAGCTTTATATCACATATTTATAATGGAATTTTAAGATAATTTATTTATTTAATCATGTAAATTTTAACAAACCTTGGATTTGAAAGCATTGTAAGCTTCATCTGCTTCACCGGGCAAAGGTTGTGTGACAGGCGCTTTTCCTCTAGTGAACAAAGTTACCTACATACGATAAAACGATAATCCAAAGTTTATGAACATATTTTGTGATATTGTAATGTGGGAAATTGCAAGATTAATCATGTTAAACTTAACCTGATGGCCCTCTTCAACGAGTAATCTGGAAAGAAAGATTCCAATGAAACGTGTGCCTCCCATTATGAGAATTTTCTTGGAGCTTGATGCCATCACAGTCAAAGCTCCTTTCGGTTGACATACTTTCCTCTTATACTGGACCATACATCACATTCAGTTATTTTGACTTCTTAAGTCAAACCTAGTACTTTCTGAATTCAAACTTGATATGGATAACTATATCAAGGTATTATCAATGTCTTCTATCAGGTGTTCTTTAGGGGCGTTTGGATTTGCGTTTTGAAAGCGATATGTGGTTACTGATACTTGAAGGCATCCAAACACCAATTTTGACATATGATTCTGATAATTAGGTATCACATATAAACTTGATGTCTATGATATCGATCAGTTTAAAAACGTAATTGGATGGAAAATGCCCTTTATCCCCATTTGGCCATTTTCCTTGTGTTTGTTTTTATTTCTTCACTTTTGGCAATACAACAAGGATTGACTTTGACTTTTAAGTCCAAACTTCAAAGTAATTATCAAACCAATATGACACCAACATTGAGGGATTTACTTTGATTTTCAAGTTCAAACTTCAAAGTAACTACCTTTATAGTTCAAGATTGATCTTGATTATGAAACATATATAACACCAACATTCTGGTAATCAATCAGAAGTAATCATAATTAAAGAATCCCCATTTTCTTTGGGTTTGTTTAATTTTGACTTTTGAGTTCAAATTTCAAACTTTCATAATTCAAGATTGATCTTGATTTGACACCAACATTCTTTTAATCACCAATAATAGTTCCAAAGTTTACAACTTTTCAAGATTAAATGAGCAAAACAGTTTCAAAGTTTAGAACTTGACAATAGATTTGGAGGTAATTTAGAAGATGAAAAAGGGTAAAACGGTACCTGAATGGAGGTGATGAATTTGGTGCCACAAAAGGTGGATTGAGAAGAGGAAAGAAGGGACACAGAAGGGTATGATTTGAAATTATGCTGCACCGCTGCTGCAACACCACCCGCCATTGATGAGACTGAAGATGAAGATGAAGATGAAGATGAAGATGAAGATGAAGAAGGGGGTGTTTAATGATGTGAAAACCATATCTTGTGTTGTTGTTTGTGAGTCTCACTTGAGGGGAAGAAGGATAACCAGTGGCCCCACTTCTCTTCTTGCGGTTGTGTCCATGAACTACCCTCTCAAACTCTCAACCATATCTTTCTTCTTTTCCATTATAGGCCTTCTGATTTGCTACAAAACAAACATCCGAACATTTTAATAGTCTCTCACTAAATAAAATATAATAATAATAATAATAATAATGTAAGTGTATTATTCGGTTTGAAACTAACTAAAATAAAAATCAAGCCGGAATGAAACCAAAAAAACAGAACTAAATTTTTATTCGGTTATTCAGTTCGGTTTGAAACGAAGCCAAATAACGAATTCGGCTTTTCGTTATACAAGTTATGAAATTCGTTAAAATCCAAATAAGTCGTATTAACCGAATATCCATGACATTTTTTCTAAGAAAATGCCATATATATGATATATAGTATTTCATAAGTTTTTTTATTAAGTGTTTTCAAAATCTCAACTCCAAACTTTTTTATACTAACATAATTAATCTTTGTACAATACTTTAAATTAATTCAATTATGTACTTATTAAAAAATATATACCAAGTTAACTTATCTTTATATTATAATAAAATTTAATAAGTTAAAATAATAAATTATTTACAAAAAGTTTTTTAAGCTAAATTTGGTTTATTGGGTTCAAATCGAAACAAATTCTCTTTTGGTTTTCAGTTACGATCGAATAAAACCCAAAACTGAATAACTCGAAAATCAAATTGATAAACACACATGGTGCAAATTATTTATAGAAGTTATCATGTTATATCTTCATGTGCATAGTTTTGGATTTGGGTTCTATAGCTAATAGTTTTTTTAGATTTTCTACCAAATTTCTTCATTTTTATTTCATTACTTGATATAAAAATATACACGTTTTTACTTATGTTTTCAAACCCTGTTTGGTAAGGAATCCTAATATAAAAAAAACCGAGGGCATGTATAATGATATTGTGTCAAATATATTTAAGTATTAATTATGTTATGATCAAATAAATCGAAAGATGACACGATAGCTGTTAAGCAAATCCTGGCCTACAAAATTGAAAACGCGTAAGTCATAACAGGAATGGGGAATCTAAAATTTGAACATACCTCAGGAGGACTATTCTTTAATTTAGGATGTAAAAGTTAGAATATAAAAAAGCAGGGACCATTTATGACTACATAAAAAGATTAGGGATTGTTTTATAACTATTCCAATATGTTTTTAGGGTTTAACAGCAAAATGGGGGTTTTAAATCACCACTCAAAATCTCCATCATGTGGGCGATTCGAAGAACCCCCTCAATTGCTCGAAGGTAATTTCATGTTTTCCTGTAAATTAACACTCAAATTTCTCGTTATTCGTTTTTGTTATCGTTTCATATTTCCCAAATTCGTAAATTCTAAAAAGGCAAAACCTGGATTTGACTGTTTACCATCATCGCAATTTTAATTCGCTTGGTTAGGGTTTTAATTGGGGATGCGATCGAAGGTAAGACTGGTCCGTACACTTGAATATTTCATATAGATCTTCTAAAGTTTGATGCGGTTGGTGATTTTTTTGGTGAAATGTTTAAAGTTCATATTATGATAAATGTATAGTCAAAGTGTTGACTTTGCAAAATGAAAAGAGGTTGTTATGATTAGTTGTTCGATAAAAATAATGAGATGAATGTTATTTTTGCATTTTATGTTTGATGGTTAAAAATGATAAATATGCTTTGGTGCTTGGTGTTATCCTGTAACTTTATTAATTAGTAGCTTAGAAACCCGACCCGTGTATTATACGGGTTGAATAAAGAAAATATTAAATAGTTAGTAATGAAGATTAGGCATTATAAATGATATTTTAAGATAAGATAGGTTTGAAATTATTTTAAACAGTTACTAATTATATTTGCGGTCGAGGTGTATTTATAGTAGTGGAAAAATTGTGACATATGGCAGTTATTTATCAGGTATAGATTGGTAAATGCAGTCATAGAAAACATGATTAGATCCTTTTGATTTTTTCTTGTTTATGTATTATATATCTCAATTTTCTTTCGTGTTATATCTTTTTTTCAGAATATCATCCAGGTCACAAATGTTTTCAGCAGCTACCTTTCGTGCTTCTTATACTGAGCACCGATGCCCCGAGCCCTCATGTGGGGCCCATTTATTAAATAGATATTATTCCTATCAACATTCCCAACCTACTTTAAA
The DNA here is from genome assembly GCA_023525975.1 of Smallanthus sonchifolius. NCBI lineage: Eukaryota > Viridiplantae > Streptophyta > Magnoliopsida > Asterales > Asteraceae > Smallanthus > Smallanthus sonchifolius. Next base: position 768,185 of record CM042045.1, on the reverse strand, counting down.
TCATCACTATTCTTCAATGGCTGGCACAAAAAGCAGTGGAGAAGAAGATGATGACTTGATGGATGGTTTTTCGGAGCTGGAGGATGCTACCACAGATGAAATTCAAGAAAAGAATGTTGGAGATGAAAGTGATGATGGTACTGTTTCAGAACCTGAGCCTCCTGAAGACGAGGATGATGATACCATTGAACCTGAAAAAACCCGTCAAACAAAACGTGCTTTTTCGGTGTTGTTTAAGGTTATTATGGATTCACCAGGGAGTCCTGTTCAAAAAGCACTTGATAAGTGGCTTGAAAAAGGAGAAAAGATAAGCAGATCAGATATATCTGTAGCTATGATTGAACTCAGGAAGCGTAGGATGTATGATAAAGCTTTGCAGGTTCTTTCAGTCATTTCGTTCTTCATTTAATACCTTTTATTTTGCCTTTTGGGACTTGGGAGTGAACTTATAAGTTATAACGTAGAGGTGGCAAAATGGGTGGGTGAAAACAGGTTCAGGTCAAAACATGTACTTTTTATCACGGGTCGGGCTGGGTTGACTTGCCAACACTTTTTTTTGTCTTAATCAATTTACAAATATTTACGAGTGTAAATATTATTATAAAAACTATATTATCAAAATAAGAGTGATCGTCAACAAAGCCCTATAGACTGTTCTAAATTCTCACATATGTCCATTGGCTTTATTTTTGCTGGATTAAATTCCTAGCCTTTTCTTTTTAGAATTTAACGAAAAAGTCCTTGTAATGAAGTTTAGGGACTTAATCATTCAAAAAGGAACTTTTGGTTAAAATTTAAAACTGGCTTTATTTTTGCTTGATTAAATTTCTAGTATTTCTAGAGTTTAACAAAAAAAGTTTTTTTTATTAAAGTTTAGGGACTTAATCATTCAAAAAGGTCCTTTTTGTTAAATTTTGATAAGTCTAGTGATTTAAACATGTGAAAAGGAAGATTTTTATGTTATTAATAATATCTTTATTTTTCCATTAAGTCCCTGACCAATAATATCTTTATTTTCCTACCAAATAGTAATCAAAATAAATGTAAAATTATCTTTAAATCCCAAGTTTGATTTCATGGAATCATCATCTATGCCTTGTCTTCAATGTCATTATTCTACAACCCATTTTATTACAACTGATTTATCTGATTATAATTATTCAATATCTTTTTGTTGATGACATATTGAGAACTATTTCACTAATTGCTTCCTGCAGATGTCAGAGTGGTTGGAGTCACGAAAACAAGTAGAATTCGCCGAAAAAGATTATTCTGCTCGTGTTAATTTAATTGCCAAAGTACGCGGTCTTAATGCTGCAGAAATCTACTTTGGAAAGATTCCCGAGTTATTTAAAACTGAGATGGTGTACCGAACTCTTTTAGCTAATTGTGTTCAATTCGTTAATGCAACAAAAGCTGAAAAAGTTTTCAACAAAATGAAGGAATTGAAATTCCCCATCACGGCCTTTACTTGCAACCAATTACTTCTTTTATACACGAAAACCAACAAGAAAAAGATAGCCGAGGTGTTGCTATTAATGGAAAAAGAAAATGTGAAACCGACACTTCTTACTTATAGAGTGTTAATTGACATCAAAGGTCAGAGTAATGACATAGATGGGATGGAGCAAGTTGTTGAGGCGATGAAGGCGGAAGGCATAGATCCCAATATCAAGTTAAAGGTGACACTTTTTCATTTATATCTTTTGAAATTTAATAATATCATCTTTATTGTTTCAAAAACACAAAATATCATATATGCCTATTTTACAATAAATATAATAAAATCAGTTACTTATAGCAATCTATTTCACTAAATAAACAAATAGAAAAACATCGTTGTTACGTTGAATCATTTCTAGAGATATAATGTTCTCTTTGGTTATCCATGTTTCATAAGTAACTGTATTTGTTTTATTTACTATGGAATAGGTAAATATGATATTATGAAATGTAGAAGGATACACAGGCACAATTATTGCCGTTGATACATGTGTTAATTTAATTTCCCCAATAAAAAAGCATGTATTTTGTTGATTGATTTGGTGCATAATTTTGATGAACTAATATCTTTTACAATAGGCTGCTTTAGCTAAGCACTATATATATGGACGTCTGAAAGAAAAAGCAGAAGTGATTCTACAAGAAATTGAAGGAAATGACCTTAAAAGTAACCGTTGGGTTTGTTCGATTTTACTTCCACTTTATGCTGCACTTGAAAGCGTTGCTGATGTCAACCGAGTGTGGGATGTATGCAAGTCAAATCCCCAATTAGACGAGTACATAAAAGCAATTGATGCTTATGGAAAACTAAAGAAAGTTGAAGAAGCAGAAGCCGTGTTTGACCAAATGTCAAAGAAGTTCAAAAGAATTCCATCTAAACATTATGCTACAATGTTGAAGGTTTATGCAAATAACAAAATGTTATCAAAAGGAAAGGATCTTGTGAAACGAATGGGGGAAAGTGGTTGTCAGATCGGGCCGTTGACTTGGGACTCATTGGTCAAACTATATGTTGAAGCTGGCGAGATTGAAAAAGCTGATTCGATTTTGCGTAGGGCTTCAGAACAAAGCCGTATAAAACCGTTCTTTGATACTTATTTGTTGATTATGGATCAGTATGCAAAAAGAGGTGACATACATAATGCTGAAAAGATCTTTCATAGGATGAGACAAGACGGTTATGTGTCGAGGTTGAAACAATATCATAGTCTTTTGCGAACGTATATAAATGCTAAAGTTCCTGCTTATGGGTTTAGAGAACGGTTGAAAGCTGATAATCTTTTCCCAAATAAAGCGATGGCGGAAGAGTTGGCTCGAGTTGATGCTTTCAAGAGGACCGCAGTTTCTGATTTGTTGGATTGAGTAAGATTAGCAGCAGATGTTAAGGATGTTTTAGTTAAAGGTTGGTAACTGGAGTTCTTTATGGTTGTTTAATGGATCTTTTTGTTGACTTTATGATGAAAATCAGAGGTTTATTAGTAGATTTAGTTTCTTATGTATGCTTCTGGTGAATGGTTTTGTCTTACCTTTTTCATCAATTTCTTCATATTTCAAATTGAAAAAAGTGCAAAAATCGTGTCGGGTTGACAGGTTAATTAGATATAGGTTTTTTCACATATTTTTCTCTATTAAACTTCTAAATTACATATATCCACAACCCATAACTTTAGTTACATATTTCCCCAATTAACTTAAAGTTACCCAATTGCTCCTCGAAAATAATGAAAACTTTTGGGAAGCTAAATGAATAAATACTAATTAACTCATGAATCTTGTGTTAATGATTAAAAAGTTCGACTTCAATTGGATTTATTAGCGTTCGATATGTTCGTATTAACATTGACTTGGTTTGGGTTGAAATTGAGGATATATGTAATTGATATATTTAGGAAAGAGATGTAAATAACACTTTAATTGGTTCATTAAGTAATAAAATAAGTTATTTTAAATAAATTGAATAAATATGTAATATATAGGTTTTAGAAAGGTGAAATATGTAATTAAATTTTAGGATCGGGTAAATATGTAATAAAAAAACTTAGGAAGTTAATATATGTAAATGCTCCGATGTATATATATCACACCATTTAAACTTTAAAATATATGGGGATGGTTCAATTCAGAAAACACTAAATATTGCGAGAACACGTAGAACAAAATGAATTATTCATTTTTTCAATCTTAAAAAGTTTTAAAATATAAGAAAATTATACAAATGTAATGTTTATTTGTTTTTCATGAAATTCAAACAAAAAAATATGAAAAAATTTCGTTTTTATACATACCTACACATGTGTAGGAAACTTTTAAATATATAAAAACATATGAAAAAAATTAGTTTGATTGTTTTTTATGTATATAAACATACATATTTGTATGTAAGAAGTATAATCTTTTAAATTTTTTTACCATGGATAAAAAAAATAAACGATTTATGTTTGTTCCCCTTGTTCTTGCAATATTTAAGTGTTCTGAAATAAACTTCTCCCTGAAATATTATTCATTACTTATCACACATGAATCCAACCAACAAATTCATCCATGATTTAGCAAATGGTACATTACATTATATTATGAATAACAATGTATAAAATATTTTCTTTAACCACAAAGGCTTTCTTGATTCAACTTATTATTAGATTTAAATTTTATTCTAAAGGTGAGAACTAGTGTTGACACCCAAAGATGATTAGAATTCAAACAGCGATAACTTCTTATCGTGTGATAAACAAACGTAGAACTATATTTTCTTCATGGAGTTTAGTGACGATATCTTCTGCGACTGTTGTGCAATTACACCAGCAGTTGAGGGGCTTTGCTCCAACACAACTTGGTACCCGTCACACCAATTATCCATTCCTTCTGCCATGACCTGCCAAAACGTTGTACCCGAACATGACCCATCATTTCTTGCACTCTCGTAAGCCATGTTAAATATGTTTTCAAAGTAATCATCCCTTGCTTTCACTGTGTAGCCTGTTGACCACGAGGACTTGCCAAATTCCGCAATAAGTAACGGTTTTTTTAGGATGTCTTTACAGTCCTCAATATGGGCTTTAATCCATTTTTCCACAAATTCGGCTTGAGCTTCTTCGCTTCCTCCCGAAACCCTATATAACGTAACCAATCAAATAAAGTTAACGAGTAAAGAAAATCATTTTGTTATATATGGTGGTAGTTAAAGAAGTGATTGGTGGTACTATTGATCAGGATAGAGATGGATTGTAGCGAAATCGACATTGTTGATGCGGTTGTTTGAAATGAAGTCGGTCCCAACTTCATAGCCTGGATTGTTGTGTTTCTTCTCAGGCATGGATTCCCCATAGAAGCCTTCAAGCCCAATTTCAACAAGATGATTCTTGTCAATGGATTTGATTTCAGCTGCCATTTCTAATATCCAATCCTACAAGAAGATCGAATTAACTAGGTTAAAATCCCATGTATTACACGAGTTGAATAAATATCTTTTAAAAACTCGTGTTTTGCATGGGTTGAATAAACCCGTGGAATACAATATAATCTGTTAACACATACACCCGTCAGAATATGTTAGTAGATTTATTAATGTAAATAGTAGTATTTTCTTTAAAAATATAATTATTAAAAGATAGAGGTGTATTTAACAAGAGAGAAAAAAAATTAACATCTGTTTTGCAAATTTAATCTAATTCATCCTGTGAAGATTTCATTTGATGGTTTTCACAGGATGTCATATATGTATGTTAGCGGTTAGCTAAAGAACAAGAGAGAACCTGGAGAGTCTTTCCGGAGAGATCGGATTGGCAACGGGCTTCATTCATCATCTCCCATGCAAAGATGGTGGGATCGTCCTTGTACGCAACTCTGGTGATCGAGTTGAGTCTCGTAAGAATGCTCTGTATGTTGAGCAAAATTAGAATAGAAACAATATGCAAATGTGAGTGCTCTAGAAAATTAACATCTGTTTTGCATAGCATATATATATATACCTTAACATGATTCTTGTAATATCCTTTGACGACAACGTTAGAAAAGAATTCATCATCGTTATTCAAGTACTGGCTTCCATGATCTCTAGCCCATTGAACATATTGTTTTTTACCTCCAAAATCGTCCCAGTTATTGACCAAGCTTAGAATTAAGTGAAGCCCGTGTTTTTTGGCTTCCGATATCACAAAATCCAATCCCTGAAATGAGTCAGTTTTAAGTTACGTGTCAGAATCCTATATTGGTTTGTTTTGGAATTAAATATTTTTTAAGTTTCAAAAAGTCAAAATGTATATTTTGGCAATTTTCTGTAATATATAAGATGATAAGTATTCAAAGAAACTGGATAACCTTAAACATTTCCTGATTGTAAACACCAGGAGAGGTTTGTAGGGGTTTTTTGCCACCATCACTAAAAGCCCAAGTCCTAACCATGTTCATTCCTATCTTTGAAGCTTCTTGAAAGGCATCTGAGACCTTCGATTTCGTGGACGGATCAGAAGCCATACACATTAGCCAGTAGGCGTTAAAGCCGTTAAAATACATCGGCTTTCCATTAACCACCAAATGATGTCTCCTTGTTTCTGCAAAACCGCCATCAACGCAATCTCCATTGAAAACACCACCTCTTGACATGGTTGATGATTTTTGAGTAATGAATATATAGAACTTAATTAATTAATTAATGTGTTGAGTAATGGATGGAATGTTATGTGTTTAATACATGCATCCTCTATTTATCATATCATCTTGCTTGTGTAACTCAGGAAAGCCCATGCAAGGCTCCATACTTTTTTGTTGCATGGCATGGCATCATACATTTCCGTTGGTGTCAACCGCCAAATATAAAGCATGCATGTTGTAACCGTTGTATTGTGTGAGATATGCTCGTTTGAAACCTTTTTTATTTCTTGTCAAATCTGATATCAATAGTGATTTCTAGAACACTTAAATATTGCGAGAACAAGGGGAACAAACCTAAATCGTTTATTTTTTTTTTATCCATGATAAAGAAAAAATAAACAACTTTTATACTTATTACATACAAATATGTATGTTTATATACATAGAAAACCATCAAACTAGTTTTTTCATATGTTTTTATATATTTAAAAGTTTTCTACACATATGTAGGTTATGTGTAAGTAAAAAAAACCTACACATGTGTAGGTATGTATATAAAAGAAATTTGTTCATATTTTTTTAGTTGAATTTCATGAAAAACGAATAAACATTACATTTATATAATTTTCTTATATTTTAAAATCTTTTAGCATTGAAAAAGTGAATGGTTCATTTTATTCTACGTGTTCTCGCAATATTTAGTTTCTCCCATATATCAATATTGTAACATGTAGTGATGTTCACAGCTCCAATTTGCATTTGCATTTGCATTTATAACCATGATGTCATTTTTTTGTTACATGTTATAAGAAGCATATAATTTCTAAGTGGATGACGTTTCAAAGTCAAGGTATATATACCTTTACCCTTGTCCAATTGGTAAGGTTATGTTATGTTGAACGGATTTCACAAACGACAAACACGACCGTTGTACCCTTTTTAAGTTTTTGCATATTAGATAACCACATCATTGCTACTTCTATAGATTTAGGAAAACGGGTGATCCTCTCATAAATTATATTTTTATTTATTAGTATATTAGATTAGATTCCCGTCTATTACACGGGTTGATCATGAAAATAATAAAATAAACAAATCCTTAGCATAATAAATTAATAACATTATCTGTCACGTGTTAACTTCTGATGAAATCAAGATTTTTGTAACAATTATAATGAATTAGTTAAATATTTGTCTGTGTAAGCGTATAGAATTACATTGGAGTTGGTGACTCAATGGTAGAGGAAAATCAGACCCAACTACCCCACAAATCCTGATCAAACCCCCAACACACGAGGAAACCCACAACTCGAAAAACTTACTGCCTCAGCCAAAATATTTACTCCATGTGAGACTCGAACCCAAGATCTCCACTTTAAAAAGTCTTGAGATTAACATTACACCAATTAGCCAACAATAATTATATTATATCAAAGATCTTTATTCTAGTAACTTTATGTATTAACTTCGAAAAAACTTAAAATCATAATTTAACGCTTAAAAACATTAGTGTAAAGATATGTGACACGCATCATTTATGTAACATCCATGATTTTCAGACCATAATTTTTATTTCTTTATTTTATTAGGTACAATAATAAACACTAAAAACCCCCGCATTTGTTCAACGCTTTATGTCACATTATTTATTATTTAGATGTACATCAATTCAAAGTTTCAAACCCTACACTTACATATTATTTTCAATCATATATAACGCATATTGATTTCATATATACCTTACTATGACAGATATATCATAAATAAAACGGATTTTAATCACGTTTCTACATCCTTTATATATATAGGATTTTGATTGTAAATACATGTATATATGTGATATATATATGATGTTATTAATAGATCATTCATTCAATTTTTAAATTTTAAAATTCATAATCACGTGTTTACACCTTCTAAATGTATGCATGTATTCATTTTTAAATGAATATGTAAATATATATATATATATATATATATATATATATATATATATATTGTTAAACTACTTAACAAGTTGAAATTCTTATGAAAAATAAAATACAATTCTCTATAAATATATGTAATTAATCAAGCAATAATTAAGATGTTATAAATTTTATAAATAAAACCAAATGTTTTTATATTTAAAGAAAAGTGGTCTTGAACCCCCTTCATGCCCTTGAACCCTCAAGTTTGAACCCCTTTTATCTTGCTTTTGAACCCTTAGACCGTTCACTTTGACTTTCTGAAGTCAACAGAAAAGGATTCTTGCAAATCAACCTTTAATCAATCAATTTTCCGGATCTTATGAACTTGCCTTGTATACCAAATCGGTTAACGACCTTCCTAAACCAAATTTGCATTTCAATTCCATCCAATACGTGTTGTAATTCGAATGAAAACAGTGTTGACTTCTCGGAGTCAAACCAAACCGAATTCAAACTCCAAATCGCGAAATTTAACGCGGTTGCAGCCCATAAATCATGCCTTGATGGCCTCGCATGTATCCAGACACTAAACGTGACCCAATACACCCGTTAACCGAATGAAATCGGCCGCTCATTGTGCCGACAGTTGTCATCTGTAAGATGGAATCAATTCGAGCGAATTCGATGAAATTGAGTAATCAAAATCATTCTTTCACCTTCACGTAACCTCATACAAACTCTCTAAACCTACAATTAAATCACATTTCACCCCTAGTTCGCAGTCAAGCACCAAGAACAGCCGATTCTTCTTATTCAGTCGTTCTCCGTCGATACTCCACCAATTCAAGTAAGTATTAGCGTTCCTGTTTCGTTTCCTATTGAAGAACGTTAACCCTCTGTCAATTTCAGATCACAGAGGGTATTAAACCCAATCCGATTTAGGGTTCTTGTTCATTTTACCCTAATCTGATTTGGGATTTATTTCTTGATTTTTTAATCGCATATGTATGACTAGGGTCCTTCTTGGACCAGCGAATCCATCTGGTACGACTGGCTAAGTCATTGCACCATCGGACCAGATGAAGTGGGTTCGAAACCAATACTCAGCGCCTTTTTGCGCATATGTTGAAACCAGATCCGGCCCCTTTAAATTATTGAGTTAAAACAATTACAAACTAATCCTGTATACGGGTTAGTCCCTCGGGTCCAGTGGTTGCGTCTCTTGACTCTCACAACAGCCACCCGGGTTCAAACCGGGTGGACTGTTTCTTTTTTTTAAACCAGTTTTTAATGCTTCAAAAATTCTATAAAAATTAGTATAAACCCATCATTTTCTAGATCAGATTCTAACTATAGTTTACAAACTTTTGTATAAAACATCTATTTTTACAAACTGAATTGTTTAAAAAACTCATTTTTATCATTTAAAAATAAATCTTAGATCAATTATTAAATTATTAAACAAGTGTTTTAAATACCTAATTTTATAAATATTGTGACAAGATTTTATAAAAAAAAATATACTCTCCCTTGAAACGAAGTTTCTAAATCATTGTTTATATATATTAGAATTAAACTATATTGAAAACAAATGAAACTTTTTCTAATAAATACATTACTTTTTTTTACATACTACTTTAATAATAAATAAATAAATTTATTTATTAACGTTTTGCATTAACAAATTTATTTAGGGTTTTAAATGGTATTAATATAATTTTTACCCTATAATTTTAACACGTTATTATGGATAAATAAATGATAGATTTATTTATTTTAATAACATTACTTCTAGAGACTTATTATTTTGAATAAATAAATAAAGAGAATTTCATTTAATTATAAACCATACAATAATACTTTCATATAACTTACGAGTTATACCAAACTTGTGACGACTTACATTTTTACATAAAATGACAAACTTCATACAAATTCACACATAACAAGACCCGATGAACATTAGACCTATCCATAGACCTTGTGCATGTTATTAATTTAAGATCATACTTTTCACACTAGGTTATCTTGTGATTTGAGAATCACTTGTGCATCATACTTGCTCGTGTTATCCACACAACATATACAGGTGAGTTTTACATAGCCCCTTTTACACTGTTTTACATTTTGGGGTGAAACATGAACAATATACACAATGATTTACACAAACTACACAATACAAATCCACATTACATTCATGTGTGAAATTTGAGCTTTATGTTTGAGTACTAGGTGTGTTAACTACTTTGTGTGCAATTACATGTGTAATCATTAACTATACAAGCCGACGGTTAACAATGATAGATCTATTGAGTCTGACAAACCCACCCATATTGGGGTGATTGTTACCGACAACACAATTTTGCATGCTAGTTACAAAGGTTTGATTGTACTTTTGGTTACATAATAGTTGCTCCCCATAATTGCCTTATAAATCATGACTTGTATGGATTTGTTTGCACACAACACTTTGATGCTATTTAGAGTCAAAACCTATGTATGCTCACCAACTTTTTAGTTGACCTCGTTTTCATCATGTTTCAGGTACAAATGTTTGAGTTGAACAAGCTACACTTAGGATGTGGACCTAGATATTTAAAAGAAACATGTTATGTATATATTTTTTTATTTTTCATGTACATGTTGAATTTTATTGAAATGAAATGTGATGATTAAACATATTACAATCTAGTCAACCATGTGCTCATGAACAGTCTACATGTCCCGCCCCGACGTTTCCGCCGTCGGTTGGGGTGTGACAATTGATATTTTGATGCTAAAATTTTTGAATAAATATATTATACATTATGTCATATGTTACGCACTATAATATTTTTTATACCCTTTTTTACTTTAACCAAACTTTTAATTTACTTTTTTCTACCTATATATAATTACTAGCTTAGAACTCGTATAGTATATACTAGGTTAAAATCCCGTTTATTACACGGGTTAAATAAATAAAATGTTATATATTTAGTAATAAAAATTTTATATTTTTGAATAAACCAGTATATTACATCGGTTAAATAAAATATAATGTAATTTGTTAACAAACACATTTGTTAAAATATGTTTTTAAAAAATGTAATTTGTCGTGACAGTTATAAGGTCTGTCAAGTTAGTTTTTAAAACATTTTTTTTAACTGAGTATTAAATGTTAGTTCATATTAAGTTCATTTGATTGATGATATAATAACTTTTTATAATTAAATAATAACTATCTGTAATTAGATTTATTAATATAAAGATTATTATTTAATAGAAGAGAGAAATAGAAAATCTAATATTTAATAGGAGAGGGAGACGGAAAAATAAAGGTAAGGAGTAACCAGATAGTGACACGTGTCCTGAAGAGATTTTCATTTATTAGAGTAGTAAGATAAGATGGGGTAAAAAATATTAATCAATAAAAATTTTAAATCTTTATGTATATATTTTACACTAGGTTATATACCCATGTATTACATAGGGTTGTTTAATAGAAAAATAAAAATATAATAATGTGCAGGGACAATTAGATTTCTAATTTTATATTAGAGATAAAATTAAGTAATAATTAGAATTCAAATCTTATATTTTTTTTTTTTAAAAAAAAAACATTAACATAATTAGATATTAAAATTCAAACTTACTTAAAATAGAAAAAATTAAAGTATTTTAATGAGAAAAAGTATGGTGTTGCCATGTGGAATTAAGTGGAATTATTTATTAGAAGTAGGATTTAAATCATTTTAAATGTAGTAATTGTGCAAAATAATAAAAATATGTAATGTTTTATTTAAAAAAAATTGTTTAATTTTTTACACTATTTTATTTATTTATTTTATACCATACTTTAATTAATTTATGTAAATTATGTTACTAATAATAAAGTATTTGTTTATTTATAATAAGTTATATAAAAGTTTTTTTATAAATAATTTTATATGGTATAAGAAACAATATGTTATAAAAAAATAAAGGTAAAAAGGTAGGGATGATGTGCAGTGACAAACTCACGAATTTTTGGTGCTCGGTTGCACATAGCTAGATTTAGAATTTTTGATATGGTTCGGGTCAGGTCGGATCACATAATAGAAGATAAAACCAAATCAAATTGCAAATACATAATAAAAATACATCAACCATGATTAGAAATGCATAATAAGAAATACTGTATCCCTACAATTAATCTTTACGGGTTTCCAATTTCTAAAACCGGGCCATTAGAAGATAAAGATCCAACTCTCGCTACTAGAACCACCGACGGAATTCATCAAATTCTAGATTTTGTTAGAGAACCACCGACGGAATTCACCAAATTCCAGATTTTTTGTTATTTTTTTTATTTTGGTACACATCGTTGGCCATCCGGCGATAATTATCGACGAATAACCAGTCTGTCGGTAATCCAGTGGTGGTCTCAGACTAATAATTTTCCGCCTATAGCCTTTTTCATCAAGATTCTTGCTCATTTGTCTTGGATATGATATCCGACGAACCTTTCGTTGCTATTTCGTCAAAATATATTTTAGATGGGATTTCCATTAAGATTACCGTCAGCCTTTTAAGGTGTTTATCGCTGGGGCTCCTACCGGTGGATATTCCATCGGTAACATGTTCTCTAAATTAACGTACTTATTATTTAATTATTTAAATCTTATTGCATTGCACTTGTTATTTATTTATTTAAATCTTATATGATCTTATATTATTATACTAGGTTATATACCGATGTATTACATGTGGTTTTTTAATAGAAAAATAAATTATAATAATGTGTAAAAAAATTTAAAATAATGTGTAAAATAAAAAAATAAATTTATTTATTTCCTTAATTAAGTAATAATTAGAATTCAAATTTTATATAATTAATTTCAAAATTCAAAGTTACTTAAAATAGTGAAAATTAAAAGATTTTGGTGAGAAAAAAATATGGTGATGACATGTGGCATTTTTGGAATCATTTATTAGAATAAGGATGTGTAAAATCTTAAATCTTTATGTATATATTTTACATGTGTAACATTATCCGAAGATGTAATATGATAATGGAACTGTACATAAAATAAAAGTTGTACCGAACCAAGTATGCGGCTTTCGCCATAACTCTTTTACTTAGTCATGAGATGTTTAGGTTGTATAAAGGGTTACAAAAACATATACATGGGTGTTTGAGGCAAATGCACGATAATACCCTTCTCCTTAACGGCTTAATGGACGGAGTGACGCAAAAAGAAAGAGAAACTTTACCACAGGGGTGCAAATTGCACTTTGTTTAAAACATGGTTGCGAGAAACTTTACCACAGGGGTGCAAATTGCACTTTGTTTAAAACATGGTTGCAAAGTGTCAGCGGACCTAAATCATGTGAGAGCAAATTGCAGTTTACTTTACTTTTTATTATATATTATGTAAAACCAAATTAGCACTTACTAATAACTATTTTCTATATTACATTGATTTAACAAAACTTGCATTATGAGGATCATACAGTTGTACACTCGTTACAAATCCAAATCAAATGAAAACTATAGTTGGTTCAATCATGAATGTTTATTATATATAGATGTCACATGAATATGCTTGTTAAGAAATTTTAACAGTTTTAGATAGAAACTGGTTTTTGTTGCAATGTTGTGTTCACCTAATGACAACCATGAAATGCCCAGGTGACATTTATATGACAATTAAAAAATGACAAACACAAATACATACATTTTAATAAATAACAACACGTAATTACTAATGCAGTTCAAATTAACAGATAAAAAAACATTAAGTTTTTACATTTCACTAGAACTTTTAAAACAGATTACGCAACGAAATACACGATAGTAAAAAATAAAATAGTTCGCCTCGTATGGATTACTTGTAAATAAAACATTAAGTTTTTACATTTCACTAGAACTTTGAGTTAGCCCATCTTGACCTGTTGTCTATATTGAGTTGGCCCATCTTGACCCTTATTCTATATTGAGTTGACCCAAATGAACTCATGTGTCAAATTTTGTTGCCTAAATCAAACCATTTTAAAAAGAATAGGTTATGATAGCCACCTCTACCTAGCAACAAATAAAGGGAGTAAACTAGCCGAGCCCGAGCTCGACTAGGCTCAGACTCTGCTCGTTTAACTTGCACGGTTCGAGCTTTATTTCTGAAACTCGGTTCGTACGTAGTTTATTAGGTTCAAACTCTGCTCGTTTATTAGTTATTAATTAATTGATTTATATATATAATTATTTTTCAAATTTCAATATTGATTACCTAGTATTAAAAATATTTATTATTTAATGCCACTATAGCTATACATATAATGCATCTATTTTTTTGTACGTTTAATTTTTAACAAAAGCATTTAGATAAATGTGTTATATGGATTATGATTATACGATTTTAAGTGAGCCCTTGATTAATGTTGATGTTATTAATTAAATAAATAAATGTGTAATGTTGGAGTTTAATGATTCAATCAATCTGTCAATCTGACTCAATTGCACCCCTAATAAAAATTGTGACCACATGCCTAGTTAAAAAAAATGTTCAAATGCATGCTTGGTTCTCTGCACCTGACCCAAATTCGACTAACACTTGACGAGCCAGACCCAATCCATACGGGTAGATATTGTGGAATAAAGGTTGTACTTGACGAGAGACAGTGTTAGAGAGGGCATTTCCATGGTTTGGTTTAGGATGTGATAATGAGAGATGGAAAAAAAAATTATGGCGCCTAAGTACAATTTGAAAGATTCTAAGTTAAAATAGTGTGGTAATTTTAAAAGAATATATAATAAGTTTAAAGTAGAAATTATGTGTGTTAGAGTATTCTCATCCCGTTCTTTATATTCCGTATCATTATATTTATAATTACAATAAAAAACACTAATTTTTCTACATTTTATCTCTATTTCTCTCTCTCTTTATCCTTATAATTATACTAAAAACCACTACTTTTATCCTTATATTTATAAAAACCTTATTTCTTTTCTCTCGCTCCTCCACTTTAAATCACTACTTAAAATATACAAAACTCATTCACATAATTATACCAAACGGGTTGTGAATACTCTTAGTTGATTAAGATGTTTTTAAAATAACAAATAACTATATAAAACAATCACGAATTAGATTTTTACCAACCCATATTTCTATCGCTTTGATTAATCTGAAATCGATATCTTTAACTAAAGGTATGAGTATAATTAGAAAGTAACCAAACTAATTTAAACTCACTTAAATTCAACTAATTACAAAATAGATTAAAGTACAGTTTTCTTGAACCGTAAATCTGTGTACGTGGATGCTAACAGTTGGTTGTGTTTTATATTGTTCCATTAAATCAGATATATATATATAGGGACATGTTCAATCGAGAACCATCATTTTGGCGAGAACCAAAAGAACCATACATTCTTACACAAATACATACATGCATCCTTACTTTATATATGCACAAATGCATATATGCATCCTTATATCTGTGTAGAAATACATGGTTCTTTTGGTTCTCGCCAAAATGATGGTTCTTAATTGAACATGTCCCTATATATATATATATATATATATATATATATATATATATATATATATATATATATATATATATATATATATATATATATCTTCTATCGGATTTTGTAAAGTATGTCCCCGCTGTAGTGGTTTGTAACCTTATTTGTTTAATGCACTACCCGTGTTTGACTTTTGTAAGGTGTCATTTACTCAGATTTTATTAAAAACGCCTTACTCGTTTACTTATTCACTTTTTTAAAGAAGAAAATATTTAAAATTCTGACACTTCAAAATTACTTTTTACTCAGATTTTACTGAAAACACCATACTCGTTTACTCACCTATTTTTATAAAAAAAAACATTTAAAAAGAAATGGTGTATGTGTAGTGGTGGGGTCCACTAAAGAGAGTGAAGTTCACTCGAGTAAATTTACTCGGACTATCAACCCGGCCAACCTACTCGAAGTACAAGAGGCGATGTACCCCGTTTACTCGGACCCCTTCTCTCCTACCCGGGGGGGGTATTCCACCCCTTTGGCTGGTTCCTTTTTTTTTGTTTCGTATTATCTTCCTACCGTATGTCATATTTTTTTTCCGTTAATCCTCTCATGCTTTATAATCAGACACGTTTTATCTTGGACACATGTAACGAATTCCTTGCGTCCCTATCTTTTCACTGAAGCCCTCTTTTTTACTCTCACTGTAACGTATCAAGGAATCACTCAGCAGAGTCAAGCATTCAACCACTCAGGTAATGCCACGTGTCCTCTTCCAACAGAAATCCCTAACAGAATTTGCGTCTTATTCCTCCCGCCCACAACTCATGAGCAAATTACCGCCAATCTGACATCAGTTTCTCTCTTCAAATATAATATAGTTTCTCTCTCCATCTATAATATCGAAGTTTCTTCCTCGCAGGCCATCGCCGGAGGATATTATCGTCATATTCAGGTGATTACTTTCACTTTTCTTCTCCGTTTACTAACCTGCAATTCGTTATGCTTTCAATTTCTGTATCTTCGTAATATGTTAGAGTTCTAGCTCCGATTCTAGTTTTTCAAGTGTTTGAGAACGTTGAAGGAAAACAGAGTATGAATGTTGCATGAAGTTGACATCATCTCGTTCAACGTAAACAAAGTATGAACGTTGAATGAATTTGACATAACTGGATTTCATAGATAGAATCTAATTCTGATTAACTGCAATCGAACTTGTTTTTTGCTTTAAACACAAATTTGTAATTGAAGCTCTGTTATCTTGGTAATTGATAAATTTCATCATGAAAATGTAAACACAATTGTTACCTACAATCAGATTCTCTTTCACTATGTGATTGTACATATTGATTACTGGATACGAGTTCAGATTATTAGTTCAACCGGAGCCGTTTCTCTCTCCTTCGTTTATCATGTTCATCACCAAAACTTAATTTCATGTAATTAGTTCAATTGGATTCTCCTTCACTATGTGATTGTACATGTTGATTACTGGATACTAGTTCAGATTATTAGTTGCATCATCTACAACTGGAACCGTTTCTCTCTCCTTAGTTCATCACAAAAATCAAATTTCATGTAATTAGTTCTGTTACCTTCAATCAAAATCTGCTTGGCTAGTGTAAACTTTTACATACTATGAAACTTACTTTGTTTTCCTATTTCATATTTGCAAAACTGTCAGTGTGTGTGTATATATATGTATATGTGTGTGAGTGTATGGAATTTGTTTTATATTATTGTGCTTGCAAAACTTGCTCTAATATATTCGTTTTTATATATCTTTGTTCGCTTTTTAGAAATGTTTGAGCGAGAAGACCTAAGCAATCGATTTGGGCAGTAAGTTGCTATTCACTTAGTTCTTAAGCATTGTTACGTGTGTTTTTGCTATTCAAGTAATATATTTTGTTTCTTGTTGTAGGATAAACACGTTTTTTTAGGAAGTTCCCCTTCCTGGTGTTAATTTTAGTGTAATAGGTCATGTGGGAGTATATGAATGTAAGTTGAGTTCCCCGGACTTAGTTGAGGATAGGAATGTAAGTTGAGTTCTCTTTAAAAATATGCTTTGATTCGTTTGTATTTTAACAGGCAAGTTTGTGGGGGGATCGGATAACAATAATAAACGGTATTCCTATTGGAAAAATAAGGTAAATTTTCTCATTTATACTTTTTATGACACTTAATGGTATTTGTATAATTATTAAGAATTTAACTTTTGGACACAGATCAATGAATATGTAAAAAATGCACAAGAAGATAGCCCTCCTGGTTACATTGATGAGTGGCTGAAGGATACTCTGAGGTATGGTATCCACTTTAGAAGAGCTTAATTAAGATGATGATAAATGCCTTAGTTTTTTTAATTTTTGTTTCAGACAAAAAAATGTGATCTCTATGATCCTTGCAATGGAGCTAATGAACTATGAAATGGAAGTTGATGTATTCAGGTAAACTAGCAACCACCTAAAATTAGAAAAACTGACACGTTTCATTTGTGACCCTCCACCCACAAGAAAAAAACTCCACTAATCACAGTCTAAATGGATTTGTCTTGCAGAACAGGGAATCCTTATCGTTTCTTTAACGAGGCTAAAATGCCAGAATGTGAGCAGGGTTTTACAAATGTCATCACTCCTGATGTTGTTAAGGTACATATATTTTACTGATTATTTTACCTCATGAAGTATCCTAAAATAAAATACAATCCATGTTGGCCGATTTTGTGCTAATTCCCGTCATAAGGCGGGTTGTATCTCGAGCTTATGGGATACAAGTCTAAGCAAACCAATTACATTTTATTTGGTTTATGATTCCCTAGTTAGAATCCTTCTCTAATATTTGTGTTAATTTTTTGTTTATATACGACCTGTCTACCAATCATCTGAACTTTACCTAGAGTTGAGTCCTGAAAATGACAACTATCCTCACTAAACAAACAGTCTAGTTTGCTATCCTTAATCAACTTACAAAACAGATAACATGTTGATAATTTAGGAACAACAAGACGTCATAAAGTGTAACCTTTTATGTTAGTTTTTAACTACCAATTTTAAATTGCTTTGACAGATTTGGTCTGAAAAATCTGACAAAAAAATGTGGGAAACAATTCTGAAAAATGTGAAAGATGTTATGAGAGGCGACATTTATGAAATCTACATGTATACGCCAAAAGATGATGATGATGACGATCCACTGTGTTTCTATGAAGCGCAGTAAGCATTTGTTTTCCCTTTTGTCTTGCCATGTAGTACTGCTAAACGGGTCGTGTACGCGGGTCGAACCCGAAAATCATGTCACACATGAACTTGAACACGGCACGCGTGTTAACATGAACATGACCCGTTTAATACGGAAAGAACATTATTTGATTTTCTTTTACATATAATACTTTAAAGTTATAAATTTAGATATTATTTTTATCTTTTTGAAGCATTTATTTATGTTTAAACTATGCCATTTTATTTTTAAATATTTAACTTTTGGTATAAAAATAACCAAATATTTTAAGTTATTATATAAACTAAACGGGTATAAAAAATACCCAAATATTTTACATCTTAAAAAATTGAAATATATTGCAGGTCGTCATCTTACTGCTTTTTCTACTGCCCAAAACAAGAGTTGCTTATCAGTATGCAGTTTGCTTATATACCGTGAGTGATTTCTTAGCTCAACAAGTTAGACGCATATTTTTTTTAAAGTTGATACTAAAAAGGTTTAACATACATTTGTTGCAGGTCTATCCAAATTAACAGGCGACGAAAGTTTAAAAAAAGGTTTTTTCAAGTGGAGGAAGTGGAATCTCCGAAGAGCAGAAAGAGGGCTGCGGCTGAGGAGATAGATAAGGATATGGATCTTTGGGACTTAGATGGTGACGGCTATAAAGCTTATAAATAACCAGTTGATGAGGATGAGGATGAGGACGAGGATGGGGGGAATAATGGAGGGGATGATGATGATGATGATGAGAATTACTATTAGGGAGGAGCACATGTGAAGCAAACCACCAAGGTTATATGATTGGTTTCCGGATTATTAAAATTCCTTTGTTTTTGTTACAAAAACGGGTTGAATTTACTTACATAAGAAAGTCCGTAGTGTTATTTCTTCATTGCTAATTTCTCTATGCATCATCTTCCTAAAAAGAAAGAGTTAGTTTGAGGTTGATGAATACGCCAAGCCAAGGAGCTCATAACAAATTGTTTCCTGACCATGAAACAGATCCACCTCCTTTAGCCTTAGCACGATCCTCCGTTTGCATGTAAATAAGCCTCTTCTCTTATATATCTTGACTTGACAATTTTAGTAGCAATCAAGTTTTTTAAACCCACCACTCACCACATCAGAGAGAGAAACCATGTTTTTTTAGACTCTTAAAAAAAACTAATTTACAATATAACCCCTTTGACTTTCGTTTTTGCCATTTAAAGTCCCCTGACTTTTTCATCAAGGGTAATCTTTTGATTTGGGTCCCACCACCAGGTGTTATTTCATGAAATTTAGTTTTAACAAAATAAATAAATATTTTTGTTTTAATCTATATCTTACATTTATTATCACTTTTATCTTTTCAAATGCATAACCATTTCAATTTAAAAATTAAAAGTTAAATAAAATATAAATTTAGTTGTGCCTGAACTTCTACTATTTAAATATAACTTTATTCTAAGTTGATATTATTTTTTTAAAAATATGTACAAGAAAACAGTATTTGTGTAATGATGACACATGAAAAAGTAAACTTTATTTTAGAGGATCATACAGTTGTACACTCGTTACAAATCCAAATCAAATGAAAACTATAGTTGGTTCAATCATGAATGTTTATTATATATAGTTGTCACATGAATATGCTTGTTAAATAATTTTGACAGTTTTAGATAGAAACTGGTTTTTGTTGCAATGTTGTGTTCATCTAATGACAACCATGAAATGCCCAGGTGACATTTATATTACAATTAAAAAATGACAAACACAAATACATACATTTTAATAAATAACAACACGTAATTACTAATGCAGTTCAAATTAACAGATAAAAAAACATTAATTTTTACATTTCACTAGAACTTTTAAAACAGATTACGCAACGAAACACACGATAGTAAAAAAAAAACCTCCGTTCAAGCTGAAATTTTAAACTCAAGACCTTCTCGTCATATATAAAATAGTTCGCCTCGTATGGATTACTTGTAAATAAAAATATGTGTGTTATTTTATACTCAAGTAAGGATTAGACATCTCCTTTTCTTTTCCATCATTCCCTCTTTTAATGTACTTAGTCCTCTCATAGTCAGAAGTTGATGAACACATGTCTGAAGGTGAAACCAGAGTCTCCACATACTCCAATGCTTGCACTCGCAATACATTTAAAGATTCTATTGAAATGTTCAACGTTTTATACGAAGCCTTGGATGTGTCATAGATTATAAGATTCTCCGAGCTAGGATTCCATATAACAACTCTTGTACTATCTAAAATACGAATAGCGTAGTAAGGATCATGATTCAAAGGTAACTCGACCAACTCAAATGAATAGATTTTAGACCATTGGTTCTCTTCCTTCATAACCCACATGTCGAATCTGCTGTTAGTGATTGGTTGGAGTGAGCAAAGGTATCCATCCATTGTACCCAAAAGACTCAAACAAAACTCCCTTCTAATCTTAAAAGGTGGACATATCTCTGAAAGCACCATATCTTTAACACTGAAGGCGATCAACACGCTCCTATTATAAGCAATCCAATAGAAAAATCCATTTACAAAATGACCCACATCATTCTCAAACCTTATGTAAATGTTGTATTTCGACATGCTCCAACTAGTCCATGAACCCTCTCTAAAATTAAAGAGATCACAGGTATCAGAATGTTGTCTGAACCTAACAATGATTAGGTCATCTGGGGTGGCACCATAGCCGAACCCACGTGCATCTCTTCGATAACGACCAGGTGGACGTGGAAGTAGTTTGGATACGCCTGTGAACGGATTGTAAAGGATCAGATATTCTAACCATGCCAAAAGGACAACCCCATTGAAACTTCCAATAACAGTGAGCTTAAAAGGATACATATCATAAGGATGACAACGCTCGACTATCAAATTAGACGTGTCGTCTATGAGTTTAAAACTATCACGCAAGGGGAGAATGATGCCTTTACGTGATCTCAACTTCATAAAGTTTGGTTCCCTAAGCTTGCGATCCCAGTATCTCGATACACACCGGAAACGTAGTAAAGGCTTTGCTGGAAGCCGAGCAATTATATTGCAAATAATATCATCGGGTAGGTGGAAATCAGCCATGTCTACAAACAAAACAATAAATTTATGGTTAAACTTCATTTAATTGAAGAGAAATATTAGAAAACCATTAAAAGAAATCTGAATAATCAACATACCTAAGGTTTGACGATAAAATAATTGTTTGCTGAGAGTAATGAAAAGAAGGAGATGGTTTCGTTTCAAATATGTTTAGGTTTATATAGTTTTAAAAAATTTTAGGGTTGCATTTATTTTCGGAATCTTTATATCAGTTTCAATAAATTGTTGATATTTACCTTAAATCAACTTAAATCAATTAAATTTAGAATTGATGTATATGTCTACAAACAAAACAATAAATTTATGGTTAAACTTCATTTAATTGAAGAGAAATATTAAAAAACCAAAAAATAAATTAAAAGAAATCTGAATAATGAACATACCTAAGGTTTGACGATAAAATAATTGTTTGCTGAGAGTAATGAAAAGAAGGAGATGGTTTCGTTTCAAATATGTTTAGGTTTATATAGTTTTAAAAAAATTTAGGGTTGCATTTATTTTCGGAATCTTTATATCAGTTTCAATAAATTGTTTATATTTACCTTAAATCAACTTAAATCAATTAAATTTAGAATTGGTGTATATTAGTTAAAAAAAGATACGAATTAATAAAGGCTAAAATCAAGGAATTATATCAGTCTGAATAAATTGATATTTACCTTGAATAAACTTAAAATCAATTAAATTTAGAATGGATGTATATTAGTTGAAAAAGATACGAATTAATAAAGGCTAAAATCAAGGAATTGAAATTTAGGATATGTTTAAAAAAAATTGAAATCTAAGTCAAACAAAAGGATTATATTTTAAGAAAAGGTACGAATTAATAAAGGCTTAAATCAATGAATGAATTTGTATTAAAAAACTAAAACAATTATGTAAAAGTCATTAAGGAAAAATATAAAACAATTAGAAAAGGCAATTTTAACCCGATCTACTTATGAATACGTCGATTTTAGTTTGTATTGTTTTATCTCAAACAAATCAAATTAAGAACGGATGGAATGTGTCCCAACATGCCATGTTGGTTAAAAGTGTCCAAGACTATTTGTAATGCATAAAACCTCATAAATCATTTTGTTTATAGATTAGACTACTTTTTTGTAAAAATATTATTTAAGTATCCATAAGCGTTCATGTACAAAACTGTTTTTTACCTATAAAAAGTGAAAGATGTATACATTAACACTATCCACTTCTCAATCTGTGATGTTTGACTAAAATGAGTGTACCATAAAAAACCAATGTTTTTTTGTTATTTTTAATGAAAAATTCATCAACCATAAGAAGTTAGAAATTATATTATTATCCCTTTATAAAAATATGTAATGAAACTTGTACGACATATATTCTATATTATTTATAAAAAGTAACTAAAAGAATATAAAGCCTAAGTTTTAATCATGGTTTGATTATTTATACACATAAACCCACAAACCAAAAAAATTGAAACAAACATAACCCTAGAGGTGCACAAATCGGTTTTTTTTTTGAACCGGATCCGGTTCGGATCCGGACCGGTTCCGTCAAAGTTGGTCAATAACCGGATCCATTAGAACCGGTTCCGGTTCGGATCCGGTTCCGGGTGTGGAGACTTGGAACCTATTGGGACCGGTTCGGATATTTAGAACCGGACCGGTTAAAAAAAACCGGTTCCACCGGTTCCGAAAAAAAAAAAATTAAAAATTAACAAAGATACACTATAAAATACATGTTTTATTTATTTTGTAGATTTTTTTAAGTTATTTAACAATAGTTCGTACAAAAAAAATACAAAAAACATAATTGAATCACAAAGCATTAATTATTTATTATGTTTTCAATATTCTTCGTCGTAGTCTTTGTAACATCGGTTTTCATTCTTCTTCGCTTGAGATACGTTGGGCTTCATCGTAAGCTTGTTCTTCGTCCGAAAGTGGAGTCGCCGCCCCATGTTCTACTTCGAATTCATGTATTTCTTGTTCAACGTCAAGCTCGCCTTCTAGTTTTGCAACATGTTGTACACGTTCGGCGACATCCAAATGGTCCTTCAAGCAAATACACATCTCCATAGATTCCGGTGTAAGCCTCGTTCTTCGAATAGATAAAACCCTGCCACTAAGAGAAAAAGCGGATTCCGAAGCTACCGTGGAAGCTTGGACGGTTAGTAGGTCACGGGCCATTGCGGCTAGAACGGGATATTGGGATTCCCTTCCTTGCCACCAACTCAAGATATCAAAGTTTTCAAACTCTTCGGATCTTAGAGTAGAAATAAAGTCGGTTGCTTGATATCTCCCAAGCTCGCTACTTGGTGTGGTTCCACGAGCTCGTTTAGTATTTTCGTTTCTTAAAGTGTTAAATAAATTTAGCATCGGGTTCCTTGAACTACTAGAAGTTGAACCCGAACCCATTGATTCACGTATGTTTGATGGATCACCACTTCCACCATATTTGCGTAAATAATAATCAAACATATTATTAAAAGCCGAATTGAAATCCCTTATTGCATTTGATTCAAAATTTGGGTCTTCCTCGAACATATTTAAATCATCCGATATTGATCCAATTAATGTTTCAACACCGGTTACATTAATCGTTGGGTTTAAGGCGGCCGAACATGTAACAACGGCCGGCATTTCTGAAAAATATTTTTTAAATTTAGTTTTCATAGATTTTACCATTTTTTTCAAAAATAGTGTCGTGATATTCAAACTCTTTTAATTTATTACATATTAAGTATAATTGTTGAAGTATTAGCGAAGACGTGGGATAATAAACTCCCGATAAACATGTAGTTGCATTTTTAAAAACCTCAAGCAAATTAGTTAGTTTCTCGATCATATCCCAACTTATATTATCAAATTTTTGTAAACAACGTTTCTTTTGCACAAGTTCATCATGGAAATGTTTTAAAGTAATTCTTTGCCTTAAGGCCGATTCAAACATTTTCCAAGTCGAGTTCCATCTAGTAGGTACGTCCCAATTCGGACCTAAAAAGATGGAATCCGTTTGTTGGCACAAGTTTCTATAGTTTATATATCTTTTTTTGCTTGTGCTAAAAACTTCACGTAACATCACTTTAAAATTTTCTTTTACGTCTCTTATTTCTTGGACGTTTAGACCGTCTTGCACAACCAAGTTAATGATGTGTGCAACACATCGACTATGAAAAAAAACACCGTTACAAGGCGGTTCATATTTTATTTTTAATTTTTCGACCGCGTTTGTGTTATTTGAAGCGTTATCAAAAGATATTGAAAATATTTTCGGTTGAATTTTATAAGTTTGAATTACCGAGTCTAAAATATAAAATAAGTTTTCACCGGTATGTGGATATCCAAAATAATCAAACGCAATCATACGCTTCATCATTTGCCACGACTCCGGTTGAACCCAATGTGCGGTAACGCAAAGGTACGATTCGGGTAAACCACGTGGAGCGGACCAAACGTCCGTTGTTAAGTTAATGCCGGTATTTAATTTTTCAAAACCTAAAATTAATTCTTTTTTGGCTCTTTTCCACATTTTTAAACAATCTCTTCTCAAAGTAGAACGACTTACATTTGTGTAATTCGATTGAAGCGTCTCTTGTATCATCCTCGTCAAGCGCGGATTATCAAAATGATCAAAAGGCAAGCCTTCTTGAATGACGAAATGTGCCATTCTCTCACGAACACTTTCGACATTGTATTGCCAAACTCCTCCATCCCTACCAATTTGAGTTTGATTTTCACCTTCTTGAGTGTGTCTTGCGTGACTAGCAATATGTTTCCTTAAACTGCTATTTCCCGCCGCAGCCAAAAGTTTACCACAACGTTTGCAACGAGCCTTTTGCGAGCCGTTCGACATTTCGCATAAATCGAAATAAGCCCATATTTCTTGGTTTCGGGAGCAAGGAAGTATTGACACAACCGTAACATCGCTAGTAGAACCACCAACCGAATTTTGAGTGCTTGCGGAAGCCATGAGAGCGTTTTTTTTTTTGCTTAACGTGAGCGTTTTTTTGCGATTTAAGAGCGTTTTTGAGTTTTGAGAGCTAGAATGTTGTGGTGAACTAACACAAACACCCAATACCTATTTATACTAAATTTCAATCCTTAAAAACAAAAAAAAAAACAAAAAAACGGCCATAAAACGGCTATATAGCCGTTTTTTTTTAACCCCAACGGCTAGAACCGGTTCCGAACCGGTTCCAAAATGTCCGAAAAAAACCGGTTCCAAAAAATCCGATTTTTATCCGATTTTTAACCGGTCCGTCAAAAAACCCAGAACCGGTCCCGGAACCGGCGGTTCTCATAATATCCGGACCGGTTCTAAAAAAACCGGTTCTCACCGGATCCGGTTTCGGATAATCTATCGGATCGGTTCCGGTTCCGGTTCTTTTGTGCACCTCTACATAACCCAAGTAACAAAGACTTTCTCATCCGACAAAAATGAAAAATCACATCATCTAGTATACCACAAAATATACACACAAAACATAATATAAATACTACCTTCCAATTTGAAGTTTGGACCAATTAGTGGAAATTTACATCATGGATGTCAAGATCTTACAAAACCATGGTGGTGTTTTTAAGAATTAAATCATCCATGAAATGGTTTTCTAGGAGTTGTTGTCCGGTTCTCCATTGATTGCAATCTCTGCTTCAAATGGAAAACTTCAACCTGCATGTGTTCATACCAAAAGCCAACAATTTAGCGCGTACTCGTGCGCTTGAATTGTAGCATGTTACATGCACAATCATGGATATACATAACCAATCAAGTGATTTTCACTTGATGGAAATAAAGCTGCATATATGTATGAAGAATCAAGACAACCCAGAAAACATATAGCCTTTTTAGATTTAGTTTTTTATTTTGGCTTTTGTTTTTTACTTTTTATTAAAATGATCAGAAGTGTACCTGTAACTGAAACGCTCTTGCTCTTTCTCCAGAGAGGACTCCTCTGGTTGAATGCAGTTCCTGCAGAATAAGAAATTATGAACTCTAATTAGTAATTATTAACACAGGTTTAATATAAAGACGATAAACCCATGAAACATATATTATATACATGTGGAAAATGATCAGGTTGGGTAAAAGGACGTGCCAAAACAGGTAACTTTTTGGTATATTTAAGAACGGGTCGGGTTGGGTTAACCTGAAACACTTTTTGTCCCAAAATTTGTGCTCTTTTAATAAATAATAATTAGTGTGTCAAGTATGATCACAGAAATGTTATCTCAATAACAATATAATGTTTCAAATAAAATGGTTTGGGACATCTTATGCATTAAAAATACCTTTTGTGTATCATCCAAAACTGCCTTTAGAAAAGCAACATCATGTTCAAGCCTCACATGATCAGAATGTACAATATTTGACAAACTATTTGCTTCTTCTTGTGCCATTTCTACCAAAACTAATTTCTCTTTCATCAATTCCATATCTTTCAAAGTATCGTTTAATCTTTTTTCGACTTCTTGTCGGCTTTTTATGACAGAAGCAAGATTTTTTTCTGCAGCTTCCCGACCCACCAATGCAGCTGCTAATTGTCCTTCAAGAATCCCGTTTTTTTGTTTTAAAGCCGACATTTTGATTTCATATAACTGGTATATACTGGAAGAACCCGTAAAAAATCCTGATTTTCCATCGGTTTCTTGGAATGGACTGTTATCGTTGTTTCTTTCTTTTTCATCTTTTTCTGTGTGTTCATGTTCCACCATGGGAGAAGTTTCTTCGGCTGATTGTTTTCTTGTTTGCTCCATCGGCTGAAATTAAACAAATAATGTAGGGGTGTTTGGATGTGCTTTTGTTCTTTGCATGATTATATACCTAAAATATTATAAGCTTGAGGATAGAGTCCCTGCAATTTATTATTATCATACAAGTACACTTTTTGCATGATTGCATCCCTGGACTTTTCAAAATTTAATGAAAATGTCATTTGTCACATGATCAAGTTCTAAACTTAATTAACGTTTAAAGCCTTGGGATTTAAACATGCAAAGAGAGGGTCCAGGGACTTACGTGTGAATTCAGCAAAAAACTATAGGTTTTTTCTACAATTGCCATTTTATGTTACCCTTTAACAATTGATCTTGTTGAAGTTAGTATGAAACTGATAATTTGACTTGGTGTTATCAGAATCATAATCAGTTTATCCAAAAATTACACAAGATCATTGCATCAAAAGAGTCAGTTTTAAAGCGCAAACCCAGACACCCCCCATAAAGATATTTCCGCATGAAGAAAATAAAGAAAACAGGATTACCAGTGAGGATCGTTCATCTTCCAAGCATCTTGCTAATTTCATTGATGCATCATCATCAACTTGTTCTTTCCTTAGTGAAACATTACAAGGATTTGAATCCACTAACAAAGATTCAGACAAAGATTTCCTACCCGAACCATGATGTTCAATTACTGATGCTAAATTTTGTCTCCCGAAACTGCCAACTGAACCAACTGTGGGTCCCATAGATGAAGAGCGTTTTTCGGATGGCAATGTCATTCTCCGACTCATAGATGATTCATTCTTTTCCATCACTAGCACTTCAACCTGTAAGAGAATTATTAACAAGTTTAAAAATCAAACGTGAAGCAGGCCAACAAGAAATGAAACAATGGCACCATGGGAAATCTTTTAATTGTTTGGCTGGTGTGTAGGAATGGAATCAGTTTTATACTGTTATATGACTTTTTACCACCAAAGGGCTTGTAGCCTAGTGGTATCAAGGTGTGTACTAAAGGTGTTCCTCCCCAAGTGGTTGAGGGTTTCAGTCCCATTGTGGACATTGGTGTAGATTTAGGAGTAGGTTTACAAGGTGTGAGCTAGCCGTTCTAAATTAAAAAAATTACCTTTTACACCATATAAAAAGATGGTTTATAACCTTACGTCAACTTTATACATTTTTTAATAAGAGCTATTGAATTTTCTATGTATGGACAATACTTGTTAAACATAATGAAACCTCAACTAGGATTATAATAAAATGTATATTTCTAGTTATTTTTGGAAAATAGAAAGGTAATTAAGTAAAGTTTGGGTAAACTACACCAAAATGTAACTTATTTTATTGTATGTGGCTTGCTTTTGATTTTTTATCACTGTATCGAAGTAACATTCTATAGCAGGTAAAATGGTGGTGTGGCACCAGTTGTTTGATGATGGTGTATTGTGCCACGTCATCATTTTACCTTTTCTATAGATGAAAACTAGAAATATGTGGTGAAAAAGTAGGCTGCATATAATGGTGATAAAAACTTACGTATGATGGTAAAAACATGAAATATGTTGCATACAATGGGGGAAAAATCTTACATACAATGATAAAAAGGTGAAAGTAGGTTGCATTTGGTGTAACAAACCCTTCATTTTTGAAAAATTTATAAAAGGTTTTTGTTATTGAAGATTACATAAATAAAACTCGGTTACATCACAATATTCCATTCATTGAATGAAAATTAACCGAATGGAAGAAAATGCATTCCTTCAGGAATTATATATTAAATTTCATTTGACAAAACAAACGACTCTTTTTCATTCCAATAGAATACACGATTCAATTCCTTCTCTGATTCCGTCATACCTGGTCTGATGGCTCCTTCTTTAGACCTCCAAATGCAACCAAATAATCCGTTTCCTTCTTTTGTTGAAGCACGAGGCTAAAGCCCTGTAAAAAGGGAGTATCATTCAGTAAATTTGCAAATTAAATGCATATAATAAATATTAAACTTGAAATTAAAAAAAATTACCTTGTTGGTAGTGATAGATTGTTGGGATGATGTGTGAACAACAGACCATTCCAGTTTTAAAATATCAAAAACTAATATCTCTGCATGCCCTATTAAAAATGATAATAAAAGTATATTAAGAAATATAATATACACAATGTCATGAATTTTTTATCTTGAAGTTTGGGAGTTCTATAAGTTGACGTTTGTTCCAAAATTAGAGTGAAAAACACCTCATGATTTATATCTTCAACTTTAAGGAGTGTTATACAAGAACAAGGCAAATTAAAAAAAAAACATACAGACTTCCACCACACACATAAGTCCCTGGACTTCATTTTTGCATGATTAAGTCCCTAAACTTTAAAAACTCAATGAAAAGGTCTTTTATACAAACTTTAGGGACTTAATCATGCAAAAAATAACATAGTTGTTAAAAATGAAGTCTCGTAGCTTTTTCGTTGTGTTTCTAATGAACTTATATCTGAATTCATTGAAAGTACATTGAGTTGACATTTGCCCACACGAAAAAGCGTAGCACTTTTTATAGAGTTTTTATCTGAGATACAAGAAATAAAACTTATAAATCTACCAGCTAATTAACTCTGGTTTAAGAGACATACGCTTTTTTCTGCTACCACCGCCTGCAATATACCATTTTGTCCCACACAATACTCCACAACAACCAGCTCGAGGTGATGGATGGAAACCCCGTATCTTAATTCTTGACCACATCATCTGAAATTAAAATGCACATGTTTAGGAGAGAGAAATGATCTTTATAATTCACCATAATCAACTTTTGGATAGTTGGTTGAAAAAATTGATATTTATGCTGACCGTCTCAAAGTCAAGGGAGTACAAATCATTCAAAGATTTTGACTTCGAAGTTCCTCCAAATACTAGAAGCAATTTATCATCATAAAGAGCCGCCACATGGTTACATCTTGCACAAGGTCCAGCTCCCCTAACAACATTATAAAAAATAAAAAAAGAGGTTTGTAGATAGCATGTGTAAACAGCATTTAAAGAAAATGTTCAGGGTGCTTAAGTGGACGGACCCCAAGGAAATTGCCCAAATTGCTTTTAACAACAAATCACTCAATTAACAAAATATTTGGATGTGTGCTTCCAAAATGATTATGGGATATTGATTAATCGTTATAAGATGTAATAATACAGATGGTGGAAAATGGTGTTTGCTTGCGCTTGTGTAGTTTAATGCAGTAATTATCAACTAATCGCATGGTTGAATATTTGGCAAATTCTGATAGCTTATGGAACTATTGAACTAACCATTAAATAATTAGAGAACAAAAGGCAAAATATGTTTATCTAAACACTAAAAACCGAATATCAGATTAGAAGTTCCAAGAGGCAAATCCAAACACCCACTACGTATCTTGAAAACTAAGGATTTTTTTTTATTTTCGTTCATCAATCAACTTTTCTCAACCCAAGAAAAAATGTTATAAATATTTTCAGAGTAATTCCAATAGGGGGAAAACTAATCCAAAACGGTAATATATAGACACCAAAATTCTAACTTTCATAGGTTTACTTACTATACCAAATAGTATTTTATATATTTGGATGTAATTGTACTTCAAGGGGGAATTGTCCAAAAAACCCTATGCACTCTCACTAAATTTGCATACAAGTCCCTGGACTTCATTTTTGCATGAATAAATCCATTAACATCTAAAACCTAAAATAAAATATAAAGTCCATGGATATTTTTAACAATATAAGTCTTTTTTGCATGATTATATCCTCCAACTTTGTAAGAAATAACGTAAAGATCCTTCTTTTTTGCAAGATTAGTCCTTAAACTTTGAAAAAAGGTCATTTTTGTTTAGTTCTAAACTTTAGGGATAAATCATGCAAAAGTTAGTCCAAGGGCTTATTTCCAAACTCAACAATTGCCCATATATCAAGATTCAAAACGCAAAAGCAGTGGAAATATGTCGATAGTAATTATCATTATCATTGAAAGCTTCTTACTCGCAATGAAGAGGAAGCCATGTGAGTGATTTAAGATCAAACATATGTAGATCATTTAATTTTCTTCTCTTAATATCTTCACCTCCAAATAAAATTAAAGAAGAGCCTGCTCGTACTACAGTGTGACCACTGCGTGCAACCTGTAGTGACAAGAATTTTAGTCAGTAAAGATCTGTCGCTTGCTACAGATATTACAAATAGGGAAAATGTAAAAAAAAACCACGGAATTTTCGATTATTTCTACATGATTAAATCCCTCAAATGTATGAAAACTCAACGAAAAAGTCCTCAGACTTTAGTTTTTACATATATACTTTTTTATGATGAATCCCCTCAACTTATAAAAACTCAACAAATATGTTGTTCTTGTTTGCATGAGCATGTCCCTAAAGTTTATATAATGGACCTTTTAATTAAGATCTTATAAGTTAAACAGACTTAACCATGCAAAAATAAAATCTAGGGACTTGAATGTGAATCCAATTAAAGCCTGTAGGTTTCTTTTAGCATATGCTTTTAAATTTACTACTAAAATCTTCTAAATAATCAATACATGAAGAAGTTATAAAAATAGAGAATATCTGAGGTGACAATTTCGCCCATTTTACATGAAGCTAGGCCCAACTTGGATAAGTTTTACCTCCGACAAATCAACTGGGTTAACCTCAAAGATATAACCAAAAAGGAAAAAGGTCATACCTAATGGAGGAGATTATTAAAGTAATATAGTTTCACAATCATATCTAACACGTTTAAAAGCTATCCCAAACACTTTGAAAGCTATCCCAAATCTATTTGAATGCATAAAACCTTCTAAATCACTTGTATTAGAAAAAAAAAAGAGATAAAGAAAGTTTAGATTATTAAAGTAATATAGTTTCACAATCATATCTAACACGTTTATTAGTTTTAAATTTCAAAAAAATGAATAGGGAAGTGTTTGCGGGTCGGATCGACCCCTTTTGACTTGTTAGGCTGTTACCCACCCCACCCATTTTACTACCTCTTGCAAATGGATTGAACATATACCGGGATATCTCCTTTTGCTTCCATAAGTGACCAACACTCTGTTTCTACATCAAATGCCCACACTGCCAAAACCAAGTTTCATAAGACTTTTTACCTCTGTACATAAATTTCCAAACCGTTTAAACTAAAAATTTGTGAATCTGTAAGATTAAACAACCTGATACTCGATCGCTCAGTGGGGTGGTTCGCCCTCCAATTAAAAGCACCTTTTTCCCCCAAGGCACCTAATATAGACGAAGAAAAAAATTTAATTGTCACATAATAATATTAATGTCTAATTCAGCAGTAGTTAAAAGTAATAATAATACCAAACAATGACCCTTGCATGCTGGAATCTTTAACTGAAGACTTGATGGTGAAAGGTATAGTCTTGATGAAGCTGTGGTCCATGAAAAATTCTCTAAATTGAGAACCTGAAACAAGCACACACTTTATAAAAATATGCTGTTTGTAATTTGCAAACAACAATGACGAAAAGAACAAAAAAATGTACTTGCACATCTTCTAATAGCCCGTTTCCAGATTCACCACCAACAACAATCATTTTCTTTCCAATTACAGTTGCTGCATGCTATTCAAGAACAAAGGGTAAACATTATTATTAGGATTGTGTATTAAACTTAGAGGTGGCCGTTTCAACCAGTTTACTTAGGAATGGGTCAATTCGGGTTATGTTTCATCTCCAATAGGTAAAATAAAATAAATATTACCTAAAGGAATAGGTTCAAACTGGTCACACGGGTCAATTTCGCCCAAAGTGCATAATTAATCCATAAAACACACCAAATCATTTTATTCAAGATGTTTATTGTTGTTGAAGTAATTACATTCTTGTAATTATATTAGACATGTTGATTATAATAAATGAAACAAAATAAATAACATTTCTGGATAAAAAGTGTTTCGGCTAAACCCTATCCGTCCCAACCCATTTCAACACGTACCTAAATTACCTGTTAGCAAACCCTCCTTACCCACCCATTTTACAACCTCTAAACGGGTATCATAGAATGTATTACATTGAATCGAGGTGTCGGTTTGTCACCAGTAGTTGAAATCTTTTTCCATCCTTCATTATTTCCAGAAGTCGGATTTTCTAGCTCTGTTGCAGTGGATGAACAACGATTATTATCATCAGAATAATTTACTGCGGTTGTAGCATTATCACCCTGTGATGTTTACACCCAAAAATAAATACAAAACAAAAGAAATTTTCAGTCTACAATACTTCAAGACATCAACTTCTACACGTAATTTTAGCAATAAAAGTGCAAGATTATGCTCTTACATTTGGATTATTTATACGTTTGGGGTGACGAATAGGACTACGCATGCCCTGAGCAGAGTCTGAAAGCTGAACTTTTACTCTACAGAAGATAAAATCCAATTAACAATACACAAAATTGTTGAAAAAAATGTAGCTTTTTATAAGATTTTAGTACAAAACCATAATGTAAAAAACTTTCTAGTCAAGTAATCTCACTAATTCCTTAACCTAATGTTAAAGAAGCATCAACATTCATGAATCAAGCTTTTGTGTTCAAACTTGATCTTAGTTCAACATGTTTCTTACAAGGCAAACTATCCATAAACATAAATCAATATACACAAAACTGATTTAAACAGAAACCCTAACCTTCCAAGCTTCTTCCCTTTCCGAGAAAACGCAAACATGGCTGCTGAATCAAACTAAATAGGGCGAAATTAGGGTTTGTGGATAGCAAAACTACATCTATTCAAGCAAGAATTAACAGCTGCAAGTCTGCAATTGCCATCGAAGAAACCTAGAGAAATTAGGGTTTGCGAAGGGCAAAATTAGCGGTGAAAAATGTAGGGGAAATTGAAAGTAATGATGGATTCCTACTGCATTGCTTGTGATTTAGAGTAAGACAAGTGAAATGATCCAATAATGGTGGTGTGTTACTACTGTACCTGTGAAATGCATTTATGGCAGTGAAGAAGCTCAGAGGATTGGGGTGCGTATGTTAGCAAGCAGCCTGGATTTGTTTCTTGAAACTTACACGTGGCATCCTTTACTAATGTTTGAATTCAAATAAGTTTACATACGCTGTTAAAAAAGAGTAAACTCCAATTTTCGTCTCGATTCACAGGTTCCTCCTTAACAGTATGGGTCCTTTAAGTTACATTTCTTAACAGTTTACGTCCCTCGCGCAAACGTCCGTCCAATCTGCTGTAACTACCCCCTCACGTGCCCCTCACGTGAGGGGTATTTTCGTCTTTTCGCATCTCCAGTCTGAGAAAGAGCATCCAGAGGCGGAATCACACCTTCTCCAACCAACAATCCCCTATTTCTTACACTGTTAACCCCTTCACAAAGCTGTGTCAGCGTCACCACCGCAAACTCCTTCCCTTTCACCGACGCACCATCTTCTATCACCTCCACCAGCGCCGGAATCCCGCCTTCTTCAACAATCGCCGTCTTCCCTTCCTCCACTGCCGCCAAGGTACTTAACACCACCATCGCCTTCTCCGCCATCCCTACAGCCCCCTGCTCCTTCGCCGCCTCTCCGGCCGCCACCACCAACTCCACCAACGGCTTCACAACGCCGGCCGTCACCGCTCTCTTCTTATTCGTCTTCATAGAACACAGTTTATACAGAGTTGTTAACGCGTCTTTCTTCCCTCGGTTTGAACCGTTGATTAACGCTCGATTATCGGACCGATTCTTCGCTACCAACCTTAGCTTCGCCGCCGCGGACCTCTTCACGGCAACGGAGCTCGAACTGAGACTATCGACGCAGATCTTAACCGTCGGTTGTAAATCCTCCGGCGAGATATGCTCAATAATCTCTGTAGAGAAATTCTCCTCTTCACGGCAACAGAGCTCGAATTTAGATGACCGTTCGTAATGTGGGAGATGCGATGGCCGTTTTGCAAACCCTAACTCGTTCAAACACTAACAGTATTCAGATCGTTCGATGGTGTAAAATCCAATCAAATCAGCGACAACGACGCTGTCTCCAAGTCAGAATCGTCTGCTAGTTCCTATTTCTTGAGAATTTCAGTTACGGATCCACGGAAGAAACACGATATTTCCGGCGGGAAGAATTACTTGACCTACTTGATAACGACATGGACGAACCTTGTAGAGTTTAATGGGAGGGAGGGATTTGATCAGGATTTCTTGGAGAAGAAGATGAACTTGCAGGATTTAGAGCTGCAGTTGAGTAATGTGTCTCTGCAGGTTAGCATTTTGTCAATATACACCGATACTTTAAGTTGTTTGGTAGGGGATGCGTGGATAGGGTTGGAGATTAGAAGGGTGAAAGACAGAGAGACGTAGGTGAGGTGGGTTTTAAAAAGATGATCTCATTTCAACGACTGAATGGCTGAGAAAATGAATAAATAATGGTGAAAAGACAAAAATACCCCTCACGTGAGGGGGGTAGTAACGGCAGATTGGACGGACGTTTGCGCGAGAGACGTAAACTGTTAAGAAATGTAACTTAAAGGACCCATACTGTTAAGAAGGGACTGAACCTGTGAATCAAGACAAACCTCAGGGACGAAAAGTGCAGTTTACTCTAAAAAAAAAAAATAATAAGTTTACATACTTTGGAATCTTTTTTTTTTTTATTTTCATTTTCATTTTCATTTTCTTGATTGAAGATCTTTTTTAATATATATATATATATATATATATGAACTTTAAATTCACTTTTGCTTTTTTATAAGTTTATATGATTCTTTTTTGTAAATGCTAGTTTAATGAGATTAGGAATAGAGTACACTAGACTAAAAGAAATTGGAGAAAATAATGAAATAAAATAACAAGTGAGTAAAAGATATTTTATTTCATTTATTTGTTCTTAATCACTAACATGATAAAAATTAAAATTTAAAACATCCTGCTTTATTTTAAATTTAAAAGAAAAATCATTAAATAGTAATAAATATTCATATATATTTCATTTAAGTCACTTAATTTAAATATATATATATATATTTATAAAAAGTTTCATAAAATTGAAACATTTAATAAAAGTTATGTAACACTAAAGAAACAAAAAATACTTTAAATAAGTTTAATGAAACACTTGTAAAAATGGATTACCGTCAAATGAATTTTTCCTTAAAAAATACATTATTTGGAATGGTTAAAAAATGCACTTTTTTAATTTGATTTTTTTATTTTACTTATGACTAAATTACAATTTTTGTCCTTTATGTTTGTCTAAATTATAGAATGTGTCCTTTAAAAAATTGACTTTTACTTACTGTCCTTTATATGAAAAGTTGTCTCGTTTCTTGTCCTTTCCACTAACGAGCGTTAAGTTTTCCAGTTAAGTCACCTCATATGCACTACACATGAGTAGTCATTTTACATCTAAAGGATAATTTTTGTATTATTATTATTAAAAAAGACCTCATATATCTCTCTCTCATGAGTTAACCAGGCTTGAAAACCCCAAATTGATTCCATCACTCACACCACCACCAATAGTTCATGTCGTTCACGTCTCCGGCAACAATAGTTCTCCGGCAACACCGGATGGAGGACAGTGGCGGCGCGTGTCTTCAGTTGTACCTAGAGACCATTGCCGGTGGATGAGAAACCTGGTGTCGGTGGACATTCGAGCCATGGACGGTGTGACATCCGGCATTTTCAGGTTAACTCGGTTAACTCAAACCTCGTTAGTTCAAACATTTTTCGTTACAAACTCAGTTATCTCAGTTAGTCACACGTACATTGCATTTAATTAGGATTAATTAAATGTGTCAGTTAGTTCGCACACATCAGATCGCACTTGAGTCTAACCCGGAACGTTGGTGATTAATCGAAGTTAACATTACGAACAGTTAATAATTTATATTTAATATAAATTATGAATTTTATGTGATCTTATGTGATTACGTGAATTATGTGAATATTATCGTTTTCGTACGTGTTTATCGTGTGTTAATCTTATCTAGTATTTTTATAAAAGTTATTGTTTTTATAAAAATAAAAATCAAAAGTTTTAATTATTAATTAAGTTGTTATTTAATTAATTAGAGTTATAGACCTCTAGAAAGCCCGTAGCCCAACTTAAAAACCCATTAAGGATTAGATTAGGATAGAATTTTAAAAAAAAATATATCTAAACCCTACAAACCCTTTAGCCGTCGCGACTCCCACTCCTCACCCTCACCCTCACCCTCACCATCGACCGAGATCTTCAAGCAGCCCAAACACACCTCAATCGAGCCCCGATCGTGAATCCGGAAGTAGATACGTGCTAGTCTACGCGTTCCTAACGTTTCTACGTAAGTTATTTTATTAAAATCCGTCACTTTTTCATTATTATTTTTGAGATCGAAACCCTAGATTATCCAAACTTGATGATTTTGAAATATGACAATGAATTGGTCAATTGGTTGATGTTATTGAATCGTATTGATGATTTTATGAAATTATGTGAAACCCTAGTTGTCATACGATGTGAAAATTGAATATTGTTGATTATGTGACGAATAGAAATCGCATGATAGACGTGAATTATGATTAATATAGTTGTAATTATATTAGTTGAAAGTTCTATGATTGATTTGACGTGCTAATTTTGTGAATTGAGCGTGTAATGGACAAGTTAGTAAAAGAGGAAACTTTTTAGGTTTTCTATCTTGCATGCTAGACATGATTAGGATGATGTGATAATAGTTATGAGTTACTTGATGCGTGTTGACATGATTTGTGAAATCAGACTTTGAATACATAACCCGGTTTTGCCAACTTTCCAAATAAGAAACTTTAATTGTTAAAAGTGGTTATAACTTGCTACTTAGACATGCATGATATGGTTTAATGATTGGTACATGTTAGTTAGGACTTAATAACATGTTGCAATGTATTGGATGCTTGAAATCCTGCATATCTCTCGTAACTTACTATTTTTGGAAACTTACTATTTTTGGAAACTTTCTATTTATAGAAACCTGTTATTTTTGAAAACTTTCTATTTATAGAAACCTGCTATTTTTGGAAACTTTCTATTTATAGAAACCTACTATTTATGGAAACTTGCTATCTTGTTAGAACAAATAGGATTTGTTGCTAAGTGTTACAGCATGATCATTGGTGTATAATATAGAAGTATTATACTGAACAAACCTTTAATCATTAAACGAGTCACCAACGGGTCGTCGGGTCAAACTTGATCAAACTTAGTCAAACTTGGTCAAACTTAGTCAAACTTGAGTCAAACTTGTAAACTCTTTTCAAACACTTAAACAATAGTATTGTTTGGATACTTAGGGTTCGTATCATCTTGCACCAACACACACTTATAAACCGGTGTTTATAGGTGGCAGTTAGTCGTCAAGCATTTTAAGTTCGCTTTCTTTCGCACGCATTCTAAGGTGAGTTTCACGGCCCCTTTTCTTATGTTTTAAACTTTGGGGGAGAAAACATGGGTACGAACATTTAGATCTTACATTTCTTTTATATCACTTGTGTACTAAGCGCAAACATATCGTGAAAGTCCTTACTTATCGAACCGTTAGTATATGGGTTAGCGAGGTAATCTTGAGTAGTACTACTGGGCATTGACAAGCCCCACCCGCGTTAGTCGCGCTAACACGACGGGAAGTCGAACGGGTGTAACATTGACCTAAACATTTACCATTGATTACGATAGTCATAGTAGGAGGCAGTTCAAACATAAACAGTCAGCTTCGGTGTCGAAACGCTTTAGTAACATGTACTAGGTTAGCTACCTATGATATAATTGAAAATGGTATTATCTAGTAAACTTTACAAACATTGAAACCTGTGAACTCACCAAACTAGTGTTGACACGTTTTAGCATGTTTTCTCAGGTCAATAAGGTACAAGCACAAGCTAAGGCATGCATGCATTCGAAGTCTATCGTTTTCAAACTCAAGAACTATTTATTTTAATTATTGTTGGATTGTTTATTTTTGGCGCGACTGTTTTGGCGCATGCTTTTCATTTAACTTTTCGCTTCCGCAGTTTTACATTAAATCAGTATTTTCATTACTAGTGTTGCATCGTGACTATGAGCAATACTGGTGGTTTTTCTTAAACTCGTATAGAGTCGTTCAAAGTAACTAATGACTGAGATCGTGATATGTCACGCTCCTAACGGTAAAACTCCGTGAGTGGATTTTGGGGGTGTGACAGATTGGTATCAGAGCCAGGTTATAGAGAACTAGGAAATGCATACTAGACTATAACCACGTACATGAATTAGTTACACAGCACTTACACTCATACATGGCACTCACTCATCCCTTTACAGGAAATGTCGACCCCACCCAATTCACCAGCATCCCCAGTTGTTCAGGAGCACGATGTTCCTACCGTACCTTTGCTAGAGCCGAGGAGACGTCGACTCAACCCGATCAACACTACTGTAGGACATGATGAGCCTATTCATGTGTGTGTCAGAGGCAACACGCAGGACTGGGATTGGTATCCCGATAGGATCAGGAGCTGGATCCACGAGGAGGAAGTCCCACCTCCACTCACTACTGACATTGCTTCTTCTTCATCATCTTCTGTGCGAGCTTTGCCACCGTTGCAGTACCCCTACGAGCAGGTGATAGCTGCCTTTGTGGCTAGGATGGACCGGGAGATCCGGAACATGAAAGATGCAGCAGGAGAGATTACTAGCATACTTCAGCGAGGGATGTTGACGAATCAGAGGATCACCAAACTGACTGCAGATTTAGCAGTCACTGATAAGGTTCATGAGAATTTGGCAAATGCATTGCCATGGGACGAATTTAAAACTATGATGCGGGAGGAGTATTGTCCCCGCGATGAAGTACAGAAACTTGAGAGTGAACTCTGGAACATCAAGATGGAAGGATCGGTAATTGAGGCCTACACTACTCGTTCGCATGAACTGGCGAACTTATGTCCACATATGGTGACACCTCCCTACAAGAGGATTGAGAAATTCATTGACGGTTTGGTACCGCAAATTCAGAGCATGGTGACATCTTCTAATCCTACTACTATTCAGCAGACTATCAGGTTGGCTCACAGATTAACAGATCAGGCAGTCGCTCAGGGCACTCTACCACCTAGAGGTGCATCATCAAAATCAACTGACAACAAGCGGAAGTTTGACAGTTCATTCCCCAAAACTTTCCAGTCAAACCCACCTTCCCAACAACAACATCAGCACCGTAAGTTTAAACCTTTAAAGAACAACAATCAGTCTAACTCTTCTCAGCAGAATCAGGGTTCTTATGTTGGCAAGTACCCGAAGTGCAACAAATGCAATTTTCACCATCATGGAGCATGTGACCGGTACCGTTGCCAACGGTGTGGAAAAATGGGCCATGTGGCCAAAGACTGTAGAGTAGATCTGCAGAACAAACAGACACCGCCTGGAGACGCACCCAAAGGCTGTTTTGAGTGCGGTAAAGAAGGGCATTTCAAGAAAAATTGCCCGCAGTTGAGAAGAAACGGAAACGGGAATGGAAATGGCAACAATCATCAGGGCGGGAATGGAAATGGCAACAATCATCAGGGTGGTAATGGAAATGGCAACAACCACCAGGGAGGTAATGGCAATAACAACGGAAATGGTGCAAAGGGTCGAGCATTTGTGATTGGATCGAGAGAAGCTCGGAATGATCGGAACGTTGTTAACGGTATGTTTCTTTTAAACGATCATTTTGCTTCTGTACTTTTTGATTCTGGCGTCGATAGAAGTTTTATTTCTAGAGAATTTAGTAGCCAATTAGAAATAAACCCAACTTTATTAGAACACCATTATATCGTAGAGATAGCAGACGGTAAAGTAATCGAGGCAACCCACATTCTCGAGGGATGTAAATTAGAACTATCTGGTCACAAACTCGACATCGATCTCATGCCAGTTACACTCGGCAGTTTTGACATAATTGTGGGCATGGATTGGTTGTCTGAAAACCAAGCCGAGATCATCTGTAGTGAGAAGATCGTTCGTATACCCCTTCCTAGTGGAGAGACCCTATCCGTCCAGGGCGAAAGAAGTGGTGCAGTGATGGGCATCATATCTTTCATGAAGGCGCAGAAGTGTTTGCGTAAGGGTCATACCGCAATACTAGCCCTTGTCACTGACAAGTCTACCGAGGAGAAAAAGTTAGAAGATATCCCTATCGTTCGCGAATTCCCAGAAGTATTTCCTGAAGACCTACCTGGTCTTCCACCTCATCGTCAGGTCGAATTTCAGATTGACCTAACACCCGGAGCAGCGCCTATTGCTCGAGCACCATATAGACTTGCACCAAGTGAATTACAGGAGCTGTCCACACAACTGCAAGAGTTGTTGGATAAAGGTTTCATCCGACCTAGCTCATCGCCACCCCAGTCCTATTTGTCAAAAAGAAAGATGGGACTTTCCGTATGTGCATTGATTACAGGGAGTTGAACAAAGTAACAGTCAAGAACCGCTACCCACTACCCCGCATTGACGATCTATTCGACCAACTTCAAGGGTCAAGCTTCTACTCAAAAATCGACTTAAGATCTGGATATCATCAGCTGAGAGTTCGAGATGAAGATATATCCAAGACTGCATTCAGAACTCGGTACGACCATTTCGAGTTTTTGGTCATGCCATTTGGATTAACCAACGCACCCGCGGTGTTCATGGACCTCATGAACCGTGTGTGTAAACCTTACCTCGGCCAGTTCGTCATTGTTTTCATTGACGATATCCTCATATACTCTAAGAGTCGGGAAGAGCATGAGGATCATCTGCGTTTAATCCTTGAGCTACTGAAACAGGAGCAGCTACACGCAAAGTTTTCTAAAGGCGATTTTTGGATTCGAGAGGTTCAATTT
Organism: Smallanthus sonchifolius; assembly: GCA_023525975.1. NCBI lineage: Eukaryota > Viridiplantae > Streptophyta > Magnoliopsida > Asterales > Asteraceae > Smallanthus > Smallanthus sonchifolius. The sequence goes on along the minus strand of CM042045.1, from coordinate 725,833 downwards.
CTAGGACATGTGATCAATGAGAAAGGAATACATGTCGATCTAGCCAAAATAGAAGCCATCAAAAATTGGGCAACACCAACAACTCCGACCGAAGTTCGGCAATTCCTAGGATTGGCCGGATACTACCGCCGTTTTATCGAGGTATTTTCAAAGATTGCTCAACCTCTCACCGCCCAAACCCAAAAATATAAACCCTATAATTGGAGCGAGACTCAAGAATCAGAATTTCAGCTACTGAAGCAGAAACTATGTAGCGCACCCATCCTATCTCTGCCAGAGGGAACAGATGACTTCGTGGTGTATTGCGATGCATCTATCCAAGGTCTCGGTTACGTGCTGATGCAACGCGACAAAGTTATTGCATACGCTTCTCGACAGTTAAAAGTCCACGAAAAGAACTACACGACTCACGATTTGGAATTAGGAGCCGTGGTGTTTGCACTCAAGATATGGAGACATTACTTGTACGGTACCAAGTGCACCATTTACACCGATCACAAGAGTCTTCAGCATATTTTTTAGCAGAAGGAGTTGAACATGCGTCAACGTCGTTGGATCGAGTTATTAAACGACTATGATTGTGCAATCAAGTACCATCCGGGCAAGGCTAATGTAGTGGCCGATGCCCTAAGCAGAAAAGAAACCAAACCCCGACGAGTTAGAGCGTTACAACTCACTATTCATACGGGATTACCCGAACAGATCCGTAATGCCCAACTTGAAGCCTTAAAAGAGGAGAACTTATCGTTGGAATCCACTCGTGGTATGGAAAAAAAACTTGAGGTTAAGTCAGATGGTATTCACTACTTCGCAGAACGAATTTGGATTCCAGTATATGGAAACTTAAGAGATCTAGTCATGGATGAAGCTCACAAATCCCGATATTCTATCCATCCGGGATCCGACAAGATGTATCACGATCTCAAAGTTTTGTATTGGTGGCCGAACATGAAAGCCGACATAGCCACCTACGTGAGCAAGTGTCTGACTTGTTCCAAAGTCAAGGTGGAGTACCAAAATCCATCCGGATTACTCCAACAACCGGAAATTCCGATGTGGAAATGGGAGCAGATTTCCATGGATTTCATAACCAAATTACCCTGAATCCCATCTGGATGTGACACAATCTGGGTGATAGTGGATCGCCTAACCAAATCCGCTCATTTCCTTGCTATCAAAGAGACCGACAAAATGGAAAAGTTAACCCGCCTCTATCTTAAAGAAGTAGTATCCCGACATGGAGTGTCAATCTCCATCATTTCCGATAGAGACACCCGATTCACCTCACATTTCTGGCAATCATTACAGAAAGCTCTAGGCACGCGCCTGGATATGAGCACAGCGTATCATCCTCAAACAGATGGCCAGAGTGAGCGTACCATTCAAACCCTAGAAGACATGTTAAGGTCTTGTATGATTGATTTCAGTAACAGTTGGGAGACTCACTTGCCTTTTGTGGAATTCTCTTACAATAACAGCTATCATATTAGCATCAAAGACGCACCGTTCGAGGCTTTGTACGGACGAAAGTGTAGATCACCACTTTGTTGGGCTGAAGTTGGAGATAGTCAACTTACTGGTCCTGAACTTGTGCATGAAACCTCAGAGAAAATCGTGCAAATCTGAAACCGTATGGCGGCAGCTCGTGACCGTCAAAAGAGTTATGCAGACAAACGCAGAAAACCGCTAGAATTCCAAGTGGGCGACAAAGTCTTATTAAAGGTCTCACCGTGGAAAGGTGTGATTCGTTTTGGGAAACGAGGAAAGTTAAACCCGCGTTACGTTGGACCATTCGAGATAGAGAAAAGGATTGGTCCAGTAGCATATCAACTTAATCTACCAGATACACTCAATGGAGTGCATAATGTCTTTCATGTCTCAAACCTAAAGAAGTGCTTATCAGATGAGACGCTTGTAGTTCCACTCGAGAAGTTGGAAATTGATGAACATCTACGTTTTATTGAGGAACCAGTTGAGATCATGGACCGAGAGGTCAAAACCCTTAAGCGCAGTAAGATACCTATTGTCAGAGTTCGCTGGAACTCGGAGCGTGGACCGGAGTTCACGTGGGAACGCGAGGATCAGATGATGAAAAGGTATCCTCACCTGTTCAAACATTCAACAGCAAACACGGAAGGTACTAACTAAATTTCGAGACGAAATTTCTTTCAACAAGGGGATGATGTGACAAACCTAAACTTTTTGTTTCAGACGTTACTGACTTTGCTTAATTTTCGGGACGAAAATTCTTTCAACAAGGGGATGATGTGACATCCGGCATTTTCAGGTTAACTCCGTTAACTCAAACCTCGTTAGTTCAAACATTTTTCGTTACAAACTCAGTTATCTCAGTTAGTCACACGTACATTGCATTTAATTAGGATTAATTAAATGTGTCAGTTAGTTCGCACACATCAGATCGCACTTGAGTCTAACCCGGAACGTTGGTGATTAATCGAAGTTAACATTACGAACAGTTAATAATTTATATTTAATATAAATTATGAATTTTATGTGATCTTATGTGATTACGTGAATTATGTGAATATTATCGTTTTCGTACGTGTTTATCGTGTGTTAATCTTATCTAGTATTTTTATAAAAGTTATTGTTTTTATAAAAATAAAAATCAAAAGTTTTAATTATTAATTAAGTTGTTATTTAATTAATTAGAGTTATGGACCTCTAGAAAGCCCGTAGCCCAACTTAAAAACCCATTAAGGATTAGATTAGGATAGAATTTTAAAAAAATATATATCTAAACCCTACAAACCCTTTAGCCGTCGCGACTCCCACTCCTCACCCTCACCCTCACCATCGATCGAGATCTTCAAGCAGCCCAAACACACCTCAATCGAGCCCCGATCGTGAATCCGGAAGTAGATACGTGCTAGTCTACGCGTTCCTAACGTTTCTACGTAAGTTATTTTATTAAAATCCGTCACTTTTTCATTATTATTTTTGAGATCGAAACCCTAGATTATCCAAACTTGATGATTTTGAAATATGACAATGAATTGGTCAATTGGTTATTGAATCGTATTGATGATTTTATGAAATTATGTGAAACCCTAGTTGTCATACGATGTGAAAATTGAATATTGTTGATTATGTGACGAATAGAAATCGCATGATAGACGTGAATTATGATTAATATAGTTGTAATTATATTAGTTGAAAGTTCTATGATTGATTTGACGTGCTAATTTTGTGAATTGAGCGTGTAATGGACAAGTTAGTAAAAGAGGAAACTTTTTAGGTTTTCTATCTTGCATGCTAAACATGATTAGGATGATGTGATAATAGTTATGAGTTACTTGATGCGTGTTGACATGATTTGTGAAATCAGACTTTGAATACATAACCCGGTTTTGCCAACTTTCCAAATAAGAAACTTTAATTGTTAAAAGTGGTTATAACTTGCTACTTAGACATGCATGATATGGTTTAATGATTGGTACATGTTAGTTAGGACTTAATAACATGTTGCAATGTATTGGATGCTTGAAATCCTGCATATCTCTCGTAACTTACTATTTTTGGAAACTTACTATTTTTGGAAACTTTCTATTTATAGAAACCTGTTATTTTTGAAAACTTTCTATTTATAGAAACCTGCTATTTTTGGAAACTTTCTATTTATAGAAACCTACTATTTATGGAAACTTGTTATCTTGTTAGAACAAATAGGATTTGTTGCTAAGTGTTACAGCATGATCATTGGTGTATAATATAGAAGTATTATACTGAACAAACCTTTAATCATTAAACGAGTCACCAACGGGTCGTCGGGTCAAACTTGATCAAACTTAGTCAAACTTAGTCAAACTTGGTCAAACTTAGTCAAACTTGAGTCAAACTTGTAAACTCTTTTCAAACACTTAAACAATAGTATTGTTTGGATACTTAGGGTTCGTATCATCTTGCACCAACACACACTTATAAACCGGTGTTTATAGGTGGCAGTTAGTCGTCAAGCATTTTAAGTTCGCTTTCTTTCGCACGCATTCTAAGATGAGTTTCACGGCCCCTTTTCTTATGTTTTAAACTTTGGGGGAGAAAACATGGGTACGAACATTTAGATCTTACATTTCTTTTATATCACTTGTGTACTAAGCGCAAACATATCGTGAAAGTCCTTACTTATCGAACCGTTAGTATATGGGTTAGCGAGGTAATCTTGAGTAGTACTACTGGGCATTGACAAGCCCCACCCGCGTTAGTCGCGCTAACACGACGGGAAGTCGAACGGGTGTAACATTGACCTAAACATTTACCATTGATTACGATAGTCATGGTAGGAGGCAGTTCAAACATAAACAGTCAGCTTCGGTGTCGAAACGCTTTAGTAACATGTACTAGGTTAGCTACCTATGATATAATTGAAAATGGTATTATCTAGTAAACTTTACAAACATTGAAACCTGTGAACTCACCAAACTAGTGTTGACACGTTTTAGCATGTTTTCTCAGGTCAATAAGGTACAAGCACAAGCTAAGGCATGCATGCATTCGAAGTCTATCGTTTTCAAACTCAAGAACTATTTATTTTAATTATTGTTGGATTGTTTATTTTTGGCGCGACTGTTTTGGCGCATGCTTTTCATTTAACTTTTCGCTTCCGCAGTTTTACATTAAATCAGTATTTTCATTACTAGTGTTGCATCGTGACTATGAGCAATACTGGTGGTTTTTCTTAAACTCATATAGAATCGTTCAAAGTAACTAATGACTGAGATCCTGTTATGTCACGCTCCTAACGGTAAAACTCCGTGAGTGGATTTTGGGGGTGTGACAGACGGACCTTTGCCGGATCTGGTTTTTTCCGACTTACTTTCGCTGTTACAGAAACACCAGGACTCACTAAACCCAAAAAATGTTCCTTCCGCCATCGCATGTACCGCCGCCGCTAGGATCTTCGCTTCCGTCGCCTGAACCAATCTGAGCCACAGCTCCTACGTCCGCTGTCCACCGTCGTGAGAGCCATCACCGGCTCCTCTCTTCTTCCCCCTCTCATACGACTGACTCTCTCACTCTAACATCTGATTTTGGGTTCTTGGAAGATGAAAGAATCTGGGATAAAGACGATGGTGGCTGCTGGTGTTGTTGCTGTCGTGAGACTCCACCTTGAAGGAGTGGTAGGGATGAAGCAACAGCAGTGGTTTTGGTGGTCTGGTTATAAGTGGAGGAAGAAAAGGGGAGTAGGGATTGAGATTGAGATAAAAAGAGAAGAGTTTGGAATTTACTATTATGCCCTCACATGCCATTGATTTAACAGATTAAATGGATGGCGGTTAGGGTAAAGGACAATAAGTGAAAGCCAATTTTTTAAAAAATTTATTCCATAATTTAAACAAAAAAAATTATAATTTATTCTTTACTTATTTATTCATAACAACCTTTACTAAATTCCCATGTCTTGTTGTTGATAGTGAACCAGCTTTCACCAATCCGTATACCATTAAGTTGAAGGGCCCTTTAGAAGTATCCTTTTAGCCCATCTTTAGTGGGCCTGTGCCAATCCCGTATAACTTGTTTTGTGACCCGGTTCAATGTGCACAACCTAACCTGGTTCATTTATAAACAACTTGGGATCTTATTTTATTTATTTATTGGTATTTCTAATTGAGTAAACTGTAATTTGCATCCCTGTGATTTATGCACGCTGACACTTTGTAACCCTGTTTTAAATAAAGTGCAATTTGCACACCTGTGATATACTTTCTCCTTTACCCCTTTATTTGATCTTTTACCCCCTTGTACCTCTGTGCAATTTAACCACAAATACCTAATTTACCAAATCAATTATGAACAACATGAAGCAATTACATAAACAAGCCACAAATGAAAGGATAGCTTCGTTATTCAGCCACAAATCAAAGCAATTACATAAACAATCAGCCACAAATGAAAGGAAGCAATTACAAGCAAATGGCCAATCAAAGCAATTCTAACCTTCTTATAGCTTCCCCAACCCTAATCCTAATCTGGGTGTCATTCCACAATCTACCACTCACCCTGATCCTAATCTGGGTATTCGGAATTCAACCGGAAATCGGACGACATTTGCTGTGAAGATGCACAGATTCGATGACTTACAGGCTACGGATCCTAATGCACAAGCAATCGTGCCGATTCCCTAAGGAGACCAGCTTTCTAGCGTCTCGCTAGAATGATCCGTCTGAGTTGTTTAGGTTACGAACTTTGGAGTCGAAGACGAGAGGTATTACCGATAGGTAATCTTCCTCTGTACCTATTACTCCTCTATTGAAATGAAAATTAAACTAACCGCCCATACTTGATTAAAGATTGGTGGTGAGGTGTTTGGGGCAAATTGATTATCAAATCTGATAATTTTGGACGGATTTTAGGGAAAAAAACATATACAGAGGTGTTTGGGGGTGTTTGTGGCAAATGTACTATAATACCCTTCTCTTTAACCGCTTAATAGATGGAATCTTGACGTAGGGACTCATTAAGAGAGAGAAAGTATACCACATGGGTGCAAATTGCACTTTGTTTAAAAAATGGTTGTAAAGTGTCAGCGAACATAAATCACAGGGGTGTAAATTATAGTTTACTTTTTTCTAATTTAGTGAAACAGAAGGTTACAATGATATGCTCAAATTTAGGGATATTGAGTTAAAAAAAATTATGAGTGGAAATTATCATGGTTTTTTTTTAAAGATTGTGTAGTTTAATGATAACACTGTCTACATTTCACCTAAGCATATATATATGTTTTTGCTAATATTAAGTTCCACCAAATCTATGACAAAATTATAAAATGACAAAATGTATATAGTCTTAATAAATTAAAATAATACGTATAATACTAAAGATGACGACAATAACAATCAAACCCGTGTCACCATTAGCAAAGTTATTGGTAAGATCTAAGGATGATGGGATATTGGCAAACCATACATCTATCCCGGATGATAGAGACGTTGCTTCCAGATAGACTCTCAACTCCACAAACTATATAAAGACATGACAAATATAATAGAACCATAGAGTTATACACATAAAAGCTAAACAGCAAACAACAAAAGACTCTAATAATAAATTATTAGTCAGCTATCAATAACAACAACACTGGGTGTCTCATTTGTTTGTATAAAAAGGGATTACGACACTACTCCTCCACTGATCCGGCATCTTACCAATTTTGAAGATAATATTGAACAGAGTGGCTAACCACTGGACTTCTTCCTCTCCTAAACGCTTCCACACCTCAATGGGTTGTTGTTTGGGCCAATCACCTTAGCCCTTCCCATTTTCCTAAGTGACGTCCTCACCTATTCCTCTGTGATACTTTGACATTATCAATTATTATGTTGTCGATGTTACATAGAGATGTTGTCGTTTCCGTCTTTGTGAGCCCGCTCGCGTTGAAGAGATTGTGGAAGTAGCTTTGCCATCTCAACTTGATGTTATGCTCTTTGACTAAAACTCTTCCATCCTTACCTTTTATAAACTTCACAACTCCTAGGTCCTGCCTCATATGCTCCCTCGCTTTAGCAATCTTGAACATATCATTTTCCTCTTCCTTTGTTTCCAGTTATTCATACATCTGTGTTATAGGTTATGGTTTTGCTTTCGACAATACCTTCTATGCCTCCTTATTGGCCTTTTTGTAAGTCTCCCTCAAACACACTCGCTCTTTATCGTCTCTGCATCTAAAAAACTCTTATAACTTCCTTGTTTAACCCTTAATTTGTCTTGCACAACTTCATTCCACAACCGGCACTCGTCATGGAATCGGGTTTCAACTTACCCAGTTAAAAACCCACTTAGACTAAACATTATGTGTACATGAGGCTTGAGCCCAAATGAATCATGTTACTAACATACTTAAAGTGTATACCCAATTATAACGTCTTGATATTTGAACTTGAATCTTTCCTCTATATTCTAGTAAATCCCTTGTAAGTTCTCAGCAAAAACCTTGGTGAAGATCTAAGATTCGGTATACCGTATAACTAGTTTAATTGGAACTTAGTTTTTTTTCCTAAACAAGACCCATGTGTGTCAAAGACATCAATTCAAATCCGAACACACTTAAAATCATGCTACCCAAACATGAATGTTTATCTAAACTAATCGTCAAGTCCAAACGGGTTGATGGTATGTAAAGGGGTTGTAATAAAGTTGTAAAAGATTGGTTGACTATTTATAAAAAGTTTTCAGGTTGAACACACAAATCATATTTTTCTAGTTTTACAATTTTATTTTTAAACGGATTAGCGAGTCGATCCATTTATGCAACCCAACCATTCAACCACAAGAAAGGTCTACCTAAAAAATGAAGGGCTATATTTCCAGGTCTTACCAATCAAGTCGATTTATTTCTTACCAATTATTTCTCCCTTCCGGCCAATTATCAAAATTTTATTTTTTTTAAGCTGTTTTTTACTTATTTTTTAAAAAACAGATATAATAGTCAAAGACATAACATGTCCACAAAAAGTATTGATTAGGACTTCCCTTTTTTGGTGTATTATTTATGTTACAAGCAAACATTAGTATGGTTCTTAGTAACGTCTAGGTACGTCCCTCTATCCATGGATTCAATAATTGCGTCTATATGCATGCTTTTATTTTTTTTATTTTTTTTTAACGGCGTGGGCTTAACTGACACGTAAATCAATCTACTCAAACAACCCCCAAGGAATTCGAAATCTGCAGAGGGTGTTCCTAGTTTTTATGAAGTGCACCTTACAAGATTCGAACTCATGACCTCCGTAGAGGGGAAACCCTTTGGGAAAACCTCCCTAACCACTAAAGCAGAACCTTGATGGCTTAGTTTTGTTTTTATGCATGCTTTTATGATAACTTAGTTTTGTTTTACGACTACCAAGTTCAACTAGCGTATTCATTAAAAATACTTAATTTTATAAGAAAAAATTATGCTGAATTTCAATTTCAAGGGCCCCTTGACCTCATGTTTCACCGATGCTAATAATCCTAGTGGTGTCGAATTGCATTGGTTTAACACACTCTATGGCGTGAAACGCTAAAACTCATATCCAATTTCTGCTAAATAAGCAACCTTTTTTCTTTCAAGAAAAAGAAACGTGTCTGGTTTATTTGTTTGTGAGAACGTTTTATGTGAATCATATGGATTGACGAGAATGATAGGTTGGTGTCGATATCATGATACTAATGATGGTTATCAATAGTTTTATTATTAAGAGAGAGTATAATTTATGGAGACTAAAAGGTTAGTATAATTACAAGTAGTCAACATGTATTTTTTTTCCTGAACAACATATGATATAGCGGTTGGGGGACATTTGTTATCTTAATCGGGCCCAAAGTTCTCACGCCGGTTCGAACCTACCCCACACCCCCATGAGAAAACCAACAACTGAGAAATCTCTTGGCTCAACATGAAGTATTTTTGTCCTAAGCGAAACCCGAACCCATGACCTTCCATTTGTAAAGTCACGAGGCTACCACTCAACCAGAAGGCTCGGTGAACAACAATTTAATCTACTCATAAATTATACACTGCTGTCAACCACGAGATTAGAACTCTCGACCTCTTGGAAAGGGATACCATTTAACACACCTTTATACCATTGCGACAAATACCATTTGATTGTAATCTTTCTATAAAAGCGAAATGTGATATCTAAAACATAATTATATACACGAATAGTCGAATCACTTTCAATTTTACTGTCCACTTTGTTTTGGGTAAAAATTATAACAAATAATTTTGTAACCAAACTTCGTAATTGAGGTAGTGTACTTAGTAAAAATGTAATGTTATAATCGTAGAAATTAAGCTTGATACTTGATCCCTAAGGATTATCGGCATAAAACGTCAGGAAATGACTGAAAGTCACTTATAATTGCTCCTCAAGTTTGAACACCTTTCTTACAAACTCTTGCTTAATTTTGTTTGCTTTTTTCCTCTTTCCATCTCTTGGATGTGAAATTTTGACAAGTGTAGCAAATTTAGGAAATATACGATTTTGGAGGTGGTATGCTAGTATCCTTGCATATAATTTGTCAAATTCACTTTCAATATGTTTTAGTTTTATAAATAGTAAATAAGATTGATTTAAATAATATTATATGATTTAAAAAATATTCTCATTATAAAAAAAAACTATCAATGTGCTTTTGTAAACATTTCCTCTTACCCAACACCGTTTAATGTCACTGGAACTTCTCCCCCCCCCTCCCCCCCAAAAAAAAAAAATATATATAATCAAATATCAAACTCACCTCTCCATTTCGTAAAATTTAACTTTACACTCTCAAGTTTTTAAAGTTTCGAGTTTAACCCATATGTAATCTGATTTTTCCTCAATAACTATCGCATTTGTTTGTATATTTTTTGGTTGACGTCCCGGTGTAAATTTTGTTAAAAACGGATTCGTATTCAAAAAAGAGTATTTTTAGGTATCGTGAGTTATATCGACTTACAACCATGAAAATGAGACCGAGACCAACTAAAAAACATCGATACCATTGTCTAACTGTCTTTTATCTATGTTCCGACCTCCACAACCGAATCGTCGTAATTTCATATGTTTCCTTTTATGCTTAGCCACGTTAATGTGACCACCTCAACCGTTAAAAGTTTGCCTCCCGCTGCGGAACATAATTATTTAACCACATTTTTTATGCTTAGCCACATTAATGACACCGCTTCAACCGTTTAAGATCTGATTCCCATCGTGAAGCTCAGGTACAAAATCTAGTGTGTTATTATTTATCAAGAGACCAGTTTGGATCCCGTGTCTACACGCAGGGTGAACAATATCAATATTTAAAAATGTTAAATCTTTATGTATATATTTTACATGTGTAAAAATATATTACATATACTACGGATATAAACAAACTCAAAATATGTAAAAATTAATATATAATTGGGTTTGAAAATACGCTAATTATCATTTAATATAATTTGACTTTCAATTACTATTTGATTGAAATAAAAGTTATATAATTAAATTTTAAAGTTTCTTATAAAAAAGAATTATTTAAAATAAATATTTTTATTAGTGTAATTAATATTTTCTTTAAATATATATCATTATTTAAAGATAGAACTGCATTAAATAAGAGAGAGAAACGAGAGAAAAATGATAAGAATAAATATGAAAGTGACACGTGACACTAAAAAACTTTTATTTATTATATAGTATAGATTACAATATTACTCTTTCGACTATTTACCAAGTAATACATATTTTGATAAGAATATCATTTATATTATTTTTTATTTATGTTTTCGAATTTATTATAACCGATATATTACAAGTAACCAATGGCGGTTTGTCGTTGTTTTTATTGTTCAACCAAACCGATGCGTCCAGGTGCATCACAATGTCAACTAGCCTCAAAATTGCGTCCATGTGCATCATCTTCATATACATTCAAACGCACTCCCTCACGTGCCCGACCCAACCACCTCTCAAACCTAACATATTTTTTAATTAAAAACGGCTTGTAACCAACCTTCTGGTTGAATGATAGCTCCATGACTTTTCAAATGTAAGGTCATAGGTTAGATTCTCGTTTAGGACATAATTGTTTTGCATGTGAGCCAAAGGGTTTTCGCAGTTATGAGTTTCCTCCTGAATGGTGTGAGGCCGGGTCACCATGTCTAAAAAATGGCTTATCAATTGTCGAGAATTACGTCAACTGTTTAAATATTTAACTATACATATAATTTTAATTTTGATACATAGGACAACTATGTTATCGCTTACCCCTCTCTTGTTATATATGATTATCTATCAAACACTACATACAAGTGTACTATACGAGTCTTATAATTCTTCACTTGAAATTGATTAGTATTATACAACTTTACAATTGTTTTTTTTAAATGTTACTATGTTAGTATAAAAACATGTTCTAGAAACTTCAAAACTATGATATTATTTTCTAAGTTCCGTTTAAATGTTACTGTCTTAGATTTGAAAACCTAACCCGAACCAGGTTGAAACCAGGTCGGGTCTTGGTCAACGAAAGGCGAACCCGTTTTTTACCGAACCCGGGTCGGGTCGGGTTCTGGAAGGTGTTTGACCAGGTTGAAACCAGCTCTTGAGAGGGGTTTGGCCGGGCATAACTGTCGAGTCGGTTTGAACCCGGGTTCAAACCGGTTTGTATATGGAAGGCTAGAACCGGTTTGGAACTGACAGGTTGGATAGGGTTGGAACCGGGTTGGGTGACTATCAGGTTGAACCTGAATCAGGTTCGGGTCGGGTCGTAAACCGGGTTGGATGTGCACCTCTACCCAAACAAAAATCTATAAATACCAAATTAGTACAAGCTCAAATAGCCCAATTAAGTTCCATGCTTCCTCTTCCGTTTCAAACTAAAAAGTCAAAACATTCATACCTTCTCCACAAGTCATCAAGGAGGGCAAACTAGAAGATTCCCACTAAGCCACCAAGTCAGCAATGCCATTCCATAAGGGCAAATCAGTAAATTTCCACTAAATCAGAAACCGTGTTCTGGAATCTGAACCCACATTTGGCTATTCAGCCGCCCATAAAAACCAAACCTTTTTGAAATTCACAACACTAATTTTCAAGAATGTCAGCCCTCAAAATCACCAAGAAACACAATAAACATCTCAACAATCCCTTCCCATCAAACCCCAAATCTTTATCCTTCAAACAAGGAACCTTGTTATTAAATTCCCAAACTACCCTCTCACATCACCAAATCTTCACAATTGGAAATGATTTCCAGTTAACTTGGAGATCAGAAAATGGTGCGTATGTCTCCATCTCTCATAAATCTCAACCAACAAGATCCATATGGTCAACGATCCCTGGTCAACCATTCATCTCTGCTGCAATGGCCGAAACAGAGGTTGAAGAAAGCAGGGGATCATTCATAATTAAAGATCGAAATGTTCGATTACTATGTAATCATCAAACTATTGAAGATATTCATGTTTTGAAAGAAAATGATCAAAATTTCGCATCTGGGTATGCTGAATTTGGATCCGAATTCCCTGTTCTTGAAATAATGGGTCGGGTTTTCGGTATGAGGAAGAACAAAGATGTGTCAAATCAAGAAAAGTGGTATTCTTTAGAAAAAGATGCTCATGTTTATGCAAAGTATAAGCTTTTATTTGTTCAGAAGAACAATAATCAAATTGGGTTTCAAATAAAACTTGGAAAACCGAATCTTGTATCTTCTTCACCAAAGCTTTCACCAAGAATTTACAAAGGATTTTTTCGAAAACCGACCCGGACCCGAAAGATACGGGTCCGGTTATTTGGGTCTTTTTCAAAGAGAAAACGAGTCGTCATGGATTCAAGTAATGAAGAGGAAGATGTAGCAATGAAAGATGGTGGAAATGAGTGCTTTAATAGGATTTGTTTTACATATTCAAGTGAGAAAAATGAAAGATTCTTTGGGTTTGGGGAACAATTTTCACACGTGGATTTTAAAGGAAGGAAAGTCCCTATTTTTGTTCAAGAACAAGGAATTGGGAGAGGTGATCAACCAATCACATTCGCTGCTAATCTGGTTAGCTACAGGTAAAATAATTTTTGTAGTTAGTAGAGGTAATTTTCTAGAAGGTGGGCAAAACGGATCAAACGCGTGAAAGTCACCCAAAGTATATTTTAAAACCTGACCCAACCCGTTTTGATCCGTTACCCAACCCGCCAAAACACAACCATCTTGCCACCTATAAAAAGGTTAGGAAGGGTTCTCAGCATGAAACATGTGTTCTTAATAAGAGAATAACCTAGTAAACACTTATATGTCGTTATGCAGGGCCGGGGGTGATTGGAGTACAACTTATGCACCTTCACCTTTTTATATGACTTCAAAGATGAAATCTCTTTACCTTGAAGGTTATGAGTATTCAGTCTTTGATCTAACACAAGATGACAGAGTTCAGATACAGGTAAACTGGAGATGCATTTTGACTTTTAGGGTCAAATCACCAACTTTTCAGATTAACATTTGCTCTAGTTTTTGCAATAACATTAACATCAGAACGTTGCATTTAGCAACCAAAAAGTAAAATCAACTTACATTTATTAACCATTTTATAACAAACCTTATCTTAACAGATTTTGCAAGTAAATTGTTGTTGTGGCATTGGATATGCCACATATACAAAAATGCTTATGTGAAAAGGAAAAAAAAAACTTTACAGGTTTGAAAAAAATATATTTATTTTAAAACGAATATTTGAAAATAATTATTAAATGTCACATCGTATGCCACATGGCTTATACATAGACATTAAAATGACAAATAAGACCGCCGCATTTAATCGGTACAGAAATGTAACTTGGCTGCTAAAACTAGAGGGGAAAGCATAAATTTTGTTTGGATTTCATGTAATTTGCAATCACAAATTAAATGGAGATGCTAGTCATCTTGAAAAGTTAAAATAAGTTATAAACAATGGTTGCAGATACACGGAGATTGTGTTGAAGGGAGGATATTGTATGGGAACTCACCTTCTGAGTTGATTGAACAATTCACCGAGTCAATTGGGAGACCGCCTGCACTTCCTGATTGGATAATATCTGGTGCCATTGTGGGTATGCAAGGCGGAACAAATAAAGTTCGCCATGTTTGGGAAGAATTGGTGGCTCATGATGTACCAATATCAGCATTCTGGTTGCAGGTACTATTCACATATCCTAAAAACATAAAAAAAGAGGGGTGTTTGTATGTGTTTATAAAGTAATTATCTACAGTCTCAATTAGCAGTTTCGAGTGCTTGGGTAACCTACTTTTGTTTACATCATCTAATAATATAGGATTAACTAATCAGTTTGATAGTAGCTGTAGTAAAAGATATATAAAAGAAGTTATTATATACCCTTATTTTAGGGGTTACTGCATACAGATTTTGAAAAGTTTTAACTTATATTTGGTGTTTATATAGGATTGGGTAGGTGAGAGAAAAACGGTAATTGGATCACAACTTTGGTGGAATTGGGAAGTTGATGAAACACGGTATCATGGATGGAAACAACTAATTAAGGATCTTAGCGCTCAGAACATTAAAATGATGACATATTGCAATCCTTGTTTAGCTCCGGTGAGTACAAATTTCATGAACAAAAAAGCAATATGCACATTATCGCTCGATTATTTAAAACCTCACTTGATTTTTCAGATGGATAGTAAGCCAAATGCAAAGAAAAACCTATTTTTAGAGGCGAAAAAGTTGGATATCTTAGTGAAAAACAAGAATGGAGAAACATATATGGTGCCTAATACTGCTTTTGATGTGGGAATGTTGGATTTAACACACCCAAATACTGCAAATTGGTTCAAGAAAATATTACAAGAAATGGTGGATGATGGTGTTCGGGGATGGATGGCTGATTTTGGTGAAGGTCTTCCTGTTGATGCTTGCATCTACTCAGGTTTGATATCTGAGTAACTTTTTTATATAATAATGTGATTATACATTTATACTTGCAACAAAATGTATAGATCCAAAAGGCGAGCAGGGTATTTTGATCATCAAAAAGTAGTCTTATGGCAATGCTATACCCAACAAAGTGTCAAATTTCAACTTTTAAGACACTAAATTTGGATTTGTGTTTTGAAACTGGTGCTTGATTATCATGACTTGAAATCAAGATTGCAAGTTTTAAATTTCATACATTTAATACGCCATTTTTGACATGTAATCTTTTTAGGTGAAGACCCTATTTCAGCCCATAATAGATATCCAGAGATATGGGCCCAAATAAACAGAGAATTTACAGAAGAATGGAAGAATGCACTTGTTGGAAAAGAAAAGGAAGACCCTTCAGAATCGTTAGTTTTCTTTATGAGAGCTGGTTTTAGAAATACCCCTAAATGGGCAATGCTATTTTGGGAAGGGGATCAAATGGTGAGCTGGCAGGCTAACGATGGGATAAAAAGTGCGGTTGTTGGTTTGCTAAGTAGTGGATTTTGTGGTTATGCATTTAATCATAGCGATATTGGAGGTTATTGTGCAGTAAGTATACCTTTTTTCAAGTATACAAGGGATGAAGAGTTACTATTAAGATGGATGGAACTAAATGCCTTCACCACAATATTCAGAACACATGAAGTAAGTTATATTGATTATTGATACTAGAGGTGGTCATATTGGTCAGTTTGATTACGAATGGGTTGGTTCGGGTTATGTTTTATCTCTAACGGGTCAACCCAACCAGTTGAAAGTTGAAACTAAGCTACGTTTTAGGTAATAAGCTTTATAATTTTTGTTATCATATCTGACACACGAACTCCGGGTTAACCCAACCCAACCCACACCAAAATTGACATGTTACCGACAGCCCGACCGGCCGACCAACCCATTTTGCCACCTGTAATCGTTACCGTCTTTTATGGAAGCAAGTCCTTATTTTTTATGTTCTGACCATAGCATAACTAATAAATTTTGGTCTATTAAATTTTGAACAGGGAAACAAGCCATCGGTTAATAGTCAATTCTATTCAAATGAAAGAACTTTATCACATTTCGCACGCTTTGCTAAAGTATACAAAGCATGGAAATTTTACAGGGTGCAGCTCGTGAAGGTGATAAAAAAACTAAAATCATTTTCTACATAAATATATAATAGTTGAATATAATAATCTAACCTTTGTGTTTACAACACAGGAAGCTAGTCAAAAAGGTCTTCCAGTTGTTCGACATCTCTTTCTGCATTACCCTAATGATGATCATGTACATAAGTTAACATACGAGCAGTTTTTAGTTGGTGATGAGATCTTGGTTGTCCCCACACTTGATAAACATAAGAAAAATGTGAAAGCATATTTTCCAGTTGGAGAAAATTGTGTATGGAAACACATATGGACTGGAGATTTATATGATAAACAAGGTTCAGAAGCTGATATTGAAGCTCCAGTTGGCTATCCAGCAGTTTTTGTTAAAGATGGATCTATTGTTGGAGAGGAGTTTCTTAAAAATCTGAGAGAATACAAGCTTTTATGAATAGTTATGGTACAGTGAATTGGGTTGTTGATATTCACAAATGTAAATCTAATGTGTTTAAAGAATTCCTTTGAAAATCCATAATGTTTTGGAACTGGAATTTAAAAGATTCCTTGAAAATCCATAATGTGTTTGGTTGATACATTTGTTAATGGAACTGAAATGTAAAAATACTTAAAAAGACAAAATTACCCTTTAAAAGTAACAAAACTTAAAACAAAAATCCAAAATCAAATATCTTTAAAAATTTGTTTAAAGATATGGAGATGGAACGAAAAGTGGCTAGGGTAGTAAGGTTATTACGCAAACTATAAAAATTCCTAAGGTTTCCTTTGAAATGTTAAGGGATTATGAATTCGATCAATTGAAGGATTTAGTTGGAATTGATTCTAATTCCAATTCCTTCTCTTAGCCAACTAAACATGCAAAGGAATGATATATAAATTCCAATTCCATTGAATTCCTGCCAACCAAACGGGCCTTAGTTATTTGGATGAAGAAAAATGCTTATAATTATCTGCTTGAGTCTCAACTTTTGAGTGTTTAGATGAAGAAAAGTGTTTATGCATTTATGCTTATTTTAGGGTTAAGTAATTTGTTTTCTATAAGCAATTTAAGATTGCTAATTATTATTGGTGGATTCAAAATTACAAATAAATTGTTTTCAATAAGCTGATTATCCTCTAATTTAGGGTTTCACAAGAATGCAAAACTTATATCTACTTAGCAATTATCTGATCTTAATTCTTAATCACAACAATCAAACGCTGCATATTACTTCAAAAACACATTAGCTAATCAAACAGGTGGTAGATGCATTCAGGAATTAACAATACTTGAAGGAATCAGTATAATTGACGCGATTAGCTGTTAAACTAGCGCATATAATTGATGTACGAACATAATTAAAAGAGGAAACTGACCTTCGTTTGAAGATTCAAACAAATTGGGGAAGAAGCATATTCAGGATTTATGAAGAATTAGAGGAGAATCCAGGAATCGACGGGCTGGGGTTGTAACTTTATTCCACTGATAAATAAACTGATTCGCATAAATTTAATGGATATTCTCTTATTTTATATTATTGTATTTTAATTTTAACTATTACGTTACACCGCGCGTTGGCGGCAGGTATTAGACGTGTTTAAATACGCAAAAATAAAATAGTCTTGACGGTATATTTGGAAAATTTATCAATTAAGACCGCACGATAGAAACCTACGAAATTAAAGTAAAAACAAAATAAATTTAGGAAAAACTGTTTTTTATAAACGAATATAAAAAAAAGTAAAAGAAATAAAGAAACGAAATTTGAGGGGTACAATTGAGAGTTTAGAAATTTGAGAAGTAGAATTGAGAATTTTGTCTAGGGATAAATTTTAAATGGTTGAGGCGGTCACATTAACGTGGCTAAGCACAAAAATAGATGTATAAAATTAATGCTGCGACGTAAACATGGCTTAAAATTGACACGATAGACCGTTTAAAAAAATTAGTAACAACGACAATTATATAACGGTACCGATGTTATTCAGTCGGCGTCGGTCTCATTCTGCTAGGTACCAACATGTTACCAACAATCGATATAACTAACGATTCCTAAAATATATATTTAAAGATTTAAAAGAAAAAAAGTTAACAACCAAAAGTTATTGAAGAAAATAAAATTTAGTAAAAAAAGTAATAGGGTTAAAATCATATATTATATATAGTACATGGGCTAAGTAAAAACTTTAGAAAACTGAAGGTTTAATTAGTAAATCTAACAAAGTTTGAGGTTTAAATGTGGTCGGTGGCACGTTACACTTTAAGAGTAGTATGAATATAAACTAGGGGTGAGTTCATTAGAAAACTCATTTTCATGAGAAAACTAAAAAACTCTTACTGCATATGTGTAGTACATTCAAAAACCCAACCCACCCCTAAAAACATACCCCCCCCCCAACCCAAAAACCTAAACCCATCCCCCAAAAACCTAAACACCCTCCCCACCCCCGACCCAAAAACCTAACCCCACCCCACCTACCCCTCACCCACCCCCCAAAACCCTAAACCCTCCACCACCCACCACCCACCACCCACCAAAGCTAAACCCACCACTTTTCAAGTTTTTTTTTGAACGAGGACAACGTGAGAAACAAGGTCTCTAAAGCAGCTTTTTTAATTTTTGATTTATTTTTTGAGTTATGATTTTTTATTTTTTTTTTACCTTAAATAATTAGTTTTTTAGTTTTCTCATGAACATTGAGTTTTCTTATTATCCTTCTCCTATAAACTAATAGTAAAATCTGTGTGTTACAGCGTGCTAATCTATATAAACGTAAAACACTACTTTGTGGTGATATATCCCATAAAAAATAACAATGTGGTAATGATATATTAAGAATTTAAGTAATATTACGGTAACGGATTTTAAAATTTAATAGTAAAAGTTGTAAATAAAGAACAAAAGAAATATAAAAATTTATTAAGAATTTAAAAATAAAAAAATAAGCTGATCTCGAGGGGCTGGGATTCGAACTTGGGTCACACAAGTAAGTAAACGACGCGCAGACTACTTAGGCAAGCGCCCAACCACATTCATAAAACAACTGCAAATGTATATATAAAAAAAGAAAGGTTGAAATTAAAAAAAGTAGAATCAACTTGTATCTCCTGCGTAAGAAGTAGTACCACATTGATCAGTAAAAACTGGGCGAGGCATCTACTTTTGAAACTAAATAATTATTGTTTTCTGGTTGCTTATATGCATATGTTATTGCTTGCTATTTTAAGGCGGGTAATCTCCTTAAGGTAATTTCACTCCTTCTGTCTTTTTGACTTGTGTGTTTCAGGTGTTGGTGAATCAACTCATGAGATACACCTAGAGGTGAATGTGGTACAAAAGGGAGAGAATTGGCAAGGTTGGTATGTGTTTATGTTATGTAAAATGAAGTTAGATGTTTGGAGGCAAAGTTGTATTTATAGGCCCCAAGACACATTTTCAAACTTGTAAAGTTTCTGGTTTATCATCGTTTCGAATAAGAACTATTTGAATTGTTAAACCGAAGGATCATGACTTCATTTTTGTTTAAATCTATCACCATCTTATGACCATGTGTAAAATGCGTTACTAAAACGCCACATCGCCCACGATTCATCTTACTTGCAAAAGGTTTTGGCATTCTCCTACACGGGACAAACCAAATTATCAAGTTTTCTTTCCCTTCAATTTCAAAGACTTGAAAATAATTTTATTTTCCTTGTGAAAATATATTTCCAATAATAATATTTAAAGTGACAATATTTGATAACCTTTTATTAAAATTGTTTTTAGGGGTTAGCTAAATGCACCTCTTGTTACTTCTTATACCACATCCTTTTAAGTTTTAATTAATGTATATACGACCTTATTGGACCTTATATATAAACATTTTTTTTAAATGTATATTATAGTAAAAAAAAAGTAGAATTTGTATAACACACCTCTTCTTTTTATCATATGAAATCATCCATAAGTGCTATGATAGTTTAATCATTGTTTTTGCTTCCGTTTAAATATTCATTTCACAGTGGAACCTTCTATCAACATATTGTTATTATCAAATATAAGTGTTTTGATTAAACACCCCTTTATCAACATATTGTTTCATCAAATATAAGAGTTTTGATTGATCAATCATTGTGTTTGTTTCTTTCTCTATAGTAAGTTTGCATGGACCATACCTTAATGGCTTAATTAAATACAAGTGAAATTCTGATTCTAAAACAAGCCCAAACAAGTCATAAGAAGTCTATCGGGTTGGTTAAAAAATCACCCATATATCCTCAAGATACTTATTAACCACAACAACCACTATCATTACCACCACCTACCGATCATCACCGCCACCCATCGACTTTCACCACCAATAAATGCACAACCAAGAGTTATAAACACCCAACACATCCGAGATCCCAATCCAAAAACGAAAAACGATATTCAATCTTACGGTTATTGAGACAAAAATATGACATGTAGTAAATGTAGTAAAGAGAGTGATGAAATGGAGGGAGGAGAGAGTCGTTCATGGTGAAGAACCAGCAAAAACCAAGAATGTGCGGGGGAGGGAGGAGAGTAGAGAGAGTTGGTTTTGAGTTTGTGAGTGGACGGGAGAGGGAATGGGTGGGCGATTGCCACATCACTCGGTTTTGGGGAGGGGTTATTGTGGGTGCTCTAATGTGTTTAAACCTGTCAAACCAACTTTTAAGTATGGTCCTGTGATGACACATTATCTTGGTCATATTAGATCATGAAGGAATATGATCCTAATTCACATCCATCCAAACAAGCACTAAAGACACTATTTATTCTACAACAAGTCTTCTTAACCATTCTAAACAATTAATTAAATCTAACTTGCAGATAATGTTCATTCTTACCTTTAAATATCTAAATACCTTCTTACTCAAAAGCAGAGAGATATCTTTTCAAGTCTCCAGCCTCTAATCCTGAAAAATTAAACAGAAACAACATGAAACCCACCAAAGGGGTCCCATCCTAGCTAACTCAAACCCGTAGTGGTTCCTAATAACAAACCAAACGCCCCCAAATATACTTGCAACCCGGTTGCCACATTTATCAAATACTCGTGTAACATGCAATGATGCAGGGTCTGTGGTGCACCAATGCTGATCAAACCGCTCCCATGGCTCAAACCAAATGGTGCAAGTATGTAGTGCAGCTTAGCCCAAAACGTCTCAATGGTCATTGTAGCCTTCACATTTACTTGTTTCCAAACACATGCATATACAAGTCTATTCATTCCATCTCATGTATGATTGTATAAAAAGATATTTAATGCATTCTTTATCATAAAGGATCATATACCAGGAAATAGTGCAAATTCAAGAAAACCAAAAGTTAAAAAGACCAAATTCCTTCAAGAAAGATTAATATTAGATAGAAGTAAACTCCAGATTGATAGTCTTATCTAATAATAATAAAATATTACTTGGTACCAATTTTGGGAATTACTCTTACAGTTAAACAACCAACCATCCTTTTCAAAATCATTCAGATATTATATATACCTTCTTTTTTCAGCATGCATGACGGGAAAATGATGATGATCATCAAATCTTTGTCTTCTGGAATTGGAAAATTGGGGAGGTTAACTGTAAACATCATCATCATCAGAAACTGTTCTTTTTGCTTGCTTAATCTTCTCCAATTGAACTTGAGTATCCATAAACAGCTGCATCCTTTGCACTTCTAAATCTTTAGTGAATTGCATCCTCTGTTTCTCCAATTCAATCATCTGTTTCTGTTTCTCACCTTCAACTCTCTCGTATATCTCTCCGAATCTTTCGATCGCCATTGCCAGACGTTTCATGGAGTCGGAACCTCCTCCACTCTCCTTCTTAACTCCTTTTCCTCTCACAGCACCTTCGTCCTCGCTAGTCCCGAGCGACTCGTCATCCTCAGATCCATCCTCTTCCGCCGCAGCTGCTGCGGCAGCAACAGCCGAGTAATTCCGCCGGAAATACGATTCATCAACGGCGGCAGCCACCGGAAGCGGACGTTTCTGCGGGAGAATCGCGAGAGACTGAGGAAATTGAGATGACATCACCGTCGGAGGTTTCCGGTAGGGTAACGGAACGGCGGTCGGCGGTGAGGACGAAGACGATTTCT
Source organism: Smallanthus sonchifolius (assembly GCA_023525975.1). Classification (NCBI taxonomy): domain Eukaryota; kingdom Viridiplantae; phylum Streptophyta; class Magnoliopsida; order Asterales; family Asteraceae; genus Smallanthus; species Smallanthus sonchifolius. Next base: position 703,220 of record CM042045.1, on the reverse strand, counting down.
TCGAGGTTGCAGCGGATCCGATTAACGAATCTAGACGAGAGAAGAACGACCAATTGCTGTTAATTTGTCCATTGGATTCCGAAACCCTAGCTTTCTCAACCTTATACTTCTTCTTAAGAGTATCGATTCGATTTTTGCACTGAACGTCTGTACGCCTGGTTTTCTTTGTATGACCGTGACGGCCGTTAACGACGTCGGCGACCTCCTGCCAATCCTTTTGACGGAGGTTTCCACGGTTGAGCTCAAGGTAACGGCGGCCCCAAGCCTCGACGAGCGTGGACGTGGCATCCTCGCTCCAACAATCTTCACGGAAAGGAAGCGGACGAGATGAAGGAGTTTGCGTGGCACCGGCGGATGCCGGAGACGGAGAATTGATTAAAGCTAATTCGTCGGCCATCTAGGGTTTGTTTATCGGGAAAAAATTTGGGGGAAAGAGATAAATAGAGAGAGAAGAGTACAAGTGGGTGAAGCGTCGGTGTCGGTACCGTTCCCATCCGTTGTCTCACTGGCATCTCTTCGCCGATGTACGGCTTCAACTCCGACGTGTAACTGACGTTATCTGTCGCTTTAGCCACTTGTACATGTTATAGGTTTTCACGGATGGCTTTATTCACTTGTACATTTCCTTCTATTGTTTTTCAACAAATAGCCTTTATATTTGCAAATGCTTATTTTATGTAACATATTAATTTTCATACAATACAATGGAGTTGTTATGAAATATTAAAAGATATGGATGAATATATTTTTTAATCTAGCTTCATACCTACATGTACTCTAAATAGTTTATCTTGTTTATTGGTTTATCATGTAGTAACTTTTGTAGTATAAATATCACCTCAAAGTGAATGAGAAAGTGCACCTCTTGTATACACTTTTATAAAAGTCTATTCATTTCTCTACTTCTTATTCATATCCTCTCTAAATTTCTTATGTTACAAACACTAATCTTGAGGTAATTCTAGTTATATTATAACACGTTATCAGCACGAGAGTTCTTATATCTTAATCAAGAAGATCATAAAAGCACAAAGACATCCATCATAAGCAAGGTAAACACTTCATTAATAAGAGTTCATAATATACATTGAGAAGACAAGTATTATGGCAAATGAAATAAGTATATAGGACATCTTATTATGGACATTTGCTAACTATGGGACTACTAACAATCTAACACTTTATTTATACACACTAACTTTTATTTATGCAACTAACATTTTATTTATATGTCAATCTAACTTTTATTTATGTAACTAATCTTTATTTTATGTCAACTAACTTTTAATTATGTTTACTAACGTTTATTTATTCATACTGACATTTTATTCTTATGCTAACGTTTATTTATGCATACTAACATTTTTATCCTTTCTTAATTTTGTGCATACTAACTTTTATTCTTACGTCTTAATCTCATAATTCATGTCTAAATTACTTTTTTCGCTTTTACAAAAGTAATTTTCAAACACACAACGGTAACATGACCGTTTGTAAACGGATATAATTTTTTACTATAAATTGACAATCTCTTTTCTCTTACAACAAACAGATTATCTAATTTTCTCAAATTCATCCAAGACAGTTTTCAAAGATGATTCACCCAGCTTTATTATTAGCCACCATAATGCTCATTTTAGTTATTATCCCACTTTCTGAAGTCCCACCTGAAGAATTTAAACTTTTATTGTTTATATATTTGTTTATAGCTCTACCACTATATTGTATCTCAATGCTTATTGATATATATGGATTCTAATATTTATCTTATTATTTGCTCTATTATGTTTAGCAACAAAATGTCAAACATTGCAAAAATTGAATTTCCAGCTCTTGAAATTACTGGAGAAAATTATATGCCATGGATGGCACACGTAAAAAGGCACTTAAAATCAATGGGAGTTCTTGAAACAATACAAGAAGGAAATAAATGCTCAGAGCAAGATAAAGCGAAAGCTGATGTCTTCCTCCATAAACATATTGACAAAATGTTACAATTTGAATACTCAAATTATGATGACCCACACATGTTGTGGAAAGATTTACAAAGCAGATTTGATCATCAAAAGGAAGTTTTGCTTCCTACTGCTAGAGATGAATGGAACAATCTCAGGTTCCAAGATTTTAAAAAAGTAAATGAGTACACATCTGTTTTATTCAGAATATGTACAACACTCAGATTTTGTGGGCAAAATGTTACGGAGGAAGATATGTTGGAGAAAACTTTCTCCACATTCCATGCATCGAATATAAACTTGCAACAACAATATCAATTGCAAAAGTTTAAAAGATATTCTGATCTAAACTCTTTTCTCCTCGTAGCAGAAAAAAACAATGAGCTATTAATGAAAAATCATGAAGCTCGTCCCACGGGATCACTAGCATTTCCAGAAGCTAATGCTGTTAACAATAATGATACTAAAAATTATGGACGTAAATGGGGACGAGGTCGTGGACGTAGCCATTTAGATAAAAACCATAATAATGGTCGCAACCATTCCTTCAAATGGAACAACAATTATAATCGAGGTAATTATCGTGGTCGTATCCAAAGAGCCAACAATTACCACACTCCACAAAATGGCAATCCCAACCAACAAAATAAATTTAAAAATAAAATCGGAACGTCTCAAAATCATGGCAGTTCATGTTTTAGATGTGGAAGTTCAAACCACTGGTCAAAGGCTTGTCGCACAACTTCACATCTGTGTAAACTATACCAAGCGTCCCTTAAAGGAAAGGAGAAAGAAATGAACCATGTGGATAATTTTAACAATGCCAACACTGAGCTTAATAACTCAGACTTCATCGATGACTTGGGACTATGAAATAAGTGTTACTAGTGATAATTATGTATTTTATAAACTATGTTTGACTATGTTTAATTAGTCTCCCCTTTTTCATATAACATTTTATGTATTTTCTTAATTATGTTTGACTATGTTTAATTAGTTTCTACTTCATGTAATATATTATGTATTTTCCCAAAGTATGCTTAACTATGTTTAATCTTTCATGCAATATATTTAACATAATAAATATATCTTATTGAAGATCTCGTAACGAATACTTTACACATTTATTATTTTTCTCTCTTAATTCTTTTATTCATATTTGAAGATTAAAATGAAAATCAATGGAGCGCGAGATCAAACAAAGGATGGAGATATGTGTATAGCGGATAGTGGTGCCACACACACTATTCATAAGTCGAAGAGATATTTTTGTGAATTGAAACCAACAAAGGGAACTATTGATACAATATCAGGTCCTACAGATATAATAGAAGGAGTGGGAAAAGCTAATTTAGTATTACCAAATGGTACAAAGCTTTTAATAGAGAATGCTTTATTTTCCTCAAAATCAACGAGAAATTTGTTGAGTTTTAAAAACATATATCATAATGGATACGATACACAGTCAAGGACTGTTGATAATGAAAAATATTTGCATATCATGAATGAAAATCACATCTTGGAAAAATTACCAATGCTCCATTCAGGTTTACATTATACACATATTAATGTGCCTCAAGCGCATATGTCAATTAAAGAAAAATATTGTGATCATGGTATATTCAACTTATGGCATAACAGATTGGGCCACCCAGGGTCTACAATGATGAAAAGGATAATTGAAAATACACATGGGCATCCCTTAAAGGATCAAAAGATTCCGAAAATGGATAAAATACATCAGTGCGCATCTTGCTCACTTGGAAAACTGATTACAAGGCCTTCGCCGTTAAAAGTTGAAAAGGAATCACCTATGCTTCTTGAAAGAATTCAAGGTGATATATGTGGACCAATTCACCCACCATGTGGACCATTTAGATACTTCATGGTCTTAATAGACGCATCGAGTAGATGGTCTCATGTCTCTTTATTATCAACTCGTAATGTAGCTTTTGCTAAATTCCTTGCTCAAATTATTAAATTACGAGCACATTTTCCTGACTATACTGTTAAAAGAGTGAGACTCGATAATGCTGGTGAATTTACATCACATGCTTTTAATGATTATTGTATGTCTATTGGAATTGTTGTCGAACACCCAGTTGCTCATGTACATACACAAAATGGTTAAGCTGAATCGTTAATCAAACGCCTCCAGCTAATAGCTAGACCATTAATATTCAAAACAAAACTTCCTGTGTCCATTTGGGGCCATGCAATTTTACATGCTGGATCATTGATTCGTATGAGACCAAGTGCAAATCACAAATATTCTCCTCTACAACTTGTGTCTGGCCAAGAGCTAAACATTTCCCACCTTAGAACTTTTGGATGTGCAGTGTATGTTCCTATTGCACCACCACAACGCACTAAAATGGGTCCCCAAAGAAGGTTGGGAATATATGTTGGATATGAAACAGCTTCGATCATAAGATATCTTGAACCTTTAACAGGTGATGTCTTTACAGCACGTTTTGCTGATTGCCACTTTAATGAGACAATTTTCCCGGCATTAGGGGGAGAAAAGAAAAATCAAGAAAATGATGTCTCATGGTGTGAACCTTCATTGTTATATCAGGATCCAAGGACAAGACAATGTGAGACAGAGGTTCAAAAGATAATGCATCTTCAAGAAATTGCAAATCAATTGCCTGATGCATTTACCGATACAAAAAGGGTAACTAAATCTCATATATACCAGCTGCTAATGCTCCCGCTCGCGTTGAGATTCCACATAAACAAGTAGATGATAACATGACTCATGAATCTCAGAAGCGTTTGAAACGCGGAAGGCCGATTGGTTCAAAGGATAAAAATCCTCGAAAAAGAAAAGGACTTGAAAAGGAAATTGATTCTAATGAAACGCCAAATATCAAAACCTTTTCTGAGGAAGAAGTGAATGATACCAACAAAGAGATGTCAATCAACTACAGTCATACACATATATTATGGAACCGAAATGAAACGGAAAATATTGATGAGATATTTTCTTATTCTGTGGCAAGTGAAATTATGAGCGAGGATGACAATCCTGAACCAAAATCTGTCAACGACTGTCAAAATCGACATGACTGGGATAAATGGAAAGATGCTATGCAAGCTGAATTAAATTCGCTTAATAAACGGAAGGTTTTGGGACCTATTGTTATTACACCTAAGGCCGTAAAGCCTGTAGGATATAAATGGATTTTTGTGCGAAAGCGGAATGAGAAAAATGAAGTTACAAGATATAAAGCGAGACTCGTAGCTCAAGGTTTTTCCCAAAGGCCAGGTATTGACTACGAGGAAACATATTCTCCCGTTATGGACGCAATTACCTTTAGATATTTAATCAGCTTAGCTGTCTCTAAAAATTTAGAAATGTGTCTTATGGATGTCGTTACAGCTTACTTGTATGGCTCACTTGATAATGACATCTACATGAAAATTCCTGAAGGATTTAAAATCCCTAAAGCGTTAAGCTCAAAACCTAAAGAAATGTATTCAATCAAATTACAAAGATCTTTATATGGATTGAAACAATCTGGAAGGATGTGGTACAATCGTTTGAGTGATTATTTGATAAGTAAAGGCTATACAAATAATCTTATTTGCCCGTGCGTCTTTATTAAGAAGACAACATCAGGATGTGTGATCATAGCTGTATACGTTGATGATCTAAATATAATTGGCACACATAAAGAAATCCATGAAGTGATTACCCTTTTAAAGAAAGAATTTGAAATGAAAGATCTTGGAAAAACCAAATATTGTCTTGGTTTACAAATTGAGCATACGAATAATGGAATACTTGTGCATCAATCAAATTATACTGAAAAACTCTTAAAACGTTTCAATATGGACAAGGCAAATCCTTTAAGCACCCCAATGGTTGTTAGATCACTCAATGTCGAAAATGATCCATTTCGCCCTTGCGAAGATAGTGAGGAAATCCTTGGTCCAGAGGTACCATACCTCAGTGCAATTGGAGCTCTTATGTATCTTACTAACTATACAAGACCTGACTATTCTTTTGCAGTTAATTTGTTAGCAAGGTTTAGTTCATCCCCCATAAAAAGACACTGGAATGGGATTAAACATATTTTTCGATACCTTTAAGGAACTATTGATTTAGGCTTATTTTATCCTAACTATTCGAAAGAAGGTTTGGTTGGTTATGCAAACGCAGGTTATGTGTCTCGCAAATGAAAGAAGGATATATCAAAAGTGACAGAACAAAACATATACCGCCAAGATTCTTTTCATACACTCAGGACCTTATCAAAGAGAATCAGGTTGAAATTAGATATGTCCAATCTAGCAACAATTCAGCTGATCTTTTCACAAAGGCACTCCCTACAGCAATTTTCAGGAAACACGTTCATGATATTGGAATGCGACATGTACGGACTATATAGTGAGTTACAGATGACAACTTGAGGGGGAGCTATATACTGCACTCTTTTTTCCTTAGCTAAAGTTTTTTCCCACTGGGTTTTCTTTAGCAAGGTTTTTTGTCACACCCCCAAAATCCATCAACGGAGTTTTACCGTTAGAAGCGTGACATAACAGGATCTCTATGGTGTACTTGGTTTCTAATAGAGTTGGAGTACGACTGCACCAACTTGAAAATTGTGAAGTCATGCTGAGATTTCTAGTGAGACCCGTACTTATAAGGTAAGCGTCGGTCAATCCAAAGGCTAAGGGAAAAGGTTCACATGTAGGAAAAGAAATTTAATGAGATACAAGTTTCAGTAACATAAGGGATAGGATGTATGTTTAAGTAGTCGCGTTCAACTGATTGTTGGTTAGACCAAATCCTTGTTTTCTAATGTCATTAGAACAACTGGATCATTTTGTGAAAAAAAGAAGTATGTTTACAGAGTTGGATATCCTAGGTATAAGTCAAACTAGACTGCGGATTAGCCACAAGATAAAGAAATAGGGTCAGATGAAATAACACGTGCTAGCTTGGGAAGAATTTCGCTTACATAGTTGGAGTCGATAGGTTTGTCATGAGTTTCCATTAGGGTTCCAATCAAGATGGTTTCTGTGATCACGTTTAGATGAGAGTCTTAATTTCACTAGGACTCTTCCATGAGTGAGATAAACATTTTCGACCTGATAGTCGCGCTTATCAACTGTTGAATAGGTTTAATGATACCAACTAGTCGTTGAGTGGGTTACGAGAATTTCTACAGACAGTGGAAACTTAAGTTTGCAACTCACAGATTAGGATCATTTATCCACACACTAGGTTTCACCAGGACTTACATGCACCTCAAATTACTATTACGTGTGCACCCGTAATGATAATTTGCTTTGCATGCTCATCTTAGTTTTCCCCTGTCCTGCGTCATAATGTCCTATAGTTTGTATTGCTGAGTACAGAGTGTTTTCAGATATGATAAGTCATTGAGAAGCTTAATCATCAACCATAAGTTGATCAGCTAGGACTCCTATCAGGATGAGTAGGCAGGAATTGTTTGATCCGAGTATTCCCTTGAGTTGGAACACAATTCAAGAGTCCAATCCAGCGGATTGTAGATGAGAGCATGAAACAAACATGCACATGAAATGTGACTTCAAGAAATGAAACTAATTCATGAATACAAGTTATAGGAAGCAGCAAGGTAGCCGTCCTTCCATCTGAGTCAGGGTAGGGTCTGAGTATGCAATGAGCAATGCGTTCTCAACTTTGTGGTCAATCTATCTTCAACAGAATATCGACCAAAGACGCGAGCCCATGGCTCGGGAAAGTGATGACATCTACGTGCCAAAGGATCTTGCAATAATGCATGCAACGGTCTGCCTTCACTCGGCGTATTGTTGCTAGTGGGTACAGTAGGGACTCGCCTCCGACGATCCCAACTCCCAAAGAGATATGTGCTAGTTGAGTGTCGTCCATAACATGGACCTGTGAATGCCCACCAAACCCGACATGTGATGGTGGTGTAAGTGACTCCTCCGAAGGCTTCGTCTCGCTGCCTACGGACGGAGTGGAGGTGGGACTTCCTCCTCGCGGATCCAGTTCATGATCCTATCGGGATACCAATCCCAGTCCTGCGTGTTGCCTCTGACACGCATATGAATAGGCTCCTCATACCCTACGGTGGTATTGATCGGGTTGAGTCGACGTCTCCTCGACTCTGGCAGAGGTACAGTAGGAACATCGTGCTCCAGAACGTCTGGGGATGCTGGTGAATTAGGTGGGGTCGACATTTCCTGTAACGGGATGAGTGAGTGCCATGTTTGAGTGTAAGTGCTGTGTAACTAATGCATGTATGTGGTTATAGTCTAGTATACATTTCCTAGTTCTCTATAACCAATGTCTCTGATACCAATCTGTCACACCCCCAAAATCCATCAACGGAGTTTTACCGTTAGAAGCGTGACATAACAGGATCTTAGTCATTAGTTACGTTGAACGACTCTATATGAGTTTAAGAAAAACCACTAGTATTGCTCATAGTCACGATGCAACACTAGTAATGAAAATACTGATTTAATGTAAAACTGCGGAAGCGAAAAGTAAATGAAAAGCATGCGCCAAAACAGTCGCGCCAAAAGTAAATGCTCAAACAATAAATAAGGTAAATAGTTCTTGAGTTTGAAAATGATGGACTTCGTATGCATGCAGGCCTTAGCTCGTGCTTGTACCTTAATTTCCTGAGAAAACATGTTAAAACGTGTCAACACTAGGTTGGTGAGTTCACAGGTTTATATGTTTGTAAAGCTTACTAGATAATACCGTATTCAATTATATCATAGGTAGCTAACCTAGTACATGTTACTAAAGCGTTTCGACACCGAAGCTGACTGTTTGTATGTTTGAACTGCCTTCCACCATGACTATCACAATCAATGGTAAATGTTTAGGTAAATGTTACACCCGTTCGACTACCTGTCGTGTTAGCGCGACTAACGCGGGTGGGGCTTGTCAGTGCCCAGTAGTACTACTCAAGATTTCCTCGCTATCCCATATACTAACGGTTCGATATGTAAGGACTTTCGTGATATGTTTGCGCTTAGTACACAAGTGATATAAAAGAAATGTAAGATCTAAATGTCCGTACCCATGTTTTCTCCCCCAAGTTTAAAACGTAAGAAAAGGGGCCGTGAAACTCACCTTAGAGTATGTGCGTAAGAAAGCGAATCTAAAATGCTTGACGACTAACTGCCACCTATAAACACCGGTTTATAAGTGTATGTTCGTGCAAGTTGATACAAACCCTAAGTATCCAAACAATCCCATTGTTTAAGTGTTTGAAAAGAGTTTACAAGTTTGACTCATGTTTGACCAAGTTTGACTAGGTTTGACCAAGTTTGACCCGACGACCCGTTGGTGACCCGATTAATGATTTAACGTTTGTTCAGTATAATACTTCTATATTATACACAAATGATCATGCTGTAACACTTTGCAACAAATCCTAATTGTTCTAATCAAACAAGCATGATTTCCGAAAATAGAAAGTTTCCAAAAATAGAAAGTTTCCAAAAATAGAAAGTTTCCAAAAATAGCAGGTTTCTATAAATAGCGGGTTTCTATAAATAGCAGGTTTCTATAAATAGAAAGTATGTTCGGGATTTGTGTTTCGTGAAATTTATCATTGTTAGTATGCTCGTAAGACTACTATAACATGTTCAAGATTGTACTATCACATAACCATTGCATAGAACTAAACATGTATGTCAAAATTCCAAATAAAGTTTCCATCTTTAGTAACCTATGACTAGCATGCGTGATTTCAAACACCTAACACGTTACAACAGGTTATTGTATCTTAACTAGCATGTACCAATCATTAAACCACATCATGCATGTCTAATTAGCAAGTTCTAACCACTTTTGACAATTAAAGTTTCCTTATTTGGAAAGTTTGTAAAACCGGGTTATGTATTCAAAATCTGATTTCACAATTCATCTAACCATGTATCAACTAGCTCATAATTATTATCACATCATCCTAATCACGTCTAGCATGCAAAATAGAATTTATAAAAAGTTTCCTATTTTAGTAACTCGACCATTACACGCTCAAATCACAAAATTAACATGTCAAATCAATCACAAATCTTTCAACTAATATAATTTCAACAATATTATTCATTATTCACGTCTAACATGCGATTTCTAAACATCACATAATCAAACATATTCTATTTTCACATCTTATGACAACTAGGGTTTCATAACCGTTCATCAAATCATCAATAAAATTCAATAACATCAAACAATTAATGAATCCATTATCATATTTCAAAATCATTATGTTTGGATAATCTAGGGTTTCAATCTCAAAAATAATAATGAAAAAGTGATGGATTTTTATAAAATAACTTACGTAGGAACGTTAGAAACGCGTAGACTAGCACATATCTACTTCCGGATTCACGATCGGAGCTCGATTGATGGTCTTTTTGTTGCCTTGAGTTCAAGGTCGATCAAAGGGGGTGGGGAGTTGAAGTCGACGGTTTTAGGGAGGTTAGTTAGGGTTTAGATATTTTTTTTTTTTAAAAACAAATTTATCCTTATCTAATAGTTAATGGGTTTTAAGATGGGCTTCTAGCTTAATTAAAGCCCATAGGCTCTAATTAATTAATTACTAACTCAATTAATAATTAAAACATTCTATTTTTATTTTTATAAAAACACTAACTTTTATAAAAATACTACACACGATAAACACGTACGAAAACGATAGTATTCACATAATTCACGTAATCACATATAAATCCTAAAACTCATAATTTATATTAAATATAAATTATTAATGTTCGTAATATTAATGTTCGATTAATCACCAACGTTCCGGGTTAGACTCGAGTGCGATCCGATGTGTGCGATTAATTGCAATGTACGTGCAACTAACTGAGATAACAGAGTTTGTAACGAAATATGTTTGTATTAACGAGGTTTGAGTTAACAGAGTTAACCTGAAAATGCCGGATGTCACATTTTTAATGAGGCAGTACTTCAAAATCTCTAAAATTGAAAAAAGTGTCATCAAAGGGGGAGTGTTATGAAATATTAAAAGATATGGATGAACACATTTTTCAACCTAGCTTCATACCTACATGTACTCCAAATAGTTTATCTTGTTTATTGGTTTACCATGTAGTAACTTTTGTAGTATAAATATCACCTCAAAGTGAATGAGAAAGTGCACCTCTTGTATACACTTTTATAAAAGTCTGCATTTCTCTACTTCTTATTCTTATCCCCTCTAAATTTCTTATGTTACAAACACTAATCTTGAGGTAATTCTAGTTATATTATAACAGGAGTAACATTATATGTTTTTTACTTCATCTCACATAATCTTTTTTTCTAGTATCCCCTTTGTTAATGGTTGAATTATATATATCTCTCTATTTTCAACTCTAATTATATATATACCCAACCTAAAAATTAAATTACATATATCTCCATCTTTTATAAAATTAGTATTTTAGCATTACAAAAAAATATGAATATCTTATTCCATTTATCCCAACACTAAATTTCTGATTCTCGCTTTCGATCGATTCCAACATCCAGTGTTGCTTCTGATCGATTTCATCATCCATATGGGTATAATTATAATTATGAGGGGGGAATATGTAAATAAAATTTTGAGTTAGGTATATATGTAAATAATGAAGTTTTTAGGGGGATATATGTAATTGCCCCTTTATTAATTGTGTTAAACTCGGTATAAAAACATCAAAACCGATAGACATAATTAATTGAACCAAAGCTAGTATACTTGATTTTTTTCAATTTTAGTCACAAATCATAAAAAAAAAAAGAAAAATGACACTGAGAAAAAACCAGGTCTTGGTACCCCGTATTTCTAACATTTACCTTATTTGTCTAGACCTACAACACCAATTCTTCTTTGTATTATAAAACTGGATCTTGACAGCCCATATCTGTAACCTCAATTTTTGGTGGATCTTGACAGGATCCGATTTTACAACAAAGGTTTCTAGAGGATCTAGTTTTATAAGTTCGGTGTTATAAGTCTGGACCACAGAAGTCTATTGTTACAAATGCGGCCTACCAATATCAAGTTGTTCTCAACATCTTATATATCTTTGTTGCATGGGCGTACCTACCAGGGGTGTTCATCGGTTTAGGTTTTAGTTTACTCGAAAGTTTGAATATTTTTCACTTGAAACCGAACACTGTAATCTAATTCGGTTTCAAACAAGAAACCAGAATTTGGACTTGAGAGGTCATTTTTTTACCGTTAATCATGTTTGACGATGGATGCTTATTCCTTTGCTTCAAGTCGGTCTTTGTCTCTTTGACATAAAGAAAAATGGAGAACAGAGGAGTGTGTGTTTCTCTACCAAAGTGAGAAAGATAGCTCAATTCAGAAAATTGAAGGTTGGATTAGTGAACGAGGGTGGTTACTATCGATCTCCAACCACCAGGAGTAGTAAGCTATCATTGGTAAGCTTCTTTTTAACCTCCTTTTCTAATTATACGAAGACTTAGGTACCATTATAATCTTTCTTTTTATTTTGGATTCAAAGGTTTTTTTACAAAATCCCTAGAACACAAAAGACGAGTAAGGGACCCGGAGGGGGTGTTGGAATTCAGTGGTGATCAGTTTGACTTTTGTAAAAACGGGTTTTGACAGAGAAATAATTAATTCAGTTAATTAATGAATACGCAGCGGAAAATAAAATCATAACTTATTTAACAGCACTGACAAACCGAATATGATCTGGTTATGAACACGCAAACAAAAAAAAAATTAATCTACTGATGAGATTAATTATACCTTAGTGGTTAATAAATAACCGCTCGAGACACCGAGGTACAACAGACCGATGCTAGATCATGAATTGACAACACGAGAGACGAGTAGCGCCGGGGCTGGCCGGAAACGGGACAGCAGCGGGGCAGGGTCCGGCTTGGGTTGGTTTGGTGGTGCCGGAAATCACCAAACTAATTCTTTGAACTTTTCTGCTTTCCTCGATCCTAAAGAAAAAAAACGACGGCTGATAGTTAATATTAAAGTCCAAAAACCATTTAATTACTCTAATCCTTTTAACCTAATAAAAACCATACCGGGTCTAAACCCAATAGTTAATATTAAAGTCCAAAAACCATTTAATTTGTTTTAATAAAAGATTAAAACAAATAAATATAAATTATTATTTATAAACATGTATAAATAATAAATCCCGTGTAACGAATATATATAAAATATATCGTCTCGCTAATAGTTCGTAATTACCAGTTAAGCGGGTTAAGTGGATTTAAATGTTCGTTGCCCTAGGTGTAACTCTTACGGGTCATAGCTCGGTCATCCGCGTCGTCCATTAGGTCGGTCCATAAAATCCAACAATCTCTCACTTGGACGATCCACGATAAATCAACGCAAACAGTCAGCGGCGCTCTAGCTGCACATGGCTGTCCCTAACAAGGTATGACGTTTTAAAGTCATTAACCAAATATCTCGGTGTTAGTAACAGCTAACTAAAGCAAGACAATAGACTTATGGCAATAGTTGTCATTCATCCTTTCCGTATAAAACATCAATTGAATCAATGAGACATGGATTTAGTTCATTCTCATAAGACGTTCAATTATTATTGTTCTCGATCAAAAATCAAAGTGGTCCAATCAAACACACAGTAAGTTTGGGTAAGGTCTTACACTTGACCAGTTTGAATCAACGAGGGCGCCACGATGCCTATCTTTTACATATAATGTAAGAGTACAGAATCCCTTATTGACTACATACAACTCTCACTGAACTTCAGAACTATTCCTAATCAAAGCATTTATGACTGGAAGTTACGCGACAGCGTTTGACAGTGATTAAAGAATGGTTCTTGGTAAACGGAAGTTCTAGTACGTATCTCAGGTCAGAGGATACTAATGAGTATACCAATAGCAAAACATCTTATGAAAAAGATCCATGAAGATGATTTGATGCGAGTTACATCCAACGTCATTCAAAATGAGGTCTGTGAAGTTCGGAGTCAACTCCTTGAGCCGAAGTTCAGAAAAGTCTTAATTCAGAGACGTTCCCACGAGTCTGACCGACTACGGATAATTAAGAATACAAGATTCATGGATTAAACGTATTAAAATCGAACACAGTTATAAGAATTCAGAATTGCATTTAAATCAGTAAACCAAAATAATTCAAAAGTACAACTGTTTAAATGTTCGCACATTCAAAATACTAAATCAAAACATATCGCTAGCAAAACTAAGACCGATAGCATTTCTGTGCTGATCATGCTTTTCCTGAGTCATCGGCTTAGTGAACGAGTCCGCTAGGTTTTGATCTGTGTCTACTTTGCTTATCACGACGTCTCCACGTTCCACAATTTCCCGTATATAGTGGAACTTCCTTTGAATGTGCTTGGCTTTGTGATGAGATCTGGGCTCTTTGTCTTGAGCTATAGCACCTGTGTTATCACAAAGTATCTCGATTGGTTGGCGAATACTCGGAACCACATCGAGGTCAGTAATGAATTTCTTCATCCAAACGGCTTCCTTAGCAGCATCTGATGCGGCTATGTACTCAGATTCGGTGGTTGAATCTGCCACTACACTCTGGTTGGAGCTTTTCATGAAACAGCTCCTCCATTAAGAGTGAATACGAAACCCGACTGTGAGCGAGAGTCATCTCGGTCAGTTTGAAAGCTAGCATCAGTGTAACACCGTACAGTGAGCTCCTCTTTCACTCCTCCAAATATTAAGAACATGTTTTTGGTCCTTCTTAAGTACCTCAGGATGTTCTTGACTGCAGTCCAATGGGCAATGCCAAGACTTTGCTGAAAACGACTGGTCATGCTTAAAGCATACGAGACGTCAGGTCTAGTGCACAACATAGCATACATGATAGAACCAATCGCTGAGGCATATGGAATTGCTTCCATTTCCTTAAGTTCAATGTCCGTGGAAGGATATTACGATTTGTTCAACACAGTCCCTTTAGTCATCGGAACACCTCCTTTCTTGGAGTTTTCCATCCTAAAGTGTGTCATTATTTTGTCTATGTAAGTACTCTGACTTAGCCCTAGAAGCCGCTTAGATCTATCCCTGTAGATCTTGATTCCTATAATGTAAGCAGTTTCTCCATGATCCTTCATTGCAAAACAAGATCCTAACCATTGTTTGACTTTATCAAGCACAGGGATGTTGTTTCCAATGATCAGTATATCATCCACATACAAGATGAGAAATGATATAGTGCTCCCACTAGCCTTTCTGTAAACACAAGGCTCATCTTCATTCTTGACAAAACCAAATTCTTTGATTTTCTGATCAAAATGAAGATTCCAGCTTCGAGATGCCTGTTTAAGTCCATAAATGGACTTATTCAGTTTGCAGACCCTACTAGGATACTTTGGATCAACAAAACCGTCAGGCTGAACCATATAGACATCTTCAGAAAGATGTCCATTAAGAAAAGCGGTTTTGACATCCATTTGCCATATCTCGTAATCATGGTACGCAGTTATGGCAAGCAGTATCCTGATCGATTTGATCATAGCAACGGGTGAGAAAGTTTCATCATAGTCAATACCTTGAGTTTGAGTGAAACCCTTTGCAACTAGTCGTGCTTTATAGGTTTGTATATTACCATGCATGTCGGTTTTTCTTTTGAAAATCCATTTGCTCCCTATTGCCCGAGAACCGGGGGGTAGCTCAATCAAGTCCCAGACCTAATTATCACGCATAGATAGCATCTCGGCGTTCATGGCTTCAAGCCATTTCTCGGATTCAGGATCTGAGATAGCAGATTTGTAGTTTGTAGGTTCGTCATTTGACTCAGATACTAACAGGACTTTAGAAGCTTCAAGATTCCATAGGTATCTATTAGGTTCTTTACGAGACCTGCTACTTCTGCGAACACTTGTGTTTATGTCTGATTCATCAGCAACAACTTCTTGTTGATCAGACGCTTCGACTTCCTCAACGGTTGTTTGTGTTTCTCGAATTTCTTCAAGATCCATAATATTATTTCCGGTTCCTCGATTTAGAAGATCTTCCTCGAGAAAGCGTCCTTTCCTTCTGATGGAAACAATGTTTGTATCAGGATGATAGAAATAATATCCGCTTTTGTTGTAGTAACCGACGAAAACAACTTTTTCGCCTCTGGGATCGAGCTTGTCATCAGAATCGCTGGTGACATATGCATCACATCCCCATACTCTAAGGTAAGACAAATTGGGTTTAGACCCGTGCCATATCTCATATGGGGTTTTGTCCACCTTCTTAGTCGGTGCCAGATTTACAAGGCGGGCGGCGGTTATAAGAGCATAACTCCAGAAGGAGTGAGGCAAGTTAGTTCTACACATCATCGATCGAACCATATTAAGTAGCGTTCGATTTCTCCTCTCGCTCACGCCATTAAGTTGGGGTGTGCCAGGAGGAGTGGGCAGAGAAATAATTTCGTGCTCCTTCAGATGATTAAGAAATTCTAAGCTGAGATACTCGCCACCTCGATCTGATCGAAGTGTCTTGATAGATTTATCGAGTTGTTTCTCTACTTCGTTTTGAAACTCTTTGAACTTTTCAAATGTTTCATGCTTATGTTTCATAAGATAGACATAAGCATATCGACTATAATCGTCAATAAATGAAACAAAGTATCTTTCATGATTTCTAGACATGGTTCTGAAAGGGCCACACACATCAGTGTGTATAAGGCCTAGCAGATCCTTGGCTCGTTCACCAACATGAATGAAGGGGTCCTTTGTGAGTTTGCGAGCTAAACAAGACTCGCAATTATTAAATGAGTCTTGTCCGATAGGTTCAAGAATTCCCTCGGATTGGAGTCTTTTAATGCGTGCCTTGCTTATATGGCCAAGTCGACAATGCCATAGAAAAGTATCATTAATGCCAGATTTGATACGTTTAGAAAGATTATATATGTTATTGTCAGTTTGAACGTCAATCTCATAAATACCGTTTTAAGGTTTAGCCTCAAAATAAAAGATATCATTTAAGTAGGCAGAAATAGCAATACCATTAAAAACGTACTTAAATCCTTGTTCAAACAATAAAGAAACTGAAATAATGTTTCTGGTTAAACCAGGTGCAAACAAACAATTGTTCAAAACAACCACAAGGCCAGAAGGACACGAGAGATGATATGTTCCAGTTGCAAGAACTGGTACTCTTTTCCCATCACCAACGATGAGCTCAATGTCGCCTTGTTTCAGCTTCCTCCAACTTTTAGGCTCCTGCAAGACATTAATGATGTGGTATCCACATTCGGTATCAAATACCCATGTGTTGCTAGAAACAGTAAAAATTTCAATAACATAAATGAGAATACCTGAAGAGGTTCCCTCACCACTGGCCCTCTGCAGCTTCAGCTTAGCTAGATATTTAGGACAGTTACGTTTCCAGTGCCCCATTTTGTTGCATTCAAAGCATTGGCGCTCCTTAGGAGGGAGTGCTTTTGAAGCTTTCTTGTTATTGTTGGTGGCAGGCTTGGTAGCAACATTAACCTTCTTCTTGTCTTTGCTATTAAAACCTCTTTTCTTGGGGTTAGGCTTTTTAACACCAGCAGATCTGACCATCAGAACTTGATTTTTCTTTCCTTGGATATTCATCTCGGCCCTTTTGAGCATACCATGTAGCTCGGCCACTGTCTTCTCCAAGCCATTCATGTTAAATTCATTACGAATTGAGCATAGGAGCTTGGGAGAGAGTTTAAAATGAAATCATTAGCCATGTCATCCTTCATGGGATATCCAAGTTTGTTCATCTGGTCGATGTACCCTTTTATCTTAAGTACATGAGTACTAACAGGCGTGCCCTCTTGCATCGTGCAACGAATGAGCTGAGACATGGTTTCATAGCGTTCTTGTCGGGCTTGTTTCAGAAACATGCCCTTAAGTTGCTCAATCATGTCAAAGGCATCCAGGTCCTCCATGCTCTTTTGGAGCTCACGGGACATGCAGGCTAGCATAAGGCAGGCCACCTCAGTGGCATCATCTCTTTGTTTTTCCCAGGCCTTACGAGCGGCAGCCGTGTTACCATCGGGTGCCTCAGGGACTGGTGCATCGAGAACATAGAGCTTCTTGGCCATCTTGAGAACTATTCTTAGATTGCACTGCCACGAGAGAAAGTTGGTGTTATCCAGCTTTTCATTCTCAAGGATAGACTTGAGAGCGAAGGAGTTATTAGTATTATTATTTTCAGTAGACATCTGTCAAGATAAGCAAAGAAAATAAATTAGTATAAAGAAAGTGAAAAATCCTTATTAATTTATGACCCAATTACAGAAATTAGAATAAGGAGTGAGAATCTAGCTAAATCAGTCACTAATGGTAGCTGTGGCATACAACATTAGTAAGTGGGTAACTAGACTGACAATTAGTGTCAATTGTGGAAAGATGCACAACTCTCGTGTATGAGGCCGCTAAGACAAGACATGTCTATGCATTGATACGTTTAGCCTCATCTATGCCCACTTTTAATCTCTTGACAGTTGGGGAATGTAACAAGAGAGAAAAGTAATAGTCGTCCTAAAACTGGTACTTGCGGAAGGGCCGGATGTGTCAACAAAACCCTTGCGCCTTGGAAGGATAAACTACGCATCCAGTGCGGTGCTGTGGCTCCAAACACCGGTGTTTCATTTTATGCTCCAAGTGTTCCTTATAATAGGATGGCATAGACCATTGGTTTTAAATATGGGTTCCAATTTTAGTGTTTATCGAATAGGGTCAAACACAACGAATGATTAAATCATACGTGTGTTGTAAAAGTCAGTTTACTATTTAAAGTCATGACAAATTTGATGAACCCTTTCATCTCTCAGGACACTTAATTTTAAATAACCTATTAAAACTAAGTTTGTCGCGACTTGAATAACCAGTTAAAGTTAATAGTTGAAAACTATTAAGTTATAAGTTTTTGAAATTAAATTTAGTTTAAATTGCAAAACTTTAGCGGTTATTTATTTTATAAAAACAAGTCAATTGTTATTTTTATAAAATTCTACAAGTAAAATTAGAATTTGTGGTGACAGATTGTGACATTTTAAAACTCCTTTTAAAACGTTTGGTGTTTGGTTGGTTTATAATAAATTTAAGTTATAAAAAAATTAAAAGCAACCATAAAGCAAATAAATATGTAAATCTTTTAGGGCCAAGTTTGTTTGATCTTGCTAGAGTCAGTTAGCAAGACCAAACGGGTCACGGGGTCCACAAAATTAAAACAACCACAAGGACGGACTTCCGTGCATCTAGTCGTCTCGGATGACTCCCACTGACTCCATGATTCCTGTTGCGTCTTCAGATTTGTCTTCGGGTTTTTATTACATTACATAAAAAAAGAAGAAGCCTATTCTATTACAACTTTGAGCCATCAAAAGTGGGCCAAAACCATAAAACCAAAAAACTGAATAATAAACACAAACAACTCAATCACATGGGTCGGGCCAGATTTACATATTCAACACAATCACATACGGGCAATATATTTGGTCAAATAAAATAAAAATCGACCAAATTAATAAATAAAAAAATTTCCCCAAAAACAGATCAGATCAGAAACTTCAAGATAGTTAAAGTTTGTGATTAATTTAACCGGTGAAACCAGACCGGTTCCGATTTGCGTGTTATAACCCAGGCTCTGATACCACTGTTGGAATTCAGTGGTGATCAGTTTGACTTTTGTAAAACGGGTTTTGACAGAGAAATAATTAATTCAGTTAATTAATGAATACGCAGCGGAAAATAAAATCATAACCTATTTAACAGCACTGACAAACCGAACAGGATCTGGTTATGAACACGCAAACACAAAAAAAAATAATTAATCTACTGATGAGATTAACTATACCTTAGTGGTTAATAAATAACCGCTCGAGACACCGAGGTACAACGGACCGATGCTAGATCACGAACTAACAACACGAGAGACGAGTAGCGACGGGGCTGGCCGGAAATAGGACAGCAGCGGGGCAGGGTCCGGCTTGAGTTGGTTTGGTGGTGCCAGAAATCACCAAACTAATTCTTCGAACTTTTCTGCTTTCCTCGATCCTAAAGAAAAAAAAACGGCGGCTGATTTTTTTCTTCCTATTCCCGATTAGATTTTAATATATATATATATATATTAATTATCTTTTTAACCTAATAAAAATCATACCGGGCCTAAACTCAATAGTTAATATTAAAGTCCAAAAACCATTTAATTTGTTTTAATAAAAGATTAAAATAAATAAATATAAATTATTATTTATAAACATGTATAAATAATAAATCCCGTGTAACGAATATATATAAAATATATCGTCTCGTTAATAGTTCGTAATTACCAGTTAAGCGGGTTAAGTGGATTTAAATGTTCGTTGCCCTAGGTGTAACTCTTACGGGTCATAGCTCGGTCAGCCGCGTCGTCCATCAGGTCGGTCCATAAAATCCAACAGGGGGAGTCTCGAGAAACCAAACGAGACTAGAAGGAACATGAGAATTAGCACCATTCATATGAGTGCTTTTGTCTCAGAGAGCCAACTAAGGGGCGTCCCTCTTTCTCTATCTCGGTCTCCGTTTAGCATCATATATTGACCTCGAGAACATTTTTAATGGTTGAGGTGCGGATTAAGGAGCTGCTCCTCCATGCTCATCGATAAGATATTGAGACTTCACATTTGAAATTGCACAAAACCTATTTATCTGAGTCTTTAAAAATTGAAACCAATATACAGTTTTCAGGAATTAATTTTTCAAGTGTTGTCTAATAGCTTAAAAACATCTTATATAAATAATTAGAACATGTTGGTTAGGTTTGATTTCAATTATATAGTCTAACCAAGGGTAGGCATATTATGGTAACATTTGATTAAAAAAAATAAACACAAGGGAGTTTTTATTGACTAAAATGAGTCAAAAACCACCAACAAAATTGAATTAGATGAAAATTCAATATGTAATCATAAATTGTGATGAAAATGATAATTTTGAATTTTGATGAGATAAGTTTGTAAATTGGTTAACCAAATTTGTCATTTGAATGATCTATTATACTCATATGTATATTTCAACCTTAAACCTAAAAAAAAAGAATGAAAATTAAAAAAAATACAAATGTATGTAACACTAGAACAAATATTTTGCAAAATTGTTTTCAGATGGAAGTGATTTAGCAATATCGTTTCATAGCAGGGAGAAGGTATGCATCTAACACATACAACCATCAGTTAAATAATCTTCTAACCACCTTTTTTTTTCTGTACAATTTAACAAAAGAAATACAATGTTTCATCCCCCATCATGTCCTCATAACCTACCTTCATATATCAAGATGCTTCAAATCAATCTTCTTTGCTGTCTTTTGTATCATCTCCTTGCGCACGTCCACCTAAATCATTTGTTACAAGATATTAATAATTTTCGGTAATTTAGTATCCAAAATGTTCAAACATAAAGAGACAATATTTGTAGAGAAATGAATGCTCTAATTATTCTTTATTTTTATTTTCCTTTCCTCGCAACACAACACGCAATAAATT
The DNA here is from genome assembly GCA_023525975.1 of Smallanthus sonchifolius. Lineage (NCBI taxonomy): Eukaryota > Viridiplantae > Streptophyta > Magnoliopsida > Asterales > Asteraceae > Smallanthus > Smallanthus sonchifolius. The sequence continues at coordinate 681,796 of CM042045.1, read as the reverse complement.
ATCAAACGATGGTTCGTAAGAAACTTTATGAATCTTACCTTAGCACCCATAAGTGAAGAAAAGGTAACATTTGCTTCAGCTGCATCCTCAACCACAAGTTTCTTCAATAGCCTGGTTTTTGGATCTAAAGTTGTTTCCCATAATTGTGTTGGCATCATTTCTCCCAACCCTAACAATTTATACCATATAAACAAAACATTTCATGAATAACTATAAGCTAAACTGCACGAAAAAGAAACGAATTAGGCATAAAATAGAAAGCAACTTACACTTTATTATCCATTTTAGCAACCATGTTAATTTTAATATGAATTGTAGAAACCTAGGATATGTTCAACTAGTAGCAAGTCATTTTCTGCGGACTTCTATAAATTTGTTGAAATGACATCTTTATCGCGTTTTAGGGTGCATGTATATGCCATGTGGCATATTATTTGACATCTATAAATAATAATTACTTTTACATACAAATTTAGAAACTGTTTTTAACCTTTTTTCACAAAGCAATTTAACATATATGGAATCGGATGTGGCAGCTGACATGGTGTCAACCTAAACATCAGCAAATTATAGGTAAAATTAATTAAACTGAGGTTGGTTGCTAAAATAGCAACATACATTGTAAGTTGGTTGCTAAAATCAAGAAAAAGGGTAAAGCTCGTTTCTATTTCATGCAGTTTACCCATAATTACAGGATGCATTTTATATGTATTTGTTGTTCTTATATAACATTTTATGAATAATTATGTCTCATACCTTTGAACCTCTGAATATTATATGCTGCATTCGAAGGGAAGGAGCTCTGAAGTTTTTTAAGTTCTGAATCATCATAACAATAGAAGGCCTGCTTCCCCCTTTCTACCTGATTAAATAATTACCCAAAATGAATAAACAATTGGCGGGAAAGGGCATTTTTGTATTTAAGAAAATGAAAACCTTATATAGGGGTGGGACACCAACATATATGTAGCCTTCATCAAATAAAGCTCTCTGCAAAATATGAAGCATGAGCAACTACAAAAAACATTTAATCCTCTATCTATCTCATGACGTCCCATTAAAGTTGCAACATTTTTTTACAAAAAATACGTGTTTCTCCTCATCATTTCAACTCAATATTAATACGGGTCCAAAAGTTTCTTTTATTTGTCTTTGTTAAAGGAACTTTTAAATATTTGACAAAATGGTCAAACATTAACTTAAACTATGTGCTAAGCCAATTAAAAGATCATTTCAAATACCTGATATCTATAGAAAAATGTTAATAATAATGTGCGAATATGAGCACCATCGACATCAGCATCAGTTAAGATTATGATTTTATGGTACCGTAGACCATCTTTTTTGAAATCCTCTCCCTGAAACACGGAAAGTAAAAGAAAGTCAACAAAACTCAAACAAAAAAATGAAAAAAAAATGATTTTATTAAAAAGATATAACCTTCACTCCAAGGCCAAGTGCACGAATTAAACTTTGAATCTCTTCATTTTTGTACATTGCTGCTTCATCTTTTCTTTCAACATTTAAAATTTTACCTTTTAAAGGAAGAATAGCCTGGAAAAAAGAAGATAACTTCTATCACCAAATTTTTAAATTTCAGAGTACTAAAATAATAATATGAACTTATCTACCATAAAAGATAATTAGATACAAAAAGCTTAAGCTTTTTTCTTTAATGATCACCTGAAAGTTCTTATCACGACCTTGTTTTGCACTTCCACCTGCTGAATCTCCTTCAACTATAAATATCTCTGCAAAATGTGACAAAATTAATGAATTTTTATACTTCTACGAATTGAAATATCTACATGACTACACTAACAATTTAAAACAAGTATTTTATTAAAAGCGTAGCAAAAAACCATTGAACCTAATAGGTGTTTGTGTTACAATAATATTCTTTTCAAATCAGCTACAAAAAAATGATACAAGTATAATAAATGGAAGTTACCAGCTTTTTCAGGATCTGTAGCAGAACAATCAGCAAGCTTTCCTGGAAGAGAAGAAACTCTTAAAACACTCTTTTGTCTCTCGAGTTCTCGAGCCCGTTTTGCAGCTAGAGCTGCCTAGTGATATAAACACAATATAAGAAAGTGATCTAAAATTACCATTTAGCCATTTAGGGCATTAAGCATCTTCCAATCAATAGGTGGGAAAATGTGTAACGGGTCAAAATGGGTTTAGGACAAAACAGGTAAGTTTTTGTATGTTTCAAAACAGGTTGGGTTGAACTAAAGCTTTTTTTGTCAACATGGCTGGATTAGGCGAGTTTGGTGACGGGTGAAAAAAACAAGTACTTTTTTGTTGTGTGTTATAATGGGTTAGGCTGATTTGAAACACTTAACGTTCAAATACATTAACTTTTGTAAATAACTAGTCATATATGATTACAAAAACCTAAACTATTCCAATAATAATAAACCCATTTGACCCATTCATAAGTAACTGTGTCAAAACTGCCACATCGACCCAAACCACTTCACCTAATTAATAGTTTAAGATCTCAACCGAGTACGGTGGTTTTGGATATCATGGTGAAATAGACAAACAAAATACGGTTAAGCTTCAAAAAGTAACTAATTGTTTAGTTACAGCCTACACGTCTCAAAGAAATAATGTGCAGATTAATGGACTTTTCTTAACTATAAGGTAAACCTTTTAAATCCTTTCTGAGTACCTTGTCTCACTGGAACAATGAAACTATAATCATTCGAAAAAAGTGAATTTTAACAAAATGTTTACTATCAAATCCCAAGTTCTCATATGTACATAAGGTAATAATGATGATAGTTTATGTATTAATACTTTTGAAACATGTGACATACCTTTAAAGCATTAAGGGACTTGGAGAGGATTAAGTCAAGCACATCTGGATTTAATTCCAAGTATTCGGTCAAGAATTCTTGAAGTGAATGGTCAACGATCCTTCGCACCTCTGGATTTCCCAATCTCGTCTTTCAAGAAAAGGTAAAAAACATGAAATCTCAGTAAGGCAATGACAAGTGGACACCCACCATCAGTGCAAGAGTTTTAAAATAAAGGATGCTTTTAAAAAATTTACCTTTGTTTGTCCTTCAAACTCCGGATTTGAAAGTTTGACCGAAATTACACAAGTCAATCCCTCCCTCACATGCTCTCCACTTAAACTGATATCCTTTTCCTGAAACCATGGTTCTTATGTTAATAATGATGGATTAATTTCATATATACCCTTCTAAATTGCATAGTATCATACTTGCACACTCCATAGAATGATAGTCAATAAAATAATTACAATTACTTATTGCTGTGAATCATCTTAGTGTGTAAAGTTCTCTTCGTCTATTCAGTGAAAGCGTCTGTTATAAGCAACTGATTTCAAGAAATTTACTGTGAAATGGGTAAATATACTCTTTTTTAGTGTTTTGAAAAGGTAAACATGAAAATACCTTAATAAGCTTCGACTTTTTTCCAAGGTTATTAAGAGTTCTTGTTAGTGAAGCTTTGATGCCATCTATGTGGGTTCCACCATCAACTGTACGTATGCTATTAGCGTATCCCAGCATTGTATCTGAATATGCATCTGAACACCTAATGGTAGTTTACATAAATCCAAGTGAATCTCATAAATTGCAATGTAAAAATGATCATATTTTGTATATAAAATGGTGTAAAATCCAAATCACAGAGCTACACCAAGCATCAATATAAAATGGTGTTATTTTATGGATTAACTTCAGATATAACTTCTAATAAGTTTAAAATTTCATATCATTTTGTGTAAAATCCATATCACAGAGCTACACCAAGCATCAATATAAAATGGTGTTATTTTATGGATTAACTTCAGATATAAACTTCTAATAAGTTTAAAATTTCATATTTACTCCTTTTAATTTATTGTCATGTTTACTATTTCAAAAAAAAAATTCTCATGTTTACCTATTCCATAAGAAATAATAAATCAGTTACTTATAACAAATTGGTTGTCTGGATAAACGAATGGGAAAGGAATGTTATCACTACGAACATCTCGGCAAATAATGTTCTCTTCATTTATTCGATGAAAGAGTCTGATAAGTAACTGCTTTTATTCAATTTACCATGGAATTGGCAAACTTGAGAACTTTAGTGCTTTGAAAGGGGGGAAATATGATATTATGAGCTCTGAGGGTAAATATGAAATTCTAAAGGGAAAATAGGAAATTGAAACTTATTTTATCACTGATGTGGAAGTGGGGAACAACATTATGAGAAGATAATAACAGCAGTGATTTACCATTGGAAAGCTACATCAATAGTGATCCCATCTGCTTCTTTTCTAAAGCTCAAGATGTCATGAAGTGGTTGCTAAATCAAAAAAAAAATTGTCACATTGAAAGCACGATAATCTAATATTAAAAAAATATGAAATACGTACACAATCTGTAACATAGCTAAAAAAGGTCAAAAGAATCTATAAGCATCCAAAGTGCAGTGTTCAAATGAAAAACAACCAGCTAAATCGCTTTATATATACTACTAAATGATTATTTAATTGTACAGTTTGTAATAGATTAGAAGTTCAAGAAATGGACAAGTAGGTGTCCCGCCAATCCACCTGACCCGCCGATTTTGCCATCTATCCAGACCAGTAGACCCTCCACCAAGTAAAAAAACCATAATGAGAAAAAACCAAAAGCCCAAACTAAAGTTATTTGGTTATTTAATAACTATTTAAACCCTTATAACTTTAGAGTATTTATATATCTAATAACCATTAGAATATGCAGCGTCGTTGAAATATCTTTTAAAAAATACTTTTATTACTATACATAGGCCTAATAAAGTAACTTACACGTATGCTCCTAATCCATTCAAGGCAATTTATACAACTAATTGATTATTTTAATAGCATAGTTCTGTAATAATATTTAATAGATTAGAAGTTCAAAAAATAGACAAGTCGCCAATCCACCTGACCAGCCCATTTTGCCATCTATCCTTGCAAACCAGTAGACATTCCAAGTAGAAGATAACCATAATGAAAAAAAATCCAAAAGCCCAAACTTTTAACTTTATTAAATTATTTAATAACTATTTAAATAACGTATTCCATTATCTAATAACCATTCAAATATGCATCATTATTGAAATACCTTTTCAGAAATACGCTTTTTCTTTGATTATCATACATCCGCCTAATAAAGTAACCTAAAAGTATGCTCCTAACACATACATTCAAGGCTCGATAAATGGCTTAGATATTTTCTCATTCCTCATATTTACCTTTGATTTTGCCATGTCTCTCAATCTTCTGCTTAGGTTGATTTTAAGGCACCTATCATTTCAGTTATTTGATTAAACCTTTTACTTCCATAAGTGAATAACTCGTTACGAATATGTTTTGTTTTGTGTAAGATATTTTAAATTATTTTTTTAGTAATTCTTTCCATCCTTTTATAATGTCGTAGAACTTTACCAAACTGTAATGTCAAATCCTTACCATTAAATAAAATAGTTTTACACCTACTTGACATCACGAGTCAACAAGAGTCTGACCACCATTGACCCAGTTACCAGTCCAACTATAACTTAAACAGTTTCCCAGTTTGTGTTCTAAAATATAGACATATAGTTGTAACTTGCAAGAACTGAAAAAAATAAAACAAAAGGACATGATAATATAAAATGTAAAATAGCAATCACCTTATCAGCATTTAGCCACTTCACATACTCAACAAGTCCCCCAGCAAAGCAATATTCATCATATCGGTTCTTCTCAGGGTCTTTATCCTCTTTCTTCAGAGTAATAGTTAGCTGTCAATATTTTTAGAAAAAGGTAGGACAATGAATATTCTAGTCAAAATGTCAAATAAGACAGATTATTATTTATTAGATGATCAAAATGAAAAACAAGAATCATACTTCTCAATATATATACTAAAAAATCAAGAATAGCTAAAACTCAACATGGAGAGAGAAATAGCAAATCAAAATAATCGAGATTCACATCTACACTATCAACTTTTAATATTTAGACTACACAAGAATTAGCAAAAATTAGTGACGCATTTTAAGTGAGTCAAAATTGCAACAATTTAGCAAAACTTATAGAGATGATAATGACTCTACCCCAGGGACAAGAAAAGCCCGCTCCCGAACACGTGCAGCAACAGTATCATAATCAAATTCCATTCCAGATGTGAATACTGCATTACAAGTTATAATCACATGAAAAATATGCTTTCTTGAAATTAAATTTCTAAAAGTTTAAGTACTGAATGAAAAAAAAACAACTTTGTGAATCAGGCCAAAACTTTATGCTGGTCCCTGTCCAGTCTCTTAATTTATGTGGAAGATCCTTGCATGCTAAAGGTTTATGAGGCTTTCCACGAGTATAGCTTTGATGGCATTCCTTGCAATCTCGCCATACGGTAACTTCTAATGTCTGCCCAAATAAAAATAAAAGTAAATAAGTCCAAGTTGATCAGAACAAAGATTTTGGTAAAAGATTGAGGCTTTTCAGAATCTTTAATGAAACTGTGCATAGGAAAGGATTGTTGTTGGTAAAAATTCTAGGGTTTTATTTATTTTTCAAACATTCTTTTAGTTTAAGATTAAATCTTTCAGGATCTTCAATAAAACTGCTCATAGGCTTCTCGGATTAACATTTTTGTGGTTGAAAAAATCGAAGCTTTCATGATCTTTATTAACAGGTTTTCTGTAAGTAATCTAGAGTTACTGTTTCAATCTTAATCTTTCAATTATAAAAAAACCAATAGAGTGTATCACTGTTTAAATTCCCATTCCAAAGCTAAACTTCAAGTCTTCAACTAGACCAAAGTGCAAAGGAATGAATTGAACTCCATTCCAATTCCTTCATATTCTCATTCCTTTACAGTTCCATTTTCTTTTATCAGTTGGGTAAATCTTAATGGTGGAAACTAAAAAAGTGAGAAAGCTACAAAATAAGCACCTCAGACAACGCGTTAACTACAGACAAACCAACACCATGTAGTCCACCAGAGACTTTATAACCACTACTAGCCCCACCAAATTTTCCACCGGCATGCAAAACCTGCAGAGTTAAATGTAACGTTAGCATGTAAGGCAATTAATAACCAAATATTAAAGAAAAAACAAACAAGCAACTACATCACTCAAGATTAAATATCCCACAACATGCTGTTACCTGCTCGTAAATCTAGACTTGAAAGACCATAACACATTACAATAATACTCTTAAGTGCAGTCAAATGAAAGTATACCCTAAAGTATTAATAGACAGAATATACAGCTTAAAATTCAAAGTGAAAAGATGAATGTTACATACAGTCAACACAGTCTCCACTCCTGATTTTTTTGAGCCCGGATGCAAGTCGATCGGGATCTGCAACATCAATGTGAAAATTTATTTTAAACAGTATTATTTTGATAATCAATCCTTAAATTCAAAAGACTTTAATCGTTTCTCCATTATGCTCACTAATCGGCAACCACTCTTAAAAAAACATAGAAGTCCATACCCCACGTCCATTGTCAGTGATGCACACTGACCCGTCTGCAAGTAAGACAATATCAACCTTTGAAGCAAATCCAGCTTGAGCTTCATCAACAGCATTGTCCAATATTTCATAAACCTGATAAAATTAATATAAAAAATTGAAATATTAAAAAAGGAAGAAATTAATGAAACTAAGATATAGTGAAAAAAATACCAGATGATGCAGACCACGAAAACCAGTACTTCCAATGTACATTCCAGGTCTTTTCCTCACAGCCTCCAAACCTTCTAATATCTGAAATGAGAAAAGATAATAATACATCATATAGACAGACACGCATACATGACTCTCAACAAAGTAATGGTTCATAATAATTTGTGAATTTCATTTGTCTTGTGCAGTGATTGAAACTGAGTTTAAAATTATTATTGCCACTTAAAATTTCAAAAAAAAAAACAGTTCCTATAAAAAAGGCAAAGTGTTTCTGGTTATTTAGTGTCAAAATAATAATAAAAAAAATTCTAGGTTTAAGCAACTAATCATCACTAAAAAGCACATATATGCATCAACATAAGGCAGGATTTTGGAATTGATTATTAAAACAAATAGCACCTCTAAAACAGATAAGAAAGCCACAAATCAATTCTGAATTAATAAAATATTAGGTCAAAGTATCAAACACAAATTTAACATATCCACCTGAATATTTTCAGAACCATAATGCTCCGGCCCCTCTTTCCCTTTACGAACTTCCGCGACAGAGCTTGATAAAGACGACATAAAACTTCTCGGAGGAACCAACGCACTCAGAACTGTAACCCTGTTCTTCGTCAACAACGTCCTCACTCCCAAATTTGACCTAAAAACAAAATTACAACAAATGTATGAAAACAACAGAATTGCATATAAACTGATGGCAAAATATAGAGTTTGTACCTGGATTTTAGGAAGACGGAGGGTAGAGAAGGGGAAACGGAGGAGATAAAGAGGCCATGAGTGGGTAGGAAGAACCTTGAGGACATGATTAGACGAAGAGAATGATAATACGTTGAATGATGAGGTTTAAGAAGAGCCATTCATCCACTGTCTGCACATGAAATACTTTTCGCGGTTCGATTGGAGAAGATAACGATGGTAGCAGTAGTGGAAATGGGTGGGGATTTACTGTCGATAAACCCTAGTTTGTTTTGAATTTCTTTTTTGGGTTTCTTTACCTGTCTAAACCCTAATCACCCGTTCCTGGTACTTCAAAATATAAAACACTTCAAAATATAAAAATGCTATAATTATATATATTAGTATTGAAATATCAAAATCCGATTTATTATACGTGTTGAATAAATAATATTAATGTTTTTAAAAAGTCGTGTATTATACGTGTTGAATAAAAATATAGAAAAAAAGATTAAATAAAAACCAACTCTAGAGGTAAAATTCAATAAATCAAATCTCTGATCACTTATTTATTATAATTAATTTGATGTATTATACGTGTTGAATAAATAATATTAATGTTTTAAAAAGTCATGTATTATACGTGTTGAATAAAAATATAGGAAAAAATATTAAATAAAAACTAACTCTAGAGGTAAAAATCAATAAATCAAATCTCTGATCACTTATTTATTATAATTAATAGGGTGGTAAGTTTTGAGGAAAGAGATTAAAATGAGATCAAAGCCGGTTTGGAGAATGGAAGCACTCGACCCTATGTGTTGTGGTTTGGGTTGGGCCGGAACTGGGTTTAGGTCAAACCGTTCAGGTTCAAACCGTACTTTTAATTACTTAATAAAATTCAAATAAAACAAAACAAATTCAAGTTTTTATTAAATATTTTAAAATTTACAAAACAAATTGAAATATGTTACACAAAAAAATACAAAGTCAGTAAGACTCGTAATGAAAAAATAAACTTCGATGAGTTTTTAACGTTACAAACCGGTTTCACATCCCATCCCAAACCGAACCGGGTGGGGTTCCAAACCGGTATTAAAAGAAAATTTACAAACCTACGGGTTTTGGGGATCGGTTTGGCTCAAATCGCTCACGCATTGGGCTGGGTTTGAATCCGGTGAATCGGGCTCAAACCAGGTTTTTTAAGTGTTGAAAGAGGTTTGGTTAGGCTAGATTGACTAGTATACATGTATGCACATAAGACGTTAGACTGGTGGGTGTGGACTCAGGGTGAGAAAGCGGAATGACCGAGGTGGTAGTAGGTGGCCAACCGGTACCAACCCACCCCGAATAAAAGTAACCGTGACATGCAACTTTTCGCTTTTGATCAATCCTGTATCGTTCCATAACCATAGTGTTTCATGAAGAATCACTAGGAAGACATCTAATAACTTCATTGCACATTCTACATATATATTACTCCAGAAGTACACAAGAGACAACGATACCATCATGTAGTGCCGATTATTAGTTCATATACAAAAACAATGAATAAATTTACACCCTATCAACCTTACTAGTTTGCCACTCACTCTATTAAGCATGCATTTCTTGTAGCTCAAGTCATCACACGGGTCCTGCACAATGCAAAAGAATGCGCAACTTGGTTTATTTAACACCTCGTTTTCTTTAGGATCAAGAAAATATATGAAATGATAACATAGCGATTAGCGAATATGCTTATTTATATAAACCCGGTTATATATGAAGTCATTAACTGTTTAATAGAAAGTATCTTGTATGTCTCATTTTACATGATTAAACCCTCAGCTTTTAAAAAATAATAATAATAAAAACAAAAACTTTTTTTATATTGAAAAACTTTTTTGTTAAGTTTTAAAAAGTCTATGGATTTAATCACGTAAAAATTAAGTCAACAGACTTGTGCGCCAATTCAACAACAGTTTATAGGTTTTTTTTACAATTGCCCTCAAAGCTATGAATAGTTTTTGTTCTCTTCATCATAGTTGCAGTTGTTATAAAATTTATTAATTCTTTTAAATGATTTAAAGAGTTTGTATTAGCATTAAGTTTAAAAATCACAACCTGGGAGCACTCGGACGTCGTGCCATTCGACTTTCTCGCCCTTTATCAACACGCAACGAGGCAATTTCCTTTTCCATTGCAGATATTTCTCTCCTTGTTTTTTTGCTCTCCACTTCCATTGCCCTATTCAGTGTCTCAACATTCCTTGCCAATATCTGCAAATTTTAAATTATATTGATAAATATAAACAGAATAAGGCTTATATTCAATGGGCTAGCTCGTATATACCCTTCTGAGTTTTGAAAGCTTAACATAAAATCATATTTATCCTTTTAAAACACTAAAATTTTCATATTGTTCATCTCATAACAAATCAAACAAAATCAGTTACTTATGAGATCTGTTTCGCTAAATAAACAAACAGAACATTATGCACTGAAATGATTCACAGTTCCTATTAGTTTATCAAGTGAAACATGTTGTAAGTAAATGATTTAATTTTATCTAGTACAGAATGGATAAACATGAGAATTTTAGTGTTTTTCAAAATAACAAACATAGGCCAACTCTTCAAGATACGAGTCTACTCTTGAGAGGCAAACCAACTATGTATCGAATCGAACATACTAAACCATAACTTATAATTCCTACTTATAGAGTTATCTAATGACAGAGAGAATATATTTCCTATTGTAATTATGCAAATGCTATCATTGCTTAACTTAATGCACATAAAAAAGGTAAAATGATGAAGAGTTGCATACAAACCTCAATTGTGCTGTCCTTTTCTTTGAGATTTTGATCTTTTTGATGACAAGCTTTTTGTAAATTCAAAACCTCCTTCTGTAACATATCATACAACATACCGGATACAAAATCTTCGGGTTTTGACTTTGACTTATCTTTCTCATCTGCATGATCATCTCCATTTGGGAATAACTTGTCTGAATCTGCTAATTTGCTACAGTCATATACTTTTGATGAAATACTTCCGTTCTTCAATAAATTCCTTGATGAAAATCTGCTAGATGATGATGATCTTGATAAATTGTCAACTCCTACTAAAGACGGGCGTCGTGAACGTCCATTGCTCATTGCTCTTTCTGGTGTAGCACATGAAACATTTTTCCCAGATGATGATTTGAATCTTTCTTCTAAAACTTTGAATCTCAAATGGTATTTTTCCTATTAATGTAAAATAATAGTTATGAGAAGAAAGTTGAGTTTCAAATGAAAAAAATAATAAGAAAAGTGGAAGTATCATGAATTGTGAATGTTAATCCCCTTACTTTTAACTGTGCTTCTGCCTTTGCAGTTCGTTCTGCAACTGTTAGTTTTTCTTTTAGATGCTGGATTTCTCCCTAGAAAGCCCAAAATATAAAAGAGGATGAATTTATATGACATTGTTATCCTCAAGATGATAACTGAACCAAATCATGCAACATGTTCAGCATACGCGGTAATTTTGATCCATTTTTTTAAAACGGTAATTTTGATCCATTTTCTTAAAACGGTAATTTTGATCCATTTTCTTAAAACGGGTCAATACGGGTTTATCTCACACGGGGCAATTTTTTTAAAAGTTAGCTACATGGGACAGGTCAAACGGGTTTAAAATCGCCCGTAGTCAATCTTTAATGCATATGGACTTCTAAATCTTTTATTTAAAGATAAGATAGTCTTGTAATAATAGTTATTTTGTCTGTAAGAAGTTAAAAGATGGACAAAAGACGGTTACGGGTCAACCAAACCGCGCCTGGAGTTTGAACTTGTATTAGAAATGTCCCGTAACCCAACCCGTTTTCACCCAATATCAAACATGCCTGGCCCGCCACCACTAAAGTTTAGTTTCATTAGTCATAAAGAACCAAGGAATGCATGCCTGTAAAACTCTTCTTTCCTCCAGCCAATGTTTTACAGGCATTACTTTATTGTCGGTATCTTTCCAGTCATTTGCTATTACAACAGCAACACGATTTGCAGTAATTTTAGCACGAGCTAATTCACGGTCCAATATTTTCTTTTCTTCCTAAAAAAAAGTTTTAGAAGTCAGCACCAACTTTAAAACATAGTTTAATTTCAATCAATTCAAACTTACATTTATCTCTTGCATTCTTCGCTCATAATCACGCACAATATTGGCAGCGGCCCCGCCAGCCAAAATAGCTTCTTCGAGCTCACGAACCGTTTGAGTTAACTTTTCAACTTCTGAAACTTTTTGTCGGTTCATTTTATCCAAAATTTTGTTTTCTTCCTGCATTAGAACTCCATAAATTAACACTAGAAGGAAACCCGCAAGATGCATATGATATGATAATTAATTAACTACCCCCCTCAGATATAATCAGATTCTGATCAAAATAGCATTGGACGGCCTTGATAAACGGACATGATCAAAATTCTGAAATATTATGGGCAAAATACTTTTGGTAATAACAAGGTTCTTTTAAGTCCCACATTGGTTACTATAGTGTAAAAGAACATAAAAAATAATAGTCATATAGGGGGAAACTTAATTAATTACCGAATAAGGACAAAAAGGACTTTAATTACCCATATAGGCATTCAAAAATTAATAATGACTAAAACAGATTAAAAGAAGTTTTAATTACCAATGACCCAACACGAAAAGTATATTGCTATTTTATGACATTTACCCAATATTATTGGACGACACAGATTAAACTCCTAACGATAAGAGTTAAAGTGATGACCTAAATGCTTTATAATATGGAATATGTTATAAACCAAATATAGCACAGCATAATCTAACCTGACATATATCAACTTGTTTCATGAGCTCTTGGTTTTTGTTCTGAAGATCATCAACCATGGAAGCTTTTGCCATGGCTATTTTAACAGTTCTTTCTGCTTCTAAAAGAGCAATTTCCTTGGATTTACTGAGACGATCAAGAGCTTTATTGTCATCTTGCAACTTTGACACCTGATAGAGGCAAAATGTCATAAACAGTGACCGAATTTGTTAATAGTATATCTTCTCTTTTCCTTTCGGGCTAACCGCATACAAAAGGTAACCAGTTTTGGTCTAATATTTATTTTAGATAACCAACTTTTTTAGGCAAGAAAACTCATCAGCTTCAAGAATTTCGAAACAAAGTAACCAACTTTCAAAAGTTTGGATTTAAGGTAATATGATCCAGCAACCGCCAGTTTTGATGGGGAGGAGATTTGTACATAAAAAAGTGATTTTCACACAACAAATGGTATTTATTTGACAATTTTTGTCCCACATCATAGGAAAAGACCAAAAAAATAGTGCCTTATTATGTAAGGATAAAATTCTCAAATGACAAACGTTTGTTGTGTACAAATCACCTCCATCTTAATTGCTATTTTTCTTTCCTCATGAGTGTCTAAAACCAGTTATACAAGGTAAATCACATTAAATAAAAAAATTTGAAACTCTGATGGCTTTTTATGGCCTGAATTAAGCTGGTTATCCAGGATAACCAAAGTTGATCATCCTTTATGCAATTAATAATTTTTATTATTCCCTTGATTGAACAAATTATATATGGTGAGTGTTATAGTCTCCTTACCTCCATTCTAACCAGCTTGAGTTCTGCCTCCAGTGGAGCAATAATAGCCTCAATAGGAGGCATCTCATCATCTTTTTGTGCTGCATGAACTCTTCGAAGGGTGGCTTCTGCAGCAAACTGTGCCGACAAAGCTTGCTTTTTCTCATCACTTATCCTCTTAATCTCCAAATTCTACAAGTCCATTTAATAACTTAATCCGTTATAGAAAAACAAATTCCATACACAGAAGTAAAACAACAAGTGACAGGTACCTTGCTTTCCAAAAGGGATTCAGTTTTCTTAAGTTTTTCATCCACTTTGCTTAGCTCATCATTTAGCTGCAACAGCATGAAAATAACAGATTATGAGGCCATATACATTAAATAACCCTCTACAGTCTACAAAAAATTAGGGAAAATTGCCAACATGTAACTTGAAATACCAAATTAGTCAATGCAGGTATACCAGTTTTCACTCTCCTCTCAAAGAATTGAAGGTTAACTTTTCACAATTTTTTTGATAAGTTTAGGGACCAAATACAGTTCAATTTTGTTGAGTTTTCAACATATTTTATAAAATTAAAGAGAAAGTTAATTCCCCCAAATTAAACATTTTTGTAATAATGAGTTGAAAATTTGGAATTAGTTACAGTACTTCTTCCACTGCCTTCTCTTTAAGGTGTTCATGATACTTCAATGCCTTGATTTCTGTATATGCATCTCCCAATTCCCTATCTTTATCTGAATGATAAGAAAATATAATGTTTGAGCATATAAAAAAACATATACATAAAAAATAGCAGCTTAAATTGGAGAATTATGATGAAATTGAGACCTAATTAACTAACCTCTCAGTTGATTTTCGAGACGGTTGAGCTCGAAACGGACGGGATCTGAGCCATGCAAGTGGTTAATGATATCGTCGATCTCGGTGGCTGTTCGTGATATGGACTTCTTCCGACCGTACCGGAACGACGGCGACTTTTTTAACGGCGAAGAATCTGAAAGTGCGGCGTTTCTTAGTTGAAATGTGGCCATTGAATTGGATTAGAGATTGAGAAGATTGAGGGTTTATATATAGTGCAAAAGTCAGGGAATGGATGACCGTTTGCGGTTAAACCGACAAAGAGGGAGAATGAGTGGTGTAGCACTGTAGCAACGCAGACTCATTTTTCTTACTTTATTTTTTACTAGGTTAAAATTCCATGACGAATAAATAAAATGTTATATACTTAGTGATAAAAATTTTATATTTTTTACGGGTTGGATAAACGAGTATATTACACCAGTTGAATAAAATATGATGTAATTTATTAACAAACAAACTCGTCAAAATAGGTCTTTAAAAAAAGTTAATTTGTCGTGACATTTGTTTTCAACTGAGTATCAATTTTTTAATTTAATTGATAAATGTTAATTAATATTAAGTTCAATTGATTGATGATACAATAACTATTTATAATTAAATAATTAAAAATAAAATATTTTAATATCATTATTCAACATTACAGAGAAAGACGGGAAGAAATGATACAAATGAACCAGAAATTGATATGTGTCCATAGGATTTCATTTATTAATATAAAAATTATTATTTAATAAAAGAGAGAAACATAAAAAGTAATATTTAATAGGAGAGAGAGGCGAAAAAATAAAGATGGTTGGTAATCAGAGAGTGACACGTGTCCCTCATGTTTTTCCTTTATTATATAGTATAGTTTCCATTTTTATTTTTTTAACTTTTATTTTTGTTAAATTTTGGTTTTAAAAAATGTGACATGAGGGCACGTGGTATTTATATAATATTTTTTTGTATTTCTTATGTGTTTTTATCATTGTATGTACAAACTTTAGAATTTAGATACATCTTTTGAAGCACGAGATTCATCACGTGAGTGAGCCTCAACCTTTTAAAATGTTGGTTTGAATGATAGGTTCCTTTTATATGTGATAAAAAGATCTCTAGGAATATTTTATAAAAGCAAATTAGATTTTAATAATTCAAAGTATAACCCATTATTAAATAATAATTCATACCGACAATTTAACTTGTGACAGACATAACTTTCACTTTCATTGTCAAAAGCAATCTAGTAGCATATTAATCAAAGATTTACGTTCGATTTACACTTGATTTTGCTTGTACGCTTCTTTTTCTCGTTCATAATCATCATTGTAAATGAAATCAAATATAAATAATTGAGTGTATATCTACGATCATTATGCTACTAGGATTACCCTTAACAACGAAAATGAAAGTTATAACTATCACTAGTTAAATTATCAATATAAATTATTATCGACTTATAGGTAAAAGTTTGGATTATTAATATCCAATTTTATTTTATAAAACATGTCAATACAAATAAAAACTTTAGCTTTCAACTTCAGTTAATTTTATCAAATTTATCCTAATATTATACTATACATGTTATACGTGTTTTAGCTATACTTCATATTTATAACAGATCAGTAATGAGACAAGTGTATAAAAAACTAACTTAAAAATTAACCCAATTAAATAAGAAATTTTAAATAATTAAGAGTTTGGTTTTCAAAGGATCATTATGCATCATATGTCTTTAACTAAAAAATATAACTAGTGCCTAGATAACTAACTCATTGAAGAAAATTTAAGAGATCATTCATTCGTCGAGCCCATAGTTGGTAAAATATCTTGTATTGTGTTAAATATACCGTGTTGACATGCTATAATTAGAGGGTTTGACTTAACCCGGACATGACCCTTTACCTAAACGTGTCACTTACTAAAACATTAACACAAACATGCTTAACGAGTTGGCTATACGACCCATCCCATCTAACACGATTAAATCGTAACAGTTTAGTAACACAATGTAATGACACACACATACAAAACAATTCATAAAAATTTAATACATGATATATGAATGACACAATATGATAAGATGATTAGCATGGTAAAAAAAATCCATAAAGAACAATTCAAAAAATCGTTGAAGAACAATCCATAAATCTGTTATTATTCATAACATTCTTATAAAAACAATCCATATATATATATATATATCCTTGAACCATCGCATGTTATCATGTCATGTCTAACAACCCTAATCGAGCCCAGAGTCTAATTGTCAACTATGGAAATAAGATAGCGCCGATCAAAACAACTGTAACAAGTGGATGGAAGTGGGAAGGGAAACAGTGGCGGACCCAGTATTTTTTCTCAATGGGGTCACTTTTTTTGTCTCTTATTTCTATCAACCTAGACGTTAAAATTTTCGGGTCGGGTCGGGTTGATCGGGTAAAAATAATAACATACTCGAAGCTAGATTTGATGACTTTCTTTTCAAAAATCGTTCCATAGTCGGATTAATCCCTAAAATTCAAGTTTGATGTTTAAAGAATCAAGTTTCAAAAGTTTACTAATCAAGTTTCAACAGTATTAATTTGGAAAAGGAAAAAACTGACACTAACCTTCTTTCTCATTCATTTTGATTTCTGATTAAAAATCCAGTGCTTTTTAGCTTCTAATGAGTTCGATGCTATTGTCAGTGAAAATTTAGGAATAATTTTGAAAAGCAAAATCCCAATCTTCTTTCTCTGTGCTTATGATTAAACAAATGCAAACAAATAAACAATTGTGGTATTAAACAAAGGTTAACATATAAATAATTGTGAGAATAAACAAATATTGGGGAAAAGGAAAAAAACATTATATCTTTCTGTAACAATTGTGAGAAATTATGTTGTGTGCTACGATTCACGAACTCGGATGATAAGGCATATGGTGATTTTCTCTTTTGATTAAGTTTGATTAAACAAAAATGTGGGAAAATTGTTTCTTTGTCTACGGCGGCTCAAAAGGGAGACATTAGGTTTGAGATTTTGTGAATTAACAAGATCTTTAGTTTTAGAGTAAAAGGCAAAAAAAAAAAAGGAAACAAATGTCACCAAAAGGACTCAAACACGTGACTTTTTTAAAC
Source organism: Smallanthus sonchifolius (assembly GCA_023525975.1). Lineage (NCBI taxonomy): Eukaryota > Viridiplantae > Streptophyta > Magnoliopsida > Asterales > Asteraceae > Smallanthus > Smallanthus sonchifolius. Next base: position 663,884 of record CM042045.1, on the reverse strand, counting down.
ATGTGAACAAGGGAATAAACCATTGAGGCAAGCTTATGAATTATTAGTATTTTCACTCAGATTATATTTATGGGGTCACCGCAGAAAAACTATGGGGTCACTCAAATTTTCGGTGTTATACGCTCTACTAAAATTTCAAAAATCAATGGGGTCACTTGACCCCGATGGCTACAAGGTAGGTCCGTCCGGGAAAGTGTGTATCCGTTGGAAGTGATAAGTGAGATATGCCCACACTAAAAGCATGGTGAGTGTGATCGTTGCATCCACTCCATTCTAGCATGCATCCTATGACTATAAAAAGTCTTTTTTTTTGTAAAATAATTGGTATACTTTTGAGATAAAATTTAGAAAATAATTTATATAGGCACCTTCACGTGTTAAGAACGTGACAAATAATTTGGTAATTTCTTGAGAAATGTAGGTAATAGTTTATATTCAACCATATCTACCGTCAAGAACCAATAATCACCACCATTTAGGGGCGGACTTAGCTTAAACGGTCCGTATCAAACGATACCAGTATAGTTTTTGTTTACGTGTCGTGTTTGTATTTCAATTTCAAGTGATATCGTATATTTCTCGAGGATGGCACCTATAAGAAAGCTAGCTCTACCATTAGTGGCAACACCACAACTTTTCTACCGAAGGGTTGTAATATAAATTTTTTGACTCCCGGACTATGTTTGCGCATGCTATTCAAATCCTCTCTAAATGATAAATATGTTGCACAATTATATATATTTAAAATAAATTTTAAAATACGGTAATAAAATTATATAAAAAATTTAGATACTTTTTAAAACTAATAATCTTACTATTATAATAAATAAAAATCTCTTCAGTACACGTGTCATTATCTGGTTACTTCTCATTTTTATTTTTTCGCCTCTCTCTTCTATTAAATACTAGGTTAGAAACCCCGTGTATTACACGGGTTGAATAAATACAATATTATATTTAATAATAAATATTTACATATTATATTTTTATAGCATATTGTATAGTTTTTAATACAAATTTTAGAGACGTCATATAGTTACTTTTTAAAAATGTTTTATAAAAAGAATGAAATTAATGTTCAATTTCTAACAATGTTTTATGAACAAATCTATATATTTTTAGATAAAAAACATTTTATGAAAATAATTATATAAATTATTATTATTTAATAGGAGAGAGAGACGGAAAACAAAAAATTAAAAAAAAATTAAAGAAAGTTTGAGCATTTAATAGGAGAGAGGCGGAAAAATTTGTGTCATCAAAACCTTTATTTATTATAGAGTATAGATTAGATTTTCTATTTCTCTCTCCTATTAAATAATATAATCTTTATATTAATAAATTTAATTACGAATATTTATTATTTAATTATAAATAGTTATTATATCATCAATCAAATGAACTTAATATGAACTAACATTTATCAATTAAATTAAAAAATTAATACTTAGTTGAAAAAAATGTTTTAAAAACTAACTTAACAGACCTTATAACTGTCACGACAAATTACATTTTTTAAAAACATATTTTGACAAATGTGTTTGTTAACAAATTACATTATATTTTATTCAACCGATGTAATATATTGGTTTATTCAACCCGTGTATTATACGAGTTTTTAAAAATATAAAACTTTTATTACTAAATATATAACATTTTATTTATTTAACCCGTGTATTACACGGGATTTTAATCTAGTTAAATTAATAAAAAAGTTTAGAACTTACTCTATAATTTTTATATATTAATAGTTAAATAATTCAATTAACATAGGTGGACACTTTTTTTACTGAGCATAGATCAACTGATCACATCAATCATGTATAGCATACAATAAACAATAATTTTTTTTAATATTAGTATTTTATTGAAATTTAACGTGGGCCAATGTTGACTAAAACAAATGCTCATAAAATCTCTCGTCTTCTTCTTCGTTATTTCTCTTTACTTCCGTCTACGAACCAGTCGTCGGAATGTTTTTCTGATCAAGTAATTCCCACCGTCATTTTTTAATATAACTACTCTTAACAACGACATTTTAAGGGGTCAAACTATAAAATCATAACTACAATGCATACCACTAATAATACAAAATATGGTCGGTCGGAGGGTCTGACCTTCCGAACCCCCTGGTTCCACAATGCCACTATATCACAAGCAACATCTTAGTCTCATGATTAGTAACTCATATATGTTACTAGGTTAGAGACCCGTGTGTTACACGGTAGAATAATAAAAAAAGATATAATTATAAATTGTGTATATATATAACTGAAGTTAAAAGTTAAGTTACATTAAAATACAATAATAAAAAGTGAAATTACAATTTAGAAATATCTAAATATTCTTTATACAACTTGCAGTTTGACTGTTATGAAATGCATGCTAAATACATAGAGTGAAACATGCAATGTAATCTGACCCTTACAATCTATCTAACACGGGTTTAAGTTGCTTAAAGCAGCAAATATGAGTTCGGCTACACATAACTCCAATCCCACTTCTTCTTGGATCTTTGACCACCCAGACTCTGTAGAAATAATCAGATGGAAATACTTCATAGCTATAATAATAGAAACAACAGTTCCAAGTTACCCTTTTCATAAACAACTTTAACAAAAGAATGACAATAGGGCTGACACTAAACAATAAGAACATGAAACTCTTAGAAATTGTGTACTTAAAATGTACAAAAGTATGCACTCGTATTAGCCATTCAAGTAGTTGCCCAAAGTAAAACTAATCCACCATTTTTTCATTAGTCACTAAAGACAAGACCTTTGCAGCCAACTTTAGTGCAAAGAATGTTGCAGTCCCATATGCAACCATTCCAATCAAGGGAAGGGGAATACCTGCCAAACCAAAAGAATATTCAAATATATGCTTCATGATGACATGCTTTGTAAAAGTTTATCTTTTTATCTCTATACCAACTTCCCATAAAATCATAAAGTAACTTGTTATTATAAATCATGTTAACAGTGTAGGTAGATAGACCAAGAAAGTACCGTAAAAAACATCATAATTGTTGTTGAGGATATCGCCACAAGAAACGTCTCCAATGGGGCAAATAGCATCCGAACCAGTGAGCTTTGAGTAGATAGTACTATACAACACATAAAAAAAAGAAAATATGATTTAGAGCATACCCATGCAGCTTCTGTTAAACTCAGTTAAAGTTCCTCACCGCATATCAGAAAAGTTAGAAGCTTTATAAACTCGTATCCCAAACAATGATAATAAAGTGTCTAATTATGTATAGCTATTACCTGGAATAAGTAAGATGCCATAACAAACAACAATAATGGCCCCAACTATCACAAAATGAGCATATATCATCACCCATACGACCTTACTTTGGGAAAAAAAACTTCCATGGAACCTATACATGAAAATAAATCAAAATAAGATTCATATGTTCCAACTTGAAACCATAAAATGATTTTTTTTTATTATGCTTCATACATTTAAGGAGTCACCAAGATCATCCATAGAAGTTTCCCATGAATTTGGACCAGGATTTGATTGATGTTACAATGTTGTGTGGAGCTCAACCAATTCTTCTTATCTTCACCACCCTTTTCTTCCTTGGCTCAACATTTGATGATTTTTAAACACCATTGCCTCCTCTTTTAATGCAGTTATAGCTGCAAAAACAAACTGTTAGACAAATCATTCCAACTTTCGTTAATCAATTAACAAACAAATCATCAAACAGTTGGAATTCAATCACCAAAATCATGAATTAAATGTGCCTATGTTAAGCATTTCATCAAACAGTTGGTGAACAGAAATATATTAATTGTAGATGGCATAAAACCATAAAGCATTCTTAATTGATTAATTGCAGATCAGTAAAACATACCCCGTTTGAAAATTGTATTGAAATCCCTAGATCTATTGACTTGAAGCCCTCTGTTAATTTAAACAAATTGTTTCATCCCTGTAATATGGAAATCATTGATCCCAACTTCAAGAAACAATCATACTCACAACAATAAAACCCTAATTGAAATGCATTACCAAAATTGATTTCAAAATCGTACATTTTAATTGAATACCTCACCTTGAATCGTGAATGAGAATAAAAAATTGAAGCCCTAGAAACCATGAAGACTTGAATCCTGAATCAGAAAAATTAGAAAATGAAAAAACAAAAAGAGTTAAAAGCAACCAGAAAAATTGAATCATCAAGAAAGCGTGAATCAGAAATTGAATTCGAGATTCGTAAACACTACCTGTCTGTAATACTTCGTCTGAGCCTCGAAAGAGTAAAGCTTGGCTCGCCATAATTGTAGCCGCAATCACCGGACTTCGCCACTGGGTTTGAATTTAACTTTACGCCGGCGTATGAAGTGGAAGCCGTCAATCAGAGAGAGGTAGGAAAGGGTGGAGGAGATGAGCGTGACATGGAACCCTAGATGGTGTCGAGGATGGTGCAGAGGCGTTTGTTTCAAATTATGAAACCCTAATGGGTTAAAACCGGGTTTTACTTGTACCAGATGACCCGTGTGATGACCCGATGTAAAATTACCGTAAGAGAACCATTTAGGCGGAAAAAACACATTTTATGTGGTCTATTTGCTTGACACGTGGCTTCACCAAACCTTTATTTATTATTAACTAGTTTAGATCCCGTGTTTACACACGGGATAAAAAACATTAATATATAAAATTTTTAAATCTTTATATATATATATATATATATTTTTTACATGTGTAAAAAAATATTACATATACTAAGTATAGAAACAAACTTAAAATATGTAAAAATTAATATTTAATTAGGTTTCAAAAATATAATTTAACTTTCATTACTATTTGATTGAAATAAAAGTTATATAATTAAATATCAAAGTTTTTTATAATAAAAGGATAATTAAAAATAAATATTTTTATTAGTATAATTAGTATTTTATTTAAAGATATATTATTATTAAAAGATGGAATTGCATTAAATAAGAGAGAGAAGCGGAAAAAAAATGATGAGAATGAATATGGAGGCGACATGTGTCACTAAAAAACCTTTATTTATTATATAGTATAGATATGTATAGATTAGCATGTTATGTGTTTGAATCTCGCCACATGTATATTTTTTCATATATATATATATATATTTTCAATATTGGATATGTCTATCATCTTGACCTAAACCATCTTATATATAATTTTTTTTTATAAATATATTTTTGATGAACAAAATCTTATAGATATTATATAGATATTTATTTTTGATGAACAAAAACTTATAAATATTGGTTAGTCCGTGTACTCCAAGAATAAGGCCCCACATGATAGAAACACGACCGTTGATACTCTTTATATCGACAAAGCTACAAGTACCCGTCGTAAATGGACCACCACTTCCTTCCAAACAAACAACCATCAACTTTTTCTAAAGATTTTCATTTCTAACAACTCACCCTCTCAGTTACACTTTTTCTTTATTGTCTTTTCATTTTTATAACGGTAACAAACCCATATTGACCCGTTTAGCTACAAACGAGTAAGTCGGTTAATCTTAGAAATTACATGTTTTTATTCTAATTTTAAACTGTACAACTAGTTAGACCGTTTAATTTTTACTACAACCAAAACACAACCCATTCAGTCATTTACTAACCCAAAACCTAATTATTTCTGGCAGTGTCAAAAACGGTCACCCCTATATAAAACCTCCTTAATACTTGCATAAAAATAAAGTTGAATTATTTTTATAGCAACATTCTTTTTGTAATAATATTAGCGCATTAACTATTTATAAATCCAAAAGGGTAGAAAAAGTGCTCAACCCAATCCAGTCTTAGGCGGACCTATGTTAAACGCATGGGGGCAGTTGTCCTCTATGAAAAAAAAAGACTTTAGTGTTATGTACGCATCATAATCTCAATCATCACCCATGGAATTTTTTTAGTGTTATATACGTATTATATATCGTTATTAAACCGACCCAAAAATTTTCCGACCCTGATGAAAAAGTTTTCTGGGTCTATATTGACACATGCATTTTAGACCAGTTATGTTATTGAAACATAGTAAAGTTACAAGTATAAACAACCATAAAATTAATTAATAAGATGCAGAATTTGCAGATAAATGAATACTTTTAATCTGGGAGCAAAAAGTTGATTAATTTATAATTTTGTAATTCAGACATCCACATCCCAATTTCCATGAACATTTGTACATTAAAACATGTAAAGATTGTCTTTTTTGGACTTAGAAATTAGTAATCTAGTACAAGCAACTCATGTGAAAGAGGGATGTTTGACCAAATAGGAAGAAGATAAAAACAAGAACAAATGGTAAGATGCAACCAGCCATAATGTAGTGAGGACCATCATTACTAACCACCAAAAATAAAAAGAAAACCAACCTCTTTCATGAATTTGTGAGGGTCCTGTGTAGAAAACCCATGTGAGCTTACACATGTTCAACAATTGCTGATAGTAACAATACATTAACATAAAACAAAATATTTATTAATTTTAACCTTTTATATTTGTTCTCAACTGTTTTAACTACTACAACTACAGGTCTTATAAATAGAGGAGCAGATTAAGAATATAAATGATCTGGTTTCCACGAGTCTAACCTCCCCGGTCTTCGCTATCGGGTGTACTTAAAAACGCTCTAGGAAAAGAAAAACTCTGTATTCTCTATCTATGCAACCATGCTTCTTTACAAGAAGAGCTATAAATATATGTATAAAAAATGTTAGTTATAACTGCTTTCCTCTATGTTATTTGTTGAACAGACAGGGGTTAATTCCTACTAAACGGGTCGTATATAAGACGATACGATACACATTAATACATTACGATAATAATCATATAACCAGTTTCAATTTTTAATTAGCAATCCCAAACACCCCATTAGTTACCCAATGCAAGAAATTGATCATTAGCCTTATAGGACGGAAGATGACCATAGAACCTGATCTCCATCTCCTTGTCATGTTGAACCCGACGTTCTCTCTATAACAATACAAATAAAAGTTCTCACATGACTCTGTCAATGTCTGCTTACAGATAAGCCGTTCAAGTAAGCAATCATAAACACCATTAAAACTGCTTACGTGCTTATTGCTTATTAAAATAAACTACTCATTCAAAACCGCTAATTTCACTCACGAGATAAACAGTTATTGCTTCACAAGCAGTTTAAAGTATAAGCAACCTGATAGATACCGGATTTGAGAACTAGAAAATAGGAAATATTTCAATGGTTTCGAAATGGGCAAATCTCCATTTACAAAGTGATTCAAATAAAGCAAGACAAACCTAAAACTAGAACATAACTACTTAAATAGACGTGAAGGTGAAGGTGAAGCCAAAGAGTTTTTTTTGCCATTTATTCCCCTAAAGATCAATAGTCCCATTTATTAACTACTTCTTAGATCCAGCTGGTCCGACCCATTGGGCGGGATCCGAATCTAGGTTTGTATCACAACCAAATCAGTTATATGCAATAATGAATGACACAAACAAACAAAGATAAGAATTATACCCTTCGTTCCCAGTATGTGAGAAAGCATACAAAATCATATCTAGGACTTCACTTTCATGTAGGACATTGCTTTCTTTCTGTCTGACGTCACACGCCTGCCTTACGCCACCTTTTCTTTTCTGTCGTACACCTAAAACTAGAGGTGCACAAAACGGTTTTTTAACCCGAACCCGACCCGAACTGGTTTGGTCAACGGAAAGTCAAAACGGTTTGGCCCTAAACCGGTTCGGGTTAACCCGGTTTGGAGGCAAGGAAATCCCTAACCTATTAAACCGGTTAGGGTTGGGTTGAAACCGGTTTGTGTGTTAAACCGGTTTTAATTAAAAAATTGAATAAATTCAAATAAATTCGATATTTTTAATAAAAAATCAAAAAAAAATATAACAAATATAAAACATAAAGTGCAACGTTTATTAATATTTGGAAAGTTCGAAAATTAAAAAACATGACAAGATAAAATTATAAATTGTAAAACATTACAAATGACAATATATATTTTTATTTTTTGGAATATTGATTGATTAATCTTGTGCGTTGTCTTCGGAACTGGAGCTTCGTAGCCTTGCATCTTCGGCTGGTTCTTCATCGGTGACTGGTTCGGATATTCCAAGATCAACCTCGTTGTTGTGTATGATTTCTTCGGCTTGAATTTTGTCTTCGAGAGAAGTTTGGTCTTGTATCCTATCCATCGCATCCAAATGGTCCTTCAAGCAAATGCACATTTCCATCGCTAGGGGGTGAGTCTAGTCCTTCGTATCGATAAGACCCTGCCACTAAAAGAAAACACAGATTCCGAAGCTACCGTGGAAGCTTGGACGGTTAGTACATCACGGGACATGGCGGAAAGAATCAGAAACGAAGCTTCGTTTTTTTTTCACCAAGCCAAAATATCAAACTCCTCAAAAACGGTAGGAGGCATAAACGCTAAAAAGTTTGTGCCAATATACCTCCCGAGTTCGCTACTCGGGGTGGTACCTCGAGTCCGTTTACTAAATTCATTTAAAGAGCGGTTTTAGAGAGAGTTTAGAGAGCGTTTTTGAGCGGTTAAAGAGCGGTTTTAGAGATTAGAGAGTGTAAAGAGAAGTGTGATCAACCCTAAACACCCCCACCTATTTATAGTGTTTTAAGGGTGCAAATGGGGCCAAAAAAAGGCCAAATTCGACTCTAACGGCTATAAATCCGTTAAGTAACGGCTATTTTTTTTTCAGCGAAAAAACCGGTTTGAACCGGTTTAAAAACCGGTTTTCTGAACCGGGTTGGGAGAACCGGTCCGTAACCCGGTGGGCTCTAGAATATGACAAACCGGTTTGTAACCGGCGGTTTCACTTGGGTTTGAACCAGTTTAGGGTAAACCGGTTTAGTTTGAACCGGTTTTCAGGTTATGCCCGGTTTGAAATTCCAAACCGGTTTTTTTCCCATCTCTACCTAAAACATCCTGTATTTTGTTTTCCTTTTAATTCCATCGGCCCAAGACTCAATCCATTTATTCATTGAAGCCCATTTAAAAACTTTAGCCCACGTGACTTTTAATTAGCTCCAAATCCAACCTCCTTGTCACTAGTTTGATACTGTCTTTTTCATTGCATTTAAATTGCTAAATCAAATTTAGCATTTATTTTGACTTTCACAACTTTATTTTATCACTAGGTTAAAATCCGGTGTATTACACGGGTTAAATAAATATAATGTTATATAATTAGTAAATAAAAAACTATGTTTTTAAAAACCCGTGTTTTACACGGGTTGGATAAAATATAATGTAATCGTTTAACACTTATACTCGTCAAAATATGTCTACTTTAACGTGACAATTAGAAATAATATTAAGTTAATTTTTAAAACATTTTTTAACTTGATATTAATTTTTTTTATGTAATTGAAAAATAGTAATCCATATTAAATTCATTTGGTTAATGATATAATAACAATCCATAATTAAATAAAAAGTATCCATAATTAGATTGATATTAAATATTTAAAAAAAATATACTTTTAATACAGTATTAAATAAGAGAGAGACGAGAAAATTATGTTAAGAATGCACCAGAAACTGACACGCGTCCCATAATTTTACTTGTTTATTAAGTAGTATAGATATGTTTAATACAATGTTTCTTTTATAAAGTCATCGTTTAAGCTCGTTCTCTTTGTAATCCTAAGTGATCCAAGTCATGCGCACGAAATCAAACATGTTAGTGTTTGCTGCTATAACGAAATCAAACCATATCTTGTTGTTGGGTTGAATTATGTCTAGCCTTTATGTGTTCAGATTTGAGCAGATCCTCAAGGACACCCTTCGACAATCAACTTAGTAATTTGTGTGAGTGACATAATGCTTCACGATAGAGTGTCAGTTTGGTTGTAAAATTGGTTGACGATTAATTATGGTAAACGGTTACTAAGTTACTAATGATGATTCCTTTTAATTAGCCATAAATTAACGTTGATAGTTACTAACCATGTAGATGAAGCAAGTTCCGGAGGCTTTCTTCTATTGTAATCGATTTCCGCTCGCTGTGGGTGCTAATCGCACCCCTTGAACCCTTGGGGTTCGTTAGTGCTGAAAATCAGAATACTCTTGAATGAACGTGCTCTACATAGCTCCTAACTTGTAATGATGTTTGTTCGAATTTCCCTTTGAACTTGACACAAGTGAGCGGAGAGTATAATAGAGGGGGAGAAAGCTCATCAAAAAGAAGAGAGCCTTTTATCAAGTGGTTACGCCTCCAGACACCGATGTCTAGAGCCCACATAGCAGGTTACGCCATCATTGTTTACTCAAAACATAAGGTCCTAGTGGTTAAGTGGTAAAAGGGTTGGGGGTTCAAATATTGTACGGTGCAGGTTGTAGTCTATCTATCCTAGAAAATATAGAAATTGTTGTTAATAAAATTAAGACTAATTTGGGTTGTACTTCATTATTAACGAGTAAATCTCGAGATCAAGGAAACAAGTCAAGCAAGTCGTCCAGTTAAAGTTGTGTCCAACCGTAAACTAAACAAATAAGACAACAAATTATGTCGGTCAATGAGTTGCTAGCCTATCACATATATATTTATTTTTAACAACAATTTTTTACTCTTAAATACACATAATCAACCCACACTCGTAAAGATTCGAACCCACACCACATTTATGAAAGACAATAACCATTGCCACTAGATCACAAGGCCATCGTAATAATTTTTTTGAAAGGCATGGAGAAATAAAATTACTTTGAAATTCTACTTTTTAAAAAGGGCATGGTGACATATATTTATTTGATCCTTTGAAGTTCTACCTTTTATCAAAATTTTGGGTTATTTATGCCTTCTGACGAGATGAATAGTATACAATTAATTCTTGATTTCTTTTTTTTTAAGACAGATTTCTTAATTTTTGTCAGGAGTGAGACTTGAATCCATGATTTTTTTTAAACATTGATTTCTTCTACCACTGGGTCACCAACCCCAATAATTCTCAATTTTTATTTTCTATTATATTTTCTTGTTTGTTCTTTTAATGGTATCATAAAACCAAGGTTCAGTTTGACAATCAAAGACGTTTGAGGTAAAGTTTTAACTCGACACGTTAAAATCGCGCTTATTGGTATATGGAAATCGTGAATTATTGGTCTAATTTTGATTTCTGACCTGTGAGCAATGTTGGCCCTGCTTCTGTCTTCGTGGTCTCATAGGAGCAATGTTGGCCCTTGCCCTACCTTTGTGCTATATAATAAATCACATGTTGTTTATTTGGAATAATTTAATAATCACTAAACTCTAAAGGCTTTTCACAAATCAAAAAATTTAGTTTTTGTATTGTCATTGTTAAGGATATTTTTTTAACGGCGGAATAAAATTAAAAATAAGAAAACACGACTAGTAAGAAACTAGTTGGGCACAAGTTACAGATGAAGCAGGGGATTTAACATCTACTCCGTCCAATTAATATTACATTTCCGATTCCTACTAGAATACCACCAAAAATGAAACTTGAACTATATCATCAAAAAGAAGCTCCTTTTTATATTGATTTTTGTAGAAAAGTGCGTTGCTCCGAAGTCTCCAAATCGCCCACCAAGTTACATAACTCGCCGAACCTTTAACAAGTTTTTTTTCCCAAACAACAACTATAACTTTTCTATTCAACTTGGTAACATCAATCTTTTGATTTTTCATTGTATCTCATAAGTCTTAAGATTTTTTATTCGACGATGTTTCGGTTTCCTTAGGAATCTCATCACTCATATCCAAAGTTGTATGGTAATATGTTTTCAATGATAGTTACCTAACAACAATAAAACTTTTTGGTTTTTCACATTACAGTATTTTTATTTATTTTCTGTTTTATGTTTATAAAATATCCTTCTTTTCTATTTTTGTAGATAACTTATGTTTTCTTTCTAATAGACTTTTGGTAGGTACAAAGATTCATTACAATTTAGAGTTTGAGGAACACAAATATTACAAATATTATGTAAGTATCATGTAATAATTTCCAGAAAAAAAGTATAGTCTAGTAAAAGAGATGAAAGAACTTTAATGATAAAATTTTGTCTCACATGAAACTTGAAACATGGATGAGTTTATAACTTGCAAGTTTCCTTGATTATTAATTCCACAATCAATAGAAGAGGTGGTGTCCTCTTATGTGCATGCATTGAGGATGACAGGTCTAGTGTGAAGTTTTGATGGCGTATTTCGCACATTTGCAATACCGCTGGAGAGGGGCCTTTTTATTTTTTATTGGGTGGTCATCAACGGTTCACGTTGGTTTGATCAAAAGATGGTTCCCTACGGTTCAGTCCAAATAATGCAGACCGTTCATGTGTGATTCGTAAATCATGACAGTTCATTGGCTATTTGGAAAGCCGGTTGTGAAAATTTGATTTGGTTCGGTTCACATCTAAAGATTGGATGGTTCAAATGGCCACAACGTATATGACTGTTCACATAGGTCACGATTGTTTAAACCAAGGGACAAATCGATGAGATGCATTTGTTGGTTCTTTTTCGATTTTTAGTGGGTTTAAGAAAACATTTTTTGTCCTTTAGCCTAAAAATTGTCAGAGATCGTCTTTTATGTTTACAAATCTTGCACGCTACATCTTTTGATAATAACCCAGTTAAATTGTCCAATTAAGTTTTGCCATGTGCAAAGCATATGAGGATACTTTTGTAATTTTACTTATTTAGTTAAAAAATATATTAATTAAAATATCTAGAAACCCATTGTGTCTAAGTCTCTCTCTTTCTACAGTCAATGTCTCTTCACCATCCATACACATTTTTTATGAAAACGCATTAAACTTATATTTCAATTTGAATTATTATATGTATTTCTAAGTTAAGTATATCTACAAAAACATAAATATCTATATCTATACTACTATATAAAGCATATAGAGTGAACAAAGTTGTAATTTCACTAAAGTTTTAAGATTCTTTGGAAAAAAGTTGTCGCATTTAGTACAAGTGTTGATACATAAATATATACTATATTTACAATTTTGTCCCTAAACCAAAACTATAGAAAAAGTGTTCATATCCCACATCAGTTGTGTAGAAAAACCAAAGCAGTGTCTAACTCCTATATAAGGAGCCATTTGTTAAAAGAGAGGTTGTGTTTCATGTGCATACCCACCTTCTTGTATGTCATTAAATATAAAACCAAATTATTAAAAGTCTCTTTGTTTTTTGAACCAGTCGTACCGGCAAAAGTCTTTTTAAATCATTGGTTATCACATTAAGAGAGGGTCAACCAAAAATACCGAGTCTTACGCATTTTTATACTCCATCGCTACGCGCGGGTCTCACACACTAGTATAATCATATTCATCTGTTTTTAAGATAGACTCAAGTGGTATTAGAGTCAAGTAACCCCGTATAATTTATTTTGATGTTATATAAACATATCATATTTATTTTTTATATGTAGTACTATACGAAAAGTGATCAAATTTTGTTAACTCAGATTCATGGTTAGAGAATAAACTTCAGTGTTTAAAGACTTGTTACACTTTCATTCATTCTTGAAGACTGTATTAGGGTGAGCGGGACACCTTACTCATCCAAAAATTTTACTCACCAAACTGTCCAATATAGTTTTGTCATCTCAAACTACTCATTTACTCATATTTTATTGAAAACATCATACTCATCCACTTTAAAAAAACATTTAAATAGAAAACGTGTGTGTCATGAGTGGTGGGGTCCACTAGAGTGAGTGGGGGATTCATCCGAGTAAAAACACTCGGACATGGAACTCGATTTGACTTAATAGGTGCGTTGTACCCATTTTATCCGGCCACCTCTCTCATACTCGGCAAGCACCGACCCCTTCACTCTTAATCAGGGAACATGCAAACAAAAGTAACCCACTGCTCCACTACTTCACTCAACCAACAAAAAAGACAAAAAAAAAAATACCCATGACCCATTAAGATAGTAAAATCCATGTAACTAAAATAATTTAATAAACATCCGAAGAATGCGTAAAAAAAACCGGTTCACCTCCATGACCCGTACCCATTTGATCTAGATTTAACTCGTATTATCAAGGTTAATATCAAATAACATGTTTAATCGAAAGGTTTATTCCAATAACTGTACCAAATGCTTACAATAACCATATACAACACACTATTGTGTGAACAAAGATGAATTTAGACAAAAAAAAGGGTTAAACCCTAAAGCTTAAAGCTTTATTGAACTATAAACAAGAAATGGGTATGAAACCCTAAAATACCATAAGGGAATCGGTGGCTACATTGTGAATGCTTCTTGAATAATGCTACTTCAATCAACAAAGGGGAGCCGCACCATATATAAAGGGGCGGTTGTTTAATTTATGAAGGAGCTTCAATCAGAGCAATAATCACGGAGAGAGCCGTTAGAATCAACAGAGGCGCATGTTGTCTTCCATGGAGTTGCATATGGTAAGAAAAGAAGTCTCATTTTGACTTTAGATGTAACCGTTTATGCATGGAAGAACTGATACTTTATTAGGGCTTCACATCTTGATCTTGGACAGAAGACTTGGGCTTGATCTTCACTTGGACTTGAAGTTATAAAGCCCAATAACAACAACATGATGCGGACAACACAGTGGGCTCGTAAACAATGCAGACAAAAAGAAAATAAGGATTATTAAATTGAAATAAGCGAACATAAAATTTAACAGTTAACCCTACAAATTTAACGTAATCCCAATAAAAAACCTTAATTAGGACAAGATAATGACAATTTTAATAGCCGCCACACGTGAAAAGAAAAGTGTGGACAAGAACCACAAGCCTAGCAAATATTATTAAGTATATATAAATATTGTTTGGATATTTTAATCAAATCTGTGTACACGCACAGACCGCGCAATGTAAAAATATTTCACTAATACACCCGTTTTACGTTATTTTTAAATAGCTCGTGACTCATGGCTAGCTTGAAATTATTTTTTTTTTAATTGATTAAAATCAGCTCGAGCTAATTTAGTTCAAGACAATAAGCTCGTATAAGTTTTCAAGTCGATATATATATGAGCTTGTACGTTGGCACACTTGAGTGAACGTAAGAAATCCCAACTAAAATAGCGTCCCTAATTTATTTGCCCTAATTCCAGCATCTCCCTTCTTTCGTTCTCCTTCTATCCTTCTTAACTTACGTTCTTCTTCCTTTTCTTCCGTGAGCGACAATGTCTACCTTACGATGTGCATCCTTCTTACCATACATTCGCTTGCGATACTGTTAAACGACCGATGTCTTAAACCGCTAATATAACACATTTCATTTCTTTCCTATTCTCTCCATTGTATCGTTTAGTTTTATTGTTTAGTTACTTATAGGTGACGACACTGTATTTTATGTATTATTTTTAAAGAAACGAGTCAATTCGTTTATATATGAGCTGACTTGAGTTGTAACCGAGTCGAGTAAGAGCATAACTTTCAGCTCGATGGAAGGTTTTCTAGCCGGCTCGTATAGTTTCATGCACGAGCCTAAGTTAATGTTGACTAGACTAGACTTGAGGTGAATAAGTTGTTTAAATCTTCACATTTTGAAGTGATAACAAGAATTTGTAAAATCTCAAATTATCTAAGTTTCACACTTTCAAGTACGGAGTTTTTATATCGTTTTAAACGTTTATGAGAGTAAAGGTGAGTGTGAAATTTTAATTATTTATAACATCAAACAAACTTATAAAAATATTTTTAAACAACTATGAAAAATGTTGGTTCTCAATCAAGAATATTATCATGAATGATTAGATTCTTGAGAGAAAGTATTCTAGGGCGTGGTGCCACCCACCCATCACGGGCGTGAAACACCGTGTCGGACCCGGGTGGAGATGGGCATGAGTGGTGCAGGGTGATGGTGTTCTTAGGGTGATCGAGGGCAAGAAAATGATGAAAAGAGCCCTCTCTCTCTCTCTCACACACACACACTACAAAACCGGTCACCCTCACTCTACCATTACGCAACTTGGTGAGGAAAGCCATAAAAGAGATAGATAGATAGATGGAGATTGGAACACGAACTAATTAAAGAAGGTGCACAACGTAACCTAAAAAAATCTTTGTTATGAGCTGTAAAGTAACCACCAACACTATATATGTCGGCCAGCTTCAATATATAGTTAATGCTGTTAAATAAAATCATATATAAACGCTACTGTAAGTTTAACTCTTAGAAATCATCTTTCAATAATATGTATTATAATGATTGATGCCAGCAGTCAGATTAAAAGTTCAGTAACCGACACAAGTTATCAATCTTTTTTTTTTATAGATTTGAAATGATTTATTTAACAATACATGAATCCAACAATAAAACCTAGGCTGGTTTTATTAGATTGTACCCTAGCTAGCAAATCAAGACCCAAAGTGAGAAGGCATGAGTGGGGAAAAACCATCAAGCATGATCTGTGGGGTGACCACAAACTCATCCATAACTTGATCATCTTCTCCACAACCAGCAAATTCATAGGAAAGATCTGATATACTACGCTGCCACTTCTGCTGGTGAACACCACCTTCTTCTTCCTGGTGGTGGTGGTCTTTGTTCACAATTCCGGGGGATGGCTGGGAGTTGGCGTATCTGCCGGTAAGTTGTTGCACCACAGCTCGGAATTCAGATGGGGAGGCTTTGATTTTCATAGGGTTTGAGATGTAAACAACTTTAACTGCTGTTTTTTTGCTGGACTTTTGTGATCTTTTTTCGTCTTTTGCACTTGCTTGTTTCTCCATTTTTGTTCAAAACTAATTAAAGTAGAAAAAGATAAAAAAATTGGCAGCTTACATGTGATGGTTGGTAGAAAAAAGATGTGAAGGAGAGACTTGTGGTACCAAGCAACCATCCAGCCTCATGTCTACATATACATGCTTTTATATATATATATACACACACACATACGAGGCGGCTCAAATACAAAATGGTTTTATCGTAACAAGGGCTCTAAGTAGAGCTCGACCTTTGATTAAGACAAATCAATGACTAATATTAGACGTTAGACAATTTTATTTAGGGAAAATCGCCAAAATGTACATTTTGACAAAAAAACTTGGCAAAATATACATTGAAAAGTCAAACTTTTTTAAATATACAAATATGATTTGGACCAATACGAACTTGACACGCATGCAAAAATCATTTTGAAGGCTTCTCCATAGTCATAGTCGGCCACGTGTCAACACAGGGGCCTGCCCATGTGTACTTTGCCGGCTAGGTGGGTGCCGGGATGATGTTTGGCAGCTAGATGTGTGGCCGGCTAGGTGGGTTGCTGGCTAGGATGTTGCCGGCTAAGGTGATTGGCGGCTAGTTGGGTGCTGGAAGAAGTTTGGCGGCTAGACGGGTGCCGGGAAGGTGGTTTGCCAGCTAGGTGGTTGCCGACTAAGGAGGTTGGCGGCTATGTGTTTGCCGGGTCAAACAAAATGTGATACGTGACATTTTCTAATTGGTCCATTTTAATATGTTTATTTTGATAAATTTGAAAAGTCAATGTACATTTTACCACTTTTTTTTGGTCAAAATGTATATTTTGATGATTTTCTCTTTTATTAAATACACGTGTGTTATGAGCATAAAAGAAAGAAAAAAAAGGCACAACCCTCTATTTTCTTTTATATACTTTATTATTTTTTTAATAAAGTTTATGTCATAAAATAATCATTTTATAAATGACTTATGAGTGAATGAGACTATAGTTTCCTAAAAGTTTAGGCTCTCGACAGAGTAACATAGAAGATTCGGTGATCTAAAGCTCTCAGCACGTAAAAATTGGTTTCCCTAGGACCTACTACAATGAAGAACCAACTACCACTTTATTGAAGTGCTAGAGTAGAAGACTGCCCACTAAGGGCTTGAAACTCAAACAAGAGTGATAGTTCTATAGACTCACACCAACACATTTAGCAGTTTTTGATAGTATTCTTTTATGACTTAGAATCTCCACCACACTACCAAGAAGAAGTATCACTTGCAAAAGGTTTTTACAAGCTTAGGAATGTCAAGGAAAACCCTAACACACTCTTAAATCCTTTTATTCATATTTAATTATAAGGTAGCACATTTACATCACAAATAATACCCTAGACTTATCTTGTACTCGCCAGATTAACAAGCCTCGGATTATAGACCGAAGATTATAAGCTAAGAATGAAGAATATTAATCCTACAGAGTCGGCCATCACCACCCAGATCAAAGATAGTATTAATAACTGTAAACACACAAATACATCATAAGAGAAGAGTATCTTATTAGAAAACTAAAATCATTATTCATTATATCACTATCGCACATGAGAATTGTGAAGTCAGGAGACTTTTTCTGAAAGACTTGGGATTCATGTTACAATCAAAATGTAGATAAGTTTTTGTGGTGGGTCAATTTTATGAACGGTGCTTGTGGTTACACATGTTGAAATGTGATGTTTTGTTCATATCTTATATCTAATTTTGTGGAGCAGAAATGATATAAGCGTGATATTTATGTAGGGAAGTAAAATTCTCAACGACCATAAATTTTGTATCTACCTATAACTAACCCAATAGGAAAGTGTCGAGAGGCACTATATCCATCATTCAAGTTTTAAATTTTCGTACAGGAGGGGAAGAGGGTGGTGATGTGTGGGGAAACTATTGATGGTTGATAGTGGTATACATAAATTGAGTTGTTTTTTATATACTCGAGATCGGCTTGCCAAAAGCTCGCATAGAATTGAGGTTAAATTGAAGTTCGTTTAATAAACAAGTTTGATCCCAACTTTATACAATTAAACTCGAGAGCCTAAATAGACTTATTATTATATACATATAACACATTTATAGAATATAATCTAGATACGACACACACATATATAATTAATAAATAAAAATAAATTATTTTATTTTTGTTACGTGTATAGTTAAAATTATAACTTTATAAAAATAAGTATATGTTTAAAAAATAAATACTATAATAAATAAATTATAAACGAGTTAGCCTAAGCTAGATCTTGATCACTTTTAAGTTAAACAAGTAAAGCTCAAGCTAAGTAAACCTTGAATTAGATTCCGCTGATTTTATTTATACCCATCTAAGTTTATACATCCACCGCACACCAAAGGTCCTGCAACACCACATGTGGGGCAGTGTTCCCGCAACCCGCATGTGGCCCAAGTGATTTTCCTCCCGTAGTGGTGTTTCCCTCTTTGGTGTTCTTTATTATCTTCATCTCTGAGTGATGACTTACTCATGCAACGGTGTTCTTCGTTTCCCCTCCCTGCCATATCAGATCCAGCTAGGTGACGTGATGTTACCATAACTTATGGCCTTAGACGCTACGCTAGTATATGTAGGATTTGATGTCTCCTTGCATGAATTTTAAAACTATACTTCAAGTTCAAAGTTTGATTTAATGAAGTTTTATATAAATCCCTTTAAATTTGAGCATTAGTTATCATTTATGTTTTTTTTTAATTTAAAACTTAACTGAATAAAATTTTATATACTTCCCTCTTTTTAATATTGTTATCGCTGGAATATACTTCGACTTTAAAATTTTGAGCATTAGTTGATCCCCTTCATGACACATGCTTAGATATTGAGGATGACATCATAAATTCTTTCCATTTTTTCTTATTTTGCTGTCTGGGAACCACCGAATTAAAATCACCGTTCAATCTCTTTATTGTCTTTTTATCATAGACTAAAAACGCATATTCCTCATCCGCCTGGATACTAAAAGATATATCATGCGATTAAAATAATGATAAAATCGAAAAAATATTAAGAATTTTTTAACAACATCTAATCTACTTTTATTAATTAAACTCATTAAAACTTGAATATGACAAGATTTAAACTTTCTATCAATTGATGAGAATCATTTACCACCATGTAGTCCCCCTAAAACCGATTAAATCATAATTCATGTATTGAATTAATATTTCAAGTATAGCATGTAAAACAAAATAATTTTTTTAAAGACAAATTTTTTAGTTTATATGGGAGTGAGACTTGAACCCATAACATTCTCAAATCCGGTGACAAATTTCATAAGGTAAGAAAATAATTTCTTAAAGGATTTTCCTCTACCATTGGTCCACCAACCCCAATGACAAAATAAATTATTTACTTTTTAAATTTAAAAATTTCTTAAAATAAAAAAGAATTATAAAAAATTAATGTTTATGCCTTTCTCCTTAAATTAAAAAAAAAGAACAAATTTTGTTTATATATAACTTACACATTTGTAATTTATGTGTAGGTTATATTATTTACACATAACCTAAACATATTTAGTTAATGGTTAATTTTATAAACATGTAAATTAGTTTGATGATTTAAGGTATAAATAAACATACACATTTGTATATAAGAAATGCAAAATTTTAAAATATAAACTATTGATCAAATAATTAAAAGATTTATGTTTGTTCTTTTTGTTCTCGTAATAGTTTAATGTTCTGCAATTAATCTCACACACATATTGTAAAAAACAACTTTCGGGTTTATTATTATAATATGTTATTCATATTATAAGGGGTGTAAATAAATAAAATGAAAGTTGGAGGTTAGTTGCAAAATTGAGTGTTTTGATAGTTTGAGTGAAAGGAACCAAAATGGGAAGTACAGGGGCTGTTTTGTAATTTTTGAAAATCTGATTGTAAAGGGGGTGGGGGCTTGGTGTGTTTTGTGTCTTGCAAAGAGAAGAGAGAAAGAGTAAGAGATGAGATCAAGTGTTAGTGATTTTGCATGCGAAATTGGGAGGTTTTGGTGTGCACATCATCTTCCAAGCATCAAGTAAGCTTCCCTTTCATCCCTTGATTCTCCATTGATTGTATTCTTGGTGGGTTTTGGGTGAAATCCGAACCAGGGCTGATTTGGGTTATTTGATTGGTAAATAACTTGAATTAAGTGATAACCTAGCTTAACTAAATGTGATGGGAGGTGGATAACATCATTTAAACATTTAATTTGGTGTTTCAAGAATTAATTAGGGTTCTTGAGGGAATTTGGGGGTTTTCTATTTTATGATGTTAGAATGTTAAATTGAGGTTGGATAAGTGTCTAGGGAGTTAATAGACACACAATTAACCATAAAGCCCCAATTTTTATGATAATTTGTAAAATGGGAGTTTTGGTGGAACTTGGGTGATTCCTTAACCTAAGGGAGTGTTTGATGGATGTTAAGGGTTTGAGCATGTTAATCTAACCTAGACAAATGTTAATGTTGGTTATTTGGTGGTAGGAGTGTGTTAGAATCTCAATTGGTGTAAATTGGGATGCCTAGACTAATGTTGAGATGAATTGTATAGGTGATCGCGTGGCTAAGATTGAAGCTAAACCAGAATCATCTAAATCTCAAGGTAAGTGTTTTGCACTTACTTAGTAATGATAGGAGTAGGTCATACGATTTGCTTGCTATTTGTTTATGTAGTAATGTTTGTATGGCTATGTTGTATGCAAAGGTTGGGAAGGTGAAGTATGGTTTGAAGTCTTTGAACTTCATAATTAGAATGAGTGGATTGGGGTCTTTGAACCCCACATGTCGGGTATAATGTATGTGTTAGTAATTTGTGTGTACACTTGTTGTATGTTTAAGGTCGGTGCTTGAAGGCTAAGAACCTCACATGCTGTAATTGAGGTCATGAATTTCATTTGTGTTGTTGTTGTTTGAAGAAATGAACTTCACTATTGTCATGGTGATTTGAGGTCTTTGAACCTCACATGGGAGTAAGAAATGATATCATGTATAGGAGTTTGAAGTCTAGGAACCTCACTAGGAGCTAATTGAGGTCATGAACTTCACTAAGTCGGTTGTGGTGTTTGAGGTCATAGAACTTCACAAAGGAGTATGGTCGGGTTAGTGGGCAATTAACTATGTCACAACCCCGGGCTACCCCTGCCCGGGCGTCGCGAGACAATGCTGGTATCTGAATGAGGTCCCATAAATTTGGACAGCGGAAGTCTTTGTTTTTACTTGATGCCCTTTTTGTAATGAAATGTCATGTAAATAACCTCAAGGGTTAATTCTGTACTTTTTATCAAAACTTGGGATCCACGTCCCTTTTCATTTCATGATAATAGACATTCAAAAGTCTATTATATAATGTACATCTGCTGAATTAATTTACATAATACAAGCCATTTAAAATGTTTAGGATCTACGTCCGTTCCAACATTAGGTCTTGTATTAGTCTGCCACAGGGATTTAAATATGCCTAAAGATCTTGTCTTTACTGCACCACCCTGAATTTAATGATTTCTTTCACTACCTGTGAAAAACGTTTTGAAAATGAACATCAGCATAAAGCCGGTGAATCACATTTAACTGACACGAAAATGATTTCTAACATAAACCAAATTAAAGCCTTTAAGCACGTTTCTGTATGGTAAATCTACACATTCAGCAGTCTTTTTCACCTGAAATATATACCACCTACATACACTGGGTTAACTGCCATGGGGTCAACTGGCTGAGCTCTATGTCTCAGACTGATAGCCTATTCCCAGGGTCGTGATGCTAAGAACCTTGTTCTTAGTCTTATATGATACTCAGGAACTCGTCCCTCGTATAATCTGCTAAGGAACCATATCCTCAGTCTTATGATACCCCCTTTCATGATCTGTACCCAGCCACGGACCGGACTTTCACCAGTCACATGTATACCATTTGATCAAATCTACGTATGCTTATGGCCTGAATGCTATCACGTAGATTACCCTTATGATTAAAGCATTTAATTTGTTTCATGCCGTTTTCGTAAATAAAATGGTTTTATCGTTTGAAAAGCGTTAAACGTGTTCACCTTGATTTTGATGGCTGGTAGGGTTGTAGGCTTCGGAATTTGAGCAGAACCTCGACACGTTTCTTCCTAGGGAAGACACGATTAACGAGAATATATATGAGAGAATATATATATAATTGCGGCTATATATATATGAATAGTTTTAACGATACCTACTTTGCGGGATTTGGACAGAACTACGGCTTGAGCAGGGTTTCGTAGGATTCTTGAACAGCGCTTCGGGACGTTGTGGAGTTTTGAGAGATCGGGTTTGTGTATAAGGAATGTTTGGAAACTGTACAGAATTCAATCCCGTTGAAGGCCTTTTATAGGCTGATTTTCCAGTCCCTCGCGTACCGCGAGGCCGGCCAAGGGAATCTCTCGCGTACCGCGAGAGGATGAGGTGTCACGAACGGTGCTGAGTCAGCATGACACGTGTCGGCTGGTGGCAAGGGTGAATGACACGTGTTTTCTGGCCCTGACGCGTGTACTATTCCCTCGCGTACCGCGAGAATTCATCGAAGATCTTCTCGCGTACCGCGAGAAGGTGATTTTCTGGCGCATAAGCAGCTTCTTCGCGTATCGCGGGGCTTTGTCAAAATCTCCCTCGCGTACCGCGAGGGAGTGAAATTTTGAATTTTATTTTCTTTTTATTTTGGGTGTTACATCCTCCCCTCCTTTAGAATAATCTCGTCCTCGAGATTCATTGAAAGAGATGTGGATACTTTTTGCGCATTTCTGACTCAAGTTCCCAAGTATATTCTGGGCCACGCCTGGAGTCCCATCTTACTTTGACCAATACCAATTGTTTCCGTTTAAGCTTTTTGATTTGTCGGTCTTCAATTTGTAATGGGCATTCGATGAATTTGAGCTTTTCATTTACTTCCACATCTTGTAAAGGCATAAGCAAGGATTCATCAGCTAAACACTTACGTAGGTTTGATACATGGAATACATCGTGTACTCCACCCATCTCTACTGGTAGTTCAAGCTGATAGGCAACAGGTCCGATTTGTTTAATGATTTTGAAGGGTCCAACAAATCGTGGACTTAACTTTCCTTTCTTTCCGAAACGAATAACACCTTTCCAAGGTGAAACTTTTAATAACACCTTGTCACCGATTTGAAATTCTAACGGCTTTCTTCGTTTATCTGCATAACTCTTCTGTCGATCTCTAGCCATTTTTAGACGTTCTCGTATTTGCAAGATTTTATCGGTAGTTTCTTGGACTATCTCTGGTCCTGATAGTTGATTTTCTCCGATATCTGACCAACATACAGGCGTTCGACATTTCCGTCCGTACAATGCTTCAAATGGTGCGGCCTGAATACTTGTGTGATAACTATTGTTGTAGGAAAATTCCATTAGAGGTAAATGATCATCCCAATTACCTCCAAAGTCTATCACACAGGCTCGGAGCATATCTTCTAGGGTTTGTATGGTTCTTTCGCTCTGCCCATCAGTTTGTGGATGGTAAGCAGTACTAAGATTCAATCGAGTTCCTAGAGCTGTTTGAAAACTTTGCCAGAATCGAGATGTGAAGCGACTATCTCTATCTGACACTATGGATAGAGGCACACCATGTAATGTTACAATTTCATTAACGTAAATTTGCGCCATTTTGTCCATACTCATGGTGTCCTTAATAGGTAGAAAGTGAGCTGATTTGGTTAAACGGTCAATGATAACCCAGATTGCATTATTTCCACGAGTGGTTCGAGGAAG
The DNA here is from genome assembly GCA_023525975.1 of Smallanthus sonchifolius. Taxonomy (NCBI): domain Eukaryota; kingdom Viridiplantae; phylum Streptophyta; class Magnoliopsida; order Asterales; family Asteraceae; genus Smallanthus; species Smallanthus sonchifolius. The sequence goes on along the minus strand of CM042045.1, from coordinate 639,398 downwards.
TTTTGTAATAAAGTCCATAGTTATCAATTCCCATTTCCAAACTGGTAATTCTAACTGTTGCAATAATCCAGCTGGCTTTTGGTGTTCAGCTTTGACTTTGGAACAAGTCAAACATTTTGCTACGTAGATAGCAATGTTCTTTTTCATACCAATCCACCAGTAACTTTCTTTAAGGTTCTTGTACATTTTATTACTTCCTGGGTGCATGGTGTATTTGGACTTGTGTGCTTCTTCGAGGATTCGCTCTCGAAGATCACCTGTAACTGGTATCCAAATACGTTTATTCATGCGAAGGATATTATCTTCTCCTTTGATCAGTAAATCAAGCATTCCTTTCATTCCTTCTTTTTCAAAGTTACCTTCCTTCAAAGCTAACTCTTGTGCCTCTTTTAACTGACTTACAAGATCAATTTGTAGTTCAAGTCTGAGAGAACGTACTCTCTTTGGCTTGACATTTTCTTTTCGGCTCAAGGCATCTGCTACTACATTTGCCTTTCCTTCATGATAACAAATTTCACAATCATAATCATTCAGGATTTCCATCCATCTTCTTTGTCTCATATTTAACTCTTTCTGGCTAAATATGTACTTGAGACTTTTATGATCAGTGTAGATTGTGAACTTAACCCCATAGAGATAGTGTCGCCATAATTTCAAAGCAAAGATTATAGCACCCAACTCTAGATCGTGGGTTGAGTAGTTTTTCTCATGAATTTTCAACTGACGAGATGCATAAGCAATGACTTTCTTGCGTTGCATTAATACGCAACCTAAACCAGTATGTGAGGCGTCGCAGTAAACTACGAAATCTTCAATACCATCTGGTAAAGATAGAATAGGTGCGTTTGTCAGTTTTTGTTTCAAAGTTTCAAAAGATTCAGATTGTTTGGGTCCCCATTCGTATTTTACAGATTTCCGAGTTAAGGATGTGAGTGGGATTGCTATACGAGAAAAATTTTGAATGAACCGGCGGTAATATCCCGCTAATCCCAGAAAACTACGAATTTCGGTGGGTGACTTGGGAATTTCCCATTTGGATATAGCTTCAATTTTTGAAGGATCTACTTGAATTCCGTTCACGTTGATGACATGACCAAGAAATTGTACTTCCGTTAACCAAAATTCGCATTTGGAAAACTTAGCATATAATTTTTCCTTTCGAAGAAGTTCAAGTATGGTTCGGAGATGAGTTTCGTGTTCAACTTGGGTTTTGGAATAAATAAGTATGTCATCAATAAAAACTATGACAAACTTATCCAAGTAAGGTTTGCAGACACGATTCATCATGTCCATGAATGCGGCAGGAGCATTTGTAAGTCCAAATGGCATAACCGTGAACTCGAAATGTCCATACCGTGTTCGAAATGCAGTTTTCGAGATATCGTTATCATGCACTTTCAACTGATGATAACCTGAACGAAGATCGATCTTTGAAAAATGACAAGCTCCTTGGAGTTGATCGAATAAATCGTCAATCCTTGGAAGCGGGTATCGGTTTTTGATGGTAACTTTATTCAGTTCCCGATAATCAATACACATGCGCATTGATCCGTCTTTCTTCTTAACAAAAAGAATTGGAGCTCCCCAGGGTGAAGAACTTGGTTGGATAAAACCTTTCTCAAGAAGTTCATCCAATTGTTTCTTGAGTTCTGCCATTTCTGTGGGTGCCAGTCTGTACGGGGATTTGGCAATTGGAGTTGCACCAGGTACAAGGTTGATTCGAAATTCTACCTCTCGTTCTGGTGGTAATCCAGGCAGTTCTTCAGGAAAAACGTCTGGAAATTCAGATACTACATGTACTGATTCTATCTTCTTCTCCTTTTCCAAGGCAGTAATTGATACCAGACATGCCAGATATCCTTTTCTTAAGCACTTGGTTGCTTTAAGTATGGAGATTATCTGGATAGGTTTTGTGGGTTTATCACCTTGGATAGTTAGAGTTTTGTTTGTTGGTGAAAGGAGTTTTACAACTTGTTGATTACAAAGGATTTCGGCTTGGTTATTGGATAACCAATCCATCCCCAAAATAATGTCAAAGCCAGTTATTGACATTGGTAACAATTGTACTGGGATAGTGAAACCAGCCAATGTAATGTAACAATTGTTCAGTGATTGGGATATTTTTATCAAATCACCGTTCGCTGTTTCTACTTCATATGTTTCAGCTAAGGGACTTAATGGTTCGTTTAATAGATTACAAAAATTATAATCTATAAAACTCCGGTTCGCACCCGAGTCAAATAAGACCTTAGCATAAACATTATTAAGAAGAAATGTACCGGTAATTACGTCCGGCGTTCTCTCAGCTTGGTTAGCATTCATAACAAAAGCTCGTACGGTCTTTTTGTTTTCTGGAGTGATCTTGGCTCCTGATCCTCCAGCTCTTCCGGTCCTTGCAAACTTAGGGCAATTAGTGCTGATGTGCCCCAGCTCTCCACAACTAAAACAAGTTATTCCCTTTTTCTTGAAGCAATTCTCAGTAGAGTGACCTGAGACCTTGCAATAATTACAGAATGGAGTTTCAAAAACACACTTTCCACTATGCCTGCGTCCGCACGTTTTGCATGGTGGATTGTTAAATGGTAACCCCTTTTGCCCAAAGTTCTTGCTAAATCTTTTGGCCTCGGGTTTTGATTTTATAGAGGATTCGACTTTCTTCTTTTCCTCTATATTTCTGATTAATCCAGCCGTCATGGTACCGGTCAATTCTACGGTGGACTCAATGGTTTTTGGTGAAACAACCTTCACCAAATCACGGATCTCTGGAACTAAACCGTAAATATATCGAGTTATGAGAACCGATTCAGGTTTAGCCAGGTGAGGTGCCAAACGGGCATATTCAAAAAATTTGGTAGTATACTCTCGATCATTGGTACCCACCATTCGGTGCTCCAGAAATTTTCTTTCAGCTTGTTCTTTTTCAGTCTTGGGGCAAAATTTCTTTTTCACCTTTGCCCGAAATTCTTTCCAATTCATGGCATTTGTCTTTCTCCTCCCTTTGGCAGAAATGATTGAATTCCACCATTCCAACGCTTCATTTTTGAAGGAGTTTGAAGCATACAGTACTTGATCTTTCTTAGCACACTTGCTAATTGCTATTACTGACTCCATCTTCTCTAGCCAGTGAAGAGTAGCAATACCGCCTTCGGTGCCCTTAAATTCATAAGGTTTACAGTCCTGAAAAGTTTTATAAGAACACCCTTTGTGTCTATACCTTTTTGTTTCTTTCTCTTCTTCTTCAGAGTCTTCACTGCTTAGATTTAACGATTCTTCAGATTCAGAATACTTATTGCTTGATGTTCTGGACCTTTTCGAGGTTTGAGTTCTACGAGAGCTTGCTACTTGCTCTGTGTGGGTTTTCGAAGGGTTTTCCATTCTTTTTGAAGGAAGAGTTACGTGGCTTGGAGTTTTGATGTTTTCTTGTACTTCCTTTATTATGGCAGGAAGCATTTCTTTAATGCTTTGTTTGACCAGTTGTTGCAATTCTAGTTGTTGAGTAGCTATTTCAGGATTATTATTAACTTCTTTTCCTTTTTCCTTGATAATGTAGGTAGATGGACTGCTATTGTCATTGTTTTGTTGAGACATCTAAGAACACAAGCACGAATTTGGGTCAAAATTTGAAGTTTATTATCGCTTAAACTTCATCTATTTGTTACAAATACAGAAATATAGATATGCATCTATATCACTTAAAGTTAGCTAATTATACAAATACTATCATTAACTTTAATCGAGAAGCACATCTCCCAAATCTTGATAGAATCTTCCCAGGGTCTCGGTCATAGCACCCTTCTGGATTAACTGATCTGCCACCCATTGTTCTGCGTACTTCCTGTCTTCCTGGGCTAGTTCGTAGTCAAATATAGTTTGTTCGTTTTTAACTACGACTTGTCTGGTGAAGTACAGTTCAGCACGTAGATCGTCAGCCTCTCTAAGAGCACGATCGAGGTGTTCATCAATTGATTTTGGCAGTTCATCATGGTATCCATAACAAGGAGGTGGTTCCCTGTGTCCCATCCTAAGATCGTGATATGCTGAGTTAACAGACCACACGACTTTTCCGTCGGTTGCATACTGACGTCCATCGGAGGGATCTACATAGAAGAAAGGTTCCTTGAAAACGGGATGTTCTGGAATAGGATCAAAGAAATACTTTCCACTACTGCCTTCACAAACAGCAGCCTTGTCGGATTCAGAAATCGAATGTAGAGTTTCTTCACTTGGACTGGGTGGATGTTCTTGAATTGTTCCGGTATGATCTACCACGTCTAATGATTGAGGTAGTGGCATAGATGTCATAACAGGACGTAAAGATTCTCTTGAATCTTCCATTTCCACTGAATACTCTGATTCTTCCCTCAGAGGTTCAAGCCTTGCTTGAGTCTGCTCCACTTGTTCTGCGACCATTCTGTTCCAATTCTCCGGAGTCGGTAGGTAGTGGATATAATCATCATAGCTTGGTACTACTTGATTAGATGATTCTCCAGGGAAGTAGTTTGGGTAGTGATGAGGGTAATAGTATGGATCTGTCATCCTGAAATTTATTGGTTATGTTAAAGGCATCTTCCTACCGTTCGTTTAGTAGGCACAACTATTGGTTAATGCTAAGATACTATCATACAAGTATCTAATTTTGCTAAAACCCTTAAATGCGGCTCTGATACCAACCTGTCACAACCCCGGGCTACCCCTGCCCGGGCGTCGCGAGACAATGCTGGTATCTGAATGAGGTCCCATAAATTTGGACAGCGGAAGTCTTTGTTTTTACTTGATGCCCTTTTTGTAATGAAATGTCATGTAAATAACCTCAAGGGTTAATTCTGTACTTTTTATCAAAACTTGGGATCCACGTCCCTTTTCATTTCATGATAATAGACATTCAAAAGTCTATTATATAATGTACATCTGCTGAATTAATTTACATAATACAAGCCATTTAAAATGTTTAGGATCTACGTCCGTTCCAACATTAGGTCTTGTATTAGTCTGCCACAGGGATTTAAATATGCCTAAAGATCTTGTCTTTACTGCACCACCCTGAATTTAATGATTTCTTTCACTACCTGTGAAAAACGTTTTGAAAATGAACATCAGCATAAAGCCGGTGAATCACATTTAACTGACACGAAAATGATTTCTAACATAAACCAAATTAAAGCCTTTAAGCACGTTTCTGTATGGTAAATCTACACATTCAGCAGTCTTTTTCACCTGAAATATATACCACCTACATACACTGGGTTAACTGCCATGGGGTCAACTGGCTGAGCTCTATGTCTCAGACTGATAGCCTATTCCCAGGGTCGTGATGCTAAGAACCTTGTTCTTAGCCTTATATGATACTCAGGAACTCGTCCCTCGTATAATCTGCTAAGGAACCATATCCTCAGTCTTATGATACCCCCTTTCATGATCTGTACCCAGCCACGGACCGGACTTTCACCAGTCACATGTATACCATTTGATCAAATCTACGTATGCTTATGGCCTGAATGCTATCACGTAGATTACCCTTATGATTAAAGCATTTAATTTGTTTCATGCCGTTTTCGTAAATAAAATGGTTTTATCGTTTGAAAAGCGTTAAACGTGTTCACCTTGATTTTGATGGCTGGTAGGGTTGTAGGCTTCGGAATTTGAGCAGAACCTCGACACGTTTCTTCCTAGGGAAGACACGATTAACGATAATATATATGAGAGAATATATATATAATTGCGGCTATATATATATGAATAGTTTTAACGATACCTACTTTGCGGGATTTGGACAGAACTACGGCTTGAGCAGGGTTTCGTAGGATTCTTGAACAGCGCTTCGGGACGTTGTGGAGTTTTGAGAGATCGGGTTTGTGTATAAGGAATGTTTGGAAACTGTACAGAATTCAATCCCGTTGAAGGCCTTTTATAGGCTGATTTTCCAGTCCCTCGCGTACCGCGAGGCCGGCCAAGGGAATCTCTCGCGTACCGCGAGAGGATGAGGTGTCACGAACGGTGCTGAGTCAGCATGACACGTGTCGGCTGGTGGCAAGGGTGAATGACACGTGTTTTCTGGCCCTGACGCGTGTACTATTCCCTCGCGTACCGCGAGAATTCATCGAAGATCTTCTCGCGTACCGCGAGAAGGTGATTTTCTGGCGCATAAGCAGCTTCTTCGCGTATCGCGGGGCTTTGTCAAAATCTCCCTCGCGTACCGCGAGGGAGTGAAATTTTGAATTTTATTTTCTTTTTATTTTGGGTGTTACAAACTAACCATTGTATGTAAGGTGCTTTATGTGTTATTTGAAGTTTTGGATGTTATTTGGCGTTCGGGTTGGGTTAAACACGCATAGGCGATAATAGGTGTTGTGGGAAAAAGACCAAACTTCTTTTGGGTATATCTCAGGCTAGAAAATGAACTATGAAGCCATAGTATATCGATTTGGGGTGCCTCGATGTGAGGAATCTAAGAATGAAGTTTGTGGTGCATGTGGGGGCGTAGGCTACGCCCTACGCTGCGTAGCCTACACTGGGTTGGTTTTGCTCTACGCTCCCCAAACGCCCTCCCCTACGCTGAAACCCATTCTTTGGGTTTTTCTTGTGTTTAACCCATGGGAGCCAATGGGAACTTGTATATATCATTACTAACTTGTTTTGTGGTGTTCCCTTGTAAGAAAAGCTTCGGTTTGATGCCTCGGGTCATGCTTCGCCTTGGTTGGATTCTTGATCTTTTGTAATGGATGTAAATGTTTTTTTTTTGTTATGACTCCTTGTTGAGAGTCACTAGACTTGTTTTGAACTAACTTTTGGGATGTTCAAACTTATTGTTTTGTGACACGTTGGTTGATTATGGTTAAATAAAACTATGTCGTTGTCCTTTTGTCGTAGTTAACATGTGTTGTTTTGTCAAGAGTGTTAATGGGACCTACTCCCGCTTGTGTTTTTTAAAGTTAAAATCGGTCGAATATTTTGGGTGTTACACATATGTACTAGTAGAGTGCTCGCGCGATACGACGGGGAACACAACACAACGACGGTGGTTCCATAGAAAGGTGAAGGTGGCAGCGGTTTCCGACTTAAATAGCAGTGAGTGTGAGCAGAAAAATAGTGGTGGTGGCCGGAGATTGGTTGGTGATGGTGTTGCGACTTGTTCGAATAGAAGAAAGGTAAGTACGGTTGCTTTACTGTGTGTGTATTTGAAAAACGGTCAAGATAGTTAGATTTTATATCATTGAATTGAAGATTTGATTTTAGGAGCATTGATGGCGGATTTTAGAATTTTTCGGGATTGTTGCGAAGATACCATCGGTTACGATAGAGGAAACAAAAACAGAGGTGTTGATATGTAATCACGTGATTACATAACATGTTAGTTTTTTTATTAAAAAAACTATAGTAATATCATACACAAGTTAAAGAGAATAAATGCTCATTTTTGTTATGTAACTCTTTATAAAAAAAATATTAAGATATGAAAAAGTTATGATCGTTTAAAAATCGTGAATAGTAGTTTGATGGCTTCGCCCGGCCCTCAAAAGTGGTCGTTTAAAAAAAGGTTTGAGTGAGTTTGGTGAATGTGTGTGGGGGAGGGGGGAGGTGATTTGCTTATAAAGTTAAAATAATTACTTTTTTTATTTTTTGAAAAAAATGAATATTGAACAGTCTTGTACCTGTTGGGCTCCATGTTCCACGAAATCCCTCTATGCTCGTGAACCACGTTGGGAGGGGGTGAGTTTCACGGTTTCATGAGCGCCACCTCAACTACACGGGCTCTTTCCACATACCATACCCGACAACCAAATAAAATAAAGCCTTAAAAATAAAACATAAACCGTTGATGGGTTAAACAAATAACCTACAATTTTATACACGTGTTTATTAACCTGGTTAGACCAACATTAATGATTTCTGGTATTTCAAAATTTTCCGTGGGCTAAAATCACAAGTTGCAATAAACATTTTTTTTTCTTTGAACGAAGAACAATTATAAGAAACTTTTATCCATCCTGAATGTGTTTAACCTAGTTATGTTTTTTGAAAATTTTTAATACAAATTGCAAACACCTAGATGACTAACCATTACAATCAATTATAAGTACCAAGGAAACAATACAAATAAATCTTAAAACAGAAAATATTCGTAGACAAGTAATATTTGTTAGGATTTATTATGTGAGTTTTAATTTGATTAAAACTTTTTTATAATTATCCTTTGGGATAACTTTACACAATAGTAACCAAGTTTCTCAAGTGTTTCAATTAAATACCTCAAAGTTTTTTTGTCTCTCTAAAGTCACTCAACTTTCAGTAAGTGTTCCAATCCTATGTAATATTTTTATAAATGTTTAAATTTTTTAATATTGAATGAGATATATGAATCTTGTTCACTGTTTAATAATTATTTTTTTCTAATTCGACTTAAATATAACAATTTTGAAACTTCTTTTTTAATGAACTTTTATTTCTTCACTATTACTTCATATCTTAAGTTAATTGAATAAAAGTTTCACTTATTAATAACTAATATTTCATTTGCCTCATTCAATTTTAAAAAAATTAACCATTTATAAAAATATTATATAGGATTAGAACACTTAGTGAAAGTTGAGTGACTTTAAAGTAACAAAAAAACTTTGAGTTATTTAAACAGAACACTTGAGAAACTTGATTACTATTTAGTGAAGTTTTCCGTTATCGGTTTTATAATCAAATAAAAAGTTGATCAACATAAACAATAGCTTATTGGTTTTCATTACCCTATAGTTTGTATGCCTATATGGTACACACAGGATACATATTTAGATGACCTTAATAAAGAAAACTGGATGCTTGGGTAACTTTAACCTGCATTATCCTAAGAAAAGAAAACAAAAGGGTAGTTTGGATTTTCCACCGTCAACTAGTCTTAAACTCATGAAAATTCACCCAAACAGTTAAAATCAGTACAAACTGCAATGTACCTTCTTGACATCTAAACAAGCAACTTGTAATTAAGAAGAACAAAAAAAACATCAAAATCATATTTTTTTTCACTTAGTGCACCTATATAGGACCTAGTTAGAGTTGCCACCATCACAAGCATCCAATTAGTTATTTTTAGCCTTCATGGTTCGAACCATACCATCATCACTCCATTTGTTGAACCCGTTTTCTAGAGCCTCCCGCATCCATGAGTGCCTGCAACACTGAACCGCTTCAGGAATGGTGACCCAAGTTCTGACCCGGCGGCTCTGTTCAGGCCATGACTCCAATTCTTCTTTCACAAATAATGCAAACATTGCGGCCCGGCACCTGCCTTCTGGGCTAAATTCATCTTGCAGTGTTTTGCTTTTGAAATGGTAGTCACCCAGAAAATGCTGGAAACAAAATAATCCAATATTGGATTATGTGAATAACGTTAATGTGCAATTAATTGACCATAATAAAAGCAGTTAAAATAGGCAATTATAAATATATACATATATATGGACTTCTGCTGAATTCGTATGCAGTCCCTGGACTATATTCTTTGCAAGATTAGATCCCTGGACTTTAAAACTTAACAAAAGGGACAAAAGGTCACTTTTATAAAGTTTTAAGACAATCATGCAAAAAAAGACCTCATTGTTAAATGTTAAAGAAGTTAAGGGATTAACTCATGCAAAAAAGGCTTTTTGTTATAAATCAAGTCCAAGGACTTTAACTTTATGATTTAAAAGTTTTTAATCATGCAAAAATAAAGGGTAGAAGCTTATATAAGGAGGATCCATGAAAGACCATAGGGGTTATCTCTGAAAAAGAAACCTACTTGCTTCCACTGAAAATGTGGTTTAGACCCTAAATATTTTCATGACAGTCCTCAAACTTTGTTTTAAATTTATGGTTTAAGACCCTCTTGTATAAAAATCATTGACAAAACCGTGCATCTTAAACTGAGGATCACGAACATAGTTTAGGGACTAAACTGTATTTTCAGTGAAAGTATGTAGGGATTTTTTTCAGAAATAACCCTTAAAAATAGAAGGTATATGGGAAATAATGAACAAAACAGCATATACATAAAATTGCATCATATGCCATGGAATTATGAAATAACTGGATACTACACCATGCAAATTATCATCTTCAAGCAAATTCAACATCAAACTTTGCTCAAAAGAAAAGTCCAATAATTGCATACCACATCCTACAAATTATTTGGCTGCTCAGTTTATAATGCTTGGATAAATGAATTATGCTTTCGATGAATTCAAATAGGGCAAATTGCATAAAAAAACACAGTCAACTTTAAATTAGGAGCAAAATAGAAACAAAACTACATTTTATTGCCGATTTTAGCAACCAAGTTATTACCCACTTTATGAACAAAAAACCTGTTCAAACCAATAGTAGGTCATTTTTTGTTAATATTTTTCAAAAATTGCCCATGTGACATCCAATTTGTCATTATAGAGGCTTCTGATGTAACATTTAGTAATTATTTTTTAAATATTTTTTTTCTAGAAGGGCTTATTTTTTCCAAACTTGTATACAAATTTTTTTTTCCCAAAAACATTTTTTTGCATACGAGACATCTGATGTATAGTTGTAATTTGTAACTTGGTTCTATTATGCACCTAACCTAATGTATAGTTGCTAAAATCAGGAAAAAAAATGTGTAAAGTTCATTTCAGTTTCACGCGGTTGCTCAATTCAAATAATAAGTCACATGAGCTCACTGCAAAAAAAACCAACCATGTAAAGGTAAACCAAATATTACCTATTTGCCCGTTCTTTTAACCTAATTTAAGAGACTTTTACTCCCATTTCACCGTCTCTTTTTCTTACAAAAATGTCCTCTAGGCTCCAAATACACAAAAGATCTGATTATTTGAAGATTGCAACTTTCGGCATTAGATGCAAATCCAAATATTAAGGTTCTCATTATTCACCATCACGATATCTCTTTCAGGCACATCCAACACCACATAAGAAGCTATTTCCACGGTTCCCCATTAGTGATTTCATTAACAAAAACCAATGTATTATTGTTTTATATAATTTCATTTCTTCAGAAAATCTATAGCTGTAATGTTGCCACAAGTTCAACAAAAAAAATCATCAATTTTGATGTCAGCTAGCACATAATTGTATATGTTTATTGATGTTACAAAGCTACAGTCTTTTTTATATTTATTTGATGACTAATATCTCAGTTTCATTTCTTAGACTCTCTTTTCCTTTCTGAAGAAGTGGGCTATGTTTATTGATGCTACACAGCTAGCATATAAACAGGCGAATTTGGGTAATGGTTTTTCCCCTGCCTAGTCAAATGGTTTAAGCTGAAGGATTTAACTAAAAGGAAATGGGCCAAACAACTCGAACCAATTGAAACTTGAAAGTCATTTGTCTGAAGAGTATTCAAATGCATAAATACCTCCCAAATCACTTTATTAAAAAAGGTTAGTTATTATTTAATAATATGATTTTTGTAATCATAATTAACACATTATATATTTATAAAATTCCATTAAAAACCAATAAAAGTATACTTTTTCCTACATTAGGTTAGCAATTCAAGAACTCCCACACAAAAAGAAGAAAGGGAAAAGAATACAAGGATTGCAGAGAATGGACACCTAAATTATTCAAGGCTCTATGGCTCACATTTAACTATCTTACCACTATTCATAGTTGGCCAACCACTAAATGATTAGTTGAGAAGATTAAGTTACATTATTGGCCAAGATTAAGTGGCTCTAAATTTAGCAATAAAAGTTCAAAAATAATCTAGTTTTAGAGATGTCGGTGGATAAATGATGGTGGTAGCGAGTGGTGCAAAATGGGTGGGTAGGGTGATTAGGATAAAAATTCAAAAACCAACTCACGCTAAAATAGGGAATGTTGTATGGTAAGGTTGGGCTGACCCTAAACACTTAATGTCCACATTTTTTGAACTTTATGAACATTTAGTGTGTCAAATATAGTTATGAAACTTGGATTACTTCAACAATTAACTGGATAATATGATTTAAGAAGGTTTCTTGCATTAAAACTACCATTTGAGCTAAACTTGACCCATCCAACCTATTTTGGCCCGTTTCTTTTTTAGCTAAATGTTTTTTTTTACTCAAATCAAATTCATAAGTATATATGAATCATAAGCTAAGAACCGCAACAATTCATACATTGTTAATAGCTTCCTTTTAGAACTCCTCATATGCTTTAATTCAATATGCAATAACTCTCTAATTACACAGAGCAAATAATTAAGGTTGTAATCGTGGATCCTATAGTTATGGGAAAATTCTAATTATATATGGAACATCATGAGATAAGTTAGTATATAGCACTCTTCTCTGACTACATATTACATTTTGATGCAGCAATAAGTTGTTCTAAGGGTGTTTGGGATTGCTTATCCAAACTGCTTATCTGATTATTTATGAGTGAAATAATCCGTTTGAAATAGCTTATTTCAAAACGTAATAAGCAGATAAAAAGTATTAATAACAATCCCAGACACCCTCTAATACCGGGCCTAATAGTTAAGAACATAGGGTTCTCGCATACAAATCAATAGGAGTTTAGTTACAGAAAGGAAAAATTATGTTCCCAAAATTATCCTAATGCATGACATCATGGCAAAATCAAGGGAACAACACAAAAAATTACTTGCCCTTATCATATCACTTTTCTATCAAGATAACAATTAAGTATAAATGATTTTAAGTTTTTAACTCACCATCAATTCCCCTCGAACTCCAGCCTCTTCCCATGCTTCACGTGCAGCTGCCTCCTCAACAGTCTCGTCATTTTCCCATCCACCCTGATAAATAAACAAATTAATAAATATCTATAAACATTAAATCACCAATAACTACATAACAGAATATAAAACACTAAAGACAGTGTTTGGGATTACTTATTAAAACTGCATGCCATTTTGATACAGAAAAAGCTGTTTTGAGGGTGTTTCTGGTTGCTTATACAAACAGCATATCTGATTATATGCAAGTAAAATAAGTTGTTCCATATAAACAAATTGAAGTCGGTTTGCTTAACATACACTACCTATTGTCACACAGATTCATTCGACATTCAAATAACATATGGTAACAGAAATATACATTTCCAACAAGGGTGTACCTTTGGGAACAAAAGACCAGGTCCACTTGTAGAATTGATCATCAGTACCTCCACAATCTTATCAGATTTTGTACCATTACTGCCTTCAGAGCACCGAAACCTGAAGGGAATGCACCTGCAAATGAGCCTCAGTCAAACATAAATACAATAATATTACTTATCAAAAGCAAGATTTGGAGAATTGAATGAGCAACAATTACTATGTCAGGCAGTTTAACAGAAATTGGTTGAATAGAAACCCTAATTATGAAATCGAGGATAACCTAATCATACACAATTCGAATTTGGGGAAAAGAAATGGAATTATAAGATCTGGATTAAAAATTGAAAGGGAAATAGGATACCCTGCGATGAGGCGGCAACCGGCCTCGTAACGCTGATGATGACGACCAGTGCGGGCCACCAAATCAGACATTTCACTATCAATTCATAAACCTAAAAATAATACCCTTTTATCATCTCTCTATTCGATGAAATTATTATACCCTAGAAGAATCGCTTTTTTTCCGGATGAATCGAGACTCGATTATCAATAGCTAAGAGATTCCGATTCGTTTACAATGCAGCCGGCCAATGGCATTAATCCCGTTTCAATTTGTTGATGATTGGATTTATGAAGATATGAGAGAGAGAAAGGGGGAAAGGGATCGGAGATTTGTGTGTTGGATCGGGGGTGAAGTTGGGGTCGGGGCAAGACAAATGGGTCGGTTACTTGTAGTGTGAATCTTTAATTTTCATGATGTCAGCTGCCTTCCATGGAGGGTTGGGTTATTTGCAGCTTTTGGAACTCGACCCCATTTTAGGTATCATTACTTAAAAGATGCCAATTGTATGATTATTAAGGGACGGGTACGAGTAATCATACTCTCATATTTGATTATAAAACCGAATATTATATCCAGTCTAATACATATTAAATATTTATCAGGTAATTACTCGTCGGTATCGAATATACTTGTTAGTTTGTTAAAAAAAACAGTCGTGATTTCCACGTACTTCTCCTTTTCTTATTGTTCTAAGTTTAATATAACTTTATGTTCGTAACAACTACAACAAATTAAAATATGATAAATTACATACATGTTAGTATCATCGTAATTGTAACCACTCCAACCTCAATTCTGGGCGTCGGATCAGGCGATATCCCGTCCCCACTGTCTCCATAATTCAATTACACACACTTAGTTGGCAGTTTCATTCGACAATTTCAGCTAATTTGCAATTACCTAGCCCACTCCCTACACTTAAGTACGATTTATCAAGCATTTAGATTCCGGAGAAGACGATTATCACTTATTTTCAAAGGTATACACACACTTTCTGATTTGTTTTCTGTTTGAATGATTCAAGTTTGCATAGATGATAGATCCATATTGTAAGCCAATAGTAGTATTATTTGAATGAGTCATTCTTATTTACGTATATACGATTGTTCTAATGATAATTATGAATTAAAATATCATCGTAATTAATAGTATGTTTCGAACATATCCACCACTTTATTATTAATCATACTAATAATAATAATGATATTTATTTCATAAATAACTTTCTCGCCCAACCTTCATTTGTCTTGATAATTGTTTTATAAACAATTATCTTCCGTTTATTCGTGTAATTTACTATATTAACCTTTAACATATCCATTGATTGTAATCGTGTTGAAGGTGTAACCCTCTTAATCTTACACCGTTAGCAGTACCATCAAATGTCATTACTTGGGCATGCATGTCCAACATTAGGTCCTTTTTATCGACCTAAGTTTGGGTTTTACAACATCTGCTTAAAAGTTCAAGGATAACATTCATTCCACAACTAGTGAAAATCGAAAAATTTTCATTTTCATAAGTTGTTCCTAAAGGGGAATCTCATGATACCGGCATAACCTTAATATGTGATTGAAACAAAGTCCTTGTGCAAAGATATGTGAACCATTGTTTTACTTTATGTTTAAAAGTAAAAGGGAAGAGTTGAATTATCTTAAGTTTGTGTTTGATTCGCAAATGTTTTTAATAGAATTAAAATATGTCAAATGAATTTGAATATAAAGAAATTAGAATGGATTCTTATCATGCGTTGGTTGACATAAGCTCACATATTATACTTTTTCCGCTATCTTACGTGGTCCGACGTGGTAGGGAAGGACTGGATGATGAAAGCTTGAAGCACCGATGTGGCAACCTAGTGGTGTCCTCGTACGTGGTTAAAACACCGTTTGGTGATGAAGACAACAAAGAAATAAATGTCTGCGGGATGGGAGCTTGACGTGGCCGCGAGAACACCACACCCCACTTGAGGAGCTATGGAGCGAATGACGTGGAGAAAATGTATACTGATGGTCTAATGAAATGGAATAATTATGAAAAATTGCATCTATGATCATTTTCATCGTTCACGGATCACGTAAACATATTTGTCACACAATCCGTTTTTATAAATTTTTTTATGTCTCTTCACGTTATATTAAATTAAGATCTAAATCAGATAGTTTGGATTGGTATACATGGGATAATATGATTTTTTTTTCTTTTGGATAATTAGTATTTTTTCAGGTGTGTAAATATCCTTTTTAGTGTTCTAGCAGTTTCGTTGCCTGTGTTTTAATTTTATAAACGTTAATTGTTGCTTAAAAAAGCCATCAGGCTTTTGCTCTGGTGGCCAGGGGTTTTGTCATAAGGCTTTCCTCCTGTGAAGGTATCATGTTCAATCCTCACAATGTGTACTTCATAATGACTTGAACTCTAGACTATGAGGGGTTAGCGGCATCCTAACCGACATACCGTTCTAAAAAAAATTGTTGCTTAAAAAAACACTAAATATGTAACGCTAGTTGTCAGCAACTCCAAAGCCCACAAGAGTTGAATTGGGCTAATGAAATGCGTTGACGAAGGATTTGGAGTTGAATCTAATCCTATTCTAAAAAGTTGGGACGAATCGGCTTAAGATAAGAAGATCACCATCTCTTCTCCTGTCTTGAAAAGTTTCTTCTTCAACCTTCTGGGATATATAATCCCAGGATTTCTCCAATCTCACATATGATATGATAAGATATTAGGTTAACTTTTGCTGATTAACAAAAGATACGATGGAGCACCAACCTTGTATTGGGGTGGATCCTTTCTTGGTTGAGGCTCTTCAGAATCCTCGTCATCGTCTCACCAGTTAGTACTTCATTCTTATTATCTTCTCTAGATACTCATCTTAGTGATTATCGATCTGGTTTGATTTTCCAAATGTATGCCATTATCTTTTAATGTTTGGAAAATTCTTATATGTAAGCACGATACGGCTGTATTACCTTTTTTTCGCCTGGCCATATGACAGATACAATATGGGCTGTATTACATTTATAGACACGGCCTTATTACATATTTTCGCCTACAATACAATACAGTTCGTGTTACATTAAAATTGACACATAGGCCTTATTACATTTTTTCCGCCTGCAATACAGGGTGTGTTACCTTTTTTCGCTTATAGTAGCGGTGGTATTGATGGCGTAATGATGTATCTATAACAGAAGCCTAATCAATATTGTATTGGGAATTTGTTTTTTTGGTGGTGTAAAATCCTTAATCATCTAAATGTAATTTATAGTTAGAAAAAGGATGAAATAGTGCAAATGTAATATACAGTGAACAAATGTGGCTGTTGTATTCAGTTCAAAGTTCGAACCACCATTGAAATCAAGATTACTTCAGGAATGCTTTAACCATCAAACCACCATTAAAGGGGTGTTTGGGACTGCTTATTAAAACTGCTGCTTATTGACTTTTGATATAGGCTGCTTCAAACTGCCCAGTCAGAAAGCTTATTTCACTTACATATAATTAGATAAGCAGTTTGGATAAACATCCTCAAGACAGCTTATTGCCGCGATTAATCTTCTAATTGCTTTATGTTAAGAGAGACTTGCTTAAATGTTTTGAACGTATGGTATTTTGGGGATTGTAGTAAATTATTTAAATGCAGTTGTAGTTTTTTGTTTTGTACAAGCATCAAAAAGACGGTCAGTTTATACTATGAATCGTGTTATAGTTGTACTTCATTGGATATCCAGTTACAAAATTTTCTAATATTCATTTTGCAATTTCTTCTTCAGTTCTTCGAATGGAACTTGATATTCAAAATTTCATCCAAAACACTGAACTACAACTATTTGAGTTTCAACATTTCCCAACGTCCTATCTTCGCCTTGCGGCTCACCGTGTGGCACAACACTACGGTCTTCAGACCATGGTTTTTGATAACTTTTCAGATGGTCAAGGGACCCGGATTTTGGTCAAGCGGTTGAGTGAAACCAAATACCCTGCGGTCTGTTTATCAGATGTACCAACTAAAAGCTCAGAAAACGAGAAACATGAGCATATCAAGGTTGTTTTAAAACCAAGGCTAAAATCGTCATCGGATGTAACAAATGTGGGAATGAAGTCTTTGGTAAGAACCGTTGAAGAAAGGAAGGAAGATTATGATCGGGCCAGGGCCCGTATTTTTAGCCCTCAATCAGAGGGTACACCGTTAAGGACTAAGTTAGATGGAAAGCGTTTGTTTAATTTCATTGGTGATGAAAATGAAGGGTTTAAAAGCTCGATTAATGATGGAAATACTTCTTGTGTAGCCATTCTTCAGGACAGGGAAAAGGATTTAACTGATCCAGATTATGATCGAAGCTATGAACGGTATGTTTTCACTTTTTTGACAATGAGTGCTCGTTTTTTTGTGTAATATAGAGGTGGCAAAATAGACTGGTTTTATTTGGACTCGTTAAATAAAACCATTTTGACACGTTTCATTTTCAACCACTGTTTCACTTTTGAGCATTTGACCCATGTAGAGATGACAAGATGCGTGTCGTTGGGATGTGTAACAGGTCAAAGCATTTAGTTATTAGTAAAGGGTTAGAACATATAGTATCTTCTGCTATGGGCTGATTGGAGAACTTTAGCCATTTAAAAGTACACTGGTCAAAGTTGCCATCTCGAATAAATTGCAAGACAAATCGTCATTCTATATTCCAATAAGCCATAATTGTTAAATCAATAATGCAGGTACGTGAGGAACCTGCCTGCGAGTCAAAGGTTTAACCCATCGCCTTTGACTTCACCAAAGTTTCAACCACCATGTGTCCAATATGATCCTGTAACACAACATCTGGGTCAACCCCCAATGGGTCAAAGTCAATCACCTGTTGGCGATAGGAGTTCGGGTATGAATGCATATCCTGTTGGTGGAATGAATCACACATCGAGACACTGTTTATATGCAATGGCCTTCTCATTCCATGATGTATGTACACGAGCATGAGCAGTTTAGACATGCTGTATTTCAGGTACGGTATTAAACTCGAAGGGGGTGTTTGCATTTATGATTTTGAACTGATTATTGTGATTTGAAGTTAAAAAGTATATGGTTTCTAATGATTTCCTATACTACAACTGATTGTTTGATTTTTGGACTGATGTATAGCAGGCACCATTACTCACAAAACCGCTAGGCTTGCATTGGAGCTAAAAAACCAACTGCATTGAATTGGAACAACATAGATTTTGTTTTGTACTAGGAAATTATCTTGTTTGATTAAACTTATAACACACTGTTATCTGGTATGCCAAATTATATAATTGTTTGTACTTTGTTGTGAAGCTCTATGCTTATCGGTAGACTTATTTTCATCTTTTTCTTATGTTACAAAACCAAGGTTTTTTCTTAGACACAAAATCAATGTTGTGCATTTAGATAGCAATTAAATCTGGATGTTAGATTTTAAAAGTGATTTGAAGTTGTTTAAATTTAAAGAATGTTGATTTAATCGTAGTAAGTTGTTTATCTATCTAATAATTATGAGACGAATAGGAATTGTTTAAATTTAAAGAATTAGATTCTAATTTGTTGGTCCTCTGAAGGTTAATTGGTGTACATTAGGAATTGTTATTAAAAAAATCTAATTTGTTTATTTTAGTGTGATTAATTATATTATTACAATTATAATTAGTGATACATGAGCTTCAAAAATATTTTGAAATAACAAAAAAAATCTAGTCAATTATGGTATGAAAACCGTAGATTGGTCATCAATTAAGATCTAAAACATACATACACACGTATATATATGAGACGAATAGATTATGAATTTAGAGCTTGTGAGTTATAAAACTAGAATAATGATCGATCTCCTGAAACGACCCGCCAATATAACAAGTTTTGAAGTTCATCAGAAACCAATAATTTACAACAAACTCAAACTGATCTCTGCACATCTAAACTAGAAATAATAAAAATAAGTTGAAATTTACCATCGCAGAACATGCTCAGTTTTTTAGTAACTGTGATCATAATTTCATTGATCCTTTTTGTCTGTTAGTCCTCATGCTCGAGCCTGATATGCCTGCATTTGCCTTCACTGTCATCCCTGTCATCAATAAAGCCCGATTTAACTTAAGAGATTATGATTAACTTATTGTTTAGGGTTCAGATAATCTGTTTTATACAAGTCGAAAAAAGCATATCATCGGCTGAAAGGGTAAAATTACTTAGTTACCCTTCGGCCTTCTCTATTCTAATATGGAGATACTTTCTTTTGCACAGTTTGTCTATTACTTCCTCAAGGGTGTGTTTGGAATTGTTCATTTAAACAGTTTTATCAGCTTGTTGCATTTTCAAAAAGCAGTTAAAAGTACTTAAAACACTTTTTGAGTGTTTGGATGAAGAAAACTAATCTTATGTTATATTTTGAAATGAGTTGTTTTCAATCAATAAGCCAATATTCTGCTTCTCATAGTAAGCATAAGCTGTTCAAATAACAAATCCCAAACACTATGAATTTCAAAATGAAAACCCAAACACCCCTTAACCTCTAAACACAAAAATAAGGTAACTAGAACTTGATATTTTTTTTTCTATTTAACAGGTGAGAGCTAAAGAGACACCCCACATATACTATCTGGACACCAGTGATCCGTATGATAGGGCGAAAATAGTCATCCATCCCGTATGATATGTTTGACTGACATTGAAACGACTGATATTGAAACGACTGATGTGACCATTTTCATAGAGTCCGTATGATGTATTTGACTGACAAATAAATAGCTGATATGACCACCAACAAAGTCCTACGTCACATATGACATCATACAAGATGTGACAGGGTATGCTGGGTGTACGATTGGGGTGGTGTTCCGATAGTAGGACCCGATAAATTTAAAGACACTTAGAGTCAAACACTACTTTGCATAGTAATATCAAGCAACATTAACCAAGATTTTGTAATTCTACCAAATTCATTAACTGAATCATAATCTTGAAAGTTTCTAAATTTCACAAACTAAATAAATTAAAGAAAATGGGAATAAAGAATTACCCATAATCAGTCATCTCCTGTTGGAAACAAAGTCAGAACCTTTCTACCATTTGCTGATTCAAAATCATCCACAGAGTTACGAACCGGAGCCCCGACCCGATTCATCACTTGCTGATTTTGCCTATTCAGTAAAGGATGCTCAAACTGCCCATTTCTCGGAGACCCAAAATGCCCAATTTGCCCATACCTCGGCTGCAATTGACCATGATATCCGGCCACCGCAGCCATCTGTTGCTGCTGGTGGTGCAGTGCAGCCACCGGAACATACGGCAAATAGTGATCAGAATTCGGCCGACCCTGGTGGAGAAAATGCGCTGGCACCGGAGAACTCGCAAACAAATGATCGGTGGCGGGATCTCCGGCAGGTCCGGTTGAAGAAAGACCCTGCATACGTTTCAAATAAAGCCTGTATTTTTGAAGATGACTGGCGACGTTTTCTCGGGTCAACCCGTCAACGCTCATGAGCTGCATTATGGTTTTGGGTACGGCGCTTTTGATCCCTAAGTGGGCCACAGCGTCGACGAATCTCTTGTGGAGTTGTGGGGTCCAGACCAGGCGTGGGCGTTTTAGGGTTCGAGCTTGTTCGTCGGCGTCGGCGCCCAATTCAGGGGAATCGAATTCGCCGGAGTTGGGTTGAGAAGAAGGGGTTGAAATCGGCGGTGGTTGTTGAAGTGAAGTATAAGTATTGGGGGTTTGGATATCAAAAGCGATGGCTAGATGAGGGGAGATTAGGGTTTGAGATAAGGGCATGAGGTCCTCCGGCGACGGCAGGTCATCTTCCCACTTTGAAAACCAGTTAGAGTCGTCTTCTCTCATAATTGTGTATCAAATTGTCATGGGAGATGTTGGATCAAAGGCTGTGTTTGGGATTACTTATTTGAAACTCCTTATGACTTATTCAAAAAGGTAATAAGTCATAAGTCATAAGTCACAATTTGTAACTTCTTAAAAACTTTGGGATTTTCTTTGAAAACTACTTATTGACTTATGCTATAAGTTAATAAGTTATAAGTAATAAGTAATGATGGACTTACTTCTTGAAAAATGGTATAAGTAGGCTAAATAAAATAGCTTTCCCAAACACCTTATTAACTTATATAAGTTAATAAGTTAATAAGTAGAGTAAATAAGTAATCCCAAACACCCCCAAAATCTGGAAAGATTCGTATTAATTTGGAGAGAGAAGGGGGTGGATCTTGTTTGTGTAATTTTAGATTTGATTATTGTTACTGTTTTAGATGCTGCTCTGCTTGTCTTTTTCCGGCGATTTATTTTCCAACACTCCCGTCATTTCATATAAAGTATCAAAATAATGCATGTTTACAAAAGTTTTCACTTCTACCAAATGCACATATTCGTAAATAACTAATTATAAAAAGATTAAATGTCATGTATCTCATGCTACTTTTTTTTAACAGCAATTTGAATCAATGACGCGTCACTGATCCATCCGATCATCTTCATTACCTTTAGAAAGAAACCCATTATAGGTGAGAAAATCCTCTAACCTAACCTGGACCTATTTTTTGTCACCAGTGGAACTTGAACCCAAGACCTTCACATTTTAATAAACTCTTGATATACACATTTGTGAGTATTGAATTGTTAGTTTTATCTTTATTTTTTATGTAGTTATGTTTTTTAATCCCCAAATTTTGCAATGGATTTTTTATGTAGTACTAATGAAAAAAAATATTATTTTTAATTGTTATTATTTTATATATAGAGTGGAAGTTCAAATAAGAAGTAGTTTTTCGCTAACAAATGATAAAAACGCTAAGAAATGATATCAAACGAGGGGGGTTTTAGGTTTTTGGG
The DNA here is from genome assembly GCA_023525975.1 of Smallanthus sonchifolius. NCBI lineage: Eukaryota > Viridiplantae > Streptophyta > Magnoliopsida > Asterales > Asteraceae > Smallanthus > Smallanthus sonchifolius. The sequence goes on along the minus strand of CM042045.1, from coordinate 617,134 downwards.
GGTGCGGTTGGAGGGTGGTTTAGGTTTTTGGGTCCGGATTAGGGTTCTATGAGACGGTTCCAACGTCGCTGAAATGAGCTCAATCGGAGTTTTTTGACACACTTCTTAATGGAACCTTCCCCTATATACATATATATAATTAATGGTGTTAGAACTCGTGTATTACACGGGTGCTGAATAAACAATATAATGTGAATTGAAAAAATATTGAATATAATTCATAAATGTGTAAATATTTCTTTATATACAATGAAGGATGTTTTATTTGTATTTTTTTTTCTTTCCTTATCTTGTTTATGTATTAAGTTTTTTTTATTTTAACAATCTTATTTGGATATTTAATTTCTTTATTTTTATTCGTACATATCATACATCTAAACGAAAGGTTAACATGACTCGAAGGGTTTAGGCATCTTAAATTAAGGGGAAATCATGAATAAGCCAAAACCTAGTATTTAAGAATATCATATATTTTTTAAAAACAAGTTTTTTTATTCCTGTGCGAATGGGACCCTTCTCAAATCTTAATGTTTCTAAATAATTTTTCTCTACCTCTATACCACCAAACTCAATAACATTTAAAAAAAATCATATATTCTAAGGGTGGAGGGAGTCGTCCAACGGGTTGCTCACGGATTGTGTGGGTTGCAAGGGCTACACCCCCAAGCTTGGGCTTGGCTAGGGCTTTTGCTCACGGGTTGTAAAGCCCGTTCTTACCCGTGATGGTTTCAAGAATACAGTGAAGATTTACATGTAATAAATAGTATTTTATAAAAAAAATCATGGGTTAAAATGCTTCCACACCCTCTCTTTAGGGTTGGAGAAAGTCGGAGAGGTTAAAAATGATATATCAAATTTTAATTAGATAATATAAGAGCGTTTCATGATAACCACTCCCTTTACCCTAACATTTTGACAAACCATTATCTGACAGCACATAAAGTTTATAGAATCTATCACATGGGTTTTGTTAGATCTAGGCTTGGCTTACTATAATAAAGTACACAAGTTTATGATTGCCATAAACTTGGTTCATATAGGCCTTAAACTAGGGGACAATACTTTCACTATTTAATCCAACATCAATTAGTGGACGCACCACAAATCCCTCGCACAATTCTACCCATAAATATTTTTTTCTTTTTAAATTTTCTGTTCGAGGTTTAATCATATTAATCTGAGCAAATTATACCGATCGTTCATGTGATTTGACTAAATTTTACCATTTGTTCCTAGGTTTTATAATGTACTGTTTGCGAATTCTCGTCGCTTTTGATCCAAGACATGGATGACGGAAAGGTTCACTTTCAGATTGAATTATTTCCGTTTTTATACACAAAATTCAACCGGATAAGAACCAGAGATTCAAGAACGAATATGCGAAAGTCTTTTAGGAATTTTTTTGTGTATTTTCAATGACCAAATTCACATGTATTTTGATGGGAAAAATGCAACCGACCACAAACGGTAAACAACAAAATGCGGAAGTAATCTTCGTTTGGTCAAAACTTTCCTGACCCGAATGAACCTGTTAGGATGCAAACAAATAGTGTATTCCAAAATAACCACAACAGCCACAAATCACTATGTAAATAAATAGAGAGACACCAAAATTTTTAGCGTGGAAAACCACGGGACTACTAGAGCCGCTTCAAATCCACTATCACCAAATCAAGAGCAATACAAAGTCTTCTCTAGATAAACTAGAGGCATACGATAATCATCATACACTTGGAATCACTAAACATCAAGCATATGGAAACATAAACAAAGATAAAGGAAATGGATCACCAAGTAGAGTTACTTTAAGACTTGATCTTGAGTACCCAGTTTTTTTTTTCTATCAAATAAACCCACACACAATCATGTCTCTAAAATAACAGAAAGGCAAAACTTCCAAAAACCCTTTTCTTTTGCTCTTTGTTCTTCGAGATAGCAGCTACTCCCAGACCAACAAAATATTGTTGTTGACTTCTGGCGAGATAGCAACAGCAAAAAACAAAAACAACTTTTGTTGTAGTTGTTGAAAAATGGCTTCAAGCATTAATAGCCAACGACCACATTTATTAATTGTTACTAAAGAAAACCTTTTTATTATTATTAGTGGGCTAATATAAGGGCTGGATATTAAAACCCCTCATGCGTCAAAAAAAATATAACCCAACATATTTAAGGGGGTAAACAGATAGAGTGAAACATTATGATGATTATTGGCTAAAAATCGTCATAACCGTCAATCCATAACTGTTAAGTCATTCTACTCCGAAGAGGCAATCTACATCGGAGAGTAAAATTACTCAGCATGAGAAATCTGGTCCGGAAGAACAACTTTTAGCAGTTTTCACTTCCAAACTAAATTTTTCTATGCATAACAAAACATCCAAAAAATTTCCACCCCAGTCAGGGTTGTTGGCCCTTGGACCCCACTAAGCATTGTCGCCCCTAGGACACTACTAACTAGGGGCGTTGCACCCAAACCTCCGCTATTCAAAGGGCTTTGCCCCTTGATACAACAAGATGTGTTTAGCATAGGGCTGACAATTTTTGACACGAACTTGTTAACACGACACGACACGTAATTAACATGTCCCGTGTTTGACCTTAACAGGTTTCGTGTCTTAAACAGGTCGACACGTTAAGGACATTTTAAAATTTGTTTCTTAACATGTTAAAGACATGTTAACCTGTTAAGACCCGTTATGGACAAGTTAACACTTAACATCCTATTAGCATTTAGATTCTAGGCCGATTCAATTAATTAATTTCGCTTTTATGAATTTTTGTTTTAAAAAGGTTTTGGATTTATTATGTTAATGGATGCTGTGATTGGATTTTTTTTTTAAAATTAAGTTTTGGAAATTTTTTTCTTTTATTACATATGTTATATTATATTTATTGTCTTTTTAAACAGGTCTCTTAACAGGTGACCTGTTAATAAACAGGTTGTGTTGGTGTTTGAAAAAAATGACACGATTAGTTATCGTGTTGAACACAACAAGTCATCGTGTCGTGTCTAAAATGTTATGCCAGTCCTAGTTTATCACCAGAACTCATAAGATCATCAAACAATTGTGCACTCCACACTTTTCAACTTGTTTGATGTTTTAACACCAAGTAAATCAATTAATCAAATACGTCAAATAGCTTGATGTAGGGGTGAGCAAATAACCGAATTAAGCGACTTAACCGAACCGAACAATTAACCGATGGATCGGTTAAGCCACAACCGATTAACCGAAAATTGTGGTTCGGTTTCAGTATGTGGCATAACCGAATTAACCGAACCAAACCGATTATACATATAACTATTCAAAATATGTGATGTTTTTAAACATAATTCTGTATTTTTCTAAGTTTAAAGTAAACTGCAGTTTTTGTCCCTGAGGTTTGTTGCTATTAACAGGTTTAGTCCCTCCTTAACAGTCTGAGTCCTTCATGTTACATTTCTTAACAGTTTTCGTCCATCGCGCTAACGCCCGTGCAATATGTTATTACTTCCCCCTCACGTGCCCCTCATGTGAGGGGTATTTTCATCTTTTCACATCACAAAATTAAAAATATCAATTTTAGTTAAATTAAAAATCACACGGTTAGCATTAAAAGAATATCTTTGTTTAAAAGTTGCTATCCAACAGAGTATTTCCAAGCATATTTAATTTTAACCTTTTGTCTTTGATTGGATCGCGAATCAATCCGGCCTCTTCGACTCCTGTGTAAATGTGAGGGCTAAATCAAGCACTGGGTACGCCTTTGTAGTACATTTTGAATTTTGAATACAACCTTTTCCAAACCCCCCATCAGACCATGACGAAGTTGAACCCCCTTGGCCCTACGGAAACAAACACCAATTGACGTGCAACCAAATTGTAAATGTGGCCTACTTTTTCAAGTTTTAACAAAGTTTTAAATCAACATACACAAAATACAAAATCTTTGTTTTAAATAATTATACATGATATGATACAATACTGGAACACTTCTATTACATAAACCAATTTTATATAAAGGACTGTAAGAACTTAATAGTTATTTGTATGTAGTGCATATCAGATTTAGTAACAAATAGAAAGTAGGATTGTTATGTTGTTACTTAACCTTCATTTATCACATTTAAAGCAGTAAATAAACGTGTTTATGTTGCTTTCATAGTTCTCCGTTTAAATTTGATTTTATTCTATTTTATTTTATTTTATAGTTATAACTAACAAAACAATCAATGTAAGTGTACTATTATAGAATAATGAATCTAGGGGATGATATTTGAGAAGATAACAAGGGCATCATAATATTTGTAATGTTGTCTGTTAGGCTGATTATGTTTATAGTATTTGCTTGTTGGCCAAAAAAATCAAAAAGAGAACATAAAACCAAACCGGGAAAAAGCTAAATTGAAAAAAAAAAACAATTTAAAGACTAAACCAAATTGCAATCCAAAAACCGAACTATTTTAGTTCGATTTCAGTTTTAGGGGGAAAAAACCTACCCGTAAACTCATTTCATATCATAAGAACACGTAATGAGATTCATCAAGTAAAGAATTTAAAATATGACACGTGACGGAAACGAGAAAAAGCTAAACACATCGGCTGTAACAAACGTTTAGATAAAACTTAAATGAGAGAAATTTTATTATTATATATCAAAACTGCCCCTAAACATTATATTTACATGTTATTATAGGAACCTACACATTTAGTTCAGGCAAACTAACCGACGTATTAACTAAATACTAAATGAATTAAAATTAAAAAAAAAACCCGAAATATTAGTTCCTGTCAAAATAACTTACATTTTAAACTTAATTATAGTAATAAATAAAACTAATCATTAAGGAGCTTTATTTTCTTCTACGTGTTAATTGACCTGTTTTTTTTACTTTTTTTTTTTGTATTTTCATTGATCCACGTATATCATTAGAGTTAGTGGTCCATGATCATATATGCTGATGTTTGTAAATTGGGCATGCTTATGGAAGTCATGAAATTATATCATTTTATTCAACAAATTTAGTTTTTTTAGAATGGATCTTAATCTACTCTTATTAACCATTTTTATCAACCTATTTTGTTAAAGAAACTAATGATTACAAACATTTGAAGCTAGAGATGAGCGCACACATGCTAATTATTGAAACACCCTCGTGTAACAAGAAGTGACCATATGTGAAGGTACGTACGATGGCATGCTTGGTGTAGGCTCGTAGCCCCCCCTAGGCTACTACTTTAAATAGCTTTCAATATTTGACCCACCACGTTATCTGTTATCAGCCTTTTCACCTTTACAACTACAAACTTGCATTTTAAATTGTCCATTTAAAGCCAGTTATGACAGACGGTCTCAAAGCCCTTTAAAAAATGGTTTTATAGAACACATGGTGCGTCTTTAGTTGTATATATATCTCAACTAATAACAAGAGTTTTTTTAGTGTCAGAAAATATTGATTCGTTCATTTTTGGATTCTTACATATACAAAGATTGAAATATGTAACTGATTTTAAGGGTTGAATAAATATGTAATTTATAGTCTTAGTAAGGGAATATATATATATATATATAAATCACTACTTAATATATATAGGTCCGCACATGTACATATGGTATGCATGTAAAAGTTTATTATATGTTATCCGCTTGTAGGTAAGTATAATCTATGTAAAGCAAGGACGGAAAGTTGGCTATTCATGATTAGCCCATACGCAATGACTTCTTTACATGTACCTTAATAACACTATAATTACATTTTAGATTCATCATTTTCTCCATTATACAAATTATCCTTCAAATAATCATCATTTCTTGGCAAATAAATAACCAAAACGTATTACTTTGGTGCGATTCAAAATCTTATAATTGTATTAATTTACAATTATAAGTTGGCAATGATAGATATGTTTGCCAAAAATACAAATTAGGTTTAATCTAAGGTAAAAACTATGTTTTGACTTACAAAGTTGAAGATGAGTTTTTTTTAAACATATTTTCGGTTTTTAAGATTAATATTTATAGTTTTTTTTTTTAACGGCAACACCTAAATATTTTATGATAATTGGGTTTCCTCAGGGCAACACCAAAAACAAACAGGGCAGCCCACCACAGGAGAAACCCCCAACTGGGTAACCCCCCTGACCTGGTCACAGACCATTTTTTTGCTATGGCCAGGATTCGAACCCAAGACCTTTATTATGTGAAGTCTTGGGGCTACCATTGCACGTTTTAGGTGTAAAGTTAGGCTAAAAAATTCCACGAATTAGTTTGTAATCAAAATTTCCTTCCAAGGGTGCTTCTCCTTAACCTAGGTTCGATAATAGAACAGTAGGGCGTTTATTGAAGCTTGAATAATTGCACATCCTCAAACTCCTAGTGGCATAGTGATGCATCAACCAAATCTAAATTATATAAATTTAGTGAAACTGAATCATTTATGCATTCATCGTTGCTCGTTAGTATCAAGCTTCTCATTAAGTTAGTTAAAGCTACATTAAACGTTAATGTGTAATTCAATTACTTTAACTTAATATGCAATAAAACTCGGATTACAGTTAAAACATGTAATTTAAAAAAAAATTTAAAGGTGCTCATGTGTGAACATATCAATAACATGATATGTGTTAATGTTAAAAACGGTATAAAGATACCACCCAACCTAATTTAAAATATAAATACTAATATGATCATTTATTTGCTTCTTTGGTCAACTAAATCAGATAAAAAAACATATTATTATGTGCTAATTTTCTTTGTTTGCAACTATGTAAACGAAGACCACAAAGTCATTGAGAAAGAGGGGAGAGAGAGTCACATGTAAATTGGCTTATGCAATCATTAGAGGCAATAAGTGTTATGTTACCTACCGTTTGCTCCACCAACTATTAATAAACAATGTTAACTTCACATCCAAAGTTGTTAATCGGACATTATACCATATTAAGTATTAACCCCACCATTTAGCTTTACTCCATTGTAGGCTGGAGTTGGTAATAAACATATTAGAGGCTTATAATTAGGTGGTGTAATAAAAAAGGTGATTGTAGAAATCTAAATAAAATTTCATAAAGAATATTATTTTAATGAGTAAACTGTCATTTTCGTCCCTGTGGTTTGGTCAAAATTGTCATTTTCATCCAATAGTTTGTTTTTTTGTATCTGGGTCCTCATGGTTTTAAAATATTGCCATTTTCATCCTCGTGGTTTAAAATATTGCCACTTTCATCCAGTCAGCTAACACCGTCCGTTTTTCTCAGTTAAATGAGGGGTATTTCAGTCCTTTTACTTATTTGTTTTATTTTTTCATCTTTTTTACTCTCACTTTTTAATCATCCCCAATTTAACCTCTAATTTAATCATCCACCTGCTGGCCTTCTTCCTCTTTTCCTGACCAGTTTCCGACGACCACCACTGGAACACCTCCGTCGCTTGTTTCTATGATTAAAAAGTGAGAGTAAAAAAGATGAAGAAATAAAACAAATATGTAAAAGGACTGAAATACCCCTCATTTAATTGAGAAAAACGGACGGTGTTAGCTGACTGGATGAAAGTGGCAATATTTTAAAACCACGAGGATGAAAATGGCAATATTTTAAAACCACGAGGACCCAGATACAAAAAAACAAACTATTGGATGAAAGTGGCAATTTTGACCAAACCACAGGGACGAAAATGACAGTTTACTCTATTTTAATATAAGCAGTAAAATAGAGCGTATATAACATTAAAAAATTTATATGGTTAGGATATGTTTATATAAGGGAAAATTACCAAAATGGACATTTGACCAGTCAAACTTACAAAAACGGACAAACATTTTCAGTCTAGTTCGATATGGTCATTTAGGCATGAAGTCGGCTGAAGTAGGCTAGTTCAGCCGGCTTCAAATTCCGTGTCAAACCAACTTTTTTCAGATTTTCAGCCAACCAGAAACTGACACGTGAAGGTGCTGATTCCCAAGATGGCTAAAGCTCACTTCCAAGCAGGCTAAGCCGGCGTGTTTTTTTTTAGCCGGCTATATGACTTTCCTTAGCCCACTTGATATTAGCCTGCTATATGACTTTTCTTAGCCGGTTATATGTCTTTGTTTAGCCCACTTGAATACATAAAAAATAATATGACTTTGCTATATGACTTTTTTTAACCCACTTGATTTTAGCTTACACAATTAATGTTTCATTGTTTTTAGTTAAAATCAAGTGGGTTAAGGAAAGTCATATAGCAAAGTCATACTATTTTAATGTGAAAACCTACAACTCCCTTTTTATATTTGTAAACCGAATGTGACGTCGCTGTTATTTATGTCATGAAGCAAGTGAGTCTCACAAGCCAAGTCTATACAAACAAAAGCTAAAATTAAGTGAGTTAAGTAAGCCATATAGTAAAGTCATACTATTTTTTATGTATTCAAGTGGGCTAAACAAAGGCAAATAGCCGGCCAAGGATAGTCATTTAGCAGGCTAAAATCAAGTGGGCTAAGGAAAGTCATATAGCAGGCTAAAAAAACACACCGACTTAGCCTGCTTGGAAGTGGACTTTAGCCGTCTTACGAATCAGCACCTCAACGAGTCAGTTTCTAGTTGGCTGAACATCTGAAAAAAAGCTGGTTTGACACGGAATTTGAAGCCGACTGAACTAGCCTACTTCGGCCGGCTTAATGCTTAAATAACCATATCAAAGTAGGTTGAAAAAGTTTGTCAATTTTTATAAGTTTGTCTTGTCAAATGTCCATTTTGGTAATTTTCCCTTTATATAATATGCCGAATGCATTATGTTAAATGCCTATAACCTATTAATATATGAAGATACACTAGAGGGATGGGAGATTCAAGCTAGCTTATCCACGCGGGTGTAGGGTTGAAGACTGAGGGAATGAGCTTCGTAAGAAACCACCGAGCCTGTAAAATGAACAACGCCGTTAGCCACAGGGAAGGGGGTTTCCCTGTGACCACCCTCCGACGTGAGAGTAAGTAACGACCCTTGGGAGTAGAGAAGTGTATAGTGTGAGTGAGAGCTTGGGGTCGAAGATGCCATACCCGAGGGCAAAGCCCTATATTTATAGTCGGAGGAAGGTGGTGACCTGGCAGGTATATGATTGGAGGAACGTCGCAATCAGGAATGTCCTTGTGGTCCCCAAGGTGACAACCGTTAGTGGTGTCAGATTTGTCTTATCTGGAGGGATCACCTGTGTGCACGAGAATGTCTCCCTACTCCTAACATTCCTGTAATGACAGCGTGGTCCCTCTTACCGTACGCTCAGGAGTCTTTGTCTTATGTAAGGTACTGTTGGCTCGTCCTTATGTGGTGGTAAAGCCTTGCAGGAGAAGTTTCCTTCTTGCGCGCGGGTCTTTTAACGTGAGTATGTAGGTTCTGCGGGGACCTACGTCATCAATTTAATTTACTGGGATTTCTGTAATTCTACCATTACAAGGATATGTTAAAATCTCAAATTATGAATGAATAGTTTTTCTTGTTATTTCTTAACTTTGAGTTAATTTTTGTATTTCATTATTGCATAATTGTTTATTGGCTTACCGAGGATGCATTGATGAACATAAAGACTAAAGTTTTAATGCATATTTATGGGGTCTCTTCTAAAACTATTAAAGTAGGATTAACGTTGAAGAGTCTATTTTGTTTTACGAAGGGGTCATGTCACACTGACGGAATTTAAACAACTAAATTAGGGGTCTAAAAGTATTATATATAAATAAACCAATTGTTTTATTAAATAAAGATCATAAATCTAAAAAATGATGTGATTATCTGAATTTGTGGAACAGATTTGAGCTTTTATTAATCATTAAGAGGGACTCAAATAATATAACTAATATGAAATAAACCTGGTGGATCGAAATTAATACGTATGAGTAAAAAATAAGGGGGCCTTAAATGTTCCTCACCATGGTCATGTGTATGGATGTGATATTATGTATGATAGCCATACTTCATCTTATGATTTTTTAGGGCTTAAAGGAAAGTTTTTATCTTTTTAACCATAAAGGTCTGGACATCCGGGATTATCTAGACAAGCGAATCATCCTTTGTCTGAAGAACAGAAGCGTGGTGATCCAACTCCACACCACTCAGAAGAAAACTCATAATTGAGAAAACTTGGCTCAACCTAGAACATTGTGCACAACTAATTTAAGTATTTAGAAGTTTAGTTCATTATTTTAGTAATACAATTTTTAATCAAAATTCATATAATAATAATTTATAAACTTTTGAAAAAAAATGACAGAATGTTTGATGTCATTTTTTACATGCGCTTGAAAATGACTCTTTTAATTTCATCAAAATATATATTAAAGAAATGTATATATATTTATTGAATTTTTTAAAATCTTGCTTATAAATTTAACTAGTTTTTTACCTCCCGCGCTTCGCGGCGGTAGTCTCATCGTTATTGGTTTGACTCGTTTGCGTGGATAAAACTTACATCGAATCGCAGACTCGTTACGATACCAAAAAAACACTCAAATTTTGATACAAATTAAGTGATTTTGGAAGACTTTTTAACATCCCATGAATATACTTCTAATTTGAATTCAATTAGAGAATTAGACAATCTTTGATGAAAAACGAGTATCATTATGCCTTGATACAAATTATTTGTCCCGTAATAGAGATAAAAAACGAGTAGATATCAAAGTAGTAAAGGGTTGAATAGTCAAAATAACCATTAAAATAGATTGTCACTATTATTAACTGAAAAACATAACCTACAATGGTTTGTAGCGGACATACAACCTAACAACATTAGAGCATAAACTATGAAATCAAATACAAAGATTTCTAGCCGCTAATCGAGACTTGCTTACCCAAACACAACGACATATCTCACATAGAAACCTAATATCGCAAGTCTATAATAAATAAACAATTGATCTTTTGTAGGTAATGTGACATGTTCAATTTGGTGAATGTCAACTCATGACATTCTTATAAATGTTTTTGGCATAATGGGAATCATGTCAGATTTTACTTAGGTCTTTTGAAACACATTAATACCGATTTATAAAATGGAATGAAGTTTGACAAGTTACTTGTCTAAGCATGGATCATTAGATATGAAAAGTTGAATCTCTTAGTGCCCTAAGCTCGAATAAATGTAACTTATTAAATAATCAGCTCTTGAACAAGTAATATAAATTATCTTTGATTTTAGCGATAAGACTTTTATGCTGAATACCAAGACATGAGAGAGGATATATAAGTTGTTAAAAGTGCCACATAACACCTTCTATTTTTTATTTATTTATTTTGAACGGCAAGAGTATATTTTTATTAAATAAATACCACACTAGTAAGATATCAGTGAGTAGTCACCACCAGATTACAACACCGGTTTACAAAGGAAGGTCAAAATACACCAATTATTCCATTATAACAAGTTAAAATTTGATCTATTTTTTAGCCACATATAAAGATTTACTTTGACCTCCTACAATGCTCTTTCCGGCTCCTTTTTAATATTGTTAAAGATACGATCATTTCTTGCTTTTCATAGGACCCATATCATAGTTATGATGATGTTTTGCCCCATTTTCTTGTAAAGCTTGCTCCCCACTTGTTTTTTCTTTAAATTGCAATCTATCCTTTAATGAGGATCTGCTCCAACCGCCATATTGCACCATTTTTTAATCAAATCCCACACCGATATTGCAAATATACAGTTGACAAACAAGTGATCCGAAGATTCTATTGCCTAACCACACACATCACAAATTGAAGACACATCACATAAGACCCTCTATTATGGCTACAATATTTCTAATAGATATGGTGCACATGAGTTTAAGAGTGAAGGGGACACAACCCTTATTCAAAAAAGTACTCTAACAAAATATTCAATGAGTGTGTGCTACCTTATTTTTACCCAAATACTACCCTAACACCCAAAATTGATGGGGGCACAACCATAATACCCTCATTTTTTATTTATTTATTTATTTTTTTAAGTTAAAACTAAATAAAACACATTTTATTTATTCAATAATTTAAAAATAACAAGAAATACAAAATATTACATAGAATAAAAATAAAATGACATAAAGTCAATCTAATCTTCGTCATCCAACTGAATCGTGCTATCAACATGTACCACAAGATCAAATCGTAGCCTAAAATGTGTATTCACATCGTGCAACTTCGGAAGGACATTATCGTCTATAACTAGATTGATCGGAGGATCCCTAATGTAGACCGATGATATTGCATTTCAATCATCTTTTATGATCATATTGTGGAGTAACATGCGCGCATAAACCACATTCCTAATCTTTTTCGGCTTACGAGAGCGAGCGGGTCGCCTAAGTATACCCCATTTAGCTTTTAAAACACCGAAAGCTCGCTCGACGTCTTTTCTTGCCGACTCTTGCACCTTTTTAAACTTCTTTTCTTTTGGATCGGTTGGATAGGTGAATGATTTCACAAACGTAGACCAACTAGGGTATATACCATCGGTAAGATAGTATCCAGATTTGTATTCTCGCCCCGTTGACATGAAATGGACATTTAGGCGCAGTTCCAAGTTGCTCGTCGGTAAATAATGGAGATTGGTGTAGAACATTGATGTCGTTGTTTGAGCCAAGCGGACCACAAAACGCATGCCAAAACCACAAATCATTAGAAGCCACCGCTTCGAGCATGATCGTCGGGTATTGGTGATCACCTCGCATATATTGTCCACGTAGCCTTGTCGGACAAACGAAATGTGTACAATCGATGCTACCGAGCATACCCGGAATGCCATGTTTTTCTTCATGCGTGTTGTACAAAAGTGCAACGTCGTGGCTTGTCGGTCTTCGTAAGAACTCTTACCATATAGTATAACTATGGCATTACAAAAATATTCTAGGCATTCACGTGAGGTCCTACAAGTCATACTTAAATACTCATCGTATTCGTCGGGAGGATTACCGGTTGCGAGTTGTTTGATCGCAGATGTGCATTTTTGTAACGCAACGAAACTCTTTTTCATCCTCCCGTCTAAGCCCTCTTGGAACCATTCAAATTTTGATTCTATATCCGCAACAATTTTTAAAAATAAACGTTTTCACATCCGAAATCTATCACGAAACGTACCTTCATCAAATTTTGGATTTTCGTCGACGAAATAATCGTTCATTAGAGTTTCAAGGGCTTGTTCACGATCACGTGGCACATATCTTTTTTTAGAGGTTGTCGTGTCTTCTTCTTCGGCTTTGGCGATAATATTCGTAAAAAAATGGAGACTAGACCCGCTATCGTGAGGAAATAGCAACTCGTAGTCACCGGATGATTCAGGAGGAAATAACAATTCGCAATCCATTATAGTAGAAAAAATATTTTTTGGTGTGATTTTAATGGTATAAATGTATTGTATATATATAGAAAAAAAACTTTTTATTTTTATTTTAAATGGGTTATTAACGGCTAGAAAGCCATTTGGCAACGGCTAGAAATCACACGACACTTCGGGTAGTTATACCCGCAAAACACAACAAAATCATTCGGGTAAGGGGTCGCGGCGGTGTACCCGCACGGGTACCTCTACCCGAGCCCCTTACCCGTGAACGCTCGCTTCACCCTAATGGTCAAAAGATAAAAATAATGATAAAAAGCTTCATAGAAGGAAAGAGATACATACATGATAACGTCAAGTGGAAGTACAATTTCACAAATTGGTTAAAAGAATTATTGAATGGGTGAGCTTTTGTTATAAATAGTAGTTACCTAAAATAATTTATCTAATCATAAAATAATCATATCATTAAAGACAAATTTATTTATCTGAATATTTATAAACTAATTTTAAAACTTCAAGTTTAAGTGAAAATAATTAAATAATAAACTCAAAACATAAATAACCTTAAATAAGATAAAGTAAGAATTTTGTCCTTTTGCTACTTGTCGTGTTTAGTACGCTTCATGGTCTCTGTATAACTTTCTTTTCAACCGTGACATAAGACTTCATGTAATCCAAGTCATGTGACCAAACTAGTTGTTTTTTTTAATGTATTGTTTTTTAAAGGGTGAATCTATTAAGACACGGAATATTGCTAATTGGACATGTCGCCGTCCTATACGCACTCGTATAGGCCAATACGAGGCGTATAGGGTTCAGTCTCTGCCAACAGAATGCCACGTCGCATTCCCGGTCTGGCGGCTGGGTCCAATACGGGCCGTATTGATCTATACGCAGCGTATGGGCCACGGGTTTTAATTTTGCTTCAAAAGTTGGCAGAAGTCGATTTAAAAACCTCTATACGTGGCGTATTGCCCTATACGCCACGTATAGGGTATTTTATTAATTTAAGTTTGTTGTTTTTTTTAATTTAATTTATATAACTTTGTTAATATAAGTTTGTTATATTTTTTAATTTAAATTATATAACTTTGTTAACATTTATTATATTTTTGCATTTATAATTTATCATTACAAACAAACAAAAAATTAAACATTACAACCAAAGAAATAAGTAAAAGACTATATACATTACATCACAAAATTAAATATATACATCAAAATGTTTTTACATACATAACCGAAGAAACAAACTAAATACAAATAAAAACAACTAAGCCTGACCCGCCCCGCCGTCATCCTGACCGGCCCCGCCGTCATCCTGAACGGGGTCGTCTGGATAATGACGTGGCAGTGGTAGTGGTGGTAGCTCGATGCCGGCGGCTCGTGATAGATCCACGAGGCTACCAACCGCCCACATCATAAGGTCCTCCATGCGGTCGCTCTGACGAGCCTGTCGTCGTGACTCGGCAACAAGTCGCCGTGAGTCGGCAGCAAGGGTCTCAAGCAATGCCTGGGTGGCCCTGTCCAGCCTAACAGACCGACGCGCGTGTCGGGGATGCTGTGGCGGATGGTCGTGGATGGGCTCCACGTGCGGCGCCGGCAACGGCACACCTAGTGGTGGGTCAGGCATCTGCGGGCCCCCCTGTCCAGGCATCGGCGGCAACGGCACCGGGACCCAAACCTGGTCCTGGACGGCCCCTACAAACCGTAGGCCGAGCCCCGGGAAACGGTGCGTGATGCGCATGCCGCTAGCCGTACGCGGCCAACCAAGCCATACGCAGGCCAGTTACCGGGTATAGCTCATGACCTTTGGAATTCCATACGGTACGTATGGATCTATACGTGGCGTATAGTTCATGTATTTTAGTATAATTAGTATAATTGTATTCTTTTTTTTTGTTTTCTTTTTTGATATAATTAGTATAAACATGTATTTTATTACAAACAAACTTCATCCATAATTCGTGACGTATTGTGAAAAGTTATCGCTATCAGTAGCCATTTTTTTCTTAAACCGTTCAATACGATCACTGTATATATTTTCCCATTCTGCTGCATCATCATTTCGGTGCAAATTCCATAATGCATTCGTAGGGGGCATCGGAAAATCTCCGTCTAACTTGACGTGGATGAAATGAGCACTTTTGACGTGAACGAACGATACAATTTGATGTTGAGCATGAACATGAGGACCAAACCATAATGGAAAAAATGTTTGATTACCGGCAATGCTTAATAGATGAACAATCACCCCAAATCTTTGAGCAATTAGGAGTCCTGTGTATGGCATCCACATCCAACGACTAACTGGCGCGGCTTTCACATCCTGCCAATCTATTGTGTGACGCAGCCTATCATACTCTTGAAAGGCGATTCTGTCGAAAACAGTTCTCCACCATTCTTCTTTACTGTCCATCTCATGTAGAAGCTGTTGACGAATAAATAACCACCGGTTTTCATTTAACCCTAAGCCCACAGCTACCGATCGAAAACCACAGTTACCGTCGGGATTTACATCCTGTATACGTGAAATGTAGGGATGAAACAAAGATGGAATCGAATCCTTAAAACAATTTATATTGTTAACGGCATCTTCCCCAATCATTAATGGAAACCCATGATGGGCGTTATCATCTGGTGGTTGCTTTCCTTTACCCGTCGTTGAACGACGGTGTTGAATGACTGAACTCGCTTGGACAAATGGAAGTCTATACATGTTTGTTTTGTACGTTGCGTCGATCATCAAAACATGCGGGAACGCACGCCACATCTCGTAGGATTTCGGATGAACAAAGAATATCTCCTCCACGACATTTGTGACGGGATCCTCCCGGGTATAGTAGACGTAATGTTTAGAAGAAAGCAGGTGCTCCAGAACCTGCATTGGAGTTTCACCGACTCTCGTTTCGTTTTTTATCTTTTGTATTGCATTATAAATGTCCTTTTTAATGCAACTACTATCGGGGTTTTGCTCCCTTATGGTTGCCAGAATGTTTCGTGGCATCATGTTTTGCGAATACAATTTCGCCACCAAAAGTTGTTCCGACTCAGACAGTCTCCTGGCAAACGAGTGCGCCTCAAGATGTTGACTAGGATCGTGGTTATGACTGTCATCCTTCACCGTTAATTTCCAATCACCAGTATTTACTTGGTACTCTCCTTCCAATTTAAAAGGACAACCTGTTTTCTTGCTACCGACACGTCGAACCGTGGCAGTAGATTTACGTTCGCTGTGACGGTCACACACAAGCCACACCTTGATAACCGGCTCCGACGGGTCGTCGCCTTTTCTCCTCGATCGTCGGGTGACAATGACGTAACCATTCTCACGTCCTCTGCGGACAGCCCAATCCACCAACTGATCACGAGTCTGAAAATTCTACAACAACGGTACGGTAAAAGTTAAGAAACAACAAACTAAATGTATGCATATATATAGGAATGTTATACCTGGTCAGTTTTATACGTCACGAAGCTGTCGGTTTGTTGTGTCGGGTAAGAGTCTTCACCGTACACGAAGTCGTCCGTGGGTTGTGTAAGGTAAGAGTGTTCACCGTATACGAACTCGGGATTGCTTAGTGGCTCGTTCAAATCGGGAAGCCTTACCCGTTGATTAGAATAAACGTCGGACGAGACCTCCTCCCGGTTCACATCTTGAAATCCATAACTTTGCGGGTTGTTTTCCAGCGACTCGTTAGAATATACCTGAAAACCGTAGTTACCATCCCACCACCAAGACATTGCTATAACTTTTTGAAAACCGTAAATTGTTTGAAAATTTTTGAACGATACGTTCAAATGAGAATTGTGCATGGTAAAATACACAAAATTTGGCCCCTATACGCATCGTATAGCTCTATACGATGCGTATAGACTCCTGGTCAAACCGACAACATCGTATAGGTCAATACGGTGCGGTTTAGGGTACGAGGTGACTTCTGCAACTAGTCATCCATCACATCGCTATACGCCACGTATAGGTCTATACGTGGCGTATAGAGATGTGATGGATAACTAGTTGCAGAAGTCACCTCGTACCCTAAACCGCACCGTATTGACCTATACGATGCGTATAGGGGTTGGAATGTCTAGGAGTACGATGTTGTCGGGTTTGAGAAATTGTGAAGGCTATACGCATCGTATTGCCCTATACGATGCGTATAGAGCCCGGTCCAGATAGCAATTCCCGTGTCCCATTAGTAGTCCCCTTTTTAAATCATTTTAAAATTTATTTTAAAAAAACAACCTAATAATCACTTACCGGCTAAATCGCTTACTCCAAAACAGCGACAAGACGTGGTGATGTTTTGAGTGGTGATGACAAAAGACTAAGAGTAGGGATGGTAATGGATCGGGTTCGGGACGGGTATCGGTAATCCCAAACCCATACCCGCTTGTAAAATTGTATCCCATACCCGGCCCATTACCCGTCGGGTTTGTGTCGGGTAATTACCCGTCGGGTATCGGGGATACCCGCGGGTAACGGGCATACCCGTTAGTATCGGGCATCGGGCATACTCGCGGGTATCAACCAATAACCGTCGGGTAAGCGTCGTGTACTTTTCTACGAATCTATTTTTTATATTTATAGATACATATTTTAAAAGAAAAATTAAAATTTCACATAATAAATCTACTAAAATGAATCATTAATAGGTATGGGTTAAGAGAAAATTAAATTATAAATTACAAATTTTTGGGTATATGGTTCGGGTAAACGGGTATGTGATTTCGGGTAATCGGGTCGGGTATCACCTAATTCCATACCCGTGAAATTTTTAAAAATTAATCCCATACCCGGCCCTGTACCCGTCGGGTATACCCGCCCCGAATATTTCGGGTTTCGGGTTTACCCGTCGGGCTCGGGTTATTTTGCCATCCCTAACTAAGAGAGGGAAATCAATGTGTTTATTAGATAGATAAGCTGATGTAAATGCTCGTACTTGTGAAGTATTTGATGTATTGATTTCATGAAGTGATGTAAATATTAGGTGTTCATGAAGCTGATGTAAATAATAGAAAAATCTACTTATGTCCGTGAAGTATTTGACCTACTATCACCCGTGAAGTATTTGATTTCACGTACGTCATCCCCATGAAGTATCCTCACTTTATGAAATCAATAAATTTATCGTTTTATTACTAACGATTGAGTTTTACCACATTAAGTCAATTTTAGTCTAATATTACCACATTCTATATTTTAATTGACTCTTAACCATATTACGTCATTTACACATTCAATAATTTAGTTTGGCTAATTTTCACATTAAGTCAACCATATTAATTCTACCACATACCATATTCAAGTTTAACTATTAACAATATAGTCAAATACACCACTTTACCAAGTGTCATTAATTAGGTTTGACTAATTTTCTCATTAAGTCAAATATTACTTTATCAATAAATCAAATATTTGACTTCACATATTTCTCATTTTCTGATATAGGTAGATTTGAACAATTAGATTTTTAGGCCTCCTCATTTTCCCATATAGGTAGATATTGGTGGAGTTGGCATTGGAAATGAAGATAAGAACTAGGCCTCTTTGGAGATCACAAGTTCGAATCCGAGCCAAACGGGGGTTTTGTCCAACTTGCGTTACGCCAGAGAGTTTCGACTCTTGTGGTGGCGCAACTGGTGTCAAGTGGTATCAAGGGTTATGGTTTCTCCGAGGACGTGATTTAGGCCCATTAAGCAGGTGTTATGCCCTTTATGGAGAAACCCTGTGGGTTCTCGAACCGGGGTCGGTCTCGCAAGCCGACCTGCGACCACCCAGTCATTCTGAAAGTCGCCATTAAAAAAAAAGGTAGATAAGTTGATACAAATGCTCTTACTTGTAAACATGTTATCCATAAACATTATTTACATCTATATATATACTACCTAATAAACAAGTAACCTAAAAGGACAATTGTCACATTTTTATGCCTCCGCATTCTCATTTTCCCACCTCTTTCTTCTATTAATAATCAACTCCAATATTTTAGCCAACTAAATTAATTATTTGTTTCAATTTTTATCTACACATTTTTAAATATAAAATTGTGTTTATCATCAATTAGTTTGTTCAATTATATTTTTATGTAACATCCTAAAAATAAAACGACAGTTATAATAACGGAATAAACGAACAAGGCATGACGGGTCGGGTCGGATGGGTCAGCGGGCTATAAATAGCCTATGCCACCCCTTTTCTCTCATTTGCAACTTTTAGAGAGAGAGACCGTAGAGAGAGAAAGTTGGCGGATCGACCCGAGACTTCAGCAAAGTGTTACTGAAGAACCTCCGGATCAGAAACTCGATTCAGGTAACAATCCGACCTAAATCTGAGTTTTAGTTCGTTTTTGGGTTTTTCGGGTTTTGGGTGAAAATGTAAGGTTTGAACGGATGAAACTGAAAGATAATCATGGATTTGAGTTCCTTAATGGAAAACGAACGTTTTGAATGCAAACAGGTTCGGGATCTTGACATGATCAGACCCGAATGCGAAAGTTAGGTTTTTTCGCGAAGAACAGGTCGTGCGCACTTGCTAAGTGCGCACGGAGCAGGTTCTGCGCACTTGCTAAGTGCGCAGGAGGAGGGACCTGCGCACTTGATAAGTGCGCAGGCATCATGGTCTGCGCACTTGATAAGTGCTCAGGCAGCAGGGTCTGCGCACTTGCCAAGTGCGCAGGCAGCAGGGTCTGCGCACTTGCCAAGTGCGCAGGCAGCAGAACTGGTTAAGTGAAGTCAGTATGTTAGAATGGTTAAACCGTTAGAGTCGGGATTGGTCTGATGTGTATTTAACTAATCAATTCAGATCGGAAGTGACATTGTTGGACCTTCGTTTAGGACAACCCATATTAGCGTATCAGGTGAGTTCTAGAGCCCTCTTTTAAATGTTTTGTTAAATGTTTTGGGCTGGTGTGCATACTTACGAAATGATGTTTTAACGAAATGATGTTTTAACGAAACGATGTTTACGAAAGGAAAGGTTATGAAGTGTTTTTGTCAAAAAGGTTTACGAATGTTTATGAACGGTCTAAATGAGGAAATGTTTAATGAAAAGGGAAATAGGTAAAGGTTTAAAGAAGTCATTATAAATCTAATCTGTCGAATGAATGGAATTGACGAATGAAGTCTGGGAATGTGATTCCCAGCCTTGTGGTAGATTATGGACAGCGAGCCATAGTTACCATAAGAACAACAGAGCAGTGTCTTGGTGGCCTGTCGATGGTTTTGATGTTGTACAACTGGTAAGGGAGTAACGACGGTTACTCGGGTGATGACGATCATCCTAAGCGAATAAGGTAAGGGAAATCAATGACGGCGATACGTAACGGTTGATTCCCAAAGGAAAGATGCGTGTTGAGAAATGACGGCGATACGTAACGGTTGACCCCACGTAGTGAATGGTTGGCAATGACGGCGATACGTAACGGTTGACCCCACGTAGTGAATGGTTGGGCAATGACGGCGATACGTAACGGTTGACCCCACGTAGTGTATGGTTGTGGCAATGACGGCGATACGTAGCGGTTGTCCACAACACCAAAGGTTCATTCGGGGACACTGTGACGCGTAAAGTAAGATACAGAATTAGATAACGATAATGTATGACTTAAATGAATGTTAAAAGTTTTAACGAACGATCCGTTCAATGGTGTTTATGATAATGATGTTGATGATGATATGGGTACGAAACCTTTTTAAAGATGTTAGATTATTACATGCTTTTGTGAAATGTTTTACTAAATGAATGAATGATATGTTTTTGGCAAATGTTGATGTTAAAGTTTTTATGAAATGCTAGAACTCACCAGCGTAGCTGACTTTTTAGTGTGCACATTCAGGTTAAGGCAGGTTATGAGGATGTACGGTGATGCTTGGCTAGCGAGAGGAGTTACCCGGCTGACTATGAAGACTGGCATCCCGTTATGTTTTAGTTATGATGTATTTATGTTTTAAACAATGTTTACGCTTCCGCATGTATGAACAATGATGACGTTATGTTTAAATGAAATTTTCCTCTGCGTTATTTGATATTCATGTTTAAGAACTGTTTGTGAATGAGTAAATCCAACAAGTGGGGCCTCCTGGGTTTGGGGCCTTACATTTTATGAATTCTACAAACTGAAAACAGTTTTATAGTCAGTCAGGATTCAAATAAAAAACTTTTAATCATATAATTACATATTCACATTGTTCTATTTTGACGAATGTATTTGTTAACATATTACATTATATTTTATTCAATCTGTGTATTACACATGTTTATTCAACCCGGGTATTACATAGGTTTTAAAGACATAAACTTTTTATTACTAAGTATATAACATTACATTTATTCACCCCGTGTAATACATGAGATTCTAACATAATATTTTATAAAAGCGTAATTATGTTATCTATAAACAATTATTTTAGAGAGAAATATTAACATACATTAAGTAATAATATATGCATAAAGTGTAAGGTAAGACTGCGTAAATCAGATCACTAGACGATCCGACCTCTTCTCAATCCTGTGCAAATACGAATGCTAAGTCAAGCGCCGTCACTTTAGAGAGTATCTCTGACTGTTTAACTCGGGTAAGAATAAGCAGGTTATGGTTAAGGTGGACCAAGGCAGGGGCAGAGCAGATGCAGCTTTTACTTTTCCGTTTTATTATTCATTTTGCTTTTGAAAAGCATAATAATACTACTTGTTACATTTCATTACATTACAAACACCTTCCTCTTTAGGATTCTTCTTCCCAGACAACCATCACTCCTTCAAATCATTCCTCCTCTTTATTCTCTATCTACACAAACACCATCACCATGTGAAACACTACTTTTCAGTTTCACACACTAATTCCTTCACTCCTCTCTGTACTGTAAGTACGCCTCTTCTTCTATCTCCGATTTAGGGTTTATACGCCTGTAAATTCATAAATTGTTTCCTAATTTGCTTCGGTCATCGTGTGTTTGGTTCGTTTAGCTGGAAATTTTTGTATATTGTTGGTGTAGTGCTTGTAATGCAGTTGAAAAACTACTTTGATTAAGACAACATTTTAATTAAATAATTTTCAGTGTAGGAAAGATTGTAACCTAGGTTTGAAATTCATTTTCAGCACGGTTAATTTATCCTATTTCATGTTAGAGGTGAGATCATAGCTCTTTGTTGCTTTATTATTATTATTTTTAATATATTTTATTTTATATTTTTACTAAATTCTTGCTCACTTTGTAGGTTTCTTGTTCAACTTTTTATGTCATTAATTTGTTTTGCAAGCTAATTGATCTTTTGCTTTTATTCTTTGCCTTAGGGGATCTGTAAATTGAACAAGTTTGTTAAAACTTAAACTTAGAAATTAAAAGTCCAAGTAGATCTGCTATCCTGCTACAGCTTTGGTACTCCATTGTCAACAAACAAGTCCAATTTTGACCTTTTAAAAAATCAAAATATGCAGCTTTATGGTTTTAATGTTCTATAACTACAAAATGTTTTTGGTTTGTAGTCATTTTTTCCATAACTAACAGGTAGTCATTTTGTTTCTTGAAATTGCTCAATTTTTGTTGAGTTGTAAATAAAAAGAGACTCATTTGATTCTCAAAAGTCAAAAGTGAAATCATGGACTTCCTTTTTTACTTAATTACTTAGTCTTGAAGAAATTTATTACCTGCAAGATCTGGTAGCTCAGGGTTCAAAGTTTCGAACTATTCCCGTTGATTTGAGTGAATGAAGTTAATCCATAACATAGTATGAAATATTTAGTTAGTAGAATCTAATATAGTATGAAATATACTAATCATATTACTTTAGTTCGTAGAACATATAATTGGAAGAATGACAAAAGTAAGCCCTGAAGTTTTTGATGAGATGCAAATGCAAGCTGTTTTATCAGTAGCAGCAGATGCGAGTTTCAAATCAAATAAATTTCCCAAATATAAATTAGGGCCCGACAATCAGGTTCTTGATGAAGCAACCGTGGAGAATAAGGGACCACCATTAAAAGACATTGTGGCACAAGAAACCGAACAGTTATCTGATCAACACAAACGTCTCTCTGTCCGTGACTTGGCCAGTAAATTTGACAAGAATTTGACTGCTGCAGTTAAGCTGTCTGATGAGGTATAGCTAAAATTATTTTGTTAAAAAATAAAACGTACGTTTGTGAATAAAATAAAATCGGTTACATAAGTAGTGACTTAAATTATTTTATTTACTATGGAATGGGTAACTATGATTGCCCATTTTGGGGGAATTTCATATATATCCTCCTTCTAAAAGTTTAAAGTTTGATATATATCCTTTTAAATTCCATAATATCTTATTTACCCTTTTAAAACACTAAGAGGATCATATTTATTTATTCCATAGTTCATGTTACTTATAGCAATCTAGTTTGCTGAATAAACGAAAAGAACAATATGCTCCGAGATGATTCATTGTTTTCGTATTCATTTATTCAGTGAAATAAACTTATATAAGTAACCGAGATTAATTTATTTACTATGGAAAGGGTAAAATATGATATTTTTACTATTTTGAAAGGGTAAATACCATATTATGAAATTTAGAAGGATATATATATATATATATGAAATTAGTCATTGTATTTCTCAACATTGATTACATTGTGTTATTTTATGTAGGCTAAACTTAGAGAGGTGGCTTCCTTAGAGGGGCATGTGCTTTTGAAGAAACTTAGAGATGCGTTGGAACATTTAAGGGGGCGATTAGCTGGTCTTAATAAGGAAGATGTTGAAAAAGCTATCTCTATGGTATACCCTTATTATTATTAATATTATTTGAATGCTAGTAGTTTTTTGTTAATTGATTATATTTGCTTCAAGAAGCTTCCTTAATGACATGATAGTAAAGGTAAAAGAATGGTTAATACTTTGTTATAGGTGGAAGCATTGGCAGTAAAGTTGACTCAAAATGAAGGGGAGTTGATACAAGAGAAATTTGAAGTGAAGAAACTTGCGAACTTTCTCAAACAGGTGATTAGTTTTGATCACATTCATCAACAGAAATTAGAATATAATTCTTTTTAGGGATGAGGTATCCAAATGCCACCCAAGTATTCAACTTTTTTCATTAAGTCCACCCAAGTATGTATATGGTTCATTTATACCAATTTTGACAAAAAGCATGCCTGAATCCTGATTAAGAATATGCCACTATTTTTTTTGAAAGACAACATTTATAAACCTATAACATGTTTACAAATTACAACTCATTACATGTATTTGTCTTTTCAAATTTTGAAGGGCATTTTCTTGCTTGACATATTTTTTTGTTAGAATTGTATAAAATAAAATCAGATACACCCATAGGTGGCCAACAACTTTTTTTTTGGTTTGAGAACTACGTATTCAGATTCTATCCACTTTGGTGTAATAGTTTCTTGTGGGTATGAGAACATAGTTTTGTTATTTATTTGCAGGCTACTGAAGATGCTAAAAAGTTGGTAAACCAAGAAAGATCTTTTGCTTGTGCAGAAATTGAAAGTGCAAAAGCAGTAGTGAGAAGAATCGGTGAGGCTCTTGATGAGCAAGAAAGAATATCACTAACATCAGGAAAACAGGTAACATAATATTTAAGACGTTAAAATAAACCCAACTATTAATATATGTTACACCTTTTTATAACTAGATTGCACATATAGTTGTGGGTAAAGGGTATTCTTATTATGTTTTTTCCTAGAAAGAAATTGACTTTCTTCTCGCCAGGAAATGGAGGAGATGGTGGAGGAAATCCAACATGCTAGAAGAATTAGGTTATTGCATCATCCGTGCAAGGTATTCGTTAACTTTTACATTTCTTCAGTTTATTTATAGGTTAATACATAAATCCAACATACTGTCTCATTTTGCATGAAAGTCCCTCAACTAATTTTTGACGTAATAAAGTCCATGAACTTGTAAAATTTACACAAACCCGTGAAATTAATGGTAAATGTTTGTTATTTGCACGGTTAGCACATACGTGGCGCCATATATTCATGTTTTGCTCATTTGGATGCCACGTAGAAATAAAACAAACTTACCCCTTTTCCCGATGTTAGCAACCAACATCATTTTAACCGATTTCACTTCTAAAAATAATAATTAAATTCACATTAGATGCCACGTGGCAGATACATGCACACTAAAATGACAAATTAACCGTCACCAGTTTTTGAAAAATAAGCAAAAAATTTGACCTACTATAAAATGTACTTGGTTGCTAAAATAAGTAGTAAAATGTAAATTGGTTTCTGTTTTGTGCTTATTTTAAAGTTGGTTTCTAAAATCAGGAAAAAGGTGTAAAGTTCGTTTTTGTTTCTTGCTGTTTGTCTTCTATCTATTTTCAATAACTGAACATTTTATTCTTGGATCCAAACCGTCGGTCAATATTTGACAATCATCTCAAAATCTAGATTTTGTATATCGATAAATTGCATGTTTCATTTATGATTACAATTTCTATTTTTTAGCATAACCTAATTCTGTATGCTCTTGTCACCTAGGTGATGGATATGGAACATGAGCTTCGAGCCTTGAGGCTGCAAATCCAAGAGAAGTCTGCATTCTCAGTAAAGCTTCAGCAAGAGGTATATCTTACTTAAAATAACAAAGCTGAAATATTTTAGTGTAATTAAATATAATATTCTTTCCATCCTATAAAATACAACACTTGGGTTTCGTACATAGTTAACTTCAAAGCAACAGCTATTAGTAAAACATAGTTTGTTTGCTTTTGTTGCATCCACATAACGAAGTAACTACTTACTTATAATCCGAATGCAGTTAACGCTGAATAAATTGGCTGAGGATAACAACTTAAGCTTATATGCTCTAGAAAGTTCTGGAAGTTTGGGCTCAATTTTACGACTTCAACCGCGTTCAGAAGAAGCAATGGAGCTCTCAAAATGTTCAATTCAATGGTACCGTTTATCATCAGAATGTAGCAGAAGGGAGCTTATTTCAGGTGCTTCTTAATTTATTATTACATAATCTGAATGCACCTATTTTCTTGGGTTATATTGTCTTTTTATCTCATTTTATTTTGTTTTTTTCAAGAGTACTTGTGGGTAATTTACTTATGAATTGGGGTTATGTTTTATCTCTAAGTGGTCAAATGAGTTGACTGGGTGAAACGGTTCAAAATTTATTTGAGTTGTATCTTCAATGCAAAAAACCTCTTATATGTTATTCAAAATATCTTTTTTGTTACTGCAATAATATACTTTTTGTAAGCTTACACACTATTATTTTATTATTTGTAAAAAAAGAATTTGGACAAAGGTGTCTGGTCAAGGTTGCCCAACCTGCCTGATCACCTGCCCATTTAGCCACTTGAACTCGTGAAGTCAAGAAGTAGCTAGGATGTGCATATTTCTTTTCTAACATTATTTGGTTAAATTTATTTTCACCAGCTGCTAACAAATCAGTTTATGCACCTGAGCCCTATGATGTTGGACGGATTTTGCAAGTTGATGTTATGTCACATTGCCAAAAATCTACTGTTACAACAGCTTGTCCTGTACAACCTGGTTTGTTCTTTTTTCCTTTTGTCATTTTTTTATAAATAAAATGTTTTTCTTAAACTTTTAAGTGGATTTGTTGTAATATATATACTTTTGTAACAGCTGTTGGATTGGAGAGTTATGTGGAGTCGCTTTCTCGAAAAGGAAATTCTGAATTCAGTGTATGTTATATATAAAATTTATTAAGACCCAGTTTTCTATTCTACACATGATATGGTAAAAAGATGCTTGATTATTAATCAAAATTTCAAAGCACCCTTCAATAATCACGCACATGGGAGTCTTTTGACAATATGCAATTGGGCCATTTAACATGAAAATTTCATTAAAAATCCCAATAATTTTTTGTTTGAATTTTTCTTTAAGTTCTTTTTAGTTGATCCAGCATAAATTAAATTAAAGTTTTTGTTTTGAAATTTACAGGTGGTGATTTCTCAGATGAATGGACGGAATTATTCGTCACATTCTGCTCATTTATTACGTATAGGAAAAATGAGAATGAAGCTTTCAAAAGGATGGATTACTAAAGCTAGAGATGCTTATTCCTCTACATCAATGCAGGTAATACTTATTTTGCATGCTTTTTCTTAACATCAAAATTTATTAACAGTTAAATAAACAGGGGGAAATTTTATATATATCCTTTTAAATTTCAAATCTCATTTTACCGTTTCAAAAGACTAAAAATATCATGTCATCCATTATATAATAAGTAAAACAATATCATTTACAAAAGTGAATAAACAAAGAAAACAGTCTGAGCCAAGATGATCCATAGTCGTCATTGTTTTTCTATTTGTTATATGTGTGTGTGGATAGTGTTGTTCAATACTGAACCAATTTTTAGTAGATAACCGCGAGATCCGCATAAGCTCCATTTTCCTTATTTATTTCATGGGTCCTATTTCAATGCTCTTAATTTCTTGCAAATGAATTTCTAACCTCATTTAGTTCTTACAACACTTTTTTGACCATATTTCAGCTATGTGGATTTAGAGGCGGCGGGAATGTGGCAGCTAAATCGTTGTTTTGGCAATCAAGAAAAGGGCAATCTTTCGTATTAGTGTTTGAAACAGAACGAGAAAGAAATACAGCCATTGTTCTAGCCCGAAGATATGCTCTTGATTGCAATGTATGTAATTTCCTTCTTTATTAATCTAAAATTATACAAAAAAAAGAAGGGAAATAATAAATATAAACAGCTATTCAAAACTATTCTATTTCAATAATAATATACTTTTTTTAATGAAATGATTTAAAGAGGTTTATAAAACTTGCTTTCATCTCATTGGCCCATATCTTTTTACGCCATCTTTTACTTGTTTTTCGTGTTAAAACTTCTTATATCGTTTATTTAAAAAACTTAGTTTAACTAATTTGATAATACGTTGTATACAATCACAGGTGGTGCTGGCTGGACCAGATGACCAAGCATCACTTTATCTTCTCTGACTTGACTAATGCAAGTATAACCAGGTTTCCAAAGTGAGATTGATTATTTCATTTTTTTTCCACTTGTAATTTTGTGTGTTTTATTTTTATTTTTGGGTGTGTTTAATTGGGTTTTAATTTTTCTACTAATTTGATCATTTGTGCATCCTTTATAGGCATAGTTTTGGTTTGCCTGTTCATTGGTTGTAACAATTCTTTTTATATTTGCAGTTTTAATATAACAACGAAGTCTTGATTGAAGCTTTAAAAGTGAATATTATTTGTTTAAAAGTGTATATAGTATGGATGCGTAATAATATCAATAATATATTGTGATGCAAACAAATTGAATATTAAAACATGGTTTGGTTCGGGTAAAATCGATTTTAGCCTTTAGGGCTTCAAACCGTCGATTTGAAACCTAATAAAACCTAGCCATTCCATTCCCTCTAAACGGATGTCTGCAGACTTAAATTCATGTTATAATGTTTCGTCTATGTTGAAGAAGTGTTCACAACGTATCCATCCTTCTAAGTCAGTATTGTTAAATTTTGGGAAATCAACTTTTCCGATTCTCATTTTTTTTGAGAGGCGGAATTTATATTATTAAAAAGAAGGTAGAATTACATCTCTTATTTTCAACCATAATTACATATGTACGCAACCCAAAATTTAAATTACATATATCTCTCTTTTATAAAATTAACATTTTAACCTTACAAGAAAATACGACTATTCTTATTCTATTGATCTCAACCTTAACCTTCTCATTCCTAGTACTAATCGATTCCAACATCCAACGTTGCTTTTGATCGATTCCATCATCCAGTTTGGTATATTTGTGATTATGAATGGGATATATGTAAATAAAATTTTGAATTGGGCATATATATAATTGCCTCAAAAAAGAAAACAGGTGAGCTAGCAGGAATTAACCAACACAAACAAAACAAAGAAGAAACAACACACACGAAAATAAAAAACTGAATTCACTCCATGAGGCAAGAGACCCACTCAATTGGTCCAATACCGGCTCGGTTCTTTCCCCATAGAAAACTTGCGCTTTTTATTTTTTCAAATAGTCAATTGAGGGACCCCCCCCCCCCCCCCGAAAAAAACGACATCATTTCTTAGTTTTCAAATGCACCAAACTGCAGTGAGGATTACCACTTGACAAGCTTTGCTCCTATTGGTCGCCGACGATGCAATGTTACACAAACCCAAAACATCACTTGATCGATTGAAAGCTCTATGATCATTTATTGTTGGTTGTTCTACTCCTTTTCGTCTGTTCTTGTTGATGCATCATCTCAAAAATCACCCTCAAATCGGCAATTGACTTGTCATGATCCCTCAACATCTTTAATACAATTATTTGTTCCGTGACATCACAACCCCACAATGATTGGCCCTTATAAAGAAATTTTTTAAAGTTAAATTTTAAAATTAAAATTATGGTTTATGTAGAACCACATGAATCATCTTTGCACATCCATATCAAGAAACCAGTAATCGAATCAAAACGAACAAGAATGAAACAAACGATTTCTGGTTATAATTATGGGTTCTTTCAATCTGTGCAGATTCGCATACATGTTAGCCCGGTTAATTTAGACCCGAAGGACTAGGTGTGTCAAGTAGAGGTGCACAAAAGCCGGTTTTTGAACCGAACCGGCCCGAACCGGTTTGGTCAACGCGAACAGTAAACCGGTTTTGACCAAAACCGGTTCGGGTTAAACCGGTTTTGTAAGTATAAAACATCGAACCTGTTGAACCGGTTCAGTTCGGTTCTGGACCGGTTCGGGTTGGTAAATCGGTTTAAACCGGTTTTTTTTTTTTTTAATTATAAA
This sequence comes from Smallanthus sonchifolius, assembly GCA_023525975.1. Lineage (NCBI taxonomy): Eukaryota > Viridiplantae > Streptophyta > Magnoliopsida > Asterales > Asteraceae > Smallanthus > Smallanthus sonchifolius. The sequence continues at coordinate 587,066 of CM042045.1, read as the reverse complement.
ATATTACAAAATTACAAAACATTACAATACGAGAAAAATAAAAACATAAAGTTCAACGCTTATTCATATTGAAGGGGTTCGGAAATCACAAAACATTACAAAATTAAACATTACAATACGAGAAAAAAAAATATTTTTATTTTTTGGAGTTTTTTTGTTTAATATTAGCCGTCATTCTCGGAGTTACTAGTGGATCCTCGTAGTCTATCATCTTCGGCGAGTTCTTCATTTGTAAGTGGGCTCGCCAATCCTTGGTTAACCTCAGATTCGTGTATGAGTTCTTCAACTTCAATTTCGTCTTCAAGCGAAGCCCTATCTTGTCTCCTATCTACCGCATCCAAATGGTCTTTCAAGCAAATGCACATTTCCATTGCCGCGGGAGTGAGTCTAGTTCTTCGAATAGATAAAACCCTACCACTAAGAGAAAAAACGGATTCCGAAGCTACCGTGGAAGCTTGGACGGTTAGTAAATCACGGGCCATGGCGGAAAGGACCGGAAAAGTAGATTCGTTTCCTTTCCACCAAGCCAAAATATCAAAGTCCTCAAAAACATCCGGACTCATAAATGATAAAAAGTTTGTTCCCGTATACCTTCCGAGTTCGCTACTCGGGATGGACCCTCTAGCCCGTTTAGTAAATTCATTTCTCATTTTGTTATACAAATTTAAGTTCACATTCCTCGAGCTGCTACTTGATGCGCCCGCGCCCATCGTATCATGTGGGGTTTGTGTTGTACCATATTTATGTAAATAAATATCAAACAAATCTTGCAAACATTTGTTAAAATAAGTTTTTGTTACGGTTGAAAAATGAATATCTTCGGCATTCAAATCCAAATCGTAAGTTATTTTATCAATCAAGGTTTCAACACCGTAAACATTAATTGTAGGGTTTAATGCGGCGACACAAGTTATAACCGGAGGCATTTCTTTAAAATATTTAACAAATTTTTCTTTCATCGGTTTTATCATTCTCGTAAAAAAAGTATTTTTATTTTCAAGTTCGGCTAATTTGTTACACATTAGAAATATTTGTTTAAGAACCAAGGGACTTGTGGGGTAATAAACCCCGGATAAAAAAGTAGTGGCGGTTTTGAAAACTTCGAGCAATTCGGTTATATTTTCAAGAATGTCCCAACTCGTAGACGGAAAACTTTGAATTTTACGACGCGGTTTTGAGGAAAGCATATCATGAAAAATTGATAAAGTATCTTTTTGTCGTATAGCACTATGAAACATTTTATAAGTTGAATTCCATCTTGTTGGGAGGTCCCAATTGGGACCTAAGCAAATCAAACCCGTATCGTTACATAATCTAATATATTCATGATATCTTTTTTTACTACTACTAAAAACGTCTTTAAGCATGACTCGAAATGCATTACTTAATTCAATAACGGTTTCAACCGCAAGCCCGTCTTGCACGGCTAAGTTGATGATGTGTGCAATACATCGACTATGGAAAAAAGTGCCGTTGCAAATCGGATTATATTTTAATATTAATTTTTGAACCGTATTTGTATTATTTGAGGCATTATCAAAAGATATTGAAAATAATTTATTTTGTAATTTAAAATCGGTTATCACATCATCTAAAATGTGAAATAAATTTTGACCCGTGTGAGGATATTCAAACATATCAAACGCGATTGTACGTTTCATCATTTGCCACGTATTGGGATCAACCCAATGAGCGGTAACGCAAATATATGAGTCGGGAATACCATGTGGAGCCGACCAAACGTCGGTGGTTAAGTTCACACCGGTTTCCAATTTTTCAAAACCTAAAATTAATTCTTTTTTTGCTTTTTTCCACATTTTTAGACAATCACGTCTAAGAGTATTACGACTTACTTGATGATAACGTGGTTGAAGGGCTTCTTGAATCATCCTCGTCGTGAGCGGATTGTCGAAGTGGTTGAACGGCAAACCTCTTTGAATAACTAATTTCGCCATTCTATCTCGAACAATATTTGGATCGAAGTTCCAAATTCCACCATCGCTTGTTATAGATGCTTGACCCTCATCCGGAATTTTCTTCAAACTCGGGCAAGATTTTTCCATATGAGTTTTTAAAGTAGAATTTGAATCCTTTTTAAAAAACCCACCACATTTTTTGCAACGAGCCCGTTCCAACCCGTTAGACATCTCACATAGATCGTAGTTTGACCAAATTGCAGGGTTCCTCGCTGTTGGTATGATTCTCACAACGCTAACTTCGGAAGAGGAAACACCAAAACTTGAAGAAGTTGCCATAACGTTTTTTGAGCGTTTTTTGAGCGTTTTTTGAGCGTTTCTTGAGCGTTTCTTGAGCGTTTGAGAAGTGTGATTTAACCAAAACACCCACTACCTATTTATAATGTGTTTGGGGGTTAAAATGGGTGAAAAAACGGTCAAAAATTGGTTCTAACGGCTATATAGCCGTTTTCCAACGGCTAGATTCAAAAAATTAACGTTAAACCGGTTCCTCAAACCGGTTCACAAAAAACCGGTTTTAAACCGATCCTCACGCAAATGATCCAAACCGGTTTTAAACCGGCGGTTCCTACCGGTTTGAAACCGGTTCACAAAAAACCGGTTCGTGGGCGGTTCGGTTTCCGGTTCCGAACCGGTTTGGATTTCCAAACCGGTTTTTTTGTGCACCTCGTCAAGTAGTAAAAGTTGGGGGAATTATTTGTTTATTTTGTTTTTCTTTTGCATGTTTCTGTTTGAGTCGGCAAGTATAGAATCCAAGTTGGGATGTGATTAGGTTTCATGCAGGTCAAGGGATTTTAGTATATTAGGAGGGTTAATTGTTTTCTTGTAACAGAGAGTTTGTTTCGTGTGTTTATCAATAAAGAAAAGGCCGTCGTGAGGATAGTCCACCTCCCAAAAATCCCGTGTTCTTGGTTGCTTCATCGTAAATATCAACGGTTGTGAATTTCAGTTGGTATCAGAGCATCAGGAAATCAAAGAGTAGTTTGATCTGTGTATCGTTAACACCGATCGCAGCCTGGGAATATCTCTGAATCAACCGAGTAGGGTTGATCCGAAGAAACCGATCGTGAAGGATCCGTTTCACCCAAGAAAACTTGAACAGAAACGTCATGTCAGAAGGTGTCGTGCTTCCTCCAGTTAACCAGGTGTTGATTAACCCTCCACGAGAGTCAAATAACGTCTCAATACAATGCCCAAAACTGACCAAATCAAACTACCCGGTTTGGTCAGTGATGATGAAGACGGTGCTTGCTGCAAACGGGTTACTAGGAACGACAGATCCCGTAAACGGGGAGACCGCTGAAGAGAAAAAGTTCACGGCTCTAGCTATGCTATATCAATCCATACCCGAGGAGATGGTAATGCAAGTGTCAAGGTATAACGAGCCGAAGGACGTATGGGAAGCTTTGCGTGTTAGGTTTCTCGGAGCCGATCGAGTTCAAAAGTCCCGGATACGGATGCTACGATCCGAACTTGATGCACTCAAGATGAAAGAAACAGAAAGCATCGATGATTTCGCCGAAAGAATAGCTGTTATCAAAAACCTTGGGTGATGAGTTAGAAGACGAGATCGTTATAAACAAATTCCTAACAGCTTTGCCCGATAAGTATCTACCAATTGTCTCTACAATAGAGCAATTTGGCGAGGTAGAATCAATGACAATTGAAGAACTAGTCGGACGACTCAAAACATACGAGGAAAGGAATAAGTTCAATACTAGGAGTGAAGACCAACAAGGTACACTAATGTTCACGCAGAATGAAGGCCAAAACAGACAGAAATTCGAATATCAGCGGGGTCAAAGGAGTGACAACCGTGGTCGGGGAAAAGGCCAATGCCGAGAACAAGATGGCTAGGGGCAAGGCCGAGGTCGAAGCAATGGTCGAGGACGTGGGGGCCAAGGAGAAGGTTTCAACAGTAACAACAGGGACATGACAAAAATTACATGTTTCCAGTGTGAAAAAACCGGACACTTCGCCCGTGAATGTTGGAAGCAAGCCAACGAGGAAGCAAACGTTGTCGAAACTCAACCTAAAGGCCCACAGTTTCTTATGGCTGCTACGGTTGGGAAGCAAGAAGATTACATCTTTCTCAATGAAGATAAAGTTCAACCAACCCTTTTCAAAATGGAAGAAGGCGTGTGGTACTTAGATAACGGCGCAAGTAATCACATGACAGGTATGAGATCCTACTTCATTGAACTAGATGAACGGGTGAATGGCCGGGTGAGGTTTGGAGATGGGTCTAACGTTGAAATAAAAGGGAAAGGGACGGTGCAAGTTGAATGCAAAGATGGAATACAAAAATTGATAAAAGACGTTTATTTTATACCGGACCTATGCACAAACACTCTAAGCATAGGGCAACTTGATGAACGTGGGTGCAAGGTAATGATTTATGAAGGGTGCTTATGGCTATACGGACGAGAGAAGGAACTTTTGTTAAAGGTGACACGGTCTGAGAATAGATTGTACAAGACCCGTTTGAGTAATGGGTCACAAAAATGCTTAGCTCTACATATTGAAGAACCAGAGTGGTTATGGCATGCTCGCTTGGGCCATATTAACTTCCAATCACTGCACCAAATGACAAGTAAAGGTCTAGTACGAGGAATGCCGATTGTAAAGCACATTAATCAAGTCTGTGATGCGTACACAGCTGGTAAACAACATCGCGCTCCTTTTCCCCATGAAACCGTGTTTAGAGCAACCAAGCCTCTTGAACTTGTGTACTCTGATATATGTGGACCTATTACACCAATGACACATGGTGGAAATAGGTATTTCTTGCTGTTTGTTGATGAATTTAGCAGGTACACTTGGGTATACCTTATAAAAACAAAAAAATGAGGCACTACCCAAGTTTAAAAGCTTTAAACGCTTGGTAGAACAACAAACCCAGCACAAAATAAAAACATTAAGGACCGATCATAGAGGTGAATTCACATCAAACGAGTTCAAAAATTTCCGTGACAGAGAAGGTGTTGCGCGGCAGCTCACGGCTCCCTACTCTCCTCAGCAACACGGAGTAGTAGAACGGAAAAACCAAACCATTTTGGGTATGACACGAAGCCTGCTGAAAGCGATGGGGATGCCACAAAATCTTTGGGGAGAAACGGTTCGACACGCTGTTTATTTAATGAGTCGGGTGTCCAAAAAATCTCTAAAGGAAATGACTCCTTACGAAGCTCTAAGAGAGAAAAGGCCAATCTTGTCACATGTGAAAGTGTTCGGGTGTTTAGCTCATGTGAAGACTCCGGTCCAACATTGCTCAAAATTAGATAACCGGAGTAGACCTATGGTACATCAAGGAACGAGGAAGGGACAAAGGCTTACCGGTTTTATGATGTTAATGCCGGGAGAATTGTGATAAGCCGGGATGCCATTTTCGAAGAAGCGAGAAAAGGGTGAATGGGCCGAACATGTCTCCCGATCAGCCGAAGACACAGAAATCTGGACTAAATTTAATATTGATGATGAAACCAGATCAGGCACAGCTCAAGTATCATCTACAGAAACCATGCAGCGAACAGAAGGTGACTTTGAGGCAGGTTCGTCAGAACCGACCATTCCATTCCAATCCAAGATAACGGACCATCTGGGTCTGCTGAAACGGGCCTAAACAACCCACAAACAGAACCTATACAAACCCTACGTCGCTCCAGTCGAGTATCACGGCCACCATCAAAACTTGTCAATTAAGTAGTAACCGGTTTAACAAACCACAGATCAAGCAACAACACCTTTGAGGAAGGTGATCTAATGTTTGAAGAAGAAGACATTCAGGGTGAACCCACATGGTTTGAAGAAGCAGTAGGTATAAACGAATGGAAGGTGGCGATGGACTAGGAGATTGAGTCAATTGAAAAAAATGGGACTTGGTTCCTTACGGGTCTACCAACTGGACACAAACCTATAGGTTTGAAGTGGGTTTACAAACTCAAAAGAGATGCAAGTGGTACCATAGTGAAACACAAAGCAAGGTTGGTAGCGAAGGGATACATTCAAAAGCATGGGGTGGATTATGACGAAGTATTCGCCCCGGTGGCAAGGATGGAAACGATACGTCTTATCTTGGCCTTAGCCTCTCGAGTAGGATGGGAGGTTCAACACTTAGATGTGAAATCAACCTTTCTTAATGGAACACTGAAAGAAGAGGTCTATGTTGAACAACCAAGTGGTTTTGTGAAAAAAAGGCAAAGAACATCAAGTGTATCGTTTAAACAAAGCATTGTACGGTTTGAAACAAGCACCAAGAGCTTGGAACCACAAGTTAGACCAAACCTTAAAGAGTTTGGTTTTGAGAAGTGCTCACAAGAAGCTGCCATCTACATTTTGAAGAAAGAAAAATGAGTGTTAATAGTAGGTGTCTATGTAGATGATCTCATCGTAACAGGTTCAGACAAACAAAGAATCACTTGGTTTGTAAGGCAAATGGAATCCAAGTTTGATATGAACAATCTGGGCTTGCTGTCATATTACTTAGGAATTGAATTAATGCAAGGAGAAGAAGGAATATCTTTAAAGCAGGGGTCATATGTAGAAAAGATACTTAAAATAGGGGGGATGCAAGAGTGTAATAGTTGCAAAGTTCCTATGGAACCAAAGCTATGTCTTAAAAAAATAGGAGTTGAACTAGTGGTTGATGCAACTGGGTACAGGAGATTAATCAGATGGTTAAGATATCTCACTCATACCCGACCTGATTTGAATTACGTCGTGGGTTACGTGAGCCGATTCATGGCTGAACCAAGGGAGGAACATTGGAAGGCTGTTAAACATATTCTTCGTTATATACGGGGAACCATCGATTATGGATTACATTACGCGAGAGGTGGCGGAAGTAATCTAACTGGGTACAGTGACAACAACTATGCAAGTGACCGGAATGATGGAAAGGGAATGACCGGGATGGTATTCTTCCTTGGTGAAAGTCCGATCACATGGTTGAGTCAAAAACAACAAACGGTTGCGCTATCTTCCTGTGAATCGGAGTTCATGGCTGCAACGGCAACTGCGTGTCAAGCTATTTGGCTTCAAAATGTGTTGAACGAGTTAACGGGTTGGAAATCGAGTAAAGTGAAGATTAAAGTTGATAACAAATCCGCAATAGAACTAATGAGGAACCCGGTGTTTCACGGGAGGAGTAAGCACATTGAAACCCGATACCACTTCATTAGAGAAAGTGTCGAGAAAGAAAAGATTGAAATGGAACACGTAAGCAGAGAAGATCAAAAAGACGACATACTAACAAAAGCTCTTCCGAGATTAAAGTTTCAAGAAATGAGAGAACGTTTAGGAGTAAAGGAGTTGACAAAGACGGGTAAAAAATTAGGGGGGTGATTGTTAGCCCGGTTAATTTAGACCCGAAGGACTAGGTGTGTCAAGTAGTAAAAGTTGGGGGAGTTATTTGTTTATTTTGTTTTTCTTTTGCATGTTTATGTTTGAGTCAGCAAGTATAGAATCCAAGTTGGGATGTGATTAGGTTTCGTGCAGGTCAAGGGATTTTAGTATATTAGGAGGGTTAATTGTTTTCTTGTAATAAAGAGTTTGTTTCGTGTGTTTATCAATAAAGAAAAGGCCGTCGTGAGGATAGTCCACCTCACAAAAATCACGTGTTCTTGGTTGCTTCATCGTAAATATCAACTGTTGTTAATTTCAATACATACATACATATGAACCATCGTGACTTTTCTTGAACCGATGTATCCCTCTAAACATATGGTTTCTAGGTTTTCCATTTACATATTGGACCCTCTAACTTAACACAATTACAATTAGACTCTAAATACCCAAGTTTAAACTATATACACTTTTGACCCGTTAATTTTTTAAACTTGGGTAAAAATTATTTCTAACAGTTTCTTGGTTTGTTCTTGTTTTTATCATCAAAATGTAAAATCTCAGGGATTTGATTTATAGCACTTGAAAAGAGAGAAAATTGTCAAAATCAAAATAATTGCTAGAATATACATTGACTTTTTTAGTTTGTTATATAACCGTATCCACAACCAACCAATTATATATTGACACGTAAGCTAAAACTGATTAGCAGTCACTATTTTAGCCGGCCACGTGTCATACAAGAGAGTATCCACGTGTCCTTAGCCGGCTAAAATGTAGCCGTTAACTCAAACAACGACCTTTTGATAAGAGCTACAATTTAGTCGGCCGATAAAATATACGTGGACATGCTCCATGATTGACATGTGGTCGGCTATATTATGGACTTCAAATCAGTTTTTAGAATTATTTACACGGATGGCCCCTGTGGTTTACCTAGATTTCACTTTTGTCCCCTGGGAATGGGAAATTACAAGTTTGGACCAATAGTTTGCACGTTTGTAACATAAATGGCCCCTGAAGTGGATGTCAGTTAAGTACATATGAAATGACTAAAATACCCTTTACATAACAAAATAATAAAAACAAAAAAGAATTAACTTATTAAAAAAAGTGGGACCCACAAAAATATAAGTCTGTCATGTATCTCACCCTCCATCGCCGCCACCAGCTCCGCCATGCAAACCATCCTCCACCCTGCGCCTAATTGCCGTCCGTACTGCCACCCAAATCCTCCAACAAAACCGATCAACTTATTCATCTTCAACCACCTCCTTTTCATTGGACTCCGTTTCCAACCGGAGCAACTCCGATTCCATCTTAGGGGCTAAAACCCCCTCTGCATTGTCATCACGACTGCCTCCACCAATCCACCACCTCCAACAAAACGTCCGCCCACTTCTACCTCAAGTCCAGGGCTGGTTCATCCTTGTCGTACAAGGCTGGTTCATGCTCGTCGTGCGTCGGGAAGGTCAAATCCTGCAACGTTGATCAGTCTGAGAGGAGCTTCCTTGACTGCCAAAGAAGACGACCGGAAAAAAAGACGGTGGGTTGATTTTGTAGCCGGTCCTTGGGTGCGATTGTGGTGGAGAAATAGATTGGCACTAGAACTCGACCGATGTGGGTTGATTTAGCACTTGAACTCGGTCAAATCTGTTGTCGCCGAAAACTAGTTTGGGTTGCCAGAGAACAAAAAAAATGAAGAATCAAGTTCAATTCCAACCCTCCATCTCCAATTGCGTATATCCCTCATCAAAGTCCATCCCTAATTGGGAGAGGTTCGATGTGGTCTCCACCACCACCGCTTTATGTCGTGGTTCACCTAGTTGAAGGTGGTGTTAGAGCTGGTTCTAGTTTCCTGGTAAGAAGAAGAAGGGTCACCTGGTTAGGGTTTGTTTGTGGGGTAGGAGATGCATTTGTCAGGTTGGGGAAGAAGATGTATTTGGGTTTTAACACAATAGAAAGGGCACTTTAGGCATTTCATAAAAACTTAACAGAGTTTTTGACGTCTGTTAGTGCCAGGGGCCATTTATGTTACAAACTATTGGTCAAAACCTGTAATTTCCCATTCGTATGAACCAAAAGTGAAATCTAGGTAACCGTGTAATTAATTCCAGTTTTTATTGACGATTTTATGTAAAAAAAAATATACTCTTACCCATTGTTATATGATTTTAAAAGATAACATATTTTTGAACATTTTTCATCATAATAAAATCCAAATACAACAAATTACCATATAAAATGTTAGAATCAAAGTTTCAAATAAGAAATTACCATAAACGTGTTTGTTTTGCATCGATTTCAAATTGAGAGTTTCAGATACCAAAACATGAATGCTGATTTGTGGTTATTTCAATTAATGAAGACTCTAAACTTTTTCCCTTTAAGTCTGTCATTCTTAATACGGTTTAGAAAAAAAAAAAAAAACTAGCTTGAAAGATTGCATAAAATGTTATATTGATATCTCTAAATCAGATTTGGTCTCAGTTTCACAATATCCAGAAACCAACAATCAAGTTTTCTCTAAGTAGTCAACGCTGCGGTCAACAGATCTTTGGCCGGCGGATAAAGCGCCACCGCACCTCGCTCAACATTCGAATATTTCCGGTAAATGACCTTCCTCTTTTCGTCCGTTTTGGCCATCGAATGCAACGCCCCCATCATTTTCGCACAATCCATCACTTGTGCCTCCGTGAACCCCGTGTGCATTTCAAGAGTCTCGTGCCATACGTCACCCTTGTTCAGCGTAGCACGTGCAGCATACACAGCCGCCGCAGCCACCATTGATGGACAAAACCTAATAATAACCTCGTAATTCATCATCCCCAATTCAGCATAGAAGTAGACCATATTCTCCATCTGAAATCAAAATCAGAACCAGAAAATTATAACCAATTTATCTCTAAACTAGCATGTAATTTCATAAAATCAGAACAATTTAACCCTCATTTTATAAACTAACATGTAATTTCATATAACCAGAACCAATTTTACCACTATTTTCATAATTTAACATGCAATTTCATAAAATCAAAACCAATTTTGTCCCTAATTTCACAAATTAACAAGCAATTTCATAAAATCAGAACCAATTTTAACCCTAATTTCATGAATTAACAAGTAAATTCATAAAATTAGAACCAATTTATCTCTAATCGAATAAACTAGCATGTAATTTCATAATCTCAGAAACAATTGGATCCCTAATTTCACAAATTAACATGTAATTTCATAAAATAAAAGGCAATAAACACTCACGTTGGTCTCCAGCGGTGCGGCGGTGGCGGCTTTGATGAACCTAAGGAGGAACACATACGGCGTAGGGACGGTTAAATTCCACTCCAACCGACCTAAAACTCGCTTCTCCATCACCAACACATGTCGATGCTCATAAGCTCGATCTGAAATTTGAACCAGATCATTCACCTCCGGCGCCCAAATTTCCTCGTATTTTGAAGCAATAAGCATTGCACTCATTCCGACGCATTGTAATTCTCTCCTCGCGACGGTTTCAGCCGCCAAGAATCGGTCAACGATGTTAATTGTTAGGTACAACGTTTCATTCGTCAACTCAAATTTGTTGTGAACCTCAATCAGCCAATCGATTAGAATAGCCCTCATTTTGTCATTAACTTCAGGTTGTGAGTGCATATAATCATTCACTTTCGTCTCATTCTGTAACGAACAAAAACATTATTTTTTTTTTAATTTAAAAAACTATAATAATCTGTTAATACCTCTACGAGTTTGTAGAATTTGTAGATGTCTTCTACGTATTCGACGGCTGCGAGTTCGTTATTGACATCTTGAGCGTCGATGTCGATAATGTTTTTCGGCTTGTATTTTAGTCCACATGCGGCCTTGCTCCGGGCGGTGAGGGTGGATGTGAGTGACGATTGGGGTTTTTTGTTTGATGATTTAGGTTTTTGTCTTTCTTCGGTGTCGGGGCTGATTTCAATTACGGTTGCGTTATGTGGGACCGGCGGGGGCTTTGGCTTGACGGCGGCTTTTTTCTTGGGTTGTACTATTTTGTTGTTGTCGGCGTTCGTCGTTAATGGTTTCTGTAAAAAGGGAATTAGAGAATGTTAGAATTCGATTCGAAATAATTTTTGGAATTTGAAGAAATTGACCTTTTTCTTTTCGGCTGCATCTTTTTGTGCGTTGGCTAGTAATTGGGCACAGAAACTTCTTGTTACGGGTCGGGTTATGGCCGGAAGTGGCTTGCCGTCAAGTGGGCGGAGGGTGACCATGTTGCCGATGTCTCCTAGTGCACGGCGGCTCTTGTTTTGTCCGGCTGCCGCCATGTTGTTCTTTTGTTTCATTGCCCCAACTGGAACTGCTTCACCTTTACAATCGCAAAAACAAGATTTCATCATTTAATCAAGAAAGTAAAAAAAAAACCCAGAAATTAGACGTTTGAAAAGCCCTCAAGAAACAGATTAATACCTCTGTTTTGTTCTTGAAGAACATGACGTGAAGCCATCTTGATCGATCGATGAAAAGTTGAAATCGAACACTCTCTTACTCTCTCTCTCTCTCTCTCTCTCTCACACACACACACACACTCTCGATCGAAGAGCGATGAAGATGAAAAGGAATGGTGTCCCCCTTTTGAAGCGGATGAATTGCATACGCTTCCCAACGGTCATATAGCCGTTGGGCTGTTCAAATTTATGTATTTTCCTATTACAGTGAACGCCCCTATTGTTTCAAGGTATGACAACTAAAATCCTTTAACTTTTAAGAAATTGCCAACCTCTAAAAAATGAAAATTGTTCCATTATAAATAATATAACTACCCAACCAGAACCCTTATCCATTAATCGTTAATGCACTTCAATAAGATAAACACGAGTGACATGACATTTAACACTTTTTCGAATGGACTTGTAATTTGAACATGCACATCCTCATATATGGTTGCTTAGCATCATGACATCGTCCGCAAATCATTGGTTTTGTGTTTGGCTTCATGGCTCAATATTCACACCTATCAACATGGCATCATCTTTTGCTAAATTTTATAAGTTAACTAAACTCGATTGAAAAATAATTTTTATTGTTGTTTCCGTGAATTCTAATATAAACCTCTTATATAATAAACTAGTGTTAGAACCCGTGGGGTTATGAGGTTGCCTTTTTTACATGGTGAAAATTTAAATTTTGAAATCTTTCAAAAGTTTTGAATAATTGACAAAGGTTGCCTTTTTTACATGATGTTTTGTTAAATTATAATTAAATTTGAAGTTTTGACCAAATATATGTAATTTTGAAAATTTTAGATCATAATATGTCTGTTACACCAATAGTTAAAATTTTTTTTTGGATAAATTTCAATCATGGGACTTATTTTTAGTAATTTGTAATAAAAATAAAAATATTAACTATTGATTGATAAAATTCAAATTAGTATATAATTTTCAAAAGTATACCGTATTAAACTTTCATTTATTTCCTAATATAAATTGAATTAATCAGTTTAAAAAATAAATAATGAATATATTGTTAAAGTTTTGCTTTTTTTACATCATAATCTTGACATCTTTTAAAAAAAACAGGAATGATTACTTTTTAAATAAATGTTGACTATATTGGATTTCTATAATTGTTTTAAACAAAATATACATTTTAAAATTTTCGTTAATTACATTCATGTTTTTTTTTGTCTTTTCAAAAATCCTTATTGAATGTCATAAAAATTAGAAAAATTAATTGAAGTTTTTTTTTTGTGTAATTGTAAGTTTAAATAAATAAAACATTGTTGATATAATTGTGTAACATGTATAATGAGTCATTAATTGCTGTAAAATAGATTAATTTATATAACAGAACAAAATATAAATTAATTAATTAATAGGTTATGAAAAAATAACTTACAAAAATTACACATGAGAGATATATATAGGTGCAATATCTTATACAACACATTTGCATACTCACAGATTTTGTACAATAACATATTTGTATACTAACAATTTCTTTGTATCTTGTTATGTATTATTAGTTATGTTGCAAGATGTTATAAAATAGAGAATAACATCGATAAAAAGACCGGAAAAGATTCAAAGAGAATGAATCTACTCATAGAAGAATTATAGTATAATGCAATCTTATGGGATGAACGTGCTGAATAGATGGTTACCTATACTGCAAAACATTCAAATGTTCATGTTGTGATTGTTCTTCAGTTTGCCTATAGAAGATTTTCTGTGGTATTATTTATGTTTTAATTATTTATTGATGGTTTTTTTATTTTTTAAAAGATCTTACATTTTCTTATCAGTTTATATTATTTACTCTATATATGTATATTTTCTTAATTATACTTTTATTTGTAAGAAATGCTTGCGTTTCCAATTCTTACAAGGTTTCTCGATTGTTCATCAACTGAGATTGATGATATCATTACCTTTTAGAAAATGTTAGACTAATGTAATTTGTAACTGTATACATTTTATGTATATCATTTTAAAGAACTATATATACATTTCACATTTTTATTCAAAAAAATAATTCGTCAATGGCATTGTAATTATCTGTTTTTCCGTATTTAAAGTAAATTATTATTTTATTTATATTTTTTAGACATTTATGAATAATATATGTTTCTACTGATCAACCGTGTAGTACACGGGTAGTAACGTAGTATAATATATAATTAGTAATAAAAAGTTTATGTTTTTAAAACCCGTGTAATACACGAGTTGAATAAACCCGTGTATTATTGAATAAAACATAATGTAACCTTTTAACATATATACACTCGTCAAAATGGAACAATGTGAATATGTAAACATATGATTAATTTTTTTTATTTAAATCGTATCTGGTTGTAAAATTGTTTTTAGTTTATAGAGTTCATAAAAATATGATTGAACAAATTAACTAAAAATAAACACAATTTTAAATTTAAAAATGTGTAGATAAAAATTGAAACAAATAATTAATTTAGTTGCCTAAAATAGTGGATTTGATTATTAATAGGAGAGAGAAACGTGTTGATCTTTATCCGTGTGTAGACCCACTTTCTATCGATATGGGTATTAGTGGATCCATATTGTGAGGTTAAACGTGGTTGTGACAAGTGACACTAACTTTTACTTGTTTATTATATATGATAGATGGGTATCATATTCAATACCCAAACCTGATATGGGTACCCGATAGGTATGAGATCAAGTATGACATATTGTTTTATTATTACACATGAGATTATGATAGGTATGAGATCAAGTGTGGGATACTGTTTTACAATTACACACGAGATTGTGATTACCAGCACACACGTCCCATGCCAAACCCAATGCCATTTCTAACCACAGTTGAAATTATATATATATATATATATATATATATATATATATATATATATATTAACAAAAATAAGGAAGGCAACATGTTTTAAGTCCTTAAGGTGGAACCCTTCAACCCCCAAATACCCTAAGGATTATTAGTCAATCAAAACACGCAATATTATGCCACATCATTTTTACCTAAACTACTCGAATGGGTTGCTGCGGTGTTCCTCGAACCCAAACATGCTTTTCAAACAACAAACCATCGTTTGCCTTCGGCTTAATCCACAACGAATCCGTCTACTCAACCCGTCGCCCTTGTGGCGGTGTTCCCGTATTACCTGCCTCAACCCGACCCTCTTCACCCTTGGTTTGGAAAGAACTTATTGGACAGTTCCATTTTAATTTAGAGTTTATCAGATGTGTTGTAGTCTAAGACTATTTATGTACCAAGTAACAAGCCAGAATATGATCACAAGTGAACAAAAATAGTAACATTATATAAAAAGTTAACAAAGCAACCATAAGTGACCACAACACAAAACAAGAAAAAGAACAAGCTCATAATAATCTCAAACAAACCAACATCATGTCAACCCTAGTTTGTGAGTTCCATAATAGCCGATACTATGTCCCCACCGGCAGCCTTGAGAGCTTTGACCGCCTTTGGCCTGGACACCCCTGCCTGAGTCATAACCAGCTCAATGTCCTTGGGCTCGACCCCGGTCTCATCAATATCTTCTTCATCCTGAGCAGTGGCTGAGGACGCGGGCTCAAGCTCAGTTACCATGCCACTAAGATTAGGTGCTTTAAATTGCTCTGCAGCCTGACTCTGTAATTGTGAGCTTAAATCTTCTATTTTGGCCTCACCAAATATAACATAAGTATCTGAAGCAGGACTTTTAAATACATCAGGCTTTGAAATCACAAATAGAATCTGCAAGCACAATAATATTTGTTAATATGTGAGCAAAAATCATCCGCTCGCTTATGAGGTTATAATTTGGATTATCTTTTATTTCTAATGGGTCAAACGAGTAAAACTAATAAAAATACTATAAAATAAATGAGTAGAAAGTTGTCTAAAGTGTATTTTTAAATTCATGAAACCTTCTTAAATCATATTAAGATAAAAATTAAATTATTAACAAAATGAAACATTTTTCCTAATCATATTTGATACTCGCTATTTACAAACAATTCAACAATATTAAAAAAAAACTTTCATGCAAACCCGAGCAAAAATGACCCCTTTTGATCCAAACCTGATTTCAACCTATTTACTTATAAATAGGTTGATTCCGGTTATGATCTAACGATTCTAACCTCAATAGGCCAAACAGGTAGAATCAAATAGGTTAGCTTAGAAGGAAATGGTTTGAACGGGTCAGAAGTTGCCGAAAGGGTTTTTAATTCATAAAACCCCCTAAGTCATTTTATCCAAAAATCCATATTATTATCAAAATAAAACAAAATATTCATATCTAACACATAAATATTGACCGTATGACTTAAAAAAGCAACCAAGTAGATTTCTTTACCATTTTATGCTTTCATGTTTCAAGTTGTTACCATCTGTAAAAATGGCTAGGATACAAAAGTTCGTAAAAATGGCTAGTATACAAAAGTTCGTAAAAAACTAAACTTGGATCCCATTTAAGAAAAAAAACAAAATGATTCTGTTTAACCAGCCAAAAGATTACCTATTTTAATTCTGACCCATGTCCAGTTCCAAGCATTTGGCTAATGTTCTTTGCACAAAAAAGAAACTTACATTTTTGCTCTTTTTGACTGTAACACGGCTAACACCAGGAATGGGCTTCATCCCAAGCTTTAACATAGCCTTTCGACTCTTTTTTTCACTTCAACTTTGCTTAGACCTCCCACTTGCATCTCCATGTCCTGCTTTTACACACAAATTATTGCAATTTTTACCAATAAAACGGCCTGGTTCCAAATTTCCAATAAAATAGAACATCTATTGTAAAACCACTGCAGCATTTTACCACTTAATACTACACACAGCACAAGCCAAGACAGTATTTGTTCAATGTTAGTACTTTTCAGTGTCAGTAAAAACGAGTAACTCAGGTTGGGTTTAACCACACACACTATTGTTGACTTTTTAAGGTTTACTAATAAACAATTAATAAGCTAGACATTAGGGTAGGTCGGCAATTCATGAAATGAGACGAGGGGGTTGGGGCTAAACAGGCGGGCCATAATCGGGTCGACACAGCTAAACTGTGATATAGACAGCCAGACGGGTCAAGTTCGGGTTGTGAACAACCTGTTTTCAACTTGCCAGCATGTTTACATAATTGTGCTACACAGATTACATTGGCCTGGGTTAGGGTTCAACTTTTTGCACAATAATGTAAATGGATCATACAAACCTGCCAATCCGACACGAATGGATACCCCAGCAAATATGAATTTTATTATCACAATGAAAATCTAAATTAAAAAAATGGCCCTAGTGTCGTATCCTGTATGAATTAAAAATACAATTTGGGCGACTTCTGGTCTGTATGACCTGTCCAACACATTTGACCTTTTCATTTTCAAACAATTCCTCTATTTGACCTAAGTGGTAAAAACATAACAACATCATCTACTTGTAAATGACGGATGGCTTGAAACAGGAAGATTGTAAAGAACAAAGCAGCAAATTACAAAATTATGCACACGGTTGAAATTCATCCTCACCTTCCACGTCATCATCATCCTTGTCATCGTCTTCGTCATCTTCATCTTCATCATCATCATCATCTTCAACCAGTGGTTCCTCATGCTGCAAGTTATCACTCAAACATCAAATAAAATTCAAATTATTTCATGGTTTTTTTTTGGTGAAAATAAAAACTGGTATGATCTATTAATTTTGACAACTATGATGATCAAATCATCACATATAGTAAAATTTATAAAATTCAAAATTTCAGAGATAAAAAAACTCAGTACTTTCAAGTCCTCATTTTTGTTTATCAGATATCTATATTGATGAATTTATAATCAAAGGTCAGATTTTAATAAGAAAGAATTTACCTGTGTAATAAGTTTGCAAACAAAAAAAAAACTAACTTCATGAATTTATAATCAGAAAGACACAAATTGAACAAAAAAAATAATCAGAATGGTTATTAAGTAGGGCACTAGATCAGACTTGAATGATACAATTTGAAAAGGAACGATAAATAAGAACTGAAATCAGTCGAAGAGATCCGAAGTGAAAGAACAAGTTAGATATAAATTAGGGTTCTTACATTAATTTTGTGTTGCTCAAGATGAGCGGCAATGAGTTCTTCTTGAGTTTGAGCGAGACAAAGAGAAGAGCAGAAGAACGGTAGATAAGAATAAGATACAAAAACCCTAAAAATCTCGACAACGGCGGCGGGAAGGAAGTACTCTGAATTCTTTTGCCCGATTTTAGGCCCAATCTATCAAAGTTTAACTGTTAACAACAAACTTGGTCTTTTAACCATCTCTGTTGCATTGCCAGTCCAGCAAGATCTCCGCCGTGAAAAAAATAACGCCCCCTTCATGCGACAAGGGGCGGTGTTCCTTCGTTTTCATGGCGTGAACTCTTGGCCACGTTGGATCACGTGTTGGTTCACGGTGGTATAGTTGATGATCTTACAGATAGAAGAAGACGACGTCCGACGCACACAACTGCAGATTAAAAAAGACGACGACCGATTTTTTTTGCAGATGAATAAGAAGATGACGGCAATTGTTCGATTGAAAATGAATATGAAAGTGATCGACTGTTGCAGATGAATAAGAAGTCATCTTTGTTTAAGCGAACACCCCTAAAAAAATTAGTTTTCTTTTAAAATTAATTATGTGGTTCCCATGGTTCTTAAAGGTTCACCGTGGTTTTTACCTGGAACCGTGAACTTGTGAATCTTGAAACCTTTGACCGACCTATGTAGCATGTAAAGTTTTTTCTCAAGGTTCTAATGGTTCAGGTTTGTGGTTCTGAAGGGCATGAACATTTAATTGCTCACACCCATTGATGTAGGTGTATTGATATATATTGTGTGAGTAGAATTAAAGCATATTGTTAAAAAACACAACTTTCAAAGGGAAATTACATAGAGATAGAAGGCAAACGGGTAACAAGCTGCGCCGTCAACCCTTTTTGAATAGCAAAACCAAGTCTTTTAAAAACTACATCTACAGATCTTGGGGTCATAACATTACTATGCATGACCCGCTGTACTCGGTTAAGTAACTCCACGGCCTCTGGTGCAAGGAAACCAAAAGTGTCAAAAGCAAATGGTATAAACACGTGTTGGTTGTCAAGACACGCTTTCTCGTGTTTGGTCACTTTGCTCGAAGCAGCTTTTAGAGCAGCCTGACTCACCGTGAAAGCACTAACTCCCAAGCCCACCAGAGGGGAGACCCCTGTTAGATCTACACACGCATGTTTCCCACCTATCCACCCAAAGACCAAAATGTCAGCGGGTCTAAGTGTTAATCTTCCTTCCAATGGGTCCGTCAAGAAATTCACTGGTGCCTCTTTCTTAGTAGAAACCCCGGCACGCCTAAATATGTCAAAAAGAACATCCCTAACCAAGTCGTGTCGGTACTTGAACCCTGGGAGCTCTCTACAATGAACCGCATGCTCCCCATAGGAGTCTAAACACGCCTTACGGCAAACAGGGCATAACTCGTCAACCGGGTATAGTGGAATCATGAGGCGATACTTAAGGATAATACGATACTCCACCGGCGACATATGTTGGCCTAGCCCATCTATAGGGATCGTGAGAAGGTAATCTTGAGCATGTGGTGCTCGTAGACACTAAAAAACAGCTCTTTGTCTAACGGTCATTTCAAACTGGACTTCCATTTCACGGACGATTTTACTAAAAAGGGCACTCGCCAATGCATGTTGTGCTTTAGGGGGGGCGGTGTCCTTATTAGTGAAACCGCTGAAGTCAAAGCTTGAAATCGTATCACGAAGACAAGCCAAAGCACAATCATAATCAGAATCCATACCACATATGCCGCTGTCTCGTAAGATGTGGTCCTGTAACGCCCAAGATTGGGCCCTCGAGGCTACAAAGGCATAAGATGAAGCCTCTACAGCGGAATACAACCCCAAACCTAATAGGTAGGGAAGCAAGTCGCCATTGGAACGACTATTGGTAATTACACAATCTCGAGGTTGGACCGACCTCAACCGTTATTTATATATTTTCAATAGTTTTTATTTCTATATATAAAAGAGTGTACCCGTTGTTTGACTTAGCTCTCGTATTTGCACAGGGTCTGGAGAGGTGTCGGATTGCTTCGCGATCTGATGTACGCAGCCTTACTCTAGTAGGATATATATTATATATATATATAATTATGTATGTATATTTAATAATTATATACAACATAATATACATTATTTTTTATAATTGTATAAAATAACATAATCATATATCATGTAAATACTATTATATTTATATAAGTAATATTCTCATTTAGTAAGACTCACAAATTTAACAAATTCGACGTAGATTCTTTTGTTATATGAACTCTAATATAGACCCGAGTTTGAGTTATGCTCATTTAACCTTGGACCGACTCAAAATTTTAACGAGTTAACTAACAAATGACGAACATTAGAGTGCCCACATAATATTCTTTTTACATCAGCAAGAACAAAATTATGATGTTCCTTATTAAAACCCAAACCCAAACCCAAACGATAATTTATAAAAAAGAATTATCCATACGATAAAAATTACATAAAAAATGTTAGTTAACAATTTTCTAGTGTGGGTTGACATATTCGGTTGGTGAACCGGGTTAACCGCCCTCTTGCCGTGGTTATAAGCAAAGCAAGAAACAGGTCTCACAACACAATTATATTCTTTCTAAAACAATTCAAAGATCTGAATCCCACGAATGAATCCCAGAACATCTTCGTTTGTTGCGTCGTCTCTCATCATCACAGCCCTGTTGCTCTTCGCTTTTTGCGAATTGGGGTTCTGCAGAGTTGAAAGGAGTCTAATCCTAGGCGGAGTCCGTGATGTTGGCCAAAACGGCGTCGACTTGGAAAGCCTCGCTCGATTCGCTGTCGAACAACACAACAAAAAGGAGGTAACACCATCCAATTTTGTATTGTATGCACAAATATCCAATTTCAGATTTATTTAGGGCATGAAATAGCAGCCTATTTTGTTTAATTTCTATTATGCAAATAGACATTATATACTACTTGCATATGGCAGCAACTCATTTGTTGTTGGTTTGTTAGTAAACAGCCGAGTCATACACATCACTTCTGATGAATGAATCGCGTTTCGGATGCTGTTTCTATGAATGTCAATAGTAATTGGACCCACCTTTGTTTTAACAACTAAGTTTAATGCTTTCCCTGTCATTCAAGGTTTCATTGAATTGGTTCAAACGAACATTAAATGTATTCGTTCTGATAACGCTTTTGAGCATGGATCTGGTACTAAACCTGCCCAATATTTGATTGACATAGGTATCATACAACAAAATGGGGTAGTTGAACGCAAATACAAACATCTTTTAGAAACTAACAGGGTACTTTTGTTTCAATCCACACTCCCTTTTAAGTTTTGGGGTAAACAGCTACTCATCCCTTCAATAGATTTCCTACCAAACTTCTTACTTAATGGGAAAACACCCCATGAGGTTTTATTTGGTAAGCCATCATCTTAAGTGTTTTGTTTGTGTTACGTTTCCACACCAAAGCAAGGCTGAGATAAATTTCAGCCCCGGGCTTTTCCTTGCATCTTTATTGGTTATCCTCTTGGTAAAATGGCTTGCAAACTATACAATCTCCATATTAACTCGCTACTGATCTCTATAGATGTGTTTTTGAGCATCTTTTTCCCTCTATTAACCGTCTTCTTTTTTTATTTTTCCAACTGCTGACAACCTTAATTTTTTGATTGATGCCTTTGATTCTTATTCTTCTTCTCAATCAGCTCTTTCTCAAAAGTATTCTTCTTCTTCATCTAATCCTTCTCCACCTTCTGCTTCTTTACCATTTGGTCCTCCTATTGTTCATCGTTCTTCTAGAACAACATATCCACCTTCCTATCTTAATGATTTTCATTGCCATTCAGTTGATTCTTTCTCTTCTTGTAATCATACTATTACCACTGCTTGTTCTGCACTCCTACTGTTTTATCCAAGGATAACCAACATTTTCTCAAGACTCTTGAAGCCACTAAAGAACCCACTTCTTATAATGAGGCTGCTCTAAATCCGGCTTGGCAGGAAACTATGCAACAAGAATTTGCTGCATTGGAAGCCAATAATACTTGGACTGTTGTGGATCTTCCTATAGGAAAGAAACCCATCAAGTGTAAATGGGTCTGTAAGGTAAAGTCATGCCAATGGTACCATGGAATGCTACAAAGCTTGTTTAGTTGTCCGTGGTGATATTCAAAAGTCCAAAGGCTATGTTCGTTCTCAAAATGATTATTCTTTGTTTTCCAAAACAATGGGTGATTCAATTGTTCATGTTGCTGTTTATGTTGATGATATACTCCTAACTGGTAACAACGAGGACAAGATGACTTCTTTAAAGGCTTTTTTGCACAATACTTTCAAAATCAAAGAGTTGGGTTTTCTCAATTATTTTTTGGGTATTGAGATTTTGCGCAATTCTACTGGTATCATCATGACCCAAAGGAAGTTCACTATTGATCTTTTGCATGACGTCTATGCTACTGATTCTCCTACTTTGTTCCCCCTTCCTTCTCACTTACGGTTGTCTTCTACTGAAGGACCAGTTTATTCAGACCCGTTACAGTATAGACGTCTTGTCGGCAAGCTCAATTACTTGATATTTTTCAGTTAATTTGTTGTTATTTAGTTAATTAGTTTGTTATTAAACAATATAAATAGCTGTCATTTGTACACACACATCACTTCTGATGAATGGATCGTTTTTCAATCGTTCAAATCTCTCTCAGTTTCTGCAACTCTGATGAAATCAACATATACATAGTTCTTAAAGCTGTATTTTTAAAAAAAATTTAAAGTTCATCTAATCATTATAGTTGATAATGATTGGTGCTTTTTGATTTTATTTTACTCAGATTGATTCATTGCTTTCAAAGATCAAACCTCATATGTTGAAGTTGTAAATAACAATGAGATTCGACGAAAAAAAACTCAGTTATAAAGTTCGGTTTAAGCCTCCAAAATGTTGAACAACCCTACACATGATATGGATTATTACATTTACATAATTTATTTATTCTGGTATGCAGAACTCCCTTCTAAAGTTTGCTAGATTGGTAAAGTCAAAAGAGCAGGTGGTTCAAGGTATGTTGTACTATTTAACTTTGGAGGCAAATGATGCAGGCAAGACTAAATTATACGAAGCTAAAGTTTGGGTGAAACCTTGGATTAACTTTAAGGAGTTGCAAGAATTCAAGGTTTCCGATGAGCAATCTGTCTAGAAGTTGGTGATTAAGCCTGTTCTTATAAACAATAACCCGCTAGTTGATGCAAATAAAGATTGTGTTTGCCTGATTTTATAGGGCTTTATGATGTATGCGATTCGTATTTGGGTTTATGTAAATAATAAATGCAATATAAGATAACCTGGTTCAGTTAATCTTGATCTGTTCTTACTTCTGCATGTGTCGTTAGTTATTGAAGCTGAATTTACCACTCTCTTACATTTTCAAAGTAGAGGTGCAAACGGGCAGCATGTCAAAACGGATAATATGTTAGTATGGTTCAGAATGGGCCGTGTCAGGCTACAAACACTTCTTTCTTTTCTTTCCTTGAGTTTATAAATAATTAATACGATGATTACTTATGTGTTTAAGGAAACTATATTATTACAATGATAATCTTATGTTTGATGGTTTCCACTTTTTTGCTAATTTTTAAAAAATCAAGCCGTTTCGTGTTTGTTGAAGAAGAGTGGAAGTTTGATCAAGTTGAATACCTCATTTTTTTCCTTCAACAAGGTTGGACATTCGGTATCAATGTGGTTAAAATTGGTCTAGAATTTGCAGTATATTTTTATTTGAATAATTAACTTATGTTTCTAGTATCGACCCGTTGACAAAATGGTTTGAGGAATACGCATGCATAGGTCGGTTCATCCAAATACCGACTAATCCTTCTCTTAATTTAAGATCGCATCCTCAAGGTATCAGGTGTATCGCATCAAGTTTGTTGGTGTATAATCGTGTACCAATTGAAATACAAAAGTGATGAGATGCTATGAAAATTTAGCAGAGAATTAATAAGCACAATGTCTATATTTCGAAGGAATTGAGAAAAAAGAATTTGGAAAAAGAATTATGGATTACTTATTTGTTAGGTATAATTTATGATTTAACAAGTTATAAATGCAGCTCAATGCTTATGGGCTTTATAAGATAGATTATTTTCAATATTTAGGGTTTGATGTTTTTATATAAATATATATGATGCATGAAAATATTATTTGCCTCTATCATATCATGTTTCACAAGGCGGCAGGAGTTGCTCGTGAACTCACGGCTAAAGTCATACGAGAAAGGAGTCAAGTACCGGTTTGGACTTTTCTATCTACCCTCCAATCAAATTTCAGGTACCCTATATTGTTGGTTTGTAGATTAAAAACAAGAACCGAATTTGCAACTTGGATTCCCTAAAAATCGTGAACCACTTTCTTTCAGATTAACCTATTTGATGGTACTAATCATGTGATATAAGATTTGAGGTTTTTCTTCAAGAATGAATTTTGTTTCTGCAGATAAAGTACCCATAGAAGAAAAAGAAAAAACTGATCGTAAGTTGCGTGTATATATCCATTGATTGGTCAAATCACAAAACCAAAAACAAAAACCATATTCGGATCCTTTGCTGGTCAACCAAAGATCCATTGGTTCAAGGCCCATGTCAATTTTTTTTAGTTTAAATAATAAATAACCCAAAACATATATAATTAACTAGTTACTACATACACCAAATATTATCACTTTAATTAAACGAGGCACTCTCGCATCTCCTAACCCTTTTAATAACCAATAATATTTACTCGATTATCAAGCTAATCTAATAACACTAAACATATGGATAACACTAAAATTACCAACGTTGTTCATGCATGCGTCTTAAAAAGGTTTGTCGCGTTTAACCCTGATTAATTATTTTATGTGTTTTATTCCTTTTAGCTGCCATAAAAGAAAGAAAAATCAAATACCAAGTTATGGGAAATGCTATGGCTTTATGAATTTTAGAGTCTGATGTCTTGTATAAAAATGTGATGTATGATTTATTCATATATATATGTATGTATATTTATAAATATTATATATAACATAACATGGGGAAATATATCTTGAGAACTCATAAATACTTACGTAAAAAATTTGTACACCTAAGAACTTGCGTAAAAAACAATTAAAACATTTTTTTTGTTTTTACTATCTTTATTAAAATACAACATAAAAAATGATTTATCTCTTCAATTAATTCATCTCTCATCTCTAAATTATTCTTAAAATTTTTGTTCACATGTGTAAATAGTAAAAACTTACACATGTGTAAATGGCAAACTTAGACATGTGTACATTTTTTTAATATACGAATACATGCAAACTTACATATATAAATTCATTTTTTTATGTTATATTCTAATAATAAAGGTAGTAAAAAAATGATTATGATAATTCAATTGAAAGATCTGAATCCCAATACAGCCCATGAATCCTGAATATGTTCGTTCGTTGCATCGTTGGCCTTTTGCAGAGTTGAAAGGAGTGTGAATGTGAGGTGCTGCGGAGGAGTTTGGGAGATACAGAAACCATGGCAAAACGGGGTTGAGTTGGAAAGCCTTGCTCGATTCGCTGTTGAAGAACACAATAAAAAGGAGGTAACGTTTGTATCATACATTTTAAGATTTATTTCATCATGATATTGATCGATTGATTAAGTACTCTGGTATATATGCAGAACTCCCTTTCGAAATTTGTTAGGTTGGTAGAGGCGTATGAGCAGATGGTTGCAGGTCCGATGTACTATTTCACTTTGGAGGCAACTGATGCAGGCACGACTAAATTATACAAAGCTAAAGTTTGGGAGCAACCTTGGATGAACTTTAAGCAGTTGCAAGAATTTAAGGTTTCTGACTAGAAGTTTGTCATCAACAAGGTTTAATTAATGTTCTTATAAATAAAGATTTATTGGGCTTTATGATGTATGCTATTCGTATTTGGGTTTATGTTCATACTTTCATTCTTATTT
The DNA here is from genome assembly GCA_023525975.1 of Smallanthus sonchifolius. Lineage (NCBI taxonomy): Eukaryota > Viridiplantae > Streptophyta > Magnoliopsida > Asterales > Asteraceae > Smallanthus > Smallanthus sonchifolius. The sequence goes on along the minus strand of CM042045.1, from coordinate 561,211 downwards.
ATTGGGCATGTTATTGGGTCAAAACGAACGGGTCGGGCTGCAAACACTTTCAATCTTTAGTTTTATAAGCTATTAATGATATGGGCCACATGGATAACTTGTTTAATAAACGAGTCGTGTTTGGGCTGGATGTAAAATTTATGTATAAATTACTTCTAAAACCGTTTACTATTGGTGGAAACGAATTGAAACCATTGACTCTGGGAATTGTTGAGGCATTTAGACCAGTCATCTCCAGCACATATGCATCTTTTACTCAAGATATTGGAAGAACTACCAGGATCATAATCCAGGCAAAGATCGACACCATTATCATCCTTGCTCGCGATTTGAAACATAGAATTTGGCATTGATTTCCATGTGCTTTGTTTCGCGTAGCAGTACGTTGTTAGCCTCACTGGAAGCCCATCCCCGTCCACCTGGATGCACAACGAGGTGCTTGATAGCTGGATTGGAGTCCAATCACCACCGTGATTCCATCCGGTCAAAAGGTGGCAGTCATCGGCGAATATTTGGCTCTTGTAGTCAGACCGTATGCAGAGTCCAGTCAATAGGTGGTACATGAATGTAAAGTTGCTTGATCTTAGTTTTGGAACTACATGAAAAAAAAATTGTTCAACTATGAGCAAAAGTTAATGTGATTATTTATGTTTAATAACTAGTAAAGTTAATTGTTCAACACGTGTTTATCCCTTTTGCTTTTGATACATTTGATTTCCTTGCCTAGGTTATCTGTCACTTTATTGTAATAAACATTCTTTATCAATTAAAGTTAATTTATGGTAAAAACAAAAAAAATCAAAATCAAAGAGTTGGGTTTTCTCAATTATTTTTTGGGTATTGAGATTTTGCGCAATTCTACAGGTATCACATGACCCAAAGGAAGTTCACTATTGATCTTTTGCATGACGTCTATGCTACCGACTCTCCTACTTTGTTCCCCCTTCCTTGTCACTTACGGTTGTCTTCTACTGAAGGACCAGTTTATTCAGACCCGTTACAGTATAGACGTCTTGTCGGCAAGCTCAATTACTTGATTTGGCAGCAACTCATTGTGTATTTTTCAGTTAATTTGTTGTTATTTAGTTAATTAGTTTGTTATTAAACAATATAAATAGCTGTCATTTGTACATACACATCACTTCTGATGAATGGATCGTTTTTCAATCGTTCAAATCTCTCTTAGTTTCTGCAACTCTGATGAAATCAACATATACATAGTTCTTAAAGCTGTATTTTTTTTTAAATTTAAAGTTCATCTAATCATTATAGTTGATAAAGATTGGTGCTTTTTGATTTTATTTTACTCAGATTGATTCATTGCTTTCAAAGATCAAACCTCATATGTTGAAGTTGTAAATAACAATGAGATTCGAAGAAAAAAACTCAGTTTTAAAGTTCGGTTTAAGCCTCCAAAATGTTGAACAACCCTATACATGATATGGATTATTACATTTACATAATTTATTTCTTCTGGTATGCAGAACTCCCTTCTAAAGTTTGCTAGATTGGTAAAGTCAAAAGAGCAGGTGGTTCAAGGTATGTTGTACTATTTAACTTTGGAGGCAAATGATGCAGGCAAGACTAAATTATACGAAGCTAAAGTTTGGGTGAAACCTTGGATTAACTTTAAGGAGTTGCAAGAATTCAAGGTTTCCGATGAGCAATCTGTCTAGAAGTTGGTGATTAAGCCTGTTCTTATAAACAATAACCCGCTAGTTGATGCAAATAAAGATTGAGTTTGCCTGCTTTTATAGGGCTTTATGATGTATGCGATTCGTATTTGGGTTTATGTAAATAATAAATGCAATATAAGATAACATGGTTCAGTTAATCTTGATCTGTTCTTACTTCTGCATGTGTCGTTAGTTATTAAAGCTGAATTTGTCGGAGAGGTGTAGCGATTCTCTCTTACATTTTCAAAGTAGAGGTGCAAACAGGCAGCATGTCAAAACGGATTATATGTTAGTATGGTTTAGACTTCAGAATGGGTCGGGTGAGGCTACAAACACTTCTTTCTTTTCTTTCCTTTAGTTTTATAAATAATTAATATGATGAATACTTATGTGTTTAAAGAAACTATATTATTACAATGATAAGGATAATCTTATGTTTGATGTAAAACGTTTTAGTGTGTTTTGAATACATTTTGGGACTTGGGTCCTTTTCCATTTTTTTGCTAATTTTTTAAAAATCAACCCGTTTCGTGTTTGTGGAAGAAGAGTGGAAGTTTGCTCAAGTTGAAATTAGTCGTCTTATAAAATCAGACAAACTTCCATATTATATTAGATGGCATTTTGGCTTCTGATAAGGTTAAACGGGTTCAGGTCATGAATCACATATTTAAGAACATCAGAGTTGGGGGGTTTGGTCGGTATTAACGGTTTTTGAATACCCTATATTAAAATATGGGAGTTGGCATCGTTTTTCATCAATAACAACCTAAACAAACTGATAACAAAAAATTTAGTGGGCCTAGTTGTAGAAAACATGTTACATGAGTTGAACTATTCAAATGTCTGTTATCAACCAAGAACCAAAATCTAAAAAATGATTTAGCAAGAGCACTGAATACCTCTTGTTATATTTTTATTTGAATAATTAACTTATGGTTCTAGTATCGACCCATTGATAGAATGGTTTGAGGAATACGTATGCATAGGTCGGTTCATCCAAATACCGACTAATCCTTCTCTTAAAGATCGCATCCTTGAGGTATTGGGTGTATCGCATCAAGTTTGTTTGGTGTATGATTGTGTACCAACTGAAATACAAAAGTGATGAGATTCTACAAAAATATAACAAATAACCAATAAGCACATCGCCTATACTTATTTATTATTCAGTACCGTGTACTACACAGTTTGAATAAAGAAATATTAAATAGTTAGTAACGAAGATTTGAGAATTATAAAGCGATATATTAAGATAAGATAAGATTGAAATTACTTTAAATGGTTAGTAATTATATATGCGATTGAGGTGTATTTATACAGGAATTGAGAAAAAAATAAATAGAAAAAAGAAATTTAGACTCGCAAGTCCAACCAGTTACTTATTTATTAGGTACTAGGTTTAGAATCCCGTGTATTACACGGGTTGAATAATGAAATGTTAAATACGTAGTAATAAAAAGTTTATGTTTTTAAAACCCGTGTAATACACGGATTGAATAAACACGTGCATTACGCGAGTTACATAAAATATAACGTAACATTTTAATACATACACTCGTTAAAATGAAACAATGAAATATGTAAATATATGATTAAAAGTTTTTTATTTGAATCCTAGTTGGCTATAAAATTGTTTTCAGTTTGTAGAGTTCATAAAAATATGATTGAACAAATTAATTGATCATAAACATAATTTTAAATTAAAAAAATGTGTAGATAAAAAATTGAAACAAATAATTAATTTAGTTGTTAAAAATAGTGAAGTTGATTATTAATAGGAAAGAGATCCGAGAAAATAAGAATTAGGAGACCTAGAATTATAACAAGTGTCCTCGTATTTTACATTTTTATTATGTAGTATAGATATAGATATATAGCCCAATGTTTTTGGGCTTTATAAGATAGATTATTTTCAATATTTATGTGCTATTAGGTTTAGGGTTTGTTTGATGTTTTTATATAAATACTAGGTTAGAATCACGTGTATTACACGAGATTGTATATTAAAAAAGATAAAACTTATAAATTTGTAAATACGTCATAACTTGTCAGACTATTATGATCGTCTCGAGATATATCAAGTGGAAATGTGTGTGTATATAACAAATTAGTATTTTTCTTTAATTAGTTATATTTTGATTTCCTATTATATATTCTTATTTAATATAATTGGTATTCTTTTTTAATAATATATTTATAACATCATTATTATTTAATAAGATAGATGCTCATTTATTATGAGAGAGAGGCGGGAAAATCAATGTGAGGAGGCATGAGGAGGTGACAAGTGTCCACCTTAAACCTTTATTTATTAGTATACTAGTTTAGATCCCGTGTCTACACACGGGGTGAAAAATATCAATATAAACTTTTTTTAAATTTTTATGTATATGTTTTACAACTGTAAAAATATATTACGGATTGAAAAAAAATTCAAAATATGTAAAAGTTGATATATAATTGGGTTTCGAAAATACTTTAATTACTATTTAATATAATTTGACTTTCATTTACTATTTGATTGGAAATAAAAGTTACATAATTAAATTTCAAAGTTTTTTATAATAAGAGATAATTTAAAATAAATGTTTTTATTACTATAATTAATATTTTTCTTTAAATATATATTATTATTAAATATAGAAATGCATTAAATAAGAGAGAGATGCGGGAAAAAAATGGTGAGAATGAATATGGAGGCGACACGTGGCGTTAAGAAACATTTATTTATTATATAGTATAGAAGATATATGATGAATGCATGGAAATATTATTCCCTCGATCATCATGTTTCACAAGGCGGCAGGAGTTGCTCGTGAACTCACGGCTAAAGTCATACGAGAAAGGAGTCAAGTACCGGTTTGGACTTTTCTATCTACCCTCCAATCGAATTTCAAGTAGATCTTATAAACTTAAAAAGGTTTGTGGATTATTTATTTTCTGTCTTTTAGCTGCCATAAAAGAAAGAAAAGTCAAATACCAAGTTATTGGAAATGCTAGAGTTTGATGTTTTCTGTATAAAATTATGATGTATGATTTATTTATATTTATAAGATTAATTAGTATATACCATAATATATATTATTTATTGTTTTGTAATAATTATAAACTTTTTTGAAAGACGACTTTCTTCTGGTGTTTCCAGTGAGTCTTTCCCTGTGCATGGACTCCTCACTGTATCGAAAACTCGTTGACCACCACCCCAATGACTTATAATAATAATTATAATACTAATACACCTTAGACAAGACAACCCATGAATCCAGAACATGTTCTTTTGTGATCATTTTGCGAATTGGGGTTTTGCAGAGCTGAAGGAGTGTGACTATGTTCGACAGCGGAGGAGTTCGTGAGATAGAGAAACCATGGCAAAACGGGGCGGAGTTGGAAAGCCTTGCTCGATTCGCTGTTGAAGAACACAATAAAAAGGAGGTAACGTTTGTTTGTATCATACATTTTGAGATTTATTTCATCATGATATTGATCGATTGATTAAGTACTCTGGTATATATGCAGAACTCCCTTTTGAAATTTGTTAGGTTGGTAGAGGCGTATGAGCAGATGGTTGCAGGTCCGATGTACTATTTCACTTTGGAGGCAACTGATGCAGGCACGACTAAATTATACAAAGCTAAAGTTTGGGAGCAACCTTGGATGAACTTTAAGCAGTTGCAAGAATTTAAACTTTCTGACTAGAACAAGGTTTAATTAATGTTCTTATAAATAAAGATTTATTGGGCTTTATGATGTATGCTATTCGTATTTGGATTTATGTTCATACTTTCATTCTTATTTATTGGGCATGTTATTGGGTCAAAACGAACGGGTCGGGCTGCAAACACTTTCAATCTTTAGTTTTATAAGCTATTAATGATATGGGCCACATGGATAACTTGTTTAATAAACGAGTCGTGTTTGGGCCGGATGTAAAATTTATGTATAAATTACTTCTAAAACCGTTTACTATTGGTGGAAACGAATTGAAACCATTGACTCTGGGGATTGTTGAGGCATTTAGACCGGTCATCTCCAACACATATGCATCTTTTACTCAAGATATTGGAAGAACTATCAGGATCATAATCCAGGCAAAGATCCACACCATTATCATCCTTGCTCGCAATTTGAAACATAGAATTTGGTATTGATTTCCATGTGCTTTGTTTGGCGTTGCAGTTCGTTGTTAGCCTCACCGGAAGCGCATCCCCGTCCACCTGGATGCACAACGAGGTGCTTGATAGCTGGATTGGAGTCCAGTCACCACCGTGATTCCATCCGGTCAACCGGTGGCAGTCATCAGCGAATATTTGGCTCTTGTAGTCAGACCGTATGCAGAGTCCGGTCAATGGGTGGTACATGAATGTATAGTTGCTTGATCTCAGTTTTGGAACTACATGAAAAAAAAATTGTTCTAACTATGAGCAAAAGTTAATGTGATTATTTATGTTTAATAACTAGTAAAGTAAATAAATTTGGATTTTTAAATGATAAAACTTAATTAGAAATTAGATGGTTTACGGTCTGGTTCGGTCAGTTTTGACGAATGATCTAGCCGAACAACTAACTACGGTTTCAGAAAACTATGAAACAAACCGGCTGGGTTGAGTTAGTCGTCCGAGCCAGCCAGTTTTACAAGTTTGAGCCATATATAGTTTTTTTTTTATCCAAAATCATTGGTTTGTATAAAAAAAATGTATTATGAAAATTTTAAACGGCCGTTTTCAAGTTTCAAACCAAACTGAACCGTTAGACGCTAAAGAGTGCAAACAAAACCGTGAACCAAACCATTTGAATCTCAAAAGACCAAAACAACCGACTTGCGTGATTTTAATGTCTCGGGCGTTTTCAACAGATTTTGAACACCCACTTTAGAAATAGAGTAATTCACCTTGGAGTGTTTGGTGAAGAAGATGCAATTTGCCGTTAAAACTGGGGTTTCTGAGCTGGGTCCAATTGGTATCAAGCAGTCCGTATTGTTCATCCATATTTTGGACCCCCTCTCTAAGGTAATAGCTTCCTTGCAAAGCCCATAAAGCCCAATCCAAGTCCATTTCAGCCAAATAAGCCATGTAACAAGGAAGAAAATTGTTGTCACCCCTGTTCGTGCCCATTTGGTTCACACCGAACTCAGTAATAAACAACGGGGCTGGATGTGACCCTGTTGTTAAAAACCCGACCTTTTTACTTATATCGCTAGTAACATCATTACAAACTTTGTTAAGTGGTCGGCGTAGCCATTTGTCTCTTCCACCCGAGAATGAGTATCTATGTGTTTCGTAGACTAGTTTGTTTGGTAATTCGTCTTCAAGCCCTAAAGGCTTGGTTTTAAGTGCGCTGAGGTCTAGATCATAGTTTAAGCCCGAGATGATGACTAGCACATTAGGGTTAACTCTGTGGATTTCCGTTGCACCTTCACGAACCCAACGGTACCATTCGTTCACTTTTTGACGAGGCCCACGTAGCTCGTTTCGTAAACTCATAGCCACTACCTACAAATATAAGTTCATTTACTGTTATATACGTGTTAAAATCATGATCGTCCTCGATGAAAAAAATAGTGTTATATATATCGTCTGTCAATCGCTAATCAATTAAAAGTTAGTTACAAACAAATATTAAAAACTAGGTTATATATCTATGTATTACATGGGGTTGTTGAGGATTGTAAAATTTATATACTCAACAATCGTAAAACTTTATACACTTGTAAAATTTTATATTATGTTAACGTTTCCTTAATTATGTAATAATTAAAATTAAAATTTTATATTATTTTTTATGAAAAAATATTAACATAATTAGATGTCTTAATACAAACTTACTTAAAATAGAAAAATTATAAGATTTTAATGGAAAAAAATAGATGATAACACGTGGCATTTTTGGAATCGTTTATTATAATAAGGATTTACCATGTGAGTATCTCTATAACGTTGTCCCACGATAGACAACCCGTTTAGCCATTCCCTCGGGTCAAAATATTTATCCCCAAAAAACCCATTTCCATCATTATTGGAGCAACACCACATTGGTTCGCTCACATGGTTATCAAGCACTACCATCATCCCAATGGACGTGATCACATCTACCACTTCCGAAAATGCATCAACCACCGTTAGATCCAAAACTTGAGGATTATTCTTCTTGATACCCCTAATTGCATTCATAAGATTCAAATCACGAAAAGTTTGCACAACGGTTTTGTTGCTATAACGAGTGAACATACGAGTAGCCCAAGTGAGGCGAACGCAGTTGAACCCTAGTGAAGCAATGTGTCTTGTGATATGTCTCATTGGCTTCTTGTCTAGCCCCTCGGCTAACATGGGTTTTAGATGAGCGGGCCAGTTTACACACTTAAACTTGACCCGATCACCGGTTAACCCGTTCACAACCCATCTTGATTTTGTTGATAAAGGGAGGGAATGAGAATATGTAATAAAGAAAAAAAGCAATAAAGTTGAAAAGATAACAAATTTCAAGCTTCTTTCCATTGATTAGATGTGAACTAATTACACGAAATTTTGAGTTTATATAAGATAAATTTGGTTAACTAATAATGTAGACTTATGTATGCTTGGTGTACAACCAAGGGTGCAAGAAGTGGCGATGGCAATTTATGTAAAGAATAACAAAATGTTTCTACTATAAAAAGTTAACCAAGATAATTCTTTTTTTCTGAGTTTTCACTTTAATTATTATCTTTTAAAACATAAATGAATTTATAATGGAATTTAATTTAAGTTATATAATAAAGTTATATACCGTAAAACAAATGCCCAGTTCTTGTGGCCTAGTAACATTGATAATTATCCCCTATAAAGTGATGTGAGTTCCAATTATACAAGTGTATTTATTTTTAAAGACAAATTTCTTAATTCATGTGGGAGTGAGACTTGAACCCATGAATTTCTAAAACTTTGGTGTTCCTAAAGGATTTTCCTCTATCATTGAGCTATCAACCCCAAAGGCAATTACACAAGTGCATGTTAGGTGTTATTTGGAGTAAAATAATTGTTGATAAAAAACAGTTAGGATACTTTTATGGTATATATAAGAAAAATACCCTTCAATGATATATGGTTTTTGTTAGTCATTTTGAAAAGTTCAACTACAACTACAAGTATGTTAAATACATCCATACAAATTAATACATAATGAATAATAATGAACAGAAAGATCAAGATTTTGATGATGACAACCTTAAAGGTTGTCTTTTAGGCTAAACGAACTTTTTGTTGAGACTCATTGAAGATGCATGTCACAATTGAAGGAAATTTATTCGGGAGCCAATACATGTGTGAAAACGGTTTTCTTTAACCTACAAGAGAGGGATCATGGTTTCGTTGTTTTGAATATCTTCTTTGACATGTGGCAACGGTTTTCCCGCCAAAAAACATCTAAAAAGAGCAATTGATCGTTCAGGTTGTGTAAACGGGGCTTCGTGTGCTGCCCCTTTAATGGTTGCGTAAGATAACACATCACCGTACACTTGTGTCCATCCACCAACCTGCTCAAAACTGAACTTGTTTAAACGGCTCAAACAAATAAAATATATTAAAAAAATAACTACAAAGAAAAAAAGGTTTAGTATGTCAAAACGGATTATATAGGTTAAAGTTTACAATCTTTGGAATTTGTTAATTTATAAGAAGTTATGATGTTATATTACGAACATAGTTTTATAATCATATTTAATACGTTACAAAATGTAATGAAAAGTACATAAAATTACTTGTTTAGACCGGCCAACAATTATAAATTCTAACAACAAACGTGAGTTCAAAAACAAATATAATTGTACTAACCTGGTTGTCGTTGAACCAAGCCCGGTATGGTAGAGTTGTGGTCAACCCTAACTGCTTAGCCAAGCCATTGACCACCACCCGTGTTCCGGTTAAAGGGATGACCGAATCTTGATCCCCACTGAAAGGGTTAAATAAAATGATTAATATAAATGACAATCTTTTGATGGTTAAAACGTTAAGCAACATACGCAAATCTGGTTACTATCTTTTATGACATGTTTTATTATTACTATTGATTATCTGATTTTGATGATTTAAAATCAGGTAATCATTTTTTAAGGTGCACAAGAAAAAGACCCCTCACCTGAAAATAAAAACCCTAATGCCAGATTTGAGGAGTGAGGCCAACACAGGAGTCATTGGTTCTTCCGTATCAGTTATCTTATACTTTAAAATCCTGTTATGAAATAAGAAAACTTAAGTTTATCAAACTTAGATAAGTACACTTGACTATGATCTTGGGTTCGTGTGATACTCGCTACATGGGGCCCATTCACTGACATTCACAAGACGAGCATGGAGAGCGGTTTGAACGTCCTGTCGGTTCAAGTATTTAGTTGTTTCATCCTCCACACAAACATCTACTTTTGCCTCTGCATTTGGCTGTCGAGTGAAAACAATCATTAGAGATAAAAAGAATTATGACCCGTATCATTAGAGGTGGCAAGACAAGCATGTTGGGTAGGTTGGGTAACTGCTCAAAATGGGGTAATTTAGCACGGCCCAGGTTGAACCAATTCCGGGGAAAAAACATGTAAGATGATGAAAACGAAGGTATTTTCTTAAAAATACAATTACGTTAACTTATAAAACGATTTATAAGATTTTTTCATTAAATTACACTATGAGTGACAATCGACCCATTTGACTCATTGAATCGTTTTACCTTTAACCTAGTTTTTTTTGTTACTTTACACGTTTGACCCGTGACACATAAAACTTAACCCATATGGACACATTCATAAACAACAATTAAGAAGTTGTTTACTCACATTTCGATCAAGAACCTGTGATTGTGAGAAAACATTTGACAAACATATGTCGAGAGTAACATCATACGGGTTAATAAATTCACCAATCTCTTTTGAAGCTTGATTTGCAACATGAGAGCAGGCAGGGGTAATAGCATTGAGATTGTCTTGTCTTCTTATATTCGAGTAGTTGCATACTCTATTAAACATGTCATAAGTATCATCTGATATTAAACCATGAGACCAAAGATACTCCCCCCTTGAATTAAAATCATTATCAAACTCCAATAGTGGATTCCCTATCTACACAACAAATATTAAGTTCATCAAAGGAAAAAAAATAGACATTTATAGTGAAAATGAAGAAAATGTTAATGAAGTTACTCACTCCAATCCCCTTTAGATTGATTTTGGCTTTTGAGTGAACTATGAGAGTCGCTAGTTGAGGAACATAGTGTCCTGTAGTAGAAAATAATAACATTAGCGTGTTGTAATCGTTATATAGTCATGGACAGGTCGATTTGGGAAGTCTTATCTCAACGTGTCAAATAAGTAAAACGGGTTAGAAAATGTTTGGAGTGTATTTTTCATGCATATATTCAATAATCAAAACTATGATTGCACTAGTTAGCTTTTATGAACATACACATTAGTAGTTTATAGTTTCCTAAAAGAATGACAAGAAAATGTTTGCAAGTTAACCTAACTTGATTTTTTTATACAAACGAATTTTGACCCATTAGAAAACCAGCCCACTTTACCACCTTTAGTAAGGGTGATTTGGAAAATGATATGTAGTGAAAATGTTCTGAGTAATGTTCTTAAATAATCCTCAATAACCATACAATAAAGACTTATAAACACCTAAAGTATCAAAGAGCTTATTTCACCTAAAGGATAAAATGATAAATATGAGATTTTGAGCCTAGCAAGATATATTGAAAACAATTTATTTCACCTTAAAATAAGCATATAATCATTCGCCTTTTCTTCATCCAAACACTTAAAAAGTGGTTATCTGTTTCTAAATTAGCAGGTGCACATATATTACCTGCATAACTTTCACCGGTGATAAAAAAATCTCGGTTCTTGTATTCCGGATATTTCTCAAACCATTTCTCAAGAAACACAAGATTGTCCCTGGCTGAAATAAGAAACAATAATCATTAACTAATTCAGAATTTAACAAAAGCAATGAAATATTCAATCTTTAGAATAACACGAATTTTTTATAAGAAATGAACCTGTAAGGACATCATTTGCAGATGTATAAAAAGATTTATCAAGAGAATAAGAGAATCCCATTCCTGCCGGTGTCTCCAAGCACAACATATTTGCCTCTATACAAAAACATGTAAAATTATATCCTCAAATTATACATAATCTGTAATTTTTGTTAATGATTGAATAACTAAACAAACCAGTATGAAACTATGATTTAGGGCAAGAATGTATAGCATTTAATGCTTCAATTAATAACCTCAACACATTGTTTAAACAGTTTTTTTTTACCTTTATTCCAACTATAATCATTTTTCAACAAAACATCACCCTTTGGTTTGAAAGGACCATGCTCAACAAAAGCCCCTTCTCCAACAGAAGAACAACCGGGCCCTGCAAAACGATTCGATTTTCACGCACAAATTGTAAATCAAACGGTGATTTGATTTGAGTGAATAATGTGACCTCCATTGAGCCAAAGCACAAGGGGTTTGGAAGATGGGTCGGATTCAGCTTCCACAAAATAGTAAAATAGAAATCTCTGTTGGGCTTCATCGACGGGGATATAACCGGCAAATTGCTTGAAACTCACCGGCGGTTGGCCGGGTAATGTCACTACCTCATCGGAAGCTGTGCATTTCACGACATTCAAACATGTATGCATTAATATTGTTCCGTACGTTAATTTTGCAAACAGAATCCATGCCTCAGATGACATGATGAGAGTTTGAGAATGTTGATGAATCACAAATGTAATCACCGCAGGTATCAAAATATAAAAAAAATTGATTGACATACGTGTCTCAACCGTAATTTTGAGTATAACATTATTGTAACTTACGTATACTTGTTAAAAAAATGAAGAAAAAAAAATATTAAATCATAGTTAATAATCAGTTCAATCTTAATAAATGTGAAATATATAACATGAGTCATAAATACTTGGGTATGTTTAATTCGTGAAATTCATTGGAATTGGAATTAGGATTAGAATTAATTTCATTCAAAACCGTGTGTGTTACTCATATTGGAATTAAAAAACTTTCCTTCAATAATGGAATTAAACTTTTGGAATTATAAACATTCCATACGAATGTGAAACAATTTGTAGCTATCGTTGGTCATCTGGCGCAATGGAATCCTGGCCACAGCAAAAAAGATGTCTGTGGCCAGGTAAGAGGGTTTGTCTAGTTGGGGGGTTCCTTCTGTGATTGGTTGCACTGGATGTTGTAAGTGTTGCCCGAGGGAAACCCAATTATTCTATAATATCTAGGTGTTGCCGTTAAAAAAAAATTGTAGCTGAAGACCATACCTAGAACCTGTGAACTAGCCTAAAATCGATTGGCCACCTCACATAACATATCTTGTTGCATATAAGACAACTTACAAGAGGAACAAATCAAATGGATGTTATCCGCAGAAACCAACTTACGATTATGCTTCTCAACAAACTTGTATATCTTATAGATTGTTGTACCAATCACTAAAGACAAACATATACTTACAGGGCAGACATAACAAATAGTAGGTTTTTTCCTACATTTACTTGTTTTGTTAACATTTCCAATGTCATCAATCGAATCATATCTTTTAAGTGGCTTGTTACCCTCTTTAGAACATGAAAAAAACTTGATCTTTATAAGCCCATCTTTATCATATCAGACACCTTTCTGAACACAAAAACCACTCACTTTAGCATAAGAACAATAAAACTCAAACGCATCATCTATGTTGGGAGAGGCAGACCTACCCTAGGGGTAGGGGTACCCTCAACTTTTACGCATAGTGCAAAAAAATATTTTTTTATGGTTTTTAGCATATATATTTCGTATCAAAAGAGAATTTTCCAGAAAGATAAAAATATGATAAAGGAATTTGGTAGGACCCATCCAAGCAACCTAACACCATCCAACCAATTTGACTACGACCTCGCTTATTTCGTTTCTTTATGGATAATTGGAACGAACATAATTACACAAATAAAGTGATCAACGTGTAGTATTTTTGTCATTGTTTGCATATAATTGAAATCAGGGGCGGACCTCCATAGCCCGGAGGGGGTTCATCGGAACCCCCCGAGTTTCGAAATTTATATAGAACGGTATGTAAAAACACTGAGGTGAACCCCTTAAAAAACATAGAGTGAACCCCCTGAAAAAAATTCCTGGATCCACCACTGATTGAAATCATGGTAAAATATAATCTTTTTTTTAGGACTATACTTGTTTTTGCATTTTTTTTACATTAAAACTCGTGGAACTGAACATACTATCAATGTACCATGATAATGGACTGGACGCATGACGCATCATATACATGTATGTCAAAACTCATTACAACAGTGAACCAAAGATGGAAAGTTTGATGTATCTTTGTAATGGATTTGGTACACCGTTATATACATATGACTCAAAACTTATTAAAAAAGTCGATCAAACCTGAAAAGTTACACATACTGTTGTAAGGAATTAGATGCATCATTTTATACTTGAGTCATCGCAATAGTAAATCAAACCTAAAAAAGTAGGCATGATTGTTATGTTTTAAAGCGTTATTATATATGTGTAATAAAATAACTACAATAGTAATTTAAACTTGAAAAGTTGATGGTGGTATCGTGTCCCTTTTTGTCATTATAACTCTTTTTCCTTTTTTTCCAATCCAGGCATATTTAATTTTATATTAATAAAATCTTATCCCTTAGCCATTAGCCGAATTGCCGAATATAGTCAACTTTATAATGACACATCTAACATGTTATAATGGTTTAATTATCATATTACAACGGTGCATCTCAAATATTATAATGATTGTGTCCAACTTCTTTGGGTCCGTTTGGTTCACCTAATGTTTCTAAAGAAATTGAAATTTTAAGAAATTGAAATTAATTTCAATGAAATTTTACATTGTGTTTGGTTTGTAAAATTATAAATGAAATTAGAATTTCAAAAATTGTGAATTTACAAAACTACCCTTATTAAAAACCAACCTCCAACACTTTCAACCAACACTTCTATCACCTACTCCAGACCTACCCCTGCCGACACCAAAACAAACACCATGAAATCTCCATCACCAAATCGTTCACTAAAGACCATAGATTTCATCGGTGTTGCTACAAAACTTATCACCTAGAGGCGGAAGTCTTGAAGCAGTGCTGGATAGACAAGTTAAGCTGGAACTTCTGGACTTGGGCTTGGAAGAACGGACGGGATCTCCGGGTCTTGAAAGGGTGACCTGCAAAATAGGAGACACCGTGAGTCTCGCCACGAGCAGAAGGAGTTTTCTCCTCGTGACCACCCTCCGGCGTGAGAGTAAGTATGTGTGTAGTGGAAGGTAAAAGAGAGAGAGAAGAGAAATGAATAAGTTCGGGTATTGTGAATATGCGAGTGAAAAAGTGACTGTCCTGCCTTTGAAATCGGCCAGACTATTTATAAGGCATCCATGGTCAAGATGTTTGGGCTGAATGTCTATTATAGGTGGTCTGCAGTCAAACATCTTTCTCTGCTTCTGCTAATATGACTGTTATTTCATCTTTCGTGCTTAGAGAGTTCAGGGTGTGTTTAATTACCTTTGTCTTTATAGTTGACCCGTGTTCCTTTTGCACAGGTTCTGTTCCTGACATATCTTGTCTTGTTAGCTGACTTCCCTTTTTGTGTTACTGGTTCTTACCTGACCTCTTTCTATCATGGGTTCAGGTTTCCCCATTGGTGTTGTCTTTATAGTTGACTCTTATGCCCAATGGGATGTTTATCTTAGTTATTTAGTATTATTTTCTGGTATAAGATTATTTCCTTCGTAACTTCTTTGATATTTTCTAAGTGTTGAGTGGGAGATGTCGGCCGATGTCAAACGAATCAATCTCTCGGCCATTATACCCTTGAGCCGCGGCACGGCCCCAGCCGCGGCTGGGTTGGGTTTTCTTGGTTCCGTCCTTGTTTTTTCCTTCTAGCCGTCATCTTTAGAACCTCGATTTTCCTGAGGAGGATTCTCAACCGTAGCGCCTTTTTAAATATACCTGGTCCGGATGTGGTTTGAGCCGGCCCCAGCCGCAACACACCTTCAGCCGCGGCAGGCTCTCAGCCGCGGCAGGTGGCCTATTTATTATCGTGATGTTGCTACAATCGTCTATTCCCTTCAGGTCCGGGTCACCTGGAACTTGGATCTGCCCTCAGCCGCGACAGGCCGTCAGCCGTGGCAGGCTTGCCTTTGGCCTTTTAATCGTCTAATCCCCTTCAAGTCCCTAAACCGGAGATCCGGTTCATTTGATTCTTATGTTGGTTTTAATATCTTAAACCCCTTAAACCGGAGATCCGGTTCATTTGGTTCTTATATTGGGTTTTAATATCTTAAACCCCTTAAACCGGAGATCCGGTTCGTTTGGTTCTTATATTGGGTTTTAATATCTTAAACCGGAGATCCAGTTCGTTTGGTTCTTATATAGGGTTTGATATCTTAAACCCCTTCATGTCCCCCCAGTCCATTATTATGGTGTTCATACCATGATATTGGATTATTTTTCAACCTGAACGTGGTCAGGTGACTCGTCTGTCCAGTCGTGACTGGATGACTTAAATTATTTTTCAACCTGAACGTGGTCAGGTGACTCGTCTGTCCAGTCGCGGCTGGAAGACTTAGATTATTTTTCAACCTGAACTTGGTCAGGTGACTCGCCTTTCCAGTCGCGGCCGGAAGACTTATATTATTTTTCAACCTGAACTTGGTCAGGTGACTCGTCTGTCCAGTCGCGGCTGGAAGACTTAGATTATTTTTCAGCTGAACTTGGTCAGCTGACTCGTCTGTCCAGTCGCGGCTGGAAGACTTTGATTGTTTTTCAACCTGAACTTGGTCAGGTGACTCGTCTTTCCAGTCGCGGCTGGAAGACTTAGATTATTTTTCAGCTGAACTTGGTCAGCTAACTCATCTGTCCAGTCGCGGCTGGAAGACTTAGATTGTTTTTCAACCTGAACTTGGTCAGGTGACTCGTCTTTCCAGTAGCGGCTGGAAGACTTAGATTATTTTTCAGCTGAACTTGGTCAGCTAACTCGTCTGTCCAGTCGCGGCCGGAAGACTTAGATTGTTTTTCAACCTGAACTTGGTCAGGTGACTCGTCTTTCCAGTCGCAGCTGGAAGACTTGGATTATTTTTCAACCTGAACTTGGTCAGGTGACTCGTCTGTCCAGTCACGGCCGGAAGACTTAGATTATTTTTCAACCTGAACTTGGTCAGGTGACTCGTCTTTCCAGTCGCGGCTGGAAGACTTAGATTATTTTTCAACCTGAACTTGGTCAGGTGACTCGTCTGTCCAGTCGCGGCTGAAAGACTTAGATTATTTTTCAACCTGAACTTGGTCAGGTGACTCGCCTTTCCAGTCGCGGCTAGAAGACTTAGATTATTTTTCAACCTGAACTTGGTCAGGTGATTTTTGGGTATTGTTGTCTTTGTGGTTACGACAATGGGTATGAAATAACCAAATGTGAATACAATCTTTGGTGTTCGCGTACACCTTCTTTCAAAATTGATTACAATGGTTCCTTGCGTGTTGATTACTTATAGCACTTTCGGAGTTAGACTCCGTTACATTTTCGTGGTACATCTACTCTGTCCAAACGTGTTACCTTATCCGTTCCGCTGTATCTCTTAATACCCCCCACCATGTCTGAGGGTTGCTTTAGCATCGTATTGTGTTGCTCATCTGTGTTGTTTGAAACATCTGGCGCTATAGCTTTTATGCTTTTACATTCCTTACTTGAGAATAGAGTTACCACACCGTCTGGGGTTGGGAATTTGATTGCCGCGTGAACGGTAGATATGACTGCTCCAAGTGCACATAAACCTGGCCTTCCCAAAATTACGTTGTGGCTTGACTGAGAGCGCACTATGAGGAAGGTCATTGGAACCGTACGACTTCCCGTTTCGTTCCCCATTGTCACCTGAAGTTGTATTTTGCCCAGCGGCTGCACTACTTCTCCGGAAAAGCCTGTTAGCTGGTGGACTTGTGTGACGAGGCCTTTCTGTACTTCTTCATCTAGTTGCATGAAGCAACGTTCATACATGATTTCGGATGCACTTCCGGTATCAACATAAACCCTTAGTACCATATGACCGGCAATGTCAGCAGTTACATGAAGCGCGCCACTAGCAAAATCTCCGCCTCTAATCGGAGGGAAACTGATTTCTTGCTCCATCCACGGCTCCATGTGGTCATTATTTCGTTTCACGCCTGCACTACTTGATGGTTGGTTTACCATTAGGATCTCCTTTCTCTTTCCGCCGGCCTGAGGTGTTGCGTTAAGCTCCTTCAACAGGTGTGGCAATTTACCTGTTTTTATTGCTGATTCGATTTGTCTTTTCAGGGAGAAACACTCATCAGTGGTGTGCCCACTGTCTTTATGAAATTCACAATACTTGTCGGTGGCCTTCTTAGGGCCTGGTCTCATTGGTTCAGGTTTCACAAAGTTGACATTCTCGGTTTCTAGAATTTCACTTGGTGTCTTGGTTAATGGTGGAAGACTAACCGTTGGTCCGCCGACGTGTCCTTGTGGTGTTGAAAACTGAGATGGCGCCACGTTCCTTTGTTGAAAACACGGTTGAGAACGTGGTTTATCCCACATCTTTGGTGGTCCTTGTTTCCTTGAGTTTTCCCAATTCAACGGCTTCTTTTGTGTGCGGTCTTTCAGTTGGTTGCTCGCTTTTCTTCCTCGTACAAACGCCTTTGCTCTCTCTAGCATTTCTTCCACCGTTTTTGGACGGCTTTCATGGAATCTTTCCACCAACTGCTCGCTCCGAACACCATGAATAAACGCTGAGATACGTATATCTGCTCCAGCTCCTTTGACTTGCATGCTCTCTCTTACGAATCTTGTAATGAAATCTTCCACTGACTCACCATCACCCCTTTTAATGTTGTGCAACTCTGTTGGATCCTTTATGGACCTTCTTTGTTGGCTGAAGTTCTTTAAGAAACTATCTTCCAGTTGCTCGAAGCTCCCTATCTCTCCGATTGGGAGACTGTCGAACCATACCCTCGCTGCTCCCGTCAGCGTCTGCATGAACATGTGACACCACACCGGGATAGACCATTGTTCCACCTCGGCCGCACCTATGAAAATTGCGAGATGGTCATCTGGATCACCCAAACCATCGTATTTCCCCACGTTTGATGGCATTTTTAGTTTTGGGGGAAAAGTAAACTCTGCAATTTTGTTGATAAACTTGGATCTTGATCGCGCCGTGGACGGTCGGTATGGTTTGCTGTAGTCATCTTCGAAATCTTTCTTCCTCTTGATTGTCCCCTGACGCACAACCTCAGTATTATGTAGCTTATCTTTCTCTTCTTCGCTTTTCTTCAGTGAGTCGTCATCCTCGTCGTCTCCGAACTCTAGACGGGTTCGGATTTCTTTCAATTGGCGCTCTTTCTCTTCCATCTGCAACAAAGCAAGAATCTGTTGGCGATTCTGCCTCAAGAACTCCGGAGTGACGACTACTTTGTCATTGCTTTGTTTCTCAGGATAAACGAGACTGCTATTTTGGTTTTTGCTTCCCTCCCCACTGGTAGCGTTGCTGCCGTCTAGGTTCAGGACGTCAGAAATTCTGTTTTCATTGTTAGGAGTTTCCTCGCCCCCGTCCATTTGATTTTTTTTTTTAGAGCACGGGATGGCGCCAAATGTTGCTACAAAACTTATCACCTAGAGGCGGAAGTCTTGAAGCAGTGCTGGATAGACAAGTTAAGCTGGAACTTCTGGACTTGGGCTTGGAAGAACGGACGGGATCTCCTGGTCTTGAAAGGGTGACCTGCAAAATAGGAGACATCGTGAGTCTCGCCACGAGCAGAAGGAGTTTTCTCCTCGTGACCACCCTCCGGCATGAGAGTAAGTATGTGTGTAGTGGAAGGTAAAAGAGAGAGAGAAGAGAAATGAATAAGTTCGGGTATTGTGAATATGCGAGTGAAAAAGTGACTGTCCTGCCTTTGAAATCGGCCAGACTATTTATAAGGCATCCATGGTTAAGATGTTTGGGCTGAATGTCTATTATAGGTGGTCTGCAGTCAAACATCTTTCTCTGCTTCTGCTAATATGACTGTTATTTCATCTTTCGTGCTTAGAGAGTTCAGGGTGTGTTTAATTACCTTTGTCTTTATAGTTGACCCGTGTTCCTTTTGCACAGGTTCTGTTCCTGACATATCTTGTCTTGTTAGCTGACTTCCCTTTTTGTGTTACTGGTTCTTACCTGACCTCTTTCTATCATGGGTTCAGGTTTCCCCATTGGTGTTGTCTTTATAGTTGACTCTTATGCCCAATGGGATGTTTATCTTAGTTATTTAGTATTATTTTCTGGTATAAGATTATTTCCTTCGTAACTTCTTTGATATTTTCTAAGTGTTGAGTGGGAGATGTCGGCCGATGTCAAACGAATCAATCTCTCGGCCATTATACCCTTGAGCCGCGGCACGGCCCCAGCCGCTGCTGGGTTGGGTTTTCTTGGTTCCGTCCTTGTTTTTTCCTTCTAGCCGTCATCTTTAGAACCTCGATTTTCCTGAGGAGGATTCTCAACCGTAGCGCCTTTTTAAATATACCTGGTCCGGATGTGGTTTGAGCCGGCCCCAGCCGCGACACACCTTCAGCCGCGGCAGGCTCTCAGCCGCGGCAGGTGGCCTATTTATTATCGTGATGTTGCTACAATCGTCTATTCCCTTCAGGTCCGGGTCACCTGGAACTTGGATCTGCCCTCAGCCGCGACAGGCCGTCATCCGCGGCAGGCCTTCAGCCGCGGCAGGCTTGCCTTTGGCCTTTTAATCGTCTAATCCCCTTCAAGTCCCTAAACCGGAGATCCGGTTCATTTGATTCTTATGTTGGTTTTAATATCTTAAACCCCTTAAACCGGAGATCCGGTTCGTTTGGTTCTTATATTGGGTTTTAATATCTTAAACCCCTTAAACCGGAGATCCGGTTCGTTTGGTTCTTATATTGGGTTTTAATATCTTAAACCGGAGATCCAGTTCGTTTGGTTCTTATATAGGGTTTGATATCTTAAACCCCTTCAATCGGGTTTGTTCAAGTTTTGTTCTTCGACATGGACAAACTATTTTTGTTTGATGTAATCTCGTCTTCGTCTTGATTTCATAGGTTTGTTCAAATTTTGTTTGATTTTAGTTCGAATATGCAGAAGTGATTTTTTGTTCAAAGTGTAGAAACGCTTTTTTATGAGGATTCAATGTGGTTGAGAAAATGGGAATTGATAATTTACAAAGGATTGACAAAATTGGGCTAATTGGATCAGGGTGTTTTGGTAATATTTAACATTCCGTTGGAAGTTAATTGAGTTTAAATTCCATTGGATGGAGGAATAAATTCCAATTCAAATTCCTTCGTTTATCAACCAAACACGAATTTTGATGGAAAACTTTCCAATTCCATATCTAATTCTATTGAATTCCATGAATCAAACGGACCCTTAGGTTTGACTTACTATTGTAATTTGTTTTGATGAACATCTATATCTATACTATATAATAAATAAAGGTTTTTATGCCATGTGTCGCCTCCATATTCATTGTCATAATTTTTTTCCCGCTCTATCTCTTATTAAATACACCTCTATCTTTTAATAATAATATATTTTTAAAAAAATATTAATCTTTATATTAATAAATCTCATGACATATTTTGACGAACGTATGTGTTAACAAATTATATTGTATTCCACGAGTTTATTCAACCTGTGTAAAACACGAGTTTTTAAAAAATACATTTTTTATTACTTAATATATAATATTATATTTATTCAACCCGTGTAATACACGGGATTTTAACCTAGTATATATATATATATATATATATATATATATAATCGTGTCTTAACCATTACAACGATATATTCAACTTTATAGGTTTAAGTCGATGTTGTAAGTGGGTTGATACAGTCACTTTAGTTAAATCCAATAGCTTAATTTTTAACTTTGGCACTCAAGAAATAAAAAACCGACAATTACATATAATGTTTGTAAAAATAACCATAAAATAATATATCAATTTCTGTTACTTTTTTTTTGAGCAAAAACACAAAAATATGATATGCAAACGTGAGTGATATTACAATTAATTATGACTGATGATTAGAGAATACCATTTTCATTGAACACAAGGACAAATCAAAGTGAGAAAATTCAGAATACCATAATCATCGTAAATTAAAAAATATGGACAAAGTTAAACATAAATCACTAGCATTGTCGATTTCAAAAGCAAACAAACTAGAAACCTTTTCATCGTTAACTATATGGCAATGATAAGGAGAGTTCTCATCGTTGTCGAGAGAAAAAATGTATGTGATGCGAGAAAAAAAAAGATAGCGATCTGGATTCCCGATTTATGGTTTATAAAGGAAAAAACAAATTTTGTGCTACTTATTTTTACCTTTTATACATTTCTTACATTTTATCTTATTTGATCCGGTTTCGGTTTCTATTAGACAGAATAATTCAAAGCATTATTTCTATGACTTTCATCTATCATAACCTACTCTTGAATGTAATAGTTATTAGGAGTTATTCCTAAGTCCTTTCATCTTCTTAGGTTACTACATGCAAGGCTATATATATCTCTTGTAATTTCATATCAAGGAGACATACAATACAATCAATATCAATCAATCTTTGGTGTAAGGTTACGGTTTCGGTTTCGGTTTCAAACCAAAAAACCCTATTTTTATCAAGATTATATCTAGATGTGTATGTGTTTACTGGTTCAGGTTACGTTTCTTCAGTTTAGTTTTCTTGATTTGACTAAATGTTTAATGGGTCTTAAAATAGAAAAATAAATTCATAACCTAATTTGGTTTCCTTAGTTTAATCGAATTGAATTTATTAAGAAAACCAAATAAGATTTTGTTGATACCGAAGCTTATTTTTATTTTATTTTATATAGAAGTATTATATTATTATAAGTTTGTTTACCGCATCGCTATTTAATGCACAATAAAAAAATCTTTAATACGATATTAATGAAGTTTGATTCTTTTTGTACATTTTTAAAGGAATGTAGAAAGTATTTAGAGAGAATTAAATGATAATTTTGGATTTCAAGAAAAAAAATCTGTGTGCATTTAATATACTTTTATCGTATGTCCTTAAGTCACAAAGTAACCAAAAACCTTTTACTGCAGGTAAACATATATAAAAAACTATATATTTTGGGTTGTCAATAATATTCTGAAAATTGGACGGTTTGATGGTAGGGTCGCTTTTAATAATAGGATAATGTTATAATACATTTGAATATAAAAAAATATAGAGTATAAGCCTAAGTGAGTTAATTGTGTTTAATATACTTTTATTTTATATATTAGTTATTTATATCATTCTAAAAATAGCAAAAAGTAACTTTAACCAAGTCATTAATTAAGTAAACATATCAGAAAGTGAATAAATACTGTATAAAAAAACTTATTTTTCAAGGTTAGAATATTTTACTTTCTGATAGAAAATTACGATGGTATTTTTGTGTGTTGAAAATATTCTCGCGGAATTTAATATTCACAAAAACAGGTCAATAAAAAAGTTTGAATATGATTTTAATAGAGAAATTAAATACGTAATATCATATATTATCTCACTTTACAATATTGGTATTTTTTTAAATTTATTTCTTGAATAGAAGAAGCATTATTGGGGGTTCAAATAAAAAAAAACATGTGATTTGTAGTTTATGGCGATTGGTATGAGATAGACTCCAAACGAAGCCTGAAGAAAAGTGAATTGAAAGTGAAATCAGAGAAGTGATTCCCATTTTCACACTGCCTTCCTTGTGTACACCTGCCTCTTATTCCATCAAATAATTCTGATTATAATTCCACCGTTGCATTTACATCCATAATATCTCATCTCAATTTCAATTTCAATTTCACAAACCGTCGATTGTTAAATTCAGTTTCAATAATCCATCAAGTTTCCATTTTCTTTTTCCAACGAACACTGCAGAAATCAGTCAAATCACCGCCCCATTTGGCATATTAATAGTGGGGTTTTGTTTTTGATTGATCGTCAAATTTGAGGGTTTAGGTTTATGGGTACGATCAAGATCGGTTAAAGTTGGAATTTTGATTTGTGGGTTTGATCCGAAATTTGAAATCTTGGTGGATTTTGTTTTGGGGATCGGTGGGTATGACGGTTTTGAAATCTGGTGTACGGATGGATTACTGGAGGGAGTATTTTCGGAGTGCAAATGCGGATATTTTTGAAATTATTGAAGGGGCGATTATGTTGGCTACTTCTGATTGCCCTAAAGAGTTTAAACTTAGGAGGGATCATATTGCTCAGATTTTGTTTTCTTCTAGATTCATCAAGTGTTCTGGTTGTGATAAACAGGAATTAGCCTTGCCTGTAGATGATCAACATCATCATCATGGTGATGGTGATGGTGATGGTGATGATGATGATGATGAGATGGTTAAGTGTAAGAGTAAAGAGAGCAGTAAAGTGATCAATTGTTCTAGAAATGATGATGTAGATGAAGATGATCATCATCATGATGTAGAACTCAATTACAGTTATGAAGATGCAGAAGCTCTCACCGATGAAATCGAGCAAGAATCACAATCATTTGGTGAGGTTATGAGGATTAAAGAGATTGTTGACAACAGCCCTGATGAGGTTTTTCTCTATTACTTGACTAGATTCATCATATGGTTTATTATTATTGTTTTAATTCCATTTCTGCAATGTTTAATCTTAGTTCTTGTTGTTGTTAGTCTGCATCAGTTTTATGCAATTCTTTAAGGAAGCTTCAGTTGATGTCGATATCAGTAGAAACACTCAAGGTTTGCATATAATTTTAACCATATTAATCACCAATTCGAAACTTTTTAACACTATAAATTATCTTATAATTATTCAATCGTATTTCAGGCAACCGAAATTGGAAAATCTGTTAATGTTCTTCGAAAGCATGCATTAAAGGACATTCGTGAACTCGCAAGATCACTAATTGAGTAAGAATTTCTTGTTACAATTAGCTCAATATGCATTTAACTTTGTTAAATTGTTATAACTTATAGTTACCAAAATAATTATTTTTGTGATGTAGAGTGTGGAAAGATATGGTAGATGAGTGGGTGAATGCTACTACAAAGATAACAGGTAATTAAATCAAAACAATTTTGAGTTATATTTATTTTTTTGGTTTGTATAGTTTTATGATTGTTAAAGAAACTTTGATGATTATGGCAGTTTCTGAAAACACCCCCGAGTCGATAAATCCATCTGATGTTGATGAAGAAGAAGGTTTACCTTCACCTCCTTTAGACGATTTAGCATTTTTGAACCCTCACACAATGTCATTGGAATTATCCGAGGTATGCAAAACTCGCGGGTTTTATTCAAACATAATTCTGTTTTATAGCATTTGTTGACGGGTCATTTTTGTTTTTATGTATCTATCGATGGCTCTCAGAAGTTCTTTGATGGCATGGATGATTATGGAAGTGAGTTGAAATCGTACATTTATGTAACTTGTTAATTTATTATACATTCGTTATTCTGTTTTTACTGAATTCCTGTTTCGGATGTTGCTTTTTCAGATCTTCAGAAAAATGAGAACCGTAATAACCGAAAGCCGCCAGTTGAGAAGCAAAACGTAACCAAGTGGAAACCACAGAAACCGTTAAACAGGCCAACCATGGTCCCAAAACCTAACATGGTCAAACCATGTAAACCAGCAGTTGTTGACTCGACATTGCAGAGACGAATGAATCCGAATATGAACCGAAAGTTGCAAAATCCTGAAAATACGACTCTCTCTAAGAGGCCCGTGACTCCTGAACAACGTGTAAGTTACCGTATGGTCTTTACTGCATTAGCGTTTGTTTGTTTGTTAAATGATATATATTTGTGCTAACTAATTGTTTTTGATAATTGTAAACAGAAACCGATGTCATCGGATGGGGAAACCGATCAAGACAAGCTTAAAGCCACAAAGAGGAAGCTTCAAGAGCGTTATCAGCAGGCGGAAAAAGGTTCGTATTAATGAGTAATTAATGCTACATTTTGGTTACGAGTAGAGGTGGCAAAACGGGCTTGATTTTAATATATTATGTTTGTAACAGCGAAGAGACAGCGGACCATACAAGTTATGGAGTTGCAGGATCTCCCGAAGCAAGACGTTGCCCCGAAACACCAACACACGAGACCCGGAAACAACCATCATAGACATTGGGCGAACCATAGTATTCGTTAAAATCCGGTGGCTCAATGGTGAATGAAAGGCCAATTTTCTGGGATTTTATAACCACCCCTTTATTGACTAAGCTTAATTTGTGGGTTGCTTATTATTAGTTAAGTTTAAGTGGGAGGTATTGCAGTTGACTTTGTTGTATAAAAATACCATATACAACCACCCCTTATTGACTTCTAAATTGGCAACTTGGGACACCCCACCCTACCCTACCCTATCCCCAACATACATAACATCGGGCATATTCTGAGCGATATTCTTGAAACATAACATGTGCACATGTGTTTTTAACATACATTTATACCAGACTAGTATTTCACATTATCCTTGGATGTGTTTTTTTTGTTGTTTTAAATAATTGTTTGATACTTTGTAACGATTTTAGTCTCTGTTGACATCATGAGGACCGGGACCGGTTTTAATCAAATGATTGACAAAAATTATAACATCCTTAATTGAAAAACCAATTAATAAAACATTTAAACACACATGTAAGCTTTTGTCCCAGAATTTTTTTTTTTACCTTCTCGTGTACCGCGAGATTCTGGACAACTCCTCTCGCGTACCGCGAGGAGTTCAGAAAATCCTGACCAAGAGTCAGGTCTCTCGCGTACCGCGAGAGAAACCTTCCTGGCTCTCGCGTACCGCGGGGGAAAGTTTACTCAGCTGTCAAGTTTTCACACTTAGCCAAATTTTCATCTTTTAACAAATCAACATGACACCAAAATTATCCCCAACACTTGGGTTTTGTTTCAAAACTATATACAACCATTATAACACCAAAACATGTTTCAAATTGTTAATATACACCACGTTAACGGATTTTTCCTTTAAACTCCCCAAAAACACCCCATATGAATACGAGAACCCTCCACGCCTTGTACTTTGACCTTGACCTACATCGGAACTTTTCCTACATAACCACATATATAAATCACGTTAGTAATGACGATAAACATATTCATCAAGTATTTACACTTGTTTTCACCCCTTTCACCCATTTAACCCATTTGACCCGTTTGCACCCATTTGGTCAATTAAGGTTCTTAACACTTGCATTTCCACTACAAGTCTCATTTTTTTCATATTATATTCATTTACCACCACCCATTCACCCATTTGAAGTATCCACGCTTCTAATTAGGTTCACGACCTCTTGGTGCGAGTACCACAACTCGTCTTACCCGCACTTGGATTATTTGACTCCAAGTCCACCCTTTGAAGTATTCCACACTTCTTATTGGGTTTACTACTTCTTGGTGCGAGTACCACAACTCGTCTTACCCGCACTTGGAGTATTTGACTCCAAGTCCACCCTTTAAAGTATTCCACACTTCAATCCACCATTTCACCAAATTATCACATTTTGTTTTACTATATACCACATAAGTCAATTACATCAAATTCACTACATTTACATATTAGATTGACCATTTACCACATAAGTCAGTTTCATCAAATTCACCATATTTACATATTAGATTGACTATTTTTCACATAAGTCAATTACACCAAATTCATTACATTTACATATTAGATTGACTATTTACCACATAAGTCATTTACACCAATATCACCACATCCACATATTAGTTTGACTATTTACCACATAAATCAATTACATAAATATCACAACATTCACATATTAGTTTGACTATTTACCACATAAGTCAATTACACCAATATCACCACATTCACATATTAGTTTGATTATTTACCACATAAGTCAATTACACCAAATTTCACACATACTACATTCAAGCCATAGCCATATACGCTCATTTCAACTTATAGTATGCATACATATCACATACACCACACATTTATCAACCTTACTAAGTAAGTGCAAAGGCACTTACCTTTTGAGTTGGAATATCTCGTGCCTCCTTCTCGGGTCACAAGTTGATTACCTAAACATATACACCTATTTTAGTACTCTAACATTTACCACCAACACATTACAGTTGAGTCCACAACTCAATTTTTACTTCCAACCCAAATTGACCCGTTTGGGTTATTCCCACAACCAAACACCCCCTTTCAATACAAACTCACCCACTTGAGTTTTTTTTCCAATACCTTGACACTAATTTCTCTCTTAATAACTTTTATTAGGTCAATTTGGTGTTTGTTCAAGTGTCTATTACCACCTAAACACTTAATCATCACTAATTCATCATTCTAGCATAATGATCCAAACACCCCTAATTTTACCATATGAACCCTAACTTTTCAAAATCAAAATCAAAGGGTTCTAGGATGTTAATCACCTCTCTTTACCTTTAGTTTAGCTAGATTATCCACAATCTAACAATAATTCACCACATGCATACTAAATTTTCGGATTTCTCCAACACCCACTCACTAACACATTCAAAGATGAAATCAAAAAGTGATTAACATTTACTTGATGTTATGAAGGTGTTGTGTGAGCCAAAACCTCCACAATTCAAGCTTCAAATGCTAGATTCAAGCTTTCAATTTCGTTTCTCCTTTTTCTCTCTTGCTCAAGAACGACCCACTACCAAACAAGTGAGGTCAATTTTGACTTCCAAGAGTCAAATATGACAGAATTTTCCATTTACACTTTTGGCCCTTCTACTTTCATTTCACACATTTGTCTCTATAATTAGTTAAAAACTAACATAACCCCATTTCTAACTTGAAACCCACTTGTTTCAACTTATTTCATAAATATTATTTTCGCCATAATATTTATTAAAATATTTATTTATTTATTTGAAAACGAAACCCGGATTTTGGTTCGTTACAAAAATAACAACAATAAAAAAAGGTTGGAATGTAACGGGAATGATAAAATATTTCAAGTATATTAATTTACCTGCCGACTACGGGTAAACACATATTTGCTTAGCATATAAATATTTCTGATGGCGAACTTGTTATCTTCGCTAGTTTTGTTATATCCCGGATAATTTAGTTTGTTTCTTTGTTTGTATATAAATAGTCTATTTGTAATCATTAACTTTTCAATGAAATCATTTATTTTTACCCTCAATAATTCTCTCTCGTTTATTATTCTCCCTCGTAGTAGTGTTCACTCTCGATGTCATAACAATTTTCTGTAGCGAACAAAATGTTATAATTAGTTCAGGACAAAGTGTTAACAATATGGAGACAAGATATGAAAGGTGCACTGTAACAACAAGATATAATGATTTATTATTATTATTTATTTATTTATTATTATTATTATTATTATTATTATTTTTAATAAAAAAAATATAATAGTTTTTCTAATAAATAGTGTTAAGATCTAACGGCGTTTGTTTCTTCGAACATTTTTAAAAAACTGCAATTAAAAAAATAGAATCGGAATGTAAAAATTGATTTTATAATCTAAATTTGTTATAGAAACTTAGACTTGAAAATCTATCAAAAGAATCGGATATTTTTTTATTCATTTTAATTATTCAGAAGAATTGATGACTGATGATGACGGTCATGGTGGGCAGCGATTGGGCCGACTACAGTGAGAATGGCAATTGGAGGGGGACGGAGACATCGTCGACAACTGTGGTGGTGATAATGAGGGTGGCAGCGACAACGGTAGCAGTGGCGATTAGGAGTACTTAAAGTTCGACTCGACCAAATTTTGGGGTGAAACGTTAACTAAGGTTTTGGGAGCGACAAACCACACGTGAGAGGTTGGGTGAGTCGGCGGTTCGAACCAATTTTTTTTTTTACTTTTTTTATTGAAGTTATTAGTTTGCATTAATATTTTGAAACGGCAAAGACGTTATGAGTCCACAATGCGAGAAGACATGTATATTAGGTGGATGATTTCATTATGAGATCACATGTTGTGTCATGTTTATTTGGCTACATGTCGTGTTACATTTTATTCGGCTACATGTTGTGTTATATTTTATCCAGTTGTCGTGCAATGTTTCATCTGGCTATGTGCCGTGCTATATTAGTATATTGTATCCGACTATGTGTTGTGTTATATTTCATCGACTACATGTCGTGCTATATTTTATCCTGCTACGTGCCTCTCTCTACTTTACACTATGATCATGAAAGAATATGAATCCAATATTGAGTTATTGAGTTAAGCGTTGGATGGGAAAAAACCCGTTGGGCCCTCTTACGAGCTTTTCCTATGATCGCAGATCTTGATCAAGACGAAGAATATAGGTGTGACCAAGTTTATCTTCTAAGTTCATATAGCAAGATTCTCTTGTGGAAGTTAGAATCCAATTCCTAACTAATTTCAGTTCTAGTTTACTTTATTCTCCGACCACAAATTGATCCCTTGGAAGGTTAACATGCAAGAAAATGGTGGCAATAGATACTTTTATTTTAGAAAATCTTATCATTCTAAAAATCAGTAATCTCATAAACACTGTCTATTGATAATTTTAAAAGCAGTGAAAAGTAACGAAAAGAAGTGAAATCAATGATACGATGACAGGTAATCTTTGACGTTTTTCACCATATTATCTTTTAAATAGTTAAACCAATTAAAAACTGCAACTGAATTTAAATTATTTCTTTATTACAACAAAAGTAATCATTTTAAGGTCATTGTTTTGGCCTTTCTCGTTAGTGGCATTGGTATTTGTGGTTGGGTGGTTCGAAAAGATAAAATATTGTATGATTAATGGACACCATAAAAGATGGTTAAAGAAATCACAATCCAACTTTCCTATAATTTCTTAACTAGCTGGTTTTACCGCGGCTTTATGGCAGGTGTCAGGGACACATTAATAAAATTTAAATAAAAATGTAGCCATAATAATAAAAATAATGTTAAAAAAAGAAACATAAAAAATTAAAAAATATTACCATTTCAGGTCATCGAAAACCATAAATACGAATAACTAACAAGAAATAATAATGGCCTAAAGATTAAAATTATACGTTTTAACTCTATAAAATTACATTTTAAAAATTTTCATATATTTAAAAACAAATTTCTAAGTTCGTTTTAAACATCAAAATATAATGAGCCGTCCTTGCCCTAGTCACATTTTTTTTGAAAGACAAACGTTACTAATACTTTACTTTTACATCAATAATCCTAAACTAATGCTCATGCTTGATGATTAGAACGAATGAAAATATATTAAGGGTCTATTTTATATGATTTACTATATAAAACGAAGAAGTATGCTATATTCAATTGTATATAACAAAGAATTAAATCCTACAATCAAAAGTCAATATGGACAAACTATGACGGTGGATAAAATTCAAAGATCAAAAGTCAAAATCAACAAACCATAACAATCGAAAATATAAATATATAAATTGTTAATTTAAAAATATTGACACTATGAATTTCGAAACATTTATCTTGATTATTATAAGGTCCATGAACGTGTAAGGGGCATTTCAGTCTTTACCGATTTGACATTTTAACTTATAACGTATTAATTATCGGAGTTGGTGGTCCAATGATAAAAAAAATCATTTAGGTACATCAATGTTTGAGAAGTTAATGAGTTTAAGTTTTACTCCCACAAGAATAAAAAAATTGTGTTTCAAAAAACAAAAACTTATAACATATGATCTTGTTTGGCTAGTAATAGTATATTAGTACTGATTATGTCAATGTGGAACAAGCCTATTTGATAGAGGCTATTGCCTTTTAGATGAAAGGTTCTGAATTCAAACACAGATATGGAGTAAATTATCAGTGTAATTAATACGTAGCAGTGTTGGTAATTTTAGTGTTATCGACATATTTCGGTGGTATTGGATTAATTTGATGATCGAGTAAATATTGTTGGATATTGAACGAGTTAGGAGATACGGAGTGTAGACTCGTTTGAATCCAATAATATTTGGTGTATGTAATTTGTTGATTATATTGTTAGGCCACTAATGTGTTGGATTATTACTTAATTAAATTGGGCTTTCAACTAAATAATCACAAATTGGGATTTGGTGCAACAAAGATCCGGGTATCAATTGATTTGACCAATCAGTGGATTAAAGACCAAATATACACGCATCATAAAAAAGACCCTTCGGTCATTTTTCTTTTCTATCTTTGGTACGGTTAATTTTCTCTAAAGAATCAAATTCCTTCTTGAGGGAAACCCCAAATCTTATCCTATTGATCATTTGATTAGTACCATTAAATAGGTTAATCTGACAGTGGTTCACGATTTTTGAAGAAATCCAAGTCAGGTTATGATTTTCTTTCTTCTGCAATCTTTTTCGTATTCATCAGATTCAACAAGAAGTACGGTAGATTTGCAGTTTAAAAAAACTAGAAGGAGGCCCCGCGCGTTGCGGCGGCCTCCGGACGATAATGCTAGCTTTTATCAATGCGTATTGTGGTGTTAAACCGCAAAAGAAATTAACGTTCTCGAAAGCTTATAAAATAAAACCAAAACCTTTAGATAAACTTACCTGAGCGAGAAGAGCGTATAAAATTTATTGTTATAAATTAAAACGTAAATAAAAAATAAAGCAAGAAGAAAAATAACATTAAATACCTTAAAACAGATCAAAATGTTGACTCCCAAGCCTAAGCGACGAAACCACTCTACCAAACTCATTAATTTTATTTATATTTTTATTTTTTTCTTTCCTATAGAGTCAGGGGTCTAAACGGGAGCAGCCTCTCTATCCCTTGTGATAGGGGTAAGGTTTGCCCTCATCACACCCTCCCCAGACCCTACTAATAGCGTTAGCTATGTGTGAGATTATACTGGGTACGTTTGGTTTGATTTGGTTTGGTTTCTAAATTAAACTTTTAATAGCTACATATGATAATTAGAAAAATGAGAGCTACATATGATAATTAGAAAAATAAGTATGGCTTACCTTGTTTGTACACAAAACTTAAAGAGATGTATAAAAGCTACAGTAAATTTTGTCTCACAAATGATACTTGCTTTTTAATATTAATCTATACTATATAATAAATAAAGGTTTTTTATTATCACGTGTCACATTTATATTTATTCTCATCATTTTTTTCCCTGTCTCTCTCTTATTTATTTAATGCACTTCAATCTTAAAATAATAATATATATTTAAAGAAAATATTAATTACATAATGAAAACATTTATTTTAAATTATTACATCTTATAAGAAACTTTAAAATTTAATTATCTAATTTTTATTTCAATCAAATAGTAATTGAAAGTCAAATTACATTAAATAGTAATTAACGTATTTTCGAAACCCAATTATATATTAATTTTTACATATTTTGAGTTTGTTTATATCCGTAATATATGTAATATATTTTTACACCTGTAAAATAAATATATAACAAGATTTAAAAATTTTAAATATTGATATTGTTCACCCCGTGTATAAACACGAGATCTAAACTAGTTAATATAATACTGATTATTATTTTAAGCAAACAACGGTTTTTGGGTTACAGCGTGTTGACAAATGTTTGGGTCAAGTTGTGAATAGCGTGTGGGTCCGCACGTGCAGCATTTGGTGTTTCTTGTTTTAAGTCTAACTGACCAAGTCAAAGATCATAGGATCGTTTAAGTTTATATCATTAACTTTTGTTAAAGAAATCAATTTCGTTATAAAAATTTTAGTCAGGTTTTATTCGTTTATATCTTGATTTTAATATTTAAATGGTATTTTATATTTAATTTTAACAAGTAGCGATAAAACATAAAATATTGATTAAATAAATTAATTTGTTGTAAATTGTTAGTTTTTATGAAGATTTGACGATTGATGAAATTAGAAATAATAAAGATTTAATAGTTATAAATAACAAATTATAAAGATTTATGAATTATAAATAATAAATAATAAAGATTTAAAATTTCTAAAATTATATTTTAAGATAAGATATAACTGAAATATTCTTATAATAAGTTTTAATAAAATATTAGAATAAATTAGAGATATTTATTATTTAAAATATTATTATGTAATATGAGAGAGTTATCTAACATGAGAGAGAAGCGAGAAAGAAACTTAAATCTTGAAAAGTGTTTTGTATTAGATTTGTGATTGTGTTATTAGGGTTACATGTGGAGGTGTTTATATATAACACCATATTACAAGTCTAGGCTTCTACACTATTATCTAAAAACATTATGATATAATAAACAAAAATCTAGACTTTAACAGAAATTGAGACGTGGCAAATAAAATTATTTATTTATTATAATAAAGATTTGTATGTTTAGTCATGACTATGTTCCTATTATATACTAGATTAAAACTCATGTGTTACATGGATTAAATAAAAACTTGTTATAAATTAACAGTTTCTATAAATATTTTGTATGTTGAATGTTGTTGGTGAAATAGTTATTTTTTAAAAATATTTTATAAAAAAAATAAAAGAAATGTTCAATTTATAAAAATATTTTATGATCAAACATATTTTTTAAAATAAAAAACGTTTTATAAAAAATAATTTTAGGAAAGAGAGGCAGTAAACAACAAAATTAAAAAAAATTAATGAAATTTGTATAATTAATAGGAGAGATAAATAAAACGTTTATGTTTTTAAAACCCGTTTAATACACGGGTTGAATAAACCCGTGTATTACACATGTTAAATAAAATATAATGTAATTTTTAACACATACACTTGTCAAAATGGAATGGTGTAACACCCTTAATTGAAAAACCAATTAATAAAACATTTAAACGCACGCGGAAGCTTTAATCCCAGAAATATTTTTTTTTATATTCTTCGCGTGTCGCGAAGAACCAGACAGACATCTTCGCGTGCCCCGAAGAGTCTAAAATCAGTCAGGAAGGATTTCTGGTTCTTCGTGTGGCGCGAAGAACCTCCTTCCATTCTTCGCGTGGCGCGAAGACACCCAGTAAACAGAAAGTTTAGTTTTTCTACCCAGTTCTATACCTAGTCAAAATTTTCACATTTTCACCAATTCAACATGACCCAAAATTATCCCAACACTTGGGTTTTTGACCAAACATTCAACATCTATTTACACAACATGTTTTAACACCAAAGTACCATTTCATATACCAATTTACACAACTTTTAAAGGATTTTCCTTCAAACCCCAAAATCATCAAAAAGCATACGAGAATCCTTCAACGCCTCAGACTTGACTTGGACTTACATCAGAGCTTTTCCTACATAATCACATTAACATATCACCGTTAGTAATGAAGATAAGCATATCAAACAAGTATTTATTACTTGTTTTCACCCATTTGACCCGTTTGTACCCATTTGGTCAATTAAGATTCATAACACTTGCATTTCCACTACAAATTCCATTCTTTTCATATAACATTCATATTACACCATTTCATATCCATTATGGCACTTAGGCCATAACCTCATATCTATTATGATACTTAGATCATGACCTCATATCCATTATGGTATTTTAACCATAACCTCATATCCATTATGATTCATAGATCATAACCTCATATCCATTATGATTCTTAGATCAAAACCTCATTCACACATATCCATTATAGTATTACACTATAACTACTGTAGGATCGGTGAATACAAGATGGTTCTATTCTAGTTGAGATTGGCGGAAACAATCACAACTAAGCAATGTAAACAAGTAAACAAGAAGAATACTGATAAATGCAATTTGTATTAAGCTTCAAAGATTACAAGATTACAGAGAAAACTCTTGAGAAAAAGCACTTTGTATAATGACTCTAAGTACTACTTATATAGTAACTTAGAATCAAGACAGACCCTTGATTCTAAGGATCAGATCTAACACAAGCCGTTGATCTTGTATTGAAGCTATTCTACATGTAACGACAATAAATACTACAAAAGTTATCTTTACTCAAACTTCTTCTTAGGCATCATTGCTTGAGTCCTTGGAAGAAGAGCGTCGTTGTCTTTTATTGTCTTGCACCAGTAACATTCTTTCTGCGTGGAGTGTGTCAGTGTTGCAGCAGGAAGTTGTCAGTGGTAATGGTTGCTTTATCGAAACCAGTCAGCTGCAACGTTTGATATTCAGTGGGAATGGCTATCTGCAGCAATGTTGTTGATCAGCAGCAAGACACAACTGTCCACAGCTGCTGATGATTTGCCTATCAGCAGCAACTTTGGTCTTCAGCAGATAAGGCTATCCGCAACAGATTTTTTCTTCAACAGAAGAATAAGTATCCGCTGCAGATAAGCTTATCCGCAGCAGTTTGTCGATCTGCAGCAAACTATGAGGTGCACAGCAGTTGTACTTAGAGAATTTTGTAGCCATCAGTCTTTATTTCTACAAACTCCCCCTAGACTGATGCTACCAAAACTCTCTTTACTGCTTTTGCTGCTGAAGCTTTTTCATGTTGCAGACTATCCTTTCTACCTCATAGCCTCTTGGGTCCTGGCTGGGATTGTTTAGAGGAAGCTCAGATAGAGTCTTTATGTCTTTGCTTGGCATTTTGAATATGGCCTTGCTTGAACATATCATCTTCTGTCCTTTAACATTAATCAGGATAAACTTGTTGGTATCAGCCTTGAAGGACCAACTAGTGAATGGAGAATGAGATTGAAGAGGTTTGGCATCAATGATTACATCTTTACTGGGGTTGAAGTGATGTTTGATCACTAGCAAAAGATGTCTCCCACTTTCATTCTCTAGCTTATGGGCTTCACCCAACTCTAATATTATTCTTAGATATGAGTCTGGGAGTTGCAGTACCTCATCAACAAATTTATAGAGTGATCTTTTCAGTTCTTCCTTTCCCTTGAAAACTTCAAACCATTTATCTTGATTGTTATAGAACCAGACAATTATTTCTCTTGAGTCTTCTGGTGTAATGGTAGGTTTGGTTTTCTTCTTGGAAGGCTGCTGATGAGGAGGAGCTGGGTGGAAGGATTTGGACTTTGTGGGTGGAGAGGAGGGAGGTCTAGGATTGAGAATGGAAGGTTGTTGAATAGAGGAAGTGGTGGATGAGGGAGAAGGCTTGAGTTTCTTTTGTTTCCTTTCATCTTCTTGATTAATCACCCTCTTCTTTGAGCCTTTCTTCCCCAGTCTTTCTTCCTCTTCCTTCTTGACTTTAAAGTAAAGGGCTTGCAGGTTCATGAAACTCATGGGACCCAGCCTTTTTCCACTATCTCCTCTAGCCTTTAGGAAGTCAATCATGACCTTCCTTTCTTCATGGGTTCTTCTGTTAAAGGCAATGGTCTTCTTGGATTTCTGTTTAGCTTTTTCTTCTTCTTCAGCCCTTTTCTTAGTTACCAATTGACGTTGCTGGCCCATGAAGGCTCTGTAGATTTCTTTATTTGATAGTTTCTCAAGGTAGTCTGCATCCTCACCTTGAGAAATCAGAGTCTCTATCCACTCCTCTCTCATTTCTTTGGCTAGTTCAGAATCAGTTATTCTGAACCTAGCCTCTTCCTTTTTCTTCTTCTCTCTTTCTTCTTCTTCTTCTTTATTGAATTGTTCCTGCAGTTGAAGAGCTAGAGCTTCATCTTCTTGAATTTGAGAAGCTGCAGGAATCTTGAATTTCAGATCATCTAGCTGCTTAGCATAGAGCTGGATCTGTTGTTCTCTAAGGAGTATGACAGTTTTTCTTTCTTGTGCTTTTCTTAATTCAGCCATCTCCTTTTCTTCTCTTCTTCTTCTTCTTTCCTCCCTTTCCTTCTTCTCTTTCAATAAGCTTTCTTCATCTTCTTCTGTCATAGGTCTCTTCCCCTTGTCTTTGTTGGATGCCTCTGCTTCATGGACCACAACAGCAGATGTAAGAGATGCTGTTGGGATCTCAGCTTCAGCTTCATTGGCATTTTGTGGAATGGACAAGGGAATGACACTTTATTCATCTTCTTCCCATTCAAGACCTGTCACTGCTTTCCATTCTTTCTTCATCTTTTCCTTTTCTCTTCTTCTGGATTCTTCTGCTGTGTTTAATCTGACAGTTGGAGAGGAAAGAAAGGTTAGGTCTGAGTCAGAGTTGGAGTCACCCATTGCAAGTCGTCCTTCCTTTTCAAGCTTAGATTTGATGGTTTTGATCATTTCTTGACTCTCTAAGGAAGTTACATTGCATATGTGTGTTCTGAGCTCGAAGACCTTGTGCAGGAAGTCTGAATTTAAGAGTAGGATCTCATTGATGTTGATTGAGAGAGATGATCCATTACTCAGGAAGAATGTGAAGTCAGAAGACCCAGTGTTTGACCATCCTAGCACTTCCAAGTCTCTGACCACTGTGTTGTACAGAAATCTTCTCCAGCAAACAACTTCTTCTTTTGTTAAAGTACTGCTCCTGATCATGTCAAGTCTTCTTGGAGCCAGATTTTGTTCTACTGCTGTTGAAGATTCTGCACGGTCTTTAGGATATGCCACCCTGTTTGCTTCTTCTAATAGTGTTTTAAACCAGGGTAGATTTTCCTCTATTAAGTCTTGAAACCTGCTGATTGCAAGTTCTGCTGAGAGATCTGTAGAGGTGTTGGTGCAGCTGGATAGGTACAGTTCAAGTACTTAGAGTGGATTTAGTGCATTCCAGTTCAGCTCTTCTACCCCACCGAACTCCTTTCCGATCCAGAATCTCTCAGTTGAACCATCATACCCCAAGCTAGTATGGAGTCAAATTCTAGCTTATTTGAAGACAATGTGAATTGGAGGGCAGTGGTTTAACTTATTATGGTTGCGGCTTCAGGAAGCATGTTGAATGATGGAGGCGTGTCTTCATGGTGACTTTCATTCTGTAACTCCTCATCAATAGCTCGGACAACTAACCTCCAATCCTCAGTGATTTCTTCCTCTTCATCTATTGAGTCTGGCAAGTCATGAACTTGAACGAAAGCAGGTCTGAATAGAGAACTTTTAAAGGTTGTCTGCTCTTGTATCCATTCATCGAGGCTGTCAGCATCGTCT
This sequence comes from Smallanthus sonchifolius, assembly GCA_023525975.1. NCBI lineage: Eukaryota > Viridiplantae > Streptophyta > Magnoliopsida > Asterales > Asteraceae > Smallanthus > Smallanthus sonchifolius. Next base: position 522,518 of record CM042045.1, on the reverse strand, counting down.
TCCATAGAAACTATCTCCCCCTTTTTGGTTGCATCAGTGCACAGAGTCGGGTCAGTTTGAGTTCCCACTGAGACAAGGGAGGGAGTAGTCACTGGAGGGCATTGATGGGCTTCATGCATAGAGACTTGGTGCCTTAGTTTTGACACTTCGGCCTCTAGCATTTCCACCCTGGCCGTCAATTCCAAGTTATGAAGTTTCAGTCTATCCTCATCCACATTTATGGAATCCTTGGATCCAGATGGGGCCTTAGGCCTAGCCTCTGCATCCCCATCACCCTGGTTTTCTTGGCACCTGTGATTCCTCTCAGTGAAGAGTGTTTCAAAGGAAACATCCTCACTGTGAGTTGCCATGGTTAGGGTCTTAGTGATGTTATCACTGTCCTCCTGGTCAGTTGATGTACAAGGAGTAGTGACAGCCCTTTCCACATTCACTCTGTCAGTACTCCCAGAGTGAACCTTCTTGGGTGAAGAACTTGGGTTAGGTGCACTAGCAGCCAAGTCAATCAATACCTCCGAGATAGTGGCTGTTGGAGAAGGTATATCATCTTGACAAGGTGACTCTGCACTTAAGTTCAGAGAAGAAAAATAATGGAATGGCTCAGTGGGTTGTTCTATGGATCCGGGATGTGATCCTGATCCTAATAGAGAAGCTTCCAAGGAAGTCTCTCTAATGATGTGGCTATCCCTTTTGATATTCTCATCAGAATTTTGGGATTCTGAATGAGGGCTTTTAGGTTAGGATTGGGCCTTTGAGACAAAAAGAGAAGGAGTCTTCTTGCTCCTTTTTCTAGTATATTTTGCTGCAACTAGGGCCCTTTGTTCCAGTTAAACGATAACATCCAAAACAGGTGTAAGTAATTTCTGTGCCTGTGCATCCTTAGTAGTATGCACAGGGGTTCGAGTGGAAGCAGATTGTTGTTCAGGATGTGAAGAGGAGGGTGTGGGATCAGTATCAGCTGGGATTGCTGAACTATCACCCTGGGTACTTTGTATGTTCATCATTGTAGATAACAATGGAACATTGACCCCTGAGAACTTTTTGGAAATAGTTCTCATACTTTGAAAAATGTTACTTTTATGACCCAGCATAAGATAGATTTTTACAGGTTTTGAAAGCTCTTTTAATTCATTGTTAAAAACCTCCTGCAAGAACCTTGGGTACATATAAAATTGCTTCTTTACACCCTCTTGAAGGTTGTATCTTAAACCTTCAAAGATGAGATGTGCAAAGTTGAATCCTTGGCCAGTAACCATACCGTGAACAGCAGAGGCAAGTGTAGAGCTCACTTGATGCTATCCACTTCTCTTCTGAGATATGCATTGTAGAAGAGTGTGGCATAGATACTTCCATGTGGGGCCCATAAGTGTCTTCTCTATTGTGTACTCATTCTGATTTCCAGTGTACCCTATGGATACTAAGGTCCTCATGTATTCTTCTTTTGAGTATGAAATGGCGGGCCCCTCGTCTTGAAGCTTGAGGTGTTTTATCAGAGTAGCTTCAGTGACGATGATATCTTTGCCCTTTACCGTGGCTTGGATTTGGGGAATCCCCTGTTCGGTAGAGTAGACGGCGGTGCTCCAAAAATCCTCCATATGAGGGATGTATATGGTAGGGTTGACGGTTAGTGCAAAATATATCTTTGATCGACAAAGAAAATTGATCATATCATAGAACCCTTCGGACTTCTTTCCTTTAACCGGGTATGCAGTGAGATTGTGGTAGGGAGAAAACTTGTCATTAGGATGGTTTATGTTGACCTCTGCCATTTTGTTGGGTTTGGAGGGAAAGAGGAAGGTTTTTTGAAGGGTGGTTAAGGATGGAAAACTTTGAATGTTGTGGAGGCTTAAGAGAAAGAGATGTGAGTTAGGGTTAAATTGAATGTGAAGAGGTGGTAAAGAAATTTGATTTGTGTTATAACGGCAGAGGAGGGAAAAAGCAAAATGACTTGTATAGTACAACCTTATTCACGTTTTACTGTTACAGCTGTAATACACTAAAGCGGTCATGGTAAGACTGAAGGTAAATACCCATCAGCAGCAAACTTGGTTGCTGTGGATGGTTAAGCCTATCTGCTGCAAGCTTGGTTGATGCGGATGGTTAAGTCTGTTAGCAGCAAACTCAATTGCTGCTGATGAATGCATTGATCTGCAGCAAGGATGTTGATGCTGACAGCCTTAAAGCTATCCGCAGGAAACTTGTTCCTGCTGATAACTTAAAGCAGCCAGTGACAAATCTTTGCTGCTGATGATTAAAACTGTCAGCATCTAAAAAATGAAATTGCTGCTGACTTACAACTTTTATTTAGAACAAGGGACAAACACATTTACAAAACAAAATTTTAGAGACAGATTTTAATCAAAGTTCATCATACCAATAGATTCAACTAAATATCTAAATCTAGCTTCATCAAACGGTTTTGTAAACAAATCAGCATATTGCTCATTGGTATGAACTTTGGTTAAAATAATTCTCTTTTTCTCAGCTTGATCTCTAATGAAGTGATACCTGATGTCAATGTGCTTTGTCTTGGAGTGTTGTACCAGATTGTTTGTCACACTCCCAAATTTCAACTAACGGAGTTTTACCGTTTGGGAAGTGACGAACCAGGATCTCAGACATTAGTTACATTGAACGACTCTACATGGGACTCAAATAAAAATATCATATCAATCAGAGTTAATGCGGAAGTGTAAGGAAAGTAAATGCGCAAAACACACGCGCCCAAAAGAATAGTCCAAAAGTCCAAACCGAACACAATTTAAAATAGTCCAAACTGTTTAATAAAACATAAATCAAAGGCAGAATTCCATGCATGTCCTATTGTGTCCACCTGTGCCTTATCTTAAGCGATCTGAGAAAAACATGTAAGAAAATGTCAACACAAGGTTGGTGAGTTCACAGGTTTAAGTTTATAGAAGCGTTTAACAGATTAACGTACATTCAATATATAAATCAATAGGTAGCTACCCCATAATTATGTTAACTAATGCGCTCGCAACCGACAGCTGACTGTTTATATGCCTCCCACCATCATGGTGCATGTTTAGGTCAATATTGCACCCGTTTGACCTCCAATCGAGTTAGCGCGACTAACGCGGGTGAGGTTTGTCAAACCCAGTAGTACTACTCAAATTACCTCGCTATGTTCATATTAACGGTCCGATGTGAGGACTTAAAGGATAATGTATACGCATAGTCATACAAGTGATATCATATATGAATTACAAAAATCAAAAGCATTTACGACATGTTTTCTCCCCCAGTTTAAAAACAGTAAAAGGGGTCGTGAAAACTCACCTGAACAGCGTAGGTAGTATCACACAAGGGATAAGTTGAAACCACGAGTGTAAGTCTCAGACGACTTACGGATGCCCTAAAATTATAAACACATAAATTAGGGACAAGTTGGGATTTGTGACGACCACACGGAAGTTACGAAAGTTAGAACATCTTAACGTTTTCTATGGATTTAAGAGTAGGCGAACGTGTCTACGGAATTATATAAATTTCTTAATATAATTATTAAGGGAAAGCGTTACGTGTGGAACATTAATAACGAATAATATTAAATAAATAAATTCGTACGTTTGAGTCGTTTACAAAAGTTAGGAAAATAATATAATTCAATATATTATTTTTAGGTTCTCCGGATTAACTAAATAATCACTGTGGCCAAAAATAATAATATATAATTATTATTCGAGACGATAGATGCGAGTAAATAATATAACTAATTATATTATTATTTAGTTCCAAACGTCACACGAGGTTATAAAACGATACAAAATAATGTTAAAATATATATTATTTAATACTAAGAGTCACGGGTTAAAAATAATATAAACATATTATTTCATACGAAGTCGAGGTTTGAAAATAATATAAATATATTATTTTAAAAGTGGGTATTTCTAATGAAAATGGGTTACAAACCAAACCCGAGCCTACGGGTGGTTTCCCGGCCAAAATACATCAATATATTAATATAATAATATAGGGATTGGTTTAATATTAAAATAATAGTTGGGAAAAAGGTTTTAAAAATAAAACAGTGGGGAGGGATTCAAACCCGGGTCCCTCCCCTACGAGTACAAAGCCTTAACCAACTCAGCCGCTAGGCCATCGCATTCTAAACCCAAACTGGAATGATTTTAGCAAGGTGGTTTCTTGGGTTCTCCCCCCCTATCGAAGCCGAACCAAGTCCATCTCTAAGTCCCACCAAATTGATCACGATTCGAATCCAAAGTTTATGGGTTTTGTTATTCGAGCAGTTGCGAATCAGTGGGTGGTTTTGATTGAAAAAACAACGAGTTTAAAGCCTTTGATTCTAGTTTCAAAAACCGAAACCCTAGTTTTATAAACACGGATTCAAATTCACCAAATCTTATATTAAAAATATTTGGAATCATAGGGCTTTTACTAATTATGGTATTGCGAATCTATTGGTATAGTTTAATTTCATTGAGGTTGGGTTTAAGATCAAAAGCCCCAAATCTGTTTACGTATGAACCCTAGGTTAATGATCTTGAAAAATTTGATGTTAAATGATAAAATCAAGATAGGGCTTTTACAGAGAATCAAGTTGTGTAATATCCAGTATTTTCCGAACTATCTTCGTCGAAAGCCCTTGCGCGTACCATTAAACTTAAAACCCGATTTCACTTTCTTTCAATCGATGAATATTGATTTTATATTTAAATATATATATATATATATATGTATATATATGTAATTACAAGTTTGTAATTATATCACTGAAGCACATAACCGATTTTATTTTTATACTTATCTAATATATATATATATATATATATATATACACACTTTATAAAAAAAGGAAACCCATTTATTGTTATAAGAATAAAGGGACTAAAACTGCCATTGTTCCAAACCTGGTTTAAACTAAAAACTTAAGTTTATGCTCAAAATATTAAACCCTCAAAACTGCAGGGGCCTGTTACGTATTTTCCCCAAACATCCTGAAACCAAAACAGTCTCAGGTTCGAACCTCCCCGGCCTCGGTTTCTCGTCCTTCTCACGCGAAATCGCGTTTCCGACTAGGTTCAACGAACCTCGAGCTTCGCCTCGAGCATGCGATCGAAACCCAACGCTAATCAATGCTCCATTTCAACGGTAATCCCGCGTGGGGTCGGGATTAAACCCGTCTTCCTAACCATAATCTCCTCACCTAATCTAGCAATTAATATCCAAATCGCGTATATATACCGGCTCCTACACCTCAACGACATCATCCCAAATCTCCCTCAAGTTCCAAGTGCTCAGATTCGTGCTCACATTGCTCGATTTGAGGCCACGACCGCCGACGTCAACACCCAACTCGTTCTCCCTCGTTTCGACACTAAATCAGGTAATTCGAATACCCACTCTCATTGTTTTGAGTCCCTAATCAATTGCCCTCTGTCAATTTACAACGACAGAGGGATTTGCTAGTCGCATTTCGGGAATCTAGTTCTAGGGTTCATATGGGAAATGGGGATCGATTAGAGATCTAGCTTAAACTTATTCTTTCGGGCATAATAACAGCGAGCCCCGTAGCCGGGATGGTTAAGTTCTGTGTGTGGGTGTGTAACCCGGAGAGGTCTTGGGTTCGATCCGACCAAACCGGTTTTCGCCCTTTTTATTTTTGTTAGCCTTTTAAGCAGTTTCTAACACTTTTAACAATTTTTATAAATTCTGTTAAAACTTTATAAACTTAAAAATGATTTTTATTTATACTTTTACATTCTGAAACTATTTTAATTAAATAAAACTTGTAATAAATAATTCTTTAAAAATAGTTTTAAACACTTAAAACTATAAAAATACTTTTAAAACTTTATAAACAGGAATTATGTTAATAATCAGAAATTATAAAACTATTTTATACTTTCTGAAATAAACATATTATTTAGTTTAAACATTTAATCGATTTATAAACTTTAGTTTAACATTTAAAATTCAAGATTTATTTATTTAAATAAAATAAACATGCGTAAATTATAAATCATAAAGTTATAAATTTATAAATATTATAAATAGATAACTTTAAATATTTATAAACTTATAAACCTTACTCGAATACTTTAATGTTGAAATTATAGACTTATAAACTTTGAAACTTTAAATTAAAATATAAATTTTATGAAAAAAATGCTATTTAACATATTTGTTTAAACTTACAAATTTCACTTTAGATATTTAGACTTATAACCATTTTCAAATAATGTTTTGTATGCTTAATGCTTTAATCTTAAAACTATCTATATTGGTAAATTCAAATCAAGTAAATAACCTTTTGATAATTATTCATCCTTAATAATTACTTATTCTTAAATAATTATTATTTATCCTAAATCACTATTTAGTCTTTAAATACTTTGTATTTAATAATTATTTTACTTTTGAAATAATTATTATTTATCTTTAATCCTTATCTTAAATAATTATTCTAAACAATAATTATTTTAAACTATTTTAACTTTGAAATCCAAGTCTAGCATGACTCATTCAAAAGCTTATTAAAACTTGACTTAAACTTTATAAACACAATCATTCCCATCTCCCATTTGGAACCGTAGTCGAATCCCGAAATCTTAGAATTCTTGTCCAAGTCTTATAGAATCGTACATGAAACTTTAGACTTATATTCTTAGGCTTATTGTGAGGATATTCTCCCTCAAAGTCTTGCAAACTTACTCTTATCGGATACTCTTCGTCAAACCAAGTGAGTATACTTAGCCCCTTTTTCCTTTTATGATTTTGGGGTGAAACATGTTCACAATTCTTAAACTTATACAATTCTTGTACAACTATGACTATGTGTTTATTTTTAATGTTAAACTTGAGACTTGTATGCTTAGATTAAACTTAAAACTAGCACATTCATTAGCTTTGATCAAGCCGATAGTAACAATGATAGATCTATTGCATTTGACCAATCCACCTTGATTGATTGACCCCTTCGGGGGGGAGCCCTTGGTGTTGTTACTACATTAAACTTTAAACTTGAGACTTATAAGGGTAACCTGCGGGTTATGCCTAAACTTGGTCGGAGGGTTGATGTGCACAATGTCTAACATGCTTGTTTTCTCATACTTACATTATAGAATGCATGAATCATAGTGAATTGTAATACTTTTCAAATACTTGTTAAACTGTGTCAAAACCTTTGTATCTCACCAACTATTTTGTAGTTGACAGATTATTTCACATGTTTCAGGTTTACATCATGAGACTTATTCGTGATCACATATGATGATTTGGACCTAGACTACTTAAATTAAATGTTGTATTCGTATTATTCTTCCTTGTATTGAATCTTAAATTATTTATTAATGAAATATCAAAACTTTAATAGTCAACCTTGTGCTATTGAACAACCGCGTCCGCCTCGACGTATAATCCGCCGTCGGTTGGGGTGTGACAAGTTGAAACACTTGTTTGCTTCTTGCACTGCCATTAAATCAGTCTCCCTACCAGAAACTGACATCCTCCTGATGTGGACTTTTTGTCCAAGTTGCATCCTCCATAATCACTATCAGTTGCATACAGATTGAACTTATCACTTTTGGAGTACCATAGCCCAAGTCTTGGGGCTCCCTTTAGATATCTAAAAATTCTCTTGACAACTTGAAGATGTGAATTCTTTGGAGCTGCTTGGAATCTTGCACAGAGACATACTGCAAACATGATATCTGGCCTTGAGGCAGTGAGATACATGAGAGACCCTATCATTGCACGGTACTGATGTTGATCAGTGTCTTGACCATCTTTGTCTGGAGTCAGTTGATGGTGCACTTGCATAGGGGTTCTTGCAGCAGAGCAGTCAACCATCTTGAATCTTTCCAAAATGCTCTTGACATATTTGGATTGGCTGATGAAGATTCCATTTGGAACTTGTTTGACTTGAAGACCCAGAAAGAAATTTAGTTCACCCATTGAACTCATTTCAAACTTTGAGTGCATCAGGATCTCAAAGTCTTACACAACTTCTTCCTTGTTGATCCAAAGATGATATCATCAACGTAGATTTGTACCAGTAAGATTTCTCCCCCTTCATCTTTGATAAACAAGGTATGGTAAATGGCACCTCTTCTGAAGTTGTTGCTTAGTAGATATCCAGACAAAGTTTCATACCATGCTCTTGGGGCTTGATGTAAGCCATACAGAGCTTTGTCTAGTTTGAACACTTGGTTAGGATGTGCGGGATCTACAAAGCCTAGAGGTTGTTTGACATATACTTCTTCACCATTCTTCCCATACAGAAAGGCACTCTTGACATCCATTTGATAGACCATGAAATTCTTGGATGTAGCATATGCCAGGAAGATTCTGATGGCCTCCAGCCTGGCAACAGGAGCAAAGACTTCATCATAGTCAATTCCCTCTTCCTGAGTGTAGCCTTGAGCTACAAGTCTGGATTTGTTCTTGACTACAATGCCTCTCTCATCTTGTTTGTTCCTGAATACCCATCTTGTGCTAATGGCAGATTGACCAGGTGGAAGATCAACAAGTTTCCAGACATCCTGTCTCTTGAATTACAACAACTCTTCCTGCATTGCCTCAATCCAACTGCTGTGTTTCAGAGATTCATCTATCTTGTTGGGTTTCGCCTGAGATAGAAAACATGAAAACAAACATATATTGGCCTTATGAGATTTGCTTCTTGTTAGAACTCCTTGGTGAACTTGGCCAATAATATTTTCCAGATGATGTTCATTGTTGATCCTTTGTGCTGGTACCACCTCCAGCTGTATCCCTTGCTCAAGATTGCTTTGATTTTTTATCAGGGATGGTGGAAAATCCTTCAATATCAACAGCTACATCAGTATTATCAGCAGTAGTATTTGCAGCATCTACAGCATTTACCGAAGAGTCTTCAGACAGGCTGCTGCTGGTGACATTGGAGAGTCTGGTTCCGGCTTCACTTGCTTCAATGGCTTCCATAACAGATGGAGGATCAATGGATGGTCTTTTCAGACTGATACAAGATTTAGGAAAATCCAGTCTGTAATCAGAGAAGAAAGTGGAAGCAGGTGCTTGTGAAGAGGTAGACTCCATATTTGAGAAGATGAGAGGCTCAAATATTTGGGTGAAGGAGTCTATGTCAAAGAGCCAGTTTGGGCCTTTTCCCTGTTCACATGCAATGTGTTCTCTACATTCCACATTGACTGATTCTTCCACAATTCTTGTTCTTGAGTTGAATACTCTGTAGGCCTTGGATTGAGAGGAATAGCCCACAAAATATTCTTCATCAGATTTGGCACCAAACTTAGGAAGAACCCCATGTGTGATCAGAATTGTGCATGGACATCCAAAAGGTTTTAGAAATCCAATGTAGGGAACTCTTTGAAACCATAGTTCATAAGGTGTCTTGTTGAGAGGCTTGACTATGAGAACTCTATTTTGCACATAGCAGGCTGTGCTTACTGCTTCTGCCCAGAATGTGAGAGGCAGTTTTGAGTCAGCCAACATATACCTTGCTGACTCAATTAGAGTTCTGTTTCTTCTTTCAGCAACTCCATTTTGTTGAGGAGTTCTTAGAGCACTTTATTGTCTTTCTATTCCCTTGCTCTCACAGAAACAGTTCAAAGTGTGGTTCTTGAACTCTGTGCCCTGATCACACCTTATTATATTTACCTTCTAATTGCTTTGATTCTCTACACTAAGGATGTAGAATTTGAGAATTTCAGCAGTTTCATCTTTAGTTCTCAAGAAGTATACCCATGAGAATCTGGTGTAGTCATCAGTTATCACCAGAAAGTATGACTTCTTACTCATTTCCATAATATTTGTAGGACCAAAGAGATCCATATGCAGCAGCTGTAGTCGAGTGTCATTTGTATTCAAGGTTTTGGGCTTGTGAGAACTCTTGTGTTGCTTCCCCTTCAAACAAGCAATGCAATGATCTTCTAGCTGTAATTCTTTGTCAGGAAGCCCTCTGACAAGATTATCCTTCACCAATTTGTTTATGGTTTTGATGTTAACATGGCTTAATCTCCTGTGCCAGAGAGCTGATTCATCAACTGAAGCTTTTGACAGAAAACAGGATACACTGCCAGATGGAGTGACCTCATTCATGTCAAACACATAAAGATTTTCTTTTCTCTGAGCAGTTAACAAAATCTTTTTCGGAGGAGGTTTGGATAAACCAGGAGACAGTACAAGGCATTCTTTATCTGTGAAGAGCATCCAATGCTTCTCATCACAGACCTGAGAAACACTCATGAGATTGAAGTCTAATTCTTTGACATAGTTTACCTTTTCAATACTCATTATTTCATTGGACACAGTTCCTTGTCCAGTAATTGATCATCCTTTTGAGTCACTTCCAAAGGCAACATATCCTCCATTGAAATGTCTGAAGTTGGAGAGGATGGATCTGTTGCCTGTCATGTGCCTGGAACTAGAGGTGCACAAAAAAACCGATTTTTTTACCCGGTCTAAACCAGCAAACCGGTTTGGGATAAATCGGTTTGGAGCAAACCGGTTCGGGTTAGGCTAAAACCGCCGGTTTGAAACCGGTTTGAAGCATTCTGGAGGTGATCGGTTTGTGTGAACCGGTTTTTGTGCTTCAAAAAATAGCCGTTAAAAAACGGCTATATAGCCGTTGTGGTCGATTTAGCCGTTTTTATGGCCCCATTTGCACTCTTAAAACACTATAAATAGGTGGGGGTGTTTAGGGTTGATCACACCTCTCTTTACACTCTCTAATCTCTAAAACGCTCTTTAACTGCTCAAAAACGCTCTCTAAACTCTAAAAAAAAGCATGGCAAGTTTTGGTGTTGGTGGTTCCTCAAACGAAGTTACCATTGTGGAAATTCGAGCAACAACGAGAAATCCGGCAATTTGGTGCAATTACGATCTATGTTTGTTGTCAAACGGGAAGGAACGTGCATTTGCTTGAAGGACGATTTGGATGCGATGGATAGGATACAAGACCAAACTTCTCTCGAAGACAAAATTCAAGCCGAAGAAATCATACACAACAACGAGGTTGATCTTGGAATATCCGAACCAGTCACCGATGAAGAACTAGCCGAAGATGCAAGGCTACGAAGCTCAAGTTCCGAAGACAACGCACAAGAATAATCAATCAATATTCCAAAAAATAAAAATATATATTGTCATTTGTAATGTTTTAGAATTTTATAATTTTATCTTATCATGTTTTTTAATTTCTGAACTTTCCAAATATTAATAAACGTCTAACTTTATGTTTTATATTTGTTATATATATATATATTTTTATATTACAAATATAAAATTTATTTGATTTTTTTTAATGAAAACTGGTTTACAGGGCAAACCGGTTTGTAACCAACCCTAACCGGTTTGACCAGTTAAACATTTTCCACCTCCGAAACCGGTTTAACCCGAACCGGTTTAGGGCCATACTGGTTTTGACTTTTCGTTGACCAAACCGGTTCGGTTCGGGTTGAACCAGTTTGGGTTAAAAAACCGATTTGTACACCTCTACCTAGAACAACCATTGTCTACCACCCATGTGTTATTCTTGTGACATGGTTGTCCCTGCACATGAGAGAGATCTAGTTAGTGGGAGGGATCCAAGAGCTTGCATCCTTGTAAAAAAGGGTTCTCGGATTATCAGTATCAGCATGTGTGCATTCAACGGAACCAATGATGATTCTTGGAGGAATTTTGGCTTTCCAATGCTGAATTGGTGGTTTTCCAGCTCTCTTTGCTTTGTCGGCAGCAGATGTTGCAACTGAGGACTTTGGCTTATCAGCAGCAGATTTTGTTTTTGCTGATGGTTTTACTTGAGCAGCAGCAATCTTGGTTGCTCCTGAAGGCTTGTCTTTGGGTTGCTGGGGCTTTAATTGATCAGCAACATTTTTGTTGGCTGCTGATGGTTTAACTTGGGCAGCAGCAATCTTGGTTGCTGATGAAGGCTTTTTCTTTGGTTGCTTGAGTCTTACTTGATCAGCAACAGTTTTGTTTGCTGCTGATGGTTTGACTTCCGAAGTATGCCTACCCTTCTTCATCTTGCTGATAGGCTTTTTTTGAAGAGGAATTTGATGAAGAACCTGTTTGAGAGGATTAAACTTACAATTTGCAACAAAGTGGTCTGATTCACCACAGATGATGCAGGATTGTTGAGGTCTTGGCATATGCTTTCTTGGTGGGGATAAAGAGTTTCTGAACTGAGTTGCTTTGGCTTCAAAGCTTCTTACATTTTTGTTCTTGTTTGTTTTCTCAAAAGCGTGTTGCTTTAGGTTTCTTTGTTGTTGAAGGTAATAGAAGCAGGTGTTGGCAGTATGATTGTATTTCCCACACACAAAGCATGATTTCGCCAGTTTGTCCCTTTGAAAGTACACATAGTCCTTTCTTTTGAACAAGTCTTTGAAGTTCCAGGGGTGAGCTTTGTTGTGCTCAAAGGTGGCTTCTTCCAATGTCTTTTGAACATATGGAGCCCTCTCTCCGGGCGCATGACATATGTCAAACACCTTCCTTTGTTGTGATTTGGATTGAGGCTTTGAGTTGGTGGAGGTTGAAGACTGTCCCTTTTCAACTGTTAGCTTTCTTCCTTCTGGAGGATAGCTGATTCTGATTTGTTTGGTTGGTTGAGATACTGGTACTGTTTTTGAAGGGATAAAAGGGCTTGGATTGTTGGCTTTAATAACACTCACAGGTGGGTGGTGATGAAACTTTATTGGTTTCAGTGGAGTCTGAGCATGTTAACTCAGACTCGGATGAAGTAGTGCATTCTTTCACAGGGATTTCTTGGACAACAGGGTCAAGATTTCGGTTGGCCATGTCAAGGTTGGAAATATTGAAACTTGGTTCATGAATGGCTACATAGTCAGCGGGTGGAGGAACAACATTGTAGGGTTGTTCAACTTGGAATCCAAGACCAGCAGTTACCTTTTTCATTAATTTGAGCATCCAAAATTCTTTGTAGCTTTTTGGATGCAAATTCATATTTTTCCACATGGACCTTTTGGTCTGCTAATTCGGCCCTTGTAGCTTTTAACTTAACCAGAAGGTTATCAATTTGAGTTTCAAGGTTTGTTTGTTCATATTTTAATGATGAAATTTCTTTCTTTAAACAATAAATCTTTTCCTTGTAACTGTTTTCAACCTTTTTAAATTCAGATTTCATTTGGTGAAATTCTTCATTTTGATCTATGAGATTCTGGTTATGTTTCCTGTATCCAAGGACCTTATCAATACAAGCTTGAGTACACAGATTTTCGTATACCTGAGGTGGTACCTCTAATGTGTCTGCCATGAGAGCTTGATTGTTGGCAGGAATATACTCATACTGGAAGCTCCAGTCAAAGTCAGCAGTTCCAACAGCTGCACAAGCTGCAGTTTGTGCAGGAGGAGTGGCCTGTTGCTGTCTTGGTTAAGCTTGGTGAGCTTGTCTAGTATGAGCAGTAGATGGGTTTGCCTTTGGTGCCTTGCATTCTCTAGCAAAATGACCAAGTTAGTTACAGTTGTAACACCTCAATTTGCTTTTGTCCAAGCCAACCCTAGTGTTAGAGTTGTTGCTTGGAACGGGTCTTCCTATTCTTGAGTAGAACCTTTTTGCTCTTAGAGAGAGCATGGCATAGGAGTGCTGTATATCCATTTCTTCTAGATCATCTAGATGAAAACATTTCATATCTTCCTTGATAAAGGACATATTGCTTGAGTTTTCAGAGACAAAAGCAGCAGAGGTTGATGTTTGAGGTGGGGCTTCAAGAATAAATTGTGAGTTGTTTGATTGAGAGGTTGGAGTTTGGGGATGAGTGACGATGGGAGGATAATAGTTGCTTGAACTAGGACCTAAGTGGTCAGAGTGGAGGGCAGAAGAGGTGGTGGTGGATGTTGAGGATGTTTGGTAGCTTGAGCTTCTTTCCTTGGCCTGAATCATCTCTAATTCATATGTCTTTAGCATACCCAAAAGCTCAGTCATCTGAAGAGTCTTCAGATTCTCAGTTCTTCTGATGGACACTGTGTAGAGTGTCCAGAAACTGGGTAGAGACCTGATGAACTTCTTGAGAACATCTTCATTCTCCAGCTTCACTTTTGAGCACTGCAGCTCACCTACAAGATAAGTATATCTGTTAAATAAAACATTTAGAGACTCACCTTCCTTCCAGACGAAGTTTTCATATTGTTGCTTCAGGATGTCTCTTCTGTTTTCTTTTACTTCTTCTGAACCAGCAAACATCTTCTCAAGAGCTTCCCATAGCTCCTTTGCAGTTTTGTATCCTCTGAAGTTGTGAAAAACCTCATTTGGTAAGCACATCTGGATGGCTCCCAAGGCCTTTAAATCTACCTCCATTTTCTTGATGTCTTCATCAGAGTATTTGGAGGATTCTTTGGGAACCAGTGTACCTCCGAAATCAGCGGAGGCCACCATGGGTATGTGTGGTCCATCTTTTATGGATTTCCACATCCCATATTCTTGATAGCAGAAGAAGCTTTCCATTCTGTTCTTCCACATATCATAGTCTTCTCCAGACACCAGTCTTGGTGGTCTGCTGATGCTTCCAGTGTCTTCAACTCCATTGTTTTGTGCCATTTTTGATTTGTGATAATGGGTGACTTTAGCAAAGAGATAGTTTTGAAGCTATTCTACATGTAACGACAATAAATACTACAAAGTTATCTTTACTCAAACGTCTTCTTAGGCATCATTGCTTGAGTCCTTGGAAGAAGAGCGTCGTTGTCTTTTATTGTCTTGCACCAGTAACATTCTTTCTGCGTGGAGTGTGTCAGTGTTGCAGCAGAAAGTTGTCAGTGGTAATGATTGCTTTATCGAAGCCAGTCAGCTGCAACGTTTGATCTTCAATGGGAATGACTATCAGCAGCAATGTTGTTGATCAGCAGCAAGACACAACTGTCCACAGCTGCTGATGATTTGCCTATCAGCAGCAACTTTGGTCTTCAGCAGATAAGCCTATCCGCAGCAGATTTGTTCTTTAGCAGAAGAACAAGTATCCGCTGTAGATAAGCTTATCCGCAGCAGTTTGTCGATCTGCAGCAAACTCTGAGGTCCACAGCAGTTGTACTTGGAGAATTTTGTAGCCATCAGTCTTTATTTCTACAAACTCCCCCTAGAATGATGCTACCAAAACTCTCTTTACTGCTTTTGCTACTGAAGCTTTTTCATGTTGCAGACTATCCTTTCTACCCCATAACCTCTTGGGTCCTGACTGGGATTGTTTAGAGGAAGCTCAGATGGAGTCTTTATGCCTTTGCTTGGCATTTTGAAGATGGCCTTGCTTGAACATATCATCTTCTGTCCTTTAACATTAATAGGGCAATATGACACCCGTAGCGGATCGTTATCCACGGGGATGTCAGTCCGCTACCGACTCCAGCCGCAAAATTGCCTTCGGGCCTACGTGTCGGACCGCTACGGTATGGATGTCGGTCCGCTATCGGATTACGAGTCCTGATGAGTCACAGAGCACGTGTCACTACCCGGTTATTCTTTTTTCCCTACATAACGGACCGTTATGCTCCGGGATAGTGGTCCGCTATCACCCTCCTTGCAAATAGTTTCATTTTCAGTCCTTCTTCTTTGTAGAACATACAATTTAACCCCTTTACTTTAATTCTTATAGAAAATTCGATGTGTTACATAGAATTATAACAAGTGTCCTCTTATTTTACTTGTTTATTATATAGTATAGATATATAGGGTTATGTTATAGTAAAAACAGTTTTAAAAATAAGAATGGTAAGAAGGATTTTAGGCTTAACATGTGTCCTTTTATTGTTTTTAAAAGGAGGGAATAATGATCATTGTGTATTACACAATGAAATTGTATTACATAATGAACTTGTATTACACAATTACCTGACTAATTACACAATGAACTTGTATTACACAATGACCTGACCAATTACACAATGAACTTGTATTACACAATGACCTGACTAATTACACAATTACCAAATATTACACAATGACCAGACGTGGTATTACACAATGAGCTTGTATTACACAATGAACTTGTATTACACAATGAAATTGTATTACACATTGACCTGACTAATTACACAATTAACTTGTATTACACAATGACCTGGCTAATTACACAATGAACTTGTATTACACAATAACCTGACTAATTACACAATAAACTTGTATTACACAATGACCTGACTAATTACACAATGACCCGACATGGTATTACACAATGAACTTGTATTAACAATGAACTTGTATTACACAATGAAATTGTATTAATCATTTACCTGACTAATTACACAATGAACTTGTATTACACAATAACCTGGCTAATTACACAATGAACTTGTATTACACAGTGAGCTAACTAATTACACAATGAACTTGTATTACATAGTGACCTGATGTAAGGCCCCAAACTCGGGAGGCCTCACTCGTTGGATTTACCCATTCACAAACAGTTCTTAAACTTGAATATCAAATAACGCAGCGGAAAATTTCATTAAAACATAATCATAACATTGTTCAACATGCGAAAGCGTAACATAGTCTAATACATAAACATAACATAACTAATCATAACGGGATGCCAGTATTCATATCATCCGGGTAACTCATCAAGCCGCCCAGCATCACCGTCCATCATCATAACCTGCCTTAACCTGAATGTGCATACAAAAAGGTCAGCTACGCTGGTGAGTTCTAGCATTACATAAAACTTTAACATTTACATTTGCCAAAAACATAATATTCATTCATTTAATAAAACCGTAAATAAAAACATGCAATAACTTAACATCATCAAAACCTCGTAATCATATCATCATATCATAAGTCAACATGAACTGAATCTGCGCCTTCTCGTAACCGTCAATTCCATACATCGCATACTGGCGGAGAAACCCCGAGGCATGCCGCCACTAGGCCCTTCAACACCATACATTACCTGCAGGCGGAGAAACCTAGGGCCCGATACCCCAAAGCCTTTCAACACCAGAACCTTAGGAACGGTACCACAAGGATACACGCACCTTCACCTTAAGCACGACATCCCAAAGGATAGCACGTACCTTCACCTTAAGCGTTGTTCCCATGTAGGAAATAGTACCTTCAATAGGGATCCCGGTAATCCCATGGTGACCGTCGTCACCCCTTTATCCACCCAGTTGTACAACAGCTGGCCAGCCACAAAGGCCCCTAAAAGGTAAGGCCCATAACATACATGCATACCTTAGTTCCCGAAAGAACTCGTGGCAGATTCGTTCATTTTGTGACTTTTATAAAAATAACCGTTACCGCCTTTACATCATTTCAGTTAAAGCATTTGTACGTTTTATTATAAAACATTTCATCATTAAATCGTTCGTAAACCATTCATAAACCTCTTTGGCAAAACACTTCATAAACACATTTCAACTTTCCTTTCGTAAACCTCATTTCATAAAACATCTTTTCGTTAAACATCATTTCGTAAGTATGCACACCAGCCCAAAACGTTAATAAAACATTTAAAAGAGGGCTCTAGAACTCACCGGATAAACTAATCTAGGTTGTCCTAAACAAAGGTCCAACAACGTCACTTCCGGTCTGAATTGATTAGTTAAATACACATCAGACCAAATCCCGACTCTAACGGTTTAACCTTCTAAACATACTAACTTTACTTAACCAGCCTGATGCCTGCGCACTTAGCAAGTGCGCAGGGCCTTGTTCTTGCGTACTTAATAAGTGCGCAGACTTCGTTTCATGCGTACTTGATAAGTACGCAGGCTTTGCTTCATGCGTAATTGATAAGTACGCATGACCTTCTTCTTGCGTACTTGATATGTACGCAGAACCTTCTTCTTGCGTACTTGATAAGTTTGCAGGACCTGCTTCTTGCGTACTTGATAAGTACGCAGGACCTGCTTCCCCGCAAAAACCCTAACTTTCGCATGCGAATCTGATCACGTCAAGTTCCCGAACCTGTTTACATTCAAAACGTTTGCTTTTCGTTTAAGAACTCAAATCTATGTTTTTCTTCCAGTTTCATCTGTAAAAACGTTACATTTTCATCCAAAACCCGAAAAACCCAAAAACGAACAAAAACTCAGATCTAGGCCAGATCGTTACTGTATCGAGCTTCTGATTCGGAGGTTCTTCTCATGAGCTCTGGAGCAACACACTTCTTCAATCTCGGGTCGATCCGCCAACTTTCTCTCTCTATGGTTTCTCTCTCTAGATGTTGCAAATGAGAGAAAGGGTGGTGACTTAGGCTATATATAGGGGGAGACTCCCCTATGTTCGCCCCTTCTAGCACGCCGGCCCATCCGGCCCAGCCCGTCATGTCTCGTTCGTTTATTCCGTTCGTTCTCGCATTCTAACCCGATATTATAACTGTCGTTTTATTTTTAGGATGTCACAAGTCTACCCCCCTTACAATAGGTTTCGTCCCCGAAACCTATCATATGTCAAATAGTTGAGGGTACGACTCCCTCATTTTCGTCTCCGTTTCCCAAGTAGATTGCGATCCCTTTCGGTGCTTCCATTGGACTTTAACCAATTGAATAATCTTATTACGCAAACGCTTCTCCTTTCTGTCTAAGATGGCCACGGGTTCTTTGATGTAGTTAAGGCTGTTGTCGACCTCGATGTCAGTAAGTGGTACGTGAGCTGATTCATCCGCCAAACACTTTCGCAAGTGTGATACATGGAAGGTAGGATGAATCCCACTTAACTCATCAGGCAACTCTAACCGATAAGCGACTTCACCAACCCGTGCCATTATCCTGAATGGTCCGACAAACCTCGGACTTAACTTTCCTCTCTTTCTGAATCGTATGATTCCCTTCCAGGGTGATACTTTCAACATTACTCTGTCCCCAACATCAAACTCAATAGGACTTCGTCGTTTATCCGTATAGGATTTCTGACGATATTGTGTGGCCTTCATTCGTACTTTGATTTGATCAAACCTTTCCGACGTTTCTCTTACGACTTCAATACTTCCTAATTCCTTCTGTCCAATCTCACCCCAACAAACCGGGGTCCTGCATCTTCTCCCATACAACATTTCGTACGGCGGCATGCCTATCGTCGTGTGATGACTATTGTTGTAGGAGAATTTGGCTAACGGCAGATGACTGTCCTAACTGTCGCCAAAATCGATGACACAAGCACGAAGCATATCTTCCAATGTCTGAATGGTCCTTTTGGACTGACTATCCGTTTGTGGGTGGTATGCCGTGCTAACATTGAGTCTCGTGCCCATCGCCTCGTGAAATCTTTTCCTGAACCTCGATGTGAATCGTGTGTCCCGGTCAGATACGATCGTCAAAGGCATCCCATGCCGTGCTACTACTTCGTTAATAAATACTTACGCTAACCTTTCCGATGAGAACGTCTCACGAATAGGTAGGAAATAAGCACTCTTCGTTAAACGGTCCACAATTACCCAAATGGTGTCATGACCTTTAGCTGTGCGAGGTAGCTTAGTTATGAAGTCCATGGTAATGTGTTCCCACTTCCATTCCGGTATATCAAGTGGTTGAATCTTTCCATACGGTTTCTGGTGTTTGGCCTTTACTTGCGAGCAGTCAAGCACTTGCTTACATACTTTGTCACCTCATGTTTCATTCCAGGCCACCAGTATTCCTTCCTCAGATCTTGGTACATTTTATTGGTACCAGGATGGATAGAGTACCGAGACTTATGAGCCTCATCCAGGATTTTGGTTCTAAGCTCGCCACCCATAGGTATCCATACCCGCCCAAAACGTGTCCTAACACCAAGGGTGTTATATTCCAACTTGTCATGTTGTCCAACCATTCTTTCCTTCTTTATGTTTTCTTCCTTAAGTGCTTCATCTTGAGCTCTTTCAATTTCCCTCATCACATCTGATGTTACCACCAACTGGCAAGCTTTCACTCTAATAGGAGCAGGCACATCCTTTCGGCTTAGAGCATCAGCCACCACGTTTGCCTTTCCAGGATGGTATATGATTTCACAGTCATAGTCTTTCAATAGTTCCAACCATCGTCTCTGCCTCATATTAAGTTCCCTTTGTTCGAAGAAGTACTTCAAACTTTTATGGTCAGAGTAAATAGTAAACTTCACCTCGTAAAGGTAGTGCCTCCAGATTTTCAATGCGAATACGACAGCAGCAAGTTCCAAATCGTGAGTCGGATAATTAGCTTCGTGAATCTTCAACTGCCGTGACGCATACGCGATCACTCTCCCGCGTTGCATCAACACGCATCCCAATCCCTGAACCGAAGCGTCAGAGTATACCATTAAGTCTTCATTGCCCTCGGGAAGGGCCAAGACTGGAGCTTAGGTTAGCTTCTCCTTCAATTCCTTAAACGCCTCATTCTGGGTCGAACCCCATTTGTACTTTATCTCCTTCCGAGTCAACTTTGTCAACGGCGAAGCTATTTTCAAAAAATCCTGGATGAATCTCCGATAGTAGCCTGCCAATCCCAAGAAACTGCAGATTTCAGTTGGCGTCTTAGGAATATTCCATTCCCTTACCGTCATTATCTTTGCTGGGTCAACCATAATGCCGTTCGGGTTAATGACGTGACCTAGGAATTGGACTTCCCAAAGCCAAAACGCGCATTTGGAGAACTTAGCATACCACTTTTCCTTCTTCAGAGCCTCCAACACCTCCTTTAAGTGGCATGCATGATCACCCGCATTCTTGGAGTAGATGAGGATATCATCGATGAACACGATTACCGATCGGTCCAGCATCGGTCGACACACCTTATTCATCAAATCCATGAACGTTGCGGGAGCGTTCGTCAATCCGAAAGACATTACACGGAACTCGAAATGTCCATAACGCGTGCGAAATGCAGTTTTCGGTATGTCTTCTTCCCTCACCTTCAACTAATGGTACCCGGATCGAAGGTCGATTTTTGAGAACCAACTTGCGCCTTGCAATTGATCGAACAGGTTGTCGATCCTTGGTAAAGGGTACTTGTTCTTCACCGTTCGTTTGTTCAACTCGCGATAATCAATACACATTCTCATCAAACCATCCTTCTTCTTCACAAACAACACCGGAGCACCCCCAAGGCAAGATGCTCGGTTGTATAAATCCTTTCTCAAGTAGTTCATCTAATTGGGCCATAAGTTCTTTCATCTCCACTGGTGTTAGTCGATATGGAGCCTTAGCCACGGGCTGGGCATCTGGTACTAAGTCATTTCGGAACTCAATTTCTCTGTCGGGTGGTATCCCAGGCAATTCCTCTGGAAACACCTCCGGGTACTCGCGTACCACGGGCACATCGTCTAGTTCCTTTACTTCCTTACACTTGTCAATCACGTACACCATATAAGCCTCGCATTCGCGCCTCAGGAAATCTGCTGCCTTAATCATCGAGATGACGTTGGGCATCGGGGCGTCACGATCTCCAAAAACCTCGACTTCGCTACCATCCGGAGCCTTGAGTCGGATTATCTTTCATTTGCATATAATTTGCGCTTCATTGGCAGTTAGCCAATCCATACCTAACACGACATCGAACCCACCCAAAACCATAACAAACAACTTGACGGGGAATCTATGGCCTTCTATTTTTATCGTGGAATTGTCAACTACATCGGTTACTCTCGCAACCCTACCCTCAGCGGTTTCTACGCTAAAGGCCTTTTCTAGCTTACTGACAGTGTATTTCACTCGTTTACAAAAAGTCACAGATATAAAACTCTTACTGGCACCCGAATCAAATAACACCGAAACAAAAGTGTTGTCAAGGATGAACGTACATGACGCCACGTCGGGGTCCGCCCTTGCTTGGTCCTGCGTCAGTGCGTACGCTCGGGTCCTTGCCCGGGGCCTTTCATCCTTCTTTTTGGTGTTCTTCCCTTTCCCAGTTTCCCCCATTCTTGGTTTTGTGCAGTCCCTACTCAGATGCCCGATTCCCCCGCAGTTATAGCACTTGTAGAGCTGGGGACATTCACGTGAGTAGTGTCCAGTTTTGCCACACTTGAAGCATAGATTGGATCCCAGTCTGCACTCCCCCATATGCTCCTTCCCACACTTATTACACATCGCTATCTCCTTCACCCGAGCCCTATTATCACGAGCCCCAGACATCTTTCCACCTATTCGTTTGTTTTGGAAGCTCGGTTTCTTTTTGGGTTCCTCAATGGCAACATCATTTAGTGTCAGGTCATCATACACTACACCACTGAGTTCCACCACCGAATCATAGGT
The DNA here is from genome assembly GCA_023525975.1 of Smallanthus sonchifolius. NCBI lineage: Eukaryota > Viridiplantae > Streptophyta > Magnoliopsida > Asterales > Asteraceae > Smallanthus > Smallanthus sonchifolius. Next base: position 500,385 of record CM042045.1, on the reverse strand, counting down.
GCTAGGGGTGTTTGCTTTGATGAAAGTACGAACCTTATCCGGCAAACCTTGGATGTAGCAAGCAATCTTTCTCTCCTCAGTCGTGATCAGATGCGGGACCAGACGTGCCAATTCATTGAATCTGGTAGTGTATTGCCGATGTGTTTTACTTCCGGCTTTAAATCTCAGAAACTCTCTTTCCACCTTCTCGATTTCATTCCTCGGGCAGAAGTTCTTAATCACCAATGTTTTCAAATCGTTCCACAGCATTGAATCAACCATCTCGTCCCCCTTAGCTTGACGTACACCTTCCCACCAATGGGATGCTTGCTCTCTCAAGGAGTTAGCAGCAAATTTCACAACTTGATTTGCTCGACACTCGCTCAGACGGATGGGGCTTCCATACGTATCACCTAGTCAAAAGTAGCCACCGCGTCATTCTTCCTAGTCCGGACCGGCGGGTCACATGCCTTAAAGGACTTATAGTCGCAACCACGTTTAAGCGGTGTGTTGATTGCCTCAGTGTTCGGGGTACCAACCGCCGTGTTAGACCCACCCGTCTCAGTAGCCTTCTTTAACGCTTCTGCCAACAGTCCTGGCAAGGAAAACTTCATCAACTCAGTGAACTCGCGTGCCATAGCCACTCTCACTTCCGGTTCAAAAGTGAATTGTTGTTCTTCAACATGAGTCGGCTCAGTTCCGTGCATACTAACTTCTGGCTCAGTGTGAACACTTCCTTCTTCACTGTACTCTTGGCGTGCAAGGGTCCTGCCGCGCCCACCGCTATGACCACCGGTACGACCACCGGTATGGCCCCCACCACGCCTTCTGTTTCCTCTCCTTGCCATTTCGTTCTATAAGACAAGGAATCCAATGTCATCGCGCTAGTTAACAAATAGAATTCAACAAGCACTGTAAGATGTTAATATACACTGGCCATCTACAATTAACCATTACACTACCTCTCGATTTCTATTTGACCACCTTTGTGATTCCATTCGAACACATGGCCTATCCTAACACTTCTAAGGCATACTATATGTGTAAATATGTACTACCTTCATACCTGATGCTGTGGCTCGAGTTACCCGTATTGGAATCCGCTTTCGGTCCCATTCACAGTTTATGTTCAGACACTAGGAGTGTCCGAATCTCTCAAACTATTGCTCTGATACCAACTTGTAAGGCCTCAAACTCGGGAGGCCTCACTCGTTGGATTTACCCATTCACAAACAGTTCTTAAACTTGAATATCAAATAATGCAGCGAAAAATTTCATTAAAACATAATCATAACATTGTTCAACATGCGGAAGCGTAACATAGTCTAATACATAAACATAACATAACTAATCATAATGGGATGCCAGTCTTCATATCATTCGGGAAACTCATCAAGCCGCCCAGCATCACCGTCCATCATCATAACCTGCCTTAACCTGAATGTGCATATTAAAAGGTCAGCTACGCTGGTAAGTTCTAGCATTACATAAAACTTTAACATTTACATTTGCAAAAAAACATAACATTCATTCATTTAATAAAACTGTATGTAAAAACATGTAATAACTTAACATCATCAAAACCTCGTAATCATATCATCATATCATAAGTCAACATGAACTGAATCTGCGCCTTCTCATAACCGTCAATTCCATACATCGCATACTGGCGGAGAAACCCCGAGGCACGCCACCACTAGGCTCTTCAACACCATACATTACCTGCAGGCGGAGAAACCTAGGGCCTGATACCCCAAAGTCGTTCAACACCAGAACCTTAGGAACGGTACCACAAGGATACACGCACCTTCCCCTTAAGCACGGCATCCCAAAGGATAGCACGTACCTTCACCTTAAGCACTGTTCCCTCGTAGGAAATAGTACCTTCAATAGGGATCCCGGTAATCCCATGGTGACCGTCGTCACCCCTTTATCCACCCAGTCGTACAACAGTTGGCCAACCACAAAGGCCCCTAAAAGGTAAGGCCCATAACATACATGCATACCTTAGTTCCCGAAAGAACTCGTGGCAGATTCGTTCATTTTGTGACTTTTATAAAAATAACCGTTACCGCCTTTACATCATTTCAGTTAAAGCATTCGTACGTTTTATTATAAAACATTTCATCATTAAACCGTTCGTAAACCATTCATAAACCTATTTGGCAAAACACTTCATGAACACATTTCAATTAATTGCCTACTATATACGTGAGACTTGATCGTTCACTTTATCCATGAAACTTGATAGCTAAAAACTTTGGGCTACTCGGGGTTTGACGTATTCTTGTTCAAACACGAGAAAGCTATAAACTTTGAGCTACTCGGGGTCTGACGTATTCTTGTTCAAACCCGAGAGAGCTATAAACTTTATGGATAACCTGAAGGGTATGCCATCTACTTAGGACACCCATGTATGGGGTTGTGCCAGTCTTTACTCCATGATTGACTTTACCATCTAGACACACAATTACTCCTTAGCAACTCATGTATGAAAACAATAATAAACTAAATGTTTTTTTTTTGGGTGTTTCCCCCACCTCTGTACCCACACGTAATAGGATGATCTATACGGACCATACGACTATTTGAGTAATTACGGGTGCACACGTAATTATAAAAATCAGCGCATGGAAAACATAGTAAATTCTGTCATGTGTGATGACATAAAACCTATGGTGAAATACAGTAACGAAACTAACAGGATATGATAAGGGCATAGTAGATATACCGCTGGTACATCCTATATATAGGTACTTCTGTCATATGGTCAGAAGTAACGTTGTCCGTATTCACGTAGGGTTTCTTATTACTCTGATTTTGACTAGTAGTTATGAAATCCTTATCTAGTGACATCACTCAAACATCTTAGACTATATCTTAAACAAGTTAAGATCTAAAAATTTCCTTCATCCTCATTACAAGGGATGCATCCTATCATTTAAATCCAAAATCGTTCTCGGACAATCTTTTCCTTATTTCCACTCAAATGAAATCCATTACCACCATTCATACCTGACGCGATTACCTTACCTGAAACTTGTCACCAATCATACCCCTCAAACCGACAAACCAAAGCCCGTTGGGAATCCAAACTCACACCTTTTCCTGATTCAGTAGTCTCCAAAAGTTGAATTTCGGGACGAAATTCCCTCAGCTTGAGGATACTGTAACATCCAGGATTTTAGGCCGTATTTTTATTATTATTTATTATTATTTGCTTTTATTTTGTTAGTGCAATAATAACACTTTAATTTCATCATAGTGCAATGCATTATAAATCCATAATCATGATTCTAAGTATTTCTAACCCAGATTTAAATCGTACAATTTCATATTTTAAAGTTACAATAAATACACACATATATATATGACTTATATATATAGTTGTATTAGACCCTATAATCTTACTCCTTTATAAGTATATATATATATATATATACCATTATATAAATAAACATATCTGTTAAGATTCATTTAATATGAGCGTCTAAACATATTTATATTTACATCTGGAATCGTTAAATAAACTATAATAACAGATTTGTTTGTACCTTTTAAATACATATATATATATATATGGTTATTTTTCATTGTAAACCTATTTAAAACTAAATATATTTAATACTATTTATACAAATTGAAATTTTATAAAAATGGGAGTCTTTCTTTTATAAATAAAACAAGTACGGTTTAGATTTTATAAATTGTATAAAAACAACTTTATAAATAATTACAATGATTTCTAAATCAAATAATTGAGTTTGAACCCCATTCATTAGGCTTGGACCCCCCCCCCCTTCGATTTTGACCGGAAAAAGGCCAACAGGAACAAATTTCTTCATCCTTGACTTTCAAGAGTCAACAGGCTTCAAATTGGTTGCCAAATCGATTAAATTCGCTGAATTAACTCAAACTAATAATGCAAAAACGTTACTCGGCCTGAACCATGCGGTATTAATGAATCAATTCAATCGTAATCAAGTGTTTTAACTCCAAACATTAAACCCGTAACCGCTCAATCAAATGTGAATCGAATCGGACATTACAGACGAAATTAAACTATCATAACCATCCATAAACGTGCGCAACCTCCCTCTGGTACTCCCTGAACATCAAAACACACCTCAAATTGCCTCCGAAAACCGGTCGAACACCGAGGAACTCGAAGATCATGGCCCTGTCGATCTCACCCCTCACTCAACCACGTAAGGTGATTCTTGTACCATTGTGATCATTTTGATTCCTGGAATGAAAGCCCCGTGGTTTGGGGTACCAATAGTTGCATAATCGTGACCTTTAAGGGGCTAGGGTTTCGGGTTAAACAATTGGGGAAGATGGTGAAATGAGTCTGTTGGTTTTAAGTAAAGCGCGTCAAATCTTGAACAAGGCTTAGCCCAGATCAACTGGTTAGAAAACATTCCCCCTCGCAGTAGGTCGCGGGTTCGATCCCGGCCCACTGCACAACTTTTTAAAACCCGGCTCCTGACCTTTTTTTTTCCTACTTTTGTTATTAATTGGTTTAAACACTTATTTTCACCCACTCACATATACATATATATTTACAAATGAATAGTCAAGAGATTTAACTATATACTAATAATTACAACTTGTAAATAATTTGGACATCCTACGCATCTTATAAACTTTACAATTTTCGCAAATATATATGTATATATATAGATATATAAATGTATGTATGCGTATATATATTTGTTTGTGCATGTTTTTCTAAAAAAAACACTTTTGATATCGCAAGTAGTATATGAACATTATTACTTCTACGCAAATGATATCACTAACATATATTTTAAAGGAGACTAGTCGCGATCTCAACGCCACAGCTTTTATTAAACGAAAGGAGTTAAAAATATATGTATTTTCACTTAAACCGTTATAACGACGTGATTTATAACACACGATAAAATCGATATTATTTATTTTATTACATCATAAATTTTGAATAAATAATGGGCATAAATTGTCTAGGCAAATTAATTGTGTTACTTTATAAATTAATAATGTTTATTATTATTAAATATATAAGCATCATTAAATTCTTTTAAACTTAAAAATAGTTATTTTGGTAAGAATGATTATTTAAGAAGTATAAAACCTATAAAAATACTTACATAATTATTTTAAATAAATAATTATACAAGTTTCATTAATTTCATTTAAAGACTATTTATTTAGCACCCTTCTATAATACATTTAAATAAAAGGTCATTCTATTTACATAAAGCAAACTATTTAAACCTACTTCCTATTCCATATATTATTTATCTAATTAGAGCAATTATATAAATTCAAGCATATCATTAGTATCATAAATACGATATTATTAATTAGAAGTTCTGATTAATTCTAATTAATATTGACTTATCATTATAAACATACGTACTTTTCTACAAGTTTCTATAAAAACTTGTATCCAAACCCGAACTCCAAGAATCCCTAGAAACTCAAATAGATTTAGAATTATTTAATCTCATTGGGTCTAGAATACAAATTATTCTGTGTAGGTTGATTGTGAGGGGTTACCATTACTAGCTTCATTACGAGGTGAGTTTACATAGCCCCTTTTTACTGTTTTTGCTTTTGGGGTGAAACATGTTATCAACTTTATCTATTTAAACAATTCAATATCTATGTTCTTGTGCTTGATCTTTATGCTTTATATTTGAACTACTTGGTGACCATTGCATGTGTTTCATGCCAGTACATTCATTAACTTGCAGCCCAAGCCTAAGGTAGTACCTAACATGATCATTTATATGGGAAACTGAACCTATAACTTACCACAAGACCTTGGCGGGTTTTGTTGGGTATCAACTATAACTTGGAGTATCCGCTTGCTCCCTTTTTTTAAAATGGCAATCAGTGGGATTGCGTATCTAGTTTTCTATTATCAGGCTTGAATTGTACGCTTGGAACCTTGTGTGTTTTCACATATATGCTTTAGACATGCTTTGAACATATTGAATTGTAAACTTATACTTAACTTTTGTTTGGTGTCAAAACCTATGTTACTCACCAACTACTTGTAGTTGACATTTACTCACATGTTTCAGGTGCACCAGTTTGGGGACACTACTTGATCACTTAGGACTTTGGACCTAGCTTTATTAAAGATTAAATTCAACTTATGTCATGTTTGAACTCTTTGTTTTTCATTCCTATTTGTAACGGATGCTTTAATTATGATGAAATAATATTATCACTTGTTAATAGATGATCATGTGCTTATGAACAACCGCGTCAGCCCCGGCGTATAATCCGCCGCCGGCCGGGGTGTGACAACAAAGGTCCAACAACGTCATTTCCGATCTAAATTGATTAGTTAAATACACATCAGACCAAATCCCGACTCTAACGGTTTAACCTTCTAAACATACTGACTTTACTTAACCAACCTGATGCCTGCGCACTTAGCAAGTGCACAGGGCCTTGTTCTTGCGTACTTAATAAGTGCGCAGACTTCGTTTCATGCGTACTTGATAAGTACGCAGGCTTTGCTTCATGCGTACTTGATAAGTACGCATGACCTTCTTCTTGTGTACTTGATAAGTACGCAGAACCTTCTTCTTGTGTACTTGATAAGTACGCAGGACCTGCTTCTTGCGTACTTGATAAGTACGCAGGACCTGCTTCCCCGCAAAGACCCTAACTTTCGCATGCGGATCTGATCACGTCAAGATCTCGAACCTGTTTACATTCAAAACGTTTGCTTTTCGTTTAAGAACTCAAATCTATGTTTTTCTTCCAGTTTCATCCGTAAAAACGTTACCTTTTCATCCAAAACCCGAAAAACCCAAAAACAAACAAAAACTCAGATCTAGGCCAGATCGTTACCTGTATCGAGCTTCTGATTTGGAGGTTCTTCTCACGAGCTCTGGAGCAACACACTACTTCAATCTCGGGTCGATCCGCCAACTTTCTCTCTCTACAGTTTCTCTCTCTAGATGTTGCAAATGAGAGAAAAGGTGGTGACTTAGGCTATATATAGGGGGAGACTCCCTTATGTTCGCCCCTTCTAGCACGCCGGCCCATCCGGCCCGGCCCATCATGCCTCGTTCGTTTATTCCGTTCGTTCTTGCATTCTAACCCATTATTATAATTGTCATTTTATTTTTGGGATGTTACACCTGACTAATTACACAATGACCAGACGTGGTATTACACAATGACCTGACTAATTACACAATGACCAAGTATTACACAATAACTTGTACTACACAATGACCTGACTAATTACATAATGAGCTGGAAAACGTAAAACACAATGATAAATACATATAACACAATGAACTTGTATTACACAATGAAATTGTATTACATATTGACCTGACTAATTACACAATGACCTAACTAATTACACAATGAACTTGTATTACACAATGACCTGACTAATTACACAATGACCAGACGTGGTATTACACAATGAACTTGTATTACACAATGACCTGACTAATTACACAATGAACTTGTATTACACAATGACCTGACTAATTACACAATGACCAGACGTGGTATTACACAATGCACTTGTATTACACAATGACCTGACTAATTACATAATGAGCTGGAAAACGTAAAACACAATGATAAATACATATAACACAATGAACTTGTATTACACAATGAACTTGTATTACACAATAAAATTGTATTACACGTTGACCTGACTAATTACACAATTAGCTGAAAAACGTAAAAAAAAATTCGTTTTTGTTTATAACGACACTATACTCGTTTTAAAGATAAAAAACGTTTGTTTTTATGGTGTAATTTTTTTTGAAAAAATAATGTCGTATGTAAAAGTTATGAACGTTTTAAAATGAGGGGGGAACTTAATAAAAAAATCAACAAAAGTGGCCAAGACTAAAATACTCTTTCAATAACTTTTTCTCCTACAATTTAATCTCAACCATTAAATGTTTTTTACAATTTGATCTAATGGCCCTAAGTCTTTCTCACCCTTATTAGAATTAAAATCTTTTTTATATGATCTGATCGTATATAATATAAATTTGACTTTTACATTTGAAAATTTTAATGGTTTGATACAAACCTTTGTTACATTGTGCGTTTGGTTCATTCACTAGCTAATATTAGATATTTGTGGTATATAAAATAATAATATTAAACTTTTTACATAAAAAGACAAATAAAAAAACTAAACACCGCTCAACCGATACCCTTTCGTTCTTTGCCGCACACGTCCACACCTCCCAATTAAATAACGCCAATATTATGCCTCCACATCAATGACCTCTGTCCAGGATCTCGTAGAACTTCACAAGACGGTCTTTACGGATAAGACATATAAAGAAGCCTGACATCATTCTAATCACGTGCTGGTGCATATGGAAGGAAAGGAACGAAGCTCTGTTTAATCATAAACTATTTAAGGTGTAAGACATAATTGGAAGCATAAAAACTTTAGGATTCCTATAGGTTCCAAATCGCTCAAGCATTCAAAATCTTTCTTAGAAAAACTGGATTAGCTTCTGTCTAGTGTAATTATGTAATAAGTTTTATTGTTTTTATGTTGGGGGGCTCCCCTGTTTCTAATAAAATACAGCCATTCGAAAAAAAAACCAATGACCTCGATCTCTCCTTACCTTGGATAGTTACATACCTTCGTTACCCGATTGAGGCACTCATTACAAGTCGTGATACACCTAGAAAAAGTTTATAACTTTGTCTTCGGAACCCTAGGAACTAGAGACTGAACTTTGTATACAGAATCTACCGTCAATTTAATCATATTAGATTATGAAAAGTTTATAAGTTACGTAATTCATCACTCATTACAAGTCGTGATACACCTAGAAAAATAATTACTTTCATGAATTTCTTTCTTAACTAAAATTTGTCCGATTATTTTATTAGGTAAATTTGTTTTTAATAATCCAAACTATTACTCATTGGCAAATAATAATCCGAACTAACAGTTTGGCTGGTGATAATCTCAACTTTCACTTTTCTTGTCAATGACAGTCCTAGTAGCATAATCATCATATATTTCCACCTAAATAACATTCGATTCCCACTCGATTTCGATTGTACGTTTCTCCATTTCCTTTAAGATCGTCATTTTGAGCGAAAATAAGTGTAAATCGAGTATAAATCTATGCTGATTATGCTACTGGAACTGCTATTAACAACAAAAGTGAAAGTTGAGATTATCACCAGCCGAAATGTTAGTTCGGAGTATTATTTGCCAATTAGTCATAGTTTAGATTATTAAAAACCAATTTGCGTTATTATTATGATAATTTTTCAACATTAGTTAAAGTAGTAATCAGTCAACACATATCAACTTCAACTATTACTTTGTTATAAAACTCGAAAAATGACAAAATATGGTTCGGCGTACCATAAACTTACTCTTCAAAACATTAGCAACTCTATTTTCAGAACATTGAATATTTATAAAGGAAAGGAAAAAAAATAACTGTTTTTTTGTTTCAAAGAACATGATACATGTTTGTTGTTTCTTCGCACACCACCAAATTAGTTTCAGGCGATGTACTTGGACACCTTATATTTCTGAAACGGCTTGCAGAGTTTATGGGTATTATTTATATACTTACTATAATAAATAAATATATATATATATATATGTCACGTGTCCTCTAGATTTTTGTTTACCACATTTATCTCATATTAAATAACTTTCTATTATTAAATAACAATAATTTTAAATAGTTAAATAACTAAAATTTATTCTAATGTTTTATTAAAATGTACTAAATTATAAGAATATTTTATTTATATCTTATTTTAACATATAACTTTATAATTCTTAAATTTTCATTATTTGTTATTTATAATTCTTAAATCTTTATTATTTATAATTTTTAAATTTTCAATATTATTTATTTCACCCATTACCGACGACATCAAACATACAAATCTTCATTGAAACCGTTGATTAAATTGGATTTATTCAACCCGCGTAATATAATGAGTAATTATATAAAATAAAACAATTTTTTTTATTCATGATGAAACGAATAACATGATAATATAAAAAATTTGCTCGAGTGCGGATACAAATGTAGAATGACTGTTTTGGGCTGTCAGTTCATGGTTATTCAATAATCATGTAATCGGTTTAGAAAGATTTCTTTCATCATTTTTAAAACGTTCTTTTGTTGAAGTTATATCTTTTAAAAATATACATATAGATTTGCTTATGTAAGCATGTTAATCGTAAGCATATTCTTTCTTTCTTCTAAAAATATTTTACTTCATCTTTGGTTAAAAGTTGGACTTTCGGACTGAAAATAGAAGCTTGAAATTTTATTTTTTTACACTTAAAAACATTATATTTAAAGCCGTAACTAAATAGTTGGTTTTTTCATAGTGTTGAGTTTTAGTCAAACTTTGACCATTGGCATAAAATCATAATTTTGACTTCTATGAACTTGGTGAAGGAACTTATATAATAAATTACCAAAATACTGAAAAAGGTTACGATAAAATTAAAGAAAAGACCTTGCCGGCTTCTTGAAGATGAATTCAATTTTGAATTATTGACTATTCATTCCGTTGACCTGTTGTTTAACAGCTACCATTGACTTTGACTTTAAGTATATATGAATAATTTAATATACATCCACCACAGAAACAACTTAAAGGGATGAATCTCCAATTAAATAATTATTTCGAAACAAACTTGTGTATATATTTAGATGCAAGTGTAACGGAAGATATTGATTTTTAGTCATTGTCAAATTTAATAACATTTAAGGTATTATAAAGTCAGTTATATTAATAAACTAGAGAGTTTGAGCACGCGCGTTGAGTTGAATAAAACACTCATTTGTAAAAGGGGATCTATATCTAACCCTAGTTGGAGAGAACTATTTGGTGATTCTTCGAAAGAACATAGTTATTGACTCTCTACCTAGCTATTCTTAGGGAGAAGATAGTGAAATCATTGACCAATGAATGTAACATTTAACCCGAACCACCTTACATCTCATGTTAATACGACTCCCAAATAATGAGATACGACCAATTTCACTATACCAAAAAACTAAATAGTGATTATCTGCGACATGAAAACAAGACCAAAACGATAGAAAAACAATAAATTCAATATCAACCTCTATGTTAACATATTTCAATCCATGCAGTACTTGAACGTTAATTTAGTTAAATGGATGCAATTAATATGTCTGTATTTGATATCAATCATAATAACGATTGAACCAAAGTCAAGAGTTTTGTGAAATTGACTTTACCAATTAAGCAAAAGCCATACATTTTTAATATAGGTGCCAAATTGGCGGGTTGACCAGGGATGGTGGTGTAGGGGAGGTCATGGAGACCGATGAGGGTGGGAGTGAGATGAAACATGTGGGGTAGAATTAGGTACGGTGATGTCGGATGTGTATGGGAATGGGATGCGTGGTGGTGGTGGTGGTGGTGATGGCAAAAAAGAAATGATTTTCATCAAAGTGAACATAGCAGCCAATGTAAAGGTGGTCGGTAGATAAACCAAGGCATCTGTAGCTAAGACTGTAGCATAAAAGAAACAATGGGTTGTCCGGAAATCCATTTTGTGATGATTATAGGGACGGAGATAAGTAAAACATTGATGATGAAATCCAAAGAAAGAGAATTCAGGAGACCGTTGTTTAAAATAGACTTGTTTGTCGAGGTAATTTTTTTAGGTGGTGCGAACCAGAGGTGCTTACTGCAAATTTATAACAATAAAAAGAAAAAAAAATCCTCATGGTGATTTCGGTAGTAGTTTATCATAACAAAACAAACCTGAATTTAGAGCATTCGGGCATATAATGTTTACCTAAGATTTGATGCAAACATACTTGAAAATTACGTTTGGTCAAAACTTAAACGTGTCTTACTGGTAACAAATTCGAATTGAAATTTGAGACACACACAAAGATTTATTATCATTAATCTGCGTCCATTTCTTCCAATGCTGCTTTAGCTGCTGCTTTGGCTTCCTCCAAAAGTGCCTCTGGAACCTACTTATAAAAAAAATAATGTTCAGACAAACGAACCACAATACTAACTACTTGATCGTTGGGGGGTCAGTTACGCACTAAACGTGTTACCGAGAGGTAATTTAATTACCACTTATTTTAAACCTAATTTGATAAAGCTATACCCCATATTAACGGTGTCTTTTCACTAGAATGCTCGCTTTTGTCAATTTATGTAATAATTAATCTAGAACTTAAGGAGAAAGGAAAGAGGCAATGCTCCAATTTGGTCACAACTTCTTTTTGTACATTTTTTTCTCATACATGTTTGGCCATTAAACTTGAAAAGTTGGTCACCAATTAAAAAGATTACCATAAAACCCAAAGTTCAAGGGTATTTAGGCGAACGTCTAAAACTTAGTTTTAACTCCAAAGATTCAATTGAATATTTTTATTTTTGATGCAATTGCCAGCAGGGTGGGGTGGGAGGGGAGAGGGTATAATATTTGAAACTTAAATTTATAAGACGTGTGTTTATAAGAGTATTATGGTCAATATTTTTTAAAAAATAGCCCTAAAGAATTCAGGGGGTATATCGGCGAATGTCTAAAACTTATTTAGTTTTAACTTTTTAATTCTATAAAGTGCAGTTAAATACTTTTATTTTTGTGCAATTGCCAGCAGGGTGGGGGAGAAGGGGTATAATATTTTAAACTTGAGTTTATAAGAGGTTAAAAAACAAGACCTGGTTTTTATAAGGGTATTATGGTCTATTTTGAAAAAATATATATATCAGATCTTTACAACATTGAGACACATTCAAGCTTTTAGAAGGATACGTAAGAAATTCTGAAATTTTAGAAGAATATTATGTGATATTAATCCTTTCTAACGACAAGTAGATTCCATATGAGCACGATGAAAACAAGATTTAAACAAAGCTTCATTGAACCTAGCTGGGTTTAATGCTTGATTAAAAAAATGTTGGTAGTAAATATTATTACCTTCTGGTGCTGACGGTTTGATTCATCACAAACCCAACTCATCTCCAATTCAAATGTTTTGTCCTTTGCCTCGTCATGTACTCCATAGATTCTGTTTACACCAACATCAAAAAGTAAAACAAACAGATAGAAGACCTTAACTGATACAAATACTGAAAGCAGAAAAAATCTAGAACGATAGGTAGAGACCACCAAATACGATGTTCAACTCCCCTTTATTGTTTATTAATTATATATAAATATATTAATAATATAACTTGAAACAAGAAAATAAAACTTAATTACGAGACTAACTTAAGCCCTCTATTGCTACAATTGTTCCCGATAAAAAAAACTAGATTAGGAAGAAAAAGATGAGATGAGAGAAGTATTTCTTGCTAAGCAAGATATCAACTAAAAAGTCAGAAATAAATCCTAGGGTAATATAGACGCAACAATACGTAAAATAATTACTATTAATAAGAATGATCCAAGTTCCTTGTATTGTAGGAACACCATTTCTTGAATAAAAAGATAACGATAACACATGCTTTTTGGCTCTTAACACAAGTTTAAAAATATGACAATAAAGTACAACCATAGAAAGGAGTCAAATAAGATTGTTATCTTAGAGCATTCATAAGTTCATGTTACATAAGGTGAATAAAAACAGCAAAAACTTGACTTAGAAATTAACAATACATGAACATGGTTGTTGAAAAAACTAGAACCTTTTAAGTCTTTGCTACCCAAAATATAGTAGCGAAGTGATGACAACATAAAATGAATAGTAATAAAAGAAGCAAAAAGAGAAATACACAAGGAGCTGGGCCTGTTTCAGGAGCTGGTGTGTGACGTTGCTTCCTCATGTATCATTTCTATTAGGTACTCAAATGATAAATGTTTTTATTATTATATCTGTGTGGAAGTATTTAACATTTCAAAGTTAGAAAAAGAGACGCTCACATTTTTGCTACTTCAATAACACCTTGCCGACAGGTCATCTCAGAAAGCTTCAACTTTTCAATCTCACTGCAGTTGAATGATTACACCCCATATCAGCAAAAAAAATCACTAAAACACATAAATTAAGATAATCATGCAATAAAAGACGATTCTGAACCATACATGAGCAACAAGTTTCCATAAGCATGTACTTGTACACAGTTATTATGACCATAGTGTAACATAAGTGGAGTCTATACTCTATAATTCAACTAAGATAATAAACCTAATTTCTTTAATGGGAAAGGAAGCCAACTTGGTCTACACATCTAGAAGCAAACACTCATATAACATTTCACTTAAGTTTTTATTGTGTTACAGAAAATAGAAAATTGCATCATGTGTACTTGGGAAAAAAACGAGTTTACTTACGTTTTAGCAGCCTGCCTGCCCTTCCCAATTGCAGCACCAAAATATCTCTACAAGAAAAGGCAAAAGACAGACATTGAAATGAACACATTATCTACCCATCTAACAAACAAACTTGTCATCATAAAATAGCAATGCACTTTCTATAGTGTTTTAGTACATGTACTTTATTGGCATGTACACCTGGACCGCCATTGAAGTACCAAGTCAACAAGGATATTTTTTAAATCTTCTTTGACATGTCAGTAAATAATGCACATGGACTGCCAAGTCACTAAAGAAACTGGTCTAGCAAGTTACCAGGTAACAAATTACTAAATTGGCATAGTTTTACAAACTTGAATGACTAAATGGCACCAAAAGAAGTACCAAGTACTAAAATGCATTGTTGTAAAAATCGGGCCTAGGCGGGCGGCCATTTAACTTGTAATTTTGAGCTAGGCGGACCATTAATCGGAATCGGTCCTAGGCGGCCAGATTCCGGCGAAAATTCCGGCAAAAACCTGAAATTTTCGGCCAAATTCCGGCGATAACCTTGGATTTTCTGGAAAAACCTTGGATTTTCTGGAAAAACCTTGGATTTTCCGGCCAAACCCTTCAAATTCCAGCCAATTAAGTGTATAAATATTTAAAAATGAACATTTTTTGTAAAAATTACATATAATTATGTGTGTATATATATAAAAAACTGAAAATTACATATAAAAATTCCAATCCGATTAATCCCGCCTAGGCCTAGGCCCCACCCCACCGCCCGCCTAGCGCCTAGCGATTTTTCCAACCATGCTAAAATGGAGCCCTAGAAGAAGTATATTGCTATTTTATGACAAACCCCAAGTTAGTAAATCTAAGTATGTCTTAAACTACTCATATTTATGGTCCGTTCTACCGAAGAAACGGCAACTCACATAGGAAACACCAGAAGGTTCAACCATGTATAACTGTGGGCCATCACGATCATAACCTCCGAGAATCACACCAGATCCAAAAGGTCTGCAGCATGAATGCTAATCTTAGCATATAATAATTATAATAAAGATGCAGAAGGTGTTTAAAAATTTGAAAGTGATGGAAAATGTTTTTAAGAACCTGAGCCACCAATAAAGTGTGCATAAATGCACATAACTAGCAACGCGGTCAGCAAGTTCTTTAATTGGAATAGGTTCACCATAAGTACTGCAGGATCAGTAAAGCTATCTGTCAGCATAAAGTTGTCATAAAAAATAGACCAAAACATGAAACATTTTGATGTATCAATATTAGATTATTAGTGGCAGGTGTTTCAAGGTATAATTTTACATTATAAACCTATACAGATGCTACAGTTAGCTGTCCGTCATAATTCCCAGTGCTTTTTATCTAAAATAGAAGTGTGTTACTTCTAGACATTAGCTACTAAAAGAACAAAGTCAATTTGCAATGTATCCGAATTCCGAATGAAAAATAGAGTATGACACGTGGGCTATTCATATCGAAACTATCTTTAATCATTGCTTCATCTGGCTTCACAGAAGATAGTGAGCATAATTTGGGATAAGAAACCCTTAAATACCCTGAATCTCTAATTGGTCAAACTAACACAAGATGATTACATGATTTCTTGCAGAAGTTCCATCACTGGTTCCTTTCGGTTTTGTGCAATAGACGATTATATAACCAATAGACCTTTTAAAATCCGTGCTTTACAACCTTAGTTTTGCAAAGTTTGCAAACACACACCAGATATGAAACAATGAGTAAAGGATCTCCTTCAAATAAAAAATCCTACAGATTTCTCAAATTGACAGCTAGCTATAAGCACCAATCAGTTATAAGGTCTGACAATGCTTAAGAACATATGTTATCCTATACTGTCACTGACTGATTGACATATACAATAAGCTCATGCTATCATTCAAAATGTATCCAAAAGTTAAAATCCAACTTATGGCATCTCCAACACCTAAAGGTATGATAAAATGAAAAGTGAGCTAACCTTTCATAATTGTGAGCTTCAGATTTGGCTCTTGCAACAATCTGTCTCCCATCTGCAGCTAATCCTGCTACACCCTATATCAGGTAACAACAATTAAAAACCTACTAAGTGAAGAATAACTTCCAATGCTTTTATTTGCTTATTTAAAGGATTTCTAAATCATAAATGGTTTATAGCAGAACATACTGGCCAATCAACGCCTTGAAGTTGCTTGATTAGTCATCAAATACATAACAGACCTTACAAATAAGCAACATAACAACAGATCAATAAGTAAATTTATATTTACCATTCCAGAATGACGGTGTACAGAATGGATTCTACGGTTAGATCCAGGTAACATCATCTTCGATGCAATCAGCTTCTCTACTCCCTATAACTCACAAATCATTCGAAATCATAAAGCAATAACAACAGAACAACTTAATTTCGAGATTAAGAGTAAAAACAGAGAAATTACAATAACAATGCCATCTTTGCATTTGATGCCGACGACGGTGCCGCTGTTGTCGACGGCTTTAGCTGCGTACTCGATCTGAAAAACCCTACCGTCCGGAGAGAAGGTTGTGACCGATAGATCGTAACCTGTTCCTATGCTACTCATCTTCTTCTAGGGCGAAACTGATAGCAGTGATTTTGGTTTACTGATTTGTCGTTCGATCGTCGTATCGGAAGAAGTGAAGAAAAGGGGCGAAGTTATATGCGGACTGGTTGTCTTTCGTCTCAAGAAAAGAAATGAGCAAGAGGCGAGAAAATAGACCCTCAACAAATCGTTATTTTCATTTGCACCCCTCGTATCATATCCAAATGTTTTTGAAAAAAAAAAATTGTGTATTCGAGTGATGTGATTATTTTGACTTTTGATGTTGTTTTAAAGTTCATTTGGATCTTGACGTAATTTTGAAGTTTTATAAGAACGTATTTGAAAATTACTTAAAAGATTTAAAATACACGTATGTATCTGAAGGGGATTAGGCGATCAAAAGGCAGAAGGCAAGCCTGCCGCGGCTGAAGGCCTGCCGCGGCTGAGGACAGATCCAAGTTCCAGGTGACCATCAGACCTGAAGGGGATAGACGATTGTAGCAACATCACGACAATAATGGGCCACCTGCCGCGGCTCAAAGCACATCCGGACCAGGTATGTTTAAAAGGCGCTACGGTTGAGAATCCTCATCAGGAAAATCGAGGTTCTAAAGACGACGGCTAGAAGGAAAGAACAAGGACGGAACCAAAAAACCCAACCCCAGCCGCGGCTGAGGCCGTGCCGCGTCTCAAGGGTGTCATGGCCGAAAGATTGATTCGTTTGACATCGGACAACATCTCCCACTCAACACTTAGAAAATATCAAAGAAGTTACGAAGGAAATAATCTCATACCAGAAAATAATACTAAATAACTAAGATAACGTCTCATTGGGCATAAAAGTCAACTATAAAGACAACACCAATGGGGAAACCTGAACCCATGATAGAAAGAGGTCAGGTAAGAACCAGTAACACAAAAAGGGAAGTCATCTAACAAGACAAGATATGTCAGGAACAGAACCTGTGCACAAGGAACACGGGTCAACTATATAGACAAAGGTAATTAAACACACCCTGAACTCTCTAAGCACGAAAGAGGAAATAACAGTCATATTAGCAGAAGCAGAGAAAGATGTTTGACTGCATACAACCTATAATGGACATTCAGTCCAAACATCTTGACCATGGATACCTTATAAATAGTCTGGCCGATTTCAAAGGTGGGACAGTCACTTTTCACTCACATATTCACAATACCCGAACTTACTTACTTCTCTTTTCTCTTTCTCTTTTACCTTCCACTACACACATACTTATTCTCACGTCGGAGGGTGGTCACGAGGAGAAAACTCCTTCTGCTTGTGGCGAGGCTCACGGTGTTTCCTATTTTGCAGATCACCTTTTCAAGACACGGAGATCCCGTCCGTTCTTCCAAGCCCAAGTCCAGAAGTTCCAGCTTAACTTGTCCATCCCGCACTGCTTCAAGACTTCCGCCTCTAGGTGATAAGTTTTGTAGCAACATTTGGCGCCATCCCGTGCTCTGAAACAAAAAAAACGATGGACGGGGGCGAGGAAACTCCTAACAATGAAAACAGAATTTCTGACATCCTGAACGCTACCAGGGGGAGGGAAGCAAAAACCAAAATAGCAGTCTCGATTACCCTGAAAAACAAAGCAATGACAAAGTAGTCGTCACTCCGGAGTTCTTGAGGCAGAATCGCCAACAGATTCTCGCTTTGTTGTAGATGGAAGAGAAAGAGCGCCAGTTAAAAGAAATTCGAACCCGTCTAGAGTTCGAAGATGGTGAAAATGACAACTCACCAAAGAAAGATGACGGAGAGAAAGACAACCTACACAACACTGAGGTTGTACGTCAAGAAACAACCAAAAGAAAGCTAGATTTCGAAGATGACTACAGCAAGCCATACAGGCCATCCACAGCAAGATCAAGATCCAAGTTTATCAACAAAATTGCAGAATTCACATTTCCCCCAAAACTAAAAATGCCATCAAATGTGGGGAAATATGATGGTATGGGTGATCCAGATGACCATCTCGCCATTTTCATAGGTGCAGCCGAGGTGGAACAATGGTCCATCCCGGTGTGGTGTCATATGTTCATGCAAACACTGACGGGAGCAGCGAGTGTATGGTTCGATAGCCTTCCAGTGGGGGAGATAGGAAGCTTTGAACGGTTGGAGGATAGTTTCTTGAAGAACTTCAGCCAACAACGAAGATCCATCAAAGACCCTACAGAGCTACACAACATTAAGAGAGCCGACAACGAATCAGTGGGAGACTTCATTCCCAGGTTCGTAAGAGAAAGCATGCAAGTAAAGGGAGCTGGCGAAGACATACGCATCTCGACTTTTATCCACGGAGTTCGAAGCGAGCAGTTGGTGGAGCGATTCAATGAAAACCGCCCAAAGACAGTGGAAGACATGTTGGAAAGAGCTAAGGCGTTTGTACGGGGAAGGAAAGCGAGCAATCAGTTGAAAGATCGCACGCAGAAAAAAACAACCGCATGGGATGTCCCTAGAAGGCAGACACCACAAAAGACATTGGACAAACCGCATTTTCAACCACGATTCCAACAGCAGAACGTATCATTCCAACCCTGGAATTCACCGTCACCAAGGCCCAACGTCGGATCCACGGTTAGTCTCCCACCACTAATTAAAACACCAAGCGAGATCTTAGCAACAAAGAATGTTAATTTCATGAAACCAGCTCCCATGAGGCCAGGCCCCAAGAAGGCCACAGACAAGTATTGTGAATTCCACAAAGACAATGGGCACACCACCGATGAATGCTTCTCCCTAAGGAGGCAAATCGAGTCAGCAATTAAGACAGGCAAGTTGGCACACCTGCTGAAAGAGCTGAAGACAACACCCTAGTCAAGTGGAAAGAGAAAGGAGATCTTAATGGTGAGTCGACCATCAGGAAACGTAGGCGTGAAGAGAAGTAACGACCACATGGAGCCGTAGATGGAACAGGGAATTAGTTTCCCCCCAATTAGAGGCGGAGATTTTGCAAGTGATGCGCTACATGTATCCGCTGACATTGCGGGTCACCAAGTACGACGAATTTACGTGGACACGGGAAGCGCATCCGAAATTATGTATGAGCGTTGCTTCATGAAATTAGATGAAGAAGTGCGGAAAGGCCTCATCACACAAGTCCACCAGCTGACTGGCTTTTCCGGAGAGGTGGTGCAACCACGAGGGAAAATACAGCTTCAGGTGACAATAGGAAACGAAACGGGAAGTCGAACAGTTCCAATGACTTTCCTCATAGTACGTTCTCAATCAAATCACAATGTGATTCTGGGAAGACCGGGTTTATGTGCACTCGGGGCAGTCATCTCCACCGTCGACGGAGCCATCAAATTTCCAACACCAACAGGTGTCGTAACTTTATACTCAACTAAAGACTGTAAAGGTGTAAAGGTTACCACCACAGTGGCCCCGAAAGTCATAAGCAAACAAGAAGGCGAAACACAAGAAGAGTGGGCACTCAACCCAGAATTCCCGGAGCAGAAAATAACCGTCGGACACCAGCTGGGGAAAAAAACAAAGAAAATATTGAAACAGTGTTTACTCAACAACCTAGACGTTTTCGCTTGGCAGCCTTCAGACATGGAGGGGGTCCCAAGGAATACGGCAGAGCACCGTTTGAACACCTACAAATCAAAGGAGCCAGTGACACAAAAAAGACGACATTTAGGGCTAGAGAGAAATCAAGAAGTATTGGCAGAAGTTGAGAAGCTTTTATGTGCAGGCATAGTACGGGAGGTGAAGTACCAAACCTGGGTGGCCAACCCGGTCATGGTCAAGAAGGGAGACGGGACGTGGCGGATGTGCATAGATTTCAAAGATCTTAACGTCGCGTACCCCAAAGATTGTTACCCACTCCCAGAAATCGATTCAAAAGTAGATGCTCTGGCGGGTTTCTGTGACATTTTGGGTTTTTATTCACACTTTATATTATGTATCATGTAATCATTTTCTATTAAATGAAATGCGAGTGTTTTTATTTAATTTTGTACAAAATATATATATATATATTTTTATTATTTTATGGATTTAAAATAATTAAAATTTTATAAGTTTTAAACTTATATAAAATTTTATATAAAAATCTAAATTAAAAGGTTCATATATAAATAAGATAACCCATTTAAATAAAATAACTAACTTTTATAAAAATATTTATAATAATAATAATATAAGTTTATAAAAAAGTAATTGAAATTAAAAAAGAAATCTAATTAATTATTTTTATAAAAGTTAAGGGGCTGTTTTAAAAATTATGAAACTAAAAGGTTTTAAGATAAAAATCAGTTAAGGGGCTAATCCTGGACAAATCAAACCACAGGGACCAAATTGTAAAAAATCTAAGGGACTGATTTAAATCAAAATCAAACTCCAGGGACCAAAGTTGACAAATCCCAATTCGCGTTTCCGGTCGTCTCCCCTATTGACCGGCGGTCCAAGCTAATTTCCGGCGACCCACTCGACACGCCTGTCCCCTGCACCTCGACAGCCGAAAATGGTCTCCCTGACCTCGTCGTCCCCACACGAACAAAAGCCCTCGACCAACTTGTCTCCCCAACATTCGAAACGTCTGATTGTGTTTGTGGCCGAAAGTCCACGCCGCGCAATTGGCCCCGACAGTAGACCTCCACGCCTGCAAGATGGCTCGATAGTTTCGTCTTGTTCAGACGAGTGTCTGGACATACTCAATTGCATGTCTCATTATCGGGATCGAGCTCGGCTATAAATAGCCATTATTGGACCTGCACGAGCTCGCCATCCCTCTCCACCCACTCTCACTCAAAATTGAAGCCGGCATTGTGTTCGTCGTCTCTGTGAGAAGTTGTGACCAGAATCTCAGAGTCCAATTGGTCCCGAGTCGTGTTCTCCCGATCTTGGAAATTTCGGACCTTTAGCCCTGTCATCCAGACCCTTCGCGACCACGTACGAGCCTCGAATTTGTTCCTTTACTTTCTGTTATCGTCTGGCCAGCTATCCCAAACGAAATCGCGACCTCAAACATTGAGTTACCGGGCAAACCAAATGTCTCGGACACTGGTTTGCCGGTTACCGAGAACCAGCGACCAGTTTCGCACTCGTGGTTTTCAATTAAACGATACACACATAACCAGCGATGGGCAGTAGCCCGGCTGGTTATGCGTGTGTGTGTTTGTGTCGTAGGTCGCGAGTTCGAACCTGATGGCCTCCGGCCCAACCCATTTTTTTCTGTTTTTATTTTATTTATTCATTTTATCTTATTTTAATATTTTCTCTATGCAATGAAAACTATTACGAGTTGGTTGACTCGTTCATTTATTTTGGAAACAATTAAACAATTTCTCGTTACACATATTTAACCCGTCAAAGTTTTAAAATAATAAATAATAAACCCTATATTTTATAACTCGTTTAAATAAGTTTTAATTCACAAAAGAAAATATAAATATAATAATAATAATATAAATAAACAAAATAGAAATTTTTATAAATATAATATCTACTTGTTTAAAAATATAAATATTTAACAAGATTAAATATATATTTTTAGATGTTAAATTTTACTAAAAATCATTATTATTTTACTACAATATTTTATACAAATAATTTTAAGGAATGTTATTATAAACCTATACACATTTAAATATGAATACACATATACAAACATACAATAATACATATTTATCTACATAGGATTTCATCGTGCTTAGATTTCAACATCTTTATCACCTACACACGTGGATTAAAACATTCGCAAGCCATGTGAGTTACATAGCCCCTATTTTACATTTTTACATGCTTTGGGGTGAAACATTATACATGCTACTCATCAAATTGTTTATACGTGTTATACATATGGATTATATGATTGTTTATCGTGAATTATCTTGGGTGTACATTCATTTATTTTAAACCCAAAGAAAACCAACAGTAATATTAATAGATCTATTGAGCCTGACCAGCCCACCCGGTTAGGGTGTTTATTACTGCATGCTCAGATATAGCCGCATGTTATATTCAAACATATCGGATATAGTGGATAACTATATTCAAACATACCGGGCCTAGCTGTTGTGCTATGCTCAAGCGCGTCAATCAAGGTTTGAATTGTGCTTAGATAAAAATGAAGGATACAACCATATATGCTATGTTTAACAAGATAAATAATGAGTTGCAAAACGTTTTTATCTACTATTTATCGGGTTCACAAAACCTATGTACTCACCAACTTTATAGTTGACACTTGATTTAAATAATGTTTCAGGTTTGGATATGTGATTGCTTGCTGAAGATTCTACCACTTAAGAACTTATTGACCTAGTTAATTAAATCAATGTTTTGGAATAGACTAGTTTATTTGAATTTGTATTGTACTTGAATATTTGTTGTCTTTAATTAAATTGATGAATTATGCAATATTTTAGCTATCATGTGCTTTTGAACAATCATTCCATTGTCCGCCTCGATGATTCCGCCATCGGTCGGGGTGTGACAGATTGGTATCAGATCCATGGTTATAGGGAATTAGGTTATTAGACACAATGACCTAGACTATAACCCTAGGACTCCCTTTTATGTGTTACGTGCTAAATGATTAATTGCTATGTGAATTATTTGTAGTTAGGTATTATTTGAATTTTTCCAAGTTTAGTGCATGAGACTTATACGCATACATACAAGGCTTTAAACACACAATACATACTTTACATACACATTTGACAAACAAACATATGCAAACAAACACACTACACATCCTTATCTATACTCTTTCCTCATCCATACTATTTACAACATTCCTACATATTTTATACTCATAGACTCGCAAGTCTATTAAATTCTTGAAAATCTCGTCAACGACTTAATTTCTTGAAAACTAGTAAAGGACATGTGCAATCCGGAAGGGTGACACCTGTACATTGGGTTTTCTGTCTAGGAAAGCATTTCGTATAAATCCAAATAAACGGACCCGTATGCTTTCCTGGGAATTCCTGAAGTGAGTGTTTACCTATAGGCTAAAGCATGTCTCCTTGAAAGTTTTGAGGAATTACTTAACGTTGATAAGTCATTGTATTCGCAAGAATACGATCCGAACCTAAACTCAAAATTTGGGGACATTATAGTAAGATAGGAAGAACTAGATGAACATGCAAAGCAAATCATTAGTACGGGTGCACACGTAATAACGATTTATAGTGCATGCGAATCCCGGCAATTCCTATTACGCGAATAATGATCTATGACATCATCTCCTACCCGGAATAGATGGCTTATTTTCCCCATCAACCTTGAATAAGTACACATACATTGGCACGCGACATGATGAATCCTGCATTTTCTGCTTACATTATTCCCACTATCTCATATATATCCACTTTATCTAAAATATCATAAATTATTGTCTTTTCTTATGGTGTTAGAATGCCTCCTCGACGTGCAAACTCTATCACTTCCAACCCGGATCTTGCTACTCTTCTTGCCCAACTGGTGGGACAAATGACCCAAGCCAATAACAACAGTGACGGGTCTCACAACATCCAAGGAAACGATGGTACCAACCCGCCTCAATGCACGTTTAAGCACTTTAACTCGTGCAACCCTACAAAATTTTACGGGACTGAAGGTGCTACCGGCCTACTACAATGGTTTGAAAGCATGGAAAGCACGTTCTTAAACAGTGACTGTCCCGATAATCTTCGGGTTCTCTATGCCACAAGTGTACTTCAAAAGAGAGCCCTCACCTGGTGGAACGGTGAGAAACGCACTCATGGTGTTGAGGTTGCTACATCTTTATCATGGGATGATCTGAAGAAAGCCATGACTGATGAATTTTGTCCTCGAAATGAAATGAGGAAGCTCGAGACTGAGTTTTGGGATCTTGCCCAAGTCAGCGGGGATAATCTGGCTTACACCACCCGATTTCAAGAGCTGAGCCTATTGGTACCTCATATGATCACTCCCCTTGCTCGGGAAATTGAAAAATACATAGGCGGGCTGCCTATGCAAATTCAGGATGCTGTGTTAGGAAGCAATCCTCCCACACTTGAAGCTGCTATCCGTCTATCCGCTACGCTATCCGACAACCACGTCAAAGCCGGAACCTTAACAAGAAAGGGTTCCAAGAAGATTGTTTCTACTCTTGCGGCGGTCAAAGATATAAAACCCGAGTCTTCTAACCACAACAAGAAACGAAAGGGTCGAAACTTCGTAGCTGTAACTCCCACCGCACTGCTATTCAAGTGGCACCTTTAGGTCAAAACCCAAAACCTTATTTGGGCCCAAATCCCCAATGTCAGACCTGCAAATACCACCATCCTACCAACTTACCATGCCGATTGTGTTCAAGCTGCGGACGATATGGACACGTGGCCACTACTTGCCGTACCCGTCCTCCCGTCCATCAAGCTGCTCCAGCCAACCGCCCAAACTATCCGACACCTCTCAATGGTCGGGCATGTTACGAATGTGGAGACCCAAACCATTTTCATGACCGATGCCCAAAACTTCATCAACAAGGTGGTCCTCAAGGACGAGCGTTTAATTTAAACGCTAATGAGGCACAAGCAAACAACGACGTGATAAACGGTACGTTTCTCGTAAACAATCATTATGCATCCATTTTATTTGATACCGGTGCCGATAGGAGTTTTGTGTCTCTTACCTTTGAATCTCGACTTGCTAAACAAAGAACGAAACTTGACAATTCTTATTCCGTGGAGATAGCAAACGGAAAATCTATTACTATAAATTCTGTTATCCGCGACTGCAATCTCGAGCTTAATAATCATGTGTTCTCTGTTGATCTCCTTCCAATGCAATTGAGAAGCTTCGATGTTATAACTGGCATGGATTGGTTATCCAAGCACCATGCCGAGGTTATTTGCTATGAAAAGTGCATTCGTATACCTCTCCCTTCGGGCGACACGTTAGTTATTTTCGGTGAAAAACCGTGTCGTGGTCTTCAACTCATGTCTTGCACATTGGCACAAAAGTACTTGCGGAAAAAGTATGTTGCCTTCTTGGCCCACGTAGTTGACACGAAAGACAAGGGTAAGAAATTGCAAGATATTCCGATCATTCGAGACTTTCCTGAGGATTTACCCGGTCTTCCTCCCCCCAGACAAGTAGAGTTTCGTATTGACCTTTTGCCCGGAGCAACTCCCGTGGCAAAAGCTCCTTATCTTCTTGCACCTTCCGAGATGCAAGAGCTCGCAAGTCAATTACAAGAGATCTCATCCAAAGGTTTCATCCGACCAAGCCATTCACCTTGGGGTGCTCCCGTGCTATTTGTAAAGAAAAAAGATGGATCGTTTAGAATGTGCATTGATTATCGTGAATTCAACAAGCTTACAATCAAGAACCGTGATCCTTTACCCCGTATCGACGACCTTTTCGATCAACTTCAAGGTTCAACATGTTTCTCCAAGATTGACCTCCGTTCCGGATACCATCAACTTCGTGTTCTCGATGAAGACATTCCGAAGACTGCCTTTCAGACTAGATATGGTCATTACGAGTTCATGGTCATGCCTTTTGGTTTGACTAATGCACCTGCGGTTTTCATGGACCTCATGAACCGCGTATGCAAACCTTATTTGGACAAGTTCGTGATCGTTTTCATTGAAGACATTCTCATCTATTCTAAAACAAATGAACAACATCTTCGTTTGATTTTGGAGCTCTTGAAGAAAGAACGTCTATACGCCGAGTTCTCCAAATGTGAATTCTGGCTAAAAGAAGTTCAATTTTTGGGACACATAGTCAACGAAAAGGGGATTCATGTGGACCCGGCAAAGATCGAGGCGGTAAAGAATTGGAGTACTCCTAAGACTCCTACCGAGATTCGTTCCTTCCTTGGACTAGCGGGTTACTATCGCCGCTTCATCTCAAATTTCTCCAAGATTGCGGTCCCGCTCACTGCCTTGACTCACAAAGGTAAACCTTACGAAAGGGGACCCAAACAAGAGGAAGTTTTTCAAACTCTCAAGCTCAAGCTCTGCAATGCTCCTGTTCTAACTCTTCCTAGTGGTAATGAAGACTTTGTCGTTTATTGCGATGCATCCAACCAAGGTCTTGGTTGTGTTCTTATGCAGCGTGGCCAAGTAATTGCATACGCATCACGTCAGCTCAAAATCCACGAGAAGAACTATACGACCCATGATCTCGAGCTTGGTGCTGTCGTTTTCGCCTTGAAAATTTGGAGACACTATCTTTATGGCACCAAATGCGTGGTTTTCACCGACCACAAAAGTCTCCAACATATTTTCAATCAAAAAGAGCTTAATATGAGGCAATGAAGATGGGTCGAACTTCTTAACGACTACGACTGCGAGATTCGCTACCACCCCGGCAAAGCAAATGTTGTAGCCGACGCCTTGAGTCGTAAAGAACGTATCATGCTTCATAATGTTCGTATTCATAACGATATCCAAGCCCGCATTCTCCAAGCACAACACACCTCGGTTACCGAGGGAAACATGTACCACGAAATGGCATGTGGTGTGGAACTCTTGCTAGAAACTAAAGCCAACGGTCTGTTGTATTACTTGGATCGTATCTGGATTCCCGATCGCGACGACCTTCGTATATTTTTGATGAACGAATCCCACAAGACTCGATATTCGGTATATCCCGGAGTTGATAACATGTACGTGGGTCTTCGTCAGCAATATTGGTGGCCCGGCATGAAAAAGGATATTGCCCTCTTTGTGGGAAAATGCTTAACTTGTTCTAAAGTAAAGGTCGAACACCAGAAGCCTTTCGGACTCCTCGAACAACCTGAAATTCCCATGTGGAAGTGGGAGAACCTTGCTATGAACTTTATCACCAAACTCCCACGCACTTCTAGTGGGCACGATAGTATCTGGGTTATTATCGATCGACTCACAAAGTCTGCTCATTTCTTGCCTATTCGTGAGGACTATCGAGTCGAGAAATTGGCTCGGATCTACATTGATGAGATCGTAAGTCATCACAGAATCCCATTGAACATCATCTCCGATCGTGATTCGCGTTTTACTTCCCGATTTTGGCAATCATTACAATCGGCGCTTGGTACTCGTTTGGATTTAAGCGCGGCTTACCATCCCCAAACCGATGGACAAACCGAGCGAACAATCCAAACTCTCGAGGATATGCTTAGAGCTTGTGTCATTGACTTTTGCGGCAATTGGAATTCTCACCTACCACTGATCGAATTTTCCTACAACAACAGCTACCACACAAGTATTAACATGGCACCGCTTGAAGCTCTTTATGGACGAAAATGTCGTTCACTGATTTGTTGGAACGAAATTGGTGAAGCACAAATCACCGGTCCCGAGCTTATCCAAGAGACCACCAATAAAATCTCTCTTATTCGTGACAACATTCGAGTATCAAGGAGTCGGCAAAAGAGCTATGCCGATAAACGACGAAAACCCTTGGAATTCCAAGTTGAGGATATGGTTCTTCTAAAGGTATCACCTTGGAAAGGCGTAGTCTGATTTGGAAAGAAATGAAAACTTGCACCTCGATATGTGGGTCCATTCAAGATACTCGAAAGGGTACGAAAAGTGGCCTACAAACTCGATCTTCCTCCAGAGCTCAGCAACGTTCATCCGACTTTTCACGTATCTAATTTGAAAAAGTGCCTAGCCGACGAGAATCTCCACATCCCTCTTGATGAAGTGCGTATTGACGAGAAAATGCACTTTGTTGAGAAACCCGTGAAAATCATGGATCGGGAAGTCAAGAAACTCAAGCGTAGCCGCATCCCCATTGTCAAGGTCCGTTGGGAGTCTAAACGGGGACCCGAGTTCACTTGGGAACGTGAAGACCAAATGAATTCCAAATATCCGCATCTCTTTTCATAGCCTCCATTAGTTGAATTTCGGGGCGAAATTCCTTTAACATGGGGAGACTGTGACATTCAGGTTTTTATTCACGCTTTATATTATGTATCATGTAATCATTTTCTATTAAATGAAATGCGAGTGTTTTTATTTAATTTTGTACAAAATATATATATATATATATATTTTTATTATTTTATGGATTTAAAATAATTAAAATTTTATAAGTTTTAAACTTATATAAAATTTTATATAAAAATCTAAATTAAAAGGTTCATATATAAATAAGATAACCCATTTAAATAAAATAACTAACTTTTATAAAAATATTTAAAATAATAATAATATAAGTTTATAAAAAAGTAATTGAAATTAAAAAAGAAATCTAATTAATTATTTTTATAAAAGTTAAGGGGCTGTTTTGAAAATTATGAAACTAAAAGGTTTTAAGACAAAAATCAGTTAAGGGGCTAATCCTGGACAAATCAAACCACAGGGACCAAATTGTAAAAAATCTCAGGGACTATTTTAAATCAAAATCAAACTCCAGGGACCAAAGTTGACAAATCCCAATTCACGTTTCCGGTCGTCTCCCCTATTAACCGGCGGTCCAAGCTAATTTCCGGCGACCCACTCGACACGCCTGTCCCCTGCACCTCGACAGCCGAAATTGGTCTCCCTTACCTCGTCGTCCCCACGCGAACAAAAGCCATCGACCAATTTGTCTCTCCAACATTCGAAACGTCTGATTGTGTTTGTGGCCGAAAGTCCACGCCGCGCAATTGGCCCCGACAGTAGACCTCCACGCCTGCAAGATGGCTCGATAGTTTCGTCTTGTTCAGACGAGTGTCTGGACATACTCAATTGCACGTCTCATTATCGGGATCGAGCTCGGCTATAAATAGCCATTATCGGACCTGCACGAGCTCGCCATCCCACTCTACCCACTCTCACTCAAAATTGAAGGCGGCATTGTGTTCGTCGTCTCTGTGAGAAGCTGTGACTAGAATCTCAGAGTCCAATTCGTCCCGAGTCGTGTTGTCCCGATCTTGGAAATTTCGGACCTTTGGCCCTGTCATCCAGACTCTTCGCGACCAGGTACGAGCCTCGAATTTGTTCATTTACTTTCTGTTATCGTCTGGCAAGCTATCCCAAACGAAATCGCGACCTCAAACATTGAGTTACCGGGCAAACCAAATGTCTCGGACACTGGTTTGCCGGTTACCGAGAACCAGCGACCAGTTTCGCACTCGTGGTTATCAATTAAACGATACACATATAACCAGCGATGGGCAGTAGCCCGGCTGGTTATGCGTGTGTGTGTTTGTGTCGTAGGTCGCGGGTTCGAACCTGATGGCCTCCGGCCCAACCCATTTTTTTCTGTTTTTATTTTATTTATTCATTTTATCTTATTTTAATATTTTCCCTATACGATGAAAACTATTACGAGTTGGTTGACTCGTTCGTTTATTTTGGAAACAATTAAACAATTTCTCGTTACACATATTTAACCCGTCAAAGTTTTAAAATAATAAATAATAAACCCTATATTTTATAAACTCGTTTAAATAAGTTTTAATTCACAAAAGAAATATAAATATAATAATAATATAAATAAACAAAATAGAAATTTTTATAAATATAATATATACTTGTTTAAAAATATAAATATTTAACAAGATTAAATATATATTTTTAGATGTTAAATTTTACTAAAAATCATTATTATTTTACTACAATATTTTATACAAATAATTTTAAGGAATGTTATTATAAACCTATACACATTTAAATACGAATACACATATACAAACATACAATAATACATATTTATCTATATAGGATTTCATCGTGCTTAGATTTCAACATCCTTATCACCTACACACGTGGATTAAAACATCCGCAAGCCAGGTGAGTTACATAGCCCCTATTTTACATTTTTACATGCTTTGGGGTGAAACATTATACATGCTACTCATCAAATTGTTTATACGTATTATACATATGGATTATATGCTTGTTTATCGTGAATTATCTTGGGTGTACATTCATTTATTTTAAACACAAAGAAAACCAACAGTAATATTAATAGATCTATTGTGCCTGACCAGCCCACCCGGTTAGGGTGTTTATTACTGCGTCCTCGGATATAGCCGCGTGTTATATTCAAACATATCGGATATAGTGGATAACTATATTCAAACATACCGGGCCTAGCTGTTGTGCTATGCTCAAGCGCGTCAATCAAGGTTTGAATTGTGCTTAGATAAACATGAAGGATACAACCATATATGCTATGTTTAACAAGATAAACAATGAGTTGCAAAACGTTTTTATCTACTATTTATCGGGTTCACAAAACCTATGTACTCACCAACTTTATAGTTGACACTTGATTTAAATAATGTTTCAGGTTTGGATATGTGATTGCTTGCTGAAGATTCTACCACTTAAGAACTTATGGACCTAGTTAATTAAATCAATGTTTTGGAATAGACTAGGTTATTTGAATTTGTATTGTACTTGAATATTTGTTGTCTTTAATTAAATTGATGAATTATGCAATATTTTAGCTATCATGTACTTTTGAACAATCATTCCATTGTCTGCCTCGATGATTCCGCCATCGGTCGGGGTGTGACAGCTTCCCACTAAAATGTTTTTTGGACGCTTATAAAGGTTACTGGCAGATACAGATGGCGAAAGAAGATGAAGACAAGACAGCATTCTACACCAGCGCCGAGATATTTTGTTTCACCAAAATGCCCTCCGGCTTAAAGAACGCTGGAGCTACTTACCAGCGATTGATGGATACAGCCTTCAGTGAGCAAATCGGTAAAAATCTTGAAGTTTATGTAGATGACTTGGTGGTGAAAAGCAAGAACGAATAAGGGTTGTTGGGTGACCTTGGCGAAACATTCAAAACCCAAAGAAGTGTCAAGATGAAGCTGAACCCAAAGAAGTGTTCATTCGGGGTGGAGCAGGGTAAATTTTTTGGTGTAGTTGTCACTAAAGACGGATTTCAAGCAAACCCAGAAAAAGTGAAAGCGGTGCTACAAATGCCCTCACCAAAATCTGTTAAGGATGTGCAAACACTCAACGGACGTCTGGTCGCGTTGAACAGATTCTTATCCAAACATGCCAAGAGAACTTTACCATTCATGGTGACACTAAGAAACTGCCTAGGTAAAAAGAATTTCGTATGGTCACAAGAAGCAGAAAAGGCGTTCGAAGAAATGAAGAAGTATTTGAGCCGGTTGCCAACGCTCACAGCCCCAGTCCCGAAAGAGAACCTGACAATGTACCTATCTGCCGGAAGAGCGGCTGTTAGTGCGGTCTTGATGACAGAGCGGGGTGGTGTTCAAACCCCTATATACTTCATCAGCAGAGCGTTAAAAGATCCAGAAACAAGGTACTCACCAATGGAAAAACTAGTGTTATCTTTAGTGCACGCCTCAAGGAGGCTACGGAGGTACTTCCAAGCTCACAACATTGAAGTACAAACGGAACACCCAACACAACAAGTGCTGAGAAGACCGGAGATCTCAGGACGGTTAGCAAAATGGGCAATCGAACTGGGAGCGTTCGAGCTCAGGTACAAACCAAGGTCCGCAATAAAGGGTCAGGTAGTGGCCGACTTCTTGGTAGAAATACCACCTGAAGGAAACGTGCACAAAGAGATCGCACAAAGTAACCAGGAAAGCAAAGTCAATGGCACCTGGAGCCTCCACACAGATGGGGCCTCGAACGACGAAGGCTCGGGGGCCGGTTTGATACTGGTGGGACCAGACCAGGTCGAGCTGACCTACGCACTAAGGTTGGATTTCAAAAGTTCTAACAATGAAGCAGAGTACGAAGCGTTACTCGCAGGCTTACGATTGGCTCAGAAGATGGGGGTACGAAAACTACACGCTCATGTGGACTCAATGCTCGTAGCAAACCAAATCAACGGCTCATACGACGCTAAGGAAGAGTCGATGAAGCGATACCTGGAGAAGGCCCAAGCCATAATCAAATTGTTCGATGAATGTAAGGTCATACACATCACAAGAAGCAAAAACAAGAAAGCCGACGCTCTTAGTAAGCTGGCCTCAGTCACCTTCACACATCTAGCAAAGGAAGTCAGGGTAGAAGTGCTAGAATCCCCATCTATTGTAGACACAGAGATCAGCACAATCACAGGAGCGGAGAACCCAACCTGGATGACTCCCATCATTCAGTTTCTCACAAATGGGACGCTCCCGGATGATAGAGCCGAAGCAAGAAAGATAAGAACGAAGGCGTTGCAATATGAGATAGAACAAGGATGCCTATACCGAAAGTCCTACCTAGGACCTCTCTTGAGGTGCCTCGACGAAGAAGAAGCTAACTATGTAATCCGGGAAATCCACTTCGGCATATGTGGAATACATGCAGGCCCAAGGATGGTTGTAGCAAAGGCAATGGGTGCGGGGTACTACTGGCCAGGTATGCACAAGAGCGCCATCGAAGAAATCCAGAAATGCGAGAGTTGCCAAAAGCATGCCCCAATGTGCCACCAACCGCCGAATGAGATGGTTCCCGTTACAGCAGCATGGCCCTTTCAAAAATGGGCAATGGACATAGTCGGGCCATTCCCAGAAGCACAGGGAAAGATAAAGTTCTTGATAGTGGCAATCGACTACTTCACGAAATGGGTGGAAGCAAAAGCTCTCGCATCCATCACGGGCATACAGGTGAAAAAATTTGTTTGGGAAGGCATTATCTGTCGGTTTGGTCTTCCATTGTTTATAGTAACAGATAACGGAAAACAATTCACGGACAACCCATTTAAGCAATGGTGTACCTCCGTGGCACATCCACAGGGAAACGATCAGGTGGAACGAGCTAATCGAAGCATTGTGGTAGGAATAAAGACACGCTTAGGAGACGAAGGAAGAAACTAGCTGGAAGAGCTACCACATGTGCTGTGGGCACATCGGACAATGCCAAAGACAAGTAACGGGGAAAGCCCATTCAGTTTAACGTATGGCACCGAGGCAGCGATACCAGCAGAGATAATCATGCCAACACATCGTGTCCTCCAGGTCAACGAAACAGACAATGATTTGGAGTTACGATTGAACCTGAACCTCTTGGAAGAACGAAGGATGATAGCTGCAATCCGTGAAGCAAAGTACAAGAGAGAAGTTGAAAGATACTACAACTCCAGAGTACAAAAACGGTTATTCAAATAAGGAGAGTATGTGCTCCGAAGCAATGAAGCTAGTAGGACGGAAGATCAGGGAAAGTTGGGGCCACGCTGGGAAGGTCCCTATCAAGTCAAGGAGGTAGGAAGAAACGGCTCGTACAAGTTGGCTCGTTTAAATGGAAGCGATGTGCCACGATCATGGAATGGAGCCCAGCTCTGGAAATGTTATATGTAAGACACATGTAACCAGTTATTATAATCAATTTTGAAACAAGGTGTATGCGAACACCATGGATTACATTCACAAGCCGTTGTTTTTATTTTTCAAGAAACCATGTTGGGCAAACCAAAATAATCAAAGTCTTCCAGCCGCGACTGGACAGACGAATCAGCTGACCAAGATCAGACTGAAAAATAATCTAAGTCTTCCAGCCGCGGCTGGACAAACGAATCAGCTGACCAAGATCAGGCTGAAAAAATAATCTAAGTCTTCCAGCCGCGACTGGACAGATGAATCAGCTGACCAAGATCAGACTGAAAAATAATCTAAGTCTTCCAGCCGCGATTGGACAGACGAATCAGCTGACCAAGATCAGACTGAAAAATAATCTAAGTCTTCCGGCCGCGACTGGACATACGAATCAGCTGACCAAGATCAGACTGAAAAATAATCTAAGTCTTCCAGCCGCGACTGGACAGACGAATCAGCTGACCAATATCAGACTGAAAAATAATCTAAGTCTTCCAGCCACGACTGGACAAACAAATAAGCTGACCAAGTTCAGACGGAAATAAAGAGATCTTAAAAACAAACAATACTAGATTGCATAAACGGAAAAGTTTACTTAAAAGTTACAAGGATACACGTCCGCGCAAGGACAACATAAACTAAAGATAAAAGCCCACGCAAGGGCATCAGAAACTAAAGATAAATGTCCACGCAGGGACGACATAAGATAAACGTCCACGCAGGGACAACATAAAATAAAGATAAACGTCCATACAGGGACAACAGAAACTAAAGTGATAACGTCCACACATGAGCAGTACACAAAGACAAACATCACTTGGGAGGAGCAAGAAAGGCTTGGATAACGGCAATCGTAGAACCAACCATGTTAGCTATGGACGCAGACATCGGAAATTGGCAATTATCAAACTTGTCTGAAAGCTCACGAAGCTGATCAAGAGCATCCACATGAAACTGACTAGAGTCTTGAGCCCTTTTCCCTTTCTTGCCTAACCCCACACCTTCTTTCAAATCACCATTGTACCCAACCTTATCAACCAACGAATTAAGATCTCCTAGCATGTCCAAGAACTCATCACTATTGCGAACATTCTCAAAAGCCTGCCGCATGCCTGTAGAAATAAGCCAAGACCTCTCACTCTCCAATCGTGAAATCTCACCGCGAAGAGCAGCAATCTGAGAAGTAAAAACAGTTTGCTCACTATCAAAGGCACCCCTTAGTGACTGATTTTCGGCCTCCAACTCCAAACGTCTCTCCTGTGCACGAGACAAGTCTCTTTTTAAATCACGATTGGCTCGAACACTCTCAAGCCAACGCTCGTTAGTACTAGCATAGGAGTTGAGGAGGCAAACCGCAGAAGAGAAACCAACATCAGTCGCCTCCTTGTTCGACATATTCTTATAACGAGCGCGATCAGTAGGAGTACGCGCAGAATACATAAACTCACGGCAATGCTCAGATGACTCGACCAAGGTACTATTGTGAAAACTCCACTTAGGGACAAAAGGGGCACTCATTTCAACATTAGAACCAGAGAAGCACTTAGCATGGTTCAAATCAATTGTCGGGTTTGTCCCGTCCTCGGAACTATAATCGTGATCAGCCTGGAAGGTGGAGTTACCACCAGGAGCGATCGACGACTCATCTCCCGCCGCGACTTCCTTACCAGATGTATCACTCACAGTAACTTTCCTCTTGCTAGGACGTCTCGACCCCGACTCTAGAGGGGGAATAATGAAATCTTTGGTTTTTTCCAAAATGGTCTTATGGCCCGGCTTAATGGGCACCACGTTCTCTTCAAGCGGTTCGGTCGTAGACAATTTCATGCTGTTAAACAAACCCATTCCTACAAACACATACATTAATATTAGTAAGATGCCAAAACCACGAAAGCAAATTTAAAAGGAAGTTACTCACGTTCCCCATTATAACGGAGTACGGGACGAACAGTTGGATCATCCCAGTTACGACTAATCCCAACCATTACAAGGAAATGCTCGGAAAAGGGACGCAAAGCCGTCAGGACGGCTAGTAGCTTATCATAATCAACTTTAAGATATTCACGAGATCTGGGAATGGGATCCCTAAGCAACTCTTTCGGCAGGGACAAATGCATCTCAAACGGGATCGCACGAGCGGAGATGAAGAAAAAAATGATCTTTCCATCTTTTCAAGCTAGTGGGGGGACGAAGCGTGTGACTAGGATAGGGAGCTTTTCGTTTTTCAAAAGTAACCCAATCACCCACCCGAGTTGGTTTGTAAAACGCTCTAAATAAATGAATATCCGCCTCGATCCTAAGGGCACGACAAGAAATGTCAAAGTAATATACTCTAATCGGTCCTAAGGGAACGACTTGGGATAAGTGAATCTCGTAATAACTCAACACCGACTCAAGAAATACGCTAACGGGTATGCGAAAGTTGGAAAACGAAAAAAAGGCGGTATATAAGGATATCATCCCCGGAGGGGCATCACGAACGGTCGCTCCCGGCGGAGGAACGACGGGCTCTAGAGAGGGGTCAATACCATATTTTTTGACAAATTCATCTAAAAACATAGTGGTAATAACGGACGTTTGAATGCCCATATCACTGCGACACTCCATATAAAGGCAAAACAAAGAAGAAAGAACTAACCCGCCAAGTCGTGCTAAGCGAAACCCGATAGAGGGACAAGAACAACGAACCGATGGAACAAACCAAGCCGGGGAAAAGAAACAGCCCTAGCGCGACTGGCTCGATCAACGTTGCGCCACGGCTGAATCGAGAGATGCTCTTTCTCTTGTGGAATATGCAAAGTAATGTAGAAAACAAGCATACATATATAGAAAATAAGGAGTTTGAATTTCAAATTAGAAGGAAAAGTGAATTCAAAATTCAAATAACAAGAGGGAAAATAGACTTGTAGGAAGGGACTTTTGATTAGACCATTCAACCTATGGATGGGACAGATCAGGCTAGGGCAATAGGTAGGATGACGCATCGACTCACGAGAACATAATCCATCATCATGAGTTCGCATATCATGAAAATGGACTGGGGGGACTTGAAGGTGATTAGGCGATCAAAAGGCAGAAGGCAAGCCTGCCGCGGCTGAAGACCTGCCGCGGCTGAGGACAGATCCAAGTTCCAGGTGACCATCAGACTTGAAGGGGATAGACGATTGTAGCAACATCACGACAATAATGGGCCACCTGCCGCGGCTGAGAGCCTGCCGCGGCTGAAGGTGTGTCGCGGCTCAAAGCACATCCGGACCAGGTATGTTTAAAAGGCGCTACGGTTGAGAATCCTCCTCAAGAAAATCGAGGTTCTAAAGACGACGGCTAGAAGGAAAGAACAAGGACGGAACCAAAAAACCCAACCCCAGCTGAGGCCGTGCCACGTCTCAAGGGTGTCATGGCCGAAAGATTGATTCGTTTGACATCAGACGACATCTCCCACTCAACACTTAGAAAATATCAAAGAAGTTACGAAGGAAATAATCTCATACCAGAAAATAATACTAAATAACTAAGATAACGTCTCATTTGGCATAAAAGACAACTATAAAGACAACACCAATGGGGAAACCTGAACCCATGATAGAAAGAGGTCAGGTAAGAACCAGTAACACAAAAAGGGAAGTCAGCTAACAAGACAAGATATGTCAGGAACAGAACCTGTGCACAAGGAACACGGGTCAACTATATAGACAAAGGTAATTAAACACACCCTGAACTCTCTAAGCACGAAAGAGGAAATAACAGTCATATTAGCAGAAGCAGAGAAAGATG
This sequence comes from Smallanthus sonchifolius, assembly GCA_023525975.1. Classification (NCBI taxonomy): domain Eukaryota; kingdom Viridiplantae; phylum Streptophyta; class Magnoliopsida; order Asterales; family Asteraceae; genus Smallanthus; species Smallanthus sonchifolius. Next base: position 462,523 of record CM042045.1, on the reverse strand, counting down.
TTTGACTGCAGACAACATATAATGGACATTCAGTCCAAACATCTTGACCATGGATACCTTATAAATAGTCTTGTAATATCCTATATTTTCCGACGCACACTTTTCTAAACCCTTGAACGTATTTCCCACCCATTTCATGGACATTTACATAAACCTTTTACATTTGAAACTTATATATATATATATATATATATATGTATATATATATATATATATGAAAATTATAATATATATATATATATATATATAAACTCTTTAAATGTTAACAAGCTTATAAACTCATTTTTATTATTTAAATTTCTAAGCAAATAAAACCATATGAATCATTTTATAAAATTTATAAAAACATACTTAAAAATCTTAAACTCAAATATTGTTGTTTTAAAAGTCCAGGGACTAAAACTGCAAATTTCGGAACTTGTTTTAAACTTAAATTCAAGTTTGTACATGAAATGATAAAAGTTGGAAACTTCAGGGACCTGTTTTGCAATAAGGCAAAAATCCCGAAACAGAACCCGAACCCGATCCCGAGTTCGAAACCCGCTGAAACCGGTTTTCATCCCCTATTATTCGAAATCGCATAATCGGCCAGATTCAACGAACCTCGAGCTCCGACTCGCGCATGCGACATAAACCCAAGAACATTCAATGGTCGAATTTAATGCTAACCACGCGTAAATTCGAATTCAATCCGTTAAGACTCAACCGTAATCTTCTCACCTAATTCGTCATTAATCGATGAAATCAGCTATAAATATCAGTTGTAATCGGCCTACGAAATCACCCTCAAACATTCTCAAACCTTAATTCGGTTTAAACAAGACGGCATTACCAGCTTGAACTCGCGACGGCCGACTTCGAAACTCAGACCCGTTCTCCCTCTTCTGGCATCGTTTCAGGTAATTCCAAAAGCTAAAGTCTCCGTCTTCGTACAAGGAACGAAAGCCCTCTGTCAATTTACCATGACAGAGGGCTAATCGATGTGTATTTGGTGAATCCAAATTCTAGGGTTCATATGGGTTTGGGGACAAGTGGGGTTTCTGTTTAAAATTTATTTTTCGAGTATAAACACAGCGAACCCGTAGCCGGGATGGTTAGTGTGTGTGTGCGATGGTGACCCAGGGCTGGTCGTGTGTTCGATCCGGTCCGCCCGTTTTATCTTGTAACATTTTTTTGTGTTTAATTAATCAGATTTAAAATTTCTAATAATTTTTATAAATTATTTTAGACTTTTATAAACTCAAAAATCAATTTTATTTACACTTTTAAATTCTGGAGTTATTTTAATTTATTTAAACTTAGCTAAACCTTATAAAGAATTTATTTTAAATAATAGTTTTAATCTTAAAAAAATCAGAAAAGTTTATAGATTTATTTAGAAATCAGAAACTTATAAATTTATAAATTTATACACTTTATAAGATTCCTATAAACATAAATCTATTTGTTTATATAAAAGGAGAGAAATAATTATACTTTATTTACTTCCTAAATATAAAGTCATAAACTTTAAACATTTATGAACTTGTAAACTTTATTTAAGCACTTATCTATACATACTAATAAATAGAGGTTTTAGGGTGACACATGTCACTCTCTCATGCATCCTCAAGTTTTTTTCCCGCCTCTCTCTCCTATTAATTATACAAATTTATTTAATTATTTTTTCTCTCTCCTATTAAATAATAATGATATCTATAACTTTTTTTATAAAACGTTTTTCATTAATACGTAATACGTAAATCTTTATTACTAAGTATATATAACATTGCATTTATTTAACGCGTGTAATACACCGGTTTTCTAAAGTTTAATATGAATTAACATTTATCAGTTACATAAAAAAAAGTTAATACTCAGCTAAAAAAATATTTTAAAAATTAAATTAACATAATTTATAACTGTCACGTGAAATTTTATTAAACTCGTGTAATATACGGATTTTTAAAAATATTATATAACATTACATTTATTCAGCCCGTGTTATACACGGGATTCTAACCTAGTAAACTTATAAATTAATAGAAGCTCTATTTAGAACCTTATAAACTTATGGTTTTCTTTTAGACTTTAAAAATATTTATAAACTTATAATTAAGATATAACCATATTCTAATAAACTTATAAGTGTTATTATTTATTTAAACATATCTATATTACGAATTAATTTGTATTATAAATACTTAATACTTAGAAACTTAATCAAATAACAAATGATTTATGTTGATTAAATAAGTAATTGTTCTTGTAAATTATTTATTTCTAAATATTTAGAAAACTATTTTGATTATTTTTACCTAGCTTGTGTAATTAATAATTGTAAAACTCTTAAATAATTATTTTAATTAATAATTATTCTAATCTATAAATCTATTAAACTTTGACATACAAGTCCTGTATCATTCCCTCGAAACTTTTATTATAAACTTGATTTAAACTTCATAAACACAAACCATTCACATCTCCCACTGGAACCCTAGTCGAATCTTGAAATCCTAGATCGTTTGTCTTAGACTTTTACTTAAATCTTTAGACTTGCATACTTAGGCTTATCGTGAGGATATTCTCCCTCCAAGCCTTGCGAATACTTATCCGTATCGGATACTATTCATCAATCCAAGTGAGTATACTTAGCCCCTTTTTCCTTTTATGCTTTTGGGGTGAAACATGTTCACAATTCTTAAACTTATACAATTCTTGTACAACTATGACTATGTGTTTATTCTTAATGTTAAACTTGAGACTTGTATGCTTAGATTAAACTTAAAACTAGCACATTCATTAGCTTTGATCAAGCCGATAGTAACAATGATAGATCTATTGCATTTGACCAATCCACCTTGATTGATTGACCCCTTCGGGGGGGGGGGGGAGCCCTTGGTGTTTGTTACTACATTAAACTTTAAACTTGAGACTTATAAGGGTAACCTGCGGGTTATGCCTAAACTTGGTTGGAGGGTTGATGTGCACAATGTCTAACATGCTTGTTTTCTCATACTTACATTATAGAATGCACAAATCATAGTGAATTGTAATACTTTTCAAATACTTGTTAAACTGTGTCAAAACCTTTGTATCTTATCAACTATTTTGTAGTTGACAGATTCTTTCACATGTTTCAGGTTTACATCATGAGACTTATTCGTGATCACATAGGATGCTTTGGACCTAGACTACTTAAATTAAATGTTGTATTCGTATTATTCTTCCTTGTATTAAATATTAAATTCTTCATTAATGAAATATTGAAACTTTAATAGTCAACCTTGTGCTATTGAACAACTGCGTCCGCCCCGACGTATAATCCGCCGTCGGTTAGGGTGTGACAAGTCTGGCCGATTTCAAAGGTGGGACAGTCACTTTTCACTCACATATTCACAATACCCGAACTTGCTTACTTCTTTTTTCTCTCTCTCTTTTACCTTCCACTACACACATACTTATTCTCACGAGGAGAAAACTCCTTCTGCTCGTGGCGAGGCTCACGGTGTTTCCTATTTTGCAGATCACCTTTTCAAGACCCGGAGATCTCGTCCGTTCTTCCAAGCCCAAGTCCAGAAGTTCCAGCTTAACTTGTCCATCCCGCACTGCTTCAAGACTTCCGCCTCTAGGTGATAAGTTTTGTAGCAACAGTATCTATATAATCAAAGGTATAAAGTCGCTTACTAGCACAATCATCATATGCATATGTGGAGGTCATGTATGCATGTTTGGTATACTAAAGTCTCTGATTTGCTCCATTTGCCACCCTCCTTCTCTAGTCGAGCACCCCATATACGTTAAAAGCCGATTCGAGATGACCAGTCTCCCAAAGAATTAGACAAAGAACAATACAATAATCTGTAACCTCAAAATGCAACGTACAAGAAATATAAATGTGCAAACAACTATCTGGTTTCTAAAGTCTCAGAGAGTATGCATGCAAAATGGTAAACATAGAGTCCTAGTCTAATGCAATCACTCCCCTGACTAATAACTACTTGGAATACTAACCTAAGAATGGAACTTGCAGCAACATATAACCCAATTTTATGCGTGAACTCATGGATGACGTGGCAGGGGCGGTACGTATCAATATCCACCACCATCCCCCCTCTCCTTGAGGTTACCCTTACGATGTGTTTCCAAGTTTACTAAAGAGGGATAAGAAAAGAAATGATTCATTACATTTCTTTTCTTTTCCCCTTTTTTCCTTTCTCTCCAAATCTTTCCAAATTGGAAGGATGAAAATAAGCCTTACTTTCCTTTCTTTTCCCTCCATTTCCTTCCTTAAAAATAAACTCTAAAACACTCTTTTTTTCTTTTCCTTCCTTAAAAAAACTCTAGAACAAGGGTTTACTTCTCCTTCCTTTCTTTTCCCTCCTTAAATGAGACTCAGGAACACAACGTTAATGACATCTTAGTGCTCACATTTTCTATGTCAAAATTGCATAATGAAACCCTGAAACGTTAAACATCTTTATATAAAAATTCAAATACAGCTCTTTTAAAAATGAACCCGCGAAAATCAACAAAAAAAAAAACAAATAGGATTATTTACAAATAAGCTATTCGCAGAGGTTATATTTGAAAACAAAATATTGAAACCAATATATTAAACCTGGAAACAACAATCAAACTAAAAGCTTTATATATCACAGAAACGATCAGATATAGTTACAATTAAAAACAAATAGTTAAATCTCTCTTATAATAAAAAACTAAATTGTTTTGACAAGTGTCATCATCACAATCAATCTCACAAATCATCCTCTCCCAAAACCACATTACATACACTATTCAATTTTTCAATATTTACCTCAATTTGTTTTTGAAAAATTACATAAATAAACATTTAACTAAATCAATTCAGCATTATTACCATTGACTTAAATTGTTTTTTTTAATTATCATCAAGAGTAAATATTTTAAAAAAATCAAGAGAAAAAAAACAAGTTTTAAAGTTTTATTATTAAAAAAACAAGACTTTTTTTTTAATTTTACATATAAAATTTGAAAATACTACTTTTGTATTTGAAATAAATATGTGTTAGATATTTACAAATAATTTTTTTATTTTGATTTTGAAATTTTAATAATTAGTTTTTAATTAAAATTAAGAAATTTATAAACATTTATTTTTAAAAATATATTATATTATAAACTTTAATTTTTTTTAGATGACGAGTTTTTTTTCTTCAAAAAAATATGTTTGGTTTCAATTATAATTTATTAGTTTTCATTTTTTTTCACATTTAGTTTTGAAATTTTAAATTTAAGTTGTGTCGATATATAAAGGAGTGCGCTTTTTAAATTTTGAAGTTTTAAATTTTGAATTTAAAAAAAGATATATTGTTGAAATTAATTTATTTTATTTTAGAATTAATTACACAGATGGCCCCTGTGGTTTACACGGATTTCATTTTTGGCCTCTAGGAATGAGAAATTATATGTTTGGACCAATAGTTTGCACATTTTTTTCACTTTTGGCCCCTGAAGTGGATGTCAGTTAAGTTTTTTAGTTAATTACATTTGAAATGACTAAAACACCCCTAATAATAAATATATATTATTAAAAGCATAAAATTAAATTTTAAAATAATATCTTTAATTAGTGGGGCCCACCTAACCTCAAAATTAAAACCCCTCACCCACCCCCTTTCTTCCCCACCCTGCTTATCGCCAAATTGCATCCAATTCTTTAAAATCCCATAAAATTTGGAATGTTTTAAACCTTCTAACTCGTTTCTAAGCTTTATTAATCGAAGGGAATGAGTATTTAATTCACGGAGAGAACTCAGAGCCAACTCGGATTACTCAGTTGAGGAAGACGAGTAAAAAAATAACGAGTCTCTGACGCCATCGTCATCTTCATCGTCATCGTCGAAACCGAGCGGCCAAATTCGGGGGAAGTATTGGTGTTTCTGGTGGCTAGAGAGGTTGAAAAGAGAAACCGATTCTGACTCGGTATGACCGGAAACGGTAGGTAGGGTGGAGGATAGGGAGGAGTTGATGTTGGTGAACGGTATGACCGGAGGAGAGGTGGTGCTGGTGGCGGCGAGTGAAGAACGACGACGGAGTAATAAAGGAGTACTGCCGGTGTTGAATAGAGATGGCGGCAGGCGGTGGAGAAGGCGGGAAAGAAGGTCGGTGGCGGCGGAGTCGGAGGTGGAGGTGATTTTGCCGGCTACTGCAGGGGACCAAGGAGGAGGGGCTGTGATGGTGGTGGCCAAGGATGTGAGTTTAATGAAGATGGGTGGAAAAGGAAGAAGATGAAGTGGGTGGGTTTTGAGGGCTCATATTTGACTTTTTCATTTATTTAACCAATGGTATTTTAGTCATTTCATATGCACTTAACTGAAAAACTTAATTGACATCCACTTCAGGGGCCAAAAGTGAAATAAGTGTGCAAACTATTGGTCCAAACATGTAATTTCTCATTCCTATGGGCCAAAAATGAAATCCGTGTAAACCACAGGGGCCATCGTGTAATTCAAAGTTTAGCGAGATTTTCCGTATAAAAGGCGAGATTTAAAAAAAATAATTGTTTAATTTTGATACGTAAATTTAATTACAACTTAAATATTTGTAAATATGTTACAACATCAAGATTAAAGTTTATACAAAAAGCTGATAGAGTTTCAAGAAGCTAATAAAATGGACGTATGCAAGGAAATCGTTGACCAATTTGATTATCTTCGATTTCTCTGACTCCCTACCGCCTTCAATCAGGTTCGCACCGTTTGTGACTTTCTTTTCGAACGATTTTGACTATTTTGTGTTTTCAATCATTGAGGAAATAAACTATATTCTTTGTTGCATTTAGTGGGTGTTAAACATGGAAAAGTTATCAATACCACGTCAAATATTGTATACAATGAAGTATTTTCAAATTTGTAAATCATCGTTGCAAAGTTTCATTTTATATGTAATTTAATGTATTGCAAAAATTACACCACTTACGAAATATATTTTCAATGTATTTTTTTGATGTTTTGATTACTATAATCCATATAATTTTAACATTTAATAAAATAAAATAAAAAGTTATCTATACAATCTTAATGTTTCACCTCATGTAACACATGAGGTTAAAGCTACTTTATAAATATAAATATGTCTTTTGTCTACTCTTGCAATCTTTGATCTCTTGGCAACCAAATGCATGCCTTCTTTTTGCCCGTGCCCCCAATCCATAAATATATATTATATAATAAATAAAGGTTTTTACATGACACGTGTCGTCTTCATATTCATTCTTACCATTTTTCCTCGCCCCTCTCTCCTATTTAATGCACTTCTATCTTTTAATAATTTATACTATATAATAAAGGAAAACCATAGAAAACATGTGTCACTCTCTGGTTACTTCTCACCTTTATTTTCCCGCCTCTCTCTCCTATTAAATATTAATTTTTCTGTTTCTCTCTCCTATTAAATAATAATATCAAATAGTAATCTTTATATTAATAAATAAAATTGTATAGACACGTGTTACTTTCTGGTTTATTTGTATCATTTTTTTCCATCTCTCTCTCATATTAAAAATGATATTAAAAGAATTTATTTTTAATATAAATCTAATTACGAATACTTATTATTTAATTATAAATAGTTCAACCGATGTAATATATCGGTTTATTCAACCTGTGTATTACATGGGTTTTTAAAAATATGAATTTTTTATTACTAAGTATTTAACATTTTATTTATTCAACCCGTGTAATATATGAGATTTTAACCTAGTTATCATTAAAAATAGATCAATTATCATTCAAAAATAGATCAAGAATACAATTAGATATCCAAAATTACCTTCAATAAAAACAAAAAAACAAAATCACAGGCCATTATTTACTAGACCTGGCATAACGAACGGGTTGGGTCAGGATGGGTTTTGAAAATGGGTCCATTTGTTCCGGGGCAAAACAGGTTCTGACTAAAATAGGTTCGTGTTGAAGTAGGTCATTTTAGAAAGAAAAAAAGAATACCTCTTTGAACCAATACAACAACACATTTAAACTTTCATAAAGTCCATAACAGTTACACCAACAAACAAAACTACAAGAGACTCGATATACATCATACATTAAGTTTCAAACAATTATTCATGATAACACTAAATTTTCTCATAGAGTAATTGGATATGAAAACCCACTAGGAGTATAGAATACAACACTAAAATGTATAGGTGAGCAAATAACTGAACTAAAATGTAAAAATAACCGAATCGAACAATTGAATTTTTATTTCTGCTCGATATGTTTATAATATTTCTATGAATATGATAGTGATTAGCACGTTATGCTTACTAATATTTGATAAACGTTGTAAATAAGATTAGTTCAATAATTACGTTTTATTAAAAGAAAACGTGTTATGTTAATGAAGTGGTCAAAACTCAAAAGTCTAATCGGGGGAAAAATCTTCTTCACAATTTTATGGCCTCTCTCCTCCATCGACGCTAATCGAAAACTGGCTTCCGCAGCTTTATTCCATCGGTTCATTTCAATTTGAGCCTTGCTTTTTCTGATATCATTCAGGTGAAATCGCTGTATTCCAAACGCTTTTTCTGATTTTTTTGTTTTTCGTATTTTGATGTTTGATTGGACAATTTGTTGAACGGATCGTTATGTTATTAATAAATCATATTGATTTTTCTTATTCGTAAACATCATGTTCTTATGCTTTATACTGTTAATGATTTCTCTTTCAGAAATTAGGAAGTTTTTTTTCTCTTAACTAGAGGCATTTGAATTTACAGATGATGTTTGCATTTTTTTTTGTTTTGCTGCTGACTTGTTGCTAAAGTTTATCTTTTTTACCACTTGATTGGAATTCAAATCTGTACATGGTTTAGTCTCTCTATGACTTTATCTTCTTACCACTTTGATATGAATTCAATCTACACATTCAGCATTCAATGGTTTAATTCTGTACTGACAGCATGTGCCTGGTGATATATTGATGGGGAAAAGATGTGTTTTTTTTTTGTATATTGCAGCTTGTACACTTGCTAGTGTAAAGAAAAATGGATGCGACATCAAAGGCTTCATCAGGAAAGGAGGTAACATCCTGGATTTGTGTGTATGGTATATTTTTGGAACAACAGAAATTCAACCATCCCGTCGCTGTGGTGTATCACAAATTATAACCACTGTTTTTATTACATTGTGCCTTCTTAGGACGAAGTTGTTAAGAAGAAGTATGGAGGTATTGTGCCAAAAAAGCCCCCACTCATTTCTAAAGTAAGATTCTTGATAACAATCATGGGTCACTTTTAGACTATGGGCTTTATCGACTATCGTAGCTTAAGGTATCGTGCTGGTCTCATGTAACATATTGAATTTGATGCTAGGATCATGAACGGGCTTATTTTGATTCAGCCGATTGGGCTTTGGGAAAGGTACATCTCCTTTTCCCCAATGCTCTCTTGGTTTTCGCCATGAGAATTTGCTGACTGCTGTTTTTTCTTTCTTTTTTTTAACTTACACTAGTATATAACTGACGTAAAACATAATGTTATTGTTGATAGCAAGGTGTAGAGAAGCGCAAAGGACCTCTTGAGGCACTTCGGCCTAAACTACAGGTAAGCAAATCTTGCTTCCCTATTATTTCAAATTTCTTGATGTTTATTGAACTTTTATAAATCTATGTTCAAATATATTATGCTAATGTTTCTTCAACTGCTACCTTATCGGTATTAAAGTTTTGAATAATTCCTTTTTTCCCTTCCGCAGTCATGTATATAACATTTTAAATTTCTTTGTGCGTATGATATTTTTGTTTTCTCTACTGTTGTACTTTAACCTGATTAAATGAGTGGGTTGTGTAACAGATCAAACCGGGTACCTTTGTATGGGTTGACCCCGAAACACTTTTTGTCTAGTTTCTTTATAAATAATTATTATGTCAAAAGTATGATAACAAAAGTACGTCTTGTGAGACTTTTACCCATTTCTTTTAAGCAAATTTTTTAATATAGCCGTTTTAGATAAAGCACTACCCGGATCAACCCATTCATGAGAAAATGGGTCGACATTGCTACATGTGTATGGGCTTTACACCCTGCTTGTGTAAGGTGTTTACAGATCCCAGTGAAGCTTGATTGTGGATCAATTACCTGTATACATTGTTTATATCATTTTTAAGATTGTTGAGTAGTGATTGAGTGTTTTCCTTGTGACATTTTGTTTATTTGCCTTGCCCTATTTTCATCCAGCCAACTCAGCAGCAAACGCGATATAGGAAATCGCCTTGTGCCCCAACTGATGGAGTAGGTATGTGTTTTAAACAACATGTTGTTTCTTGATCCAGATCCCTTTAAAATTTTAAATTCCACATTTGACTTGTCATGTAGTTAAATAAACTATTGTGACTTTTTTTCAATCAAATATAATGAATTTCCAGAAGAAAAAAGTTGACGAATCACAAATCCTGTGACCCAAATCACTAACATCAATCTATATGCAACGAGGAGAATCAGCAAATTGGAAAAAAAATATATTAAAAATATTCCACAAAATGGAAAGCGTTGCAATTTTCAGATTTTCATAGGACAAGGGAAGTGATAACTTGTATTTATGTAGAAATGTGGTCTTATAGGCATTAGAGGTAACAAAATGGGTGGATTGGGTGGGTATCTTTTAGTGTGGGATGAAGTGGGTTAGTCGGGTTGACTCTAAACACCCTTTTCTCCATATTTAAAGAATAACAGTGCATTAATTATGAGTAGTTTAACTGTATTATTGCAATAATACTCTACTTTTTTAAGCGATGTAGGAGTAGGTCGCATGATCGCGTCATTACAAAAACACTTTTTGGTAACTTTCAAAGCATTTTTCTTTTACCTAGTTGACCCATTAGAGATGAAACTTAACCCATAATTGACCCATACGTATGTAAATGGGCAACACTTACCAAGCATATGCATTTTGTTTAACTTTGAGGCCTGAACTAGTCATTTGTTTCTTGGAAGACATAAAGTAATAAAAATTAGAGAAAATCAGAAAATATTTAGGGATAATGTATAAGGATGCACAACGTTGAAGCTACTCTATAGGACACCCAAATACTTGTTTTGTTTGTACCAAATCCGAAAAAAGTTTTGTTGGATGGAGAATATAACCTTAAATTTGGAAAAATGAGAACACCCTTGGCTAGTTTTTCTTTATCTTATAGACAAAAATTGAACTTCTGTATTCATCATTTAGCATGTTTTTTGTAGACTTGGTATAAACGAAACTAAATATAAAAGTAGTTTCAATAGTTGGTTGGAGTTGATGAAAGAAGTTGGATAGTTCGGTAGACTCTCGATGCATTATCTCTAACATTTGTTTTGGGCACAATTTTATTTGTGTTGACCCAAATTTCATGTTCACTTTTCTTTTTCTTCATTCGGGATAAACTCACTTTTTAATAACTAGTTTTTGGTGTTTAAATAGACGGAGATAGTACACCCGCAGCAGAGGACAACCATGAATGATCTCATGAAGCTTGTTAATCGTCTCCTTATGTTTCAGGAATCAATGCCTGCATTACAAACATATTATGATACAAGTATGCAACTTGCATTCTTTTTCTTTTCATTCAACTGTTTTTGTTTCTGTTTTCTATTCAACTTCAATACATATTTGAACTAGCTTTCTATTGGGATGAACTGTTCTGATGCATCCTAATGTTTCCCAAAATGGCTCGATCTTAACTTTTGTTGTTAAATTGCTCAACTTCATGATCAACGAATCACTAATCTGCATTTCCAGGATTTTATCTGAACTCTCTTTTTGATGAATCTAGTCATAAATTGACTTGAAATACAAGACCAAAATGAATCATTACTCAAGTTCAACAAACTTAATGACCGAACAAGGTTATGTACAAATTTCATGCCAGGTATGACATTAGCTTATCGATTTCATCTGGGCTTCCTATGAATATTGGAGTCCGCTGATGCACCTGTGAATAAAGGAAAACAAAGCATGGTTATTTATAGACTATAATTCTTAAGTTTTACTCCATAGTATATTTTGACTTTTCTGCTCAAACTCCAATTGGTACCAATTTTGTTATAAAAATCATCTGTTAACAAAAATCAAGATATCAAAATTTTCTTGAAAAACAAAAGATGGATACACCTTACAAATTTTCAAGATGAAGAATAGTTTGCTTGACTGCTTAAAAGTCAAAATGTATCTCAACTCAATTATTGACACCCATTTTCGAAACTGAAGAATAGTTTGGTTGACCAAAAGAAAGTCAAAATTTATCTTAAAACTGAGAATCTGTACCTGTGTAGGTTCAATGTCAAGAATCCTTTGTACACCATCTGTAGCTTTCCCTCCAGCTTGTTCTACCAAATAACTCATTGGTGCACATTCATACAATAACCTCAAATTCCCATTTTTTGCCTTTTCATTATCTGGGTTTCCATAGATGCCACCATAAAGCAACATCCTGTGAATTTCACCAACAAGACACCCGATGTATCGCCCGGAGTACGGTTTTCCAGCAGGTCCACCAGGTTTCCTTAAATGGGTAAGGTAATTCTGCAATTTAGGATCGAAAAGATCGAAATTGCCTTCGTTAAAAGAGTAAATCCTTCCTGATTTCGGTATCTTGATGTCCTCGTGTGTAAGAACAAATTCTCCATAGGCTGGATCGAGCGTGAATCCATGAACCCCGTTCCCGATTGATATGGTGAACACCACCGAGCTTGAATATAAACAGTATCCCGCTGCTAGTAAGTTGCTCCCGGGCTGGCAAACGCTCACAATGCACTTCTCTTTGGCCTGGTCTAACTGATCACCGAACCCTCATTGTATACAGTTAATCACAATCAGATAATAACGATTTTAACGTGTTTTTAAAAGTTTTAAGAAGAATCTACATACAGTGTCTTCATCATAATCAACAAGGCATTGTTCATCAGGCGCATATATGCCAAATATAGAACCCGTGGTTAAGGAAATGTCGATGTTAGCTGATCCATCAATCGGGTCGAACACGACAATGTAGTTACCCGAATCGGTCTCTTCCACTGCTACAGGCACGTCTTCTTCCTCGGATGCTATGATTCCGGTTCTGCCAGTTGATCTCAAGCAGTTGCAGAACAACTGCATGTAAAAAGAATATGTTAGTCAAATAGATAAAAATTAAATTTGAAAAAGTCAAAGTATACCTCATTAGAGATAACATCGAGTTTCTTCTGGTCTTCTCCCTGGATGTTCATGGTTCCTTGAGTTCCAGTGATGTTAATAATGCTAGATCTTTGTAACAAAGATGCAATTTGCTTGCAAGCCAATGAAATGCTTGATAGAACTATGGTCAGTTCTGCATCGATATGACCAGCTTGTTCTTTCTTTAGCAGCCATGTTGTAAGGTTTTCCATCTCGTATCTGTTCTTTTTCTTTGTGGGGGATGTCGGAGTAGCAGGACCGGCTCCGGCAACGGCTTGACAAGAGAGGGAGGAGATGGGTTTTCCGGGGATGTGGGGTTGAATTTCATGACGGAAGGGGCGGAGGTGGGAGTGGGAGAGGGAGAGGGAGAGGTGGGGTATGGAGTTAGAGGTGGTTGAGAAGATGGTGGTTGCCGGAATTGCTTCCGACATGGTGAATGTGTGTGTGTTCGATGCTTACGATCGGAACTTGTTATCTTTCTTTTTTGAGTGTCAAATGAGTGAATATGATCGATGCGATGAATACAATTGGTGGAAAATATAACAAACAAAAATCCTTGTAATATATTTAAACTTGTTGAATTAAAATATAATTCTATGACCGACTTAAGGTTAACATCAAATATTTCTTACGTTGATTTGTGTTTAGATTTTATAAATAACAAGTATTATTTTAAAAACCAAATTATTATAATAAACGTTTTATAAAATAATTGGTTGATTTTATAGACAATTAGTGACCAAAAAGGCAAAAAAATATTATTATAGAAACCAGATTATTATTATAATCATATTAGTAAAGTAACTAATCGGGCAGAATCAAGTTCGATTATTTCGAAACATTTTATGGTGATTTGTTATCAAAATTTTATAAATAATTAATCAGCCGATATGATTATAATAATGATGGAATGAGGTCGATTTAGACCAGTTTGAGACATTTTTGTTGATTTCTTTTATATGTTGTAAATAATTATCGTTACTTACTATTATAATAACAAGATTATTTTAATAAATATTTGGTAAACAAAACTATGAGAATGAAAGATAACATAATAAACGAATTAAAAAATATCAACGATAAAAAGGTGTTTTCTTCACTAATGAAACGATATGGAAGAATGCAACACTATTTTACATTTATGCCATTAGAGATGCATGTAATAATCAATCACCACCTACATATGAAGTAACATAACCAAAAGGAAGAGACGGGTCAATTGGTTCATACTTAAGCACCGGGGTCAAGTAACAAAGGCGCATCTTTCTGTTCAGACTTGTCACCATTATTAGCCTGCCGGTTTAAACCTTTAAGTGGTGAGACAAAAACTTTTGATGCAACATCTCCAGCCACATTGTGACCAAAAAGAACCACTAAGTCTCTTTTCTTCAACGGAAGATGGTTCATTATAATGAGCAGTCCATAAAAGTCTACTAGTTGTCTTTCATCCCTAATAGCATGTCACACCCCGTCTCATGCACCCCCTGGACGTGTGCGAGCCCGATTGGTATCGTTTGGTTACTTGATTTCAGAGTTTTTGTAAAACACAGCGGAAGTCTCTTTCAAATGATCGTTTCACCATTCTTTCAACCTAAGGGTTGTAATTGTAAATACCAAAACTCAGTTGACAACAAAAGCCTTGTATTTACTTTATAAACATAGGGTTTCAATACCCTACTCATTTGATTACAAAACATTGTTTGAAATCAAATACATGATGAGCCACTGAAAATAGTTCCAATACAAGGTTGATCAGTTCCCTGGTCCTATCTCCTTTCTTTTAGGATTTTCCTTTACACGAGGCCTGAGAATCCTACGTGCATTCCATCCTTTTTTCTGGGTTAGATCTTATGTCTTCCTGTATACCCTTCTCATCATATTTTATTCATTATCTGGAAAATAATTTTGAAAATAAAACGTCAGCGTGAACGCTGCTGAATACAATATATAGACATAAAATTATTTTGGCATAAACAAGTATTAATTTCATAATCACAACTTCCTGTTCAATCTACACACTCAGCAGGCCCGTCCTGTTCAATCGCACCACAGTATACACTGACAGTATGTCTTTATAACAACGGGAACTCCATGTTCCTTATTTGTTATAAAGGGAAGCACCAACCGTAATCCGAGAATTTCACCCGAGACCCGTGTATCCCTTGCAAAATTTTACGTATACCTATGGCCTGAATGCTTGTTCGTAGAAGAACGTTGAACATTACTTCATTAACCTTTATTTGACCATTTTCGTAAATAAAATAATTGACACAAGTTTTGAAAGAGATAAAGTATTCACCTTTGTAATAGGAGAGAGCTTCTAAAGTTGAAAGCTTAGCTTCTAACTTCTTATCCTGATTTTTCTAGCGTTCCGACCTTTCTAGGAGCGTTTCTTGCTAAACCGGGAGCTACGAGGAGCGGGAGTCGAACCGGGGTCGTCGGGGATCGTCTAGGGAGATTTTGGAACGTGCTTTGGAAGTTGGAATCGAATTTTAGGATGAGAAACGAATGAAATCGTCTCAACTATTTATAGGCTGGAAACTGGGTTCGTAGCGGACCGCTAAACAGGCGGGTGGCGGTCCGCCACCGCTCATGCTGACGTTTACGTCCATCACTGATTGGACCAAACATAAGACTGCGGCTAGCGGACCGTTGCCCAGGGGCGTATCGGTCCGCCACCCTTACGCGTGGCGAGTTCTGGTGAGTTTGCGGCTGGCGGACCATTACCACCTGGCGTGGCGGTCCGCCACGAGTACACGTGTCACAATAAGTGACCATTAGTCACTATACACGTGGCATCACCGGGTTCATTGCTTAGTCCCTATGTAGCAGACCGTTACTTAGGTAATGGCGGTCCGCCACCCAACTTTGCTTGCTTAGCGGACCGTTAGGCTTAACCTCAGCGGTCCGCTAAGGTCTAAAACCTCAATTTTTCTAATTTAAAGCCTGAACTTTAAGATAATTACTCTTATAGTCCCTAGGGTTTTACCTTTTGTCAACTCTCGGACATTTTCGGGGCATGTGTTACATAGCAGCAAGATCTTCAGATGACATCGGGCTGATATCAGTAATCCTTTCTTGAAGGACTTGTTTTAGTTTCTCATCTTCTTCATTTGTGTTATCAACTGTTGTTTTTACCGGTTTGCCCTTGGTGAGTTTGTAATGCTGCCTCACGCATTTCTACGTCTTCACTAGTGGCAAGGTTTTCTTGAATCAAGTATTCAATCAAATTCAATGCTTTCCTACATTTTAACCAAAAAAATAAGATGAGAAATTGTGATTATAGACATATATATTATATATTGTGACCTCACTGGGGGGTGTTTGAAACATGATTGTGTGACAGTACTCAAAGCAAGTTGTATGCTTGTATAGACGCTGTTTGGATGCACTTTCTGATGCTTAAATTAGTAATAAACAACCAAATCAAACAGATTCTTAGAGTTCTAACATCATGTTTGGTATTGCTTCTTAAAATTGTTTATCTGTTTGAAATGTGTCAAAATTGCTAGTTTGAAACCGTTTATTTCACTCATAAACACCAAAGAGCTTGTAGCCTAGTAGTATCATATATCCTCCCAAATGGTTAGGGTTCTAGGTTTAGAATGTGTGTATGTTAGCCATTCCAAAAAAAATTTCACACACAAATAATCAAAAAGGCATTTTGTACAAGTATTTACAATATAAAAATTTTCGATTATCACAAAAAAATCATTTTGATTAAGGGAACCATCAGTCTTGAGTTATTTTACATCAGTGAATGATTAAATCTGCCGGTTAATGATTAAACTTATTAATAACTTACAAAATCTCAATTATAAATCTAGCATAAGAATGGGAAAACATAGCAAATAACTATTCTGGGCAATCAATCTTTCCAGGCTTTCGTTTCAGCTTGGTTGAATTTGGGATTTTTATTCTTCTAGGTTTTCATTCACACTCACAACCTATCAAGCAATGCACAAATCACACTGACTATGATTTTCACGCATTATCTCTCGATCCTCTCACTCTACGTTCCGACGAGTAATCTCACCAACTTCTATAAATTTAACTTCTATAATCACCAAGTTCATTGTTTAATTATGGTATCCCTGATCGTTGCAGAATGTGAGGGGATTGATTTCAACTGAATCGTCAGGAAATGCTTACATTGGACGCTTCGATGCCATGAGGACCTCAATTGGTACCAAGGGCCAGATTATTAACCCTAAAACATGTGGTTCTGAAGTTAATTTCTTCGCAAAACAGCTAGGGTTACGAAGGATTTTCTGCAACGAGGCACCAAAGAAGAGAAGTAAGTGAATATGAAAGCAATTTGTTCGTCAAATTAGTTGTTACTGTTTCTTCGTTTTATCGCTAGAGTTTTTTTTGTTTTCTTCAGTTTATGAGCTTTAAACATCCTGTTATCATTCTTAAATTAATTAAGCCGCATCTGTACATTGACTCAATTTTTGTATAGTTGAGCAGACTATACTGAAAATTGACTCATGTTCTCCTTGTATATCATCATTTAATCTTGGAAATGGAATTGTTTGTGCAGACTATGAAAACTATCACCCAAAGGGAAAAAAAAAGAGGCGCCAAAAGGAGAGGGTCAGAAATTGGGCTCTAAAGGTATGCCGTATGTATCATCATCTAAGCTTTAAATCTTAGTGGAGTTGTCAACTTATTGTTGGAACTTAAGAGTTTAAATCTTGTAAGTTTTCTTTATGGATTAAAAATAAAGATGGTTGGTTATTGTTGTTCATGTATAATTTTGTCAAGTATCGGAAACACTTTGCCTCAAGTAGTGCTGGTTGCTTTTCTTCTTCCCCTGTTCCAATGGCCAAGTCAATATTTGAGAATGTTATCCATGATTTTGGTTATTAGTTTGTAGGTTCTTTTAGTGTATGATTTGTCCTGTTGCTTTCATTTATATTCCCTTTGATTTCCAATGTGTATATATATAACTTTCAGTAATGATGTATCACTAGGGGACTCTGGTAAAAATGACGATGGAGAGAACTTTATGAAGAGTTATCAAAGTTTAATCTCGCCTTTGATGTTTTTTGCTTTTGTACAGTCAACAATATTTTTGACTCCTCAGGAAGAAAATCAGGTATTGGTTCTCCACATACAAATATCATATGATCAATTGCTTTGCAGTTCCTAAGTTTGTTATATTTTGAAGGCTAATTGCATAAAAAAAGTGACCAACTTGCGTCTAATTTCTGTTTTTGGTAGCCGTCTTCTTTTTGCCAAGAAAGGAACCATTAAACCTTCCAAAATAATGCTGAGATTAGATTCCGGTTACCTGCTGTTATGGTTGAAAATTACCTTAAATTAAACTTCTTGAAACTTTGATGTTTTAATACGCCTAAAATAAGGCAAAACAGAAACAAGACCAAAGTTGGTTACCTTTTTATATGATTTAGCCCTATTTAAAGTTTATGATCCTTGCTGTTTGCTCGCCGTTTATGTTAATGAAATTGTTTGGTTTGTGTTTCAGATTAGTTTTCAGGAGTTCAAAAATAAGCTTCTTGAACCTGGTTTAGTGGATCACATTGTTGTTACCAATAAATCCGTTGCTAAAGTGTATGTAAAGATATCACAAGCCAATACAATTCAAAACACTGATGAAATTGTTCTGGGTCCGAACAATGGAAATGGGTCAAGAGAACATTTAAGCCATTATAAATATTATTTTAATATTGCAAGTGTGGAAACATTTGAGGAAAAGCTTGAGGAAGCTCAAGAGGCATTGGGAGTAGATCCACATAATTATATTCCTGTCACATATTCTTCTGAAATAAATTGGATCCAAGAGCTAATAAGGTTTACTCCAACATTATTGCTTTTAGGAATATATTTTATGGGTAGAAGAATGCAGATCAATGTTGGCCCAGGTGGAAAAGGGGGCCGTGGAATTTTTAACATAGGCAAAGCACAAGTGACAAAGTTAGATAAAAATTCCAAAAACAAGGCAAGCTTTAGTTTTGGTTACTTGTGTTAAATGAATTTATTGTCTATCAAGCTCAATGAAAAAAGTTTTCTGGTTTCCATAAGAACTTTTGAAAATTAGTGAATTTTTTTTTGAATCGTTTTGAGGGTTTTTATCTTAACTTTTGAGCGTAGTAGGGTTTATATCGAAAGTTTGAAAGTTCTAGGTTTTACCAACATCTTTCAAAGCATGATGCTTTCTATCAGAAATTTGTAAGTCTAATGGTTTTATCATGATTTCTGAAACTTGATGGCTTCTATCGATGGCTTTTTCTAGGGCAAAAAAGTCATAACCAAAAGGGGATTAAAAAAGGTAACCAACTTTGGTCGAATTTCTATCCTAATTAACCAACTTTTTATGCCTTAGAAAAAGCTAGCAAACTTTTAAATGATTTAAGGTAACATTTCACCTTCACTGCAGGCAGAAGAAGTCAACCTTGTCTTTTCTGAAAGTTTTGAGGATTTTTTTGAAAGTTTGATGGTTTTTATTGGACTTTTAGGAAGTCTGAGGGTTTTTGTCGAACTGTTTGAACGTTTTAGTGTTTTTTTTTTCTATGGAAAGAAGTTGGTTACTAGAAACAGAAATTTGACCATTTCTTATTACACTTCTTGCTAAAGCAACTGCTGGTGAATCTGATGTACCGTTTTTATCGATATCGGGTTCTGACTTTTTGGAAATGTTTGTTGGGGTGGGACCCGCGAGGGTCCGAAGTTTATTTCAAGAAGCAAGACAATGTGCACCTAGTATAATATTTATTGATGAAATTGATGCAATTAGGCGGGCCCGAGGTCGTGGCGGTTTTTCTGGCGGGAATGATGAACGGGAAAGTACATTAAATCAGTTATTAGTTGAAATGGACGGATTTGCAACGACTTCTGGTGTCGTTGTACTTGCAGGTACAAACCGACCAGATATTTTGGACAAAGCTTTATTGAGGCCTGGTCGTTTTGACCATCAAATTTCAATTGATAAACCAGATATTAAAGGCCGTGAACAAATATTTAGAATATATTTAAAAAGGTTGAAGCTTGATAAAGAGCCATCACATTATTCTCAGAGGCTTGCTGGACTGACACCTGGATTTGCAGGAGCAGATATTGCTAATGTTTGTAATGAAGCTGCATTAGTTGCTGCTAGGCGTGAGAGTGCTGTGATTACAATGGAACATTTTGAGGCTGCTATCGATAGGGTTATTGGTGGTTTGGAGAAGAAAAACAAGGTATTTAATTTATTAATAATCTATCCTTGCATTTGTTCTTTTAGTTTGCAGTTATTAACTATATTTTTGAATTATTAAATCCCTAGAATTTTAACACCTAATGAGGAAGTCCTTTTATGTAAGTTTAGGGATCATACAAAGGATCTTGTTAAACTTTTAAAAGTCTTGGGATTTAATCATGCAAAAAATATGGACTTTTGTGTTAATAATACAGTGTAGGGACTTCATTAAATTTTAAAAGTTAAAAGGATTTAGTAATCCAAAAATGATGTCCACAATATGCATGATTTAGCAGAAGTGCGTAGGTTTTTTTTTCTCCTTTTGACAATTGCCCCATTATCAAGTAAGTTAGGATTAGATGCAAATTTTGAACTTCTGTAAGGAGATATATGAAATTTCCCCCTAAATAGAAACATAGAATATGGTTAGTTGCATAAAAAGGTAGCAGTCAATATTTTCTGTTCTATTATTTTTTGTCATTTGAACCCATCGCTGTATATATATATATCCTTCCATTTAACCATTCAAAAAGCTCAAGATCTCATTCACTCATTTCATAGTAAATTATATAAAAGTAGCTACTTATGACAATTTGTTTCACTGAATAAACGAATAGAACGTACTCTGAGACGACTCATTGTATTCCTATTCATTTATTCAGAGAAATAGATTGTTGTAAGTAACTAGATTATATTTTATTTACTATGGAATAAGTAAAATATGATTTTTTAACGTGTCTTAGGGTAAATATGATATTATGAAGACCGATTCTTTTAATCAAGTTGAAGAAATGTCGAGCAGTAAAATTTTAGTTTGATAAATGATTAGCAATTTGCCAATTTCATTGATAGGTGATAAGTAAACTTGAAAGGAGAACTGTTGCTTATCATGAATCGGGGCATGCAGTTGTTGGTTGGTTTCTGGAACATGCAGAACCGTTGCTAAAAGTGATGATTGTACCTCGGGGTACTGCTGCACTTGGGTTTGCACAGTATGTGCCAAATGAAAACTTATTGGTGACCAAGGAGCAGCTTTTTGATTTGACTTGCATGACACTTGGCAGTCAAGCAGCTGAGCAGGTGAATTCATTAATACTTTTTTTTTTTTTTTTCTGTTTTCATTAGATGTGATAGTTTCAACCCACTTACCTATGAATGTTCAGATTTGAGTTATTGTTTATCTCCCAAACCTTTTATTCCTTTCCTTCTAAAATTAGATTGAGATTTTGTAATCATAATCGTGGCACTATTTATTATTAAGAAATCCAAAATCTTTGGACAAAAAGTGTTTTAGGTCAACCCGACGAGCCCATGTTCAAAGTACACATTTTATTCAACAAATAGGGCCCCTAATGTTTTGCATGATGAGGTCCCTTGACTTATAAAAACTCAACATACGTTCTTTTTTGGATTATTAGGTGCCTAACGTTTATATAAAGGACCTTTCGTTGAGTTTCTATACGTTTAAGGACCTTGACCATGCAAAATTAATGTCCAGAAACTTAATCATGCATCCAACGAAAGTCTATGGGTTTTTTTTTGACACATTAGTCCTTAGACTTTTTTTGTACATGATTAAATATCTGACCCTATAAATATTCAACAAAAAAATACTTTGGACGTTAAATCCCTAAAATTATAAAAACTCAACTGAAAAGTCATGCAAGACTATTTTTCAACAAATAGGTCACTTTTTGCACGATAAAGTCTCTAAACTTTTATTTTTTGGATTAGGTGTTGATTGGAAAAGTCTCAACAGGAGCTCAAAACGACTTGGAAAAAGTGACACAAATGACATACGCACAAGTAGCAGTTTACGTGTTCAGTGAAAAAGTGGGTCTTCTATCTTTTCCTAAAAATGACGGGGCCTTTGAGGTAACAAAGCCTTACAGCAGTAAAACTGCTGCGATAATTGACAATGAAGTGAGGGAATGGGTTGCAAAAGCATATGAACGTACAATACAGTTGATAGAAGAACATAAAGAGCAAGTAGCCCAACTTGCAGAGCAGTTACTTGAGAAAGAAGTTTTACATCAAGAAGATTTGATCGACATACTTGGTCAACGCCCTTTTGAGTATAGCGAACCGACAAATTATGACAGGTTTAAGGAAGGGTATGCAGAGAATGATGGTGAAAAATGAGGGTTTCCCAAATCTTTTAATTGCCTGCTATTGACTTGAGATATGCTGACGAAAATTGTATTCAGTGATCTTTGTTTTTTTCGCTAGATGTTGATTGTTGAGATTATGAAGTTTATGCAGAAATACAGGTCCTTTAAAAGAATGCTGACTTTGCTTTTAAGTTTGTTTTCTAGTAAATACATACTAGAGGTGACAGTTTAGAGCTTTTTTTACTTGTATTACGTTATCTAGAGAAAATTATTATTTGAGTATCTGACGTTTGCCCATTTTAACTAGTTGAGTTGCTTATGTTTCAAAACCTCGGTGGACTTTTCATTTTTGACTTCATTTGAGTCCAGGTGGCTAACATCGTTATTTGGTAATTATCTATGCACTTGTTGTGTAATAAGAGGGGGAAGATGTTATAATGAATCTGACATAAATATCGTCTTACTGAGAAACTTTTTAGAAATATAATTTCTCCTCTGTAAATTAAAAAAAAAACTATCTAATGTTTATTTTGAAACAAACTTCTAAAGGTTTGTTTGGAATAAACAGATTGTAATTTTATGCTTGGATGGTTAGATGACTTCTTTATATATTATTCTTGGCTTTTTCATTTTTTTGATTGTGAATAAGTTTTTAAAATCTGCTGAAAATCATAAACAGGGGACATAGTTTTCGGACAACTAGTGTTAAAAAGCAGACAACTTTAGTCTGTTTAACTTGTTTTAGTTAAATGTATCAACTTGTACAAGTAAATGGGTTCGAAGTTTTCACCTTTTTAGATGTATGAACACCTCCCCTATTTCAAGTCTCAACTGGAAACTGAAACTATGCTATAAGGAATTCATTCATAGAAATAGAAGCATCTCTTACAGCACTCACAAAACAATCAAAATAAATAAACAGATTGCAATTTATGGTTTGGAAAACTGTAAACAAAAACTTAAAAAAATTGTGGGATAATCGATCTGCCTGCTGAAGCTCGTATTCTGGATCATATAATGAATTTTCGAACCCCAAATGGCACAGTTAAAAATCAACTGTTTTTCTTGCTTGTTGCAGTTAGAAACATTTCCTATGTACGATGGACGGCCCAGATTCATCATACTCAGCCTTTGCGATCCACATCTGCATTAAGTCATATCCCGTTATCCAACACGTCTATTTGTCACCATACAGAGAAAAAGAGAAAGGACTTATAACCTGCTGGAAGGTGCTGAGAGATGCCAAAATGGAGCCACCAATCCAAACACTATACTTCCTTTCTGGTGGAGCAACAACCTTAATCTTCATGCTGCTGGGGGCTAAAGCAGTAATTTCCTTGCTCATTCTATCAGCAATACCTGGAAACATAGTAGTACCACCACTAAGCACAATGTTCCCATACAAATCCTTCCTAATATCCACGTCACATTTCATTATTGAATTATAAGTAGTCTCATGAATCCCAGCAGCTTCCATCCCAATCATGGATGGCTGGAAAAGCACTTCCGGGCACCTGAATCGCTCTGCCCCAATAGTAATCACCTGCCCGTCCGGCAACTCAAAGCTCTTCTCAACTGATGAGCTGGTCTTTGAAGTTTCCAGTTCTTGCTCAAAATCAAGCGCGATATAAGCCAGCTTCTCTTTCATATCTCGTACAATTTCTCGTTCAGCAGACGTGGTGAAAGAGTATCCTCGTTCAGTCAGAATTTTCATCAGGGCGTCAGTCAGGTCACGCCCTGCAAGGTCCAATCGGAGTATGGCATGTGGGAGTGCGTAACCTTCGTAGATAGGAACCGTGTGGCTCACACCATCACCAGAGTCCAGAACAATACCTGAAAAAATGAACCATGCGTAGATATGATTATGAAAACAGTAGTGATTGTAGTTGATAAAAGATGGAGATGAAGAAATAGAGTTACCAGTTGTACGGCCACTAGCATACAAGGAAAGAACAGCTTGAATTGCAACATACATAGCAGGAGAATTAAAAGTTTCAAACATAATTTGAGTCATTTTCTCCCGATTAGCTTTTGGATTAAGAGGCGCTTCTGTAAGGAGAACCGGGTGTTCTTCGGGTGCCACACGTAGTTCGTTGTAAAACGTGTGATGCCATATTTTTTCCATGTCATCCCAGTTGTTCACAATACCATGTTCTATCGGGTATTTTAACGTTAAAATACCACGTTTGGATTGTGCCTCGTCACCAACATATGCATCTTTTTGTCCCATCCCAACCATCACTCCAGTGTGACGTGGACGTCCAACAATGCTGGGAAATACTGCTCTTGGCGCATCATCTCCCGCGAAGCCAGCCTTTATTAATTATTCAAAATTTATAACCATTCAATTAGACTAAATAAATGTAATTCAAATTGTTTTTTTATATATGTTTTGATCGATCTAAACACCCTTTAAATGTAAAAAAAAAAACATTAAAATTAGACTTTAAAAATTGATACCTTGACCATTCCAGTTCCATTATCACAAACAAGAGGCTGAATATCTTCTCCATCGGCCATCTTTTAGAACCTTCAAATCACAAGTAATTAAATTTAATGTATTTGTGTGATTAAAAGAAAAGAGATTTTACCTGCTAATTTGGATTCTGAAATCGGTAATTAAAGAGAGATCGGAGATGAAATGCAAATGTAGATGAAAATGGGCCGTTTACTTTTCCATCAAAATCGACGCTCAATTCCTGTGAACACCATTTAATATCACTTCCTTGTTTTTTGTCCTTTTCAAACGCTCATGATTTACAAATGTAAAACTCAGTAAGTTTTTATTCTCAATATAAGTTATTTTGTGGTTAGAATTAAAAGAATAATCTTTGATTTTATAGCCTTTTTGTTCTATCTACAAGTAATGACTCATCTTTATTCTTTTATACAACTTAATATTACCAACCATCACTCACATGACAGAACACTATGAAATAAGCAACCACCTAAATAAATACAGTTAAACAGACATCCTTTAGCATATCACCTAACTAAAGGCCAGCGATGACACCGTATTATACTGTATCTGCGAAAAATAAGCACTCGTTGACGCATCCCCAAGTCGACCCGAGTAATCCTCCCTTATATCCAACACGCCATCAAAATCTTCCGACGATTCCATCCTCTTGAGAAATTTCAAAACCTGAGACATGCTCGGCCTCACCGCAGGCACGCTATGCGAACACAACAAACCAATCTTTAAAACCAACCCCATTTCCTCAACATCCAACTGCACTCAATAATTCATCCTTAAAACAACAATCCAATACCCACTCCACCAAAATGACCGTCTCTTGCCGCCCTTGCAACTCCACTGGCCGCCGCCCACACACCACCTCCAAACAAAAAGCCCCGAAAGCGAAAACATCCGTCGCTGTCGTTTCCTTCCCTTTCCTAGCTAATTCAGGCGCGATGTACCCTAAAGTTCCGGCCAAATGTGTCGTTTTTGCTTCCTTTCCGTTGTTGCTAAACCTAGCGAGCCCAAAATCGCCCAACTTTGTATTCAAGTCCGCGTCTAGTAACACATTGCTTGCTTTAATATCTCGATGGATTATAACTTCAACTCATTCTTCGTGCAGATACGCCAACGCTTCCGCCACATCGATTATAATTTTAACCCTTTGTTTCCATGATAAAATTGTAACCGAATTCGAATTAAATAACAAGCTATCTAAACTCAAATTGGGCATATAATCATAAACAAGGAACAACTCGCCTTTCCGTCGACAGTATCCAAGAAGCATAACCAGATTCGGGTGGCGTAGTCGCCCGGTGGTAGCGATCTCCGCCACGAACTCCTTCATTCCTCTCCCGGATTCATGCCATACCTTTTTCACGGCGACCTGAGTACCCAGTTCCGGTAAAGTCCCTTTATAAACCTGACCAAAACCCCCTTTCCCCAGGAGTTCAGTTTCTTTAAATCCTTTTGTTGCTTTGAACAAGTCTTTGTAGGAAAACCTGTGAGGTCCGTACTGGACTTCCCAAACTTCTGCGAATTTACGTTTTCTTCTTCGGTGTAAAATAATCCCCAAAATTAAAGCCGATGAAATAACCGATAACCCACCTAAAGACAACCCAATTGCTAGAATCATGTGTTTCTTTTCGGTTGGTTTTTTCTTGAGAGGTAAAGGGGTCTCTTGGAGACATCGAAATCTTGTGCTTTGCCGTTGATCTGAAAGCTCCAAGCCAGAACGTAAAAGCTTTGGAGCAGAACCCCAGTTGCTGAAGTGAAACCGATAAACATTTCTTCTAATAAAAATGGGGATAAATCTTTTTGTAAAGAAAAAAGGGGTTTTTTAGGTTTTCTGATGAGCTTTAACGGAGCGAGTGTGACGTTCAATTGTTTGTGAACACCGTCGTACTCGAACCACGCTCGGTTTTCTCGTGAGCTTGAAAGGGTTAGGGTTTTAAAATCGCCGTCGTAATAGCCTGCTGTGGTAGCGAAGACTGACACTATCCACACCGACGTGGTTAATGTCGATGTCGGAAAGTTCGAGGTTTTGGAAAGTGACGAGTTTGAAGTGTCAAGTGCGTAAAATGAACACAATAATTACTGAATTCGATACCTTCATTAACCAACTACAAAGGCTTTAAATAGCCAAAACTAATACAACGTTTAGAACCAAACTAGAACTAGAAAACAGGAAACAAACGAAAATCAAGGAAGACTCAACAAACTCTTGTGACTCAGCTGCCCACTACTTCATAACAATAACCTTCCTAATGACTCGGTCTTATTGAAACAGAAATAAAAACAGGAACATAAAACAAATAATAATCATACTATCATGCATGCACATGCATGAATAATTACACGTGGATCCAATAAATTCCTCCCCTTAAACAAGACCATTCTTCAAATGTCTTGTTTAACCACACAAACTCCCATAGCTTCTCGAATTGTCTTGAAAGATTCCTCCTTAACTGCCTTGGTCATACCATCCGCTACCTGTTGCTTAGTACCACAGAACTCCAACTTGACTATCTCTTTATCAACCAATTCCCTCAAATAATGATAACGAATGTGTATATGTTTGGTTTTTCTATGCATAACTGGATTCTTTGACAACTTTATGGTAGATGTATTATCACAATAGATTGTCACAGTTCCTTTCTCCTCTTCCATTTCTTTTAATAACCCTTTCATCCAAACACAATGACAAGCACATAAACCAGCAGCTACATATTCAGCTTCAGTTGATGATAAAGTTACTATCTCTTGTTTTCTTGAGCACCAACACACTGCTGCACCACTTAGTAAACAAACATAACCAGAAGTACTTCTTCTATCTTCAACATCTCTTGCATAATTGCTGTCGGTGTACACCACCAGTCCTTCTTTCTTTATTTTGTCATACCTTAGCCCATAGTTTAGAGTACCTCTAACATACCTCAGTATTCTTTTTGCTGCAAGTAAGTGATCTTCTTTTGGATTAGCCATAAACCTTGAAATGAGACTAACAACATACATAATATCTGGTCTGGTAATTGTCAGATACATAAGACTACCAACCAGACTCTTATACATGGTTTCATCAACCTCCTCCCCTGATCCAATCTTTGTTAGCACTGCTCCTGGCACCATAGGTATATGGACAGCATTGGCTTCCTCCATTCCAAATCTTTTCATTACTTCATTTCCATACTTCCTTTGACTAATCTCTATAGCCTTTTCAGTTTGATTTACTTCAACACCCAAGAAATACCTCATCTGACCAAGATCTGTCATGTTGAACTCCCTTTTCATTGATTCTTTGAAGTCTTCACAAATTACTCTATCACTTCCTGCATATATCAGATCATCTACATACAGGCTCACCATTAAAAATTTACTCATTACCTTCTTAATGAACAATGTATGATCATGACTGCTCTTTTTGAACCCTTCTCTGTTGAAATAGGCTTCAATTCTGTGATACCAAGCTCTAGGAGCTTGTTTCAAGCCATAGAGGGCTTTCTTCAACCTGTACACTTTATCTTCTTCTCCTTCCTTGATAAATCCTTCTAGCTGCTCAACATACACTGTTTCTTTTAACTCACCATGCAAGAACGCACTCTTTACATCCAGCTGGTACACTATCCAATCCCTCTTGGCTGCAACCGCAAGGAACATCCTAATAGTATCCCATCTAGCAACCAGAGCAAAGACTTCACTATAATCAACTCCATGCTTTTGAGCATAACCTTTAACCACCAACCTTGCCTTATTTTTCTCTACTTCTCCCCTTTCATTCATTTTAGTTTTGTATAACCACTTCACTCCAATGGGCTTCACATCAGATTTTCTACTGACCAATTCCCAAGTTTGATTACTCTCTATTGCATCAATTTCAGCTTTCATGGCAGTTATCCATTTCTCTTCTTTCACTGCTTCTTCATAACTAACTGGATCCTCCATTGTACTATATAATGCCATCACATCTTCAGCATAACTAGTATGATAGTCTTTCATCCAAGCAGGTGTTTTCTTGAGCCTGCTAGATGTTCGAGTATCTGTTTGCTCAGGAACTGGATCACCATTTTCTTCTTCATATGCATCTTCTTGGGCAGCTTCTTCTTGAGGAATCTGAGCTTGATCTGAGGCATCTTCACTGGCTTCATTTTGACTAGGAGAGTCAGTTTGTTCATGCACCTTATCATCAATACTTTCTATGACCAGATCTTGTACCTCTTCTTTAGTAGCATCCCAACTCCACTTTCCTTCTTCATCAAACGTGACATCCCTGCTTATTACAAGCTTCTTGGTGATAGGATCATACAATCTATAGGCCTTTGATTTCACACTAACACCAAGAAAGATACACTTGTGGATTTTGTCATCAAGTTTTGTTCTCAACTGTTTTGGTATGTGAGCATAACCAATACAGTCAAAAACTCTAAAGTGAGCCACACTAGGTTTAGTACCTGTCCATAACTCCTCAGGCACCTTCTTATCCAAACTTCTGCTTATAGTTCTATTTAGAACATGGCAAGCCCAAGCTACTGCTTCTGCCCATAAGTACTTAGGTAGATCTTTTTCTTTCAAGAGACATCTTACCATGTTCATAATAGTCCTATTCCTTCTTTCCGCCACCCCATTTTGCTGGGGTGTATAAGCAGCTGTTAATTGTCTTTTAATTCCCTCCTTTTCACAAAACTCTTTAAACTCTTGAGAAGTGAATTCTCCTCCCCTATCACTTCTCAGGCATTTTATAAATTTACCAGTTTCTTTTTCAACCAATGCTTTAAATATTTTAAAACATCCAAATGCTTCCCCCTTTAAAGCCAACATATAAACCCAAGTCTTTCTAGTAAAGTCATCAATAAATACTAGAACATACCTCTTGTTTCCTTGAGAAATAGGTTTGATTGGCCCACATATGTCAGTGTGAATCAACTGAAGCCGTTCAGAAGCATGCCACTTGCTCTTCTTTGGTATTTCTACTCGATTTTGTTTTCCCACTGCACACACTTCACACACTTGAGTCTTCTGAGCAGCCTTGGGTAATCCTTCAACCATTCTATTGAACTGCATGGTTCTAAGGGCTTTGTGATTGGCATGGGCAAATCTTCTATGCCATAAATCTTCTCATGTAGTGACTTGCATGCACCTGCTTGATTCTTCTTGTGCAGCAAATATAGGAAACATTCGGTTTCTGGTCATTTTAGAGGTCAATATTAGACCTCTTACTGGGTGGTACACCTTGCTGGCTCCGTCCTTAAAGATAAAGGTCACACCTTTGTCCTGGAGCTGTCCAACACTAATAAGATTAGAAGTTAGATCAGGAGCATAATACACCTTGGTGATAACATGAGTCATCCCATCTACAATCAGCTTTACATCACCAATTCCCAGAACTTCCAACCTTTTATCATTTCCCAGTTTGACAGAATGAGTGAAACTCATGTCAAGACTTGTAAACCATGCCTTATTTCCTGTCATGTGATTTGAGCAGGCTGAATCTAAAAACCAAATACTCTCCTTTCCTTCGTTTAATGCCTCAGATGATGCCTTTAGTATCTTTTCTTCTTGCTTGTAATTCTCCACATCTATTGTTGCCATAAGTACAAGCTCCTCATTTTCATCATATTCAGCATAATTAACTGCCTTCTCTTCAGAGGGACATTCATATTGAAAGTGTCCTAGCTTGTGACATTTATAACATTCAACGGAGCTTTTGTCGAATGTTCCTCGTCCTCTACCTCTGCCTCTTCCTCTGGTGAAGTTTGATCTCCCCCTTCCTCCTCCTCTACCATAAGAACTCTCTTGCTCAACCTTAAGAACTTGCTCCTCCATTGGCTTCTTTAGCAGTTTTTGTTCATGGACAAGTAGAGAGCTTTGCAGCTAATCTACTGTCATTTCATCCAAATCTTTTGACTCTTCAATAGTGCATACAACAAAATTGAAATTTTCAGTGAGAGTCCTTAATACCTTTTCAACAATCTTCACATCTGACATGTCATCTCCACAATTCCTCATGTCATTTGCTGTCACCATGACTCTCCCCATATACTCATTCACACTATCTCCAGCTTTCATTTCCAAAGTTTCAAAATCTCTCCTTAACCTTTGTAATTGAGCCCTTTTAACCCGTGCACTCCCTTGATACTTATTCTTCATAGCATCCCACACTTGCTTCGAGGTCTCCGTCTGAGAGATGGTCTTCAGAATTGTCTTGTCAATAGACTGGAACAAGTAATTCAAGACCTTCAGGTCCTTTAGCTTATTCTCATCATAATTCTTCCTCTGAGTTGCTGTAGCTTGTTCTCCTGGCTTGATCACTGCATACCCATCTTCTACTTCGTTCCAACACTCCTTGGATTGGATGAGATTCTTCATGACCATGTGCCAATGATCATAATCTCCATCAAACTTTGGTACATGGGTCGCCTGGAAATGACTCGTTTCTTCTATCATTGTTCTTCTTGCAGCAACTGGATTCTTTTACCTTCACAATGGATCTCACTCAGCTCTCTAATGGATCTCACAATTGTGCTCTGATACCACTTGAAGTGTCAAGTGCGTAAAATGAACACAATAATTACTGAATTCGATACCTTCATTAACCAACTACAAAGGCTTTAAATAGCCAAAACTAATACAACGTTCAGAACCAAACTAGAACTAGAAAACAGGAAACAAACGAAAATCAAGGAAGACTCAACAAACTCTTGTGACTCAGCTGCCCACTACTTCATAACAATAACCTTCCTAATGACTCGGTCTTATTGAAACAGAAATAAAAACAGGAACATAAAACAAATAATAATCATACTATCATGCATGCACATGCATGAATAATTCCACGTGGATCCAATAGAGTTCGAGTGCG
Source organism: Smallanthus sonchifolius (assembly GCA_023525975.1). Taxonomy (NCBI): domain Eukaryota; kingdom Viridiplantae; phylum Streptophyta; class Magnoliopsida; order Asterales; family Asteraceae; genus Smallanthus; species Smallanthus sonchifolius. The sequence goes on along the minus strand of CM042045.1, from coordinate 430,743 downwards.
ACGACGTGGTCCGTCGTTGGTTCGGTTGAAGAGGCCTAGGTGTTCTGAAGAGGATGCGTTGATGACTGCTTTGGATGGGGCGATGGCGAAGGTCATGCCGTGGAAGGTGTGAAGGGTGCTTTGGGGTATGATTCCGAAGACGAAGGAGATGGAAAAGGAGAAAGCGTCACCGGAGGTGGAGTTTTTGAAGCGGAAAGGGCGGGAATAGAAGGTGTGGCCGACGCCGGACATTTGGGTTTCGTTGGTGTGAAGGACATGTCCGTTTGGTTGGATTTCTCGAACGCCGACGAGCTGTGAGTCGTTGAAGATGAAGGAGAAACCGTTGTCATCGGCAGAGACGATGGATCCTGTGAGCAGAAACAGTAGTGGAAGAATCATAGTTGAAAATTTTGATTGGTGAAGGAAGGTTGGGGTGATCGAAAACAGAGAACTCATCTAATTTGACCCGTCAACGATCCGCCGCGGCCAATTGAGATCATTCGCTGCAACTTTAAGAAAAATAAAACTGATAATCTTTTGAAATTAAAAAAAGATCTTTTTATGGATAGGATTGGGTATTTTGGTGCACTCACACGCGTATAAAAATAAGTTAATAACTCTTTTTTTTTAGTCTTGATATGTGTTAACTAAATAAAAGTTAGTTAGAAATATGTAATTTATGTATGGTAAAGAAATTTAAAATTAATTTTATGTGTTATTTAACCGACGAACACCTACTCTACTTTGAAATCATTACATCTAAACTCCATAAGTTTTAAACTCATAACTATTTAGTTGAGGTGTACACCATTTTTACTACTACTACAATGTCCAATTATGACAAATATATATTAAAACTAACAATTATTTTAGGGGTGAGTGGTTCGGTTTAGTGGTAAAAGAGGAGCCAATAATTATGTATTCAAATCTTATCAAGAAAAAAAGGTCGCTTAGTATTTTTAGGATAAAGGGAACATTTATAGTCTATTAAATGCTAGTGACTTTAAAGAACGTGTGAAGTGTTAATTTTATTGGTTTTAAAAAATAAATTCAAAATAACACAATTTTACCGTATAAATCTCTCATATCGAGGATATAATAAACTCGTCTCATCATAATTATCGAGGATTCAACTGATCATTCAAATATTAGATCCATAAACTCACACGTGAGAATAGTCCAATGATCCCCGGTTGACAACTCCTCCGTTTTTAACATATAATCTAACTGCCAAGCAAAAAGACTGTTTGTCCAAACCCGAAAATGTTGTAAAATAAAATTATAATTATTAACATTTGAAATACATTAATACAATGTGTATATATTTTAAAATCTTACAATTGAACCTATATAACCGTCTCCACGAAGCCCTAGAATGGTACCCCAAAATTCCATGTCAAGTCTTGTATGACCCATACAAGAGATCGTACACCATTTACCATCCCCGTTGTAAAAGAAATGGACAACATTTCGAAACAAGTTATGACCATTCTGTCAAACACAGTTTTCTAAAGGTGCTGGGATGTCTATGATGGGTACATTGGAAGATGGCATGTTCTGATGCCTTTCGTTTCTTCGGTTTCTCTCGTTAGACTACGTCTTTTTTTTGAGGAACGACTCATATAGGGTTTCTTTAACATGTGTATTGAACGATAAATTTAATTAACATATAACGATATTTATAATAAGTTTTTACGGAATCTAACGTCACGTCAAATAATTTGTATGCATACCGAAGAATAACATGTCGTGTCAAACAATTAAAAAAAAATTAAAAATTAATTAAAAATATTAAATAATATAAATGTATACGAGTCGTATACATCCTATACGATTGTATAGGGTGTTGTGACCAGACATTTTCTGACACATAGACATGCATACAACTCATATAGACCGACCCGGTGGCCGAAGAACGGTCGAGATGTACCAAGATCGGTACCCTTTTTATACCAATTTACTGAAAAAACAGTTATGGTTTTTTTGATTAACACGTGTGCGTTAAAGAGTCTGCACTGTGGGTAGTCAAATATCACAATTCAAACAAAAACAATTACAAAAGATAATTTTAATATATTTTTTCCTCATTTAAATCTTTATCTTTTAAGTTTTAAAGCAATGTTGGGGGCCTATTACTTTGGGCCGGGCTTGTATTGGAGTCGGACGATCCAGCCCAGTTACAGGGTCCAGATTGGCTATTCAATTTCAGGTGACTGTTTAATGTTTACGGTAATGGTTAGGGCGTTAGGCAGGCAAGTGTTCAAAATAACAAATAATATTGGTTGACTTTTCAACCAGAGTGTTTATAGACACTTAGACCTTAGAATTTCGAAAAGAATGGACATATAAGGTACAACCAAAAAGGTGAATATAAGACTTAATTTCATGTAGTAGTTATTTTTTTTTGAACGACAACACTAGATATCCTAGGATAATTGAGTTTCCCTGTGGCAACACCTAGAACATCTAGGGCAGTCCACCACAAGAGAAACCCCCTGACCTGACCACAGACCCTTTTTTTTGCTGTTGCCAGGATTCAAATCCAAGACCTCCACTATGAGAAGTCTTGGGACTACCATTGCAACAAATGGCCAATGGTTTTTAGTAGTTAGTAACATACGGTTCAGATAGTGATGTGTTTTTGAAATATAGAGCATCGTCCAATGTTAAATCAATTTTAATTAAAAAAATATGAGAATTACGTAAATATTTTTACTTAATTACTTTAATTATGATACATTAAACACTTATGTAATTAAATAACCTCACCTTTTTTACTATATGTGACATGCTTTACATGCAAGTGTTTATATGGTTATTGTGCTTCTCTACTTAAATACATCTCTCCTTCACTAATTAAATCAACCACACATAGAACAATTGATATTAAAACTTGTACCATATGTGTATATATAATCATTATTATCATTCATAGGAGTGGATATACTTATGATCAATGCTTTCATGGAAATCTAGCCAATTTTGGGTGGCTTAATAACATTTTGTGACGAGTCAACAAATAATCTAACTCTAGTTGACACAAAATCCATTGTAACAAAACTGTCATGAGGAATCACATGAATCTTAGCCCTTGGCATCTCTTCTTTTATCTTTTTTTCTGCATCTTCGGCTTTCATCCCCAACAGTTCTGGCCATTTTGTTTTCCTACCTGCGATATGTTCATTAGCAAAACATAGAAGAAAAGAAAATACAATTAATCAACTTACTTGGAAGAGTTTGTTGTGGTTCCACAGATGGTTTATTTTCATCGGCCATCACAAATGTCACTTTTGAACCCTCTTGTTCTGTAACACACTTCTATATATAGGGTTCTTGCTATAAATAATGCCAACAAATGGTATCTAGTTATGTAAGGTGACAACTTCCAAGAAAGAAAGTCGTTCATCGAAATTTTAATTATGTATATTAAACAATAAAGTATTTGAAAAGGTAAAACCTAATAAAGTTAGTCTGTCAATTATTAAACAATATAATTACAATTACAATAATAATAAATCCGATGGCGATTGCCGGCCAACAAAAGGGATATGGACACAAGAAGAAGAAAACAAACTCAAGGATAAACGTTTAAAATATATTATAAGAACGATATAAAAGTAATAAATTTGTTCTTGTATTTTAGTAACACTTTTTCTCATCGCATACCTCCATGAAAATATTGTAACAACAATATAAAATTTTCAGTTTTCTTGGCAAAATATCACAAAATCATTAATACAACTATCACAAAATCATTGAACATTGATGGATTTTACATATATGCATCAACCAAGAGATTAATCCTATTCTGGAAATCTTATATTGATTATATATCTTTCCTTCGGTTGAGATGATTAAACCATTCTTTTTTTTTAAGTTCTATTATGACTTGATAATATTAGACTAAACCTACTACTTAATTGTTTAAGTGTGTTATCATAAACAGTCTGAAGCATGTTGGCCGGTTTAGATGCTAGCGATCCGAGCCACTGATGTCATCAAATCATTTTATGTAATTGAGGTCTATTTAAAATCAATGGGAAATTAGAATAAATATTCTAATTGGATACAAATACTAAAATACGTGATAGAATATCAAAACAAATCATAGATCAAATATAAGTCTATCTCTAATAACTAAAACTTATACACACAGCTTCCATCATCGCTCCTAGCCGTTGGATCAAAGTTTTCAGCGGAAGGATCCGTGCAACCTTCACGAACAGGAATATTAACTTGTTGAGCAGCTTTGCCTGCATCCATGACATGCGATCAATTGAAAGCTTAACTTCGAATCCTGCCTACAAAATGAAATGAATGTTGGAAAATTTTCTTGTGAAAATATGTTTTCACATATTTTGGACTTATTTGTTACAAATATAATTATTATTTATTACGTTCGTATTCTATTACTTATTTATTACGTTCGTATTCTATTACGTGAGAGGATCACGACGAACCAAATCATGTCCAAAATAGAGCTAAGATGAATGAGATATCGATGCTCGAAGTTGTGTGTATAAATGTTGAGACAATAAATGTTGAGACATTGGGAATTGAACATGTCTTGGGAATTGAGCCTGTCCCACATCGGAGAAATGAGAAACTATTGCTTGGCTTATAAGTGTGAAGGTTCACACAAGAGTATTCTTGTATACCAAGACACACAGTAGCAATAGCAAGGGTGCAAAGCACCCGCCGGGCCCGGGACCGAGGAGCAATGTGCGTAATGTGGCGTTTTGATGGCGCACGCTCGCATCGCCGCGAGCCGCTTGAGAGCCGCCTTAGTATTTTTGACTGTTGGCTCGCGGGTTCGGGTCTGGTTCAAGCCTTTCCAGTTGCAAGAGACTGTTCGAATTCTTAACTCCCAGAGTTATGACTGCATTAGTTGCAAACTTAACTCCTAGAGTTAATGATTGCATTAGTTGCGAATTAACTCTCTAGCCTATATAAACTAGGCTTGGGTTCCAGGTTTGACACTACAAACAAATCGCATATGCACACAGACTCTGCTCCAGAAGAATTTCCGGCTTTCTCCAAGCTTCGCGCTCTTGTTTCAGGTATAGTATCGGGTGCTAGGCTAATTCCGGCAGTACTTCCTGCTTCGGCTGTTGTACCCTGGGAGACAGACGGGTTCACCTGGGTGGCCCGAAATCTGTTTTAAGGGACCTCTGTTTAACAGAAATCCTCAGCCTCTACCCGATTTTTAGTTTCCTTTTGTTTCAGTATTTTATTTTTTTTGTTCTGTTTGTGTAATCTGTATTCATTGTCAGTTTCCTTTTTTTTTAGTTTCTTTCTGTAATTTTGTCATTGTATTGTAATCCTATTATATTGTAATAAAAGTTATGTTTTATTTTTATGTGAATGGTTGTCCTACAAGCTTAAAACAGAATTTTTAAAACATCAACCGTTCACTGTTTTTTAAAAAATTTTTTCGGATTACAATCAGTGTTTGCAAACTTATTTGTAAAGTTTGTTTTTTGGTTTTCTGTAAACCAATAATTTGGTTTTCTGGTTTTTTGTAAACCAAACTATTCTGTAATCTAACTGTTCGCGCTCTTGTTTCAGAAATGGCAGCCACAATTGCAGCAGCCTCATCCACTGTTCTGGGGTCTACTTCCATGGGACCATTAGTTGGTACCCAAGCAGCCCAGACCGTTGCCAATCATGCTGAAAAACCAGAAAAGTTTTCTGGTTTGAACTTCAAAAGGTGGCAACAAAAGATGCTCTTTTACTTGACCACCCTAAACCTTGTAAGGTTTTTGACTGAGTCTCCCCCTCAACTTGCTGAGGGTGCTGATGCTCAAGCTGTCACTGCATTAGATGCATGGAAGCACTCTGAGTACCTGTGCCGCAACTATGTGTTGAATGGCCTTCAAGATGCATTGTACAATGTATATTGCAAGATAACAACAGCCAAAGACTTGTGGGATTCATTGGAACGCAAGTATAAAACTGAAGATGCCGGGACTAAGAAATTTGTAGTGGCTAAGTTTTTGGACTATAAAATGGTTGACTCTAAAACTATAATTAACCAAGTTCAAGAATTGCAAATAATACTTGGGGATATTCTCTCCGAGGGAATGACTCTTAGTGAGACATTTCAAGTGGTTGCCATGATTGAGAAATTACCCCCTAGTTGGGTTGACTTCAAGAATTACCTTAAGCATAAGCGAGGAAATGACTGTTGAGGACCTTGTGGTTCGTCTTCGAATTGAAGAAGACAATAGGTTGGCTCTATAGGGAACCCAAGTGGAAGGTTCTGCAAAAGCCAATCTTGTGGAACATGGTCAATTTTCAAGGGGGAATAAAGGGTACAAAAACAACAAGCCTAATGGCAAGGGCAAAGGTAAGTTTGTGGACCTTGGACCAAGGAAGGGTGGTGTGAAAAAGAAGGTGGCTTCTTTTAAAGGCAAATGCTACAATTGTGGTGAATCGGGTCACCGTGCTGACCAATGTAAATAACCTAAACAGGAGAGGGCTCATATGATTGATGATGGCGGGCCTTTTGTTGCTATGATCTCGGATCTGTCCGCCATGATGAAAGAGGTCAACATTGTGTCTAACCCCCCAAAAGGGTGGTGGATTGACACAGGGGCTACTCGACATGTTTGCCCCGACAAGACCCTCTTTAATACTTTTAAGGAGGTTGTGGGAGAAGAGAAGCTGTACATGGGAAATGCGGCTACAGCGGATATCAAGGGTGAAGGTGATGTGATCTTGAAGTGGACTTCGGGAAAGGAGCTCACTTTAAGCAACGTGCTTTATGTTCCCGACTTGCGCAAGAGTCTTGTGTCGGGATGGTTGCTTAACAAGTTCGGCTTTCGTATGGTTATAGAAAGTGATAAGTTTGTTTTAACTAAACGTGGTATGTTTGTTGGAAAGGGCTATGCCCATAATGGTATGTTTAAACTCAATGTAATGGCTATAAAAAAGAACATGAATAAGAATGCTTCTACTTCTGCTTACTTGATTGAGTCTTCTAATGTGTGGCATGGTCGTCTTGGTCATGTAAATTTTGATTCGATTCGTCGTTTAATTAAATTAGATTGCATACCATCCTCTTCCATTGATTCAAAGTTAAAATGTAAAACTTGCGTCGAAGCCAAACAAACAAGATCGTCATTTAGATCGGTTGAAAGAATAACCGAACCCCTTGATATGATTCACACAGATGTTTGTGATTTTAAATCAATTCCCACAAGAGGAGGAAATAAGTACTTTATCACTTTCATTGATGATAGTACTAGATATTGCTATGTATATTTACTTAAAAGTAAGGATGAAGCAATAGACAAATTCATTTTATATAAAAATGAAGTGGAGAACCAACTTAATAAGAAAATCAAGGTTGTGAGAAGCGATAGAGGAGGTGAATATGTTTCACCATTTGCAAACTTATGTGCACAAAGTGGCATAAGACATGAGATAACCCCACCATATTCTCCACAATCAAATGGCATTTCGGAACGAAAGAACCGTACCTTAAAAGAAATGATGAATGCCTTGTTATTAAGTTCTGGGTTAACCCCAGACATGTGGGGGGAAGCCGTTCTGTCGGCTAATTATCTTTTGAACAAGATACCTTTCAAGAAAAAGGATGTAACACCATATGAGTTATGGACAGGGAGGAAACCATCCTATAAATACTTGAAAGTGTGGGGGTGCCTAGCCAAAGTGGTGGTGCCACCACCAAAGGTTCAAAAAATAGGACCCAAAACTATGGACTGTGTGTTCATAGGTTATGCCCATCATAGTAGTGCATATCGTTTTCTAGTACATGATTCAAAGAATCCAGAAATACACAAGAATGCTATAATGGAGTCAAGGAATGCATCATTCTTTGAAGATGTGTTTCCATGTTTGGAAAAGACGCATGCAAGTTCATCAACACCGGTTGATGAGATTGTCCAACATGAAACACAAGAAGAATCAGAGGCAGAAGAGGTTGAGCCAAGAAGAAGCAAAAGGCAAAGGATTGAGAAATCTTTTGGGCCTGATTTTCTTACTTATATGGTTGAGGGTGAGCCCCAGACCTATCGAGAGGCGGTCTCTTCTTCAGAAGGACCACAATGGAAAGAAGCCATCAAAAATGAAATTGATTCTATCTTACAGAATCACACTTGGGAGCTAGTAGATCTTCCACCAGGAAATAAACCACTTGGATATCGTTGGATATTTAAAAGGAAGATGAAAGCTGATGGCTCCATTGACAAATACAAGGCAAGGTTGGTGATCAAAGGGTATAGACAAAAGGAAGGTCTAGACTATTTTGATACATACTCACCCGTGACTCGAATAACTTCCATAAGGTTGGTGATTGCAATTGCAGCAATGAGAAATCTTGAAATACATCAAATGGATGTAAAAACTGCATTTCTAAACGGGGAGTTAGATGAAGAGATTTACATGGAGCAACCTGAGGGTTTCTCTGCACGTGGTCAAGAGGGCAAGGTGTGTAAACTTGTTAAGTCGTTGTATGGTTTGAAGCAAGCACCAAAACAATGGCACCAAAAGTTTGACCAAGCTATGCTTAACAGTGGTTTCAAAATAAATGAGTGTGACAAGTGTGTCTATGTGAAAGATACATCTAAAGGCTATGTGATTCTATGCCTTTATGTAGATGATATGCTTATTGTTGGGAGTGATGATAAGATGATCAGATCTACTAAAGACATGTTGAAAGCAAGATTTGACATGAAAGACATGGGTCTAGCTGATGTGATTCTAGGAGTGAAGATCACTAGAATCCAAAACGGTCTTGTGTTAAGTCAATCCCACTATGTGGACAAGATCCTTGAGAAGTTCAATGCGGAGGACAAAAGTGTGGCTCAAACTCCGATTGATACTACCCAACACCTGTCTAAGAATAGAGGTGAGGGCGTTGCTCAGTTGGAGTATTCAAGGATCATTGGCAGTCTCATGTATCTCATGTCATGTACTCGACCGGATTTAGCATACGCTGTTAGCAGGCTAAGTAGATATACTAGTAATCCTAGTTCTGAGCATTGGAAAAACATGACTAGACTGCTAAGGTATTTGAGATACACAAGGAATTATGGACTGCATTATGGCCAAGATCCAGCTGTTGTGGAAGGATACAGTGATGCTAACTGGATATCCAATATGAAAGATTCCAAATCCACGAGTGGTTATGTGTTCACCCTTGGAGGAGCTGCTATAGCTTGGAAGTCTTCCAAGCAAACTCTCATAGCTAGATCCACGATGGAATATGAGTTTATCGCCTTGGATAAAGCTGGAGAAGAGGCGGTATGGTTACGCCAATTCTTGGAATACATACCAAGATGGCCAAAGCCGTTGACAGCCATTTGCATACATTGTGATTGCCAATCAGCAATTGGAAGAGCTCAAAGTGCAATGTATAATGGCAAATCAAGGCACATTCGAAGGAGGCATAATACGATACGACAACTTCTCTCAACGGGAGTTATCTCTATTGACTATGTGAAGTCAAAGGATAACATTGCGGATCCGCTTACAAAAGGCTTAAGCAAAGAGATAGTACATAAGTCGTCGAGAGGAATGGGACTAAAGCCCTTGGAATAAGTTAGTGCAAAGGAAAACCTATCCTAGAAGAGTGGAGATCCCATGATCTAGGCTCAATAGGACAACCTAACTGTACAAACTGAGGTCACGGTGGGGAGTAACCCAACATTCAAAGGGAGTTGCATACTTCCTAGTCCTATTTCTATAACAAGTTAGTGATATCAAAGAAGGTTAGGCATACGCCTTTAATGATTTATGTGAGATCACCTATGTGAGAGAAAAGTGGGGTCGCTTCAAATGGAATTGTGGGGGGCGCAATTCTTAGAGCTCTCGCAGAACCAGGCTAGTGTTCCATGACCATAACGGACACGACAATGAGGGGTTAGCCAGACCAGGAAGAGTATTGTGTGAAGTGTGATACCGTCTACATAAAAAGGGGTTTAGTTCAAGGACACCGAGTCTACTAACCGCTAGGAGACTAAGTATACTTCACAAAGGAAGGTTCAAAGGGTACACCTACCTATCCTGCAATATTCAACCGCTGACACTATATCTTGACACCTGAGTGTATGGATCGATCTCTATTCATGTGAGGGATTGTTGGAAAATTTTCTTGTGAAAATATGTTTTCACATATTTTGGACTTATTTGTTACAAATATAATTATTATTTATTACGTTCGTATTCTATTACTTATTTATTACGTTCGTATTCTATTACGTGAGAGGATCACGACGAACCAAATCATGTCCAAAATAGAGCTAAGATGAATGAGATATCGATGCTCGAAGTTGTGTGTATAAATGTTGAGACAATAAATGTTGAGACATTGGGAATTGAACATGTCTTGGAAATTGAGCCTGTCCCACATCGGAGGAATGAGAAACTATTGCTTGGCTTATAAGTGTGAAGGTTCACACAAGAGTATTCTTGTATACCAAGACACACACAGTGGCAATAGCAAGGGTGCAAAGCACCCGACGCGCCCGCGCCTGGGCACGGCACCGGGACCGGGACCGGACACGAGACCGAGGAGCGATGTGCGTAATGTGGCGTTTTGATGGCGCACTTGGCACTTCGCACGCTCGCATCGCCGCTTGAGAGCCGCCTTAGTATTTTTGACTGTTGGCTCGCGGGTTCGGGTCTGGTTCAAGCCTTTCCAGTTGCAAGAGACTGTTCGAATTCTTAACTCCCAGAGTTATGACTGCATTAGTTGCAAACTTAACTCCTAGAGTTAATGATTGCACTAGTTGCGAATTAACTCTCTAGCCTATATAAACTAGGCTTGGGTTTCAGGTTTGACACTACAAACAAATCGCATATGCACACAGACTCTGCTCCAGAAGAATTTTCGGCTTTCTCCAAGCTTCGCGCTCTTGTTTCAGGTATAGTATCGGGTGCTAGGCTAATTCCGGCAGTACTTCCTGCTTCGGCTGTTGTACCCTGGGAGACAGACGGGTTCACCTGGGTGGCCCGAAATCTGTTTTAAGGGACCTTTGTTTAACAGAAATCCTCAGCCTCTACCCGGTTTTTAGTTTCCTTTTGTTTCAGTATTTTATTTTTTTTTGTTATGTTTGTGTAATCTGTATTCATTGTCAGTTTCCTTTTTTTTTAGTTTCTTTCTGTAATTTTGTTATTGTATTTTAATCCTATTATATTGTAATAAAAGTTATGTTTTATTTTTATGTGAATGGTTGTCCTACAATGAAAACTATCCATGTTATATATATAAATGCCTTGATTTGATTTGACCCTAATTACCATAAAAGTCTCCATTTTTTATGACGTCTTCATTAGCATCTCCAAGTGCAGCTTCTTTCAAGTATTTGTCTGCTAATTGAACCCTTTTCACATTTTCTTGTTCCTTAACAAGCATGTTTCCATACTCAAGTAGCTTTTCAAGAGTCATCTTTGGTTGTTCAAAACTAGGAGGTGCTTCCCTCGAGTTCACAAGCCTTCTTCCAATATTTTCTACCCCCATGCCCGAAATCCATTTCCTAACTTCATCGTCGTATACACTTGCTCTCAAAGCGCCAAAGAAATCTGATCCACAAAGAGACATTGATGTTTACTTATAGAAAGGAAGCAAATTTTAAAAGCTTTCATGATGTTACAAGCTACAACAACAAATTAACTTTCTTGATTAAATAACCAAATCTAGAGGCACTTGTGAATTGGTTAATTTGTATTGTGTTATATTTTCTAACATGTCAAATGGACCAAATCCCAAATGGATAAAACGGATCCAATCGACCTAAATCTTTTAATGCGAAAGAACATCTTAATGCCAATGTGGACTAACCCACTTGGTCACGGGCGGACCTACGGCTACCCCTCAACTTTTACGTACAGTGTAATTTTTTTTACGGTTTTATGTATCCGGTAACCCTTTACGTTACCCCTCAAATTTTTTTAAAAACTCAACACTTCATAAAAAGTCCAAAATTTAATAAAACCTAATACTTTATAAAAAGTCTCCACATTTTATTAAAGGTTTTGAGGTACTGGGTTTTAATAAAACATTTGTGTTTTAGCCAGACCAAATGTTTTATTAAAACCCAATACCTCAAAGTCTCAATTCTCAAACCCAACTTACCCAAGCGGCCGACCAAGAAGAAAGACAGAGAGCAGGAACTGTGAGAGTCAGAGACCGACCACTCGACCAACCGCTCGACCTGAGTTGAGACCACCACCTTCGCCAAACCCCAGTTAGGGGTGTTCACGGTTCGGTTTGAAACCGTGAAACCGCCCAAACCGGTCATCGGTTTGGTTTCCCGGGCGGTTTTTCTTCTTTACTTTCGGTCGGTCGGTTTCAAAAATTTCAAACCATAATGAGCGGTTTGGTTTACGGTTTATACCAAAAAATTCAAAATTTTATAGTTCCGGCCCCCTACTTTTTTTTCAAGCTCTACGACTGATGTTACCGTAAAAAAAAATTGTTTACATGAAAGTACGGTTTAAAACTTTTTTTGTTTCATTTACATGAAGTAATACGGTCAAAAAAAAATTTGTTACCCCTGAACTTTTGTTCTAGATCCGCCACTGCACTTGATAGAGACACTTGCCTCTTAGATGGGAGGTTCTGGGTTCAAACTCAGGTATGTGGTGATTTATTTGGTGTAATCTAGCAGTAGAAGTTGAATATATTTGCCGTTAAAAGAATGAACATTTTAATATTTTAATTGTTGTTCATTTATCTGTCACTTTATTACAAGTGTCCACTTTAAAAGTTAAGATATATTAATGAAACTAGTTTAGAACTCGTGTATTATACACGGGGTGAAAAATATCAATACATAAAGTTTCTTAAATATTTATATATATTTTACAGTTGTAAAAATCTATTAAATATACTAAGGATAGAAAACAATATTCAAAATATGTAAAAATTAATATATATTGGGTTTCGAAAATACGTTAATTACTATTTAATGTAATTTGACTTTCATTTATTATTTGATTGAAAATAAAAGTTACATAATTAGATTTTTAAAGTTTATTATAATAAGAGATAATTTAAAATATATGTGTTTTATTAGTATAATTAGTATTTTCTTAAAATATATTATTATTAAAAAATAGATTTGTATTTAATAAGAGAGAGATGCGAGAAAAGTGATGACAATGAATATGGAGGCGACACGTAGCATGAAAAACATTTATTTATTATATAGTATAGATTAAAAGTTATAAAAAGAATTGTTTAATAATTATCAAAAAATTTAAAGAAAGAAATTGAAAGACGTTGTTCTAAATGAGCCAGCCCAGTTACCCAAAATCGTTCAACATGATTCTAAATTATTGATTTGAACCCTAATTTGTTTTGACTTGTGATCCAACCCCACTGGCCCACGCCCATAGCCTACGGGTGGGAAGGTACGAAGGGATGAAGGATGGGTATGAATATGGGTGTAAGGGTGAGGTATTAGAGCGACATAATTTGTTTGTAGAGGCATCCGGGAGTACTTTAAATGCTGCCATGAATAACCTAAGTGATGTGGAGCCGGAGATGTTAGACCGGATTTATGACCTTGCTTTAGATGAAGATATTGGAGGTTTGAAGGCCTTACTTGGGGTTGGGGGTGCGTGTGGTGACGACGGACGCGGAAGATGGTGATGGTGAGGATTGATTTGGGTGTGCATGTTTTTTGCCCTTTTTGGTAGTATGAATGTAATAGCATAGGGATTATTGTACTTATGTTTTTAGTAATGGAAGTTTTATTTTCAGATTATCCTCGCGTGTGCTGTTTTTATTTGCTCTTGTAATAATGGTGTCTTGTATTGCTTTTGCTTGAATCACGTTGTCTCTGCGCTTATGCTGTTGTTTACTGCCTTTGGCGCGCGCTCCTATGTTTCAAGTGGCGTTTGCTGAATGCTTTAGCTTTAGCCGTTAGGGGCATAAAGACTTTAAGCCTTTTGGCGCGCGCACCTGTTTTTTCAGGTGGCGTGTTGAATGCTTTAGCTTTGGCCGTTAGGGGCGTAAAGACTTTAAGCCTTTCGGCGCGTGCTCCTGTTTTTTTAGGTGGCGTTTGTTGGATGCTTTAGATTTAGCCGTTAGGGGCGTAAAGACTTTAAGCCTTTTGGCGCGCACACCTGCTTTTTCAGGTGGCGTGTTGAATTGCCACACCCCGCCTCAGGCACCCCCTGGACGTGTGCGAGCCCGATTGGTATCGCTTGGTTACTTGATTTCAGAGTTTCTGTAAAACATAACGGAAGTCTTTTTCAAAGGATCGTTTCACCATTCTTTCAACCTCAAGGGTTGTAATTGTAAATATCAAAACTCAGTTGGAAAACAAAAGCCTTGTATTTACTTTTATAAATATAGGGTCTCAATACCCTTCTCATTTGATTACAAAACATGTTTGAAATCAAATACATGATGATCCACTGGAAATAGTTACAACACAGATTTCCCTTTACACGAGGCCTGAGAATCCTACGTGCATTCCATCCTTTACTGGGTCATATCTTATGTCTGCCCGTATACCCTTCTCACCATATTTTTATTCATTACCTGGAAAACATTTGGAAAATAAAACGTCAGCGCGAACGCTGGTGAATACAATATCTTAACATAAAATCACTTTGGCAAAAATAAGTATTAATTTCATAATCACAACTTCCTGTTCAATCTACATACTCAGCAGGCCCGTCCTGTTCAATCACACCACATTATACACTGGCGTCATAACTTATAACAGCGGACAGGTCTACGCCTCCAGATTTGTTATAAGATAAGCACCAGCCGCAATATGGGAATTTCACCCGAGACCCGTGTATCCCTTGCAAGTTTTACGTATACCTATGGCCTGAATGCTTATCCATAGATGAACGTTGAGCATTACTTCGTTAACCTTTATTTGGCCATTTTCGCAAATAAAATGTTTGACACAAGTTTTCAAAGAGATAAAATATTCACATTGTTTGTAGGAATGAGTCTCTAGAGTCAAAGCTTACTGTCTAGCTTCTTAGCATGGTTTCTCTTGCGTTCCAACCTTTATATGAGCGTTTCTTCTTACACCGGGAACTAAATCAAGTGGGAATCGAACCGGGATCGTCTACGAGTGCTTTGGAACTGACTTTGAATGTTGGTTTCGGGTTTGGGATGTAGAAATCGAATGAAATGGTCCAACTATTTATAGGCTGGAATTTCAACCCGTTGCGGACCGCTACGATGGCTGGTGGCGGTCCGCCACCGCCTCGGATGGCGTCAGTCCTAAATGTCAATCGCTGATTGGACCAAACCTTAATTTGCGTCTAGCGGACCATTACCGCTGGGCATAGCGGTCCGCCACCGGTACGCGTGGCAGATTCCTAGCGTTTTTACGGTTGGCGGACCGTTACCACTTGGCGTGGCGGTCCGCTACGAGTACTTGTGTCAAGATTTGTGACCATTATTCACCATACACGTGGCTTACCCGGATTTATTACTTAGTCACTACGTAATGGACCGTTACCTAGGTCATGGCGGTTCGCCACCCAACTTTGCCTCCTTAGCGGACCGTTATGCATAACCTTAGCGGTCCGCTAAGGTCTTAATTTCCCAATTTTTCTTTTTTAATTCTAAACTTTAATATAATCATACTTATAGTCTCTAGGGTTTACCTTTTGTCAAATCTCGGACATTTTTGTGGTAGTTGTTACATCCTCCTCACCTTGTTTTAAAATTGTCCTCGAGTTTATTCAAATAGGTGTGGATATTTCTTTCTCATTTCTGAATCCAGTTCCCACGTGTACTCAGGTCCACGTCTGGAGTTCCATTTTACTTTCACAATTATTAATTTCTTTCTTTTCAATCTTTTTTCCTGCCTGTCCTCGATTTGCAAAGGTTGTTCCGCAAACCTTAAATTTTCATCTACCTCTACATCTTGTAGGGGTATTACCAGCGATTCATTTGCCAAACACTTGCGCAAATTCAATACATGCAATACATCATGTACTCCATTCATTTCATCTGGTAGTTCGAGTTGATAGGCCACAGGCCCAACTCTTTTTAGAATTTTTAATGGTCCTACGAATCTAGGACTTAATTTCCCTTTCTTTCCGAATCTTACAACGCCTTTCCAGGGTGAAACTTTCAACAGAACGTTATCACCGACATTGAATTCTAACGGCTTTCGTCTTTTATCAGCATAACTCTCTTAACGATCACGAGCAGCTTTCAACCTATCCTTTATTTGGATAACTTTTTCAGTTGTTTCCAGGACTATTTCAGGTCCAGACAACTGCTTTTCTACTATTTCAGACCAACAGATTGGAGTTCGACATTTACGGCCGTATAAGGCTTCAAAAGGAGCGGCCTGTATACTCGTATGATAGCTATTATTATAGGAGAATTCCATTAGAGGTAAGTGGTCATCCCAACTTCCTCCAAGATCAATGACACAAGCTCTTAACATATCTTCAAGAGTTTGAATTGTTCTTTCGCTCTGCCCGTCCGTCTGAGGATGGTAGGCAGTGCTAAGATTTAATTTTGTACCAAGAGTTTTCTGAAAACTTTTCCAGAATCGAGAAGTAAATCTACTATCTCTATCTGACACGATAGATAGTGGCACGCCGTGTAATGTTACGATTTCATTAACGTATAATTGTGCCAGCTTATCCATGTTGAACGTTTATTTCATTGGGAGAAAATGAGCAGACTTAGTAAGTCTGTCAATGATAACCTAGATTGTATCATTTCCTCGACTCGTTTGGGGAAGTTTTGTGATAAAGTCCATGGTTATCTTTTCCCATTTCCAGACAGGAATTTCAAGTTGCTGTAACAAACCAGATGGTTTCTGATGTTCAGCTTTCACTTGAGAACATGTCAAACATTTTGCAACATAGATAGCGATATGTTTCTTCATTCCTATCCACCAGTAATTGGCTTTTAGGTTTTTGTACATCTTATCGCTTCCCGGATGCATCGTGTGTTTAGATTTATGGGTTTCCTCAAGAATTTCTTCACGAGTAATCCCATAGATAGGAACCCAGATTCTTTTATTCATTCTAAGAATTCCATCATCCCCTTTGATCAACTGATCAATCATACCTCCTAATCCTTCCTTTTCAAGGTTGGGTTCTTGTAAGGCAAGTTTCTGAGATTCCTTAATACGAGTAATAAGATCGATTTGGAGTTCGAGTCTCAAAGCACGGACTCGTTTAGGTTTCTCATGTTCCTTTCTGCTCAGAGAATCAGCTACGACATTGGCTTTTCCTTCATGATAACATATCTCACAATCGTAATCATTCAAGACTTCCATCCATTGTCTCTGCCTCATATTTAGTTCCTTCAGACTAAATATATACTTCAGGCTTTTGTGATCAATATAGATAGTGAATTTGACTCCATAAATATAGAGTCTCCATAATTTAAGGGCGAAAATTATGGCACCTAGCTCTAAATCATGAGTCGTATAATTCTTTTCATGAGTTTTCAATTGACGAGAAACATAAGCAATAACTTTGCTTCCTTGCATTAACACATAGCCGAAGCCGGTGTGTGATGCATCACAGTAAACTGAGAAGCCTTAATTTCCATCTGGCAGGGTCAATAGGGGTGCTTGATTCAGTTTCTGTTTCAGAGTATCGAAAGCTTCAGATTGTTTAGGACCCCATTCATACTTGATTGACTTGCGAGTCAGAGAAGTTAATGGTACTGCGATTCGAGAGAAATATTGGATAAATCTCCGATAGTAACCGGCTAATCCGAGGAAACTATGAACTTCGGTTGGTGATTTTGGGATTTCCCATTTAGATATGTCTTCAATTTTGACAGGGTCAACTTGAATACCATTGACATTGATAACATGACTAAGGAATTGAACTTCTGATAGCCAGAATTCACATTTTGAGAACTTAGCGTATAGTTTCTCTGTTCTCAAGATTTCAAGTAAGATTTTCAAATGATTGGCATGATCTTCCTTATTTTTAGAGTAGATGAGGATATCGTCAATGAACACGATAACGAATTTGTCCAAGTACGGTTTACATACTCGATTCATCATATCCATGAATGCTGCATGTGCATTAGTAAGTCCGAACGACATTACCGTGAACTCATAATGACCATATCGAGTTCTGAAAGCTGTTTTAGGAATATCTTCTTCCTGAACCTTCAATTGATGGTATCCAGAACGAAGATCAATCTTAGAAAAACAACGCGCTCCTTGGAGTTGATCGAAAAGATCATCGATTCGAGGGAGTGGATAACGATTCTTTATCGTAACTTTATTAAGCTCACGATAATCGATACACATGCGCATCGATCCATCTTTCTTCTTAACAAATAAGACTTGAGCTCCCCAAGGTGATGAGCTTGGTCTTATAAATCCTTTTTCTAACAATTCATGTAATTCTTCTTTAATTCTGCCATCTCATTTGGAGCTAATCTGTACGGGGCTTTAGCAATAGATGCTGTATCGGGTACAAGATTTATTCTGAACTCCACTTTTCTTTCAGGTGGAATTCCAGGTAGTTCATAAGGGAAAACATCAGGGAATTCAGCCACAACTGGCACATCTTCAATCTTCTTCTTTGCGTCGGTAGTTACAGAAACGTGGTATGCTAAGCATCCTTTTCCTAAATACTTTGTGGCTTTTAGCATAGAAATTATTCCAACAGAGTTGGATAATTTATCGCCATTGATCGTAAGAATATCACCTTTCGGCGAGCGAAGTTCTATTGCCTTTTTATCACACAGGATACTGGCTTGGTTAGAGTCTAACCAATCCATTCCTAAGACTATATCAAAACCTGCCAAAGTCATTGGCAACAGTTTTGTAGGAATAGTATGTCCTGATAATGTGATATGATAATTATCGAGGATTTCAGAAATTTGGACGAGGTCACCATTGGCCGTTTCTACCACATATTTCTTGTTTAATTTATCTAGAGTTTTATTTAACAGTCTACAAAAGTTATGATCTATAAAACTTTGGTTTGCACCAGAGTGAAATAAAACTCGAGCATAAATATCATCAACAAGAAATGTACCCGTAATAACATCGGGCATACCTGCTGCTTCATGAGTATTACGAACGAATGCCCGCGCATTATTCTTTACTCCATCTGCAGGTTTGAGACCTGTCCCGTCTGTTTTCTTCTTCTTCGGACAATTGACTTTGATATGACCAGCTTCGCCACATCCAAAGCATGTAATGGATTTCTTTTTATAACTGATAGGGTGCGAAAGCACACGTCTTTATTCCTTTGTTTTAATGTGTTCTAAGTAGTTTTATATTAGTTTTGAGTCAATTTTATGTACATTTGAGTCGTCGGTCTTATTTGTAGGAGCTCGGGAATATTAATGAAGAATACGTGAAGAAAACGAGCGAAGAAACGAAGCCCGGAAAAGTCCAAAGATCAAAAGACAATTTTCTGAAATTTAGGTCTCTCGCGGTACGCGAGAGACGAGTGTAATAATTCTCGCGGTACGCGGGAAACTCCAGGAATCCGCCCGACTATTTTGGTCTTCGCGGTACGCGAGGATCCAGTCAACATTATCTCGCGGTACGCGAGAGGGCCGTTTTCCGCAAAACCCTAATTTTCTAAATTAAAAAGATTTAAACGGCCATTATGAGGGAGTTCGATTCTAAGCCGTTCCAGGGAAGAAAAGAGGCGATTTTGAGCTTGGAAGTCAATTGAAGCTGAAGATTGAAGCTTTTGGATTCCGGGTTTGTGTAGTTGCATTCTAGGGTTTAAAGATTCAAACTTTATCTTTGATTTTATGTTTTGAACCTATGGATCTTGCTATTTGCTTCTGTGTAGATGTTCTTAGTATGATTCTAGGCTAGATCCTTGATCTACCTAGGTCAATATGATGATTATGTGTTAAAGTTTCGATTTTTATTCGGTTTTTGGATTTGAATGTTGGATTTATGATTTAGTAAAGGTTTGAGTTTGTTTATGTGTGATGTTAGTGCATGTTTAATTCTGATTATGTGGTTGATTATGCTTTTCTGCGTTGATTGTGGTTGTCTGCCAGTTTGATCTTCGTTTCTGGTTCATAGACTTTAGGGTTTGTGAGTTAGAGTGGTGTCTAGACGTAGTAGCCATAGAAAACCTAGTTAATTACTGATTAGAAGTGAATGTGTGTCCTAGTTCAATACCCGAGAGGTGAGAATTAGTCGTTTAGTCTTCGTCATTAGGAATCCGAGTGTCAGCTGTCTGAGAGGAAGTTGGTATTAGGTGTCTAGTGATAGTTGCTATCCGAATCATAGTATCCATTCTAGAACTACCCCATGCATTCCTTGAGTGTATGGTAAGCGGTGAGACTAAGAGGTAATCCGTTTATTAGGGTACTTGTCATAGTAGGAAATACCCGAGAGGTGATCCGATCATCTGGTGAGTTAATATCCTTAGGTTGTCTTCTGGTCACATCCCGAGACCGAGAGTGATCGGGAATCCACTAGATATCTTTTAGGTGTTATATCTTTAGAAACCCAGATCCAACCTAGTTCCAAAACCGATAGAAGTTGAGCTTTACACATAGGATTCCGACCTAGGTAGTGACTTCTCCATTCTTGATTTCATCTTTAGTTTACTCTTGATAGCTTGAATTGTCCTTAGTTTATTGCATTCTTAGTTAATCTTTAGTGTAGTAAACCCCCCAATCAATTAATCATATTAAGTCCTAGTTAGAGTCTAATTTAGTTATTCAGTGTCTTTTGGGTTCGATATCCGGACTTCGTTAGGCTATATTGCATTGATCGGTACACTTGCCGGTTGTGTGGTCTAGTTTTAGGTCGAGTCTAGGTTTTATAAATTTAAAGCTAGAGAGTCTAGATTAGGTTTTATTTGATAGTTTTTATAGACCGTCTGGACGACATCAAGTTTTTGGCGCCGTTGCCGGGGACACTTGGCAATAGCAATATTAGCTTTGACTAGTTCTTTGATTGATTTTTGGTTTATTTGAGTCTTTTGTTTTCTTTTGAGTCTTGTGTGCTACTTGTGAGTCTTTATTCTGTTTCCTTCTTAGAGTCTTTCTGTTTATGCCCAATACTCGTTCGCAAGGATCATCATCTTTCGCAGCTTTTCAAGAGCCCGAACGAGAGCTTCACGAGCGCACCCGCGACTTTCGGGAGCGTTTAGAGGAGCTGGTTAAACCAAAGGTACGTCCTACTAGCCCAGTTCCATTTCCTACTATGGGTGACGCTAACCCACCGGCTAGACGTACGGTGCACCAGAGGGCCAGTGAGGGGGTCACGGGCGCGAGATCTTCGATCACACGTCCCACTATACCGAACACCAATTCTTGGCAGATCCCATCACATGTCATGAGTACGATCACTCATGCCACTCAATTCCATGGCCTCGAGGATGAGGATGCACCCGGACATTTGTCCCGCTTCGCGCGGATATGTGATACATTTAATATCACGGGTGTATCTAAGGACGCAATCTACTTGCGTCTCTTTCCATTCTCCCTTTCTGGGCGTGCATCTACTTGGCTCGACACTCTTCCCGACAATTCTATCACCACATGGGAGGATCTCGAAGCCAAGTTCTTCAAGAAATACTTTCCACCTTCCAGGGCCGCTCGCCTTCGGGACCAGATCCATTCGTTTCGGATGGATCCCGACGAGCCTTACCATATGGCCTGGGAGCGGTTCAACGCGCTGTTGAGCCGATGTCCCCAGCACGGTCTCCCCGACTGGGCACTAGTGGAGAAGTTCTATAATGGCCTCACCTTCGAGACGCAGCAAATGTTCAACACAGCTGCAGGAGGCCATATCATGGATAGACTCGAGCCTGAGGAGTGCGAGGATATGTTCGAGAGCTTCGCTCAAGCCGAACAGCAGCACCCACGTTCTGTTAGGGATTCCATCCCTACTGCTAGGTCACACGCCTCTTCTCCTAGAGGTGTGCATCAGGTCACTCCTGATACTAGCGTGGCTGCTGCCCTCGCCTCGATGGCGAATGAGATAAAGGAGCTCAAGCTCAGTGCTTTGAGGTGTCAGGTGTGCAGGGGAGGACACGACACCCGAGATTGCCCGGTAAATAATCAAGAGCATGTGAGCTATGCTGGCAACCAATACCAAAACCGAAATTACAACAATTCTAATACTTTTGGTTCGGGATGGAGATCTGGATTCACTGGTCGTCAGCAACAGTATGGAGGAGCAGAAGAAGGAGCGAGTTCTGGGAGCACTGTTGGGTCACGAAGGATTGAGGAGATGATGGAGACTCAGACACAGTTGCTTGCCCAGCTGGTGCAGAATAACAAGGATGCTCGGCTAAGACTGGATAGCCATGACACTTTGATGAAGAATCAGCAATCGGCGTTCCAGGATTTGCAACGCACGGTAGGAGACATTGCTAGGAGCATACATGATAGACAAGGAAGCCCTTCTACGGGCCCGAACGCTTCAGTGATGGCCGTGTCTATAGAGAGTGTGGAGAGTAAAGTGGTTGAAGAGGTTGACCCCCACTCTAAGGAGCATAATATTCCCTCAGTGGAGGAGGTGAACAAGATTGACTGGGAAGCTCGATTTGCTGAGATCGATGCTAGGATGCTAAAAGAGACCGAGTCGAATGCTGTTTCGACGAGGAGCATGATAGAGAAGGAGGATGAGAGCCCACCGGTAGTAGAAGAAGAAGAGCCGGTGGAGGAGGAAGTAGTAGTTGAGATGCCTACCAAGAGGGTAGAGGAGAAGAAAAAGGGGGTGGAGATGAAGTCCCCCGAGATTGACCTGAGCCGTATTCCTTATCCCACACGTGTGTTGCCACATAAACACGCTAAGGAATACGGTCACTTCCTTGATATGTTCAAACAACTCAAGGTCAATCTCCCGTTTGTAGAGGTCCTCCAGCATATGCCCAAGTATGCTAAGTTCTTAAAAGGCCTTCTTTCCAACAAGAAGAAACTTGAGGAGGTCTCTGGAGTCTCACTTGGTGAGCAGTGCTCGGCGGTAGTGCAAAATCATTTACCCGAGAAGTTGCCTGATTCGGGTCGTTTCACGATCCCGTGCTTGTTGGGCAACCTACCATTACACCACGCGTTGGCCGACCTAGGTGCTAGCATCAATTTGATGCCCTATTCATTGTACAAGCAGCTGGACCTAGGTGAACCACAACCAACGCGCATGAGCATTTCCTTGGCTGACCGCTCAGTCAAGTATCCACGGGGAATAGTGGAAAATCTATTAGTGAAAGTGGGCAATTTTGTTTTCCCCGTGGATTTTGTGATTCTAGATATGGAGGTGGATGACAAGGTCCCACTCATCTTAGGACGCCCGTTCCTACGAACCGCAAAGGCGATGATTGATGTCTTTGACGGGAAGCTCACACTTCGTGTGGGGGATGAGGTCCTTACATTCAATGCTGTAGAGTCCGGGAAGGATGTTGGCGAGCACAGCCACTCCGTGTGCATGCTCGATTCTTTCATGGACCACCATTGGGACCCCGATCCGGTGATAGAAGTAGGTGAACCCGCCCCGAATATAGAAGAACCATATGATTGGGCGTTGGAGTTAGAAGGATTGCTAGATGAGCCAGACGATTATGGAGATGAGGTGCCTGATGATTTGCTGGAGATGATGGCAGAGTTTGAAGAGGTCATAGGCAAAACCCCAAGTGTGGGGAAGTTGGTGGAGGTTGTTGAGGATCCCGAGGATCCTGGTGAGATTGTGGAGGTCATTCCTTTAGAAGTGCCCATTCCTAAACCCCTACATATCTTCACCACTGTTTGTGCTTTGGGGAGAAAGATCGAGTCACCCCCTAGGTCTAGGCCGCCTCGTAAGAGGACTCGAGAGTTAATTGACTTAGGCAACGTAGATAGAGTGCTAACCCCAAGTGTGGGGATATCGAGGAGTGACAAACTGCTTGGTTATTTAATGCGTATTATCTTCGGACCGGGTAGATTTAAGTTGTGGTGGAAGGAGATGAAGGATAGAAATCCATGGTGCGGTAGGAGTAGTTGTTTGCTGAGGCTGTGGAGAACCGGTAGGCCGCGAAGGATGAAGGCGGTACCGGTTAGGATCAAGGAGAAGCCTCCTGATAGGTTTGCTTGAGTCCTGGGCAAGTGCCCGGGATGTAGAGTTTGTATGATTTCATTGGGTTGAGTCCGTGTCTTTTTCTTTGTTTTTCGGTTTGTGTTTTGTTTGTGTCAAGTTTTGCAGGAATCCATGCTTGATTCGGTAAGGAAAATCGTCGGGAATGAAGCCCCAGGTATGGTTACATGTGTTTTTATCCTTGGGACAAGGTTTTAAGGAAGTTGGGTGAAAATTTTTTCTTAAATGGCAAAATTTTTTCTAAGTACAAAAATTGGAAAAACTTAAAAACTTTCTGTTAACGACACCCTCCCGCGGTACGCGAATAACTAGATGGAAGATCTCTCGCGGTACGCGAGAGACAAAAGTCTCGGCCGGCCTAACTTTTTGGCCTTCGCGGTACGCGAAGAATATCCCCTTCGACTTACGCGGTACGCGAGGGACTGCTGGTGTCACCCTATTTCCTTTGTTTCCCATGGTTTCCCGTACCCGTTTCTGTCCCCGTTTTCACTCACCACCACTATTCATCACCTACCTTCGTACCACCACTACCATGAAGCATCACCTTTAACCACCATCATCCATCACATTAATTCACCCACCTACCACCATCCGACCACCGTGACCATGGGAAACTAGAAACCGTTTATGACCGATGTTCGAACTTGCTGTGGTATTCATGTCTTTGTGTTTGCCACATGTCGAGTATGTTTTCTCTGCATCTATCTATCTTGAGTCTTTTAAGTGTCTAGTTGAGTTAGTAGTTGAGTTATTATTTGAGTCAGTTTAATGCTGCGGGTATGTTTAGTCTTATTTTGCAGGTTTATCATTCCACCCGTACTCAATCTCCATTCGGGCGGAATTGATGGTCACCATTACTATCTTGTAAAGGCAACCCGACAGCTGATGTGTAACCGCGACCAAAATGCTATACGGTGCACACACAAGGAAGAACGAAGCTGCATATTAGTTTGCATCTACATTTCCAGCTAAGTCGATTCCTGTTCTTTTTTTTTTTCTTGTTTTATTTTTGCATTTTTATTTTTAGTTTTGTTTTGCTTCACATTGAGGACAATGTGTCTTTCAAGTGTGGGGATGTGAGTGTTTAGCTAGTTTGTCTTGTTTATAAAAAAAAAAAAAAAAAAAAAAAAAATTGAAAAATTTGAAAAATGTTCTTGAAAATAATTGCATATATTTGGAAAATGATAGTAGAACTGGATCTATTTATGAGTTTAAAAGATTAAATAATTGAAAACGTGTCTAATTAGTGATGTTTTGGTAGACCCAGCTAACTAGTAGAGCTTAAATATCCTGTTTGTGTTATTTAGGATTAATCACGGAATAAAATCATGATATCTTGTGGGTATTCATCTTAGAGTAATGGTAATACTGAAACTGTCAATATAGGGTGATAGGTACCACGATTAAGTTAAAATTTAAAGGTTTTTGAAATTTTTTATGGCACACCATTCTCTTTTTATGAGAATAAATCCGAGTTTCGGTGGCGCCCGCATTCCATAATCCATGTTATTCCATAATTTATGAGCTATACTGAGTTTTGCTTATGTGTTTCCCTCTGGGATAGCGACTTGGAGGATACACCCCTAAGTAAGATTTATGTGCTTCATTGATAGAATGTAGTCTATGTGTTACCCTCCGGGATAGTGACTTGGTTGAAACGCCTCTAGACGAAAGTTCTTTTGCTTATTATGCTCATTATCATCCATTCATTCATGATTTCATCTGATTTCTAAAAACCTGTAAATAGTAGTTTAACGTGGTAGGGTAAATCTATATGGTTTAATCCGTGCCTAAACATGACCTTGAGACGGGATTAGGTAGAGCTGTAACTTCTAAGTGTGAGTCACATAGATTGATTGATATGTTGTATAAAATGGATTTAGAACACGTAACGGGGGCTTGAAAGTTAGTGCTTGGGTTTAATCGGACAGAAATACTAATTGTTGCTTTTTAACACGTGAGTATGTTTTGAAAATTGAAATTTATGTTTGTTGAGTTAGATGCCAGTTATGATTCCATTTGCAGATTTTTCGAGGACGAAAAAAGGTTAAGTGTGGGGATATTTGATAGGGTGCGAAAGCACACGTCTTTATTCCTTTGTTTTAATGTGTTCTAAGTAGTTTTATATTAGTTTTGAGTCAATTTTATGTACATTTGAGTCGTCGGTCTTATTTGTAGGAGCTCGGGAATATTAATGAAGAATACGTGAAGAAAACGAGCGAAGAAACGAAGCCCGGAAAAGTCCAAAGATCAAAAGACAATTTTCTGAAATTTAGGTCTCTCGCGGTACGCGAGAGACGAGTGTAATAATTCTCGCGGTACGCGGGAAACTCCAGGAATCCGCCCGACTATTTTGGTCTTCGCGGTACGCGAGGATCCAGTCAACATTATCTCGCGGTACGCGAGAGGGCCGTTTTCCGCAAAACCCTAATTTTCTAAATTAAAAAGATTTAAACGGCCATTATGAGGGAGTTCGATTCTAAGCCGTTCCAGGGAAGAAAAGAGGCGATTTTGAGCTTGGAAGTCAATTGAAGCTGAAGATTGAAGCTTTTGGATTCCGGGTTTGTGTAGTTGCATTCTAGGGTTTAAAGATTCAAACTTTATCTTTGATTTTATGTTTTGAACCTATGGATCTTGCTATTTGCTTCTGTGTAGATGTTCTTAGTATGATTCTAGGCTAGATCCTTGATCTACCTAGGTCAATATGATGATTATGTGTTAAAGTTTCGATTTTTATTCGGTTTTTGGATTTGAATGTTGGATTTATGATTTAGTAAAGGTTTGAGTTTGTTTATGTGTGATGTTAGTGCATGTTTAATTCTGATTATGTGGTTGATTATGCTTTTCTGCGTTGATTGTGGTTGTCTGCCAGTTTGATCTTCGTTTCTGGTTCATAGACTTTAGGGTTTGTGAGTTAGAGTGGTGTCTAGACGTAGTAGCCATAGAAAACCTAGTTAATTACTGATTAGAAGTGAATGTGTGTCCTAGTTCAATACCCGAGAGGTGAGAATTAGTCGTTTAGTCTTCGTCATTAGGAATCCGAGTGTCAGCTGTCTGAGAGGAAGTTGGTATTAGGTGTCTAGTGATAGTTGCTATCCGAATCATAGTATCCATTCTAGAACTACCCCATGCATTCCTTGAGTGTATGGTAAGCGGTGAGACTGAGAGGTAATCCGTTTATTAGGGTACTTGTCATAGTAGGAAATACCCGAGAGGTGATCCGATCATCTGGTGAGTTAATATCCTTAGGTTGTCTTCTGGTCACATCCCGAGACCGAGAGTGATCGGGAATCCACTAGATATCTTTTAGGTGTTATATCTTTAGAAACCCAGATCCAACCTAGTTCCAAAACCGATAGAAGTTGAGCTTTACACATAGGATTCCGACCTAGGTAGTGACTTCTCCATTCTTGATTTCATCTTTAGTTTACTCTTGATAGCTTGAATTGTCCTTAGTTTATTGCATTCTTAGTTAATCTTTAGTGTAGTAAACCCCCCAATCAATTAATCATATTAAGTCCTAGTTAGAGTCTAATTTAGTTATTCAGTGTCTTTTGGGTTCGATATCCGGACTTCGTTAGGCTATATTGCATTGATCGGTACACTTGCCGGTTGTGTGGTCTAGTTTTAGGTCGAGTCTAGGTTTTATAAATTTAAAGCTAGAGAGTCTAGATTAGGTTTTATTTGATAGTTTTTATAGACCGTCTGGACGACATCAATAACAGTCTTCTGCTTTGTGTCCAGACATCTTACAATAATTGCAGAAAACTCCAGCACGACATTGTCCCAAATGCCTCCTTCTGCACTTTAGACACTCAGGGATGGAAGAGTTGTTATTACGAGGAGTAAAATTGGATTTCTTGGATCCACTTGGGCCTTGCCCAGCTATTTCTTTCTTCTTATTTCCTTCTTCCTGATTTCTTATCAGGCTGGTAGTTAATTATGCCCCCAAATCGATGGCATCATCAAGATTTTCGCAATTTGAGACTTTTACCATGTCGCGGATTTCACCAATCAAATCCCAGATATAACGTTTGATTAGGTTTGATTCAGGAGTTGCAAGATGTGGAACAATTCTGGCATATTCCAGGAGTTTTGTGGCATACTCCTGATGGTTTGTTCCAATCATTCTTAAAGTTAAAAATTTCCCTTCAATCTGTTCCAATCATTCGTTATGGGGAACATACTTCTTCTCTACTTTTACCCTAAAGGCATTCCAGCCCATAGCATAGGCTGATTTTCTGCCCTTGGCAGGAATGATGTTGTTCCACCACTCTAAAGCTTGATCCTTAAATAGATTGGAGGCATATAACACCTTATCCTCCTTAGCACATTTGCTGATTGCAAGCACATACTCTGTCTTTTCGATTAGTGTGGGAATTCCTCATTCTTTGCCCGAGAAATTAAAAGGTTTGCAGTCTTGAAACATCTTATACGTACAACCTACTACCTTTTTCTTCTTTGCTACATGACCATAATTATTACCCATACTCTCGTCTTTCGAGGAGTTATGGTAATATTCTTCTCTTTGAGTCTTCTTGGATTTGCGAGAAACAGAACCCTTTGGTTCAATAGTAATGGGTTTGGATTGAGTAATTGTTCGGGTTTGACGAGAATGCACAGATTGAGGAACTGAAGGTTGAACAGAAATTCGGTCAGCTTGTCTCTTTTCAAGCTCTGTAAAAATCATCGGAAGAGAATCCTTGATTCCTTCCGTTATCATCTTTTGAAGATCAACACGAGAATTATTATTTTCAGCAACATTTTCTGCTTGCTTTCTTTTTCCCCTCGTGTTTTGAGATGATCCAGTTTGTTTCGACATACTATCAAAAGAACAGGAATTGATGTAAAACATAGCTTTTTATTGATAGAATATTTTACAAAGATAATTCATATAAAATATATTCAGAAATTTCTAAAGTTCTTGTTTTCAAGAGCCTGAACTAGTAGAGTATTCCGAGCTTCAACTCCAGCCTTTTATCTTTCCAGTTTGGCTATTCGGTTTAACAGCATTTGCTCCCTCTCATTTCCTGACGCCTTCTCATTTCTATGCGGAGCAGGAACATGAATCGTCTCATAATATGGAACATAAGGTATATTGGAATTAGCGCGTTGTTCTTCTTCTGGGTCACATTTATTTTCATAAGGAATATTGGCATATTTCTCATGAAAATTTTGAGGATATACAGGAGTGACATTATAGCTTTCAGCAGTTGGAGCAGAATGAAAACTTATAGAAGGATTATAGGGAACACTAGGGTTTCCTATATCTCTGAGGCTTTTGAAAGTAGAGCTTCCAGTTTCTTCATTAAGTTCTATAGTTGTTTCATTCGTTTTACGGTCGAAGTAACTAGCAGGAGCGAATTTTCGAAGGAAACTAGGGTCTTTGCTCTTTCCAACCATTCTGAAAATTTAAAAACAAACGATATTTTATTTATCATATAAATATATTACAATAGAAAATAAAATTGCAACAAGATTTTAATCTTTTATCAGCTCCTTCCTCAGGGTCTTCAGATCCTTTCCGTACTCATATACTTGCTTCCCGTAAAATTGGGTTATTTTCTTATCCATGATTCTTTTCTTGTTTATCTCGTCTGTTTGGCGTAATGAACGATCCAAACATTCGATATGGGAAGACGACATAGTCTACTTATAACCATATTTAGGAGGAGGATCACGAATTCCCATTAACATATCATTATAAACATGATGACATTCGGGTGGTGATGAAAAGTAAGCTTGGTAAGGATCATATGTTGGTTCAGGGAATACATATGGATCATACATGACCGGGGATTCAGAGTTATAATCAGAACTGTTTGAGACAGGGTTATTGAAAGGATAATCATTAGGGTTTTTAGAAGCAGATTGATATTGAAGATTCTTAGAAGGATCTTCTTCAGGTGACTGAATTTTACTAGATTGTGCCTAATTTCCTTGCACATATTGGGTAGCAGTATTCCAGTTACTAAAGTCTGATCCAGCATCCATCCATTGGCTGGAAGAGTTTTGGGATTGAGGGTGGTATTCGGGAGAGTGAGGAAGTACAGCAAATGGGTCATCATTATAGTAGGGTGAACATATAGGATTCTGTTGTGAACCTAATGGATGATATTTCGGGGATTCTTGTTTAATAGGATGATTAGGATCATAATATGGAACAATATTTCCTCTAGACATCTGCAATCTTTATCATATTAGTACTTATTTTATTTGTAAAACTTAGATACTAAAGCTAGTATCTTAATCTTTAGCTAAAGCTCTACAAGGATGGTTATCTTTCCAGAGTAGTACCTCCAAAGTCATGTTCCCAGGTAAGAGCGACGGGTGTAAGAGAGATTTATACACCACACTTTTCTTAGACGGAACACTTTCGTTTGTCAGATAACTACATACCGGTCAGAAGGTTACCTTGTTTTCTTATCTTAAAAGCATTATGGTTAAAGCTTGCTTTTCTTAAAAGCATTAATGGTTGAAGCTTAGATACTAGATCCAAGTATCTAATTCGCTAAAACCTGTGGCTCTGATACCAACCTGTCACACCTCGCCTCAGGCACCCCCTGGACGTGTGCGAGCCCGATTGGTATCGCTTGGGTACTTGATTTCAGAGTTTCTGTAAAACACAGCGGAAGTCTTTTTCAAAGGATCGTTTCACCATTCTTTCAACCTCAAGGGTTGTAATTGTAAATATCAAAACTCAGTTGGAAAACAAAAGCCTTGTATTTACTTTTATAAATATAGGTCTCAATACCCTTCTCATTTGATTACAAAACAAGTTTGAAATCAAATACATGATGAGCCACTGGAAATAGTTACAACACAGGGTTGATCATGTCCCTGGTCCAATCTCCTTTCTTTTGGATTTCCCTTTACACGAGACCTAAGAATCCTACGTGCATTCCATCCTTTACTAGGTCAGATCTTATGTCTGCCCGTATACCCTTCTCATCATATTTTTATTCATTACTTGGAAAACATTTGGAAAATAAAACGTCATCACGAACGCTGGTGAATACAATATCTTGACATAAAATCACTTTGGCACAAATAAGTATTAATTTCATAATCACAACTTTTTGTTCAATCTACACACTCAGCAGGCCCGTCCTGTTCAATCGCACCACAGTATACACTAGCGTCATAGCTTATATGCCACACCCCCAAATTTCACTAACGGAGTTTTACCGTTTGGTGCTTGACAAACCAGGATCTCAGTCATTAGTTACATCAAACGACACTATATGGGACATAAATGTAATATCATAAAAGTTCAGAGTTAATGCGGAAGCGTTTAAATAAGAAAATAAATGCGCAAAGCAAGCACGCCCAAGTTTAGTTTAATAAAACAAGTCAATTGTTTTAAATGTTTGCATAAGGATGAAATGATAGTAGGACTCCATGCATGTCCTAAGTGTGCAACCTGTGCCTTAGCGACCAGAGAAACATGTAAGAAAAGGTGTTCATGGGTTTCCAAGTGAATAAACTGTTTGAGTGTTTGCAGGATCCACATACGTAAGTCACACCTATTGCTAGCTAGACAATGTACAAGTTACTTTAAGCGTTCGCAACTGAAGCTGACTGTTTATGTTTGAGATTCCTTCCGCCATTGCTAACATCAACAATGGCAAGTGTTTAGGATAATTTACACCCATTCGACCTCCAATCGAGTTAGCGCGACTAACGCGGGTGGGATTTGTCAAACCCAATATTACTACTCAAATTTCCTCGCTATACTCCATATATTAACGGTCCAAGTGTGTAAGGACTTTGCATGTTGTGTTTGCACTTAGGTAAACAAGTGGTAGTGAAATACTATGTGATCCATGTCCGTTCATGCATATGTCTCTCCCCGACGGAAAGACAAGTAAACAGATGTCTGTTCGTGTGCATGTTTCTTCCCAACGGGAAACAAGTAAAATACTGTTTGTTTGTATGCATGTTTCTCCCTAATGAAAAAACAAGTAAAATGATGTTTGTGTATATGCATGTTTCTTCCCCAATAGGAAAACAAGTAAAAAGGGGCCGTGAAACTCACATGAGTTGCGTAGTAGGTAGTATCACACAAGTATGAGATTTGAATCTCAAGCGTTAGCCCGAAACGGCTCACAGATGTCCTAGAATTATAACATAATAATTAGGGATATAATAGGATATGTGACGACGACACCGAATGTTGAACGTCCTAAAAACGCTCTAACAGTCAAAGAGTAGACGAACGTGTCCACGGGAATTGAAAGATTTCTTAACAAATTATTTAGGATAAATACGTCACGCGACAATTTGACAAAAGTAAAATAAAGTGTATTCGAGAGTTGCACCATTAAACTAATGGTCTAAGAAAATAATATAATATATATTATTTTTATATTTAATAAAATATCACAATAAACAATTGCGTGACAAAAATAATAAATCTATTATTTTTATTCGAGGAAGTAAACTAGTGTAAATAATATAGATAATTATATTATTTATTAGTTTAAAACGTTACACGAAGTTTATAACTGAAATAATAATATTATAAAAATATATACCGTTCTTAGTTGAGATCAAGGGTTAAAAATAATATATTATTTTATAAACGGAATTTGAATAAAGAATACGAGTTACAAGACTAAACCCGAGCCTACGGGTGGTTTTTCGGTTTAGAACGTATTAATATAATATAATAATTATTGTTTTGAAAATATAATAAATTAATCAAACATTCTGACAACAGGTTTACTCACACACGAGCGCACCAAAGGCAAGGTACGACCGCGTTAAGGTCACGGGCGCGACCGTGCTAGTCAGGGGCGCGACCGTGTTGATCAAACAGAAGACACAACAAAGCTGATCACTAGGAACGACCGTGTCTGAGCCTGACACGGCCGTGTTTAGGGTTCTGAGGCACGGCCAGGTCTAGCCAGGAGGCACGACCAGGTCCGAATCCGTTTGATTTCAATCGAGATTGACCAAAAGGATATGGGGGTTCTGTTAATCAAGTAATTACGAATCTGATGATGTGTTTTGATTTAAAAAACATTGTGACTAGATTGATTTATTTCCCGATTAAATAACGAAACTTTTGGTCAAGCACATGAGATCAAATTGAACAATTTGGATAAGATTACATGTTGAAATCATAGGGTTTTCACTAAACAGAGGATAGCGAATCTGATGATACAATTTAATTTGATTATGATCAGGTCAAGAATAGAGATCGAGTAAACCGTAAACACATGAACCCTAAATTTGATTCACAACAAATTCGATAATCTTAGCCCGAATTAACAAGGGGCTTTTGATCTATGAACAAAAACGAAGGTGTAGAGAGTTTCAATTACTAGAAAGGATGACGGATCGATGGAGTTCGAGTAAAACGAGTTCCGACTTCGAGTGGCTTGACTTCCGGCGGCTCCGGCTGCTTCTCCGACCAAATTGAAATGCGCAAAAGCTTCACAGAGGATCGATAGAGGTGTGTAGGTGATCGATTTCAGTGCAAATGATCGGTTTGACGTGAATTTGATTGTAATGGTGATGATGTCGTCGGTTACAGGATTGAAGACTATAATGGAGTTTAATTCGATCATTACGAGTGTTAAAGTGTGAGATAATGGCTCAATGATGATCGCCATTAGAGATTATACATTACAAATTTGATATTCGAACGGATTTGCGATTAAAGGCAGCGTTTACGTTTTAACTGGGCAAGAGGCGCGGCCGTGCCAAAAAGAGGAGCGACCGTGCCTATTAGGGTTTCAGGTTATTTACAAAACCAGCCCTTGCAACTTCAGATTTGACAGAATTGATCCCTTGGTTTTAGAATTGAGTTAACTGAGTTAGGATTTAACTGAATTTGGCTAACGGAGTTAACCTGAAAAATTCGGATTGTCACATTATAACAGCGGACATGTCTACGCCTTTGAATTTCTTATAAGAAAAGCACCAGCCGTAATCCGAGAATTTCACCCGAGACCCGTGTATCCCTTGCAAATTTCGTATACCTATGGCCTGAATGTTTATCCATAGATGAACGTTGAGCATTACTTCGTTAACCTATATTTGGCCATTTTCGCAAATAAAATGATTGACACAAGTTTTCAAAGAGATAAAGTATTCACCTTGTTTGTAGGAATGAGCCTCTAGAGTCAAAGCTTAGTGTCTAGCTTCTTAACTTGGTTTCTCTAGCATTCTAACCTTTATATGAGCGTTTCTTCTTACACCGGGCACTAAATCAAGTGGGAATCGAACCGGGATCGTCGAGGATCATCTACGAGTGCTCTGGAACTGACTTTGAATGTTGGTTTCGGGTTTAGGATGCATAAATCGAATGAAATGGTCCAACTATTTATATATTGGAATTTCAACCCATAGCGGACCGCTACAATTGCCGGTGGCAGTCCGCCACCGCCTCGGATGGTGTCAGCCCTAAATTTCAATCACTAATTGGACCAAACCTTAATTTGCGGCTAGCAGACCGTTACCGCTAGGCGTAGCGGTCCGCCACCGGTACGCATGGCAGATTCCTAGCATTTTTGCGGCTGGCGGACCGTTACCACCTGGCGTGGCGGTCCGCCACGTGTACGTGATGTCATCCAGACGGTCTATAAAATAAACTACTAAACCTAACCTATACTCCTAAGTAATAAAGGAAAACCTATGAACTAAACCGCACTGACAGACAAGTGGACCTATCGAGTGTAGCACAGCTTAATGGTAAACCGGATTATCGAACCCTAGAGAAACTGAATACTAATACTAGACTCTGACTCAGACTAAATATTGAATTGGTTTAGGGGGTTTACTACACTACTGAATTAAATAAGAATGCAATAAACTAAGAATGATTCATACTATCAAGACGAAGAACAAAGGGAGATATCAGGAATAGGAAGAACACTACCTAGGTCAG
This sequence comes from Smallanthus sonchifolius, assembly GCA_023525975.1. Taxonomy (NCBI): domain Eukaryota; kingdom Viridiplantae; phylum Streptophyta; class Magnoliopsida; order Asterales; family Asteraceae; genus Smallanthus; species Smallanthus sonchifolius. The sequence continues at coordinate 395,865 of CM042045.1, read as the reverse complement.
AATCCTACTTGCAAAGAACTTCTACCGGTTATGGAATATGATGGATCTGGGTTTCTAAGGATAACAAATATAGATAACCTAGTGGATCCCTAATCACTCTCAGGGTGTCACCAACTAAGGAACTTAAAGTGTACTAAACTCACCAGATTGTTGGATCACTTCTCAGGTATTTCCAACTATGATATTGTACCCTAATGGACAGATTACCTCTCAGTCTCATCGTCCACAGTACACTCAAAGAATGCACGGGGTAATCTCAGGATAACTACTATGACTTGACTAGCAACAATCACTAGACACCTAATACTAACACCCTCTCAGACTGTTAACACTCGGATTCCTAATGACGAAGACTAGACAACAAATTCTCACCTCTCGGGTATTGAACTAGGATACACATTCAACTCTAATCAGCAGTCAATCACAACTCCTATGGTCACTACGTCTATCATACCACACAACAATCACAAACCCTAAGATCTATGACCAAGATATGCAAATCAATTTGGTAGACAACCACAATTAGCATACAGGATTATAATCAATTACAAATCAGATTAAAACATGCATATACATCATACTAATCAACCCCAAGATCGTTTACAAAATCAAATAAATCATCAAACTAATCCAAAAACCGATAAAGTTGCAAACTTTAACAAGCAATCATCATTAATCTAGGCAGCATTAACAAGTTTAGCCTAGGATCATACTTAGAACAAGAATAACAGAAGTAATCAAGCAATACATGATCCAAAACAAACTAATTTCATACAAAGATCGAAACTTTAAACCCGAATAATCTAATCTAGACAAACCCGGAATCGAAAGCCTTGATCTTGCTCTTCAATCGACTCCCAAGCTCTCAAAATTGTCCCTTTTTTCTCCTCAAACGGCTGGAAATCGATTAATTGCATAATGGGATTACAATTTGACTAAATTAGGTTTTCACAAAATTTTCCCGAAATACGACTCTCTCGCGTACCGCGAGAGAGTTAGGCAAGCCCCTCGGGTACTGCGAGGGCCCAAACAATCGGGGAAACTTCTATATTCCATCGCGTACCGTGAGGGATTTTGATATGGTCTTCGTTTACCGCGAAGGGAAGGAATTTCATATTTTTCTCCTTTATTTCTTGGACTTTATTCTCGTGCTCGATTTATTTCGGTTTTCACTTGTAATAATCACGAGCACCTGAGAACATAACAAGGACTCAATTGTATACAAAAACGACTCAAAATGACTAGAAAACTAATTAAAACGACTCAAAACATGGTGGAAATACATGTGTGCTTTGCAACACATCAGTTCGCGTGTCAAGATTTGTGACCATTAGTCACCATACACGTGGCTTACCCGAATTTATTACTTAGTCCCTACGTAGCGGACCGTTACCTAGGTCATGGCGGTCCACCACCCAACTTTGCCTCCTTAGCGGACCGTTATGCATAACCTTAGCGGTCCGCTAAGGTCTTAATTTCCCAATTTTTCATTTTTAACCTAAACTTTAATATAATCATACTTATAGTCTCTAGGGTTTACCTTTTGTCAAATCTCAGATATTTTTGTGGCCGTTGTTACATGAACGCTTTAGCTTTAGCCGTTAGGGATGTAAAGATTTAAGCCTTTTGGCGCGCGCACTTGTTTTTTCAGGTGACGTGTAACGTCAGAGTGATATGGATACACATATAAGAAGGAAAAATGGTTAAAAATAGCTAAAAAGCTTTCATTATAAATAAACGAGTCCGCTTAACTTACATAGATAATGTTTTTCCCCTTTCTAGGCATACTTACTTTCAGAGATAGCATTTCCTGAGCTGGACAACATTCCATGAGCGCGGTATCTCCTTCTCATCCAAGTGAGCCAAAACATAAGCGCCCTTGCCTAATTCTTTTGAAATGACATATGGTCCTTCCCAGGTTGGCCTCAATTTTCCTGTTGATTCTGCTCGGCTTGCTTGATTACTGCGCAGGACATAATTTCCTTCCTTAAAGGAGCATTCGACCACGCATTTGTTGTATGCTTTACCAAGCTGGTGCTTGTATCTTTCCTCATTTATGGATGATATCTATCAACGGGTTTCCAATAAGTCCAGGTTATACCGCAATTCAGCATCGTTGTCGACATCCTGAGTGTTCATCTTTCGCGCGGATGGGATTCCTATCTCCGCGGGTATCATTGCTTCGGACCCATAAGTAAGACTGAAAGGTCACTCGCCAGTGCTACTTTTTGGCATGGTTTGGTAAGCTCATAGAACACTCGGAAGCTCTTCCATCCAAGAAGTTCCTTCTCTGTCCAAACGGGTTTTTAGCCTAGAGATGATACCGCGGTTCACCCTTTCCACCTGCCCGTTGCCTTGTGGGTGTGCTAGCGAGGTAAAAACTTGCCTAATCTATAGCTCTACGGACCAGTGTTTAATCATGCGGTCCGCGAATTGAGTTCCGTTATCACTGACCAGATAGAGAGGCAAGCCAAAACGACATATGACGTGTTCCCATAGGAACTTTTTCATGTTTGTTGCCATGATAGTAGCTACTGGTTTGGCCTCCACCCATTTAGTAAAATAATCCACGGCTACGATTAAGAACTTCAAACACCTCGGGGCTTCTGGGAACGGTCCTACGATATCGATGCCCCATCTTTGGAAAGGCCACGCCGCGGTGACCGGGATTAGGTCATTTTTTGGCCTGTGAATCATAGGTGCATAACGCTGAAAACTCTGACATTTTATGAGTTCACTGACTGCGTCCATATGCATGCCTGGCCAATAATATCATGCGTTCATAATTTTGGCCACAACAGCGCACGGTCCCGCGTGAATGCCACAAATTCCCATATGGATTTCTCTTATCAGGTAGTTGGCTTCCTATGCGTCGACGCATCATAGTAAAGGACCTAAAAATGATTTCCTGTATAATATCCCATTTAGAAGTTGGTATTGCGCGACTTTTGCTTGTAACTTGTGTGCCTTAGCTCGTTCGGCGGGTAGAGTTCCGGTGGCCAGATAATTATAAACGGGTGTCATCTAGGTGCCTGGCACGGTTTCTATTGAATTTACCTCTCATGTGTCAATGGATGCCTTTTGAAGGGTTTCAAGACTGATGGATTTGGCCGGGTTATTAAAAGTAGAAGCAAATTTACTTAGAGTATCCACTTTCTTGTTTTGACTTCTAGGGATGTCACAACCCCGGGCTACCCCTGCCCGGGCGTCGCGAGACAACGCTGGTATCTGAATGAGGTCCCATATATTTGGACAGCGGAAGTCTTTGTTTTTACTTGATGCCTTTTTTGTAATGAAATGTCATGTAAATAACCTCAAGGGTTAATTCTGTACTTTTTGTCAAAACTTGGGATCCACGTCCCTTTTCATTTCATGATAATAGACATTCAAAAGTCTATTATATAATGTACATCTGCTGAATTAATTTACATAATACAAGCCATTTAAAATGTCTAGGATCTACGTCCGTTCCAACATTTGGTCTTGTATTAGTCTGCCACAGGGATTTAAATATGCCTAAAGATCTTGTCTTTACTGCACCACCCTGAATTTAATGATTTCTTTCACTACCTGTGAAAAACGTTTTGAAAATGAACATCAGCATAAAGCCGGTGAATCACATTTAACTGACACGAAAATGATTTCTAACATAAACCAAATTAAAGCCTTTAAGCACGTTTCTGTATGGTAAATCTACACATTCAGCAGTCTTTTTCACCTGAAATATATACCACCTACATACACTGGGTTAACTGCCATGGGGTCAACTGGCTGAGCTCTATGTCTCAGACTGATAGCCTATTCCCAGGGTCGTGATGCTAAGAACCTTGTTCTTAGTCTTACATGATACTCAGGAACTCGTCCCTCGTATAATCTGCTAAGGAACCATATCCTCAGTCTTATGATACCCCCTTACATGATCTGTACCCAGCCACGGACCGGACTTTCACCCGTCACATGTATACCATTTGATCAAATCTACGTATGCTTATGGCCTGAATGCTATCACGTAGATTACCCTTATGATTAAAGCATTTAATTTGTTTCATGCCGTTTTCGTAAATAAAATGGTTTTATCGTTTGAAAAGCGTTAAACGTGTTCACCTTGATTTTGATGGCTGGTAGGGTTGTAGGCTTCGGAATTTGAGCAGAACCTCGACACGTTTCTTCCTAGGGAAGACACGATTAACGAGAATATATATGAGAGAATATATATATATATAATTGCGGCTATATATATATGAATAGTTTTAACGATACCTACTTTGCGGGATTTGGACAGAACTACGGCTTGAGTTGGGTGTCGTAGGATTCTTGAACAGCGCTTCGGGACGTTGTGGAGTTTTGAGAGATCGGGTTTGTGTGGAACGAATGTTTGGAAACTGTACAGAATTTCAATCCCGTTGAAGGCCTTTTATAGGCTGAAATTCCGGTCTCTCGCGTACCGCGAGACTGGCCAAGGAAATCTCTCGCGTACCGCGAGAGGATGAGGTGTCACGAACGGTGCTGAGTCAGCATGACACGTGGCGGCTGGTGGCAAGGGTGAATGACACGTGTTTTCTGGCCCTGACGCGTGTACTATTCCCTCGCGTACCGCGAGGCTTGGTTGGGAATCTTCTCGCGTACCGCGAGAAGGTATAAATCTGGCGTATAAGCAGCTTCTTCGCGTATCGCGGGGCTTTGTCAAAATCTCCCTCGCGTACCGCGAGGGAGTGAAATTTTAAAATTTTCTTTTCTTTTTATTTTTGGGTGTTACATCCTCCCCTCCTTTAGAATAATCTCGTCCTCGAGATTCATTGAAAGAGATGTGGATACTTTTTGCGCATTTCTGACTCAAGTTCCCAAGTATATTCTGGGCCACGCCTGGAGTCCCATCTTATTTTAACTAACGCCAATTGCTTTCGTTTAAGCTTTTTGATTTGTCGGTCTTCAATTTGTAACGGTCGTTCGATGAATTTGAGCTTTTCATTTACTTCCACATCTTGTAAAGGCATAAGCAAGGATTCATCAGCTAAACACTTACGTAGGTTTGATACATGGAATACATCGTGTACTCCACCCATCTCTACTGGTAGTTCAAGCTGATAGGCAACAGATCCGATTCGTTTAATGATTTTGAAAGGTCCAACAAAACGTGGACTTAATTTTCCTTTCTTTCCGAAACGAATAACACCTTTCCAAGGTGAAACTTTTAATAATACCTTGTCACCGATTTGAAATTCTAACGGCTTTCTTCGTTTATCTGCATAACTCTTTTGTCGATTTCTAGCCATTTTTAGACGTTCACGTATTTGCAAGATTTTATCGGTAGTTTCTTGGACTATCTCTGGTCCTGATAGTTGATTTTCTCCGATATCTGACCAACATACAGGCGTTCGACATTTCCGTCCGTACAATGCTTCAAATGGTGCGGCCTGAATACTTGTGTGATAACTATTGTTGTATGAGAATTCCATTAGAGGTAAATGATCATCCCAATTACCTCCAAAGTCTATCACACAGGCTCGGAGCATATCTTCTAGGGTTTGTATGGTTCTTTCGCTCTGCCCATCAGTTTGTGGATGGTAAGCAGTACTAAGGTTCAATCGAGTTCCTAGAGCTGTTTGAAAACTTTGCCAGAATCGAGATGTGAAGCGACTATCTCTATCTGACACTATGGATAGAGGCACACCATGTAATGTTACAATTTCATTAACGTAAATTTGTGCCATTTTGTCCATACTCATGGTGTCTTTAATAGGTAGAAAGTGAGCTGATTTGGTTAAACGGTCAATGATAACCCAGATTGCATTATTTCCACGAGTGGTTCGAGGAAGTTTTGTAATAAAGTCCATAGTTATCAATTCCCATTTCCAAACTGGTAATTCTAACTGTTGCAATAATCCAGCTGGCTTTTGGTGTTCAGCTTTGACTTTGGAACAAGTCAAACATTTTGCTACGTAGATAGCAATGTTCTTTTTCATACCAATCCACCAGTAACTTTCTTTGAGGTTCTTGTACATTTTATCACTTCCTGGGTGCATGGTGTATTTGGACTTGTGTGCTTCTTCGAGGATTCGCTCTCGAAGATCACCTGTAACTGGTACCCAAATACGTTTATTCATGCGAAGGATATTATCTTCACCTTTGATCAGTAAGTCAAGCATTCCTTTCATTCCTTCTTTTTCAAAGTTACCTTCCTTCAAAGCTAACTCTTGTGCCTCTTTTAACTGACTTACAAGATCAATTTGTAGTTCAAGTCTGAGAGAATGTACTCTCTTTGGCTTGACATTTTCTTTTCGGCTCAAGGCATCTGCTACTACATTTGCCTTTCCTTCATGATAACAAATTTCACAATCATAATCATTCAGGATTTCCATCCATCTTCGTTGTCTCATATTTAACTCTTTCTGGCTAAATATGTACTTGAGACTTTTATGATCAGTGTAGATTGTGAACTTAACCCCATAGAGATAGTGTCGCCATAATTTCAAAGCAAAGATTATAGCGCCTAATTCTAGATCGTGGGTTGAGTAGTTTTTCTCATGAATTTTCAACTGACGAGATGCATAAGCAATGACTTTCTTGCGTTGCATTAATACGCAACCTAAACCAGTATGTGAGGCGTCACAGTAAACTACGAAGTCTTCAATACCATCTGGTAAGGATAAGATAGGTGCGTTTGTCAGTTTTTGTTTCAAAGTTTCAAAAGATTCAGATTGTTTGGGTCCCCATTCGTATTTTACAGATTTCCGAGTTAGGGATGTGAGTGGGATTGCTATACGAGAAAAATTTTGAATGAACCGGCGGTAATATCCCGCTAATCCCAGAAAACTACGAATTTCGGTGGGTGACTTGGGAATTTCCCATTTGGATATAGCTTCGATTTTTGAAGGATCTACTTGAATTCCGTTCATATTGATGACATGACCAAGAAATTGTACTTCTGTTAACCAAAATCCGCATTTGGAAAACTTAGCATATAATTTCTCTTTTCGAAGAAGTTCAAGTATGGTTCGAAGATGAGTTTCGTGTTCAACTTGGGTTTTGGAATAAATAAGTATGTCATCAATAAAAACTATGACAAACTTATCCAAGTAAGGTTTGCAGACACGATTCATCATGTCCATGAATGCGGCAGGAGCATTTGTAAGTCCAAATGGCATAACCGTGAACTCGAAATGTCCATACCGTGTTCGAAATGCAGTTTTCGAGATATCGTTATCATGCACTTTCAACTGATGATAACCTGAACGAAGATCGATCTTTGAAAAATGACAAGCTCCTTGGAGTTGATCGAATAAATCGTCAATTCGTGGAAGCGGGTATCGGTTTTTGATGGTAACTTTATTCAGTTCCCGATAATCAATACACATGCGCATTGATCCGTCTTTCTTCTTAACAAAGAGAATTGGAGCTCCCCAGGGTGAAGAACTTGGTTGGATAAAACCTTTCTCAAGAAGTTCATCCAATTGTTTCTTGAGTTCTGCCATTTCTGTGGGTGCCAGTCTGTACGGGGATTTGGCAATTGGAGTTGCACCAGGTACAAGGTTGATTCGAAATTCTACCTCTCGTTCTGGTGGTAATCCAGGCAGTTCTTCAGGAAAAACGTCTGGAAATTCAGATACTACATGTACTGATTCTATCTTCTTCTCCTTTTCCAAGGCAGTAATTGATACCAGACATGCCAGATATCCTTTTCTTAAGCACTTGGTTGCTTTAAGTATGGAGATTATCTGGATAGGTTTTGTGGGTTTATCACCTTGGATAGTTAGAGTTTTGTTTGTTGGTGTAACGAGTTTTACAACTTGTTGATTACAAAGGATTTCGGCTTGGTTATTGGATAACCAATCCATCCCCAAAACAATGTCAAAGCCAGTTATTGACATTGGTAACAATTGTACTGGGATAGTGAAACCAGCCAATGTAATGTAACAATTGTTCAGTGATTGGGATATTTTTATCAAATCACCGTTCGCTGTTTCTACTTCATATGTTTCAGCTAAGGGACTTAAAGGTTTATTTAATAGATTACAAAAATTATAATCTATAAAACTCCGGTTCGCACCCGAGTCAAATAAGACCTTAGCATAAACATTATTAAGAAGAAACGTACCGGTAATTACGTCCGGCGTTCTCTCAGCTTGGTTAGCATTCATGACAAAAGCTCGTACGGTCTTTTTGTTTTCTGGAGTGATCTTGGCTCCTGATCCTCCAGCTCTTCCGGTCCTTGCAAACTTAGGGCAATTAGTGCTGATGTGCCCCAGCTCTCCACAATTGAAACAAGTAATCATTCCCTTTCTCTTGAAGCAATTCTCAGTAGTGTGACCTGAGACCTTGCAATGATTACAGAATGGAGTTTCAAAAACACACTTTCCACTATGCCTGCGTCCGCACGTTTTGCATGATGGATTGTTAAATGGTAACCCCTTTTGCCCAAAGTTCTTGCTAAATCTTTTGGCCTCGGGTTTTGATTTTATAGAGGATTCGACTTTCTTCTTTTCCTCTATATTTCTGATTAGTCCAGCCGTCATGGTACCGGTCAATTCTACGGTGGACTCAATGGTTTTTGGTGAGACAACCTTCACCAAATCACGGATCTCTGGAACTAAGCCATAAATATATCGAGTTATGAGAACTGATTCAGGTTTAGCCAGGTGAGGTGCCAATCGAGCATATTCAAAGAATTTGGTAGTATACTCTCGATCATTGGTACCCACCATTCGGTGCTCCAGAAATTTTCTTTCAGCTTGTTCTTTTTCAGTCTTGGGGCAAAATTTCTTTTTCACCTTTGCCCGAAATTCTTTCCAATCCATGGCATTGGTCTTTCTCCTCCCTTTGGCAGAAATGATTGAATTCCACCATTCCAACGCTTCATTTTTGAAGGAGTTTGAAGCATACAGTACTTGATCTTTCTTAGCACACTTGCTAATTGCTATTACTGACTCCATCTTCTCTAGCCAGTGAAGAGTAGCAATACCGCCTTCGGTGCCCTTAAATTCATAAGGTTTACAGTCCTGAAAGGTTTTATAAGAACACCCTTTGTGTCTATACCTTTTTGTTTCTTTCTCTTCTTCTTCAGAGTCTTCACTGCTTAAATTTAAGGATTCTTCAGATCCAGAATACTTATTGCTTGATGTTCTGGACCTTTTCGAGGTTTGAGTTCTACGAGAGCTTGCTACTTGCTCTGTGTTGGTTTTCGGAGGGTTTTCTGTTCTTTTTGAATGAGAGGTTACATAGCTTGGAGTTTTGATGTTTTCTTGTACTTTCTTTATTATGGCAGGAAGCATTTCTTTAATGCTTTGTTTGACCAGTTGTTGCAATTCTGGTTGTGGAGTAGCTATTTCAGGATTATTATTAACTTCTTTTCCTTTTTCCTTGGTAATGTAGGTAGCTGGACCGCTATTGTTATTTTGTTGAGACATCTAAGAACACAAGCACGAATTTGGGTCAAAATTTGAAGTTTATTATCGCTTAAACTTCATCTATTTGTTACAAATACAGAAATATAGATATGCATCTATATCACTTAAAATTAGCTAATTATACAAATACTATCATTAACTTTAATCGAGAAGCACATCTCCCAAATCTTGATAGAATCTCCCCAGGGTCTCGGTCATAGCACCCTTCTGGATCAACTGATCTGCCACCCATTGTTCTGCGTACTTCCTGTCTTCCTGGGCTAGTTCGTAGTCAAATATAGTTTGTTCGTTTTTAACTACGACTTGTCTGGTGAAGTACAGTTCAGCACGTAGATCGTCAGCCTCTCTAAGAGCACGATCGAGGTGTTCATCAATTGATTTTGGCAGTTCATCATGGTATCCATAACAAGGAGGTGGTTCCCTGTGTCCCATCCTAAGATCGTGATATGCTGAGTTAACAGACCACACGACTTTTCCGTCGGTTGCATACTGACGTCCATCGGAGGGATCTACATAGAAGAAAGGTTCTTTGAAAACGGGATGTTCTGGAATAGGATCAAAGAAATACTTTCCACCACTGCCTTCACAAACGGCAGCCTTGTCGGATTCAGAAATCGAATGTGGAGTTTCTTCACTTGGACTGGGTGGATGTTCTTGAATTGTTCCGGTAGGGTATACTATGTCTAACGATTGAGGTAGTGGCATAGATGTCATAACAGGACGTAAAGATTCTCTTGAATCTTCCATTTCCACTGAATACTCTGATTCTTCCCTCAGAGGTTCAAGCCTTGCTTGAGTCTGCTCCACTTGTTCTGCGACCATTCTGTTCCAATTCTCCGGGGTCGGTAGATAGTGGACATAATCATCATAGCTTGGTACTATTTGATCGTTTCTTGGATTAGATAATTCTCCAGGAAAGAAGTTTGGGTAGTTATGAGGATAATAGTATGGATCTGACATCCTGTAATTTATTGGTTATGTTAAAGGCATCTTCCTACCGTTCGTTCAGTAGGCACAACTATTGGTTAAAGCTAAGATACTATCATACAAGTATCTAATTTTGCTAAAATCCTTAAATGCGGCTCTGATACCAACCTGTCACAACCCCGGGCTACCCCTGCCCGGGCGTCGCGAGACAACGCTGGTATCTGAATGAGGTCCCATATATTTGGACAGCGGAAGTCTTTGTTTTTACTTGATGCCTTTTTTGTAATGAAATGTCATGTAAATAACCTCAAGGGTTAATTCTGTACTTTTTGTCAAAACTTGGGATCCACGTCCCTTTTCATTTCATGATAATAGACATTCAAAAGTCTATTATATAATGTACATCTGCTGAATTAATTTACATAATACAAGCCATTTAAAATGTCTAGGATCTACGTCCGTTCCAACATTTGGTCTTGTATTAGTCTGTCACAGGGATTTAAATATGCCTAAAGATCTTGTCTTTACTGCACCACCCTGAATTTAATGATTTCTTTCACTACCTGTGAAAAACGTTTTGAAAATGAACATCAGCATAAAGCCGGTGAATCACATTTAACTGACACGAAAATGATTTCTAACATAAACCAAATTAAAGCCTTTAAGCACGTTTCTGTATGGTAAATCTACACATTCAGCAGTCTTTTTCACCTGAAATATATACCACCTACATACACTGGGTTAACTGCCATGGGGTCAACTGGCTGAGCTCTATGTCTCAGACTGATAGCCTATTCCCAGGGTCGTGATGCTAAGAACCTTGTTCTTAGTCTTACATGATACTCAGGAACTCGTCCCTCGTATAATCTGCTAAGGAACCATATCCTCAGTCTTATGATACCCCCTTACATGATCTGTACCCAGCCACGGACCGGACTTTCACCCGTCACATGTATACCATTTGATCAAATCTACGTATGCTTATGGCCTGAATGCTATCACGTAGATTACCCTTATGATTAAAGCATTTAATTTGTTTCATGCCGTTTTCGTAAATAAAATGGTTTTATCGTTTGAAAAGCGTTAAACGTGTTCACCTTGATTTTGATGGCTGGTAGGGTTGTAGGCTTCGGAATTTGAGCAGAACCTCGACACGTTTCTTCCTAGGGAAGACACGATTAACGAGAATATATATGAGAGAATATATATATATAATTGCGGCTATATATATATGAATAGTTTTAACGATACCTACTTTGCGGGATTTGGACAGAACTACGGCTTGAGTTGGGTGTCGTAGGATTCTTGAACAGCGCTTCGGGACGTTGTGGAGTTTTGAGAGATCGGGTTTGTGTGGAACGAATGTTTGGAAACTGTACAGAATTTCAATCCCGTTGAAGGCCTTTTATAGGCTGAAATTCCGGTCTCTCGCGTACCGCGAGACTGGCCAAGGAAATCTCTCGCGTACCGCGAGAGGATGAGGTGTCACGAACGGTGCTGAGTCAGCATGACACGTGGCGGTTGGTGGCAAGGGTGAATGACACGTGTTTTCTGGCCCTGACGCGTGTACTATTCCCTCGCGTACCGCGAGGCTTGGTTGGGAATCTTCTCGCGTACCGCGAGAAGGTATAAATCTGGCGTATAAGCAGCTTCTTCGCGTATCGCGGGGCTTTGTCAAAATCTCCCTCGCGTACCGCGAGGGAGTGAAATTTTAAAATTTTCTTTTCTTTTTATTTTTGGGTGTTACAAGGGATATGCACTACCTCCCATTCCTGAAAAGTGTTTAGAGTATTGTGGCACCTGGATAAGTATTTAGTCATGGCAGGATCTTTAGCTTCATAGGTATTATTAATGTGGTTGGTGACCAGCAAAGAATCCACATGTGCTCGAATATGGCATACGCCCTTTTCCCCCGCCCATCGAAGTCCTGCAAGGAGTCCTTCATATTCAGATTCATTGTTGGATGTAGGGAATAACAGTTTCAAAGCCTTGGTGTATTCCACTCCTTGGGGGCATACTAGCAATATTCCAACTCCTAACCCCTCCGCGCAGGCTGCACCATCTGTAAAAAGCTCCCAATACGCGGGAATTTGGGTTTGGGTAACAGCGAGAGGAACATATTCGGATGTGTCAATTTGTGCTCCCATTGGGACTTTGGCTGCAAAGTCAGCGATTACTTGTCCTTTCACCGTCGTGCGGGGCTTATAAGTAAGATCAAAAACTCCAATCTCAATAGCCCAGTGCGTCATTCGTCCCGAGAGTTTCGGACGTCGCAGTACTTGCTGGAGAGGAAAATTAGTTAAGACATCAATGTAGTGGCCTTGGAAGTATCCGTGTAACCGACGTGATGCATGCACCAAAGCTAAAACCAGTTTCTCCAAAATGGAATAATTAAGTTCTGAATTGACCAAAACCCGACTGATGTAGTAGATGGGAGTTCGAGTGCCCCCACGTTCTACCATTAGAACTGCGCTGACCGCTTGATTGGACACATCGAGGTACATTTGCAAGCGCTCTCCTTTAAACGGAGTGGTCAAGGTAGGCAGTTCCGGCAGATATTTTTTTAATTCTTGAAATGCGGTTTCCGCTGTCTCGGACCATCGAAAGGCGGATTTGGTTAAACAGTTCTTCAGTGTTGCAATAAACGGGAGGGAGCGCTCTGCGTGCTTGGCCAAGAATCGGTTAATAGCCACTAGACGACCATTAATAGTTAAGGGAAATTGGAGACACCATTTGTGTAATAGCTAACACCTTTTCCGGGTTTACACGGATACCGTCTCGGGTTACAATTACCCCCAAGAATTTTCCTTCCTCCATTCCAAATGAACACTTTCCCGAATTTAACTTTATATTGGATTCCTTTAACCGAATTAAAGTTTATGAAATATCGGCCAGCATGCTTTTTTCATTCTTGCTTTTGATAACCAAATCATCCACATAAACCTCCAAGTTTTTGCCAATCTGCTTTTCGAAAATCGTATCCATAAGTCTCTGATAAGTTGCACCGACGTTTTTGAGCCCAAATGGCTTCTTGGTATAACAAAATATGCCTATGTCTGTGTGAAAATCTCTTTTATCTTCATTCTCTGGCGCTATATGCACCTGGTGATATCCCTTATATGCGTCCAAAAAACATTTGAAGAGGTATGTGGCCAGAGAATCTACCTTAGAGTCGATTTCTGGAAAGGGATAGGAGTCTTTTGGGCATGCTTTGTTTAAATCCTTGTAATCGATACACATGCGCTAAGATCCGTCTATCTTCTTAACCATTACCGGGTTGGCGATCCAAGTTTGATACCGAACTTCTCGTAAAATACCTGCTTCTGCTAACTTTTTTTACCTCTTTAACAACGGCCGCCCGCCTCTCCGGCGCCATGCTGCGCCGTTTTTGTACTATTGGTTCAATCGACTTATAAGTTTTCAGAGCATGTTCCGTGGTGCTGCGTGGGACCCTGATCATGTCGGCTGGTTGAAAAGCAAAAACATCAATATTTTACCGCAACAACTCCTTGAGGTGTGCGCGACCGTGAGGCGATAAAGTATGACCAACTATTATGGTTTGGGTAGGGAACGCTGGGTTAATTGACCATTTTTCTGGGGATGTGAGGATTGGTTCCGCGGATATTTCTTTTACTTCCTCTACTACAATGCATCTCTGGTCACCCTAAACCTTTGCGACTCCTCACAGAGTAGGAAACATGACCAATCCCAAAGACGTTGATACTGCTGCCGCCAGGTTTCCTAAAGTTGTTCGCCCCAAGATGATGTTATGTTGTGAGTGTGCGGGTACTACCAAAAAGTGAGACATCACCGTTCGGACACGATCACGATCTCCCAATGTTATCGGGAAGGAGATTTGACCCAACGGTTTGATAGTTTCTCTTGAAAAACCCATGATGGGCGCGTGTACTTCTAGTCGCGCCTGGTCTTCAACATCCATTTGCCGAAAACATTGTTCATAAAGAATGTCTGAGGAGCTACCAGTGTCAATAAAAATGCGGTGCATCCGGTAGGATCCTACCAAAGCAGTGATTATTAATGGACCAACGTGATAATCCCCTATTTGTGGAGGAAATACCAGCAGGACTTCCATCCAAGACTCAGCCATTTCCGCCGCGCGTTTTCTCCTTCCTTTTGTGGCAGCCATTCCACCAGTAACCATATACACATCACGAACGTCTGGATCCGGGTTTACAGGAGTGCCCTTCTCTTTTTCCCCAGCTTTACCAGCATCTTTAGCATGTTTTACAAGATCTGCAAGCATTCGGTATCATGAACGCCTTGACATGGAATTCGATTTGTCATTTTAATTGAAGGCATTGATCCGTATCATGTCCCGCTGCTTTGTGGTAAGCACAACAACTCCTGGAATCCCGCGCAGGGTTATCGCACATAGGCCTGGGCTCCTCCAATTTGAGGTTTTCAGTGGCCAAAATGGCGCTGGGTGTCTTGCTTAGGGTAGGATAGGAGTGGAGGTGGGATAAGGTGGACGACGAGAAATACTAGAAGTTTCTCACCGCGAGTGATAGGAATGGGAGGAATAAGTGTCACGCGGCCTTTGTGAGCGGGAGTAAGGACTAGAAGATGAAAATCATGGGCTGTTATTAAGATGGGTAGAAAACCGGTGTGTCTTATCATTGTCTCGTCGACCAGATGACTTGTATCCCCATCGTACATCCTTAGATTTTTCCCGCGCCCGATTTTGTGCTACCGATTTTTCGGCTTTAACGTGGGTTTTTTCTATAGCCATTAAAGCCTCCATAGATTGTGGGATTCCATCCGCGCCATGTGAACGGCGGATCAAGTGATCATCTCGCATGCCATTTACAAAACACGCTATCATCAAATCTTCTGTCGCGCCTCCTATTTGTAAACTTTCCAGGTTGTAGCGGACTAAGAATTGTTCGACTGTTTCATCATCTTTGCGACGAATATGTAGGATCTCAGTTTTGTCCTTAGTGTGGCGCTTCTCTTGGCTGAACTGCTGCATGAACCTTTTAACTAAATCTTCAAAATTGTCGATCCCCCTACTAGGAGGCTATCTAACCACAATCGCGCCGCGCCGATAAGTGTTTGAACAAACATATGACACCACACAGGTATTGACCACTGCTCCACCCCACCTGCACTAATAAAGACATTAAGGTGGTCATCCGGGTCACTTGACCCATCATATTTTCCTATGACTGAGGGCATGCGAAGCTTGGCCGGGAACTCAGCCATAGCGATCCGAGAAGTAAATTTAGACTTGGCGACCAAGGCCGCGGGGCGATATGGTTTAGAAAAATCATCTGCTCTTGGGGGAGGTGCTGGTTGGAAAGGTGGTATGAAGTTTGGTAAAGGTGGGGCGGGAATAGCCCCAGCGGCAACGAAAGGTAGAACGAAGTTTTGCGGCGTGAAAGGTGTTTCTGGACTAGTGAATAGTTGCGCGCATACACTCGCCAGCAGTGCTTCGCGCATCCATTGTTCGTATTGCTGCATATACCGATGTTGCTCTACCCACCAAGCATGCGGTGGCGGAACGAGAAGTGTTGAGGTACCTGGAAAAGTACTCCCCAATAACTGGGATGCCACTGGTACCTGAGAGACGACTGGGTGGCTAGTTACGACAATGGATGCTAGAACAGATACGAATGGATAGAACCCAAAAGGTGAGGCAGAAACCCTGGGTTTAGTCAAAATGGGAAGGGATGATGTCCCTGTGGTATTGGTAGGTGGCACTAGGATAGGGTTTTCGTCCTCAGAGTCATCGGTAAAACAAGCAGGGATCGGGGTAGACCTTGTAGTTATGGTCGTCTGCAGTGGTGCATACTGAGAAAACGTACCAGCAGGGAAATCAAAAGTGAGGGAAGGGGTGGTAGATGAAACAGGAGTAGAAGAAGACATCGGCGAATCAAAAAGGAAAATCGGAGAAGAAAAACGGATGGCGCCAATGTAAATCCAAATATCGGAATCTAGCTCTCAACGATAATTGGATCACAGTGGCCTAAACGAATGGCCACTTCGTAAGAGCGTCTCCTTCTTTCTCCTTCAGAGTTCTGCACACAAAACAACACGCGTTAAGGCGTCGCAGGGTGGGAGAACCCCTGCGTCGGCCCTCCGGCGTGAGAATAAGTTCTCCGGTGATGGTTCTTAGATAGTAGGTGAAAGTGTAGAGGGTGATGAAGTCATACCTTTCTTAATTACCATTCTCCTCTTTATATATGTCGTTTCTTGGTGATAATTCTGTTAGCTTGTGGGGACCAGTGGGGTCCGCCACAGGTCATGCAGCAGGAGTCTGCTTTCTTATTGGTTAAGAGAGATTCCACCAATCTTGTGCTGCCATCTGTCGTAACCGTTTTGTCTACGGGCCTTGAGCCCTTTTTGCCTTGGACTGGTGAGCTTTGAAGGGCATTCCCTCTTCAACTGTGGTGGTATGATGGCAGTGACAAGAGAAAAATAAATACAACCTAATATATATTGTGTATAATGCGTACTTGAGGCAAGATAAGAAACTTGGCACACGATGGGCACGACAGAAGAAGACCAACAAGAAACCAAGATTTTGTGACAAAAGTAGTGACGAGGAATAGGAAATAAGAGAAAAGAAGAAGGCAAACACCCTAAGGCTCTATTACTATATAAAATAATGAAAACCACCTTGTTATTATATATCATTAAAAAGGTATCTATATGAATACAAGGATGATAATTACAAAATCCTTATTATAAGGGTCCAAGGGGCGTCACTCGGGTAGCTCGAGTATAAGGAGTACACTGCCGCAAGCCTTGCGGGTATTCAATTTGGGTATAGGTACCTGTGATCTTAGCTAAAAAGTGGGTTAAGAACTATCCGTTGTTCAACGATCAAATTGGATTATTTAAAATAAACCTAATTTAAATACTATAAATACCACCTTAAATAAATTCATCTTCATTCATTTTTTTACACTCAAAATACCAATCTCATACTGTAATTTTTTCTATCTACAATGGATGGTAATATATTACTTCCACCCGATTCATTGGATGAGTTCGACTTGAACGGTGGCGTTAAGGATGGCAATGGGTCGCGTTTGGAACGAGTTTAGGTCATCTCAACCCCATACCCGGTTATAAAATCGTGTCCCATACCTGGCCCAAAACTCGTTGGGTTTTCTATCGGGTAATTACCCATCAGGTATACCAGCGGGTTTCGGGTAACCCGTTAGTTTGTAAAAAAATACCAGTTGGTTATACTTGACCCAAAACCCGTCGGGTATCTAGCTGGTATATATAAAGTTGTAATTAAAATAAAAAAGAAAGAAAATAAAATCATGTTTGGTATATACATTTAAAAGAAATACTGTATATAAACTTAAAATAAATACGGTATATACACTTAAATTTCAAATGGAATCCCAAACCTGGTCACATACCCGATTACCCGGCCCATACTCGCGAAAAATTTCAAATGTAATCCCAAACCTGGTCCCATACCCGATTACCCGGCCCATACCCGTCCCGAATGTTTCGGGTTTAGGGTTTTCCCATCGGGTTCAGTTTTCATTGCCATCCCTAGGTGGTGTTTCTATTAGTCTCCAATTTCTCACGGATATTGTCGTCCAAGCCAAAGATGAACATACAAAAAAAATATGTGTCACGTGATTGTGAACAAGCTCTAGAGACTCTAATAAAAGAATTTGCTTGAACCAGTGGCTTCAAATGACTTGTGGTTTTGGCATTCGTTCTGTGGTCCGCCCTTCTCAAACAACGACATCAATTTTGTCCAACAATCTCCAATATTTACCAACGAGTAACATGGAAATGCGCCTAAGTGTCCATTTTACGTAAATGGGCGACAATACAAACGCGGATACTATCTTACCAATGGGATCTACCCTACTTGGTCTATGTTTGTGAAATCATTCGCATATCCAACCGATTCGAAGGAAAAGAAGTTTAAGAAGGAGCAAGAGTCGGCAAGAAAAGATGTCGAGTGAGCTTTTGGTGTTTTAAAAGATAAATGGGGTATACTTATGCGACCCGCTCGAGCTTATAAGCTAGACAAGATTAGGAACTAGGTGTATTGCATGTTACTGCATAATATGATCTTAAAAGATGACGAAAATGTAAACCTACCAAACCCACGGACTGAGGCCTCCATCTCTCTTCTCCCACCTCACATCTTCTTCTTCTGTTCTCCATGGACAGTCCATGAATATGGACATTCTCCTCGAGAAGGTGCGTAGTTTGTTTCCCTCTCTTGCCACCTCAGGTTTGTGGATGTGTAAAACCTCTGGTTGTTGATGCTCTAACTTTACATGATGCCCATTTTCATCAATTGTATGAAATCAGGTGAGATTCCTTTTATGTTCAGTAATATATCTTACTTTATGAAGATCAAATTCAAATACATTCTCTAATTTGAATGTGATATTCCAACAACCTTGAATCTTGCAAGATTTGTCATCACCTAGCATCATAGAACTAAGTTATTTTTAACTAAAGTCCTTAAAGTACTCTTTATTAGTTGTCATACTATAGGAGCAGCCTAAGTACATATTTCGTTCCTAGCAACTTCTTGTACTAGATACCACAAGAACTTCTACATTTTCATATCATTAGAGGATACATCTTATGATTAAGAGTTATGAGTTCTTGATGAACTACCCCTCCTTTATCCTCTTCCTTCTTTCTAGGGAAATCCTTTTTTAAGTGCTTTCTAGAGTTATATATAAAGCATCTCCTTTTGAACTTTGACTTAGAGTTAGCATGACTATTTCCCTTGAAAGACCTTTATTTTATCCTACATGTGACATAAAGCCCTTCTCCAAATTGTTCTCTTGTATCTGCCTTTTTCTTCAACTCTTTAGAGTTCATAGTTGTAAATACTTCTTCCATAGACAAGTTATCTCTAACATACACCAAAGTCCCCAAAATGTTCATATGTTTAGGGTAATGAGATTAAGAAGATGATGGATGTATTTCTTCATCTAGCATCACTTCTATATTCTTTAAATCAAGAACCAGCAAATTAGCGGAGGTCTTTTTGTTACCTCTCTCAACACTCTATCTCCAAGACTTAGAATCAGGGCACAATGAGCTTTCTCTATCATTTCTTTCTTCTCCTCCTTAGATAAAGTTGCAATTAGGTTTGCTTCACCACCAAGAGCTCCCACCCACAATCCTATGATGCACTAACAGAGTGTCGGTGTCTTCAACTTCCATAGTTCGAAATCGTCTTTCCATCAAAAAAATTCCAAATCAAACTTTATTGAAGCCATTCTTCATTCTGATAAGTTGAGAATGCCATCTTCTTTGAATCGAGCTGAACCAGAAGTTCTGATACAACTTGTAGCAATTTAATCACTACTTGTAGTTAAGCGAACACCAAAGAAAAAGGAGAACGAAAAACAACCCTATGATTTGCTATTGATTCAACAACACAATTAGAAAACTATGGAATCGAATTAATATGAAGAGAGTTAATAATTTGAACTCTCTTCATTAACCCCTTAACTAATCCTCTTTTGAACTCCACTCTCGATTAATGAACGGCTTTGATGTGCTTGTGTTTAAGTAATATAAAAATATAAATAAATATATTTTTAGATTAATTAATTTCACGAGATTAGGTTTTAAATTTATAAAGTAAAATGATAATTACGTTAACTTAAAACACACACAATAGGAAAGTGTACCTATCGCAGCGTAATATAGTTATGTAAGAACCAAGTATCGAACCAATGGACACGGTCGAGTTCCAATACTCAACTTTTGTTATCGTTTAGCCGTATTAGTTAGTAGGTGGGTTTTGTGTGCTTGTGAAGCAGAAAAATAAATGACGGTAAAGTAAATAACATAAAAGTAAAAATATGCGTGAAGTGTGTAACAGAAATGTAGCTAGCAGAATAGTAAATAGCAGAAAAGTAAAAAAGGCGAAAATGATCAGATTACGAAATGTATTGCTTCGGGATTTTAATCAGCTTGGTACGTGATAATGTTAAGTTAACTAATTCAGTGGTATGACTACTACAAACTTGTGATCAGGGTCAACGCTAGAGCCTCGTCCTCACGACATTTGATTTGCAAATTATATTCTTTAAAAAGTGGTAGTGCCTACCGTTAGGGACAACATTTACCCTCAACCCATCGAATAGTCATCTCCGGGTTGGATAAAGACATCGGACTCAAAATGCTTTATATTAAGTAAAATAGGTGATTATATTTTG
Organism: Smallanthus sonchifolius; assembly: GCA_023525975.1. Classification (NCBI taxonomy): domain Eukaryota; kingdom Viridiplantae; phylum Streptophyta; class Magnoliopsida; order Asterales; family Asteraceae; genus Smallanthus; species Smallanthus sonchifolius. Next base: position 375,341 of record CM042045.1, on the reverse strand, counting down.
CTCACCGGGAGGCGGTGTAACAATGGGACCAAGTATAAAGACGTACCGTTCCCAACATGAGTTCACCAATTCTTGGTAGCATAATAATCTCGTATAAAGACGTACAATCTTAGAATTATAGACCAAGCCTTGGCTTATCAATCTCTGCTCGTATAAAGACGTACGATTTTCAAAGGAAGTTTGATTAAAAAGGGTTTTACGATCTTACTCTTTAAAATCAAGACACTCACAAATATAAATACGGATTTAGACAATAATAAAAGCCCATCAAAAGATGGTTTTTGATGACGAATTAGTTAAAGACATAAACATACCACTTCATTAATAAGTTAAACATTAACATGCACCAAACATCATCTTTACCCTAGCAATACAAAGAATTTTTAGCCACGAATGGCCATAACGACTAGCGTAATGATGAGTTCCGTAGACTCCCCTATTGTGGAACAAGGAGGAAGAGCCCCTCTACTCTCTACTCTAACTACGAGAATGATCTCTTCTTGAGTGTAATTTCTCTCTGGATTGGTGTGTGGAATGAAGAACCCAGGCCTCTCATTTATAGGCCTCAAAATGTGCAATGCATGGCCGTGCATTGGGTTGCACGGTCGTATCAAATAGGGTGCAGAGGACACGGTATCGGGCCGTGGGGAGCAGACATGGGCAATGCACGACCGTGCATTGGGATGCACGGCCGTGCAACCCACCTTTTCTCCCCAGCTTTGTCTTGTAGCTTCTTGTTGACTACTGTTGACCAATTTTGACTTCTTGGGGGTCACTGCTCCGGGAATGAACCTTTTAGAAGCTTGAATTCTTGGTGTTCTTGATAGTATTTAGCTTGATTTGTATTATTAACACCGAATAACCTGCAATTATCAAATATTTGTATTTTAAGCACAAATTGCAAGGTTATTATTCAATTTAGTACCATAATGTGGGATTATTATGTATGTAAAATATATATAAATGTTGACATATCAGACTTCTTACAAACATTTAGAAGAATAAGAGGAATGACAACTTAATTAGTGTCGTGAACTTTGAGAACTAAGCTAAACAATCCATGAAACTCTTGTTTGCCTCTAGATCTTACACTCTTGGTTCCACTGACAAGTTGATGTAGCATGAGATACCAAACACAATCTATGAAACATTCAAATGAAGTAACCGTTATATTACTTGAAGCTAGATCAAGATTATGAAAAGATATGATAATGAAAACTTGTTCGCCATTCAAGAGATGTAATACAAGAAAAAAGCAATATATATGATGGATGTAGATTCTAGAGAATTACAAAAGTGAGTAGCATACAAAATTAAGAATCAAATATAGCATTTAGGTTAGCGTGTGCTTGGAACCTGTTTTTAAGTTGTCCTCAATATAACATGAAAGCTAGACTTATATAATTCTCGATCCCTAATCTCTTATAATTCACGATCTCTAGATTTCATTTCAGAATCTATCCCTAGTCGAAGCTCGAGGTCAACTTCTGTTGCTGAAGATGATAAAGAAGAAGAGCTTGTAGACGATGGATCGATACACAAAGATAGTTGCAATATTGGTTTCTTGAAATTAACACCATGATGATCTTTCTTTCTGGGATCTTCGTGTTCAGTGAGAATCCATGGCCTCTTAGGTACGCCCTTGTCCGATGACTGCAGTTGGTTGATTGAATTCAAATTCATAGCCTTTGTGGTTTCTTTTGAAATGAGGGTTTCTTCTTGTAACCGAGCAGCCCTATCTCTTCTATGAACATTCATGTGGCCACCTAGTGCCTGTGCATTCGAAAAACCCCTTTTGCAGAAACTACATGTATAAGACCAACTTTCTTCACCATTGTTGGTGCTTAATAAATCTTGGGTACTTTCAGGGTTTTTTATTTCCATGCCAGATTGCTGGAGGGAGACACAGAGTGGGTTCAATTAAATTGTTAAAGATGGGGACTTATGTGTATAAGTAATCTGAATCCAAGTGTTGCTTCTTTTCTTTAACAAAAAAAATGGTAGAGTTTGACTATTAAAATGAAAGGGACAAAGATGTGTGCTCATTAGGACACTTGCATGCGCATGATTTCATTACATCACCATGCATATTGGCCGGTGTTTTTTTAAATTAAATAACTCTCTAAAATCTAAATTCCTTTTAGATAAGGCGTATAACGATCATTAATTATTTAAGCAACACAAGACCATAATCTATCGAAAAACAGAAAGATCTCATGCATATTCGATTTCACTAGGTGCTACAAAATTTTGATGAAGGCTCAAGGTGGCCATTTCGATTTATCGTGATGTAGAAATTTGGGTCGTTTGAGGCTGATGATAAATTTATACTTTATAAATGTTGTCGGCCATACTTTTGATACATGCAACGGTTGTTAAAATAAAATTATTTTGCGTGTAATTAAATAGTGAATAAGCATGTTGATGTTGTGATATAGTAAGGAAAAAACCATGACTCTCTCTTTCAAATGTTGGGTCACGTTAGAGATTTTTTATTCCTTGTATTTTTGCCCCGCGGAAGAAACAAAAATTTAAAACTAATTTGGTCTCACGGATTAGGATTGGGACAAGGGTAACTAATTATGCTAATAACTAATTTAATTTCTTAAAAGTCATATTTTGTTGGTAGAAAATTTAACGTCTTCTAGATTATGGCTTAAATTAAATGTTTTTAGTTTACTTATGAGGTCATGTATAAACAATGTCACATAGATGTTTTTTTTTTTGAAAGGCAAACTAATTCAAAGACATAATGAATGAAAAGATGTCAAATATAATGGTATTAGAAAAAGTCAATTATATATATAGGGATGTATCTAGATACTTTAAATCTATACTATCTAATAAACATATCGTTATTGCGTTCTTAACCGTACTTGTTCATACCAAATGAGGTGTAGCCGTACATGAGTTGTATTTAGGGGTGACAATCTTAACTCATTCATTAAAAAATGGGTTCATTTGGGCAAAAAATTAATTGTATATGGGTCAATTTTGGTGACTTCAAACTAGTCAACGGGTTAATTTAGGTCACCTTAAATAAGTCAACTTGTCAATTTGGGTCATCCCAAATATTCAATTGGTTCATTTAAGTCACCATAAATAAGTTAACATATCAAAATGATCAAATATTATAAAATTTTATAAACTTAAAAATAGTGCATATGGGTCTCCCAACGTTGTCACCCCACCCGCCATCGGCGCACCCACCCCCACCCAGCACCACACATGTCGTCGCCCCGCCCCTGCCACCCCCACCCAGCATTCGCCGGCAACCACCCGACACCGCTTGTCGCCGCCAATCACCCGCCACACCCCACCACGTCGCCACCGCCTGTCGCCGCCACCTACCCCGCCCCGCCCCCACCCCCCCACCCACATCACCCGCCCACCCCCACCCCACCACGTCACCACTGCATGTCACCACACCTACCCCACCCCACCAACCCCACACCCCCACCCCCACCCACTCCACCCCACCCGCCCACCCTTACCCACCACGTCGCCGCCACCTACCCCACCCCCACCCGCACACCCCACCACACCGCCACCTACCCCACCCCACCCCACCCCACCCCTCCCCCATCCACCCTCACCCGCACAACCCACCACGCCGCCACCGCCGCTACCGTCGCCACCCACAAAACCCCACCACGTCGCCACTGCCTGTCGCCGCCACCTACCCCACCCACCCCCGCCACCTCCCACCGTATTGGTTGAACCCGTTTTGACTCTAACCAAAATGATAGTTTTAAAAAAAAAACGACCCGTTTTGACCCGGACTAATTTTGCTCCAAACCCGTTTTGATCCGAAGTCATTTTGCTCTTAACCCGTATTGACTCAAACCCATTCTGACCCGAACCCGCCCGACCCGCCTAGTTTGCCAGGCCTAGTTGTATTCATGGCTCAAATCATGCTATTCTCCCAACCAGGCATCTTTGTTATGCATGTACTCCAATCCAACTTACTACAATAATGCTTCTTAACATGAAAAAATTTTAGTGTTCTATTATTTATGGATGGTTTTAAGCCAACCAAAATATAAATAAGATCATCACGTACCCCTTATTTTTCTCTTCTCTCCCTGTCTCGTATCCTCTCATTCCTCAAGAACAAAAACATCCTTTTACCCAAAAACAATAAACAAAGACAAGCTTTTTAATCCAAATCAAAGTTTCTGTTATTCAAGAAATGTGTGAAAATGGAGCGGAGAACGGTGACGATGAATTGGGATCACTTAGATGACTTCAATGCAGAAGATGATGAATTCTTTGAAAGCACCAACCGTCTCTCCGTTGTTGTCCCTCTTGATATGCCTTTACCTGAATTCGATGAGGATGACGGTCAAGAATTCAACGACGAGCCTCTTTTTCTGTCAGCCTCGCCTCCAACTCGATCAAGGAACCTCAAAACCCCTCCACGTCTCAATATGACATGTGGATGGTGGCACCTGGATCAATCACTGACCGGCGAAGGCGCCTTCTACAAGGCATGGGGTTGAATAGCAATAAAGATTTTGCTCGGTTAGCTAGCACAACTAACCCCAAATTTAATAAAGCATGTACCAAAAGACTGGTTTCCACAAAACCTGTTGTAACTCCTATAGAGACAACCAAATCCAATGAAAAACCAAATGATGATTCATCCGTAAAAGAATCCTCACCTCATTTAGAGGAATCGAGATGGGTTGAACGTGATGTTCAAACTAAAGCTCAGCCTCAGCCAGATGCTAAAACTAAGCCTCAACCTCAACCTCAACCACAACCACAACCACAATCACAACCAGAGTGTCAGCCTAAGCCTGAGCCGGAACCACAACCTCAACTGCATGCTCATGTTCAAGATCAGGCTCAGGCTTCATCCCAGCCTATATTGTTAGTTCGTTCTAGATCAGATAGTGATATAGAAACAAGCTCCTTCAACACAAAACGACGAAAAGAGGATATGATTGGATCAGTATCAAAACAACGCCTTACAAGAACATCATCGGAATTGGTAACACCATCCGTTGGCTTATCATGTCAGTATGCCAACGTTCTTAGAGTTTACACCCCCAATACAAAGCTACCAAAAAATTCCTCGACATCTACCACCAATAACAAGAAGAACGAGCAGCATGCTAACTCTAGTGCACAATTGGATTCTTTCTTCTTGATCAAGAATCTAGATACCGGAAAGGAATTTGTAGTTAAAGAATTTAGTGATGAGGGAATGTGGAATAAGGTGAGTGATCTACAAACTGGGAAGCAACTCACAATGGACGAATTTGAGAATAGCGTGGGGCATTCACCTGTCGTGAAGGAACTAATGCGTAGAACAAGCCGCAAGAGAAATAACAGCAAACTGGCCATGACCAACTCTTATCTTAGCAAGAGCTTTAGAAATAGCAAGAAGAAAGGGGCTGCAATTTTGAAGAACCTAAAAGGTTCAATGAGCGGATCAAAAACAGAAAAAGAAAAGGATGAAAGTGCAACGACTGCTGCTGCTGCTGCTCCTACAACCACTACCACAACGGCTGATGCTTCTTCATCACAAACCAGTGCACAACACAAAACAAGTGTAGAACAGATAACTTCTAATGACAAGAACTCAAATTCAGATTGGGTTAAAGCTAAAGCTTATGGAAAACCTTTAAAAGAATTCTCAGCATTGCATATGTGCCAGAAAATCCAGGCCCATGACGGGTCGATTTGGACAATGAGATTCAGTTTTGATGGACACTATTTAGCGTCCGCTGGTGAAGATAAAGTTATTCATGTCTGGGAAGTGCAAGAATGCGATGTTAAGTCAATGCGGTCAGGAGATGATAAGAGTTCAGGTACTCCGGATAACAGGCCACCTTTACCGGATAATTCAACTACAGACAAGAAGAAAAAATCAAAGAATAATAAAAAGAAACCGGAGGTTCCTGAGTACGTAAAGGTGCCCGAAAGTATGTTTGGCCTGTCAGAAAAACCCGTCTGCACCTTCAATGGCCACCAAGATGACATCTTGGACCTCTCTTGGTCAAGATCTCAGGTTAATTAGTTTTCCATCTTTTCCGATTGTGATGCACATTGTTAACATAAAATCAAGATCTTTGTGATTATGGGCAGCTCCTGCTTTCATCTTCGATGGACAAAACCGTAAGACTATGGGATATCGAGACCAAGAACTGTCTGAAACAGTTTGCACATAGTGATTACGGTATACACATAGCTTATAAACATTTTTCAGGTTATGATGCTCTAAGAAAGTGCATGTCCCATTTATCTGATTAGGAAGCCTGTATTTGTGGCAGTGACCTGTATACAGTTCAATCCAACAGATGATGATTACTTCATAAGCGGCTCGTTAGACAAAAAGGTTAGATTATGGAGCGTACCAAGTCGGAAAGTTGTGGATTGGAGTGATCTTCATGACATGATAACTGCTGTGTGTTATTCTCCTGATGGGCAAGTATGTCAACCATAAGATATTACCTAATTAATTTGTCATTGTTTTAGTGTATTTCTAATCCTTAACTAAATAAGTAGACATCATTGTGTTGTTTTACAATTGAAGGGTGCTGTTGTTGGATTACACAAAGGAGAGTGCAAGACTTATAGTACTGCCGGTATATATGAACTATATCTTCTATCCTTCATCAACTAAGCAACAAAACATTTTTCAAATCTATGATCTTGTTTTAGATTGCAAGCTGGAGCAAAAGGATCAAATTGAGTTGCATACTACAGCGAAAGCAGATCCGAAAAAGATAACCAGTTTTCAGGTGACATTAACTTTTTGATGCTAGACCGACTCTTGGCGCACGTCACACGATCTTTGTTATATATATTAATCCACCTAATCTTGTACGTAGTTTTGTCCTTCGAGCCCATCTGAAGTGGTCGTTACATCGGCTGATTCCCGTATTAGAATCATAGACGGGGTACATGTCGTTGAAAAACTCATAGGTGTCTACTTTCGCTTTACAAAAAAGACATTGGTATACTGATTACGAAAGATGTATTTATATGTTCTGATTTTTCAGGTTACAAAAACACTAGCAGTCAATTTTCAGCTCAATATAGTGCAGATGGGAAGTACGTAATTTGCGCGAGTGAAGATTCGCAAGTATACATTTGGAAGCATGAAAAACCAAAAAACAGCAGTGGTGCTAAACCCAAATACGTGACCACTACTTCTTATGAACACTTTCCATGTACAGAAGTTACCTTTGCGGTACCATGGCATGGAAGCAACAAACAAGGATTAGACAACGAACCACAAGCCCAATGTGACTCTAAACGGTCTGATCCACTTCCTGTAGACGATAAAAAATCATCACAGCTGCCACCAGTTCCCAAAAAGGGTACAAACGAGGACTCAGAACAACCTTCTAATACTGACGCAAGTGTCGATGATGGTGCAGCCACCAACAACAACGTCCTATCGACTGCGTGGGGGTTGGTTATTGTGACAGCAGGGTTGGGTGGTGAGATCAAGGTTTATCAGAATGTTGGGTTGCCTATCAAGGTTGGGAACCTGTTTTAATTTTGATTTGTAGTAGATTTATCATTCCCTGTAGTGTGAGGGTACTCTTAATGTGGTGGACTGAAGTGTACATGTACATTAGTTTGTGAATATTCAGCTTTTTTATAAGTTCTAAAGTTGATAATGTTCACTGCAACATCAATAGAAATTTTACCACCGACCGAAAACAAAACAAAACAAAACAGAACGGTCGCAACATTAGCACCCAAAAACCAATCAATCAAAATGGTTGTTTTCACAGTAGTGGATAGAACAAGTGTTATATTGTTAAGTCAGAAACATTGTAAGATCATACATATATATACATACATGTTACAAAACCTTACAAAAATATATAGATAACTGATCCCACAAACACAAGTAGAGTGTTATATATTTTGTGAAACGTGTTATAGGGTTATACTATATAATAATAGAGAGGGGTCTACACAAACACTAAATATTGCAAGAACAAAATGAATCATTCATTTTTTCATTCTTAAAGTTAAAAAAAGACGATAGAAATGCAATGTTTGTTCGTCTTTTTGAAATTCAAAATATGTCATATGACCAATTTTGTATAAATGTAACCTACACATGTAGGTAAACAATTAAAATTTTAAAAACATATGAAGAAATTAGTTTGATGCTTTTTCATATGTACATACTTGTTTGTATGTAAAAAATACAAAATTGAATAATTCATTTCCCACTTGCTTTAATTTTAGAAAGAAGCCATCATTACATTCTACCAAGAATAATTGTAATTTCTTTTGTTGTGAATTTGGGATACTTCATATTTACTCCCTTCTGTTGTCAAATCAAAATTGAATGTAATCCCTACAGAAAAGCAAGTTCCACCAAAAAACTATTCTAGCTGCATTATCAAATAGCATAAACAAACAAACTGTAAACAGTAACTAAATGACAGAACAAACTGTAAAAAGTAACTAATTTTCAGCTCTAGGAATGAAAACTAATCATAACTGGTAAGTTTCAAATTCAGATTACCTACAATTAGCACAAAACCAACAAATGCACTAAATAACATACTACCAAAGAAAACAGAACCCTAACCTTTTACAAGAGAACATCATTTGGCATGGATCATCATCTTCACTAACTTCATCTGGATAACTTAGTAAAAGTAACCTCTGCATTTGGTCGATCCACACAAACACTTTTTTCTCTGGGGCCCGCTTTTCTTCTCCGCCTGTGGAATTCCATAATTATATGTTAATTCTTGCAAAGGAGGAATGTGTTTGATTGCATAAAATCCAATATGAAGATGCGATTCCACTTCATTTTCACGCAAAATTGGCTGCCAACAAACATTAGGCGAGCAGCTATGGTTCAGAAACCGACCCACGTTTCCTTTATTTTTGGCGCTGACAATCAAGGGAAATGGAGGCTTAACGTGCTCATCAGTAGGAACGGGCTCCAATGGGTCAAAAGATCGGGTTGAGTCAAATAAGTAATCATCATCACTATCGGAACCATTTTCAATCACTTCACCTGCATACTCACATATAAAAGATCCAGCCCGAATCGGATCCCATGACCTAAGTCCCCACCCCTTATTCTTTGTTCTGAACACTTCCAAATGAAGTTTTAGGCCTGTTTGAGAAACCCGGTTTCTACAAGTGGGAGGACATAAACAAGAAGGCCCGCACTCATGAATCACTGAATTGTGACTTAAAAGAACACCAGTAATCGAATACGGAAGATAACCACTGTTTTTTTCAACACAAGGGCAGTTAGTGGCAGGCTGACATCCATTAGAGCATCTACAGCTTAAAGATTTAGATGAACGAAACGGTTTTGCATGCTTTAAACTCGAAGAGTAAGTAAAATAAGCAGGGCCCTTTTCACTATCCACATCGTTTACAAGACAAATGGGTAAATTTTCTGCACCAGAAGTAAGATCAGGTAAGATAACACCAACCCGTTTGGTACCACCGTCTCTCCATTGTTGGATTGATTTCCATAACATAAACCCTTCAGGTTGGCCCGGAACCCGTATCAATTTATACTTAAAAACATTGCAACCCGATTTTCCTTTTTCAATCCAAGATTCATGGAGCTTGTATACACCATCATAAACATATATTTTACCGGTTTGATTTGTTCCATCTTTAAGACCACGAACGACTCGTACCTCATTACCTTTATGCAAACTTTTTTCTAAAGCAAGATTACCCCTTTCAAGCTTTTGATCCATCATTAACTTATCATTTCTTTGAACACCACCTTGACCACTATAAATTAAAACCTCACCGTCATCACCATCATCTTCATATCCACCAGAAGAAACAATACTGACAGCAATGGGCTCTTCATCACCGCTAACTTTAAAACTTAAATAATCAATCCCAGCCATGATCGGTGCATGAAGTCCAGCTAAGCATAACTCCATTCGGAAAAAGAAAACATCACCAATATCGACACCAGGTACTGCACCGACCCGTCTTCTGGTATTAGCCCGTGCTCCTTTATTCATCAAGATTGTACCTGATCTTAAATCAGCTCGCCTTGATATACCAGGAATAACTCCTTTTGCATCATCAAGCTGCATGATTTTTCTCCTTAGTAGATTATAAACCATAACCACGCGTTGGACCAAATCATGATCACTATCAGCTTGAAGTGATGTATTGATATCCACAAGATTAAAAGATCTTAAAAGATGATTAACCAATTGATCAATGTCAACCTCAGAATTAGAAACAGCTACTGCTTCTGTGCCCTTGACACTTTTACGGGCTTTACGTTTTCGCCTGATGGCATCACTGCTGTCGTCTGTATCTATTGTAGAGCCGTTTTCATAACCACCGTTTTGTGTATATCCATCATCATATGGTTCATGATTCTTCTTGGTGCTACCTCTTGGTCTCCCTCTGCCACTAGTGTTTGCTGGTGGGACCAGTGTTCTAAAGGAATTCAAAGGGACTGGTGATGGGATAGTGCTGGTGTCAGACCTTCCTTGATTCGGTACACTGGCGGGCCTTTGAGGCTCGTTTGAACTAACAAAAGGGAAAAATTGTGCCGCCCCAGGAGGGAATGGGCCGGTTGGAGCACCAAATGCAAAAGGTGGAGACTGCGGTGATGCAGATGAACCCGGTTGTGATGGGAAAATTGGAACAAGACATCTCAATGGCTTAACAGTCATAACCCTAGATTTGTCAATTGGACCGGAAGGAACAGAATCCGAACCTAAATTGTCTTCCATCAATCTCAATCAGAATTGAACTAAAATCTCCCAGACAATTACAAGAACATTAATAAAAAAAATCAATTTTTAATCTAATTTAGACCCTGAGACCTTCTAGGCAACATTTCATCTGCTAAAACTCCCATATAACGCCAAACTCGGACCACAAACTCAGGTTCAACCTGTCCTCCTGAAACATGCAAGTTAAAATCTAGGTTTAAAAGGCGATTCGGTTAAAGGTTTTTAGCAAACTGGACAGAATTAAGCGTGAAAAAAACCTAAAACCCCTAAATAAACGCGAAAGTAAAGATGAACAACGCAATATCTAGAAATTAAAAAAGCAGCGATCTGTAAATGCAGAATAAAACATGAGAAAGTAATTGAAGCGCAAAAGGTATTGAGATCTAAGATTACCAGAGTGTGTGTGTGTGTTTGCTTGAGCAAGATGGTTCCGGCAGAAGAAAGTAATCCCGCAGCTTTTAATTTTACATTTAACCTATAATTGGATTTGGAGTCCCAACCTAAGGGGGTGTTTGGGATTACTTTTGAAAAGTGACTTATGACTTTTTCCAAAAGTTAAAACTTTCTACTTTTCAAAAACAACTTTTCATCTCTTTTAAAAACAACTTTTTCTCCATTTATCCAAACGGACTTTTAACTTATTACCTTTTTAGAAAAGGTAATAAGTTAATAAGTAGATTGAAAAGTAATCCCAAACACCCCCTTAGGTATAATCCACACCTCATCCACTTATTATATTTCTTTTTATAAACAAATTCGGAAACTAACAAAAATATAATTAATATATATATATATATATATATATATATATATAGTCTATACTATATACATAAACTTATAAACCGTTTATAGATTATTACTAGGTTAGAATCTCATGCATTACACGAGTTGAATAAATTTTATGAAATCCTCCATTTTGCACTACCGTCAACCCCACCATCCATCTCTCTCATATGGAGGATTTCTGGAACACAGCCGTCTACTCTATCAAACAGGGGATTCCCCAAATCACAGCCAAGGTAGACGGCAAAGACATCATCGTCACTGAAGCCACACTAAAAAAATACCTCAAACTTCAGGACAAGGGAGCCGCCATCTCATACACCAAAGACGAGTATATAAGGACCTTTGTATCCATATGGTACACTGGAAATCAAAACGAGTACACCATTGAGAAGGCTTTGATGGGTCCTCCATGGAAGTTTCTATGTCACACTCTTCTTCAATGCATATCCCAGAAGAGAAGTAGATGACATCAAATGAGTTCTGCTCTCGCGTCTGTTGTCCATGGTATGGTTACTGGCCAAGGATTTAATTTTACACATCTGATATTTGAAGGTTTGAGATATAACCTTCAGGAAGGTGCAAAACAGGCATTTTTTATGTACCCAAGGTTCTTGTAGGAGGTTTTCAATAATGAACTAAAAGATTTATCAAAACCTGCAAGAATCTACCTGATGTTGGGGCATAGAAACAACATTTTTCAAAGCATGAGAACTGTTTCAAAAAAGTTCTCAGGGGTCAATGTTCCATTGTTATCTACAATGATGAACATACAAAGTATCCAGGGTGACAGTTCAACAATCCCAGTTGATACTGATCTCACACCCTCCACTTCACAGCCTGAACATCAATTTGCTTCCGTTGTTCGAACCCATGTGCATCCTATTGAGGGTGCACAGGCACACCAAATACCTACACCTGTTTTGGAAGCCCAACTGGAACACAGGGCCCCAGTTGAGGCGAGCTATACCAGAAAAAGAAAAAGGAGCAAGAAGACTCCTTCTATTCTTGTCTCGCATGCCCAATCCCAACCTAAAAGCCCTCATTCAGAATCCCAACATTCTGATGAGAATATCAAAAGGGATAGCCAAATTATTAGAGAGACTTCCTTGGAAGTTCCTCTATTAGGATCAGGATCACATCCCGGATCCATAGAACAATCTTCTGAGCCCTTTCATTATTTTTCTTCTCTGAACTTAAGTGCAGAGGCACCTAGTCAAGATGATATGCCTTCTCCAACTACCACTATCTCGGAGGTATTGATTGACTTGGTTGCTAATGTACCCAGCCCAAGTTCATCACCTAAGAAGGTTCACTCTGGGAGTGATGATAGATTGAATGTGGAAAGGGCTATCACTACTGCTGGTACATCAATTGATCAGGAGGACAGTGATAACATCACTAAGTCCCCAACCACGGCAACTCACAGTGAGGATGTTTCTCTTGAAACACTCTTCACTGAGAGGAATCTCAGGTGCCAAGAAAACCAGGGTGATGGGGGGTGCAGAGGCTAGGCCTAAGGCCCCATCTAGTTCCAAGGATTCCACAACTGTGGATGAGGACAGACTGAAACTTGAAAACATAGAATTGACGGCCAGGGTGGCAATGCTAGAGGCTAAGGTGTCCATGCTAAAGCACCAAGTCTCTATGCATAACGCCAATAAATGCTCACATGTGACTACTCCTTCCCTTGTATCAGTGGGAACTCAAACAGATGAAACTCTATGCACTGATGTAATCAAAAAAGGGGAGATAGTTACTGCTGAAGATGACAAGGACAGTCTTGATGACTGGATACAAGAGCAGGCTGCATTTCAAAGTACACTCTTCAAGCCTGCTTTTGTTCAAATCCATGACTTGCCAGACTCAGTAGATGAAGAGGAAGATATCTCTGAGGATTGGAAGTTAGTGGTCAGAGCTGTTGATGAGGTCCTAGAAAATAAAAGTGAAGATGAAGACAAACCTCTATCATTCGGCATATTGCCAGCTGCTGCAAGTATATCAAGACAGACCATTGCCCTTCAATTCACACTGACTGCACATAAGCTAGAATTTAACTCTATCCTAGCTTGGGGGTATGATGATCTATCTGAGAGATTCTGGATTGGATGGGAATTTGGTGGAATAGAAGAGCGGAATTGGAATACACAGAATCCACTCATAGTCCTTGAACTGTACTTAATAAGATGCATCAACACTTCCACAGATCTCTTAACAGAACTTGCAATTAATAGATTATGCGACTTTATGGAGGATGATATGCCCTAGTTTGAATGGTTTTTTCAAGAAGCAACTAAATTGGCTTATCCATCAACTGTAGAGTCTTCAAGAACACCAGAACAAAGACTAGCTCCAAGACTTGACTTGATAGGGAGCAGAGCTTTAACAGAAGAACAAGTTCTATGTTTGAGAAGATTCTTCTATAATGAAGTGGTCAGGGGCCTGGAAGTGCTGGGATGGTCAAGCACTGGGTCTTCTGGTTTTCAGTTCTTCTTGTGTGATGGATCATCCTTCAAAAATAACAACATTCAAGAAATCCTGCTCCTCAATCCAGATTTCTTGTATAAGGTCTTTGAGCTTAGGACACACATCTGTAACATCAACTCCTTAGAAAGTCAAGCAATGATCAAGATTATCAAAGCTTTTCTTGAAAAGGAGGGATGGATTGCAATGGATGATTCTGACTCAGATCTATCCCTTCCCTCCTCACCAACTGTTATACTGAATGCAGCAGTAGAGTCAAGAAAAGTGGCTGCTCAGAATGTCAAAGAGGCTTTTAAAGCTACATATGGGAATGAATGGGAAAACGAAGAGAGTGAAGTAGTCCCTTCCACTTTATCGGCTCCTAAGATTGCCAATAAAGCTGAAACTGAGATCTCAATAGCATCTCTCACCTCTGCTGTTGTGATCAATGAAGATGAAGCTGAGGCATCCAATAAAGATAAAGGGAAGGGCATCATGACAGAAGAAGAAGAAGAAAGAATAGAGAAAGAAAAGAAAGAAAAAGAGAAGAGCAGAATAGAAAGAGAGGAAGAGGAGATGGCCGAGCTTAAAAAGATCCAAGAAAGAAAAGCTGACATACTCCTCCGAGAACAGCAGATCCAGTTGCATGCTAGGCAGCTGGATAAGTTAAAGGTCGAAGTTTCTGCAACTGAACAATTAAAAGAAGATGAAACTCTATCCCTTCAGCTGCAGGAACAACTTAATAAAGAAGAAGAAGAGAGAGAGAGAAGAAGAAGAGAAGAGGCTAAGTTCAGGATAACTGACTCTTAACTAGCCAAAGAGATGAGAGATGAGTGGAGTGAAGCTCTGATTCCTCAGGGTGAGGATGCAGACTACCTTGAGAAATTATCAAATAAAGAAATCTATAGAGCCTTCATGGGTCAGCAAGGTCAACTGGCAAATAAGAAAAGGGCCGAAGAAGAAGAAGAAAAAGCCAAAAAGAAAACCAAGAAGAACATTGCTTTCAACATAAGAACCCATGAAGAAAGAAAGGTTATGATGGACTTCCTAAAGGCTAGAGGAGAGAGTGGGAAGAGGCTAGGTCCCATGAGCTTTATAAACCTGCAAGCCTTATATGTCAAAGTCAAGAAGGAAGAGGAAGAGAGATTGGGGAAGACAGGCTCAAAGAAAAGGGTAAACACTCAAACTAATGATAGAAAACAAAATAAACCCAAGCCTACTCCCTCATCCACTCCTTCCTCTCTCTATCCAACAACCTTCCACTCTCCCTCCTAGACCTCCCTCCTCTCCACCCAAAGAGTCCAAATCCTTTCACCCAGCTCTTCTTCATCAATAGCCTCCCAAGAAGAAAACCAAACCTACAACTACACCAGAAGATTCAATAGAAATTGTTACCTGGTTCTACAGCAATCAAGATCAATGGTTTGAGAGGGGAAGGACAGAGGTAAAAAGATCAATCTACAGATCTGTTGATGAGGTGATGCAACTTCCAGATTCTGATCTTCAGAGAATGATGGAGCTGGGTGAAGCTCATGAGCCAGAGAATGAAAGTGGAAGGCATCTGTTGCTAGTGATCAAACATCACTTCAATCCTAGCAAATATGTGATCATTGATGCTAAACCAATCCAATTCCACTTTCCATTCACTAGTTGGTCCTACAATGCTGAGAAGAATGAATACACTATAACAGATGTAAGAGGTCAGAAGATTAGATGTTCTAGCAAGGCCATCTTTAGCATGCCAAGCAAGGACATCAAGTCTCTATTTGAACTTCCTCTTGACAATCCAAGTAAGGACCCTAGAGGCTATGAGACAGCAAGAGTTGTGCAAAAGCTTCAGCAACAACAAAAGTAAGAGAGTTTTGGTAGCATCAGTCTAGGGGGAGTTTGTAGATATAAAGACTGATGGCTACAAAATTCTCTAAGTACAACTGCTCGGACTCTACAGTTTTGCCACTGACCAACAAGCTGCTGCGGATAAGGTTAGTTACTGCGGATAGTAGTTCTCCTGCTGATGAACAACTATGCTGCGGATAGCCTTATCTGCTGAAGTCCAGAGTTGCTGCTGATAGGCTTCTCAGCAACATCAAACACTTGATGTTGCTGATAGGCAAATCATCAGCAGCTTTGACTTTACTACTGACACCTCTGCTACAACACTGACACATCTATCAGCAGAAGGAATGTTATTGGTGCAGATGATTAAAGACAAACCACTTCTGAAGTCTCCTGCAAAGATTCCTAAGAAGACTTTTGACCTGATCACAACTGTTTACTGCAGTTTGTCTTTTAGTTGTCTACCAATTGTAGCATAGCTTGTAATTGTCCAAGATCAACGGTCTGTGTTTGATCTGATCCTTAGAATCAAGGGGTTGTCTTGATTCTAAGTTCCTTTATATGTATTGTATATTTATTTTGCACAAGTGTGCTTCCTTCGAGTTTTCTGTAACCTTGTAAACATTGAAGCTTAATACAATTTGCATTTATCAGTATTCTCTTTGTTTACCTGTTTACATTGTATAGTTGTGATTGTTTCCGCCAATCTCAACTAGAATAGAACCATCTTGTATTCACCGATCCTACATATATATATATATATATATATATATATATATATATATATATATGTCTATACTATATACATAAACTTATAAACTCGTTTATATATTATTACTAGGTTAGAATCTCATGCGTTACACGAGCTGAATAAATGTAATGTTACATATATAAAAAAAAGTTATGTCTTCATGTGTTGAATAAAATATAATGTAATCCGTTAACACACTCGTCAAAATATGTATTTAAAAATGTATTTTGACGTATCAGTTATAAATTATTTTAAACTAATTGAAAATATTTTTTTACAACTAGGTATTAGTTTTTTTTATATAATTGATAAATAATTCATATTAAATTCATTTGGTTAATGGTATAATAATTATCTATAATTAAATAATAAGTATCCATAATTATATTTATATTAAATATTTAAAAGTATATATTATTTTAATATCATTATTTAATATGAGAGTGAGGAGAAAAAAACATCTTGAGAGTGTACCAGAGACACGTGTCCCCTATGATTTTTATTTATTAGCATATAGATTTATTTTATTTTATTTATTCATGCAAATATTTGGTACATGTTCATTATTTTCTTTCAAAACAATAATAAAATAGTAAAAGCTTGTCTCATGAAACATTTCTCTTCCCATTAACACTCTAATTCCTAAAGTGGGAATTCATTCATTCTTTAAATCTTTTAGAAATATTCGTGCTAGCTTTTCTTTTTAAAACATTCTCATATACAATTAACATTCATGCTAGCCTTTCCATTCATCCATTCATTCATTTATTCGTTCATTCACTAGGTTAAAAATCCCGTGTATTACACGGGTTGAATAAATGTAATATTATATACTTAATAATAAATACTTACATATTATATATTTATGACATATTACATAGTTTTTTAATACAAATTTTAGAAACGTCATATAGTTACTTTGTAAAAATGTTTTATAAAAAAATGAAAAAAATGTTCAGTTTCTAAAAATGGTTTATGAACAAACCTATATTTTTTAAATAAAAAATGTTTTATAAAAAGAATTATAGAAATCTGTATTATTTAATAGGAGAGATAGACAAAAAAATAAAAAATTATTAAAAACAATTAAATAAAATTTATGCAATTAATAGTAGGGGTGTTCAAAACCGGATATCCAAAATTTCGGATATCCAAAAATTTCGGATAGTTGATTTTACTATCCGAATCCGTATCCGAAATTTCGGGTATCCGAAATTTCGGATATCCGAAATTTCAGATACGAATTCGGATAGTAAACAGGATATCCGAATTTAAAAAAGTAACTTTATAACTGTATTCAAATTCTGAGAAAATGAAACTTGTTCTCACATCCAAACAAAAAATTACAACCAAATACAAACTCAAACAACAAGAACATTTAAAAAAATCAAAGATAAATAACAAAAACATTTAAAACATTCAAAGATAAATTCAAAGACGGTATTTGGTTTCTTTGAATATAATTTGTAAACGCCTTCGGTCCAGGCCTCCAACCCTTGTAAACCTGTATCTTCAAAGACCAACTGAGAGTGGTTGGGATCCATACTTTCTACTAAATCTCTTTCGTAGTTGTTACCATGTTATAGATCTGAAACAACAAATTTGAAGCTTTTGTTATAAAAAAAACACAAAAAGTTATAAAAAAGTGTTGATGTACATCACTAAAAAAGCTATAAAAAAGCACTCAGAAAAGTTATTTAATGAACTGCTTTAACTTAATGTTCCTCATGTCAAGGTAAAATCTTATCTAAAATTCCTTAAGCAATTCATCAAAATAATTAGACAATGAGAACAAAACATTTTTAAACAACAAAGATATAAGATGTATGTCAATTCAGAACATAGTGGTCTCCACCCCGAATAGGATGTCTTATAAGCCATAATATCAAAATGATTGTCATCCACCTACATGATTATCAACCATAAACATGCATTAAACCAAGATAGTTAATAGGATGTCAAAGATGCAACTGAACATAACATGAACTTACAGAACATAGCGGTCTCCACCCCGAATATGAAGGAATATGCAACAAGAAACAACCCTGCAAAAGCAAACCCTTAATGAAAAAAAAAGGCAAAAACAGAACAGAAATCATGGAGTGTTCTTTTGTTACTTTGAAAAGAATTACCTAGTTAAAAAAGTTCATTTTTAAGTATATACTATAATTCACTCAAAAACTGCACATGGTAAGTCAGAAGCAACCATTCTAATGTTATCAAGAAGTACTACAACATCAAGTAATTAATTTGTAAAGGAGCACAAAACAATCAAATTTTCATGAACAAATAAAAACCATGACTGGGGTAGTAGGGCAAACCATAATGTGCACATAGCTTAACAAGATCGAACCTACAGATTTGTTAAGGAGCCGGAATAAGAAAGTTTAATATTCAATAAACTCACTGTAATAAGCTTTGATGGTGGATTGATTCATTGGTTTAAAATTAAAACTAAGTGGCTAATAGTTTAACAAGATCGAACCTGTAGATTTTGTGATGGAGGGAATACCAAATCAGATTTGCAAGACTCAAGAATCAAACCTGTAGATGAAGAAAAATATAAAATCAAGGATCTTATGGAGAGGGCTAATAGCTTGATAAGATCGAACCTGTAAATTTGTCAAGAATCAAAGAACATCAAATAGATATTATATAATCAATTTTCATCAGGAAGATAAAAACATAGAAAATACCTTTCAATGTTGTAGTCTCGTGAAAGAACAGAACACAGAGGCGTCATGATGGATTGTGACGGAAGAGGTGATGGAAGAACGGAAAATAGAGCAGAAGGCGGTCGCCGGTCGGAGGGATTTGGAGTCGGGACGGCTCACGCACAAAGGGACGAGAGCGCAGGTAGAACAATTAGCAATTAGGGTTTTCAGGTTGAGTCAAGAGTTTGTTATGTATATATATTCAAATATAATAAATAATTAAAAAAAATATTTCGGATATTCGGATATTCGAAATATCCGAAATTTTCCAATATTACTATCCGAATCCGAAATTTCGGATATCCGAATTTTCAGATAATTCGGATTCGGAATATCGGATAATTCGGGTTCGGATTTTTTTGAACACCCCTAATTAATAGGAGAGAGTGGCGAGAAATTTATCTCACCAAAACATTTATTTATTATAGAGTATAGATTTGTTCACATTCTTATCATTGAGTGAACTAGCACTCGAATGATACCATTTCATCCCAAGTCCTGGAGGCTTGAAACGATGTGCTTGCACGAATGCAAGACTCCTCTGTTTGCTCGTCCGAAGACAAGTGTTCCACTATTGCTGGCACAAGACTTTCTATTTATTCTTTCGCCCTAGGGTAACATTCACATTTAGTCACACACACATATACATGCTACCACACAAGTAAACACTTTGAACACTTTTACAAATATTTACACACATTGAAAACTAAGTTAATAACACAAGATGGTCATAAACACTTAGTAAAAAATCATTCTTTTATTTTCATTCACAACATCCACTTTAGCCCAAAACTTTAAAAGGGAAAATGAGAAATAGAAACTCAAAATTTATGATCTTACTATACGTTTTCCTTAATTGTTTGGGCTATGTGGGATGTAGGAATCTGTAGTAAATCAACGAGTGAAAAACTATTAACAATTGCTAGTGTCACCAGGAACTAGTATCGTTTACACACTAGTGTCGTCGGACAGTGTTGCCAGCGTTAGTGTCATCAGAATACTGTCGCCAGAACTTTCGTTCTGGACTTATTGTCGTTACTTTTTAGTCTCGTTTACATGCATGGCGACACAGTTAGTGTCGCCAAAAGTGGAATGACACGTGTCCCAATCATTGGAAACCTTGGAGACGACGCCACACTTAAGTGTCGCCACATCAGTGTCGTCGTATTCTTCAAGTGGCCACGATTAGTGTCGCCACATGAAATAGTGTCACTTATTAGTGTCGCCACTTAACCCAAGTTTCCAACTTTTTACATTCAAATCGTTTGTTTGACTTCCAAGAAGCTGGATCTGAGCTTATTTAATCGTTTTACACGTAAAATCCATGCTTTGAGTTCAAAACCCTAGTTTTAGCCCAAACCCCATTTAAACTGAAAATCAGAGGTTTTAGGTTCGATTCTTACCTCAATGCAGTGGTTCTTGTAGATTCTTCTTCCTCGATGATGGAGAAGCAGATTGGGAGCATTTGAGCAACAGTGGTGGGATTCTTGGAGCTTTTTCTCTCTAGACTCTCTTTCTACATAAAATGGTTGAAGTGTGTGGAATGGAGGCTGAATGTTTATGGTCCTAGGGTTTATGCAACCCTAATGGGCCAAGCTCAAGCCTCCAAGCCCACCTCATGCCTTTTTTTCTTTCTATTCGGCCCAAACAAGAAATGTCGGGTTTTAAGGGTGTTACATCGTACTTTCGGTTTTGGTTTGACATTAAAAGACTGTTAAACAAATAACACTTAAATCTAATATTTATAATAGTATTAGCAGATAACAACATGCTAATACCATTAAAAAAGATTTAGATTTCATGTTATAATGTTGTAACAGTGATTAATTGTGCCAACACACAAATACACAACGCAAAACACTAGAAGATTTATTCTATATTGACCCATTTAACCATTTATATGTTCAAGAAGTAAAAAAAACATCAAAAATAAATTACTAATATAATGAGTTTTTTTGTTCATCTCGTACCCGATTGATTGCAAATCAAAGAGGAACAACATGCCAACAATCGATTAAAACTAGATTCCAGAAGTCTAGAACTCGGAACTTATGCAAATCGATTGAAGCCAGATTCCAAAAGACCAGCAAATCACAACTGCAGAAGCCTCAAGCCAGAAAGTTTTGTTTGAACTAGGAATCTCAGACTTGCAAATAGCAGACCCGCGGACATAAATCAGAAAGTTTGAAACAATTCTCGATTGAAACGCGACAAACACCTGTAATTAGATCCAGAATGAAGAGAAAGTCCAATGAACTCTGTTATGTTACTTTGAAGCAACCGTATGAAGATATGAAGGAGGCGATTGATCTTCCTCATTCTCATTTCCCCTAATTCCCCAAACAGAGATTGCCGATTGATGTTCCCCATCTCACCTCGCTCAATTTACGCCCAAATCTCACTCCTTTAATCCTTCATGCGGGTG
Organism: Smallanthus sonchifolius; assembly: GCA_023525975.1. NCBI lineage: Eukaryota > Viridiplantae > Streptophyta > Magnoliopsida > Asterales > Asteraceae > Smallanthus > Smallanthus sonchifolius. The sequence goes on along the minus strand of CM042045.1, from coordinate 353,642 downwards.
TTTTATTTTCAGGCTCATAAACACAAAAAGGTCAAATATATATACATTTATTTTGTAAAATGGGGGCCCTAATTTCTCAAGCCCTAGTTTGGCTCACCAAACTTATTTGGCCGTCCCTGCTATGATCATGACAGAATACTTATGATGAGAAATGAATAATGGGAACCACCGACATATGCTTTAATAACCGAAAGTTGGAAAGTATTTTTTCTCAAGGTAATAAATCGATTAACCGAAATAAAAACCGACTGATGCTTTGATAACCAAACCAATTAACTTTAGACTTTGGTTAACCAAAATATTCAATTATGATTCGGTTGGTCAGATCCGAATCCAACCATGCATATCCCTATTTTCTAGTCATAAGTTGGAATGGAATAACGTTTGTATGTGACATTTATTGTTGACATGTTTTTGTTTGGTGGTTCCTCTCTATATAAAATTAATAGTTGACTTGGATATACACGTCAGCAGAGCAGCACCTTATGAACACAACACATGAATCATGAAGTCAATGTTCAAACCCCTCTCCTTCCTTTAATCCACTTTCACCTATCAATCGTTTTTCCACTCAAAAAGCTTACTATGGATCCAAGATCGATGAATCAAGATGGAAAAGCCCTAAATAACCGCTCCAGATTTCAAAATACTCTCTCCTCCGTGTACGGTCCGGTGAATGAGTTTAGAGGTATACAATTCGATCCTCCAACTACTTCTTCGTCGCCGGTTGTTAGTTCCAACGAGCTTCATGAAGACTGTGACCTGTCAGATGCGATTTTGGGATATATTAGTCAGGTGCTTATGGAAGAAGACATGGAGGATCGATCCTGTATGCTTTATGAGTCTCTAGATCTTCAAGCTGCTGAGAAATCCTTCTATGAAGTCCTTGGCCAAAAGTATCCTCCATCACCATCCCCATCCCCATCCTACGATGAAGGTTTGTTTTCCGTTGACCACTTTATACAGAGTCCACATCATAGTTCCTCCTTAGATCATAATGATGAATCCCCTAGCGCTAATGATTACTCACAAAATGACTCAAATTTGCATAGTTTTGGAGATCATAATGTGTCTCAAACTTCATCTAACAATGTGGTTGATTTCTTGGATTCTCCTCAAAACACTTTTCTTACCTCTGAGATTATTTGTGATAAGGATCACATGATGATGAAGTTTAACAAGGGTTTTGAAGAAGCTAACAAGTTTCTTCCTGCTGACAATACTCTGTTAACCGATTTCAACCGCGGACTCCCAACAGGATCAAGGGTGAGGAAAAGTGCTCATGGGGAAGATGAAGATGATCAAAGGAGTAGTAAACATGCCGCCGTTTTTCAAGATTCTTCTTTGAGGTCAAATGAAATTGATTTGATTCTCTTGTGCAGTATGGGACAAGGTGATGTAGCTTTGAGGTTGCTTCGCAACACTCTAAGGACTGAAACGAGCAAAGATACTCACAAAGATCGCCTTCCTAAAAGTTTAACCAAAGGCAAAGGGAAAACGCGTGGTAAGAAACCAGAAAATAAAAAGGAAGTGATAGATTTGAGAACACTCTTAGTCACTTGTGCACAAGCTGTTGCTACTGATGACAGAAGGAATGCAAGTGAACTTTTAAAGCAAATCAGGCAGCATGCTTCCCCTTTTGGTGATGGGAATCAGAGGTTAGCTCATTGTTTTGCTAACGGGCTGGAGGCCCGCTTAGCTGGCACGGGTAGTCAAATTCATAGAGGTCTAGTCAGCAAGAAAATATCTGCTGCTGATTACATTAGAGCATACTACCTATTTATTGGTTCTTCCCCTTTTAGAAAGATTTCAAATTTTGCTTCAAACAGGACAATAATGGATATGGCTGAAAAAGCCACAAGGATACATATTATTGATTTTGGTATACTTTACGGGTTTCAATGGCCCACTTTCATTCAACGTATTTCACAAAGAGAAGGTGGGCCACCACGGCTCCGGTTAACTGGAATTGAGTTTCCACAACCTGGGTTCAGACCAGCAGAAACAATTGAAGAAACGGGTGCACGGTTAAAAGAGTATGCTAAGCAATTCAATGTGCCATTTGAGTATAACCCGATTGCAAAAAGATGGGAGAATGTGAATATTGAGGATCTTAAGATTGATGAAAATGAGTTCGTGGTGGTTAATTGTATGTATCGATCAAAAAACTTGCTTGATGAAACAATAGGAGTGGACAGTGCAAGAAATGTCGTGCTTGACCTGATAAAGAAAATTAGCCCGAATATCTTTATTCATGGGATTCTTAATGGGTCGTATAACGCCCCGTTTTTTCTGACCCGTTTCAAGGAAGCACTTTTTCATTTTTCAGCATTATTTGATATGCTTGAAACAAATGTACCCCGTGAACGATCTGAAAGAATGATGCTGGAAGGGGAAGTGTTTGGTAGAGAAGCTTTGAATGTGATAGCATGTGAAGGGTGGGAGAGAATTGAAAGACCTGAAACATATAAGCAGTGGCATGTTCGTAATTTAAGAGCAGGGCTTGTTTCAGTTCCGTTCTCTCGCTGGATAATCAAACTGGCAGAAGAGAAAGTTGGGTTGTATCATAAGGATTTCATGATAGATGTAGACAATGACTGGCTTCTACAGGGATGGAAAGGAAGGATAATTTATGCTATTTCTTGTTGGAAACCTGCATAATTATAAAAAAGAGACTCCATTTTCAAGTAAGAATTTCAAATATTAGTTGTTTTTATTCATAATCTGACTCGAGATTTAGGAGGTATATCGAATTCTACACAAAAGATTGTTGACCTTTTTCTAAGTTGTGAATTATTGTGATGACCTAGTTTGAATAACAGTTATGATTCATTTGTTTGTGCATGCTTATGTCTTACTTCATTCAAACATAACGTCTTTGACCTTGAACATGAATTGAAGCACATTCTTTCTTTTCAGCTTAAAAAACAAACAGATCTATGGCTTTTAGTTCTGGTTGAGCTACCCGCACAGGCCCAGACCTGACCCTGTCTCACAGTGCAAAACTCACATCAGTGCCATCAAGCAATAAAACTTGATGTTGGTTATTGAAGTTTAACTAAATTGGTTTTGACAAATAAAAGGTTGGGAACACTTGCTATTTTCGAACCAACCAATATTGAACTAGATACAAAAAGTAACCAACCTACAGTCACAATAAAACTAATCCATTTTTTTAATCAAGTTTTATTTATTTTAAGTAAATACTAGGGATGGCAATTTTCAATACGACATGAAAACAATAAGGTTGTGGTTGTCATGTCCAACCTGTTTAATAAACGGGTCGTGTACAGGTTGACTTGTTTAATTAAACAGGTCATCTATTTAACGCGTTCAATTAAATCAGTCGACCAGCCTATCTGTTTAATAAAAAAGGTTGACCGCTATCCCGTTTAACCCGTTTACTACATGGGTTAAACGGGTCGTGTCTTGATGTCCAACCTGCATGCTCAAGGTTCCCAGTACCAATTGGAATAATAAGCTCATGGCTAGGTCGTTTTTCTCAACGACGGCGGAGCCCGAGTCAACAACATCCCATACTTGTGAATCTTGAGAACAACTTTCATCCTTATCGCCCACACAGTGTAGTTTGTGGGAGTGAGCATCAGGCATTGAACAGAGGGTGGCCCCGTCTCTTTTCCCTTAGGTGGTGGTACAACATCTCCCATGTGAGAGGCGTTACCTGATCCAGTACTTCGAATCAACTGCCGATAAAACCGGGCTTATTTAATCAAACAGTAAACATCAGCAACGATTGTGTCTTATTCGGTGGTTAATGGCAGTGACGACAGCCTCTAGCTCGGTTGTTTTCGCTAGGTGATCGGGGGCAACTTCCTCCTTGAACCAGACTTCTTCTGCTGTTTTGATGATCTAGATCTTGAACCGGCTCTGATACCAATTCAAGTTCTAAAACGTGATCAATCAAAACAAGAAAACACACAATTTAAGAGAAGTAACTCTTTATATTATGGAAAGTAGCTCAAAACCACAATACAATAAACATCATACCAAACTCTAATATCGGTTATGGTATTTATAATGTTAATCCAACTTGATCAATAAGAAACTATTTAACCCTAATAGTAATACCCATAAACCGACTTGTTTAAGGCATCTCGGGCCAACCCCAACTTGGGCCGCTCGGTAATTAGACTACAACATTGTTTGTATGTTATTTGCAAAATGATAATATTGGACAACATTCAAACGTGTTTGTTCGCATTGTCGCTTTTTTTTTTTCCAAAAGTTCATAGTAAAACAATAGAAATCATTTGTTAAATGGGTTTAAAAGGTTAACTTAATTTAAATAAAAGTTTTTTGTTTGACATTGAACGACACTACTTCTTAAGAGATTGACAAAACAACTATATAAATACTCATCTTTTTTTTTGTGAACGATTGTTTATGGTTTTTTTTTCACATAATTTCTGTTGAAAAGGACGATTACAATAAAGTGGCAGGTAAACGGGCAATAAATTGCGCTACAACCCCCTTTTGAATAGCAAAACCGATCCTACTAAAAACAAAGCTTTGGGTCTTAGGGGCCGAAATATTACTATGCATGACTCGTTGAACCCTGTTTAGGAATTCCACTGCCTCCGGTGCTAGGAACCCAAAAGTATCAAAAGCAAAAGGGACAAACACGTGTTGGTTCTCTAAACAAGCTTTATCGTGTTTAACAACTTTGCATGATTCCGCCTTTAAAGCAGCATGGCCCGCCACAACCCCATTGTCCCTGAGCCCCACAAGAGGGGACACTCCTGTAAGGTCCACACAAGCGTGTTTCCCCCTGCCCAACCAAACACAAGAATATCAGCCGGTCGTAGAGTAGACCTCCCTTCAAGCGGATCTGTCAGAAAGTTCACGGGGCCCTCTTTTTTAGCAGAAATTCCTGCCCGTTTGAGAACATCACAAAGAACATCCCTAACCAAATCATGCCTGTATTTAAACCCGGGTAACTCTTTGCAATGGACCGCATGCTCTCCAAAAGAATCCAAACAAGCCTTGCGGCAAACTAGGCAGGGCTCATCCGTCGGAAACAAGGGGATCATTAGTCGATACTTGAGGATAGCCCGGTACTCCACAGCCGACATATGCTGGCCCAGTCCTTCAATGGGGATAACTGTTAGAAAATCTTGAGCCCGAGCAGCCCAGAGACATTCAAACACCGCTTTTTGGCGAGGTGATAAATCAAACTTTACTCCCAAATTCTGGACGATTCTGCTAAATAAGGCATTCGCCAAAGCATGTTGGGCTTTAGGGGGCGGTGTCCTTATTAGAGAAACCGCTAAGATCGAAATCAGGAAGGGACATGCGCAAGCGATCCATCGCACACCCATAATCAGAGTCTAACCCATCAATATCACAACCCCGAAGAATGTGGTCCTGTAAACTCCAAGATTGTGCCATCGAGGCCACAAATGCATAAGCAGATACATCCTGAGCCGCACATAAACCCAAACCCCCAAAACGGGTTGGAAGTGATGCCAACCTCCATTGAAAATCCCCAAAAAAAGCACCACCACAAACTACGATATCCTCGATCGCACCCCGGAGGCCCTTGTCAAAAATTGAAACAGCTTCCCCCACATACATAGGCTGACATTTTCTAAGGCCGAATAATAGCTTTGCAACTCCCATACACGAGCGGAGCAAAAGGAGTTCGCATTGAGGGTCCCGTAAACGTGGGAGACAGCTCATCAGTTCCACCGCACAAGAAGCCATTTTCACAGCCAAATTACTGATGATCCCTGCGTCTCTGCTAACGGCTCACCCAAGGAGTTTCACACCCAGCACTGGCCTTCCAATCTCATAAGGGAACAATCCATCTTGTACCTTCACCCCATTGCACGACGGCCAAAAAACTTCCGTTTTCTTGACGTTAAGTTCAAGGCCCAAACAGGGCCCCTCCGACCTGATAATAGCTAGGGCTTTAGCCACCTCTTTAGCGTCTCCGATAATCGTACCATCATCTAGGTACCAAGCATGGAAGAGAAGCTTGCAGCAATCCCTGATCTGATGAACCAGCGGATGCAAAACTAAGGCAAAAAGGAGAGGCCCCAAAGGGTCCCCCTATTAAACCCCAGTGGTGGACCAAATATGGTCAGCACCCACATATAACCTAGCTGGCTGCCCATATAAAAAATCCAACCATAGCGAAATGGACGGGCATCGGGTCCGAACCTCTTGCAGGAGGGCAGTCCTATCCACTAAGTTGAAAGCATTGGAGAAATCGACGGTAAGCATAGCCAACGATCCATCCGAGTGAAACTCATTTAAGAACCTGTTTGCGCTATGGAGCATAGCCTCTGCCCCATTGGGAACTCCCACCCCAAATTGAAAGTCACACAGATATTTAGCGATCTCCTTCCCAACACCCCTCATGGCCACCTTAGAGACCAATCTCCTCCATATCGCACCCACGACAATAGGTCTAATCCTGTTGTCCGGTTTGAGCAGCGGTGTGAGAGGGGCTGAGGCAACGAACTCCGCCAATCCCCTAGGGCATCTCCCCCCGAAACATAAATTAACCACCACAGAAATAACCCTGAGCAATTCAACGGCGATCGTAGACCCCTCTCCCCAAAGAGCATTCAAAATATGTTGGGCTCTTAATTCGTCCATCCCACAAGAGGTCCCTTTGGGGAAAGCTTTAATGCATTCAAGCACGACATCATCACCCACAACAAGAGGAGGCTCAGAAAGTAAGGAAACAGGCATAACCGGAGGGGGCAGGATGGGATGCTTTGCCACCAACACTTTCATATATCATTACCGAAAGATGCAACCCTGAAGAGCATAATACTTTGACCGCATCAGTGAAATGCCCATACGCAACTTTCCGCAAACATTGTTTAACATTGTTGCACGCCATAGAATTATCGGACCCAGGGACAAGCTCTACACGACGCGTGGTCAGCCCCAAAGGTTGGGCAAAAAGCGATAGGATGAGCTCCTTGAAACCATCCCCATCACGCCAAGCTGCCAGCGACCGTTGAATACTATGACATTGCAAAGACTTCCTATTACCAGACCTGCGCTCCTGACGGTTAGAAGGCCTGAAAACTCGTAACGTGCAACACGGTAACAACAAAAGTCTCACCCATGCCTCAACAGAGTCTGGCATAGCCGCCACTTTACCGATGGCAGCAATTAATGCCTGGGCAAACGCCATCAGAAAATTATGAGGGATGCTCTTAACAGTCGTGATAGGAAGAGAGAAGACGCGTTCAAGGAGAACCCCGTCCACAACCACCCCTCCCAAAGGAACAACTTCCCTTCAAACATTCGGCTTAGGAATCCCCACTATAAACTCCTCTGCATCTCCCACAACCCGTTTGAAACGGGCTATCCTATCCACATGGTGGCATGCCCGACTGAGAGCATGTAGGCACATACACACCCCACATAGCCACTGGCCTGAGACCTTTAAAGCCTCACCAACCGAAACAAACAAATCATAATCCGTGGAGACCGCTCCGCAAGGTCTCTTTCCGATCGTCCGATGACAAATGGAGCTGCTTGATATGTGCAACCAACCGAGGAAACCCCTTGGATCCCGACGTTCCATCCGGGCAGCAATGGAAACTTTTAAATGGACAAAGCCAAACACCTACCTCCAATGGAGGAACCACCCTATCATCCCGAATCCCAGACATAACAACAGCTCCTGACAAAACCCCCGAGCTATGAAACCAAACCAAAATCAGACCACAAACCCCAAAAACACTTACTAGCAAGGTAAATATAAACCTCACCACCAAACCACAACCCTAACCCCCCCACCCATCCGATTCGGGGAGACTACATGTTGGACACTACATAACAAAATTCAAAATCAGGTCAAACCGGAAGTTCACCTTCAATGTTGGAGAAGAAAGGTCGTCGAACAGGAAGTTCTCCTTCAAAGAGAGAGGTTCAATAAACCCTTACATACCAAGAATGCCGATGAGATAGGCCTAATTTTCGGCTCCGGCTAGAAAATAAAGCTTCGAAGGCTGGATGGAGGTCTTTGAGAGGCTGAAAATGGTTTGGTCGGAGTCTCTGAGAAGCTGGAAAGGCGCGGGCGGTGGTGTGGGTAGTGGCGGAGGCTAGAGGTCGCCGGCGGTGGGGCAAGGCTCCGCTCTCAGCGATTAACCTAGATCGGTGTTATCAAAGAGTAAGCTTTTGAAAATGGCGATGTTAAGCAGCGCTTCATTTTACAGACTCACCTCTTCATCTCCTTCAATTTCAACTCCAATTCCACTTCTACATCCCACCGCTTCAGTGTTATCCAAATGCACAACCAGAAGCAGCACAAATAGGGTTTATTTCACACCTTTTTCCCTTCAGAACCCAATCCAATCGGAAATCCTGCATCGACAACAAGACGAAGAAGAAACTGAAATGGCGGATAATGATGAAACCGTGTTATACTCAATCTCCCCTCTACCTCTTCTCGTACTCTCCCCTCTACGAAGAAGAAATTTATGGTTTATGTTTTTTGCAAATGAAGAATTTATTTGGTCTTCCTTGGAGCACTGAATCTTCTTATGTAATAATCTAACGAAATTCCAATGAGAAAAAGGGCTTGGGTGGGGGTCGATCGTATGGCGGACGGCGGTGGTTGCGGTGGCCGCCGGAAATGACGACCTAAAGTCCGGCCGGAGAAGATCTTTAACCTACCACTCACTTTTACATTTACTTAAAGAGAGGAAAAGTACTGAATTCTCCTTAACCTACCACTCACTTTTACATTTACTTATGCATTACCAACAGACACTTACTCTTACGCCAGATGTTGGATGCCCTTCAGTGACAACCGCGAATTTTCAGGTCAACACCGCGTTCGACGAGTTCATATAATAATAATAGTATTATTATGTTAAAATATTCTTTCAAATGAAAGGAACCCGTTAGTGAACGAAAAATAATAGCAAGATTTATTTGAGTGTTATAATGTCAAAATTTTGATCAAGTTCTAGTTTATACGCATTAACATCCGAGTCGAACGGTTTCGTAAATTTTAATTTAAATCCGAAAGGATATATATTTACGAGACGCAAGGAATCGAGGAAAAATAATAAATTATAATAAGTTATTTCTGAGTAAAATAACGTCTCTATTTTTATCGGGTTCGTTTAAGCGAAAAACCGACACATGATCGGAGACCACGGGGCTATAAATACCCCAACTCCATCTCCCTTTTCTCATTTACAAAATTCAGAGGAAAATTAGAGAGAGAGAGTGGAGAGGATTCCGGCGAAGTGGTGGTGGTCCGGCGGTGGTGCGTGGCGGCCAACGGTGGTCCGGCGCGGTGGTCGGTGGCGGCCGAAGCCATTTTTCACTCGGAACCATTTCTCGATGCTACGAACGCAATGGTAAGCTCAGATTTCTCTAAATCTTTGCTTAAATTCGTCAAAAAGAGTTTTTAAAAATCTGTCCAGAAAGTTTTATACATGCGCAGTTTTAAAGATCGGATGATCCCCGGAAATCCGACCGTTAGAAATGCATGAATTTTGGATATGATGTTGTCAAAACATAGACGCAAAACCCTACTGAGGAATTTTTTATCCGAGCTATATAGCTCCGCTTTTCATACCCTCGAATATAACTGATCGGATTTTCGGATTTGAAAAACTGGGTCTCAAAGAATCGTCGATCCCTGGAGATCCAACCGTTGGATCATGACGATATTTGGACAGTAGTTTCTTAGCACAAATATGAATGTTTTCACCGAAGGAAATTCCGATCAGATGTCTGGAACTATGTTTTTGAATACGATCAGATTGTAACAGTTTTTAGGAGCGAAACAGGAAATTGATCAAGTTGCATGGCCATCCAAACGACATTGCATGTCAATTTTGAGCATGTGAAAATGCTCGGGAGATAAAAATGATCCTAATGGTGTTTTTGGTTTGTATTGCATGTGAAATATGGGAGGTTTCACGTACGCGAACCATTTATACGAAAGGTATAAACTTTACCCGTTAAGATTTAATTTTATGTTAGAATAGTTTTATGAGCCATTGATTGGGAATTGAACCCGAAAATATTTAGTATTGAGATATTTGATATTTTGAGTGGTTATTAGGTTATAAACCCAACCCCGATTCACGTGAAACTAATATATTTATTTTTATACAACAATTGTTTTTGATTGATTTTTATAAACTTTTGATTTAGCTTCCAAATTTATTTTTATACAGTAGGATATGTTTTAAAATGAGGATCTGAAAAATTTGGTAATCTAACTCTTTATAGATTTTTTTATTAAAAATCCTACAAGTTTAATACATGGAAATTATGAAAAAAACTTATGTGTATTGAAAAATTCTGGAAATTGGACAGTGATGGTTATATTAAATAAATTTTTAACTATATTAAATTCATATTAAATAATCTGGATATTGGAAAAACATGAAAATTGGTCAGAAATTTTCATTTGTATATATGATCAATTGGTATAAATTTCAAGCAATAAATTTATGTCTAAGTATGGCTTTGAAATTATGGTCCATTTAAATTTTATAAAAAGTTATTAATTTTGGAAAATTTTTATATAAAATTGATTTTATAAAAATTCTAGGAGATTTTAGACAAAAGTATAACCCCATTTACAATATAAAAATGTGACTTTTAAATTGGGTGCTAATATCACACTAAAACCCTAATTTCTGACGAATCTGATTTTCAAACCGTAAACCTTACTTTACAAGCATAATCGCGTTTTTGGTCAAACGAATCTGTGACTTGAGATTTTATCATATATGACATTATAAATAGTGATATTCATTAATAAAATCTAAAACTTAAGGTTTCAAAGTCACGAATTTATATAAAAGCCGGTTTTACAACTTTTGAGCGTACGTGTGTGCACGGGTTTTGGGTATGCAACTGACTGCATAGCCACTTTTTGAGTAGTAGACTCAGTTTTATACTTTAGGCGTCCTAAATTCTATTTTTTCGTGTCTACTTGGTTAGTAGGACTCGGTTAGGACACCTGTTTTTGCGATTCTTGCGGATTTAGCCGTACCTTGGTAGCACTAAGTTGCTAGCCACACTTTGCTTGCATTTGGCTGTTGACCTTTGATAGAATTTGGATGTTAACCGTACTTTGCGGGTTTTGTTGACTATGTCACACTTATCACCAACGTTGCTCAGGTGAGTTTTGCGGCCCCACTTTTCAATTTTTACTGTTTTACGGGGGAAAAGCTGTTTCACTCTACACGTTGTTATATGGGATAGGGTTACTTGGGTTTACTTATGGATGTATTAAGTCCCCACTTTAACACAATCAATTAGCTTGGATAGCCGGTGGGAATTATGAATTGTACTATTTGGGTTGACACCCCCGCCCAGGGTTGGTCGCGCCAACCAGACTTGTAGGGTCATTTGGGCGCATAATTAGCCATAGTAGGTGTCACACCCAAACCGACGGCGGAAACGTCGGGGCGGGACATGTAGACTGTTCATGAGCACGAGGTTGGCTAAATTGAAATATATTAATCATTCAAATTCATTGCAAATATTCAAGACAAAACAAAATCACCAAGTACATAAAATGAAATACATAATCCTTTATTTAAGTTATCTAGGTCTAAAACTTATGTGTAGCAAGTCTTGATCAAAATCACACATTAGCATCTGAAACATGAATAAAGTAAGGTCAACTAAAAAGTTGGTGAGCATACACAGGTTTAATCATAAATAGTGTATAGATGTAAATTATCAAATCCTTACATAACATGATAAAATAAGGCATTTATGGGGAGCAACTATTGTGTAACTAAAGTACAATCAAACCTTTGTAACTAGCATGCAAATTGTGTTGTCGGTAACAATCACCCCAATCTGGGTGGGTTTGTCAGACTCAATAGGTCTATCATTGTTAACCGTCGGCTTGAATAGTTAATGATTGCACATAAATTGCACACAAACAGTTAACACACCTAGCATTCAAACATAAAGCTCAACTTTTGTATACATGAATGTAAAGAGGATTTGTGTTTGTGTAGTTTGTGTAAATGTAAGCAATTGTGTGTTTAGAGTTCATGTTTCACCCCAAAAAGTGTAAAAGAGTAAAAGGGGCTATGTAATACTCACTTGATTCAAAGGTGTAGCTAACACGAGAGACTAGGTAGTAACGTGATCCTTGTAACGCACAACGTTAACCTAAAGTGTATTGCGTGTGAACATGAATTAATAGGATGTCTAAATCAAAGTGTAGGGTTTCAATGGATGTGAGTATAGGGAATTGTATAATGAGTTCGTGTCGATTTATGAAAAAGGATTGTGTAGGTGTTGAATAAAATGAAAACAATTTGCAATGAATAGTTTTTAAAATATTTTAAATTAGGGTTTGTATTTGAATAACTAAATTAAATAATTATTATTTATTAGTTCTAGTTACAAAATAATGTAGTTATTAAGTTTATTTAAGTGTAGCCTAAATAACCAATTTTTGTTTAAATATAAATTAAATAAATAATTGTTACTTTATTTATTTATTTATAAAGATATATAACTTATCCATTTAGTTATAAAAATAGCGGGCATATTATATTAAATATAAATTAAATAAATAATTTTTTTCTCTATTTATTTATTTATAAAGATGCGTAAATATGAAGTTGTGTAAATAATATTTATGTGTAGGGTTTAAATGATAAATATTAATTTAACTTTGTAAGTTATAATAAATAATTTTATTTACTTACTTATCCTTTAGAAATAAGTATTTTGATTGTTTTAAATAAAGTTAATATTTTATAAATATTATAAAATCAATAGTTTTTATTTTGAATTTAATTTAAATATTTAGATTTTTGTTTTAAAAATTTAATATACAAGTTTAACAACTAAATTCGTAATAAAACTGAATTTATATTGAAAATTGATAAATCTGGTTTTATTATGTTATAAATATTGCAAGGTTTATAAAAATATTTTTTATAAAATTTTTGGAGTTTTGAAACTGATTTTAAAAAAAAGATGCAGACCACCCGGTTCGAACCCGGGTGGTTTCTGTATGGATAGCGCGCAACACCACTAGACCAGGGGACTCACCCGTGTAACAGAACGGGTCCTAAATGTATTAACACGGGTTTACAGTGGAAGTGGGTTTGGGTTTAAGGGTTGTGCAAAAAGGGTTCGGTGTTTATGGGTTTCGAACCCACGCCACCTGGTTCGGCGGTGCAGTGACTTACCGGCCGGACCAGGTGGTTTCGCTGGTTGATTACGGATTATAATTGATTAAAACACGATATTAAAACAAACAAAAATTCAAATACGATACCACCCGCCATGAACCCTAGTCCCAATCGGTCGTGATTAGTTTTGTTAACACGAATTGGTATGGGGCTTTTGACAAGGATCCGAAAACGAATCGAATGAGGGTATTCTTACTTGTTTTGGTTTGGGCACGAATGTAGGCGTCTAAGGGTTTGCTCCAACTGTTCTTCGTGATCGACAGGATTCCAGAGATAAAATGAGATGCGATTCTCGATTCAGAAAGGTTGTAAGGGACTAGGCGAAGGTGTGTGTGTCGTTGAATTGAATTGATTTCATCTAAATTACACGATTTGGTTTCGATTTGACCGTAACAGCCGTGGGGGCTGATTACGCGTTAATTCGATCAATTGGGGATGAATCGAGTCATGTTAAGGTGCTGGATACATGATGGATCGATCTGTGCGCAAATTGGAGACGCGTTAATTTCACGAATTGAATGAGGATTGATACGGATTTTGACTATCCAAAGTCAAATTCGTTCGAAATTTGAATCTGCCGCTTAATCGATCGAAGTGTGACAACACCCCGCCGAAGGTGGAAACACGGAGTGGGACCGGTATATCGCATTGAACACAAGTACAAAAGAAACTAAAAGGAAAGTTGTGCATTACATTGAACCATACTATATGCCTCTATCTAAAGTACAAATATACGAAAAATTCCGAATCAATACAAAGGGTCTAAAATGCCCAACTACAACCAAAAGTACATAATAATAACTCTTCCCAAAAGCAAGCCGTTTAAAGCTCGTTATCCCCATAACTGTTTACCTGAAAAGCATGTTTTGAAAACGGGTCAACTATAAAAATAGTTGGTGAGCACGCTGGTTTTGTGACTCTATAAAAAGTAAGTAAATAAATTTCAAAATGTAATAGTAACCATCCGCAGATGATCAAGTACACGTGTTAAGATATAATTACTCTGAGGCACAATCAAAACCGTCAGACTAGTTGTTGCCCCTGTATCCAGGTGTCGAATGTGAACACCTACTATGGCTAATTATGCGCCCAAATGACCCTACAAGTCTGGTTGGCGCGACCAACCCTGGGCGGGGGTGTCAACCCAAATAGTACTATTCATAATTCCCACCGGCTATCCAAGCTAATTGATTACGTTAAAGTGGGGACTTAATACATCCATAAGTAAACCCAGATAACCCTAATCCCAAGTAACAACGTGTAGAATGAAACAGCTTTTCCCTCGTAAAACAGTAAAAATTGAAAAGTGGGGCCGCGAAACTCACCTGAGCAACGTTGGTGATAAGTGTGACATAGTCAACAAAACCCGCAAAGTACAGTTAACATCCAAATTCTATCAAAGGCCAGCAGCCAAATGCAAGCAAAGTGTGGCTAGCAACTCAGAGCTACCAAGGTACGGCTAAATCCGCAAGAACCGCAAAAACAGGTGTCCTAACCAAGTCCTACTAACCAAGTACACACGGAAAAAATAGCATTTAGGACGCCTAAAGTATAAAACTGAGTCTACTACTCAAAAAGTGACTATGCAGTCGATTGCATAACCAAAACCCGTTCACACGCGTACGCTCAAAAGTTGTAAAACCGGCTTTTATATAAATTCGTGACTTTGAAACCTTAAGTTTTAGATTTTATTAATGAATATCAGTAGTTATAATGTCATATATGATAAAATCTCAAGTCACAGTTACGTTTGACCAAAAACGCGATTATGCGCGTAAAGTAAGGTTTACGGTTTAAAAATCCGATTCATCCGAAATTAGGGTTTTAGTGTGATTTTAGCACCCAATTTAAAATTCCAAATTTTATATTTTTAATATGATAATACTTCTGTCCAAACTCCCATTAAGACTTTTATAAAAATATTTTTATACAAAAATTTCCAAAAATAATAACTTTTTATAAAGTTTTAATGGACAATAATTCTAAAACTACATTTAGACATAAAATTAATGCGTGAAACTTTCACTAATTGTTCATATACATATATAAAAATTTCTGACCAATTTTTAGAATTTTTCAATATCCAGATTATTTATATGAATATAATATTGTTAAAATTTAACAAATTTAGTAAAAATAGTTATAATTGTCCAAACTTCACCAAATTTTTACCAAATTAGTTTTAACTCCATATGAGATTCTATTGTAAGTTTCAAATCCTAAGGATTTAGAGAAATCTGAGCTTACCATTGCGTTCGTAGCATCGAGAAATGGTTTCGAGTGAAAAACGGGCTTCGGCCGCCACCGACCACCGCGCCGGACCACCGTTGGCCTCCACACACCACCGTCGGACCACTACTACTTCGCCTGAATCCTCTCCACTCTCTCTCTCTAACTTTTTCTCTGAATTGATCAAATGAGAAAAAGGGAGTGTAGTGAGGTATTTATATCCCTCGTGGTCTCCGATCACGTGCCGGTTTCTCGCTTAAACGAACCCGATAAAAAATAGAGGCGTTATTTTATCCAAAAATAACTTATTATAATTTATTATTTTCCCTCGAGTCCTTGCGTCTCGTTAATATATATCCTTTCGGATTTAAATTAAAATTTACGAAACCGTTCGACTCGAGTGTTAACGCGTATAAACCCGAACTTGATCAAAATTTTGACATTATAATCACCCAAATAAATCTTGCTATTATTTATCGTTCTCCAACGAGTTCCTTTCGTTTAAAAGTATATTTCACATAATAATAATAATACTATTATTATTATACGAACTCGTCGAACAAGGGTGTTGACCTGAAAATTCGCGGTTGTCACATTCTACCCCAGTTAACAGAATTTTGTCCTGAAATTCAACTGGTATAATAGTTGACAAGTTATTTTTCGTAACTTGATTCATGTACGATCATTAAGGGAAATCTAGTTTATTAGATACAGCAAGGAGATTTGACAAATCGAGATCTAAGAATCATAGAGAAGTAGGTTACACCTAGAAAGGCTCAAAAGTAAATTGAATAATCATGAGAGAAAAATCCTTCGAATTCCAAAGAATCTATTGATCATTGTTTCACCGGATCAGTTAAAAAGGTACACCGGTGGTGTTATTCAGAAGATTAAGAAATCTGTCATAAGATTGATATACACAGGTATACAAAGTTGGTACAAATCCAAAATGATATTATGATATAAAATCCCAGTGATTTAGTATCCTTTTATGAGCAAGGAAAAGTATCATTCGGCTTGGTGCCATTAAGAAATACTATTATAAATAGTAACCATAAAATTATAGTATGAGAGGTGCTATTAAGATCCATAGAGTCGGTAGAATGACCACGACTCATTGGAATAAAAATGTATCACAGCGATAACAAATACCATAGGTTATGAAGGATGATCATATCATGTACTTAGCGTACAAAGAGATAACACATCATTAAAATGAAACTTTTCGTCAATACGAATTTCCTCAAGTGGTATAAATACGGATTCGTCGGCTAAACACCTTTTGAGACTCGATATACGATAAAAAACGTATATACCATTAAGCTCCTGAGGTAGTTTTTGTTTATACATAACAAGACCAATCAAATGATTACTACCAACTTCAGCACAATAAAATTGTGATCAACATTTGTGTCAAAACAGAGCTTCCAATGGTGCTCATTTAATGGTAGTGTGATCACTGTTAGTGTAAGGAAATCGGACCAAAGGTAAAAGAGTATCCAAATTACCACCAAATTGTATCACACAAGCCCTTAGCATATCCTCCAAGGTATGAATAGTTCGATCACTTAGACCGTCGGTTTGAGGATAGTAAGTGGTGCTCAAATCTAAGCGCGTTCTCAAAGCTTTCTGTATTGTCTGCCAGAAATGGGATGTAAAGCGACTATCCCTATCGGAGATAAAGGAAACAGGTACTCCATGCCTTGCTACAATTTCACTACTATACAATCGAGCTAGCTTTTCTATCCAGAAGTCCTCTCGGATAAGTAGGAAATGTGCAGAGTTAGTCATTAATTAGTTAACAATGTCCCAAAATGAATCATAGCCTCCTAAATTTCTAGGCATGCCTAGTAACGAAATCTATTGAAATTTGTTCCCACGTCCACTGTGAAATCTCAGGTTGTTGTACCATGTGATTGTTAGTAATAGTAGTTACTATCCAATAGTTGGTACATTGTTGCATCATAGGGCGATACAAAATGGTTGGTGTGTATACGACATAACCATAAAAGTAGATACAAGGGAATTTTAAAAATCAACATTACAAATGGACGAGATTCACACTTCTTGTACTAGAATTGGAGAGTGATGATTAGTCATTAGAGAATGAATTAATAACGAGAAATCCAAGCTTAAAGCTTTACAAAGCAAGTATATAATGAGTACCAGTATGATTGTACCAAACTCGAGTCGGAACCTAAGATTAACAAACAAAGGATATTATACTAGGATTCTGTCGAGATAAATTTGCTAAGAGTCAAATTTACTCAATCCTATCAAGTGTTTTAGGAAATGAGTCATCATTATAAAATAGATGTCAGCGATGACCCGTGTTATGTAACCTCACCACAAAGCATTAGGATTTGGTACTAACTCACATATTAGTCTCGATATAATATAACCATGTTTGGTGTTTTTCAATTAAAGGTTCATATACCTATTGTCGAAAGTTAGCAATGGGCTATATGATAATCGAGTCACCACAAGATCTAGATAGAGAAAGTGACTAAAGATCTAGGACGATCTAATCAAGTAGATTAGTTAAAAGACTAGGTGCCAGTTCAATAGTTGGACATTGAATTGACTACCACCAGAAGTCGAATTTGGTTAATGGTCAGAAATGGAATTCTGAAATTTTAACAAGAAGTCCATATTAAAAAGATGGTCTACTCCTCACATTGAGTCGTCCAAATTTGATAGGATAACATTAGACGTCTACATCTTTCTTGATGTGTATTGAAATGATTCGGAAGTAATCCGTTAGTCATCCAAATGAGGAAATAAACAGTCACGCTGTGGAAATAATCTCATAACAATAGTGTCCCCCGAAAATGATTATGAGCTTGCTAACCCACAAAATGGGTAGACTTTGATATAATATATTGTCAATTTATCATGGGGTTTGATTCTCATAAAGTAGACATCAGAAAATAGGATAGGATCAAGTAAAACTTCAGGAATTTTTCAAATGTGAGGACGTCATGCTTATAGGTCCCTTAAGGATAATGCAATCTCAAGCGGATCTTCAAGAGAGCAGAGTCAACTATGATTCGTCCCTTGTTCCTCTTCCTGATAGTGTACAACTTTAATTGGTTAAGAATCGTAAAACACATAAATAAATTCAAAATTTCCCTCCTATGATTTTAGGACACATCTTTCAAATGAAAATGTTTTCAAATTTCAACTTAGGTCCTCGCTTTTCCATTAAATTTGGTGGAAATGGACCATAAGGTTTCAGAGTTTGTCCTTAGATCTCGCGTTGAAGAGGGTTGAATTGATTATCTGCCAATAACTGGTAGTACAGTACACCTGTAACTTCCTTGGCTTTCGAATGGTACCACTATGACTTACCATTTCGTATTTCACCCATACTAGTTATAGCCTAAAATCCTTTGCATAAGGGTTTAAGCCATAAATTTGATGGAATGAGTGTTTGAATGTCATAGATTCGTATTCCTTTAGGGCACGTGTTAAGAAGTCGTTTCTAAATAGTAGTTGCTCTAAGGCTTTCTAATTACAGGTGACAGAGAGCAAGGGATGTGTATACGTCTCTACCTAGTTGGAAATCAGAAAGTCAATCAACAAAATGACATTTGATGGAGAACAAGTACAAAAAGGATATGAGACTATCCTATTCGGATCTATAAGGACAGTATACGTAGAGTAACAAATAGCGATAATCACCATAAATAAACTTTGAATGATTACTAATAAAATTTTTGGTACACAAAGAATCATTCCAACATAAAGTTTAATTTTCTCCATCAAAATGGTTTTCAATAAGACATCGAAGCACCGGGAGAAATCAAGATTTGCAAAACATATGTAGCAATGTTCACAAAAAAAGGCATTAGTTTCATACTAAGCCATAGCTATCCCAAAATAAAAAGTTTTTGTAAATCCAACTAAAAGAATCATGGGCACAAGCCGCTCGGTGTCCATTACAAATGATAGAAATAAACACGACAATGAACGTCGTAAAGATGGCTCCTCCCAAGTAAACAAGTTTCTCAAGTTAGGTTTCCACAATATGAGCGTCGCGGTTAAGAGAATCGGGATTGAGTGTACCAAATTACCATAGTGAGTGCAGAGCACTTGCAATGGAAATTTCAAGTAGGTGTAAAACTGAATTATTAAGAATATTTATCAGGAGTATAGTGAGAATGACAAACACCGAAATGAGGATTTATACAAACGATCGTATAGAAAGGTTATATTGTCTAAGTAAAAGAAGCTTATATTTCTTTAAGGAATTTCTCCATCATATTGTTACTCCATCGATGTTAGAGTGCATTTGGATTATAAGATAAAATCCAAGATTATGTCGGGACATCCGATGATAGTCGTACACTTACTGCAAGTGTCGAGCGTTGTAAAACCCATACTGAATTTACGTGGACAGTAAAATCTCAAGGGATATGATTTAGCAAGTAAAATAGATGAGATAAAATCTCTGTTGCTCAAGATCCACTAAGGAGTTAATTAGATCAAATTCGAATTTCTCTTATTCCTTCAGAATTACGAGAACGTTACACTTTGATCCATTAGGGGAGTTAGAAATGTCGTGGTCTGATTCACGCTATACCGAGAGTAGTCGCTTGCGTTGATGAATATATAAAAAAATTGAAATGAGAAAATCTTTAGCTGGATCTCAAAGGTGAAGCAATACTTAACAAATAATTGCGAAATTCGGT
The DNA here is from genome assembly GCA_023525975.1 of Smallanthus sonchifolius. Taxonomy (NCBI): domain Eukaryota; kingdom Viridiplantae; phylum Streptophyta; class Magnoliopsida; order Asterales; family Asteraceae; genus Smallanthus; species Smallanthus sonchifolius. Next base: position 333,529 of record CM042045.1, on the reverse strand, counting down.
CCAAATACCTATGTTAAATCAACTGCGAACAGATCTTTTCAGTGTCTCGGTCTAAATTGTCATGCAAAAGAAATCTCGATAATAGTTTTAGATCCATTACGATTCAAAGATGAAAGAGACAATATAAATTCCCATATCACCTGAGGTAGCCCATCGCATCATTCGATGTCTTCGACTCAACCCTAAGGTTACGATAGTTTTTTTTATCAATATTCGAATGACTAGGAATCGGGGTTAAAAATATAGATTAATCATGAATATTAGCTCGGACAGGAAGACTCACTAGAGTTCTCATGCACTGCAAATTATGATTACGTGTGCATCTGTAATGATAATTTACTTTACATGGTCCCTATAGTGTTTCCCCTATCCCAAGCTCTCAACTAAAAAAAAGAACCAGAATGTTCATTGGATCACGTCATCGTGTTGCACTTTCGCGTAAAGTGTGGATGTTCTATCTGATCACTTTTAATTATTTGTACCAATACTCATGGATCTGCAGACTAAGGCTATTGTTGGATGGAGGTAACGATAGAGGGGAACAACCGGCGTCCTCTAATAAAATAAAAAGTGTGTGGTGTGTTGGGTATAATTTTGAGACTGATGCTGTCAATCGAAATTACAGTATCGAAACTACTAGTTTCGGTTGAACTTTTGTTCAATCGAAACTACTAGTTTCGATACCTGTTTTTCAGGCCCATTGGGCGGTGGCTTGGAAAACAAGGCGCATGTGCTTGGCCTCCTATATATAGCAGATTATGCCCTATGAGTGAGCGTGTTTCTGTAGAGGGAATCACCACCTCAGGGGGAGCTCACCCTGGGGTGAGATAATTGTAGAGTGTGTGAGGAGCCTTTTAATTTTCATATCAATCAAAGAATCATGCGTTTTATGCTCCAATTATCTGTTCTTTTCACTTTTATATATTTCTGTTCGTGTTTGTGATTCCCGCACCCGTCTCTACCATTTCTGTTTTGAGAGTGATACCGGATCCAGAGATTCCGCCTCTCGATCCGGACTGTTTGAAGAATTTCTTCTCAGATCTGTGTCTATAGTTCTGCTCAGGACCTACAGTTGGTATCAGAGCCATGGTGGCTCATATTGCTCTCGAATCTGCTCGAAAATCAGAAAAAACCCGCCATTGAGACGTTAAACATGAAGAAATCGATGTGTAGCAGGTTCGTGACTGCTGTTCTACATTTCCACTGTCAAAATCTGAAGATGTAAGGCTCTTGAAGCATTTTTCAGACCTGGATTGGGGGTATCGAAGTAGCTGAAGGTTGAAGATGGTCAATCGAAACTATGTGGCGGTTGAACATTTTCTATCGAAACTACTGATGTTGCCCTAAATCAAAAGTAGAAGACATCGAAACTAGGCTGTCGAAACTAGGCTATCAAAACTAGAGGGTATCGAAACTACTAGTTTCGGTTGAAGAATCTCCTATCGAAACTACTAGTTTCGATTGAAGAATCTCTCTATTGAAACTTCTTGTTTCGATACCGTCTCTATCGAAACTAGCCTTGTTTCGACTGAAGTAGAGCCTATCGAAACTACAGGCAGAACTGTCCAAGTACTTTAAAAAAAAAAGAGTTTTTTTTTTTTTGAAAATTTTCTTGGATAAATTTTTTAACAGGATATTGCATAGAAGGAGGGGAGTTTTGGAAGAAAACTTGGAGACAGCCTTTTTCGGGTTTTCGAAAATTTCGTTTCTTCGGCAATATACACGATGTTCTGCCTGATTCAGCCGTAATTCCTTTGATCAAAGTTCAAGTTTGGGCAGCGGGTAACAAAGTCAAGCATACTTGTGACAAACCGGATCATTAGTTGTTGATTACATGGTGATTTGATCCCTTATCTTTTGCCTAGAAATAGGAGGGTCTACACTTCAGGGGGAGAATTACCATGAAAGACTTTATGAAGATGTAAGACAAAGTGAGCCTTTGCTTGAAATTGACCTTTTTTTAGGGGGGGAGAAGGCAAAAGTTGATCAAGTGTTAGAGAATGTCAAGAATCCTTGTAGAAAGATGGTTATTTACTGCTAAATACTTGGGATTCAAACCTTTATCATTTGCCTACAAGATAGGAGGGTCTACACTTGAGGGGGAGAATCACAACGAAAGGCATTGGATCATCAGTCAATCTATGAAAACGAAAGGCATTGGATCACCAGTCAATCTATGAAGACGAAAGACAGAGTCGGACAAGAATTGATAACATCAGTCTAGGGGGAGATTGTTGGGTATAATTTTGAGACTGATGCTGTCAATCGAAATTACAGTATCAAAACTACTAGTTTCAGTTGAACTTTTGTTCAATCGAAACTACTAGTTTCAGTTGAACATTTGTTCAATCGAAACTAGGTAGTTTCGATACCTTTTTTTCAGGCCCATTGGACGGTGGCTTGGAAAACAAGGCGCATGTGCTTGGCCTCCTATATATAGCAGATTATGCCCTAGGAGTGAGCGTGTGTCTGTAGAGGGAATCACCACCCCAGGGGGAGCTCACCCTGGGGTGAGATAATTGTAGAGTGTGTGAGGAGCCTTTTAATTTTCATATCAATCAAAGAATCATACGTTTTATGCTCCAATTATTTGTTCTTTTCACTTTTATATATTTCTGTTCGTGTTTGTGATTCCCGGACCCGTCTCTACCATTTCTGATTCGAGAGTGATACCGGATCCAGAGATTTCGCCACTCGATCCGGACTGTTTGAAGAATTTCTCCGCAGATCTGTGTCTACAGTTCTGCTCAGGACCTACATGGTGGAAGTCAGGCACTAATAATAGGGTAGAGATCCTCAAATCAGTGTCGAGCAAATCATGCTACAAATTTATACGTATATGTGGATCTAATGATCCAACAAAACAAAAAGAGTCAATGGATCTCCTGACCCGTAGAGTTCTCTCCCGTTTAGTCCTGCTTCTCCACCTCGGGTTCCCTTTAGATCGAGCAATTCTGTCTGACATATCTCATGGCGAAAGTTCTAGCCATCCAATCCAGCAGATCATGAAAGCAAGTATATACCGCACAAAGTGAAAACAATAGATGTCAAATAAGAAAATCGACTCCAGAACTGGAGTAGATGCAGGTGCGGTGTAGGTACAGGTACAGCTCGAGGTAACACCAATACAGATAGAGACGGATATAGATTACCGCAAATGTAACCGGAATCATCAAAGAGTACGTGTAGTGCTGTGACAACGATATGATTATGACGAAGCAATGTGTCGTAGATAAGCAAGAGGTAGAATGCAATGCACATATAATTCCTACGGTTCAATGCAATAAACTTAGAGTTATAGTCTAGGTCTAGTCTCGGGTAAACCTAATTCTCTATAACCAGTGCTCTGATACCAAGTCTGTCACACCCCACCAAGGCGGAAGTACGGGATGTAACCGGTATATCGCATTGAACACAAGTACAAGAGAAACTAAAAGGAAAGTTGTGCATTACATTGAACCATACTACATGCTTCGAACGAATGTACGAATACATGAAAATCCTGAATCAATACAAAGGGTCTAATATGCCTAATTACAACCAAAAGTACATAATAATAACTCTTCCCAAAAGCTAGCCGTTTAAAGCTCGTTATCCCCATAACTGTTTACCTGAAAAGCATGTTTCGAAAATGGGTCAACTATAAAAATAGTTGGTGAGCACGCAGGTTTTGCGACTCTATAAAAAGTAAATAAATAAATTTCAAAATGTAATAGTAACCATCCGCAGATGATCAAGTACACGTGTTAAGATATAATTACTCTGAGGCACAATCAAAACCGTCAGACTAGTTGTTGCCCCTGTATCAAGGTGTCGAATATGACCAACTACTATGGCTAATAATGCGCCCAAATGACCCTACAAGTCTGGTTGGCGCGACCAACCATAGGCGGGGGTGTCAACCCAAATAGTACTATTTATAAGTTCCCACCGGCTATCCAAGCTAATTTATTGCGTTAAAGTGGGGACTTAATACATCCATAAGTAAACCCAGGTAACCCTAATCCCAAATAACAACGTGTAGAGTGAAACAACTTTTCCCCCGTAAAACAGTAAAAATTGAAAAGTGGGGCCGCGAAACTCACCTAAACAACGTCGGTGATAAGTGTGACATAGTCAATAAAAACCGCAAAGTACGATTAACATCCAAATTCTATCAAATTCCAGCAGGCAAATGCAAGCAAAGTGTGGCTAGCAACTCAGTGCTACCAAGGTACGGCTAAATCCGCAAGAACCGCAAAAACAGGTGTCCTAACCAAGTCCTACTAACCAAGTAGACACGAAAAAAATAGCATTTAGGATGCCTAAAGTATAAAACAGAGTCTACTACTCAAAAAGTGGCTATGCAGTCGGTTGCATACCTAAAACCCGTGCACACACGTACGAACCGCTCAAAAGTTGTAAAACCGGCTTTTATATAAATTCGTGACTTTGAAACCTTAAGTTTTAGATTTTATTAATGAATATCAGTAGTTATAATGTCATATATGATAAAATCTCAAGTCACCGTTTCGTTTGACCAAAAACGCGATTATGCGCGTAAAGTAACGTTTACGGTTTAAAAATCCGATTCATCCGAAGTTAGGGTTTTAGTGTGATTTTAGCACCCAATTTAAAAGTCCAAATTTTATATTTTTAATATGATAATACTTCTGTCCAAACTCCTATTAAGACTTTTATAAAAATATTTTTATACAAAAATTTCCAAAAATGGTAACTTTTTATAAAGTTTTAATGGACAATAATTCAAAAACCATATTTAGACATAAAATTAATGCTTGAAACTTTCACTAATTGTTCATATACATAAATAAAAATTTCTGACCAAATTTTATAATTTTTCAATATCCAGATTATTTATTATGAATATAATATTCTTAAAATTTAACAAATTCGGGAAAAATAGTTAGAATTATCCAAAGTTCACCAAATTGTTACCAACTTAGTTTTAGCTCCATATGAGATTCTATTAAAAGTTTCAAGTCCTAATGTTATCTAGAATTATATGATCACAAATTCAATCGTTAAAACTTTATAAATACCAAACATCTACTTAGAAAACTCCATTTTTTATGAATTTTGTACAGGAGTCATGTTTTATCATACACTAATTACTGACCAAATTCCAGATTTTTCCAATACTTATAGCTATTTTTTCCAATTTTCTTGTATTAAAATTGTAGAAATTTTAATAAATAATCTATAAATAGTTTAGTTACCAAAATTTCAAGATATTACGTTTTATATAAATAATACTTTTTAAAAATAAATTTGAAAGCTAAATCAAAAGTTTATAAAAATCCATAAAAAACAATTGTTGTATAAAAATAAATATATTAGTTTTACATGAACCGGGGTTGGGTTTATAACCTAATAACCACTCAAAATATCAAATATCTCAATACTAAATCTTTTCAGGTTCAATTCCCAACCAATGACTCATAAAACTATTATAACATAAAATTAAATCTTAACGGGTAAAAGTTTATACCTTTCGTATAAATGGTTCGCGTCCGCGGAACCTCGCATATTTCACATGCAATACGAACCAAAAACACTATTAGGATCGTTTTTATCTCCCGATCATTTCAACATGCTCAAAATTGACATGCAATGCTGTTTGTATGGCCATGCAACCCGATCAATTTCCTGTTTCGATCCTATAAAATGTTACAATCTGTTCGTATTCAAAAATATAGTTCCCAATATCTGATCGGAATTTTCTGTGGTGAAAACATTTATATTTGTTCTAAGAAACTACTGTCCAAAAATCGTCACGATCCAACGGTCGGATCTCCGGGGATCGACGATTCTTTGAGACCCAGTTTTTCAAATCCGAAAATCCGATCAGTCACATTCGAGGGTATGAAAAGCATACCTAGAGAGCTCTGATCAAATATTCCTCTGGTAGGGTTTTGTGTCTATGTGTTGAAAAGATCATATCCAAAATTCATGCATTTCTAACAGTCAGATTTCCGGGGATCGTCTGATCTTTAAGACTGCGCATGCATAAAACTTTCTGGATAGAATTTAAAAACTCTTTTTAACGAATTCAAGCAAGGATTTAGACAAATATGAGCTTACCATTGCGTTCGTAGCATCGAGAAATGGTTCTAAGGGAAAAAACCGCATCTTCGGCCATCTTCGGCCGCCGCCGGACCACCGCGGACCGCCGTCGACCACCACCACCTGAATTCTCTCCGGCATTCTCCTCTCTCTCTCTAACTTTTCTCTCAATTTTTCCAAATGAGAAAGTGGGGTGAAGATGGGGGTACTTATAGCCCCTGCGGTCTCCGATCGCGTACCAGTTTTTCGCTTAAACGAACCCGATAAAAATAGCGGCGTTATTTTACCCAAAAATAACTCGTTATATATTATTAATTTTTTTTCATCGAGTCCTTGCGTCTCGTAAATATATATCCTTTCGAAATTAATTTAAAATTTTACGAAACCGCTCGACTCGGGTGTGTTAACACGAAGAGAACCGAACTTGATCAAATTTTGATATTATTTATCGTTCTCCAACGAGTTCCTTTCGTTTAAAAGTATATTTCAACATAATAATAATACTATTATTATTATACGAACTCGTCGAACACTAGTGTTGACCTGAAATGTCGTGGTTGTCACATTATCCCCTAGTTGAAGGAATTTCGTCCCGAAATTTAACTGGTATTATAATTGAAAGGTTCTTCAAGTATGATTGTCAAGAGAGATCTAGTTCTCTAGAGATAGCAGGAAGGCTTGACAAATCGTGACTTAAGAATCACAGAGAATAGATTACGAGTAGTTAGTCTCAAAAGCCAATTGAATAACATGTGAGGGAGATCTTTCGAATTCTCCAAATAATCCATAGATCATTGGTTCGCAGGTTTAGCCAAAAGGTACACTACTGGTGTCATTCGAAAGATTAAAAAATCCGCCATATGATTGATATACACAGGTATAAAAGTTGGTACAAATCCGGAATGATATTATGATACAAAATCCCGATGATTTAGTATCATTTTATGAGCAAGGAAAAATATCATTCTGCTTGATTCCATTAAGGAATACTATTATAAATAGTAACCCTAAAATTATAGTGGGAAATGTGCTATTAAGATCCAAAGAGTCGGTAGAATCACCACGACTCATTGGAATAAAAATGTATCACAACGATAACAAATATCATAAGTTATAAAGGATGGTCATATCATGTACTTAGAATACAGAAAGATAACACGTCGTTAAAATGAAACTTGTCGTCAATACGAACTTCCTTAGGTTGTATAATTACGGATTCGTCGGCTAAACACCTTTTGAGACTCGATATACGATAAACATCGTATATACCATTAAGCTCCTGAGGTAGTTTTAGTTTGTACATAACAAGACCAATCAAATGATTACTACCAACTTCAGCACAACAAAATGGTGATCAACATTTGTGTCAAAACAGTGCTTCCAATGGTGCTCATTTAATGGTAGTGTGATCAATGTTAGTATAAGGAAATCGGACCAAAAGTAAAGGAGTATCCAAATTACCACCAAATTCTAACACACAAGCCTTAAGCATATCCTCCAATGTATGAATAGTTCGATCACTTAGACCGTCAGTTTGAGGATAGTAAGCGGTGCTTGTGCGTTCTCAAAGCTTTTTATCGTGTCTGACATAAATGGGATGTAAAGCGACTATCCCTATCGGAGATAAAGGAAACAGGCACTCCATGCCTTGCTACAATTTCACTACTATACAGTCGATCTATCTTTTCTATCTAGAAGTCATCTCGAATTAGTAGGAAATGTGCAGAGTCTGTCATTAATTAGTTAACAATGTCCCAAAATGAATCATAGCCGCCTAATGTTCTAGCCAGGCCTAGTAACAAAATCTATTGAAATTTGTTCTCACATCCACAGTGAAATCTCGGGTTGTTGTATCATGTGATTGTCAGTAATAGTAGTTACTATCCAATAGTTGATACATTGTTGCATCATAGGGCGATACAAAATGGTTGGTGTGTATACGACATAACCGTAAAAGTAGATACAAGGGAATTTTGAAAATCAACATAACAAATGGACGAGATTCACACTTCTTCTACTAGAATTGAAGTGTGATGATTAGTCATTAGAGAATGAATTAATAACGAGAAATCCAAGCTTAAAGCTTTACAAAGCAAGTATATAATGAGTACTAGTATGATTGTACCAAATTATAGTCGTGAAACCGAAGATTAACAAACAAAGGATATTATACTAGGATTCAGTCGAAATAAATTTGCTAAGAGTCAAATTTACTCAATCGTATCAAGTGTTATAGGAAATGAGTCATAATCATAAAATAGATGTCAGCGATGACCCGTGCTATGTATCCTCACCACAAAGCATTAGGATTCGGTACTAACTCGCATATTAGTCTTGATATAATATAACCATGTTTGGTGATTTTCAATTAAAGGTTCATATACCTATTGTCGAAAGTTAGCAATGGGCTATATGATAATCGAGTCACCACAAGATCTAGATAGAGAAAGTGACTAAAGATCTAGGACGATCTAATCAAGTAGATTAGTTAAAAGACTAGGTGCCAGTTCAATAGTTGGACATTGAATTGACTACCACTAGCAGTCGAATTTGGTTAACGGTCAGAAATGGAATTATGATATTTTAACAAGAAGTCCGTATTAAAAAGATGGTGTACTCCTCACATTGAGTCATCCAAATTTGATAGGATAACATTAGACGTCTACATCTTTCTTGATGTGTATTGAAATGATTCGGATGTACTCCGTTATTCATCTAGATGAGGAAATAAACAGTCACATTGTGGAAATAATCTCATAAAAATAGTGTCATTTTTGTAATCAAAAACTGAATTATTATAACACTATTAAAGTTTTTTCGTATTTTACAACACAGTTTGTTCTATTACACTTAGGTAAGTTCCCAATGCTCAAAATTATACTTATTGTTAGAATAAATAGACTTGGTATCAAAGCACTTGTTATAGGTAATTAGGTTTACCCCAGACTAGACTATAACTCTAAGTTTATTGCATTGAACCGTAGGAATTATATGTGCATTGCATACTACCTCTTGCTTATCCACGACACATTGCTTCGTCATAATCATGTCGTTGTCACGGCACTACGCGTACTCTTTAATGATTCCGGTTACGTTTGCGGTAATCTATATTCGTCTTGGTGTTACCTCGAGCTGTACATGTACCTACATCGCACCTGCATCTACTCCAGTTCTTGAGTCGGCTTTTCTTATTTGACATCTATTGTTTTCACTTTGTGCGGTATATACTTGCTTTCGTGATCTGCTGGATTAGATGGCTAGAACTTTCGCAATGACATACGGCTGACAGAATTACTCGATCTAAAGGGAACCCAAGGTGGAGAAGCATGACTAAACGGGAGAGAACTCTATGGGTAAGGGATCCATTGACTCTTTTTTGTTTTGTTGGATCATTGGATCCACGTATATGTACAAATTTGTAGCATGACTTGCTCGACTCTGATTTAGGGATCTCTGCCCTATTATTACTGTCTGACTTCCACCACGCACTGTTTCTTTTATTAGAGGACGTCGATTGTTCCCCTCTATCATTACCTCCATCTAACAATAGCCTTAGTCTGTAGATCCACGAGTATTGGTACAAATAATTAAAAGTGATCAGATAGAACATCCACACTTTTATGTGAAAGTGCAACATGATGACGTGATCCAATGAATATTTCAGTTCCTTTTTTTAGCTGAGAGCTCGAGATAGAGGAAACATTGTAGGGACCATGCAAAGTACATTATCATAACGGGTGCACACGTAATCATAATCTGCAGTGCATGAGGACTCTAGTGAGTCTTACTCTCCGAGTTAATGTTCATGATTAATCTGTATTTCTAGTCCCGATTCCCAGTCATCAGAATATTGATCGAAACTATCGTAACCTTAGGGTTGAGCCGAATACATCGAATGATGCGATAGGCTACCTCAGGTGACATGGGAATTTGTATTGTCTCTTTTATCTTTGAATCGTAATGGATCCAAAACTCTTATCAAGATTTCTTTTGCATAAAAATTTAGACCGAGACACTGAAGAGATCTGTTCTCAGTTGATTTAACCTCGGTATTTGGACCGAATTTGGTAATTATTTGTTAAGTATTGCTTCACATTTGAGATCCAGCTAAAGATTCTCTCATTTCAATGTTGTTATATGTTTATCAACGCATGTGACGACTTTCGGTCTAGCGTGAATCAGACCACGACATTTCTAACTCCCCTAATGGATCAAAGTGTAACGTTCTCGTAATTCTGAAGGAATAAGAGAAATTCGAATTTGATCTAATCAACTCCTTAGTGGATCTTGAGCAAAAGAGATTTTCTCTCATTTATTTTACTTGCTAAATCATATCCCTTGAGATTTTACTAGCCACGTAAATTCAGTATGGGACTTTACAACGCTCGACACTTGCAGTAACTATACGACTATCATAAGAGGTCTCGGTATAATCTCGTATTTTATCTTATAATCCAAACATACTCTAACATCGATGGAGTAACAATATGATGGAGAAATTCCTTAAAGAAATATAAGCTTCTTTTTCTTAGACAATTTAACCTTTCTATACGATCCAGTGTTGTAAAAATCGCTAGGCGCTAGTCGGGCGGTGGGGTAGGGCCTAGGCTGGATTAATCGGGGCCTAGGCGGGATTAATCGGATTGGAATTTTTATATGTAATTTTTAGTTTTTTATATATATACACACATTTTTATATGTAATTTTTACAAAAATGTTCATTTTTAAACCACACCAAAAGTTTTCGCCAGATATTTCAGGTTTTCGCCGGAATTTGGCTGGAAATTTCAGGTTTTCGCCGGAATCTGGCCGCCTATGCCCGCCTAGGCGCGATTTGGACCGCCTAGCGACTAAGTGACCGACTAGGCCAAAATTAGGCCTTAACGACCCGCCTAGCGATTTCTAGGCGTCTAGGCGCAATTTTTACAATCCTGATACGATCGTTCGTATAAATCCTCATTTCAGTGTTTGTCATTCGCACTATACTCCTGATAAATATTCTTAATAATTCAGTTTTAAACCTACTTGAAATTTCCATTGCAAGTGCTATGAACTTACTATGGTAATTTGGTACACTCAATCCTGATTCTCTTAACCGCGATGCTAATATTGTGGAAACCTAACTTGAGAAACTTGTTTCCTTGGGAGCAGCCATCTTTACGACGTTCATTGTCATGTTTATTTCTATCATTTGTATTTCTACTAAGGTCACTGAGCGGCTTGTGCTCAGGATTCTTTTGGTTGGATTTACAAAAAAAACTTTTTTTTTTTGGGATAACTATGACTTAGTATGAAACTAATGCCCTTTTTTGTGAACATTGCTACGTATGTTTTGCAAATCTTGATTTCTCTTGGTGCTTCAATGCCTTATTGAAACCCATTTTAATGGAGAAAATGAAACTTTATGTTGAAATGATTCTGTGTACCGAAAATTTTATTAGTAATCATTCAAAGTTTATTTATGGTGATTATCGCTATTTGTTACTCTACGTATACTGTCCTTATAGATCCGAATAGGATAGTCTCATATCCTTTTTGTACCTGCTCTCCCTCAAATGTCATTTTGTTGATTGACTTTCTGATTTCCAACTAGGTAGAGACGTATACACATCACTTACTCTTCGTCACCTATAATTAGAAAGCCTTAGAGCAACTACTGTTTAGAAACGACTTCTTAACACGTGCCCTGAAGGAATAGGAATCTATGACATTCAAACACTCATTCCATCAAATTTATGGCTTAAACCCTTATGCAAAGGATTTTAGGCTATAACTAGTATGGGTGAAATACGAAATGGTAAGTCATAGTGGTACCGTTTGAAAGCCAAGAAAGTTGCAGGCATACTGTACTACCAGTTATTGGCAGATAATCTATTCGACCCCCTTTAACGCGAGATCTAAGGACAAACTCTGAAACCTTATGGTCCATTTCCACCAAATTTAATGGAAAGGCGAGGACCTAAGTTGAAATTTGAAAACATTTTCATTTGAAAGATGTGTCCTAAAATCATAGGATGGAAATTTTGAATTTATTTATGTGTTTTACGATTCTTAACCAATTAAAGTTGTACACTACTAGGAAGAGGAATAAGGGACGAATCATAGTTGACTCTGCTCTCTTGAAGATCCGCTTGGGATTGCATTATCCTTAAGGGACCTATGAGCATGACGTCCTCACATTTGAAAAATTCCTGAAGTTTTACTTGATCCTATCTTATTTTCTGATGTCTACTTTATGAGAATCAAATGTAGGATAAATTGACAATGATATTATATCAAAGTCTACCCATTTTGTGGGTTAGCAAGCTCATAATCATTTTCGGGGGACACTATTTTTATAAGATTATTTCCAAATCGTGACTGTTTATTTCCTCATCTAGATGAATAACGGATTACTTCCGAATTATTTTAATACACATCAAGAAAGATGTAGATTTCTAATGTTATCCTATAAAATTTGGACGACTTAATGTGAGGAGTAGACCATCTTTTTAATATGGACTTCTTGTTAAAATATCATAATTCCATTTCTGACCGTTAACCAAATCCGACTACTTGTGGTTGTCAATTCAATGTCCAACTTATGAACTAGCACCTAGTCTTTTAACTAATCTACTTGATTAGATCGTTCTGGATTTTTAGTTACTTGCTCTATCTATATCTTATCATGACTTGATTATCCTAGTGTAATATCATTTGTTTGTTAATCTTCGGTTTCACTACTCGAGTTTGGTACAATCATACTGGTACTCATTATATACTTGCTTTGTAAAGCTTTAAGTTTGGATATCTCGTTATTAATTCATTCTCTAATGACTAATCATCACTCTCCAATTCTAGTACAAGAAGTGTGAATCTCGTCCTTTTGTTATGTCGATTTTCAAAATTCCCTTGTATCTACTTTTATGGTTATGTCGTATACACATAACAATTTTGTATCACCCTATGATGCAATAATGTACCAACTATTTGATAGTAACTTCTATTACTGACAATCACATGGGGAGATTTCACTGTGGATGTGAGAACAAGTTTCAATAGATTTCATTACTAGGCCTGCCTAGAACATTAGGCCGCTATGATTCATTTTGGAACATTGTTAACTAATTAATGACTAACTCTAAACTTTTCCTACTTATCCGAGAGGACTTCTAGATAGAAAAGCTAGCTCGACTGTATAATAGTGAATCTGTAGCAAGGCAAGGAGTGCCTGATTCCTTTATCTCCGATAGGGCTAGTCGCTTTACATCCCATTTCTGCCAAACACTATAAAAAGATTTGAGAACGCGCAAGCACCGCTTACTATCCTCAAACCGACGGTCTAAGTGATCGAACTATTCATACCTTGGAGGATATGCTAAGGGCTTGTGTGATAGAATTTGGTGGTAATTTGGATACTCTTTTACTTTTGGTTCGATTTCCTTACACTAACAGTTATCACACTAGCATTTAATGAGCGCCATTAGAAGCTCTGATTTGACACAAATGTTGATCACCATTTTGTTGTGTTGAGGTTGGTAATAATCGTTTGATTGGTCTTGTTGTGTACTAACTGAAACTATCCCTGGAGCATAATGGTATATACGATGCTTATCGTATATCGAGTCTCAAAAGGTGTTTAGCCGACGAATCCGTAATTATACCATTTGAGGAAGTTTGTATTGACGAAAAGTTTTATTTTAATGAGGTGTTATCTCTTTGTGCGCTAAGTACATGATATGATCATCCTTCATAACCTATGGTATTTGTTATCGCTGTGATACATTTTTATTGTAATGAGTCGTGGTCATTCTACCGACTCTTTGGATCTTAATATCACATCTCATAGTATAATTTTATGGTTACTATTTATAATAGTATTCCTTAAAGGCACCAAGCCAAATGATACTTTTCCTTGCTCATAAAAGGATACTGAATCACCGGGATTTTGTATCATAATATCATTTTGGATTTGTACCAGTTTTGTATATTTGTGTATATCGATCCTATGACGGATTTCTTAATCTTTTTAATAACACCAGCAGTGTACCTTTTAACTGATTCGGTGAAACAATGATTTATAGATTCTTTGGAATTCGAAGGATTTTTCTCTCATGATTATTCAATTTGTTTTTTTTTGCCTGACTAGGTGTAACCTACACTTTGGGATTCTTAGATATCGATTTGTCAAATCTCCCTGCTATATCTAGGAAACTAGATTTCCCTTGATAATCGTACATGAATCAATTTACGAAAAAGAACTTGTCAACTATTATACCAGTTGAATTTCGGGACGAAATTCTGTTAACTGGGGGAGAATGTGACAACCGTGACTTTTACGGTCAACACCCGTGTTCGACGAGTTCTTATAATAATAATAATAGTATTATTATGTGAAATATAATTTTAAACAAAAGGAACTCGCTGGAGAACGATAAATAATAGCAAGATTTATTTAGATGATTATAATGTCAAAATTTTGATCAAGTTCGGGTTTATACGCGTTAACACCCTAGTCGAGCGGTTTCGTAAAATTTTAATTTAAATCCGAAAGGATATATATTTATGAGACGCAAGGACTCGAGGGAAAATAATAAACTATAATAAGTTATTTTTAGATAAAATAACGCCTCTATTTTTATCGGGTTCGGTTTAGCGGGATACCGTCATCACAACACGCGGTACAACACCATCCCACTATATATAGTGAGGCACCCCACTAAATCCCTCATTTAAAAACTTTTAGAGAGAAGTTAGAGAGAGAGGGCAGAGAATTCAGGTGGTGGTGGTGGTCCGGTGGTGGTCCGACGGTGGTCCGGTGGTGGCCGGCGGCGGTCCACGGTGTTCCGGCGGTGGCCGAAGGCGGCCGAAGACTCTGCACATTTCCTACTTATCCGAGAGGATTTCTGGATAGAAAAGCTAGCTCGACTGTATAATAGTGAAATTGTAGCAAGGCATTGAGTGCATGTTTCCTTTATCTCCGATAGGGATAGTCGCTTTACATCCCATTTCTGGCAGACAATACAGAAAGCTTTGAGAACGCGCTTAGATATGAGCACCACTTACTATCCTCAAACCGACGGTCTAAGTGATCTAACTATTCATACCTTGGAGGATATGCTAAGGGCTTGTGTGATACAATTTGGTGGTAATTTGGATACTCTTTTACCTTTGGTCCGATTTTCTTATACTAACAGTGATCACACTACCATTAAATAAGCACCATTGGAAGCTTTGTTTTGACACAAATGTTAATCATCATTTTGTTGTGCTGAAGTTGGTAGTAATCATTTGATTGGTCTTGTTATGTATAAACTAAAACTACCTCAGGAGCTTAATGGTATATACGATGTTTATCGTATATCGAGTCTCAAAAGGTGTTTAGCCAACGAATCCGTAATTATACCACTTGAGGAAGTTCGTATTGACGAAAAGTTTCATTTTAATTATGTGTTATCTCTTTGTACGCTAAGTACATGATATGATCATCCTTCATAACCTATGGTATTTGTTATCGCTGTGATACATTTTTATTCCAATGAGTCGTGGTCATTCTACCGACTCTTTGGATCTTAATAGCACCTCTCATACTATAATTTTATGGTTACTATTTATAATAGTATTCCTTAATGGCACCAAGCCGAATGATACTTTTCCTTGCTCATAAAAGGATACTAAATCACTGGGATTTTGTATCACAATATCATTTTGGATTTGTACCAACTTTGTATACCTGTGTATATCAATCTTATGACGGATTTCTTAATCTTCTGAATAACACCAGCAGTGTACCTTTTTAACTGATCCGGTGAAACAATGATCTATAGATTCTTTGGAATTCGAATGATTTTTCTCTCATGATTATTCAATTTACTTTTGAGCCTTTCTAGGTGTAACCTACTCTCTATGATTCTTAGATCTCGATTTATCAAATCTCCCTGCTGTATCTAAGAAACTTGATTTCTATTGATGATCGTACATGAATCAAGTTACGAAAAATAACTTGTCAACTATTATACCAGTTGAATTTCGAGACGAAATTCTGTTAACTGGGCTAGAATGTGACAACCGTGAATTTTCAGGTCAACACCCATGTTCGACAAGTTCGTATAATAATAATAATAATAGTAGTAGTAGTAGTATTATTATGTGAAATATACTTTTAAACGAAAGGAAATCGTTGGAGAACATAAATAATAGCAAGATTTATTTGGGTGATTATAATGTCAAAATTTTGATCAAGTTCGGGTTTATACGCGTTAACACCCGAGTCGAACGGTTTCGTAAATTTTAATTTAAATCCGAAAGGATATATATTTACGAGACGCAAGGACTCGAGGGAAAATAATAAATTATAGTAAGTTATTTTTTAATAAAATAACGCCTCTATTTTTTATCGGGTTCGTTTAAGCGAGAAACCAGCACGCGATCGGAGACCACGAGGGATATATAAATACCCCACTACACTCCTTTTTTTCTCATTTGATCAATTCAGAGAAAAATTTAGAGAGAGAGAGAGTTGAGAGGATTCCGGCGAAGTAGTGGTGGTCCGGCGCGGTGGTCGTTTGCGGCCGAAGCGCGTTTTTCACTCGGAACCATTTCTCGATGCTACGAACGCAATGGTAAGCTCAGATTTCTCTAAATCCTTGCTTAAATTCGTGAAAAAGAGTTTTTAAAATCTGTCCAGAAAGTTTTATGCATGCGAAGTTTTAAAGATCGGACGATCCCCGGAAATCCGATCTTTATAAATGCATGAATTTTGGATATGATGTTTTCAACACATAGACGCAAAACCCTACCGGAGTAATTTTTTATCAGAGCTCTCTAGGTATGCTTTTCATATCTTCGAATGTGACTGATTGGATTTTCGGATTTGAAAAACCGGGTCTCAAATAATCGTCGATCCCCGGATATCCGACCGTTGGATCGTGACAATGTTTGGACAGTAGTTTCTTATTACAAATATGAATGTTTTCACCGTAGGAAATTCCGATCAGATGTTGGGAACTATATTTTTGAATACGAACAGATTGTAAAAGTTTATAGGACCGAAACAGGAAATTGGTCGGGTTGCATGGCCATCCAAACGGCATTGCATGTCAATTTTGATCATATGGGAATGCTCGGGAGATAAAAACGATCCTAATAGTGTTTTTGGTTCGTATTGCATGTGAAATACGGGAGGTTTCGCGTACGCGAACCATTTATACGGAAGGTATAAAATTTACCCGTTAAGATTTAATTTTATGTTAAAATAGTTTTATAAGTCATTGGTTGGGAATTGAATCCGAAAATATTTAGCATTGAGATATTTGATATGGTAATATTTTGATAAATTTTAAAAATATTATATTCATAATAAATAATCTTGTAATACTTCTGTAAATAGTTTATAATACTTGAAGAACCTTTCAATTATAATACCAGTTAAATTTCAGGACGAAATTCCTTCAACTGGGTGATAAAGTGACAATCGCGACATTTAAGGTCAACACCCGTGTTCGAAGAATTAGTATAATAATAGTAGTAGTATTATTATTATTATGTTGAAATATACTTTTAAACGAAAGGAACTCGTTGGAGAACGATAAATAATATCAAAATTTGATCAACTTCGGTTCTCTTCGTGTTAACACACCCGAGTCGAACGGTTTCGTAAAATTTTAAATTAAATCCGAAAGGATATATATTTACGAGACGCAAGGACTCGATGAAAAATTAATAATATATAACGAGTTATTTTTGGGTAAACTAACGCCGCTATTTTTATCGTGTTCGTTTAAGCGAAAAACTGGTACGCGATCGGAGACCGCAGGGGCTATAAGTACCCCATCTTCACCCACTTTATCATTTGGAAAAATTGAGAGAAAAGTTAGAGAGAGAGAGAGAGAGAGAGGAGAGGGCTGGAGAGAATTCAGGTGGTGGTGGTGGTCCGGTGGCGGTCCGACGGTGGTCCGGTGGCGGCCGACGGCGGTCCGCGGCGGTCTGGCCGGAGATGCGGTTTTTCCCCTTAGAACCATTTCTCGACGCTACGAACGCAATGGTAAGCTCAGATTTGTCTAAATCCTTGCTTAAATTCGTTAAAAAGAGTTTTTAAATTCTGACATAAAGTTTTATGCATGCGCAGTCTTAAAGATCGGACGATCCCCGAAAATCCGACCGTTAGAAATGCATGAATTTTGGATATGATCTTTTCAACACATAGACGCACAACCCTACCAAGGGAATTTGTGATCAGAGCTCTGTAGGTATGCTTTTTGTACCCTCGAATGCGACTATTCGGATTTTCGGATTTGAAAAACTGTGTCTCAAAGAATCGTCGATCCCCGGAGATCCGACCGTTGGATCGTGACGATTTTTGGACAGTAGTTTCTCAGCACAAATATGAATGCGTTCACCGTAGGAAATTCCTATAAAATGTTGGAAACTATATGTTTGAATATGAATAGATTGTAACAGTTTATAGGACCGAAACAGGAAATTGATCGGGTTGCATGGTCATCCAAACGGCATTGCATGTCAATTTTGAGCATATGGAAATGCTCGGGAGATAAAAACGATCCTAATGGTGTTTTTGGTTCGTATTGCATGTGAAATACGGGAGGTTCCGCGTACGCGAACCATTTATACGAAAGGTATAAACTTTACCCGTTAAGATTTAATTTTATGTTAAATTAGTTTTATGAGTCATTGGTTGGGAATTGAACCCGAAAATATTTAGTATTGAGATATTTGATATTTTTAGTGGTTATTAGGTTAAAAACTCAATCTCGGTTCACGTGTAACTAATATATTTATTTTTATACAACAATTGTTTTTGATAATTTTTTATAAAATTTTGATTTAGCTTCCAAATTTATTTTTAAAAAGTAGTATTTATATAAAAAGTGAGATCTGGAAATTTTGGTAACTAAACTATTTATAGATTATTTATTAAAATTTTTACAAGTTTAATACATGAAAATGGGGAAAAATACCTATGAGTATTGAAAAATCTGAAATTTGGTAAGTAATTAGTATATGATAAAACATGACTCCTGTCCAAAATTCATAAAAATTGGAGTTGTCTAAGTAGGTTTTGGTATTTTTGAAATTTTAACGATTGAATTTGAGATCATATACTTCTGGACAACATTAGGATTTGAAACTTATAATAGAATATCATATAGAGTTAAAACTTATTTAGTAAAAATTTGGTGAAGTTTGGACAATTATAACTATTTTTAACGAATTTGTTAAATTTTAACAATATTATATTCATAATAAATAATCTAGATATTGAAAAATTATGAAAATTGGTCAGAATATTTTATATATGTATATGAACAATTAGTGAAAGTTTCAATCGTTAATTTTATGTCTAAATATGATTTTATAATTATAAAAAGTTATTATTTTTGAAAATTTTTGTATAAAAATATTTTTATAAAAGTCTTAATGGGAGTTTGGACAGAAGTATTATCATATTAAAAATATAAAATTTGAACTTTTAAATTAGGTGCTAAAATCACATTAAAACCCTAATTTCGGATGAATCGAATTTTTAAACCGTAAAACTTACTTTACGCACATAATCTCGTTTTTAGTCAAACGAAACTATGACTTGAGATTTTATCATATATGATATTATAACTAGTGATATTTATTAATAAAATCTAAAACTTAAGGTTTCAAAGTCACGAATTTATATAAAATCCGGTTTTACAACTTTTGAGCGGTTCGTACGTGTGTGCACGGGTTTTGGGTATGCAACCGACTCTATAGACACTTTTTGAGTAGTAGACTCAGTTTTATACTTTAGGCATCCTAAATGCTATTTTTTTCGTGTCTACTTGGATAGACTTGAGTCTGTCACACCCCACCAAGGCTTAAGTACGGGATGTAACCGGTATATCGCATTGAACACAAATACAAGAGAAATTAAAAGGAAAGTTGTGCATTACATTGAACCATACTACATGCTTCTAACGAATGTATGAATACATGAAATTCCTGAATCAATACAAAGGGTCTAAAATTCCCAACTACAACAAAAAGTACATAATAATAACTCTTCCCAAAAGCAAGCCGTTTAAAGCTCGTTATCCCCATAACTGTTTACCTGAAAAGCATGTTTCGAAAATGGGTCAACTATAAAAATAGTTGGTGAGCACGCAGGTTTTGCTACTCTATAAAAAGTAAGTAAATAAATTTCAAAATGTAATAGTAACCATCCGCGGATGATCAAGTACACGTGTTAAGATATAATTACCCTGAGCCACAATCAAAACCGTCAGACTAGTTGTTGCCCCTGTATCCAAGTGTCGAATGTGAACACTTACTATGGCTAATTATGCGCCCAAATGACCCTACAAGTCTGGTTGGCGCGACCAACCCTAGGCAAGGGTGTCAACCCAAATAGTACTATTCATAATTTCCACCGGCTATCCAAGCTAATTGATTGCATTAAAGTGGGGACTTAATACATCTATAAGTAAAACCAAGTAACCCTAATCCCAAGTAACAACGTGTAGAGTGAAACAGTTTTTCCCCCGTAAAACCGTAAAAATTGAAAAGTGGGGCCGCGAAACTCACCTGAGCAAAGTTGGTGATAAGTGTGACATAGTCAACAAAACCCGCAAAGTACGGTTAACATCCAAATTCTATCAAAGGCCAGCAGCCAAATGCAAGCAAAGTGTGGCTAGCAACTCAGTGCTACCAAGGTACGGCTAAGTTCGCAAGAGCCACAAAAACAGGTGTCCTAACCGAGTCCAAGTAGACACGAAAAAGTAGCATTTAGGACGCCTAAAGTATAAAACTGAGTCTGCTACTCAAAAGTGTGTATGAAGTCGGTTGCATACCCAAAACCCGTCCACACACGTATGAACTGCTCAAAAGTTGTAAAACCGGCTTTTATATAAATTCGTGACTTTGAAACCTTAAGTTTTAGATTTTATTAATGAATATCAGTAGTTATAATGTCATATATGATAAAATCTCAAGTCACCGTTTCGTTTGACCAAAAACGCGATTATGCGCGTAAAGTAAGGTTTACGGTTTAAAAATCCGATTCATCCGAAGTTAGGGTTTTAGTGTGATTTTAGCACCCAATTTAAAAGTCCAAATTTTATATTTTTAATATGATAATACTTCTTTCCAACCTTCATTAAGACTTTTATAAAAATATTTTTATACAAAAATTTTCAAAAATGGTAACTTTTTATAAAGTTTTAATGGACAATAATTCAAAAACCATATTTAGACATTAAATTAATGCTTGAAACTTTCACAAATTGTTCATATACATAAATAAAATTTCTGACCAATTTTCATAATTTTTCAATATCCAGATCATTTATTATGAATATAATATTGTTAAAATTTAACAAATTCGGGAAAATAGTTAGAATTGTCCAAACTTCACCAAATTGTTACCAAATTAGTTTTAGCTCCATATGAGATTCTATTATAAGTTTCAAGTTCTAATTTTTTCCAGAATTATATGATCCCAAATTCAATCGTTAAAACTTTATAAATACCAAACATCTACTTAGACAACTCCAATTTTTATGAATTTTGGACAGGAGTCATGTTTTATCATATACTATGAACTAAACAAATTCTATATTTTTCCAATACTAAGAGGTATTTTTCCCAATTTTCATGTATTAAACTTGTAGAAATTTTAATAAATAATATATAAATAGTTTAGTTACCAAAGTTTCCAGATCTTACTTTTTATATAAATACTACTTTTTAAAAATAAATTTGAAATCTAAATCAAAAGTTTATAAAAATCCATAAAAAACAATTGTTGTATAAAAATAAATATATTAGTTTCACGTGAACCGCGTTGGGTTTATAACCTAATAACCACTCAAAATATCAAATATCTCAATACTAAATATTTTCGGGTTCAATTCTCAACCAATGACTCATAAAACTAATTTAACATAAAATTAAATCTTAACGGGTAAAGTTTATACCTTTCGTATAAATGGTTCGCGTACGCGGAACCTCCCATATTTCACATGCAATACGAACCAAAAGAACTATTAGGATCGTTTTTATCTCCCGAACATTTCAACATGCTCAAAATTGACATGCAATGCCTTTTGGATGGCCATGCAACCCGATCAATTTCTTGTTTCGGTCCTATAAACTGTTACAATCTGTTCCTATTCAAACATATAGTTCCCAACGTCTGATCGGAATTTCCTACGGTGAAAACATTCTTATTTGTGCTAAGAAACTACTGTCCAAAACGTATCACGATCCAACGGTCGGATCTCCGGGGATCGACGATTCTTTGAGACCCAGATTTTCAAATCCGAAAATCCGATCAGTCGCAGTCGAATTTACAAAAAGCATACCTAGAGAACTCTGATCAAAAATTCCTTTTGTATGGTTGTGCGTCTATGTGTTGAAAAGATCATATCCAAAGTTCATGCATTTCTAACGGTCGGATTTCCGGGGATCGTCCGATCTTTAAGACTGCGCATGCATAAAACTTTCTGGATAGAATTTAAAAACTCTTTTTAATTAATTTAAGCAAGGATTTAGACAAATCTGAGCTTACCATTACGTTCCTAGCATCGAGAAATGGTTCTAGGAGAAAAACCGCATCTCCGGCCACCTTCGGCCACCGCCGGACCACAGCGGACCGCCGTCGGGCGCCACTGGACCACCGCCGGACCACCACCACCACCTGAATTATCTACAGCCTTCTCCTCTCTCTCTCTCTCTCTCTAACTTTTCTCTCAAATTTTCCAAATGAGAAAGTGGGGTGAAGATGGGGTACTTATAGCCCCTGCGGTCTCCGATCGCGTATCAGTTTTTCGCTTAAACGAACCCGATAAAAATAGCGGCGTTATTTTACCCAAAAATAACTCGTTATATATTATTAATTTTTTTTTCATCGAGTCCTTGCGTCTCGTAAATATATATCCTTTCGGATTTAATTTAAAATTTTACGAAACCGCTCGACTCGGGTGTGTTAACACGAAGAGAACCGAACTTGATCAAATTTTGATATTATTTATCGTTCTCCAACGAGTTCCTTTCGTTTAAAAGTATATTTCAACATAATAATAATACTACTATTATTATTATTATACGAACTCGTCGAACACGGTGTTGACCTGAAATGTCGTGGTTGTCACATTATCCCCAGTTGAAGGAATTTTGTCCCGAAATTTAACTGGTATTATAATTGAAAGGTTCTTCAAGTATGATTGTCAAGAGAGATCTAGTTCTCTAGAGATAGCAAGGAGGCTTGACAAATCGTGACTTAAGAATCACAGAGAATAGATTACGAGTAGTTAGTCTCAAAAGCCAATTGAATAACATGTGAGGGAGATCTTTCGAATTCTCCAAATAATCCATAGATCATTGGTTCGCAGGTTTAGCCAAAAGGTACACTATTGGTGTCATTCGAAAGATTAAAAAATCCGCCATATGATTGATATACACATGTATAAAAAGTTGGTACAAATCCGGAATGATATTATGATACAAAATCCCGGTGATTTAGTATCATTTTATGAGCAAGGAAAAGTATTATTCTGCTTGATTCCATTAAGGAATACTATTATAAATAGTAACCCTAAAATTATAGTGGGAGAGGTGCTATTAATATCCAAAGAGTCGGTAGAATCACCACGACTCATTGGAATAAAAATGTATCACAGCGATAACAAATATCATAGGTTATAAAGGATGGTCATATCATGTACTTAGAATACAGAGAGATAACACCTCGTTAAAATGAAACTTGTCGTCAATACGAACTTCCTTAGGTTGTATAATTACGGATTCGTCGGCTAAACACCTTTTGAGACTCGATATACGATAAGCATCGTATATACCATTAAGCTCCTGAGGTAGGTTTAGCTTGTACATAACAAGACCAATCAAATAATTACTACCAACTTCAGCACAACAAAATGGTGATCAACATTTGTGTCAAAACAGAGCTTCCAATGGTGCTCATTTAATGGTAGTGTGATCAATGTTAGTATAAGGAAATCGGACCAAAAGTAAAAGAGTATCCAAATTACCATCAAATTCTATCACACAAGCCCTAAGCATATCCTCCAATGTATGAATAGTTCGATCACTTAGACCGTCAGTTTGAGGATAGTAAGCGGTGCTTGTGCGTTCTCAAAGATTTTTATAGTGTCTGACATAAATGGGATGTAAAGCGACTATCCCTATCGGAGATAAAGGAAACAGGCACTCCATGCCTTGCTACAATTTCACTACTATACAGTCGATCTATCTTTTCTATCTAGAAGTCATCTCGAATTAGTAGGAAATGTGCAGAGTCTATCATTAATTAGTTAACAATGTCCCAAAATGAATCATAGCCGCCTAATGTTCTAGCCAGGCCTAGTAACAAAATCTATTGAAACTTGTTCTCACATCCATAGTGAAATCTCGGGTTGTTGTACCATGTGATTGTCAGTAATAGTAGTTACTATCTAATAGTTGATACATTGTTTATTTCCTCATCTAGATGAATAACGGATTACTTCCGAATCATTTCAATACATATCAAGAAAGATGTATGTAACACACCACTTTCAATAACAAAAGTTTAACGCGCGGAAGACTAAATCCCAGAAATTTTTTTTTTTTTTTTTTTTTTTTTTTTTTTTTTTTTAAAACTCCTCGCGTACCGCGAGACAAACTAGCCACCTCCCTCGCGTACCGCGAGGGAGTCTCAGAAACGCAAACCCGGAAACCCGGTCTCTCGCGTACCGCGAGAGAATCCTCTAAGGGCTCTCGCGTACCGCGAGGGACTCAAAACTCAGAGAGTTTCAGTTTCCTGCAGGTTTTCATACTTAACCATTTTTCCAACTTTTTCACACCCAACAACACCAAAACTCTCCCAACACCTGGGTTTTGACCAAAGACATACATATCACATATATTAACATAAACAACATTGTTTGTGAACCAAAATACACGTCAAAAACGGTTTTCAAACAAAAACCCAATGATCACCATAACGCATACGAGAATCCTCTTTTGCCAATGGACTTGACCTTGACCTACTTCGGAGCTTTCCCTACATATCCACATTAACATAACACCATTAGTATTGAGATGACCAAAACAACAAGTATATATACTTGTTTTCACCACTTTCACCCATTTGACCCATTTGACCCATTTGCACACATTTGGTCAATTAAGGTTTCATTCCCTTGCAATTCTCTAACATATTATCATAGAAATATGTTATACATAACATCAAGTATTCACAACTTGATTTCACACCTTTCACCCATTTTTGACCCTTTGACCCGTTTGCATACGATAAGTCAATTAAGGGTTTCATTATCACATTTTCATTTCCATTATGGCACGTAGGCCATAACTTCATATCCATTTAGGATACGAGATCATAACTCCATAACCGTTCTATCCATTATGGTACTTAGACCATAACTCCATTTCCATTCTATCCATTATGGTTCATAGACCATAACTCCATATCCATTCTATCCATTATGGTACTTAGACCATAACTCCATATTCACATATCCATTATAGTACACATACTATAACTACATACATTCTAACATTTACACACTTCCATCTACATTCATACCACATGTCAAATTATGCAACCATATACATCATATATACAACATTGCATACAAATACCATATCATCAAAACTAAGTAAGTGCTAAAGCACTTACCTTTCGGGTTAGAAGGTCCCGTACCGACTTCTAGCTTTGCAACTTGATTACCTAAACACATTCACCTAGTTTAGTAATCTAACATACACCAAAATCACATTACAATTGGGTTCACAACTAAATTCCCATTTCCAACCCAAATTGACCCGTTTGGGTTATACTCATAACCAAACACCCTCTTTCACCACAAACTCACCTACTTGAGTTTCATTATCTTAACCTTAACACTAATCTTTCTTTCAAAAATTATTATTAAGTTAATTTGGTGTTTGTTCAAGTGTCTAACATCTTAAAAACACTTAATCTTCATTAATTCATCATTTTAGCATCATGATCCAAACACCCCCAATTTCCACCATATGAACCCTAACTTCTCATAATCAAAATCAAAGGGTTCTAGGATGTTAATCATCATTCTTTAACTTTAGTTTAGCTAGATTATCAATAATCTAACACCATTTCATCACATGCATACATAATTTCGGATTTCACCCAAAACCCACCAAGAACACATTCATGGTGAAATCAAGAGGAAGAGAATCACTTACTTGATGTTATGAAGGTGTTGTGTGAGCCAAAACCTTCACAAAACAAGCCTCAATTCCGCGATTTAGCTCCAAAACCGAAATTCTCTTCTTCTCCTCTTCTCTTGAACGACTAACACCTCAAAAATGAGTTAATTTTGACTTTAACTAGTCAAATGGCAGATTTTGCCATATTACAACTTTAGTCCCTCAACTTTCCACTTCACCCATTTCATTCTAAAGTTAGTCAAAACTAACATAGCCCCATTACAAACTTGAAACCCACTTGTTTCAACTTATTTCTAAAATATTATTTTCACCATAATATTAATTAGAAATATTTATTTATTTATAACGAGACCCGGATTTTGGTTCGTTACAAATCTCCTCCCCTTATTTGGGTTTCGTCCCCGAAACCCGACTTCACATAAAAAGGTTCGGATAATATTTGAGCATTTCCTCCTCGGTTTCCCAAGTCATTTCCGCTCCCCTTCTATGTTTCCACCTCACCAAAATTTGGCTAATCTCTTTATTGCGTAAACGCTTCACTTTTCTATCCAAGATTGCCACCGGTTCTTCCACATAATTCAACTTTTCGTCCAACTCAATATCATCCAATGGAACAAAAGTAGATTCATCCGCCAAACACTTTCGCAAATGAGACACATGAAATGTGTTATGAAGTCTACTTAGTCCCTCCGGTAGTTCCAAACGATAAGCTACCGCACCCACTTTTGCTATCACTTTAAACGGTCCGATGAAACGAGGACTTAACTTCCCCCGTTTTCTAAACCGTATCACACCTTTCCAAGGAGAGACTTTCAAAAGTACAAAGTCCCCCACTTGAAACTCAATCGCCCGCTTCCTATTATCCGCATAGGACTTTTGGCGATCTTGAGCCGCCTTCAAGCGTGCTCTAATTTGGTCAATACTATCATTAGTTTCCAAGACCACCTCTTTACTACCTAGTTCCCGTTGACCGATTTCACCCCAACACACGGGTGTTCGACACTTTCTCCCGTACAATGCCTCAAAAGGCGGCATACCAATACTAGAATGATAACTATTGTTATACGAAAATTCCGCCAACGGTAAATGGTCATCCCAACTACCACCAAAATCTAAAGCACACGCTCGCAACATATCTTCGAGCGTTTGAATCGTTCGCTCGCTTTGACCATCCGTTTGTGGATGATAAGCAGTGCTAAGATTCAATCTAGTCCCCATATCCTCATGGAATTTCTTCCAAAATCGAGAAGTAAATCTCGTATCACGATCCGATATAATCGACACCGGCACACCATGACGTGACACAATTTCCTTTACATACATTTCCGCCAATCTATCCGAAGAGTATGTTTCCTTTATAGGTAGGAAATGTGCACTCTTCGTCAACCGATCCACTACTACCCATATCGCATCATAACCCTTTCGAGTCTTTGGTAGTTTAGTGATCAAATCCATAGCTATATTCTCCCATTTCCAAAGCGGTATTTCAAGCGGTTGGAGCTTTCCATACGGCTTTTGGTGTTCCGCCTTCACCCTTAAGCATGTGAGACACCTCTCAACATACTTAACAACATCACGCCTCATACCCGGCCACCAAAAATGACACCTCAAATCGTAAAACATCTTTGTGGCCCCCGGATGGATAGAATATTTGGATTTATGCGCCTCATCTAAAATAGTTGTCAAAATACTTGACAACCTAGGAATCCAAATCCTACCAAAGCATGTCTTCAAGCCCATGCTATTTCCACCAAGCTTATCAACATAAGCAACCATCCGCTCTTTCTTCAAGTCACCATTAAGTGCTAACACTTGAGCCTCCCGGATTTCATCAATCAGGGATGATGAAATTGTCATCTTGAATGACTTCACCTTGATAGGTGCATGACTTGACTTCCTACTAAGCGCATCCGCCACAACATTCGCTTTACCCGGATGATAAAGTATGTCACAATCATAATCCTTGACCAATTCAAGCCACCGCCTTTGCCTCATGTTGAGGTCCTTTTGGTCAAAGAAGTACTTGAGACTTTTGTGATCCGTGTAGATCGTACACTTAACCCCATACAAATAATGCCTCCAAATCTTGAGTGCGAAAACCACGGCCGCAAGCTCTAGATCATGGGTAGGGTAATTCACCTCGTGAACCTTCAATTGCCTAGACGCGTAGGCAATTACTTTCCCCCTTTGCATCAAAACACACCCCAACCCCGAATGCGAGGCATCCGAATACACAACAAAATCTTCGGTCCCGTCCGGCAAGGATAAAACAGGCGCCTTTGTCAACTTTTCTTTCAAGAGTTGAAAGGCAGATTCTTGCTCGGAACCCCAAACAAACTTAGTCTCCTTACGGGTCAACTTCGTCATCGGTAAGGCAATCCGAGAGAAGTTTTCAATAAACCGCCGGTAATAACCCGCCAACCCCAAGAAACTTCTAATCTCCGAAGGCGTCTTCGGTGGAAACCAATCTTTAACCGCCACTATCTTGGATGGGTCGACAGTAATCCCTTTATCATTAATCACATGACCCAAGAATTGAATTTCGCGTAACCAAAAGGCACACTTGGAGAATTTAGCATAAAGTTTCTCCTTTTGCAAGACTTCGAGAATTTCACGCAAATGGCAAGCGTGATCACCTTCGCTCCTTGAATAGATGAGAAGATCGTCAATGAAAACAATGACCGAGCGGTCGAGGAACGGTCTACACACCCGGTTCATAAGATCCATGAAAACCGCGGGTGCGTTGGTTAAGCCGAAAGGCATAACTGTAAATTCATAGTGACCGTAACGAGTGCGAAAAGCGGTTTTAGGAATGTCATCTTCTTTCACTTTCAGTTGATGGTACCCGGATTTCAAATCAATCTTAGAGAACCACGACGCCCCTTGTAATTGATCGAAAAGATCATCAATCCTAGGTAAAGGGTACCTATTCTTCACCGTCAACTTATTCAACTCCCGATAATCCATACACATCCTCATGCTCCCATCCTTCTTTTTAACGAAGAGAATGGGCGCACCCCAAGGTGAGACACTTGGGCGTATGAAACCTTTATCAAGCAATTCTTGTAATTGCTCCATCAACTCTTTCATTTCTGGCGGTGCCAATCTATAAGGCGCTTTAGCTACCGGTTTAGCACCCGGCATCAAGTCGATCCCAAACTCAATCTCCCTATCAGGCGGAACCCCCGGTAACTCGTCAGGAAACACATCCGCAAACTGATTCACGACCGGCACGTCGTGAATCTCCTTTACCTTTCCATCCACATCCGTAACACATGCCATGAACGCCTTGCACCCACGCGCCATGTACTTGGTTGCCTTCACAAAGGAGCACAACCTCACCTTACCTTTCTTATCACCTTCAATGTAGATGGACTCTCCCGACGGGGAATCAAGTTGGATCGCCTTTGGTCCACATAATATACTCGCCTTATTCTTTGACAACCAATCCATCCCCACAATAACATCAAAATCCCCCATAGACATAGGAATTAAATCAATATGGAACGTTTCACCCCCCGCCTTTAATTTGCAATTCCTATAAACATCAAACACTAGGAAGCTCTTATCGTTTGCCGCCTCAATTTCTAAGGGTTCGTCTAACTTGCTACTTATAAAAGAAGAATGCTTAACAAATTTCAAAGACACAAACGAACGACTAGCCCCCGAATCGAAAAGAACTAGTGCAGGTAAAGAGTTAATCCTGAATGTACCTGACACCACTTCCGAGTCGTTCTTTGCTTCCTCCGCAGATATGTGGAAGGCTCTACCCTTAGGCCTGGGTATCTCAACTTTTCTTTCGCTTCCACCTTGCTTCAAATCCGGGCAATCCGCCCTAAGGTGTCCTGGCTTGTAACAATTATAGCATATACGAATCTGGCTTGGACACTGATTTGCCATATGCCCCGGCTTTCCACACTTGTAACAATTTGACGTTCCCTTCTTACAATCCCCATAGTGCTCCTTCCCACAAACTTTGCATCCTCGAGAAGAGAACTTGGTAAAAGGCTTCTTACTAGGGCTCCCGCCCTTTATCTTGCTCACCACTTGATCCACAATTTCCCTTTTCCTTTTCTCTCCCCTAGCCTCTTGCCTCTTCAACTCCACTTCCCTTTCCCGACACCTGTTTATTAAATCCACAAGTGTGGTGAAGGAAGATGGAGATATGCTATCTCTGAATTCCACAGTCAACATAGCATAAAATCTGTCAATCTTCGCCTTCTCAGTCGACACCACGTCCGGACAGAACTTGGCGCGATCAAAGAAAACCCCAGCCAACTCATCTATTGACTCATTCTTTTGCCTCATGAGGAGAAACTCCTCAGTCATCCTATCAACTGCGGCTTGCGGGCAATGATACTTCAGAAAAGCCGCCTTAAACTCCTCCCAAGTCATGGAGGTCACACCCAAATCACCTCTCTCCTTGCGGAGATTCAACAACCACTCCTTTGCCCTTCCAGTCAACAAAGGCACACTGAACATCACCCTATCCTCGGGCTTACATTTAGTAGTCTCAAAATTAGACTCCATATCCACAATCCACCTGTGGCTCAGAATCGGGTCCACCTGCCCATTATACTCCTTGGGCTTGATCACCATAAACTCTTTCAGAGTACAACCTTGAGGTTCCTTTTCTTTCTCCTTCAAGATCTCCTCGAGAGAGAGTTTAATAGTCCCCCTCATCTCTTCCATCAACAGATTTGTGGCTTGCTCAAAGGCCTTGGCCACCTCCTCTTTTATCAACTCTTGAATCCGTGGATCCAACGGTTCATTACTTGCATCTTCTGCCATCTCTAAGCTGAGAAATGAACCACAAACACCTTAATACCCTTTCACTTTCAATACCCTAGGTATCCATTACACATTCACTATTATATGTATTAAGTATATATATACCTACCTATATACATACATACATATATAACCACCTTCACCTAATCCTTGCAAATGTTCATTGTTATATGGTTATCATAAAGTCTCTTGCACATTTCATCTTATTAAACATATTGGCCAGACATGTTTAATAGTACGCCATGCCCAATTGTAATTACCATCTCCATATAACAAGTCACAAAACAAGTTTCGGCACACATAACACCTTAACAACATTCATCATACATATATACATACACCATATATATATATATTATCATTTTATCAAATCATTACTAACCTTTCATTTCAGCAAGCTCCGAGTCTTAGTCAAGTCCTACTTGGATTCTCGTATCATCCCCCCATATCAAGAGCATCCGGTTTGAGTTTAGTGTCTCGCACACCAAATCTCTCAAACCATTGCTCTGATACCAAGTTGTAACACACCACTTTCAATAACAAAAGTTTAACGCGCGGAAGACTAAATCCCAGAATTTTTTTTTTTTTTTTTTTTTTTTTTTTTTTTTTTAAAACTCCTCGCGTACCGCGAGACAAACTAGCCACCTCCCTCGCGTACCGCGAGGGAGTCTCAGAAACGCAAACCCGGAAACCCGGTCTCTCGCGTACCGCGAGAGAATCCTCTAAGGGCTCTCGCGTACCGCGAGGGACTCAAAACTCAGAGAGTTTCAGTTTCCTGCAGGTTTTCATACTTAACCATTTTTCCAACTTTTTCACACCCAACAACACCAAAACTCTCCCAACACCTGGGTTTTGACCAAAGACATACATATCACATATATTAACATAAACAACATTGTTTGTGAACCAAAATACACGTCAAAAACGGTTTTCAAACAAAAACCCAATGATCACCATAACGCATACGAGAATCCTCTTTTGCCAATGGACTTGACCTTGAC
Source organism: Smallanthus sonchifolius (assembly GCA_023525975.1). Taxonomy (NCBI): domain Eukaryota; kingdom Viridiplantae; phylum Streptophyta; class Magnoliopsida; order Asterales; family Asteraceae; genus Smallanthus; species Smallanthus sonchifolius. Next base: position 301,469 of record CM042045.1, on the reverse strand, counting down.
CTACTTCGGAGCTTTCCCTACATATCCACATTAACATAACACCATTAGTATTGAGATGACCAAAACAACAAGTATATATACTTGTTTTCACCACTTTCACCCATTTGACCCATTTGACCCATTTGCACACATTTGGTCAATTAAGGTTTCATTCCCTTGCAATTCTCTAACATATTATCATAGAAATATGTTATACATAACATCAAGTATTCACAACTTGATTTCACACCTTTCACCCATTTTTGACCCTTTGACCCGTTTGCATACGATAAGTCAATTAAGGGTTTCATTATCACATTTTCATTTCCATTATGGCACGTAGGCCATAACTTCATATCCATTTAGGATACGAGATCATAACTCCATAACCGTTCTATCCATTATGGTACTTAGACCATAACTCCATTTCCATTCTATCCATTATGGTTCATAGACCATAACTCCATATCCATTCTATCCATTATGGTACTTAGACCATAACTCCATATTCACATATCCATTATAGTACACATACTATAACTACATACATTCTAACATTTACACACTTCCATCTACATTCATACCACATGTCAAATTATGCAACCATATACATCATATATACAACATTGCATACAAATACCATATCATCAAAACTAAGTAAGTGCTAAAGCACTTACCTTTCGGGTTAGAAGGTCCCGTACCGACTTCTAGCTTTGCAACTTGATTACCTAAACACATTCACCTAGTTTAGTAATCTAACATACACCAAAATCACATTACAATTGGGTTCACAACTAAATTCCCATTTCCAACCCAAATTGACCCGTTTGGGTTATACTCATAACCAAACACCCTCTTTCACCACAAACTCACCTACTTGAGTTTCATTATCTTAACCTTAACACTAATCTTTCTTTCAAAAATTATTATTAAGTTAATTTGGTGTTTGTTCAAGTGTCTAACATCTTAAAAACACTTAATCTTCATTAATTCATCATTTTAGCATCATGATCCAAACACCCCCAATTTCCACCATATGAACCCTAACTTCTCATAATCAAAATCAAAGGGTTCTAGGATGTTAATCATCATTCTTTAACTTTAGTTTAGCTAGATTATCAATAATCTAACACCATTTCATCACATGCATACATAATTTCGGATTTCACCCAAAACCCACCAAGAACACATTCATGGTGAAATCAAGAGGAAGAGAATCACTTACTTGATGTTATGAAGGTGTTGTGTGAGCCAAAACCTTCACAAAACAAGCCTCAATTCCGCGATTTAGCTCCAAAACCGAAATTCTCTTCTTCTCCTCTTCTCTTGAACGACTAACACCTCAAAAATGAGTTAATTTTGACTTTAACTAGTCAAATGGCAGATTTTGCCATATTACAACTTTAGTCCCTCAACTTTCCACTTCACCCATTTCATTCTAAAGTTAGTCAAAACTAACATAGCCCCATTACAAACTTGAAACCCACTTGTTTCAACTTATTTCTAAAATATTATTTTCACCATAATATTAATTAGAAATATTTATTTATTTATAACGAGACCCGGATTTTGGTTCGTTACAATGTAGACGTCTAATGTTATCATATCAAATTTGGACGACTCAATGTGAGGAGTAGACCATCTTTTTAATATGGGCTTCTTGTTAAAATATCATAATTCCATTTCTGATCGTTAACCAAATTCGACTGCCGGTGGTTCTCAATTCAATGTCCAACTATTGAACTGGCACCTAGTTTTTTTAACTAATCTACTTGATTAGATCGTTTTGGATTTTTAGTTATTTGCTCTATCTATATCTTATCATAACTTGATTATCATATAACCCATTGCTAACTTTCGACAATACGTATATGAACCTTTAATTGAAAATCACCAAACATGGTTATATTATATCGAGACTAATATGCGAGTTAGTACCGAATCCTAATGCTTTGTGGTGAGGTTACATATCACGGGTCATCGCTGACATCTATTTTATGATTATGACTCATTTCCTATAACACTTGATAGGATTGAGTAAATTTGACTCTTAACAAATTTATCTCGACAGAATCCTAGTATAATATCCTTTGTTTGTTAATCTTCGGTTTCACGACTCGAGTTTGGTACAATCATACTGGTACTCATTATATACTTGCTTTGTAAGCTTTAAGCTTGGATTTCTCGTTATTAATTCAATCTCTAATGACTAATCATCGCTCTTCAATTCTAGTACAAGAAGTGTGAATCTCGTCCTTTTGTTATGTTGATTTTCAAAATTCCATTGTATCTACTTTTACGGTTATGTCGTATACACACCAACCATGTTGTATCACCCTATGATGCAACAATGTACAAACTATTGAATAGTAACTACTATTACTGACAATCACAAGGTACAACAACCGGGGATTTCACAGTGGATGTGGGAACAAATTTCAATAGATTTCGTTACTAGGCCTGCCTAGAAATTTAGGCTGCTATGATTAATTTTGGGACATTGTTAACTAATTAATGATTAACTCTGCACTTTTCCTACTTATCCGAGAGGACTTCTAGATAGAAAAGCTAGCTCGACTGTATAGTAGTGAAATTGTAGCAAGACATGGAGTGCCTATTTCCTTTATCTCTGATAGGGATAGTCGCTTTACATCCCATTTCTACCAGACACTATAAAAAGCTTTGAGAACGCGCAAGCACCCCTTACTATCCTCAAACCGACGGTCTAAGTGATCGAACTATTCATACCTTGGAGGATATGCTAATGGCTTGTGTGATAGAATTTGGTGGTAATTTGGATACTCTTTTACTTTTGGTTCGATTTCCTTATACTAACAGTTATCACACCAGCATTTAATGAGCGCCATTAGAAGCTCTGTTTTAACACAAATGTTGATCACCATTTTGTTGTGTTGAGGTTGGTAATAATCGTTTGATTGGTCTTGTTGTGTACTAACTGAAACTATCTCTGGAGCTTAATGGTATATACGATGCTTATCGTATATCGAGTCTCAAAAGGTGTTTAGCCGACGAATCTGTAATTATACCATTTGAGGAAGTTCGTATTGAAGACAAGTTTCATTTTAATGAGGTGTTATCTCTTTGTACGCTAAGTACATGTTATGATCATCCTTCATAACCTATGGTATTTGTTATCGCTGTGATACATTTTTATTCCAATGAGTCGTGGTCATTCTACCGACTCTTTGGATCTTAATAGCACATCTCATAGTATAATTTTATGGTTACTATTTATAATAGTATTCCTTAATGGCACCAAGCCAAATGATACTTTTCCTTGCTCATAAAAGGATACTAAATCACAAGGATTTTGTATCATAATATCATTTTGGATTTGTACCAACTTTGTATACCTGTGTATATCAATCTTATGACGGATTTCTTAATCTTCTGAATAACACTAGTAGTGTACCTTTTGACTGTTCCGGTGAAACAATGATCTATAGACTCTTTGGAATTCGAAGGATTTTTCTCTCATGATTATTCAATTTGCTTTTGAGCCTTTCTATGTGTAACCTACTCTCTATGATTCTTAGATATCGATTTGTCAAATCCCCCTACTGTATCTAAGAAACTAGATTTCCCTTGATGATCGGACATGAATTAAGTTACGAAAAAGAACTTGTCAACTATTATACCAGTTGAATTTCGGGATGAAATTTTGTTAACTGGGGGAGAATGTGACAACCGCGAATTTTCAGGTCAACAACGCGTTCGACGAGTTCATATAATAATAATAGTATTATTATGTTAAAATATACTTTCAAACGAAAGGAACTCATTAGTGAACGTAAAATAATAGCAAGATTTATTTGGGTGTTATAATGTCAAAATTTTGATCAAGTTTTAGTTTATACGCGTTAACACCCGAGTCGAACGGTTTCGTAAATTTTAATTTAAATCCGAAAGGATATATATTTACGAGACGCAAGGACTCGAGGGAAAATAATAAATTATAATAAGTTATTTCTGAGTAAAATAATGTCTCTATTTTTATCGGGTTCGTTTAAGTGAAAAACCGACACGTGATCGGAGACCACGGGGCTATAAATACCCCAACTCCATCTCCCTTTTCTCATTTACAAAATTCATAGGAAAAGTTAGAGAGAGAGAGTGGAGAGGATTCCGGCGAAGTAGTGGTGGTCCGGCGGTGGTGCGTGGCGGCCAACGGTGGTCGGTGGCGGCCGAAGCCCGTTTTTTACCCGGAACCATTTCTCGATGCTACAAATGCAATGGTAAGCTCAGATTTCTCTAAATCTTTGCTTAAATTCATGAAAAAGAGTTTTTAAAAATCTTTCCAGAAAGTTTTATACATGCGCAGTTTTAAAGATCGGACGATCCCCGAAAATCCAACCGTTAGAAATGCATTAGTTTTGGATATAATGTTGTCAAAACATAGACGTAAAACCCTACTAGAGGAATTTTTGATCAAAGCTCTCTAGCTATACTTTTCATGCCCTCAAATATGACTGATCGGATTTTCGGATTTGAAAAAATGGGTCTCAAAGAATCGTCGATCCCCGGAGATCCGACCGTTGGATCGTGACGATTTTTGGACAGTAGTTTCTTAGCACAAATATGAATGTTTTCACTAAAGGAAATTACGATCAGATGTTTGGAACTATATTTTTGAATACGATCAGATTGTAACAGTTTTTAGGACCGAAACAGGAAATTGATCGGGTTGCATGGCCATTCAAATGGCATTGCATGTCAATTTTGAGTATATGGAAATGCTCGGGAGATAAAAACGATCCTAATGATGTTTTTGGTTTGTATTGCATGTGAAATATGGGAGGTTCCGCGTACGCGAACCATTTATACGAACGGTATAAACTTTACCCATTAAGATTTAATTTTATGTTAGAATATAGTTTTATGAGTCATTGGTTGGGAATTGAACTAGAAAATATTTAGTATTGAGATATTTGATATTTTGAGTGGTTATTAGGTTATAAACCCAACCCCGATTCATGTGAAACTAATATATTTATTTTTATACAACAATTGTTTTTGATGGATTTTTATAAACTTTTGATTTATCTTCCAAATTTATTTTTCTACAGTAGGATATGTTTTAAAATGAGGATCTGAAAAATTTGGTAATCTAACTCTTTATAGATTTTTTTTTATTAAAAATCCTACAAGTTTAATACATGAAAATTGGGAAAAATACTTATGTGTATTGAAAAATTCTGGAAATTGGACAGTGATTGTTATATGATGAACTAAGATTCCTGTCCAAATTGCATGAAAATTGGAGTTGTTTAAGTATGCGTTTAGTATTTATAAAGTTTAAACGAACGATTTACGGTTTGTATACTTCTGGATAAAATCCGGACTTGAAACTTGGTATGGGATCTTATATGGACCTAAATCTAATATGTTAAAAATTGGTGAAGTTTTTATGTGTTTAACTATTTTTCCCGAATTTGTAAATTTAAACTATTTTAAATTCATATTAAATAATCTGGATATTGGAAAAATATGAAAATTGGTCAGAAAATTTTATTTATATATATGATCAATTGGTATAAATTTCAAGCAGTAAATTTATTTCTAAGTATGGCTTTGAAATTATGGTCCATTTAAATTTTATAAAAAGTTATTAATTTTGGAAATTTTTATATAAAATTGATTTTATAAAAATTCTAGGGGATTTTGGAAAGAAGTATAACCCCATTTAAAACATAAAAATTTGACTTTTAAATTGGGTGCTAATATCACACTAAAACCTTAATTTCTAACGAATCTGATTTTCAAACCGTAAACCTTACTTTACGCGCATAATCGCGTTTTTGGTCAAACGAAACTGTGACTTGAGATTTTATCATATATGAAATTATAACTAGTGATATTCATTAATAAAATCTAAAACCTAAGGTTTCAAAGTCACGAATTTATATAAAAGCCGGTTTTACAACTTTTGTGCGGTTCGTACGTGTGTGCACGGGTTTTGGGTATTCAACCGACTGCATAGACACTTTTGAGTAGTAGACTCAGTTTTATACTTTAGGCGTCCTAAATGCTATTTTTTTCGTGTCTACTTGGTTAGTAGGACTCGGTTAGGACACCTGTTTTTGCGGTTCTTGCGGATTTAGTCGTGCCTTGGTAGCACTAAGTTGCTAGCCACACTTTGCTTGCATTTGGCTGCTGGTCTTTGATAGAACTTGGATTTTAACCGTACTTTGCAGTTTTTGTTGACTATGTCACACTTATCACCGACGTTGTTCAGGTGAGTTTCGCGGCCCCACTTTTCATTTTTACTGTTTTACGGGAGAAAATTTGTTTCACTCTACACGTTGTTACTTGGGATTAGGGTTACCTGAGTTACTTATGGATGTATTAAGTCCCCACTTTAATGCAATCAGTTAGCTTGGATAGCCGGTAGGAATTATGAATAGTACTATTTGGGTTGACACCCCCGCCTAGGGTTGGTCGCGCCAACCAGACTTGTAGGGTCATTTGGGCGCATAATTAGCCATAGTAGGTGTTCACCTTCGACACCTAGATACATGGGCAACAACTAGTCTGGCGGTTTTGATTGTGGCTCAGGGTAATTATATCTTAACACGTGTACTTGATCATCTGCGGATGGTTACTATTACATTTTGAAATTTATTTACTTACTTTTTATAGAGTCGCAAAACCTGCGTGCTCACCAACTATTTTTATAGTTGATCCGTTTTTGAAACATGCTTTTCAGGTAAACAGTTATGGGGATATCGAGCTTTAAACGGTTTGCTTTTGGGAAGAGTTATTATTATGTACTTTTGGTTGTAGTTGGGCATTTTAGACCCTTTGTATTGATTCAGAATTTTCCGTATATTTGTACTTTCGATAGAGGCATGTAGTATGGTTCAATGTAATGCACAACTTTCCTTTTAGTTTCTCTTGTACTTGTGTTCAATGTGATATACCGGTCCCACTCCGTGTTTCCGTCTTCGACGAGGTGTGACACCTTCCACCAACAGACACTTACTCTTACGCTAGATGTTGGATGCGGCAACACCCTTAGGGTCCTTCGCAACGAGACTAATAGTGGTTTGTTTTGTAGGAACAATATTCAACAACTCATCCTTAGTGCAACCTTCATCCTTCACTGAATGGTACAAATTTGGGCAGCTACACTTCTAAAATTATAAAATGATTTAAAACACATTGCCTGATTTTATATATTTCATTTTCATCCTATGCTTGTATTTATATAGCATAATTTAATATTGCGTATTATAGGGAAGAGTTTGAATGTTAACCAAGTTTTTATATGATAACCACTCTCAAACAATCACAAAATCTATAAATTATTTTTTCTTTTTAATTAGTAAAAGAGCATTTAAGTATCTTGAACATATATACCTTGAATATAAATACGGAAATGAGGAGTCTTACATATACGTACCATCTAATTTTAAACATACGTAACACATAGTGTTAAGTATATGTAACACTAACAGAATAACAATTGTTACATATACGTAACACTATATTTGAGAGTGATTATCATGGTTATCACTAAGAGAATGATAATTGTTATTATATGGCTATATAATAAAATATAATATTACGTATTATATAATATAAAAATCCTACTATATTATAGGTGATAAACATATATATTTTTAACAGAAAATCTACCATGCTTCTACATCTAAATTATACCAAATAATTCACCTCATTCATCTGTTTGAATTCAGAACCTCCAATTTAAGACGCAAAAACCTCTATCACATATGCAGTGACGGTCCCAAGGATTCGAATGCCCTACACGAGCCGGAAAAATAGGCCCATAACGAAATATATAATTTTATAAACTAATTTTTTTAACGACAATTAACGTTATAGCATAGACACATCAAAATCGAATGCAATTTAAAATCAAAATATTTTTTTTAATTTTTAACGACAATCCCGAGGATTTGAGCACCGGTGCTTGTTTAGGAGGCATAGTTTCTTAAAATCAAAATAAAATTAGGGCTAATAATCATTCTAACAATTTAAAATCACTAAATTTAGGCTAAACCATTAAGTTATTAACAATTCTGTTTTAAAAAGTAGGCAAAACATTCAACACAAACCCCAATTTTAAAATATAAAATTAGGGCTCAATCTAATAAAATTACCTAACTAAAGGAAGGAGCCGAAGGTTGAGGGGTGGCGGCAGCAGCAGCGTCCGACAAAGGCAGCAGCAGCAACGTCCGGCGGAGGCAGCAACATCTTCTTCTGGTCGTGGAGGTGAAGTCGATCAGCATTCACCCGCTAATGGACTTGTGGCTTGTGGACTTGTGTTGGTCTAGCCCAGCAGCATAGATACTTTTTTTTAAGCCCAAGTCAAAGAAAATTTAAATATACTAATTGTTGGCCCAGATGTTTTTTAAAAAATGTCTAATTGTTTTTAAAAAGCCTTCAAATTACTTTTTTTAAAAGGCTCAATTTTTTTAAACCCTATAAAATTTTATATACGTAAAAAAATAATTTTTTTTAGGTTCTTCAAGATGTTAGACCCATTACAAAAATGTTACCCGTAGACCCAATTTACCGGCTCTGCACATATGCTAGTCTCCGTTGAGAGGTGAGAAACATATTCTAGTGGTTTGATTTCAACTCCTTTACAAAACAAAAATATAAAATTATAGCAAACAGTCGCCAAATAAATCCACAATTGAGGTAGTTACAAAAATATTGAAGTTTGGTCAAATGGGGGTGGCGTTTCAATTTATTCGCTCCCTGCCAATTAAGGAGTTGTTGGAATTTGTTTTATTAAATTAGACTATTTCCAATAATTAACATAACTTATAAATTAATTGAGGAGCATGTAGATGTGTTTCTAAAATTTTTATAATTATTGTAATTTAAGTTAGTAATACACTTTTTTTTATAAACAAATTATTTAAATTTAGGTTCTTCATAAACTTATTAATGATCAACTTGCAAAAATGTTAATATAACTAAGAGATAATAAATTATGATAATATGTTTGATGAGACCAACAAGGTGCTATAAAAAGGTTACAATTGATAATAGGATTACAACATCATATATAATTTTTTTTGGAAATTGTTCCGATTTTCTAATTCGTTTTGATTCCTAAAAAAGGTTGAGCCAACCTGGATACGTATAAGAATGATGTTTTTATCGAGTGTAACCTTAATAATACATTAATACGATGGGTGTTGGGATGAGAAAGTTTGATTTCTTTGACATAAAGTCGTTGGCATGACATTCGAGACTGTGAATCGCTTGTGTATTAAAAATCTATATGTATACTATTTATTATTTAATTATAAATAGTTCAATCGATGTAATATACCAGTTTATTCAACCCGTGTATTACACGTGTTTTTAGTAATATGAAATTTGTATTACTAAGTATCTAACATTTTATTTATTCAACCCGTGTAATACACGAGATTTTAACCTAGTATATCATAAAAGATGACATATTGATGGTTAAGTGGTGGTGTATCCCATGACTAAATGATCGAGAGTACAAATGTCATAACTAAGGTATAGGTTATCCTATGAATTTATGTTAAAATAAATTGTAACCAACAAAAAGAAACCATGGGCGAGAATAATATTAATAAGATTTGGCGATAGTTTATTGGTTAGGCGTGACATGTTTTTCTCTATATATATACACAATTACAATATGAATGAATATTCCAAATTTCCTCCCGCCTCTGGTTTGGTATTTAATCACTTCTCTCTCTCTCTCTCATTCTTGGAAGATCTATTATTAATTTTTGTTTAATTTCAGACTCTCCCATCGCTGTCATTCTACTTCTCTTCGTTTTCCATTATTAATAAGTTGATAGAATAAACACATAATTAATAAGTTGGTTGATGGTTAGGGGTTTTGTAAGCAATTTCTCTCTGTGTAGTTTAGATATTGATTTCATGAAATTCACCTGTGAATTATTACACGAACAAACTTGTGAATCATTAAGACTATTTATCATACCAACAACTTCTCTTTTGTATTTCTCCAGCGATTCTTTGCTGAGCAATGGATTTCCTGAAAGAAAATGAGACCGCCATTGTCATTTCAGTTTTTGCTGCTTCCATTGTTGTATTCTTACTTTTTTCCAAGAAACCTAAAGGTTACTTTCAATCATTATTATTCTCCTATTGCCATAACATCAGCTTTTGGCCCTAATTTATAAAATGGTTTGTTAGGGTGCATAGATCCTGATAAATTTAAGGAATTCAAGCTTGTGAAACGCACACAACTCAGCCATAATGTCGCCAAATTCAGATTTGCTCTTCCTAAATCGACTTCAGTGTTGGGACTTCCAATTGGACAGCATATCAGTTGCCAGTATGTCACTCTTCAAACTTTATATTGCCTTAAAAATAGACACTTTTGAATTATGATTCAATTTTCACTAAAATTGACTTGAAATCATACAACTCCAATGCAAAATATTGATTATTACATCAAACCTTGCGAAATCAACCAAGAGGTTGTGGTTTCAAGTCTCATTAGGGACAAATGTGTATTAAGGCGTGTGTGGGGTTTACGAGTCTTTTCCTTTGAAAAAAAGAAAAGAAAAGTGTATCTTTGTTGGATTTTTGAACATATGGTATAGTACAAATCTTGTTTTAACAAGTACCAAAACGGAAAAAAAAAAAAAAAAAAAAGGCATGTTTCTTTTTACCAATCAGTTTGCTTGTTTTTTTTTTCTCAATTTTATCCTTCAGGGGTAAGGATAGCCAAGGTGAAGAGGTTATTAAACCATACACTCCAACCACTTTGGATACCGATGTTGGTTATTTTGAGTTGGTTATTAAGGTACATACCCAAAATTCTTCAACTTTTAAATTTATTTGATGTATGCATGTATTATATTTATATAAATCTTGAAATTGTGGTTGAAGATGTATCCACAAGGTCGTATGTCTCACCACTTCAGAGAGATGAAAGAAGGTGACTATCTGGCTGTAAAGGGACCTAAGGTTAGAGCAGTTTCATTTACAACTAATATCAACCCAAATTAACCCGTTTTCAACTAAGTTGGTTTAAGTCCCCCCCCCCCCCCCCTCTAACTACAAATAAATTACTCGGTATTTGCTTCGTATACTTACATTTTCAAACTCATATTAGTATTAACAAAAGCATTTTTAATACCATTTTTGTGTTTTATTTGTGGTACTTCTTACACAAATTTTAAACTTGTATAAGATTTCTCTTGAGAACTTAAAATGGTAAAGGGCACACAATCCACACGTTAGGGGTGGAGTGAGAGTTTTAGTGAAGGGAAAATAATTTTTCAAACACACATTAGTAACTACTTTAATGAACAAAAGTAGATTAGATATTATGATAAATTTATTTATCTATTGAAAAAAGTTTGTATTTGAATTTTCTAGGATACTTTTTGCCTTAATCTACTAATTAAGCGTTATGCAGACTGCAGTTACTACTCATCTTAGATGTTAAACTTACTGTTATATTTGTTGATTCCAGGGGTGGTTCAAGTATCGACCTGGTGATGTTAGAGCATTCGGAATGATTGCTGGGGGCTCGGGCATCACTCCAATGTTTCAGGTGTTTTGAAACTAAAGGTTTTCCTTAAAAAATAGGGCAAACTGTGCAAAAATAAAAACCAACTTACTATTTATAACTGATTTTAGCTACAAAGCTTATTTTAACTGCTTTTACCTGTAAGTTGTTGATGTGTCACTGGTTATTGTCATGCTAGCCGCCATGTGCAAAGAATTCTTATCTAAACAAAAATTAAAAAAAAATTGTTTGCGAGTTTGAAAAAAGATCACTATTTTAGTTTATAATTAAAAATAATTATTTCAGGTGCCACATGCTATATACATATAAACTAAAATGGCAAATAAGATGCCACATCACCAGTTTTTAAAAGGTCAGCTAAAAAATGGGACTTGGTTGTTAAACCAGGTGACGAAGTGAAAGCTGGATTCTTATATTGAGCTTGATTTTAAGTTGGTTGTTAAAATCTGGAAAAGGTGTTAAGTTAGTTTATACATTGTGCAGTTAGCTCTTTAAAATAAGCTGGTTATATTGTACAAGGTTTTAAATCAGTTTATTCTTTGTTTTTAATCCTAGGTTGCCAGAGCTATTCTAGAAGATGAATCAGACAAGACCAAGTTAGATCTCATCTATGCTAATGTCACAGTTGATGACATCCTTCTTAAGGCAAGTAATTATGTTTTTAAGGTGTATCTGCTCTTGTTTTTAGTGAAAAATTTATTTAACTAACTCATTGGATGATTTATAGGAAGAGTTGGACACACTTGCGACTAAATACTATGGCCGCTTCAAAGTTTACTATGTATTGGATCAGGTATTTTCATAAAAAATTATATATATTTTGTAAATATAGTTAATTATCAGTTCTTTGTATGAAAAGAATAGTGTTTTTAGTTTTTCACTCATGCCTCGTAATTCAGATTTTAATGTCAAGATGTACTCTCTCCATCCTCAAAATTATTGTCAACAAACCAAAAAAACTATTTAAGATTTTTACATTTGATGCAATTTTAATTAGCAGAATGCTATTTTCTCACTTGATGCATTTAAGGTACCAATTCACTTGACAAGCCTGCAAAATTTTATGATAAAGGGTCATTAAGTGTAAAAAGGAAAATTAATAAATTATACTATCCAACTTTAAATGTGGACAACTATTTTAGGTCAAATTAAAATAAAATATTTACACTTATCAACAGTCTGTTTTGTACTTTTGAAGCCACCCGAGGGATGGACAGGTGGTGTTGGCTTTGTAACCAAGGAAATGATCGAAGAACATCTCCCTGGACCTGCGTTCGATATTAAGGTATGTTTTCATCCAAACATGTTTCTAGAGGTGGCAAAATGCGTGGGTTGGGTAACGGGTCAAACAAGGTTTGGCCAAACACAGTAACTAGGGCTGTAAACGAGCCGAGCCGAGCTAGGCTTGGCTCGAGCTTGAGCTCGAAATTAAACGAGCCAGCTCGTGACTCGTCAAGCTAGCTCGTTTTTTTTTTTTTTTTTACATATTAATATATATATATATATATATATATATATATAACAACAAAAAAAATATTTTATTCTCGGTTTGAAGTTGATTGACTCCAAAAAACTAAATAGATGGAAGGGACAATATATAAAATACAGGTCGGAGAGGTAACACGTTTATCTGATATTTTTTATTCTTCTGTAGTGTGTTAACTATGATTGCAAAGAAAGTACTATTTTGATAATACTCTTGTTTTCTGAATAAAATGATTTATAAGGTTTTATGCTTTTAAAAATACACTTTGGCATTTTGACACATTTCCTTTTGAGCTATTTTCTTTTTTATTTTACATGTTTGACCCGTTAGGATAAGAAATAATCCGAATAGACACAATCGTAAGTAAACGGTTTGAAATTGCCACATTTGATTGTTATAATTTCCTAAAATCAATGAAAAAAAAAGCCGAAATGAATCTGCAGATACTAAGGTGTGGGCCGCCACCAATGAACAAGGCCATGGCTAGTCATCTTGAAGCGTTGGGATATGAACCAAAAGCACTATTTCAGTTCTAAATCTGAACTACTTATCTGGGAATTAAGGGTCTTTAGATTTTGTTGTATTTGAATAAACTTTTTATGGATTAATGGTAGGACTTGGCCCATTATCAGTCTAGATATGGTTTGTGAATTGTTGCATGCAATACCTCATTTTTCAAATATGGTTTCGGCTTATTGTATCTAACTTGTGTTATGTGTATGTTAATGTTAAGAGAGTTAACAATAAAAAGAAACGAATGTTAATGATGTTCCAGAGAGAACTCGAAAGGCATTTCCTTCATTTAAGATAAAAGAGCGAAATCAAAGGCATATCCATCTAATTTCCTTTCTTGAATGATGACAGACTACAAGTTTGTGATACAATAGTAGTATTAGTAGAAGTTGCCTACCTCAAATTCATTTTGCTGCATTAAATCCTAAAACTTCCACTAAATACTCTTTAGCCTGTTTAAACATGATATTAGTAGTTTTCGTTGCCTACATAGGTTAACCACAACCGTTTAGGTTTGGATTTTTTTTACCCAACCACATATAATAATCTATGCACAGTATAACTTGGTCATAAAAAGAAGGTGAGCGAACTTGATGATCTTTAAGATCAGATACTGAAAATATAATGTTTAATGTGATCACTGGTGTGGTCAAAAGTAGAAGTTTACCCAGGCATCAGAGTTTGACTATGACATTGACTTTCAATCCTGATCCGGAGCAAGTGATACAAAGGATAGCACCCTTAGCTTCACAACCAGTACAGTGTGTGTTATTACCAATCACTTAATGATAATCCAACTGGTTTCTCAATAACCTCCTCTGGAACAGCTTTATCATAGCAAAAACTGGATTCAAGACTGCTTAATTTTCTGTGCATATCCCCTGGCTGCATTTGGTGAAGACTGCAAAACCCAGAAGAAAAAAAAACCTATCAGATGGGAAATTGCATGACATTCATATACAATGAGTCTCACACAAAACCAGATACCTAAAAATGATATAAAATTACTTATATCTTTGACTTTGGATATAAGAAGTTCAGATTTCAAACTCACAAATTTCTAGGGTTTTAAAGTTAAGTAGAACCAACCAAATTAAAATTATAACAATGACAATTAACAAGTAATTTATCCACAAACCCATGAGAAACTATTCTACAAAAAGATCAACAATTTACAATTCTTTTGTCGTTGATCTTCTCTGTCTAGTGGAAAAAATCGATTTCCTAGAAAGACAAGGAACAATACATCACTTTAAACTCTTCATTGCCGTGTTGTTGAGCTCAAGCACTAGCTACGCGGATCTTTGTAGCTAACATATTTTATCATAACCATTTTCTATTTCTTCATCCTCAATTTATCAAAAATATCATATCACCATGGTGTTATTAAAGACAGCGGTTCATTGGTGAATACCTCATGTATGAAGAAGACTAGAATATACTATATCATGTACATACAAGACACTCTCCCTCCAGGAGTCCACATTACCCGAATAATAATAAAGGGGAAAAAAAGAAACTAACTAAAACTAGCAAACATTAAATCCCAAGTCCCCCAAAGGACTATTACAAAGATTCTACATAATCATGTTAGAAAAGAGCTGAACTTGTTCTTCTGAGTTGATACTTCGGTTCAGGGGGCGGTGGTGCAAATGGCAATGCCTTCTCAGCCTCCTGCAAATAGAAGCAAAAATGATCAACAAAAATAAAACAAACTTTGGGGTAAAATAATATCAGGTTTCAATATAGCAATAGTTGATCTTGTGCATTTAAAGTAACTAAATAAATGGTGTTAATGTGTTGCACAAGGCTAAAGGTGGAAAAATGAATGGGTCGGGTTGGCTGAGTAACCAGGGCGAAACAAGTAAGTTTAAACTTTAAATATGGACAAAACATGTTAGATCGACCGGAAAACCTTTTTGTTCAATTTTTTTATATTTTTTACTAGAGCATCAATCTTGATTACGAATAATTATGTTATTAGTTTTTTTTTTAATAATATGATTTTGAGTAACCAGGACGAGACGGGTAAGCTTTTGTATGGATGACACGGGTTAGATTGACCGAAAACCTTTTTATCAAACTTAATTACAAATACTTATATTACTAAAATTTTTGAATAAAATGATTAGGGGTTTTCACGATCAAGAATACACAATGGACGACTTTCAACCCATCTGATCCATTTCCTTTTAAGTTGTTTCTTATTAATTTGACCTGTGAGAGTTAAAACATACCCGAATTGACCCATTCATAAGTAAACGAGTCGAAATTGCCACCTGCCACCTCTACATACTTGTATAACTGTTTCAAACTTTTTAACACCTCTTGGTAAATAACCTAGAGCAGACAATTTCTACCAAATTTTTTTTCTTTCTGAAAAAGGCCTGACTTGGATTATATTTTATCTCCAATGGGTCAACTAGATAAAATTAAATAACTTATATTTTAGCTAGGGTCAAACGTGTGGTGTATGCGTGTAATATGAATCATTTAACAGGACTAATAGGAATACATATAAAACAAACGTATTTGTTAAATCAATGTTAACATTAACATATAAATATTAACAATAATGTCATGTACCAGATACTAGCTAACAATAACAAAAACCTACTGAATCACTGACATATAAGTAAAGATTATGAGTGAAGATCATCAATAACAACATTAACATAAATTGACCACTAACATGATGTAACCAGTTTTATCCAGTTAGCACCAATATAAACAACAAAAACACTTCACATTTAATTAACAATAAGAGTATATTAACCACTGGCATTAGTTAACCTCAAAAGTATACTGATTCTTGATCTGCATGTACTTTTGAACTTGTTTGTTCCAAATATTTAGGGTGTTTCCATGTTTCTAAGTGGTTGTATACAATTGTTTATCTTCATTAATAAAAAAAATACCACTTCACGAAGTTCATGTATTAAATAACTAGGTTAGAATCCCGTGTATTACACGAGATTGTATATTAAAAAAGATAAAACTTATAAATTTGTAAATACGTCATAACTTGTCAGACTATTATGATCGTCTCGAGATATATCAAGTGGAAATGTGTGTGTATATAACAAATTAGTATTTTTCTTTAATTAGTTATATTTTGATTTCCTATTATATATTCTTATTTAATATAATTGGTATTCTTTTTTAATAATATATTTATAACATCATTATTATTTAATAAGATAGATGCGCATTTATTGCAGTACGTCTTAAACCTTTATTATTTAATATAATTGGTATCCATTTATGTTAATTCATTGCATAGTTAAAACCAAGATGATGCATTTGTCATGCTAATGTATTTTTCTGGAGATTTCACAACATTTATCAATATGGCTCAAGATTATAGTATTAATATGTACTGCAACATGCAAGAACACATTTGTTTCAAGTTACTGTACTATGTTGATTCATCACACTATCTTGCCATAGATTATTTTCCAGCTTTTGGTTACATATTGATCTAAAAGTAATCTTATTTAGTCAAGAAGCAAGAAACATGTCATATCATTTCTTTTCTAAAGTATATATGACAAGTGATATTGTGGAAAATATGTCTACTGACTTTGGTAAATTGTCACCTCACTTAGATACATTGTTCTAAATATGAACTCAGTGGTTGTAAACTGTATTATGAGTTATGACAAAGAAACTGTATGCATGTTCAAGAAAGGGGTATACTTAATGATCATACCAAATACAATGAGGTAGCAATTATATTGTTTCCTTAACCACTTGGATAAGTCAATTTTGTTATTTCCTTGTAAGACTCTATAAAGTATAATAGGAGATACTATCTCATTATGTGGAACTTGATTACTGAATTAACATGTTAAATTGAGTGCTATCTGGAAAGAACAAATGCTAAATCCCCCTTAATTAACATGCCTAACTATATTCCTGATGATATGAATATGAAACTTGTCATGATCTTAATGAATCAAGTAATAAATGCTCTAAAATTAGTTGCTGAAACTGGCACGAAAATGCCTGCATCTTCTGATCATCATAAAAGCACAAATATTCAGGTAGGTGTTAAAATTGGACCACCCATTTTTTGTTATATAAAAGATTCCAAAGTGAACATATATTCTCATGCTTTCGTTTTCTATTGAAGTCCAAAGGTATGTAGAAAATTAAGATGCATTATCTGCCTTGAAATATATATAAATCTACTCGCTTTCACCAACATAATACAAAAGAGGAAGTAAAACATGAATTTATAATAAAGCACAAGAATAACATAAACCCGACAAAAGTACATTGGATATTACAAAATAATTAATTACAGACGCACCTGTTCTCTCTTGAGTATTTCGTTTTCCTCTTCCAAACGTGACACTTTGGTCTCCACCTCATGGGTGTAAGCCTTATCCAACCATATAGCAATCTCTTATTAACTTTTTATGCTACAAGTTCTTTTTTTTTATAATGCATGTGGAGGCCACCAAATTAGCCACTCATATATTGAAACTACTTTATAGTCCTCCCAGATATGTATATGGTTTCACTTATACCAGATGCAGCAAAAAACACACCAGAGTATTGTAAAATGACAAAGACACCATAGTTTGTTTACATTGCTTTTCGATAGAACGATGCAAATGGGTGTTTTTTGACTCTTCAATATATTTGGCCGAATTTGGTATAAATGAAACTAGATACATACATGATGACCTATGGCCTTCATGGGAAAAGTTGGGTTTCCTTTTCTAAAAATACTACAATAAATCTTTTGAACGTATTTACATGCTGACTTGGATAAAAAACGAATATGCCTTTCTAAACCATACCTGTTTCCTTGCTCGTGAACGAGCAGCAGATTCCCGATTCTTAATCATTCTTTTTTGTCTCCTTTCCACACTCTTCTCCACCAAATCTTCAGAAGCGACTCTTTTTCGTCCAACTGTTTGGGTATCAGAAGATATCGTCATTTGAGTCTCGGGATAAGCCACTTCATTGATTGGCTGCTGATGAGCTGGCATGAGGACATGGTGTTGCTGCTGCTGAATTGGTGGAATTTGATATTGCATCCACTGTGCTGGTTGCGGATTCTGTTGGGGCAATGCAATATCTAAAGGCGAATTCTTCTTTTCATGAGAGGATTTAACAACCCCGGCTTTAGCCAAGAAATCCTCCAGTGTCATCTCAGCAAGTGTAGGTGTACTCTTCTTCTTCTTCTTCTTCTTAATATCCTTCTTGTTTTGGATATCTTGCCACAATTCATCAACAGTTTTCTTGCTTGCCATAGATGATGCAGAAGCAAGTTGATTGGTAGGTTCAGTTTCACACACACTCTTCATAAGCTCATCAAGATTCATATTGGTAAGAGGAGGTTTTCCTAACTGGTGTTGAACCTCATCCAATGTTAGGTTAAAGAAAGGGCCTTGTTTTGACAATCCATCAGATTTGGCATGCGATCCCATTGTTCGAGTCCCCATCCACACAAACCCTAACTTATTTGGATATATTAATTTCAAATTCCCAATACCAAACTAGAAAAATAACCTGAAAAACAAGTCAATCTGCATGGAATTTTTCCCTAATTCAAGATGTTGTTGATGAATGATATGAAAACTGACCAGAGCTTGATAAGGGGAGGATGTATTTAGGTTCTTCTTCCATGCAGATGCAGATGCAGCAGCAGCAAAAGATGTCCAACAAATTTCCGATGAAACTTCTTCATCAATCGTTTAAGCTTTGGTGATCATCAATTGATTGTTTTCTATTTTTTAGCATAATATTTTCATGTAAATTGATGTCATTTTTTAAATTATTTTTATTCTTTTATATATTTTCATGTATAAGTATAGTATCCCTCAAAATAAATCTTACATCTCCTTCACCTCTCTTTTAGAAATAGTTGTTTCGTAATTAAATTTTAAATTTTTATTGTAATAAATGTTTCTAAAAAATAACATGTGTTATAACATTTTTTTTCATCAAAATCTTCTAATTTTCTTATTTTACGTAAGTTTAAATTTTAAAATTTAATTATATTAATTTTTTATTTTTAAAATTTGAATTCCAGTTATTACTTAATTAAGAAAACAAATAATTTTATTTCTTTGTTTTACATATTATTTTAATTTTTTTACACACTATTATACTTTTATTTTTTAACTAAACAATTTTATATAATACATGAATATATAATCTTGTTTTAATAATCTAAACCATAATATAACACAATTTGACAAATGACTTTGAAAGACAATCTCAATCGCACAGATTTACACTTAGGCCCTGTTTGGTTGCCTCTTAATGACATTAAAAGGCTACCTCTTAATGGTTCATAGCCTCTTAATGATTAAGAGGTAGCCTTAAGTCTGAATGGTTAAGAGGTAACATCTTAATGGTAAGTCCTCACAAGTTACATGGCCCCTTATCTCTTAATCATTAAGAGATTTTGAACCATTAAAAAGTAGCCTCTTAATGTCATTAAGAGTCTACCAAACAGCCCCTAAGATGATTTTTAAAGATATATGCAACAAGGAATAAAAAAGATAATCCAATCCAAAACACCCAATCGTTCTTTCTTTCTGGAATAAAAAAGTATGTCACTTGCCCAATTCTCCACGACATCTTCTTCTTTCAAGTTTCTACCACCGCCGGTAACCGCTCGGCCACTTGCCCTCCGTTGTAACCATTCTCAACCATCCATCTCAACCAGTGCAGCAACCTTAACCTTAACTAGTATTGCTAATTCTGGCGTCATTGCTTGTCTTCGCGCCCAAAGGTAAGGTATCCTCCTCACCATATCTATCCTCTTTAAGTTTCACATTTCTTAATTTTCTCCATCTATTTAGCGCGGATTTGGCCTTAGAAGCTGCACGAGCTGCAATTAGCGGCGGAATCTCGGTGGTAAGTATGCTGCTCTCATTAAAAACAGAACAAATATATACAGCCACCAACATTAGGGAGGGGTATGTTTTGACATACAAGCAATGTTTGTTGATTTGCAGTTGGAGATTGTGGTTTCCACCCCAGGTGTGTTTGAGGTTGTTTACTTCCTTTTTATGCATTTTGTGCTTTACTAGGTTATGTATGATCTTAATTAATTCAAAGGTGATATGTTTCTTTTTTATATATTCGGTAGGTTTTACGTCAATTGGTGCAAGATTTTCCAACCACAACTCTAGGAGTAAGTGTTTCAATTGACAAGTCTAATGATATTTTACTTTAAACATTTGGGGACATCTCTGTTAATTTAACTTCTGTTGATAATTACTTTGGAATTGCTTGACTTGGAATGTTAAACTCTAGAGTTGAAGTTCAATTCAAGTTATTTATATTTATAATACCAAAAGATTATTTCCTGATTGACAGGTTGGCACCGTTTTGAATATTAAGGATGCTGAAAATGCCAAAAATGCTGGAGCAAAATTCATCATGAGTCCTGCAGTTGTGAAGGCACGATAAATAGCTATTTACTCAGATTTTATACAACCGGAAAGCACCCATCTCTTTCAGAGGCCTCAAGTATAATTAAACAATATAAATGTAAATACAATACAACTGCGAATGTGAATGCGTTTCTTTGTTGGGACTGAGGTGGTGATGCTTTACAATAGTGAAGGCACTCTTGTGTTTAGTTTTTGTTTTTTTTACTGTATCTTATATCTTTCTCTAATAATGTAAATCTTTTCCAGGACATTCTGGATCAACACAGTGATGACTTGCTATATATACCTGGTGTGATGACCCCAACAGAAGTAAGCATTTAATTTTCTTTTTTTCCCCTCCTGTGTGTTCTTAAGTTTGAATTTAGCTAATGCAAATACGTTATGATTGTACAGATACTGTCATCATATAATGCTGGGGCCAAAATTGTGAAGGTGAGGTGCACTCCTTTCTACAGTTTGTAAATCAAATTGTCACTTCATGTTTTATTTCATTTATGATGCTACCAGTTTCCCCCCCAACATCCACCTTCCATTTTCATTGTTTCATTACCTACTGATTTCAATTTAGTAAAAACATAGTATATGGATATGAATGTAATGTTGTGTACATATTACATGGCACTAATGGTGGTGCATCCTTTTTTAAATGATAGGTATATCCTGTTTCAGCAATTGGTGGTGTTAAGTACATAGCAACACTAAAGAAGCCTTTTCCTCATATTCCTATAGTTGCATCTCAAGGAATAACAACTGGTAGGTTATATAAATGCTAATTGGAGATGGTAATGGTATATTCTCTTTTTGTTAATAGTCCAAATGTGTCATTAAACAAACTAAAAATGATTAAATCACAACAAGTCTGTTAGAAAAACAAAAGTCAAAATGTAACACCTTACGAGAATCCCACATCGGTCATGGACATGAGAGATGTTAAGTTAAATAGAGTGCACCAGCTTACCAGATGTGACGCGTTTTGGGGCCACAAGAATTTCGCAGTTAAGAATGCTTGGGCGAGGGTAGCTAGCATCGGAGTGACCTCTTGGTATGGTCGCCAAAAACATAATCATGAGCCAGTGAGGCAAAGCTAACAATATTGTAACACCCTAACAACAGACATGACACAGTCTGCTTTGTTCAAGCAAAGCTTAACTGCGGAGTTCTGAGGGGATCCGCTCAAAATGAGTCATGCTTGGTAATCTGGCGTACTCTATTTAACCCTGCATCTCTTGTGTCCACGGCGGATGTGGGATTCGCCTAAGGTATTTTTAGAAGTGATAATAAATATGGTCAATTTCTAGATTTGTAGGTTAGCTGGTTATGAACTGAAACTATGAACTATTTTTTGTGAATTTTAAGAATCAAGAAATGACATATGTAGTAGGTTTTGATGCAGCATTTTTTTCTAATATAGATTCAGTGGGTGCATATATTGATGAGGGAGCATCAGCAGTTGTCTTATCTGATGCTATATTTGACAAAAAGGCGATTTCTCAAAAGAACTTCAGTGTAATATATCAGCTTGCCCAACACGCAGCTTTGCAAGGCAGTGAAGCTGTAAAGAGGTATTCACTTTTCCATTTACTAGTTTGTGTGGTTTTTGTATTTACTTAAACATATCTAAAAAGGGAACAGGTCCAACAGGTTGACCGGGTTAAAAGTCACGTAAATGTATTTTTAATGTTTAGATTATATTTTGACAATGTAGTTTTATAATCATATTTAACCCACTGATTATTAACGAATAGGGAAATTGTTGAATAGACTCTTATGGACTTTTGTTGAGTTCATATATAAATCCTTGTACATTATTTTTGAATTATTGAACCCCTCGACGTTTAAAACTTAAAAAAAGGGATCTTTTTCAAAAAGCTTAGGGTCTTTAATCGCATAAACAAAGTTCAAAAAGTTGGAGTTAATGATGCAAAAAATAAAATAATGACTTCTTTGTTAATAATAAATTCAGGGACTTTATTGTTAAGTTTTAGAAGTTAAGGGATTTAATTATCCAAAAAGAAAGTACATGCACTGTTGTTGTAGTAACTGCCTAAGTAAAATGGTTTTTAAGCATATTTAACAAAAGTATATAGGTTTTTTAGTGACTCTAAATAACATGGTATCAAAAATGGACAAAAAATGGTTACGGGTCAATCTGGCCCGTTTCAACTCATCCATCTTGCCACCTCTAATAATGACTTGAAGTTGAGATAATTAGTTTTGACTTTCGAGTGTTTGGTAAAAACTGGTTTTTGGATTTTAATTTGGTGGTTATGTAGGGTCAAGGTAAATTAGTTTGGACCAAGTGACCAACAGCTAAGAAATGTTTGTGAG
Organism: Smallanthus sonchifolius; assembly: GCA_023525975.1. Classification (NCBI taxonomy): domain Eukaryota; kingdom Viridiplantae; phylum Streptophyta; class Magnoliopsida; order Asterales; family Asteraceae; genus Smallanthus; species Smallanthus sonchifolius. The sequence goes on along the minus strand of CM042045.1, from coordinate 278,191 downwards.
AAAATTGATATTTTAGATAAGTGTCCGGCTCTGTGTAACCTTACTCGACTGATTAGCTAATCATTTGATATTGATTCCTCAAGTTACAATAATTTCTTTGAAAACACGAATCCAAACACCTCGTTTGTTTGACTTGTTTCTACGGTTGGTGATAAGATGGTTTTCAAGTTACATGAAGACGTGTGAGTAAATGCATATGAATTGTTTTTGTGGTATGGGTATTGAGTTAAGAAATGACAATGGATTTTTTGTCAGTCTCAGACTTCATTCAATTTTGTACATTCAGTTATTATCCCGTGCATTTACAAAATCTTTAACCTGTGATTTTCTAAATTAGATTTTAGCATTGTCTGCCTGTATCGTGCTAATCTTGATATTTGTAGGAAGGAAAACATCTACCGTGGCTGATTTCGTGGAAACATGCGTCTTTTGATCCATCCTGTAAGGATTAGTTTTTGTTCAAAAATGGTTTTTTGTTCATTGCAAACTTTATTTTATTTATTAATTTTTTTTGGGACCTCTAGCAGTAACAAATATTATGTCTGCTAAGTTAATTTACAATACATACATGATCCTTAGTCATTTTATTCATAAAAAAAAAATAAGAATACAGTTAAAAGTATTTAAAATTTTGGACATAACTTGGCGAGTATGAAAAATGTACCTAGTTTGTCGATTACCCATTTTGCTGCCTCTATGTAATTGGCTTATTTTCTTTCTGTAGATCTGGTGATGCTATGTGCATAACAATTACAGAAAATGGAGTCGTTTTTTATAAATGCAAGAAAGCTTCGTTTATACAATGGTTTAGTTTTGTATTGTTTTGCAATGATTTAATTTATTAGTTATCATCAAGTTTCACATATATGAAGAAGATTGTAGAGACAAAATTTGGCAAGACTGTAAATGTCATCCCACATCGGTTTGTGACATTACTATCTCTATAAATAATATTTAGCAATTGCGCTATTGATAAATATTTTGACACCTTGGTTTATTAGAGTAAAAAATAATTGCTTATAAATAATTATGAGTTGTTATTTTAATTCTATTATTATAATAGTAGAGTAAAGTGTCATTTCCGTCTATATGGTTTGACCATTTTAGCCACTTTCATCTAAAAACCTTTTTTTTAGTTTTTTCGTTCCTGACGTTTCAAAATCTAGCAATTTTCGTCTAACTGAGTAATCTGTTAAAATTTTCAAGTTAAATCAGGGGCAATTTGGTCTTTTCAAAAATCATTTTTTTTAATCCACTTTGTTAGCTGGGTTTCCAGAATCAATAAGATTTTTTTTTTTAATCGCGACATCCTTTGAGGAACAGACACGAAGCTCCAAATCCTGACGCAAGCAACAAAAGTTGAGATTCTTCCATGGACGAGAGTTGATTTGAAGTAGTTTAGGTTGGGAAAGGCCACGGCGGTGGAAGACGGAAAAAGTGCAAGGAAACGAAACCACCATTAGTGATTTTCCGGCATGTGAGTACAGACATAATTGAAGTCATATACTTTAATTCTCTCAATTTCCATGGATCCCAAAGTCATCGGAATGTTAGACACCACCCCTGGACTGGTAGGAGGCTTTAGAATACCGACCGGAGAGGGCATAATTGGACCCTTCATAGACAGCGGAAGCTTTTGAGCTCCAATAAAAGTTGTTTCTTGGATGAATTCGTCTACCGTGAGATCTGACAGCAACGGAGAGTACCGATTTTTGGGCTTTTCCTTGCGAACCGCTTGACTAGCCTGCCTCCTCATGGCTCCACCGCCGCTATCCCTATCATACGAAGAAGCCCTACAGGCGTTCGCGTGACCCCTCGGCGGTGGTAATTGGCGCCAATATTAGAGATAAGACAGAGAGAGGGGGCTCGAAGATGGTTAGCTCCACCACCTTCATATCCTCACCACCACTGCTGCCACCGGCCGGACCACCGTCTCCTTCTCCACCACCATCGCCGTCTTTCTCTTTCTCATTCTCTTTGTCTCGGATAAAAGGGATTAAAAAAATCTTATTGATTGAGCTAATAAAGGGGATTAAAAAAAAGAGGGTTAAAACAATGATTTTTGAAATAATCAAATTACCCCTAATTTAACTTAAAAATTTTAACGGGATTAGTCAGTTAGATGAAAATGGCTAGATTTTGAAACGTCAGTGACGAAAAAGCTAAAAAAAAAAGTTTTTGGATGAAAGTGCTTAAAATGACAGTGCCAATCCACATGGATAAAAATAACATTTTACTCTAAATATTATCATTATACAACTCATGTTTTTTATTATCAACTATTTTTGTTAAATATGTCTATGAGCAGGAGTTTAGTGTTGTGTATTTCACTTTATTCCATCAAATACTGATGAAAATCATGCACACAAAAACCCTAAAGTGAAATTATAGTTATGTATTTCAATTCGAAACTTTTTAACACTTGACTTCAGTTACATTTATGATTTTAACCGTTTATGTTCAATTTGGTAACGGTGACTAACGTTTCTGTTAACCCACCCGCATATGCACGTCACGTGAGGGGCAAATTGCCCTTTCACCACCGAATTTAAAGTCCGACTTCCCCCTCTTCCTCTCGATCATTCCCTTCACTACTAAAACCTTATCGATTATCAGTAAACAGTAACAAATGAAAAACTTGATAAAAATATCCAAAATTTCATTCAAAAACTTATATTAAGTTTTGTTTTGATGTAATCATTCAGTAGTTTTTTTTTTCTTTTTTCAAAGTATTGTTTGAAAAGTATCCATAAAATGTTGATAATTTTGGAATAATGAGGGGTGGTTCATACAGCGATTACTCGATGTCTTTTCTTGAAATTTCATATCCTCTCATCATTTCATTTATTTAAATTTAAAGAAAAAGCCAAACAAGAGAACATTTTTGCTTTTTGAAATTTAATCTTTTAGGCTGGACACTAAAACTAAAACCCCACAGATTTCATCCATCACCTGCAAATTGCAGTACAATACTATCCGAAAGGTAAACGCACTTGTTTACAACAGATAACCTGATTTTTACTTTCGGTATGATTCAGTTTGATTCATCTGCAGATTCTGGATGGATCGATTATTGTTTAACAGGCAGGCAACTGTTCATCATATTCTTGGAGGGGGACTCTGTAAGTCTTTCTCATTTTACAAACTTTTTTTTTGTTTCATTTGATTTCAATTTCAAATCGTGGGTGAGTTTTTGTTGTTGATGAGTCAAGATCCCATTTGATCTTCAATAATGTTCTTGCTTGTTATAGAAAAAGTCTACAATTTGACTTCTCAACTTCAATTTTTTTCATCAAAACTAGATTAATTTTGCTGTTACACAGAAAATGTGTAGTAAATTGGGTTGGTTTCAGAGGTCAAAATTGATTTAATCCAATTTCATGGGTTTTTTGTTATCATCAGTCAAGATCTCATTTTGATCATAGTTTAAGAAAAGTTGGCCATATGAATCAACTTCAAAATTTATAAAAATTCTAGGGGGTGTTTGGATGTGTGCTTTGAAAGTGATCAAGTGATATTGAATAACTAATGTGTTGCAGTAGATCAAAATATTGATTTGGATGTGTGCTTTCAAAAACTCTTATCCAATCACCCCCTTTAACACTTGATCTAAATATGATCAACTAAAATTGACTTTTCTTTCTTTTTAAACTATATGCATTTGATCAGTTGCAGATGTGATTCTATGGAGAGATAAAAATGTTACAATGACAATTCTGATAATAACTTTAGCTTCATGGGTGATGTTTGAAAGATCCGATTACACGTTGTTATCATATGTCTCCAATGTTCTCTTACTCCTGCTTACAATTCTTTTCCTATGGGCCAAATCAGCACAAATTCTCAACAGGTAATAGCAATATATCCCCCACCCACCCCCCAATCTTCAAGTCATAAGTTTGACTTTTCAGGTCAAATGGAGCAAATGTTCAGCTGAAAAATTGATATGATTCTTTCAGTTTCTTATGAGAAATCAAACATCTAACCTAAGCTCTATGAAAATTAGGTGAAAATGCACTAAATGGAAATTATTTTCAAAAATTAGTTAAAAGATCCAAAACTTGTATGTAAAGTTATTTCCATTTTTTTCATAAAATCATTTTTTTTTGCTTATGTAGCACTAATGTAGTGGCTTACATGGCATCAACAAGTGCCACATCAGAAATTTACTCGTAATATCAACTAAAATGGGGTTGGTTGCTAAAATTGACCATAAATTGTATGTTTTTTTAATGGTTTCTATTTTATTTGTAATATAACTTAATGTGAAAAAACATAAAGTCCATTTCTTTTTGTATAGTTTTGCACTAAAAACTACAAGGGTATGCAAAAATCCATCATAGACTCGTCTCAATCCTAGAGTTGAAAATGAGTCCGTTTGACCTTGACTGGAGAGTAATACTATTCTTTATGGGGATTTAATTCATGTAATAATATATACTTTGTAAACATGATGCCAAGCAGACCTACACCACCAATACCACACTTGCAGCTTTCAGAAGAAACCATAAATGAGGTTGCAACTATAATTCGTGACCGAACAAATGCGCTGCTATCTGTATCCTATGATATTGCACTTGGTAAAGACCCAAAAATGTTTGTTAAAGTCGCTGCATATTTGGTTCTATTTTCATTTATTGGAAGCCTAATGGATTTTCATACATTGTGCTACACAAGTAAGTTGTTCTCATCTTGTATGTAAAGGTGACGGGTCAGGTGGGTTGGATAGTAGGTCAAAATGGATGTGTGGGTTTGTCCGACCCGTCAATCTTTATTCTCCATTTTGTACTTTTGTAAATACTTGATGTATTAAATAGTTACAAAAGTTGTCACTAAAAATTATAACATAATTTCTAGTATATAAAATGATTTAGGACATTGCATCTTGTAAGCATTTGAATACATGTTAGATGGCTTTTGACCAGTGACCGGTTTAACTTTTTTTCAGTTTTAGCTAATTTTTTATATATATCCCAAGACTTGCTATCAACAAAACAAAACCCGAATTGACCCATTTCATGCAAATGGGTTGAAATTGCCACCTATAACAAGTCAAGTGAGTTTTTAAAATTAAAAAAAAAGAGTAAGCTGATAAAGAAACGGGTCGAAAGTCGCCCAAAGTGCGTTTTTAACGTGACCGACCATCAACAGATTTATTCAAATAAATAGATGTTATAATTTTAGTGATGATATTGAACATTTTCATTTCTTTTAGTGTTTGTTTATCAACCCGAACGGACATGTTTAGAAATTACCTATTTTGACCCGTTACCTAACTTGGCCATATATGACTTCTAAGTAAAAAAAATTAATTTTGTTTTTGATAGGCATTATTGTGGCTCTTACGGTTCCTGTGGCGTATGAGAGATATGAAGCACATGTTGATTCAAGTTTAATCAAGGGAAATGTGAAGTTAAAGATGTTGTATATAAGATTTGATGAGGAATTTATAAAGAAAGTAAAGAAGTGGATTTTGGAGAAGAATAAACTCAGTTGACCAATTCTTTAGCTTCTTTCTATTTGTAACGGTTTTGTTTCTTTTTTCCTTTTTTTGTGTGAAAGATGGAGGTTTTGGTGGCAATGGAATATAAGATGAGAAATGAAAGATTGAATATTTAATTTGAAACAAAAACTGTTTAATTATTTATAAAAAGGTAAATTACAGTAAACAGCAACAACATTCATTGAATTCTAATTTGGTCACTGGATCTTTAAAAACTGATTACTTGAATAATTTTGACAAAAGAATGCAACATGAGGTTGAATGACTTTTATAAGAAAAGTTGAATGATTTGGTGTGCTAAAACCGTCTAGGAAATGACTTTGAAACATGCCAATACTTTATTTTTTCAGATTACATGATTTTGTATTTAATTATAATCTGATCAACGTAAAAGTATAAAACTATTTCATGTTAATTTAGAATATATCTGTCTCGTCTCACATAGGTGCAGGGTGCAAAACATATATAGGGCAGAAAGAGAAGAATAGGCACGACCTTACTTGAACAAGATCTGTTTTATAGGCTCGTACCTCTGTATTCTGGTTGATGAATCTGGACCATGTAACCAGAGCGTGATTAACGGAGTTCAAGGTTTCGACCAACCAAGGCTCAGTAGAGGATCGTTGCTGGCCCATCTAATGGGTCTTGGCATGGTTGTCTGACAGACAAATCCTTTTTTTTTTGTCCATGAAATGCTTGAAGGTTACATTGGCGGTCTACTCTTTTCTGGTCTTGTGGAATTTGTTTGAAGATGTGGTTGTAGTTTCTAGTTGTATCTGAAACTCAGTTTTCAAGTTTTATGGAAAGCTTGACCAGCTTAGAGATGCAATGCAAACAAAGTGTTCGACGATATGCCTAAACCAGTTTTAGACCAAGATTCATCCTTTTTGTATCACGAATTTGATGCCTTTATTGGGTGGGGTGTATGTAAGATGTGATCATCTTAGAGATTCAAACAAAGTGTTTGATGAAAGAGAATCATGGTTAAAGATTGTTCTCCAGTTTCACATCAAGATTCTGTCTGTAATTGAATAATAAATTTGATGCTTTTGTTGAAATTTTATGATCAAATGGTCTATGAAATGCATGATTTTGAACTAAACAAGATTATGTTTCTTTTATGGTGATTGAGAAAGCTAAAATGGTGGTGGTTCAGTTGAACGTGTTTGTACAAAGGATACCATAAAAAGTAACAATTAACTGTCTCAAAAAGTAGTAAACAGGTAATCAACTCAAAAACAGTTCACTGTTCCAAAAACATCACGCTTATCTTGTTGCACCATTCCCCTATCCACGGTGACTCGAATCACCACCATGGAAATTGCCAAATGGCAGAGGTGGTGGTGACGGGTCTGCACCGCCACCCCTTCCATCATTAGCAACCACCCCTTGTGATGGTGGACCTCCTTGAAAGAAACAAACTTGATTCATAATCATAGAAGGGTCAAACGCTTGATTCGGTCCAACATTCCATGGTTGAGGATAATCCAATAATGACCCTTGTTCCACACCTGCTTCTCGAACCTGTTGACCCACATATAGCGGTTGACCAAACGAACCAGGACCCATTACATTTGGGTTCACCGGTACTACAAAACCGGGCGGCTGGAGAGCCGTCACAGGGTAGTCAAAATTGGGTTGCTGAACATGCATAGGGGTTGGCCTGTCAAAAGCAATGGGCGGGTTAGTTGGTTCCATGAGTGGTCTAATGGGGGTTGGGGGTTGGGACCGTTGGGTACGGTCTTCACCATCTTGGGCTGGCCTTGGGACTGGGGCTTGAACCGTTGAGTCAGAAGTTGTTGGTTTTTTGGTGCTTGTGGCTTCAGACTCGTTTCCCTCTTTTTTAGGATTTGAATTAACGAGATCCGAGTGAATAGCGTGAACATGGGCCTCAAAATCAGTTTTCTTTAAAAAGGATTTTAGACAATGTGGGGCTGCACATATGAATATGCCTTCCATCATTTTAATTGTCTGGATCTTCTGAATACGTTCATCACACCTGTGTCACATATACGGGGAAAGCATAATAAAATTTTTAATCTTTTTTAGAAGAACAAGCATAATTAGTTAAGTACATATCTAAATACAAATTAGATTACTTAGCAACAAATCTAGCCTTAACTTCCAACAAGATTTTAGAAAAGAAAACAAAATGTGGTCTCTGAAATCAAAATTTCTGGCTGCTCACCAGATTCAGTAATCAGTGGAAAGTGAAGGGAAGTTATTTGGGTCAACTAATATTTAAAATTGTGAAAGAAAACGTAATAAATGCCGATTCACTTCTAATTTTCCTTAAACTTGGAGTTAACCTTTTTAATCCTTTCAGAATCATTGTAACAATAAAACTTAATAATTCATTTTAGAGAAGTACAGGTATCATAATAATATAGTATAAAAATACTTATTTAAGTCTTACAAATAGCATATAGAGTCACTCCTAGCACAATCCAGGCAAAATGCATGCTCACAAGGAACCTGCAAGAATCAGAAAGCTGTTAGTGAATCAAGAAAACCAGTAATCACTATTGCAGATTATTAGACTAGACATTTATATTAGCTTTGTATACATTTATATTAGTCAAGGTACTTATGTGTAACTATTGTATCTATATTAACCTCTCAATGATAATGGAAAGGCAGGGAGTTCAGCCACAATCATATCTCTTTATGGTATCAGAGCTCCAGGCCCTCTGATTACCTGCCCATTAGCCTTCCCTCTCCTCCTCCGATCATCTTCCTCCCTTCTCCTCTCCACCCTGAAACAGCCTTCCGATCCCCACCCTGCTCCCAAATGGCATCCCTACACCCTGCTGTCACTGTCACTGTCACCAACATCAAAAACTTCATCCCCATCGTTCTTGAGATGGAAAATGGCCAATACACCTCTTGGGTTGAGTTATTCAAGATCCATTGCCGTGCCTTTGAGGTTATCGACCACATCCTACCACCCACGCCCGCACCTATTACATCTTCCAAAGATAAAGCCAAAGAAGAAGATGTGGCTGCTGCAGAAAAATTATGGCCTCGTCTTGATGCCATTGTTCTTCAATGGATATATGGGACGATCTCTAACGATCTCCTTCATACCATCCTCAAGCCTGGTGCCACTGCTGCCCAGGCATGGCAGGCCCTAGAGAGCATTTTCATTGACAATCACTCATCCCGGGCTCTTTACCTTGAAAACAGATTCTCGAATATCAAGCTGGACTCTTTCCCGAATGTATCTGCTTACTGTCAGGAACTCAAGACTATCTCTGATCAATTAAGCAATGTTGAAGCCCCGATCACCAATCAACGTTTGGTCCTACAACTGATCGCTGGGCTCAATGACCAATTTGAAGGTATTGCTATGCTTCTACAACAAACTACCCCTCTTCCTGACTTCTACACCGCCCGTTCCAAACTTGTTTTGGAAGAAACACGAAAAAATAACCAGTCCCAACCCATCCCTGCCACTGCCCTTCATACTACCACTGTTACCGGCCCAGCCCCCAGACCCTTAACAGCGTCCCCTGATTTTCGGGGACCTACCTACAGTAACCCACCCCAGCGCTATGGTGGCAGGGGGTACCATGACCACTCTTATCGTGGTAGGGGCAGATCTGGACGCGGACGAGGCAGAGAACGGTCTCGCGGACGGGCAAACTACAACAGCGGGTACCCCTCTTCTCAGTGGGGTCAGTCTCCTCCATCCTGGGGGTAACATTTTTCCTACACAAACTCCCCTTGGCACACCTCACCATGGACAGGACCTCCTGCCCCGTACCCTACTATACCAGCCCCTGTCCACAGAACCAGACCTGGATCAGCAAGAGCAGGCCTTCTTGGGGCACCACCATCACATGCCTACGCAGCCTCGAATCACTCCTTCTCTCCTACAAATATTGAGCAGGCTCTGCACACTATGACCCTCAATCCAGATCAGAATTGGTATCTCGACACAGGGGCAACCAACCATATGTCCAACACCACAGGTAACATCTCAACTTATTTCAATAATAGCATGTCAAACCATATTGTTGTCGGTAACGGTTCCAACATACCCATACACGGCACTGGATATACCATACTAAACCCACTATATCCACCCATTAAACTAAATAATATCCAACACGCACCTAACCTTATCAAAAATTTGTTATCCGTCCGTCGCCTTACTACGGACAACCTCATTTCTATAGAATTTGACCCTTTTGGTTTTCTTGTGAAGGACTACCTGACGCGAATTCCTATCCTTCGATGTGATAGCATCGGAGATCTTTACCCACTATCCTTGCCTACTACTCAAGTTACAAGACCCTCCACTTTTGCTGCTTTGTCTCAAGATTTATGGCATTACCGTTTGGGTCACCCGGGATCCTCTTTATTACGTATTTTGAATAAGGACAAGTCTATTTCTGTTCGTACTTTTGCTAATAAACATTTGTGCCAATCTTGTGTTTTTGGCAAGCATATTAAACTTCTATTTCATGACTCATTATCTTTCACTACTTTACCTTTTGACATTATACATAGCGATGTTTGGACCTCCCCGATTCGTAGCTCGGGTGGTCACCGATACTATATATTGTTTTTAGACGATTATAGCAATTACCTATGGACTTATCCTCTAACAAACAAATCCCATGTATTCTCCATCTTCCTTAAATTTTATGCTCTCATCCATACCCAATTTGAACGAAAAATCAAAGCTTTTCAATGTGACAACGGAACCGAATACAACAACACTACCTTTCACAACTTTTGCACCCAAAATGGCATGGAGTTTCGCTTCTCATGCCCTTATACATCCTCCCAAAATGGCAAATCCGAACGTAAAATACGGTCTATCAATAACATTGTTCGTACCCTTCTTACTCATGCCTCTTTACCCCTCACCTTTTGGCACCATGCCCTCCAAATGGCAACCTATCTCCTAAATATCCTTCCCTCCAAAACTAAAGCCAACCACACCCCCACCTATCTCCTTTACAAAAAACAGCCCACCTACACCCACCTCAAAACCTTTGGATGTCTTTGTTATCCTCTACTACCCTCCACTTCTATAAACAAACTTCAAAGTCGTTCTTCACCATGTGTGTTCTTAGGCTACCCCTCTCATCATCGGGGCTATAAGTGCTATGAACTCTCCACACGTAAACTCATCATTTCCCGCCATGTCATATACGATGAATATATTTTTCCCTTCGCCACTCAACACCCTACCCCCCCTTCATATGATTTTCTTCATACCAATCTGTCCCCCACCCTTCACCCCTTCATCTGGGACAATGTCCAGCCCACTACTTTCCCTCCTCAATCAGCACCAACCGGCCCCACCTAACCACCCCCAGCCCCATCTCCTCCTCCTTCCCCAACTCACTCAGCCCAAACCACACCTCTTCCCCAACCCCGACCTGAGCCCTCTACCGCCAACCAAACTACTCCCTTATTCCGGACATATTCCCGCCGCCAAAAACAGCCTAACCAGCCCCCAGCCCCAGTTTCTCCACAGCAGCCTTCCTCTCCACAGTCTCCAGCCGCCACTCCACCACCACCTCCTCCTCCCCCTCCACTTCGGACAATGACTACCCGTAGCATGGCTAAGAATGCCCAAACCAGCCCTACCCTTAACCTCCACACTGCTCGCATCGAGCCCCTTCCTCGTAGCCCTGCCCTGGCCTTAGCTGTACCCGTTTGGAACCGTGCCATGAAAGATGAGTTTCATGCTCTTATCGAAAATAACACTTGGGAGTTGGTACCTCGTACACCGGACATGAACATTATAAGATGTATGTGGATTTTTAAACACAAGAATAAATCTGACGGTTCCCTTGAGCGCTACAAAGCGCGTTTAGTTTGTGATGGCAGGTCTCAACAACTAGGAGTGGATTGTGATGAGACTTTTAGTCCAGTGGTCAAACCAGCAACCATCCGTACTGTGTTAAGCATTTCCCTATTCAACAATTGGGAAATTAATCAACTCGATGTGAAGAACGCCTTCTTACATGGCTTCCTATCCGAAACAGTCTTCATGCATCAACCCGTGGGGTTTCGGGACCCCACAATGCCTCACCATGTTTGTCGTCTCAAGAAGTCCCTCTATGGTCTAAAACAAGCCCCGAGGGCGTGGTACCAACGTTTCACGGATTATGTCACCACATTGGGGTTCCATCACAGCTCTTGTGACCACTCTCTATTTATTTACCGCAAGGGATACGACATTGCTTATTTATTACTCTACGTTGATGATATTATACTCACTACTTCCTCCCCAGACCTAAAGACCCGCTTACTACACCACCTCTCCACTGAGTTTGCCATGAAAGACCTCGGCCCTCTCAACTACTTCCTTGGCATCTCCGTCTCCCGTAACAACAATGGTATGTTCTTATCTCAATCAAAGTATGCTCAAGAAATTCTACATCGAGCTCACATGCACTCTTGCAATCCGGTTCATACTCCCGTTGACATAGCCGGTAAATTGAGTGCCACATCCGGCACACCGTTGGACCCCGCCACCACAGCTACTCTTTTCCGGAGTCTCGCTGGCGCCCTTCAATATTTGACCTTCACTAGGCCCGACATCGCCTACGCTGTGCAACAAGTTTGTATGCATATGCATGCCCCTCACGATGCCCACATGCATGCTCTGAAACGAATTTTCCGCTATATCAAAGGGACGCTCACCATGGGTCTGCACATGAGCCCCAGCCTTCCGGTTACCCTTACGGCCTATACTGATGCCGATTGGGCCGGTTGCCCCGATACCCGCCGTTCTACCTTGGGATATTGTGTTTTCTTGGGCGATAATCTCCTCTCTTGGTCATCAAAAAGACAAACCACTATCTCCCGATCTAGTGCTGAGGCTGAATATAGAGGCGTGGCCAACGTCGTGGCAGAAATTTGTTGGTTACGTAACCTTCTTCTTGAACTAGGCAAGCCTCCTACCCGCACCTCACTCGTCTACTATGACAATGTTAGTGCCATATACATGTCTGGGAACCCCGTTCAACACCAACGCACCAAACACATAGAAATCGACATCCACTTTGTTCGAGAGAAGGTTCAACATGGCCATATACGCGTTTTACACGTCCCTTCTCGCCATCAGTTGGCCGACATCTTCACTAAAGGTCTCCCACGAGTATTGTTCAATGACTTCCGCTCCAGTCTAAGCATTCGTCATCCTCCTCCTTAGACTGAGGGGGTATATTAGACTAGACATTTATATTAGCTTTGTATACATTTATATTAGTCAAGGTACTTATGTGTAACTATTGTATCTATATTAATCTCTCAATGATAATGGAAAGGCAGGGAGTTCAACCACAATCATATCTCTTTACAGATAATAAAGGTTAACAAGTCAAATGGGTAATCATTTTTGGTAAGGTAAGAAATGGATCAGTTTGGGTTGACCAGAAAACTTTTCAGTTATATAAATCAGTTGTGTGTTAAATAGATTCCAAATAACTGATTACTACAGTAATAATCTAACTTTTTTAATGAAGTTGATACTGTTTTTTTTAATCAAAATAGCATGCAAATTGAAGCAGGAAACTAGATAGCCAATCATAAACAAGAAGAAAGAAACATAACTACTATCAAGGTAAATAAGCCAAGGAAAGCGACTACATACCAAACGTCCATATATCGCTATTGGAAAATCACATTGAACACAGAAATGGACCCGACCACCATTCAGGCGGCGGGACCTACGACCAGCGGTCTTGACAAGAGTATCACCACTAGCGGATCCAAGGCTTTTAGCCACCGGAAGCTCAGCAAGAACAAGGTGCTCAGGGCATGCAACCGTCACTGTCTCCCCTGATGGCAGTTTTGCTCCACCACCACTTTCTGAAGCCGCAAGCATCTTTACAATTCTGAATAGTTTTATATAAATATTTTTTTTTTTTTTTTTCCTTTAGTCATCAATGAGATTAACGGCAAGAAGTACCAAAATTACAAACTAATGGCAGGTAGACGGGCAACAAGCTGCGCCGCTACCCCCTTCTGAATAGCAAATCCTACTCTACTAAACACAAAGTTTTATATTAGTCACATTGAACTTAGTACTGTAAATATAATGGTATCGTAGTGTAAATATCTTTAGGAACTTTAACCTATAAACATAGGACTCTTGTAACCCTATTCATAAAAAATAGTTCTTTCTACCTTATGAGGCTTGTTACTAGTCGAGAAAAATTTAGGAAGGTGATGGTACTTGCATTCAGAAATTTAGTAAAGGGTGTTGGATGTGCAATTCGGAAGTAATTATCAGATTATGTGATATTAAATCATCAGCTATCATAACAGGATGTAGAAGATATTGTTTGGAATCGCTTCTATTGTTTGAAGTTGTAATAGTCAGATAATAAGATGTTATGTTTGAAAAATCTAATTAATTTAAGAAATAAATACATAAAACAACCACATAGTAAACAGGTTATTTTGTTTTACCCTCGGACAATCAGTTCTGTTGAAGTTTGTATCAAAATCACTATACATTATTGATTATTTCACCCCTTTCTCTTCTCCCAAAAAAGGATGGAGATGCCACGTCCCTTATTTATGTGAATCCAAGAAATTGATTTAGAATTAAAGTTAGGATAATGTTTCATCTCCAGAAAAGGCAAAACTGATTTCATCACAAATTATAAAAACAAGTTCTTCAGAGCGCATGTCACTACCAGAACATCTTACCATTTATGCAAACATCATGCATAATGTTTCTTATTGAAATAGATAACGTATAAAGATGCATAGCTTGAGCGAAAACAATTTATCCTAAAATGGTTGTATCATCCTTTTCCATATACAGAACAATGATTATTCATCATGAGAACCTTCGATTTTTTGTATACCATTGCGTATATGAATTTCACATAAGGTTCGCGATCAACATTAACCATTCTAGCATTTGGCAGAACTGAACTAGCAACTAAATGGTGTAGATATTATTATAGGAAAAAAAAAATAGATATTCAGAACATATAACGTATGAAGAAGATAACTAACAAACTGTATGTAAGGCAAGCATACGACTATGCGTTCTTTTAAAAAAAAACAAGACTCCTCCTAAGAAGCGACATTGCAAACTCTTCACAAAATTATAACTTTAACCAATTTACCCCAACAAAACAAATATCAAAAGTTAAAAACAATATGGATAAAGAAACTAGGCTACTCCCCATGCATAAAACATCCATAGAATTTAATATTTTTGTAGGAAGAAAACTACATAAAAATTTATAACACATCGATTTCATGTAACTAACTAACTACTATGCTCAGACAACAAAAGTAATTTCATCTCTACTAAAAAATTACGTACACAAGCGATTTAAAGTGCATATGTCCCTCCCAGAACTACCATTTATGTAAACAGTATGCATCATGTTTTTAATTGAGATGGATAACGTCGATATTTCTAATAAAGAGGCATAGCAAATGATTTATCCTAAAATGGCTGTATTATCCTTTCCATATATGGAACAATGACTATTCATCATGAGAACCTTTGAATCTTTGTTTAAACTTTAATCATTACATATACGTATTTCACTTAAGGTTCGAGATTAACATTAGCCATTCTAGCATTTGGCAGCACTAAACTAGCGACTAAATGGTGCAGATATTATGATAGACAAAATCAGATATCCAGAACATACAAAGAAGATAACTTACAAAATGAAATATAAGAATTGTATGTAAGGCAAGCATACAATATACACTCTTTCCAAAAAAAAATATATTGAAATTCCTCGTCCTAAGACGCAACATTGCAAACTATTCACCTATGCAGTCGATACCACCGATATCTCGGTGATATCTCGGATATCGGTGGTTTAACAAAATATCGGTTGGAATATCGGTGGCGATAATATCGGCGATATTTACCGATATATCGCCAATAAAGAAGGTTCAATATATCGGTCAAAATACCGATAATATCGGTTTTGTTAATCTGGCCCTTTTTAATGTGTTTTTGCCCCACCAAAGCCCGATCTCGTTTAAAAAATGTTGGCCCAAGAGCCCAATAGTCCAAAAACCCATCGATTTATGCCCTAACTACAATCGGCCCTCCTTCAATCGATCAATCGACACCAAGCTGACCTGCTATCCCACTTTCTCCTTCAATCGGAGCACCAAGCTGACCTGCAATCATCAATCAACAACTCCAACCTTCAATCGATCGACAACTACAAGCTGATGACCTGCTTCACAGCCTTAATTTGCATAAAATATTGACATCTTTTATGTTTTTTGACTTTTGATTTGACTATTAATATTATATATATATATATAATATATATATAAGTTTATGCATAATATAAAAATTACCGATATCTCACCACGAGAACCGATATCTCAGATATCGGTCCTTGACCGATAACCGATATTTTTTCACATTAACTGCATAGCTATTCACCAAATTATAACTTTAACCAATTTACGCCCGTAAATTCATAACAAATATGAAAAGTTGATAGCAATTTGGATAAATAAACTAGGCTACTCCCCATGTTTGACATCAATAACTATAACACGTCAATCCTGTGTAAGTACTATGCTTAGACAACAAAGTTGATTTCATCTCTACTCACAGATTACATAAACAAGTGCCTCAGATAGCGTATGCTACGCCCATAACATCTTACCATTTGTGTAAACACTATGCATAATGTTTCTTATTGAGATGGACAATGTCGATATTTCTAATAAAGATGCATAGCTTGAGAGAAGATTTATCCTAGAATGGGTGATAATTGTTTTCCGTATTTGGAACAATGATTATCCATCATGAGAACCTTTGAACTTTTTTTTTTTGTAAAGGAGAACGTTGCATATAATAAAGAATTTCACTTAAGGTTCATGATCAACATTAGTCATTCTGGCGAGGCAAAAATCAAATATTCAAACCATGTCATGTAATGTATAAAGATGTAAGGCGAGCATCTGTTCATACATTCTTTTCAAATGAATAATCAAAGCCCTCGTCCTATTGCAAATTCTTCACCAAATTAAAAGTTAAACCAATTTACCCCCAAATTCACAACACATATAAATAGTAAGCAATATGGATAAATAAACTAGGCTACACATATGTAGAATTTAATTTTCTCGTAGGAAGATAACCGCGTCAAAATTTACAACACATGACGTCAAAAAGGAGACTGCAACTCGATTTTCAATAACAAGGAAGTATATAATTAGTGATCCTTATATTATACATGGCAATGGCATTAGAAACAAATTTATGTGATCATGTTAATGTACTTAGAACTTGGTTATGTTCAAGAAGAACAAACAACCTAGCAATCACTAGTTTATGTGAAAAATTTAATTATCGAGGCCTTAAACTAATTAAGAGATAAAAACATCGCAATTTGAGATATTTAGCAAAATAAAAAATCGTAAAGCCCTAGTAGATTGAGACGTGAATGCGTATATGAAAAGAATTCATGCCAATTCGATAGAGAAAGAGAGTTACCGGCGAAAGCGGCAGAGTAGGATGACGAATTTTGCCACTCGGAGTCGGAGTCGGAGACGGGTGGGGATCCTTCTCAGGGTTTGGGATTGCTTACTTATATACGTCAGGGTCTGTGGAAATTGGAATTATATTATATTATACTAGCTTTAAACTCGTGTCGAAGTGAAACGTTAAGTTTATATTGATAAATATATTCCCAACTATTTTTATACAAATTTTTCATTGAAAAAATAAATAAAAAGATACAAATAAAATTTAAATTTCATTAATATATCGTCTTTTTAATTCAAAATTTAAACTCTAAATTTTAAAATTTTCACTCCTTAATATTTCGACATAATTAAATTTAAAATTTCAAAAATAAGTATGAAAAAATTAAAACTAATAAATTATAATTGAAACTTGTAAACATATTTTTTTTTAAAAAATAATCTCGTTATTTAAAAAAAACTAAAGTTTAAAATATAATACACTTTTAAAAATAAATATTTGCATGTTTCTTAATTTTATTAAAAACTACCTATTAAAATTTATAAATCAAAATAAAAAACTTATTTAAAAATATCAAATTTAATTAAAAAGCTACTAATTAAATATTAGTGAACTTTATTCTAACATTATTTATTTAAAATATAAACGTCGTATTTTCAAATTTTATGTGTAAAATTAAAAAAAATTGTTTTTTAATAATAAAATTTTAAAAAATCATTTTTTAACAATAAAACTTTAAAAAATTATTTTTTTTAAATCTCCTATTTTTTAATTCTTGACTTTTTTAAAAATATTCACTTTTGATGATAATTTTTAAAAAAATGTGAAGTGGTAATAATAATGAATTGATTTGGTAAAATATTTATTTATGTAATTTTAAAAAAAGCTAAATATGAAAATATTAAATAGAGGATATAAATGTGGTTTGGGGAGGGAAAACTTGTGAGATGGAACGTGGTGATGCAAAGTGACAAAACCATTTAGTCTTTTATTAAAAGAGAGATTACGTAATAACATTTAACATAGGAATTTACCGACTAAACCCTAGTTGATTAGATCTCTTGGGGTTTCATTGACTCCATGCTTCAACAAATGAACTTCCCGTCTAATTGGAGACTTTGGGTTAATGGGATTTTGGGCTCAGCCAAAGCTTCGGTTCTTGTTAACAGGTCCCCTTCTAAGGAATTCATTGCTCACGTGGAGTTCGTCAAGGGGATCCTTTATCTCCCTTCCTCTTCCTCGTTGCCATGGAGTCATTGAATTGGATGATCAAAAGAGCCGGGGTTCTGAGCATTTTTCAGGGCATTAGGATGCCCAATAATGGGCCAACAATATCTCACTTTCTTTTTGCAGATGATGTTATAATTTTGGGTGAGTGGTCAAAAGCAAATTTCCATAATCTTTTAAGGATCACGAGATGCTTCTTCCTTGCTTCGGGTCTGTAGATCAACACGAATAAATGCACTTTAATAGGCTTAAATGTTCCTTATTCTAGGGTGGCTAAACTTGCGGAGGCAGCTGGGTGCAAAGTTGGGTAGTTGCCTTTCTCTTACCAAGGGTTAAATGTCGGAGCAAACATGAATCTGGCTAAAAACTGGGGCTAGTCATTGACACTTTTGAGGCTAGACTCTCCATTTGGAAAGCTAAACGTCTATCTATTGGCGGGCGGGTCGTGTTGATTAAATCGGTCCTTGATAGCCTCCCTGTCTACTTCTTTTCTCTATACAAGGCTCCCGACAAGGTCATTAACTCTCTCGAAAGAATTAGAAGGAATTTCTTTTGGGGGGGGGGGGTGACACCAGCGCTCAGAAGATCAATTGGGTCAAGTGGGATAAGGTATGCTCTCCTTTGTCAGTTGGGGGTCTGGGCATTGAATCTCTAAAAATTTTGAACTTGAGCCTTTTATCCAAATGGTGGTGGTGGTTTTTAACAGAGACGAACAACATTTGGAACACATGTGATTTTAAGCATTCATTCTTCTTTGAGGGTCGATGCCCCTATCCCTGGTAGAAAGGGGTTTTCAAGTATTTGGGGCAACATCAAAAAATTGGAAATCACTTTAATCAAGCATAATCTGGTCTTCTCTGATTTGGTGGAGGATAATGGTGGGGTCCGGTCATGGAGGCCGAAGAGGCAAGGCCTCTTCACTGTTAAGTCTATGAGAAAATTGCTCTCTCCGCCTTCGTCATCTCCGAATGGGTTTGTGTTTAAATGGTGCAAATCGGTCCCACTCAAGGTTAACATCTTTGCTTGGCGAGTGGAACAAGATAGGATACCTACTCAGAATGCATTGGTGTCTCGGAAAGTTGTTATCGGCTCTGACTTGTGTCCCCTTTGTTTGGAAAATGTTGAGACGGCGGATCATTTATTCACCTCATGTTATTATGCATCTATGTTATGGAGCTTCATCAGCAACTGGTGTAACATTCCCCCAATCTTTGTTTTCTCGTTTAGGGACATTTTGGAACTAACTACAATGGAGCCGAGCACTAAGCATCATCATCAAGCCTTTCAAGTTGTCATTTTATCTGCAGTTTGGAGCCTCTGGAAACTAAGAAATGGAGTCGTTTTTGGAGCTAAAAAGGCTTCTCTTAGATGGTTGTTTGAAGATCTTAAAAGTTCAAGCTTTATGTGGGCGGAGAATCGGAAGAATATCGGGGTTGTTGACTAGGAAAAATGGTGTGGGTTCAACTTTTAATTTTCCTTCTTTGTTTCTTGTATGTTTTGCTCTTCTGTTTGTACTCTGTTTGTTTTTTCTGCTAGCCACTGCTAGCTTCTTAATATAATTTGCCTTTCAAACAAAAAAAAACCACTGGTCCACCGCACCAAAATGACCAAAGGGAGGATGCGAGTTTCAAACCAGGGTCTCCTGCGAGTTTTAAACCAGGGTCTCATGCTACTGTACAAACCTATTTAAACTATTGCAGCAAAGCTATTTTTATGTTTTAGTTTACAACAATTACTTTTTTAACACAAAGTTGTAAAGTTTCTTCAGTAATTAAACAACTAAACAGGATATTATATTTAAATTTATATTACATTAAAAAAATAGAACAGAGGGGGTGTTTGGGATTACTTTTCAAAACAATTTATTTACTTATTATCTTTTGAAATAAGGTAATAAATTATAAGTTTGTTTGATAATTTCAAAATAAGATGAAAGATGTGAGAAGGAGAAGTCAAAATCCAAAAGTAAAAAATTCTTATTTTGATGAAAAAATCATAAGTAGCTTAAATAAGAAATCCCAAACACCAAGTGTAAAGTTACCTAAATTAAAAGAAACGGTGTTAGTCAAATCCAGGCTACAGCAACAAACGTGGCGTTATAAACTTTTGTTTGTTCATATACAAATTTTGAAACCCTACTCTATAGTATTCCTGCATCAACAATGGTTGCCGGTAATTCTAAATCGGACATCTCTTTCGCTGGTACCTTTGCTAGCAGCGCCTTTGCTGCTTGCTTCGCTGAGGTAATCCTTTTATTATTTTGTCTTTGATCGCCTGTTCATGAGAAATGTTGATTCGATCAATTGATTCGTGTAATTGTGGCTTTGTTTCGATCCTTTTCCGTTCTGATTGCGTTTTAGAAATTTCTCTGTGTTGTAATGCAGCGTCATCGATTTTTTAGAACGCTAATTGGATTTCGATCAATGTTAATGTTTCAAGCCTTCTGACGTCGATCTGGTGTCCGATAGGGTTTACTAACGATACGATAAGATCAGCTTTAAGTCTGCTACTAACTCTTATATGAAATTTTAACTGTTTCCAAAAGTTAAACTCTTATCTCTTCTTGCATTATATGACCTTCATTTGTTCTTGCATATAACCTTATTAGTGGCTTTAGTGTCTTAAACAAAAATGGAAACGACGTGTAGTTATATTTAATTACATGCTAGGTGAGTGACATGATCCTTTGCAATGCAAGGCCTAAGACAGAATTGAACATAAAGTATGTAAATTTTTGGTATAATTAACTCCAAATGGCAAAATGAACCTTAAAATTATATAATATTATGTTCTACAGATCTGTACAATTCCATTGGACACGGCAAAAGTCAGACTTCAGCTGCAGAAGACAGGAATTGCAGGAGATGGAATGGGTTTACCAAAGTATAGGGGAATGTTGGGTACTGTGGCAACTATTGCGAAGGAAGAAGGTCTTGCTTCTTTGTGGAAAGGAATTGTACCAGGATTGCATCGCCAATGTTTGTATGGAGGTTTAAGAATAGGCCTCTATGAACCGGTATTTTGTTATATGTATATCTGTCTGTGTGTGTGGTTTTTTTGGGGGGTGGGTTGGTGTGTTGTCAAAATGGTTCGGATCAAAACAGGCAAGTTTTAAGTGTTGGTCAAAGGTTGGCTTGTACCGACCTGCAAACACATTTTTTTGAATTTTGTAAATATATAATGTGCTACTATCACAAAAAATGATCTATGAAGTTTCTATGTATTAGAGGACACTTTTGTTGACATTTAACTCTTTTGACATATATGACCCGTTTTCTTATTTGTTAAATCCTTTAGCCTAACCCATTTGACTCGTCATAGATAAAACATAACCCCACTCATCCCGTTCATAAGTACATATGTTGAAATTGCCACATGTTGTTTGTTATACAGGGACCAATTGTTGGAAAAATCCTATGTACCTTCACAAAACTTGTACATAAATCCTCGGACTTTATTTTTGAATGATAAAATCTTTAACTTTTTAAACTTAATGATAAAGTCCTTAAATTTCATTATTTTCAAAAGATTCCTTTTTTTGCATGATTAAATCATTTTTAAAAGAATAATGAAATGCCCTTTCTTATATAATCAAGTACCTAAACTTTATAAAACAGATCTTTTTGTTCATTTGTAGAAGTCCAAGAATTTAATCATTCAAAAACAAAGTCCAAGGACTTGTGTGTGAATTACTGAATTCCTTTAAGTTATTTCCCTTATATAGGTGGCCTGAAGGGGTAAATTATAGAGCGAGTCAAAACAGGTTGGGTTGGGTGGACCCGTCAACAATTTTGATGCTTTTCTTTTTGAATTTTGTAAACAATTCAAAAACTTAATAAATTAATGATTTTTTTCTTCTAGTAAAACAATTAAGGAGGTTGTAAGCACAACACTTGAGTGTGCCATGGGCAACCTAACCTGTTTCACCCATTTTCTTTTTAGCCACTTTTTTATTTTTCAATGGTGTGACCCATTAGCATCAAAATGTAGCTGGAATTCACTCAATTTCAAAATAATAAGTTGGAATGACGATTCTATTCCAGCTGCTAAGCTTTTATAAGATAACCAAATTGAAGTATGTTCTTTGTTCCTAACAGATTAAGAACTTATATGTGGGTGATAACTTCGTTGGAGATGTTCCTTTGACCACTAAAATACTTGCTGGGCTGACAACCGGTGAGATTATGTCAAAGAAATTTAAAAAATAGTTTTTGGATCAAGTTTTTCAGGTAATGCTGATTTATCAGTATGTGTTGATGATTATCTGTCATTTGCTTGTATTTTTGCAGGTGCTCTTGCAATTGCAGTAGCAAACCCTACTGATCTTGTTAAGGTCCGCCTACAAGCTGAAGGAAAATTGCCAGCTGGCGTGCCAAGGCGTTACTCTGGAGCATTAAATGCTTATTCCACAATAGTGAGACAGGTAAATGTTTCCGAACATTTCCCATCAATTTATATGTTGTTTATATAATAAAGGGAGCAACTTCAACTCATTTATTAATTTATGTTCAAGTGAGTCGATCTGAGCCATTTTTTTGTTTATTTGATAAAGGGTCAAATGGGTGGGTAAAACTAAAAAAAATAGAGGTCTTAGTTTCAATCCAGTTTGTTATAAATTGGCTGATTTCAGTTATGTTGTTCTCTTACGGGTGAAATGGATTAAATAAAAAAGAACTTAAAAGTGTACAAGGCAAATGGGTTGAAAGTTTCCCAAAGTTTGTTATAATGTATACAACCTCCTAAATCATTGATTGACAGCTCTACATGACCTCATCCAACACATTTAACCCGCTATCCAACCCGTCTATTTTTCCGCTTATATTTCTAAGCATTATGCTTATTTCAGGAAGGGGTTAAGGCTTTATGGACCGGCATTGGACCCAATGTTGCACGTAATGCTATAATAAATGCTGCTGAATTAGCCAGTTATGATCAAGTGAAGCAGGTAACTTTTTTACATAGATTCACATAATTAAACTTATGATTTTATTTGTGGAATTTCTAAATTTATTCATTATTAAAATTACAATGCAGACAATTCTGAAGATCCCCGGGTTCACCGACAATGTTCTTACCCATATATTATCCGGATTAGGAGCTGGTTTTTTTGCAGTCTGCATCGGGTCCCCAGTCGACGTGGTACTTAATGTTTTAATATGCAACCATTGTTACATGTTAGTTTTTACACATTTTTTCACGTAATAAACGGATCCCAATTTTTATGATTTATGTAGAAGTAGGAAAATGGACGGGTCGGGTAACAGGTCAAGACAGGTACTTTTGGTACATGTCGGCTAACAGTTTTGACATTTTGATGTGTTGTGATTATGAGAAAAAACAAATGGAATTGTGGTTGATACTTTTTTCCGCATAAATGTAAGGTTATCTTTTTACCTATAAAATAGATATGCTGCCAGCCACTTTAGATTTCATCCGTGAAATGGGATTTTTACAAGTTTTGGACATTTTTGCAGGTGAAATCAAGAATGATGGGAGATTCAAGCTACACAAGCACCATTGATTGTTTTGTTAAGACTTTAAAAAATGACGTAAGTTCTTTTCTCCAATTTGTATAAACTGTAAGAAATTTTGTTCGACTGAAAATATAATTGTTGTCAAAATATTGTTTGTGGTGTGGCACCAGGGACCTTTGGCATTCTACAAGGGGTTCATTCCAAATTTTGGACGGTTAGGTTCTTGGAATGTGATCATGTTTCTAACCTTTGAACAGGTACCACATATTATCATTTATCCTTATTTAATGAACTACTTTCTTTCATAAACTTCAAGTGGCTGAAACACTTGCACTTGGTTTTTCTGTCAGGCTAAGAAATTCGTTAAAAGCATAGAGTCTTCTTGAAAGGGAAAGCAAATTGATGTGTTGGAGAGCTTTGGCTACCAATAAATTCTCAAACATTGAAAACCATTTGTATGTTAGATTCAAATAATAGATTGATTTTATTGGGGAGAAAACCTTTCTTGGAATAATGAGATGGAACTAGAGTTGGTTTTGGATGCTTTTATGGGAAAATTTTGTAATGTTTCTTAACTAGTATTTGGACCTCGCGCTTCGCGGCAAGAGCGTGGTCGTTTTCCCCCAGCATTTCGTGTAAGGAGTTTGGTCGTTATTGGTTCGGGTCGTCGAAGCTCATAAAAGCGAAAATGTTACCCCATTACGATAAAACCAAAATAACGACAATGATGTTGTTCGCTCAAAAGCGGTTGGGTCTGTAATGGTACCGTAACGGTAACGTCGTTCGCTATGTACAACAATAAAAATAAATACTTGATTTTTAATACTATTTCGTTAAAACGTAGAAAAAATGTTAAAAGTAACATTAATAAAAACAAACATAAAACAAGAGTTTTAAAAGGGAAAAAATAAACAAAGCAAATCCTAAAAAAATCAAAGAAAAAAAACAAAAAACAAACAGTGAAAAAGATTAATATATGGGGGATTTAAGGAGAAACCGGGATTTGAACCCGAGTCTTCAAGATGGCAAAATTGAGTCTTCAAGATGGCAAAATTTACAGCAAGGAAATTTGTTAGTAAAGTTTAAAGGAAATAAATATAAACAAAAGAAGATTTTAAAATAAAAAAAAAATGTGCCGCCCAATAGAACCAATCAGATTTTGTTTCATATAGTTAGTAACAGTTGCAAGGACCTTGTTGTTTGGATAAAAACACAAGTTTAGAGGAAAATGATGCTACAAGTAGCGTCTTTGGAACAATAAGTGATGTCTTTATTACATTAGCTAAAACTTATTTGTTGTTGTTTATTCCTGTCACAACAAAATGGTACTTTCGGGAACATATCTAGTGGAGATTCAGTGAGG
The DNA here is from genome assembly GCA_023525975.1 of Smallanthus sonchifolius. Lineage (NCBI taxonomy): Eukaryota > Viridiplantae > Streptophyta > Magnoliopsida > Asterales > Asteraceae > Smallanthus > Smallanthus sonchifolius. The sequence goes on along the minus strand of CM042045.1, from coordinate 253,157 downwards.
CCTGTAGCTCAGAGGATTAGAGCTTGTGGCTACGAACCGTGAGGGAGATTATCGTCCCTGAGGGACTTGTTGCTAGAGGCATCCCCTCAAATGAGATTCATCAACTCTACAACAGCTCTGGTAGGAACTATGACCTATATGTTTGAAATATATTCCATTTTGAGATAGTTAAATAAACACTATCTCGTTGAAAAGTTCTATACATCTGTCATTTCCTTGTGCATTTACCGTAGCGGCAAATGCAACGAGTAGAAGTCATGATTAAAGGTCATCGTTCTTATTTTAATTTATTTTTGGGTTCAAGTCCAATCCAATTATGATCTTAATACTTTTATCGAAATTTTTTGTAACATTTCACTCCTCATATCTACCAATATTGTTTGTTTTACCTACGAGAAACACATGAATATATTTTTGTTACAAATAGTATTAGAGTCACTCTTAAGGTTGCGAGGATAAACCTTATTGAGTACGATGAGTCCCAGTTGCAACACCTTAGTTAAATCTCATATACGGCCTTAAATACCATCGAGTTTTGGACACATTGAGTATTGATGAAAACAGTGCTCTACAATTAAACGTGTCCAGGTGAGTACAATTCACAATGAGAGGTATCTTGGAAAGTTTTCAGCCGGTACCAAAAACAAAATCTCGAGACTTGCAATTAGCCCCAAGAATTTTAAGTTTTGATTTTGAATCAACTAAGAGATTATCATCCTCGCCGAATAACCCGAAACCCGATAAACAAACCCAAACAACACCCTAGCTAGTTCCTTATGAGATTACGAACAACATAAAATGAAAAGATAGTATGTCACATTTGTACTTTTAACTACTTGTAATAATACAATTCTTTTAATAGAAATTTAACAGGAGTTTGCCTTAATATCCAAGATTGTTATGAAAATAAAAGCAGGAAACTCATACATGTAACTTTCAAAGTGAGGACCTCATACTTTTATTTTGTCCAAACCACATGGAACGAGTGGGTAATATTGTTTTAGTTATTTACTCTAAACACTTTTTTTTTTAAAATAAAGTTATTACATAAATAGTACATGTTGAAAGTGGTCAAAGGGTAAAAAAAATCATTTAACAGAAGTTAGTTTTAATACCCAAACTCATTACAAACTTAAAAACACAAAACACGAATGTTAATTTAAACTCTTAGAATCCGAACCTGTTATTTTTTACAATCCACATGGACTTTCTGTGTAGTTATAAAAATGTATACATCGACAAATCAGTGTGCCCAAAAAGGATATTCGAAGAGGCAAAATCTTGGTCTTTTCTATGGACAAGAATACAGGATTCATCTCGAAATGAGTGTCTTTCAATGTGTAGAAGTTTAATGATTATAATTTTGGTGTTCTTTTCCGGTTATTATACAATGTACTCGGGTTGTTTGTTCTCTAACGTCTTGCTTGCTAGGGCTCCCCTTTATTTTACTTTTTAATGATATGGTTATTCCTTCTCCATTAATCACTATTTCAAATGAAGGGACATCTTAAGGGTCGAGTACAATTTTAATATTGTTGAAATTTTACTCCACGAAATTTCGAAACCAGATCGTTCAAGGGTTGCCAAAAACAACCCTGGTATTCCAAACTTGTGTTCGCCACCCACCTGGTACTCGATCACCCATTTTATCACTTCACCTACAAACCCACTCACTCATGGCTTCCTCTTCCCCAGTATCTTAAACTAGTTTATTGCAGAGATCACAACATGTGTTTGAAGGACAACTTGTTGCACAAATCATCCCTTCCTAATAATCACACACACTATTTCAACCTCTCAATCTCTTCCCGTACATCTGTTCGTCCCGTTTCTCTCTCATCACAGGTTCCAATTCCATCCTTTTCTATGCATCATTATTTCTATTTCTGGGATTTTTATTGGGACCTTTATTTGCAGACAGAGGTGGATAATCACGAATTGCTGATACAAGAATCTCCAAACGGATACACAAGTAGGCCCATTTTATCATAATAATTGTTTCAAGAATTCCCTTTTTGTTTACCTTCCAAAAATGTTTCAGTTGAAGCAGAAACAGAAACAGTTGGTGTGCAGTTCCAGTGAATGCTCCTTTGGACACAACTTTCTAATAACAGGCGATCATCCTATCTTGGGTTCATGGGATCCCAACAATGCCATTTCGTTAACATGGTCCTATGGACTGTCCATCTCGTAAGTCTGTTTGATATTATTTGATTTGGTTTCTTTTGTATTCCTGACCCTTAGTTTTGCTTAATTAGGACATACCTGTAGGAAAATGCATCAAATTCAAGTTCATAATGCGACGCTAAATTCCTCTGGCAACCTGGTCCTGATCGTATTCTTCAAACCGAAAAGAGTATTACTGTATGCGAAGATTGGGAACCCGGGTAATAATCGAAATGAATCAAGACATCCAATTTGTTGAACCAACCCAAGACCAGAAGGGTGTGCAGTAAATATGAATGAAGTGTTGGTGGCTGATGAAGGTCCAGATGATGAACCAGAGCCCGTGAATGGAACCGCTATGGTGTCTGATATGGCTAAGGACCTCACATTGCCTGAGGTAAATGATTAAATCAATGTGTTTCTTTTTGGCTAGTTTAGATTCATGAGAGTTCAGAATAAGAATAGATGGAGGATTTTCTTGTTCCTTTATTGTTTCTTGATATCAATAATTGTTGGGTATTTTGCCAGTGGTGATCAGTTATATTAGTTATCAAAAACGGTTGATAATTAATTATAGATTGATAATAATTTATTTAGTAATTATTAATACGCAGCGGAACGAAACCGATTCAACACAAAATAAAAACCCGACAGGATCTGGGTTACAAAACATACGAACACGGAATATAAAGTTAATCTACCAATGAGATTAATTATACCTTCGTGGTTAATGATTAACCGATCGAGACACCGAGGTACAACGAACCGATGCTAGATCACGAACCGAAACGCGAGAACAGGTGGCACCGGGATCGCCGGACAAGACGACGTTCGGTGGCAGGACTGGTGGCCGGAAGTCATAAAGGCAAAAGCCTTTCGTTGTCGAACATCAAATTTTGCAATTTGGCAAACGCCAAAAGTCAACAAAAAGGAAAAGCTTGCGGCAACTAGTTTCTATGGAATTTTCCAATGAAGAAAAATCGATTTATTTTCTTCTTGTTTGGCAGCTCTCACAAAAGGGAAAAATATGCCTTTGCGGCTGGCAATTCACGGGTTAAAAACAAGTCATAGGATTATTATACATATATATAATAGAGTAATATAAACCCTATCAGTTGTTTTCGAACCCAAAGTCTAATACGAGATAAAAAGCTTGAACCCATTTAAATGTTTTAATAAAAGATTAAAACAAATAAATATAAAATTATTATTTATAAACCTGTATAAATAATAAATCCCGTGTAACAAATATATATATATAAAATATATCGTCCTGTCTACAGTTCGTAATTACCAGTTAAGTGGATTTAATGTTCGTTGCCCAAGGTGTAACTCTTACGGGTCACAACTCAGTTAGTAGCGTTAAATAATCGTGACCGTACATATAATTCCAACAGTCTCCCACATGGACGATCTTCGATTAAGTTCCTTAACGTAGACAGCCAGCGGTGTTCTAGCTACACATGGTTGCCCCTAACAAGGTATGACACTTTAAAGTCATTAACCAAAACATCTTGTTATTGCAAGACAATAGACTTATGGTAATAATCATCATTTATCCTTTCTGTAAAAGACATCAATTGAATCAATGAGACATGGATTAGATTCATTCTCATATAGCGTTCAATCATTATTGTTCTCGTTCAAGATTCATAGTGGTCCAATCAAACACACAGTCAGTTTGGGTAAGGCCCTACACTTCACCAGTTTGAATCACGAGGGCGCCACGATGTCTAACTGTTACATATCATGTAAGAGTATAGAATCCCTTATCGACTACATACAACTCCCACTGAACTTCAGATCTGTTCCTAACCAATGCCTTTATGACTGGCAGTTACGCGACAGCGGTTGACAGTGATTAAAGAACAGCCCTTGGTAAACGAAAGTTCTAGTATGCATCTCAGGTCAAAGGATACTAAATGAGTATACCAATATCAAAACATCTTATGATTAAAATCCATGAAGATGATTTGAAGCGAGTTACATCCAACGTCATCCAAGATGAGGTCTGTGAAATTGGAAGTCAACTACTTGAGTCCAAGTTCAGAATAGTCTTAATTCAGAGTCGTTCCCACGATTCTGATCGACTACGGATGATTAAGAATACAAGATTCATGGATTAAACGTATTAAAATCGAACACAGTTGTAAGAATTCAGAATTGCATTTAAATCAGTAAACCAAAAGAATTCAAAAGTACAACTGTTTAATTGTTCACACATTCAAAATACTAAATCAAAACATATCACTAGCAAATCTAAGACCAGTAGCATCTCTGTGAAGATCATGCTTGTCCTGAGTCATGGGCTTAGTAAACGGGTCCGCTAGGTTTTGATCTGTGTCTACTTTGCTTATCACGATGTCACCACGTTCCACAATTTCCCGTATATAGTGGAACTTTCTGAGAATGTGCTTGGCTTTGTGATGAGATCTGGGCTCTTTGGCTTGAGCTATAGCACCTGTGTTATCACAAAGTATCTCGATTGGTTGGCGAATACTCGGAACCACATCGAGGTCAGTAATGAATTTCTTCATCCAAGCAGCTTCCTTAGCAGCATCTGATGCAGCTATATAGTCGGATTCGGTGGTTGAATCTGCCACCACACTCTGCTTGGAGCTCTTCTAGGAGATAGCTCCTCTGTTTAGAGTGAATATGAATCCTGATTGTGAGCGAGAGTCATCAAGGTCAGTTTGGAAGCTGGCGTCAGTGTAACATCTTACAGTGAGCTCTTCTTCCACTCCTCCAAATATTAAGAACATGTCTTTAGTCCTTCTCAAGTACTTCGGGATGTTCTTAACTACAGTCCAATGGGTAATGCTAGGACTTTGCTGAAAACGACTGGTCATGCTTAAAGCATACGAGACGTCAGGCCTGGAACATAACATAGCATACATGATAGAACCAATCGCCGAAGCATATGGAATTGCTTCCATACGCTTGGTTTCAATGTCCGTTGAAGGAGATTGCGATTTGTTCAGCACGATGTCTTTAGTCATAGGAACACCTCCTTTCTTGGAGTTTTCCATATGAAAGCGTGCCATGACTTTGTCTATGTATGTGCCTTGACTAAGCCCTAGAAGCCGCTTAGATCTATCCCTGTAGATCTTGATTCCTAGAATGTAGGCTGCTTCTCCAAGATCTTTCATTGCAAAACAAGTTCCCAACCAGTGTTTAACATCGTTAAGCATAGGGGTGTTGTTTCCAATGATAAGTATATCATCCACATACAAGATGAGGAATGATATAGTGCTCCCATTAGCCTTTCTGTAAACACAAGGCTCATCTTCATTTTTTGACAAAGCCAAACTCTTTAATCTTTTGGTCAAAACGAAGATTCCAGCTTCGAGATGCTTGTTTGAGTCCATAAATAGACTTATTCAGCTTACATACCCTATTAGGATATTTTGGATCAACAAAACCATCAGGTTGTACCATATAGACATCTTCAGAGAGATGCCCATTAAGGAAAGCGGTTTTGACATCCATTTGTCATATCTCATAGTCATAGTACGCGGCTATGGCAAACAATATCCTGATCGATTTGATCATAGCAACGGGCGAGAAGGTTTCATCATAGTCAATGCCTTGAGTCTGAGTAAAACCTTTCGCAACTAGCCGTGCTTTTATAGGTGTGTATATTTCCATGCATGTCGGTTTTTCTCTTGAAAATCCATTTGCTCCCTACTGCCCGAGATTCGGGGGGTAGCTCAACCAAGTCCCAGACTTGATTATCATGCATAGATTGCATCTCGGCGTTCATGGCATCCAGCCATTTTGCAGATTCTGGATCTGAAATAGCAGATTTGTAGTTAGTAGGTTCGTCATTAGACTCGGCTACTAATAGGACCTCGGTACTATCAAGATGCCATAGGTATCTGCCAGGTTCTTTGCGAGTCCTTACACTTCTGCGAACGCTTGTGTTTATGTCTGATTCACCAGCAACAACTTCTTGTTGTTCAGACGCTCCGACTTCATCAGCGGTTGTTTGTGGTTCTCGAATTTCTTCAAGATCCACTATATTATCTCCAGTTCCTCGTTCAAGAATTTCTTTCTCGAGGAAGTGTGCTGTCACACCCCGAAAACGACGATTCGCAGCGGAAACGAGACGTAAGCATGGTGGTCACGTAAGTTGGAGCCCAATGATAATAAGCAAACACATTTATTTAAAACATCGGAAATGTTCAACGAGATAAAAGAAAAGTCTTACATTTATCCAAATTTAAAAGCATTGAAATTTAAAACACGAGTTTTAATGATCCAACACACGAGGATCCAAAATAAAGTTTAAAATGTCCCAACAGAAATCCGATGCAAGCGTTTGCCCAAAAGCCCGTTTTCATAACCGCGCGAGAGCATCTAAGTACCTGAAAAACATGCTTAAAAACATCAACATAAAGTTGAGCGAGTTTCACGGGTTTAACGATAACATAAACGAATTTAACGAACTATCAAGTAACTTGGACAAACATGTGATATGTCATAAGCTTGCAAGGAATACAACATGATGACAACACCTAGAGCTTATAATCAAACCGAGACACGAATACAACATATCCCCACGAATCCTTTCAAAATATATTCTCTCGTACGAACGACCGATCAGCGCTACTGATCACGAGAGTGGGCAGTCAGTCCCAAATAGATCTATCAACACACCTTGCGGCCTACACGAGGCTAATGATTATAACGGCGGGGCTATTCATGAACGACATACATGAACACATAACGAAAGCCCTTACTCGAGACCATCAAACGAACACATAACGTAAGTCCAGTATCATGATAAACGAACGAAAGCATGTTCTTCCCCCATAGTTTATAAAGCAACAAAATAGTTTAAAAAGGGGCCGTGAAAAACTCACCTTGATAACGAACGACGGAAAAATGAGTGCTAGCAAAAATACGCCCACGAACACTAACGGTGCCCTAAACATGAGGGGTACATTACTAATTGAAACTCACGTCTTACTAGCAAGTTGTTCACCCAACCTACTTAGACTTGTAATATTTTTAAGAAAATATTTATTTGAACGACCCGTTGGTGACTTCGACACGCGGTTATGTTTTTAACGAAAAATGGTGTATCATACACACATACGAAGACTTCAAGTGTTATCACCTAACAACGATCAACATGAAAGTATGAAACTAATAACATATATATATCTACTCATACATATGCTTATGAGTTCTAAATCACATGTGAAAACACTAAAATCACAATATTTGCACATAAGCACTTTTCAAGCAAAACGACTAACTTTTAAGGAACAAACTTCCAAATTTCTAACACATGAGTTCATATAACATCATATATCATCAAAATATACTTAATAAAATATATTTCATTAAACAAAACAATCTTTCATTATTTTGACATAAAGTACCTATACATGGCAATTTCTAGCACATATGCGATAACCGAAACATCATACCACATAAGTAAACACATGGGTCATAACACTAACTCATCATATACATTATTAGCTGAAAATATGTCATAAAATAAGTTTAATTTGCTGTTTGAAATCAGACCTAACTAGCATTCATTTTTCAAGGCGGAAAACACCGATTTTACGACTAGTCATGCCTAAAATGTTATCCAAAAGCATCAAAACACCAAGGATCATATTATTTATTAAAAATATGGATTTTTAACATAAAATATAATCTTTTTACAGCCATATAATCAGACCTAACTTATCCATCATTTTACATGTAATAATCCATCATTTAAGTACCCTTTTTGTAACAAATCATGGTCAAAACTCTAGCTAATCATCACAACATAAAATACCCTTTTAGAGCTGATCATTATACATAAAATACATCATATTTATCACCTTATTTCCAGATTTCAAATAATCCTAACAATTCATGTACAAACCTAGCTTTTATCATGCTTTTTAAACCACAATCTTTAGTAACAAGCATCCAAACGTAGGGGTTTAAGATCCATACATAAAATAACAAGTTTTTATGTAATAATACACTTTATTTTTCTGTTTTAACTTGGTCATAACAAAATATTTGTTTGCATGCAAGAATCTAACATTATTCATCATCATTTTGCAAGATATGAACACATAAACACACATTCATTCACATGACTACATGCATGCATATATAAATACTAAAACCCTTATTTGCTGAATTTTAGTGGTTCATAAAAAGTCTTTTAGTTGGTGATGAACAACTCTTGCAAGGATCACTATTTTTATCAAAGAAAAATAAAGAAGCAAAGAAATATGAGGTTCATACCTCTTGAACTAAATCAAGGGAGATACTAGTGAAATGCAAGTTGATGGATGGTTTTGTTGAGTATTTGGCTCCACACTCTTGAATCTTCAAGAAAATGCTCCAAGAACACCAAAAACTCAAGAACACTTGAAAGAACACTTAGAGAAAAGATGATAGAAAGGTGTGGGATTGAAGTGAAGATTGAAGGGGTATTTATAGGTGGGGTGAGGGATGAATTCAGCCAAGAGAGGAGAGAGGAGAGAGGATTTGACATCTTCCATTCAAATTTCATGCAAGTTGAATGATCAAATTTGGTGGAGTGTAGTTTTGTACAAAGTGTGTAAGGAATCAAATGAGTGTGTTTAACACTTGATTAGGGTGTGGGACCCACTTTTTATGGCTGATTTTTGGGAGAGAGAAAAGATGCCATCTTTTATTTTATAAACCTCTACACACATGTAGGTGATCTTTTATAAAAACTACAACACTTTTATAAAATGTTACCACTTTAAACATGGTTTTTCGTCAAAATAAAAATATATAAAATACCCACTAATTATTTGCTATCATAATTAGTGAAAATAATAATTTTTGCTAACAGTTCATTTTAACTCATCCGGTACGCGATTGTACCGGGTAAAACGCAACGAAAATCGTCGAAAGCGGTATTTAACACATTGCACATAAATTTCACACATAATCCACTAATATAAACCAGTTTATATAATTTTCATCAAAACTGATATTTTTATGGTTAACCGGGTCGTCACCATCGTTAAATACGGGCATTTTACCGATACGCGGTATCGAAATTTCTGAAATTTCACGAAATGCAAACCTATGCATACGAAGGGCTTTGCTAGACTTTATAATAACCTAATTAACTGAAATTAAGTCTAAGACACACACAATTAAATTGCAAACGCGTTCTAAGGTTTAACGGTAAATAACCTGAAAATTGCCGGATGTCACAGCCTCCCCTCCTTAAAGAAATTGCGTCCCGAAATTTTACGCTACAAAGCCTGGTTACGTGCAGACTTAAACAATTGAGGGTACTTCCGTTTCATCTCATCTTCACGTTCCCACGTGAACTCGGGACCACGCTTTGAATTCCATCTGACCTTGACCAACTTAATACGACTACGCCTGGTCTTGTGAATCTTCCAATCCGAAACCTCTACGGGCTCTTCACGAAAATGGAGCTTGTCATCAACACATACCTCACCTGGAGGTATCATGAGTGTCTCATCAGACAGACACTTTTTCAGATTGGACACATGGAATACGTTATGAACTCCACTCAGTTCTCGCGGTAACTGCAGTCGGTAAGCAACTGGCCCTACACGAGCAATAATCTTGTAAGGTCCAATGTAGCGGGGGCTAAGCTTATCATGCTTGCCAAACCTAGCTACCCCCTTCCAAGGAGAGACCCTCAGCATAACTCTGTCTCCCACTTGGAATGCTAATGGTTTCCTTCTTCTATCAGCGTATTTCTTCTGACGGTCCTGGGCAACCTTCAAACGATCACGGATCTTGAAAACCTTATCGGTAGTTTCCTGGATAAGCTTTGGTCCAGTTATATGCTTGTCACCAACTTCTGCCCAACAAAGCGGTGAGCGACATTTTCTCCCATACAGGGCTTCAAACGGAGCGGCTTTCAATCCAGTTTGGTAACTGTTATTATAAGAGAACTCAGCCAACGGTAGGTGAGTATCCCAACTTCCACCAAAGTCAATTACGCAGGCACGGAGCATGTCTTCTAAAATCTGGATGGTCCTCTCACTTTGACCATCACTCTGTGGATGATACGCAGTGCTTAAATCCAAACGAGTACCCAAGGCTTTTTGTAGTGACCGCCAAAACTTCGATGTGAAACGACTATCTCTATCGGAGATGATCGAAGTCGGAACACCATGTCGGGATACTACTTCCTTAAGGTATATGCTGGCCAATTTCTTCATTCGGTAAGATTCTTTCACGGGTAGGAAATGTGCCGATTTCGTCAAACGATCCACAATTACCCAGATGGAATCATAGCCACTAGACGTTCGGGGTAATTTGGTGATGAAATCCATGGCAATACAGTCCCATTTCCACTGCGGAATCTCCGGTTGTTGCAGAAGTCCAGAAGGCTTTTGGTATTCGGTCTTGACTTTTGCGCAAGTCAAACATTTACCAACGTATGAAGCAATATCACCCTTCATGTTCGGCCACCAGTAGTGCTCCTTGATATCCTTATACATTTTTGTCGATCCTGGGTGAATCGAATATCTTGATTTATGGGCCTCATCCAAAACCATTTCTCGTAAATTGCCTGCCAGAGGCACCCATATTCTATCCATGAAGTACAAGGCATCGTCAGACTTGGGTATAAGTTCTCTAACCATACCACGAAGATTTTCATCCTTTAAATTCTCTTCCTTTAGAGCTTCTTGTTGTGCATCACGAATCTGAGCTGTGAGGTTTGTGTGAATGGTCAATCCTAACGCACGCACGCGTAAGGGCTTGACTCGCTCCTTCCTACTCAAGGCATCGGCCACGACATTAGCCTTGCCTGGGTGATAACGAATATCACAATCGTAGTCATTGAGCAATTCCATCCAACGTCTCTGCCTCATATTCAGCTCTTTCTGGTCAAAAATGTGCTGGAGACTCTTATGATCTGTAAAAATTGTGCACTTAGTACCGTAAAGGTAGTGCCTCCAAATTTTGAGTGCAAAAACCACCGCACCCAGTTCCAAATCATGTGTCGCATAATTCTGTTCATGCACCTTGAGTTGACGAGACGCATAAGCTATGACCTTTCCATTCTGCATTAGGACACAACCAAGACCTTGGCGAGAGGCATCACAGTACACCACGAATCCATCTGTCCCCTCAGGAAGAGACAAGATAGGGGCACTGCACAGCTTCTTTTTCAACAATTGAAACGCTGCCTCTTGCTTTTCTCCCCAGATATACTCCTTGTCCTTCTGGGTCAATAGCGTTAGGGATTGCGCTATCTTGGAGAAATTCTCAATAAACCTTCGATAGTAACCCGCCAAACCTAGGAATTGTCGTACCTCGGTCGGACTCTTCGGCGCTTCCCAATTTTTAATTGCCTCAATCTTTGCTGGGTCCACGTGTATACCCTTCTCATTGATAACGTGTCCAAGAAAATGAACTTCTCGGATCCAGAACTCGCATTTGGAAAGTTTAGCATATAGCTTCTCATTCCTCAACATCTCCAAAATCAGCTTCAGATGGTGCTCGTGCTCTTCCTTGGTCCGTGAATAGATGAGTATATCATCGATAAACACTATCACGAACTTGTCCAAGTATGGTCTGCACACTCTATTCATGAGATCCATGAATACCGCAGGAGCGTTTGTCAAACCAAAAGGCATGACCAAAAACTCGTAATGACCATACCGGGTTCGGAATGCAGTCTTCGGAATATCTTCTTCAACAATCCTCAATTGATGGTAGCCTGAACGTAAATCGATCTTCGAATAATAACTCGATCCTTGCAGCTGATCGAACAAGTCGTCGATTCTCGGTAATGGATACCGATTCTTGATGGTAAGCTTGTTCAATTCTCGATAATCGATACACATCCGCATAGAACCATCTTTCTTTTTCACGAATAAAACCGGCGCTCCCCAGGGCGAGAAACTCGGTCTTATAAAACCTTTATCCAACAATTCTTGCAATTGCTTGGATAGCTCTTGCATTTCAGATGGTGCCAAACGATAAGGAGATCGAGCTATCGGCGCTGCTCCGGACACTAGGTCAATCCTGAACTCGACTTGCCTTTGCGGTGGCAATCCAGGTAACTCTTCAGGAAATACCTCCGGATAATCACGAACTACAGGGATCTCTTCAAGCTTCTGCTCCTCAACCCTAGTGTCGACCACGTGGGCTAAGTATGCTGGGTATCCTTTTCGCAAATACTTCTGAGCTTTCATCATATTAACGATTCTCAAAGGGGCACTCTCATCACCTTGAATTTCCAACGGTTCACCAGTCGGAGGTAGAAGACGAACTATCTTCTTATCGCACACAATCTCTGCATGATTCTTTGATAACCAATCCATGCCAATAACGACATCGAAACTTCCAAGTTCTACTGGTAAAAGATCAATACTATACATACGATCTCCCAAACGCAAGGTATACTCACGAAAAACTTCGTCGGCTTCTATTAATTTTCCGTTAGCTAACTCTATAGAATACTTAACATCTAATTTACTTGATTTTGAGCTAAGAAAAGGCTCAAAGTTTTTGGAAACAAAACTTTTATCGGCTCCGGTATCAAATAAAATGTAAGCATAACGGTCATTTACGAGAAACGTACCGGTAACAACCGATGGATCCTTTCGTGCTTTCTTGGCCTCCATCACGAATGCTCTGCCACGATTTCCCTGGTTCTTCAGTTTTGGGCAATCCTTCCTAAAATGCCCTACAGTTCCACATTCAAAACATCCATGGTTCGATTCTTCTTTCTTCACACCCAATTTCACACGGCAGGTTTGGGCTTGATGTCCAAATTTGCCACAACGTTCACAGACGTTGCACTGACCAGTGTGAAAATAACCACATTTGTTGCACTTTGGGTTAGGACCCTGATACCTTCTTGTTTCCATGGTGTTGGCTGCATACATCCTTCCCTGATTCCTCCTTTTGTTCTGAGAGTTATTAGCATGACTCCCAGATCCTTCAGACCACTTACGCTTTCCTTCAGTTGGCAGTTTTCCTTTCTCAGTCGTTTTATCAACAACTTCCACTGGCTTCTTCCCTGAACCACTCTTCTTCAATGTCCCCATACGAACAGCATCGTCAGTCAGGGAGTGTGCTAATTGCACAGCACTCTGAATAGTCGTAGGGTTTGCTGACGTCACCATACTACGGATCTGAGGTGCCAAGCCCCAGATATAACGCTCAATTCTTTTGTGCTTCGGTGTTACGAGATGGGGTACAAGTCGTGCCAATTGATGAAACTTGGACGTGTATTCCCTTACCTCAGCATCTACCATGGTCAAATTCCAGAATTCCGCTTCTAATTTTTGAATTTCGTTGCGTGGACAATACTCACGCAGTAACATTTCTTTCAACTGATCCCAAGTGAGACCATAGGCATTAGCCTCACCGAGACCCTGAATTTGAGTATTCCACCAGGTTAGAGCTTCATCCTGAAATGAACTTGTTGCATACTTCACGCGTTGAGCTGCAGTACAGTTACTTATGATCATCACAGACTCCATTTTCTCAATCCAGCGGACAATGCCGATTGGTCTTTCAGTTCCAGAAAAGAGTCGGGGATGACATGCTTGAAAGGTCTTGTAAGAGCACCCTTCAATATGGTTCGCCTGGTTCACGTTCCGGTTGGCCGCTTCGTTAGCAAGGGCGGTGTTGACATGTTGCGAAATCAACTGGGCCAATTCCTCGGCCGTAGTGGGGAGTGGGTTAGCATTTTGGTTTTCTCTCCGCGGTGGCATGTTCCTTTTCCCAATACAAATAATACAACGAGTGAGACAATATATATCACGCAATATCCATGCCATTCATGTATGTACGAAAATAACTTAACAAACACCACGATAAACCAAAATCAACCACTTCATGTCATTTTTGTTAAAAATTAGAGTTCAAACTTAGATACATCATTAAACCAAATGATTACAAAAATGGGCGTGGTATACGACCAAACCCTAACAAGTTTCTCTAATATAACAAAATGAAAAGACATGAAATCAAAAGAAACAACATCCCCAAAGACATGAACTAACGGGTGTGGCGCGGGAAAACACCGATGCGAGCAACAGTGGCGGCGATCAGAACACACGTAACTGCAAGGGCTAGAGAGTCCTCGAGGCGCTCCTCAAGTGCATCCACACGCTGTAAGGCCTCAACCTCTCTGACTTCCGCTTCCATGGCTCTCGTGGTAGCCTCCTCGGCCATCTTTATTGCTTCTTCGGCCTTCTTCTCGCTCCCTTCCAACCTTCTCCTCAATTCAGCCATATCTTCTCGGGCCTGAACTTGATCTTTCTTCATAAGTTTCACATAGCCATCCACACGCTTAAACCTACGAGTAATCCTATCCATGCTAACTCCAATGGAATCTATCCTCGACTCCTCACGGGCACATCGAGCAGCTAGCAAGGGCACTGTGCGCTCGATGGGCTGACCAGTGAGGGGTAGCACCCTCTGAGAAGAAGAGGACTCACCAATATGGCGAATAATCGGTACGCCCTCTTCATTCGTCCATTCACGCACTTGCTCGGACAGCCAATCCCATTTTCTGGCGACAAAAGGTCTTGTCCTCTTAGGAGGACGCTCAACGATATAACCAACGGTTGCCGAATCATCATCATCTCTTTCGGCTAGCTTTCTCTTCTTAGCCGGTGACACTGATTTCCTAGCAGTAAACTTCAGAAGTGGACCTTCAGGATGTTCACGATAAGATCGATGAGATGGAAAACGTAATTCTACCGTTGTTGGCCTAACAGGCTCAATGGCAGTCATAGCGTCATCGTTCTCACGGACAGGGCTAATAGTCTCGGGGATCACTGGAATAGGCTCAACACTAGCTGGAGTCTCCTCCATAGGTTTCTTAACCAAAGGACTTGTCTCAACTGGCTCTTCCTCACTAGACTCCTTTTCATCATCAGATTCCTCTTCGCTAGGCTCTTCTTCATTAGATGGTACCTCTTCATCTTCAGATTCTCCTATCCACCCATTCCCATAATACGGGTGATTAGCAAAATCTGGCATGTTCGGGTCAAATCCGAAATCAAATACCAAATCTGGAGACATCGGTGAAACTGGTGTGAACTCTGGCTCACTATCAGACGAGATCGAGATGACGGAAGGTGAAAGAGACATCTGTGGCATGAAATATATACATGGTGTGAATAATTTTGCCAATAAATGTAAGCACGTACGTATGCAACACATTTAAGGCACGTAAGGGGTAAAGAGGATATCTTATACGTAAGCACATACGCATGCATACAACTAATGCACATAAGGAACAAAGGAATATTCTATTATATCTAATTAATAATAACACTTACTCCTGATATAAGATGCATGCGGTATGAAAACGTCTTTAACCCAAAAACACAATTTTAAAAGTTATAGTCTAGATTTTTAAGAAAAACATTTTCTAGTTCGCTATAACCATGGGCTCTGATACCAACTTCTGTCACACCCCGAAAACGACGATTCGCAGCGGAAACGAGACGTAAGCATGGTGGTCACGTAAGTTGGAGCCCAATGATAATAAGCAAACACATTTATTTAAAACATCGAAAATGTTCAACGAGATAAAAGAAAAGTCTTACATTTATCCAAATTTAAAAGCATTGAAATTTAAAACACGAGTTTTAATGATCCAACACACGAGGATCCAAAATAAAGTTTAAAATGTCCCAACAGAAATCCGATGCAAGCGTTTGCCCAAAAGCCCGTTTTCATAACCGCGCGAGAGCATCTAAGTACCTGAAAAACATGCTTAAAAACATCAACATAAAGTTGAGCGAGTTTCACGGGTTTAACGATAACATAAACGAATTTAACGAACTATCAAGTAACTTGGACAAACATGTGATATGTCATAAGCTTGCAAGGAATACAACATGATGACAACACCTAGAGCTTATAATCAAACCGAGACACGAATACAACATATCCCCACGAATCCTTTCAAAATATATTCTCTCGTACGAACGACCGATCAGCGCTACTGATCACGAGAGTGGGCAGTCAGTCCCAAATAGATCTATCAACACACCTTGCGGCCTACACGAGGCTAATGATTATAACGGCGGGGCTATTCATGAACGACATACATGAACACATAACGAAAGCCCTTACTCGAGACCATCAAACGAACACATAACGTAAGTCCAGTATCATGATAAACGAACGAAAGCATGTTCTTCCCCCATAGTTTATAAAACAACAAAATAGTTTAAAAAGGGGCCGTGAAAAACTCACCTTGATAACGAACGACGGAAAAATGAGTGCTAGAAAAAATACGCCCACGAACACTAACGGTGCCCTAAACATGAGGGGTACATTACTAATTGAAACTCACGTCTTACTAGCAAGTTGTTCACCCAACCTACTTAGACTTGTAATATTTTTAAGAAAATATTTATTTGAACGACCCGTTGGTGACTTCGACACGCGGTTATGTTTTTAACGAAAAATGGTGTATCATACACACATACGAAGACTTCAAGTGTTATCACCTAACAACGATCAACATGAAAGTATGAAACTAATAACATATATATATCTACTCATACATATGCTTATGAGTTCTAAATCACATGTGAAAACACTAAAATCACAATATTTGCACATAAGCACTTTTCAAGCAAAACGACTAACTTTTAAGGAACAAACTTCCAAATTTCTAACACATGAGTTCATATAACATCATATATCATCAAAATATACTTAATAAAATATATTTCATTAAACAAAACAATCTTTCATTATTTTGACATAAAGTACCTATACATGGCAATTTCTAGCACATATGCGATAACCGAAACATCATACCACATAAGTAAACACATGGGTCATAACACTAACTCATCATATACATTATTAGCTGAAAATATGTCATAAAATAAGTTTAATTTGCTGTTTGAAATCAGACCTAACTAGCATTCATTTTTCAAGGCGGAAAACACCGATTTTACGACTAGTCATGCCTAAAATGTTATCCAAAAGCATCAAAACACCAAGGATCATATTATTTATTAAAAATATGGATTTTTAACATAAAATATAATCTTTTTACAGCCATATAATCAGACCTAACTTATCCATCATTTTACATGTAATAATCCATCATTTAAGTACCCTTTTTGTAACAAATCATGGTCAAAACTCTAGTTAATCATCACAACATAAAATACCCTTTTAGAGCTGATCATTATACATAAAATACATCATATTTATCACCTTATTTCCAGATTTCAAATAATCCTAACAATTCATGTACAAACCTAGCTTTTATCATGCTTTTTAAACCACAATCTTTAGTAACAAGCATCCAAACGTAGGGGTTTAAGATCCATACATAAAATAACAAGTTTTTATGTAATAATACACTTTATTTTTCTGTTTTAACTTGGTCATAACAAAATATTTGTTTGCATGCAAGAATCTAACATTATTCATCATCATTTTGCAAGATATGAACACATAAACACACATTCATTCACATGACTACATGCATGCATATATAAATACTAAAACCCTTATTTGCTGAATTTTAGTGGTTCATAAAAAGTCTTTTAGTTGGTGATGAACAACTCTTGCAAGGATCACTATTTTTATCAAAGAAAAATAAAGAAGCAAAGAAATATGAGGTTCATACCTCTTGAACTAAATCAAGGGAGATACTAGTGAAATGCAAGTTGATGGATGGTTTTGTTGAGTATTTGGCTCCACACTCTTGAATCTTCAAGAAAATGCTCCAAGAACACCAAAAACTCAAGAACACTTGAAAGAACACTTAGAGAAAAGATGATAGAAAGGTGTGGGATTGAAGTGAAGATTGAAGGGGTATTTATAGGTGGGGTGAGGGATGAATTCAGCCAAGAGAGGAGAGAGGAGAGAGGATTTGACATCTTCCATTCAAATTTCATGCAAGTTGAATGATCAAATTTGGTGGAGTGTAGTTTTGTACAAAGTGTGTAAGGAATCAAATGAGTGTGTTTAACACTTGATTAGGGTGTGGGACCCACTTTTTATGGCTGATTTTTGGGAGAGAGAAAAGATGCCATCTTTTATTTTATAAACCTCTACACACATGTAGGTGATCTTTTATAAAAACTACAACACTTTTATAAAATGTTACCACTTTAAACATGGTTTTTCGTCAAAATAAAAATATATAAAATACCCACTAATTATTTGCTATCATAATTAGTGAAAATAATAATTTTTGCTAACAGTTCATTTTAACTCATCCGGTACGCGATTGTACCGGGTAAAACGCAACGAAAATCGTCGAAAGCGGTATTTAACACATTGCACATAAATTTCACACATAATCCACTAATATAAACCAGTTTATATAATTTTCATCAAAACTGATATTTTTATGGTTAACCGGGTCGTCACCATCGTTAAATACGGGCATTTTACCGATACGCGGTATCGAAATTTCTGAAATTTCATGAAATGCAAACCTATGCATACGAAGGGCTTTGCTAGACTTTATAATAACCTAATTAACTGAAATTAAGTCTAAGACACACACAATTAAATTGCAAACGCGTTCTAAGGTTTAACGGTAAATAACCTGAAAATTGCCGGATGTCACATGTGCCTTCCTTTTGATGGAAATAACATTTGCATCAGGATGGTAGAAATAATATCCGCTTCTGTTATAGTATCCAACGAAAACGACCTTTTCACCTCTAGGATCAAGCTTGTCATCAGAATCGCGGGTGACATATGCATCACATCCCCATACTCTAAGGTAAGACAGATTGGGTTTAGACCCATGCCATATCACATATGGAGTCTTGTTTACCTTCTTAGTCGGTGCCAGATTGACAATGCGGGCGACGGTCATAAGAGCATAACTCCAGAAGGAGTGATGCAAGTTTGTTCTACACATCATCGATCGAACCATATTAAGTAGGGTTTGATTTCTCCTCTCTCTCACGCCATTAAGTTGGGGTGTGCCAGGTGGAGTAGGTTGTGAAACTATTCCACGCTCCTTGATATGATTTATGAACTTTGTGCTGAGATATTCACCACCTCGATCTGATCGAAGTGTCTTTATCGTTTTACCGAGTTGGTTTTCCACTTCGTTTTGAAACTCTTTGAACTTTTCAAAAGTTTCATGCTTGTGTTTCATAAGATAGACATAAGCATATCGACTATAATCGTCGATGAATGAAACGAAGTATCTTTCATGATTTCTAGACATGGTTCTGAAAGGGCCACATACATTAGTGTGTATGAGTCCTAGCAGATCCTTGGCTCGTTCACCAACGCCGATGAAGGATCCTTTAGTGAGTTTGCCAGCTAAGCAAGACTTGCAGTCTTCAAAGGATTCTTGTCCGGTGGATTCAAGGATCCCTTCGGATTGGAGCCTTTTCATGCGGGTCTTGCTTATGTGACCAAGTCTACAGTGCCATAGAAATGTATCATTAATGCTAGATTTGATACGTTTAGAAAGATTGTATATGTTATTATTAGTTTAAACATCAACCTCATAAATTCCATTTCGAGGTTTAGCCTCAAAATAGAAAATATCATTTAAGTAAGTAGAAATATTAATTCCATTAAAAACGTACTTAAAACCTTATTCAAACAATAAGGAAACTGAAATAATGTTTCTGGTTAAACCAGGTGCAAACAAACAGTTATTTAAGATAACTACAAGGCCAGAAGGACATGAAAGGTGAAATGTTCCAGTTGCAAGAACTGGTACTCTCTTCCCATCACCAACGATGAGTTCCATGTCGCCTTGTTTCAACTTCTTCCACTTTTCAGGCTCGTGCAATACATTAACGATGTGATAAGCACATCCGGTATCAAATACCCATGTGTCACTAGAGATAGTGAAAAGTTCAATAACATAAATAGAAATACCAGAAGAGGTGCCTTCACCATTGGCTCTCTTCGATCTCAGCTTAGCTAGATATTCAGGGCAGTTACGTTTCCAGTGCCCCATATTGTTGCATTCAAAACACTGACGCTCCTTGGGAGGGGGTGCTTTTGCAACTTGCTTGTTTTTGTTGGTGGCATTCTTGGCAGCAACAATAACTTGCTTCTTACCTTTGCTGTTATAACCCCTTTTCTTGGTTTTGGGCTTGTTAACACCAGCATATTTAACCATCAACTCTTGATTAGTCTCACTTGATAATCTCATCTCGGTCGTTTCCTGCATGCCGGCATAGTCTTCTCCCATGTGTTCATATTTAAGTTCATTACGAAGTTGTCATAAGAACTAGGGAGAGAGTTCAAGATGAGGTTGATGTCATTCGGTTTTTTATTCTCAAGCAAAGACTTGAGAGAGAAGGAGGAGTGAGATTCCTTTTCAGTATACATCTGTTGAATAAGTAAATTAAATGTTAATTAGTATTTTGGATATAATAAATTCTTATATTAATGACCCATGGCAAGAATAGAATAAGAATAGAGAATCTGGTTATATCAATTAGTAATGGCGGCTGTGGCACGCAACATTAGTAAGTGATTTAGACAGACTGGCAATAATTGCCAATTGTGGAAAAATGCACAATTCTCGAGTATGAGGCCGCTAAGACAACTCTTGTCTATGCATTAATACGTTTAGCCTCATCTATGCCCACTTTTGGTCTCCATACAGCTGGGGCATGTAATAGAGAGAAAAGTAATAGTCGTCCTAGTACAGGTACATGTGGAAGGGTCGGATGTGTCAACGAAACCCTTGCACCTTGGAGGGATAGGCTACGCACCAAGTGCGGTGCTGTGGCTCCAAACACTGGTGTTTCACGTTATGCCCCAAGTGTTCCTTATAGTAGGATGGCATAGACTAAAGATTTTAAATATGTGATTTAATTTTAGTGTTTACCGAATAGGGTCAAACACAACGAATGATAAATCACGTGTGTTGTAAAAGCCAGTTTTACTATATATTATATCGTGACAACGTGATGAACCCTTTCATCTCTCAGGACACTTAATTTTAAATAACCTATTAAAACTAAGTTTGTCGCGATGTAATTAACCAATTAAAAGTTAATAGTTTAAATGAACTATTAAGTTATTCGTTTTGAAAATTTAAAATTAGTTTAAATTACAAAACTTTATTGGTTATCATTTATTTTAAAAACAAACCTTTTGTTTTAATATAAAAATCCACAAGTTGTAAAAAAAGTAGAACTTGTTGTTAATTTGATTTTAAAAATTTTGGTATTTGGTTGGTATGTTATAACATTTATAAGATAAAAACAACCACAATAGCAAACACAAAAATATGTAAATCATATGGCCAAGGAAAAAATGTTTGATCTTGCTAGAGCCAAATAGCAAGACCAAACTAGGTCACGGGGTCACAACCACAAGGATGAACTTCGTGCATACATCTAGCTGTTCCGTGTGACTCCCACTAAATCCAAGATCCTGTCTCCGTCTTCTGTTTTGTCTTCGGGTCTTTATCTTTACAATATTTATACATAATACAAAAAAATAAAACCCTAAGTTATTACAACTTTGAGCCATCAAAGTGGGCCAAAACATAAAAACTAATCTATTACAATTTTGAGCCATCAAATGGGCCAAACCATAAAACCAAAAACAGAAAACAAACACAAGACAGGGTCGGGCCAGATTTACATATTTAATACAATCAAATAACTGGGCAATCCTTTTGGTCAATAAAATAAATAAAAAACTTTGACCAAAAATAAATAAATAAAAATTGCCCTAAAAAGATCTAGATCAGAAACTTTAAACAAGTTAAAGTTTGTGATCTATAACCGATTAAAAGACCGGATCCGATTCGTATGTCGTAACCAAGGCTCTGATACCACTGTTAGGTATTTTGCCAGTGGTGATCAGTTATATTAGTTATAAAAAACGGTTGATAATTAATTATAGATTGATAATAATTTATTTAGTAATTATTAATACGCAGCGGAACGAAACCGATTCAACACAAAATAAAAACCCGACAGGATCTGGGTTACAAAACATACGAACACGGAATATAAAGTTAATCTACCAATGAGATTAATTATACTTTCGTGGTTAATGATTAACCGATCGAGACACCGAGGTACAACGAACCGAAACGCGAGAACATGTGGCACCGGGATCGCCGGACAAGACGACGTTCGGTGGCAGGAAGTCACAAAGGCAAAAGCCTTTCGTTGTCGAACATCAAATTTTGCAATTTGGCAAACGCCAAAAGTCAACAAAAAGGAAAAGCTTGAGGCAACTAGTTTCTATGGAATTTTCCAATGAAGAAAAATCGATTTATTTTCTTCTTGTTTTGCAGCTCTCACAAAAGGGAAAAATATGCCTTTGCGGCTGGCAATTCACGGGTTAAAAACAAGTCATAGGAAAGTCATAGGATTATTATACATATATATAATAGAGTAATATAAACTCTATTAGTTGTTTTCGGGCCCAAAGTCTAATACGAGATAAAAAGCCCGAACCCATTTAAATGTTTTAATAAAAGATTAAAACAAATAAATATAAAATTATTATTTATAAACCTGTATAAATAATAAATCCCCTGTAACAAATATATATATAAAATATATCGTCCCGTCTACAGTTCGTAATTACCAGTTAAGTGGATTTAATGTTCGTTGCCCAAGGTGTAACTCTTACGGGTCACAACTCAGTTAGTAGCGTTAAATAATCGTGACCGTACATATAATTCCAACAATAATATCATTTCAAGTTTTGTTTTTAAGCGACTTGTTGATCATTACTACTAGTACTTCTTATTCAAGATACTTAGTAGACCATCAAGTAAATCTTGAAAATTTACTCGTAGAATCATCAGATTACTGTAAGATTAGCATTTATAGTCAAGAAAAGGACTGAAAGGCGTTTTTGGAAATCTACAAGCCCGGAGCTTGCAAAACCATATGAATCTTCAACAGCTCAGCTGAAGCTTGTTGCATTCTTTTCAAACCAATAAATATTATTACGGTTACATTCAGTTTTGAGTAGTGGAGAACTATGTTGTAATAACTTGTATCTTATGCAATGAAAGTTGTACCGTTGTTTTGAATCTGTCCAGAAAAAATCCCATCATCCTTTAAAATGTCATTTTTATCTTTTATTTT
This sequence comes from Smallanthus sonchifolius, assembly GCA_023525975.1. Classification (NCBI taxonomy): domain Eukaryota; kingdom Viridiplantae; phylum Streptophyta; class Magnoliopsida; order Asterales; family Asteraceae; genus Smallanthus; species Smallanthus sonchifolius. Next base: position 229,938 of record CM042045.1, on the reverse strand, counting down.
CTTGGGTACTGAATAAACCAATTCAATCAGTCTCAGTTAGATTCAGAAGGGGAGCCTCAAATCCGAATCCAAGAGCCCCTGAGATATCATCCATACATGAAAATCAACATCAAGAAATGCAAGTAGCAGAAGAAAAAGACCATGACCATCAATCAAGCAATGAGCAGTGTGCTTCATAATGACATACAATGGAGCAATAATGTTATGCAGAAATTCCTCAACCTTTTAGGCATTCAATAGCTACAAACTTGATGTGTTATGTTGTGTGTATATTTGTAAGTCGTACATGGTTGCTTGGTGTTGTTATGAGTAAACTGGAACTGTATGCTATCAAACCATTGTCTTGTAATTTGAAGTTTAGGCACGCGCATGGTGTTTGGTTGATACAAAATATATACATGCCATGAGCAAACTAACTACGGGGATTTCTTATTTAAACAACATATATGCTATGCTTACTGTTTCTTTTTTTCAACACAGATGAGCCTTTTCTAGTGTTTATATGAAGAAACATGTTAATGTTTATCTGTTTATTTTAAAAAAAACAAGCTCTTCTTTTGGAATCACAAACAAGATTTGATAAACTAAACTTGATTGATACATTCGACCTTGATACTGTTTGCATTGACCGACATATATACAGACTAGAAAGACCGACACATCGTTTACTTTGAACCTACGACCAACCCTAACATGATGGTTTTAAATACATAATAGAGAGTAGACCCTCTACAAATAACAAAGACACTCATATTGTTTATATTTATTTTAGATGGATTTAAATATGCGATTTCAATAACTTGATTATCTGGTTACCAGCAAAGCATATTTGTTGATGGTTTTCCTCTGAATCCTTTCTGCATATTTTATTTAGTGAACCTCATATATAAATATATGCAATAGAAACTACACTCTCTCGTTCTATTTTCAAACAGAACACGTGTCATCCTTCAAGATGGACACCAAGATCGGTTCATAGGAGGTTGTTGCTGTAATGGTTGGACGAGAAAGAAGACAGAAGGAAATAACTCTCAACTAACGTGTCTTATTAGTTGGACTAACCCGGTACTAACTGTCAGTTACAACCATTAATAACTTTACAGTTTAGTCCCTAGTCCATTTACATTTACAATTTCGTCCTTAGACTATTACATGCCTATTACAATTCGCAACAATACTCCCAATTCATAAAGTCTTGACCTCAAGTCTTAAAGTCAGGAAACCTCAATTGAACATCTTGAAAGTCTTTCCCACGTAACCTCCGATACTGGTAGTGAATGCCAATGCACAAGAACTTGCATGGACGCACGATACCCACATTTATTGGTGGCTTTAAATAATTCAAAAAAAAATCACCAATAACTCAACAACAATGCGGGTCGTATGGTACATTACGACCTGTGTGGTACATAGTCAAACAGATTGTATTGCGCCATACGACCCGTATAACATTGGACCTTATTGTATTATACAACCCGTATGTGGACATGCACGCTTGATGGAAAGTGCGGTAGCTTTTGTTGTTTGACTAAAGGGAATACAGGGTCGTATGGTACAATACAACCTATATTGGTTTTGTGCGAATAACAATTTCGTGTGTATTTATAAGAGCCCCATTCATGAAAACACATCATTTACAATTTAAGTGGAGTAAGGGGATGGTAAGGTGTCTCTGATCTCTTCTAGAGATGCAAGGTTCAAATCCTATAAAGGGTAAATATATTTGGTTAATAAAAATAGATTATATCTAAAAAAAATTGTAATTTAAACTTTTATGATAACTATTGATAGATTAAGATGTTTTAGGCGCATATGAGAAATATATATTTATAATATTTTTTGTTTATTTTGAAAAGATGAGAAGTAATCATTACATTGATAGCAATATAAACATCAAAATTAATATATTCTATTGATAGCTAACCAACAAAGGTGGAATAAAGTAGTAAGTAAGCATATGTGGTTTAAACGAGCCTAAGATTTTCTAGCAAAGGAATCATCACAATTTGAACACATACACTATATTTTTAATCTACTAATAATTCGAAAGAAAATATAAACCAAAAATCAAAATAAAAGAAGCAAGCAACACATCACATGTAGGGGAAATGTTTGATGCTCCCATGTAGTTGGATCGAGAGAGAAAAACAAGCTCGGTCCCGAGTCAACTCAGTGGTGCTGCAGAGGCGACACTATAGGCTTTGCAGGCTTACACTGGTAGCACTTGGCAAATAACCCAAACGTATCAACTTGTTTGACAAAGTTGGTCACACTAGCCCATCCACCAAACCCAAACCCGACCACAAGAACCCAGATGACTACAAACACATTGACCACGTACATGGCTGACCAACTCGGTAGGAAGCGAGGAGGTTTCTCTGCCGCGTTCTGCGTACACAAAATTCAAATTATTATATGTATATATTCTCACGTGTGTAAAGAAACTTAAGGGACTAAATTTGGTTCTTTGGGGAATAATTTGGCATTCACTAATAGTTGAGGGACTGAATTTGCTAATCAAGTGTAGTTGAGGGACTGATTTGGGAATGTGAAGAGAGCATGTCAACACTTGGCCAGCTCATCTATAGGACATAATAGAACACCCAAAGAAAGTATAACTAAATGGAAAAGGACATGCTACCTATCTTTCTACTCCTCCCCTCACCAACACCTTTAAATGCATTCTAATTGTAATTCTAATCAATCATCAACAAAATTTAATATTCTCTTATTTCAACTGTAATTAAAAAACCAAAATTTCTAGAAATAAATATGTTTATACACCACCGTTTTTATAAATGTTATTAATTAATCGAAACTATAGTTTCTTGAATAAATAATTTACACATTATATTATTAAATTCCTGTCTCCATCAGAATCTTGGTTACTAAACTAAAGGAGAGCATATTGCCATATGGGCAAGAAAGAAACTATACCACCAATGCCACTTTATTGCCATAGAGACCATTCTACCCCTTGGATAGTAGGATAATTACCACTATCGAATAATTCCTTTCCTTTCAAACATAACATAAATAGACTACTTTATGCAATTATTGATGAGTATCATATATATGTTTTCTATTAAGTTAGTTTTGTACCTGACGAGCAGATGCCTTTCTATAGGTGAGCATATGTGCAAGAGCAGGAATGACGTAGACTGTGAAACTAACCAAGAGTGCACCCACTGCGGAATTGATGGGCCCGAAGAAAGGAAAGATTATAGCCAAGAACCAGATGGGTATGACCACCGGTAGCCTTGCTAGCGCCCGTAAAAATATGCTCTTTGTGTCGTGCATCCCGATGACTTTCTCCCACACAAAATACAAGGGGGTGCATGCGAATCCGAACGTAATAAACTGTTGCACATTTGTAAATGTTAAAAAGCTAGCTAGCTTGTAACAATTAATTCAAAAGAAAATGAAGGTGACCTGATGAATAAGCATTAGAATGATTGCGGCGTCACGCCAACGGGTCTTGGGAAGGAGAGAGAAGGCATTTGAGTGGTTAAGAAGTTGGTCACCAAACGCCCAGTAAACAGCACTAGCAGACGGTAGAGTTAATGTGAAAACATACAAAGTGGCAACCAAGTAAATATACTTGAATTTTCGGGGTTTCCACATAGCATGCATAATTTCCCTGTAAAATATAATATAGAGGGGACATTTAACCAAATCAAATGCCAACAACATGGATCAAACAAACAGTACCATAATACCCTCCCGAAATGAATATTTGATATTTGAGTTGATCAAAAGAAGAATTAAAGCTTACACAGTGACAGCATGTCCTCCGAATGTGTATAGTATATTGGTAGCTCCAGTGAAATAAAGAACCAGTTTTTTTGGACCAGAGTGTTGAACCCCGTCAACCTACACATGTTGTAATCTTTTAGACATACATATGATTTATGAGATGAGGGTGGTAAATACCTGGCCATGAATCAAGGCTGCAATAGTCATGTACCACGCAGTATAAGTGGTCATCCCAAGCCCAAGAAAAGACCAAATTCTGTAGTTGTGGAAAGAAGGAATAAACACAGTGGTGGCACAGCATGCTCCAAATATGTATGTCCAAGTCCTCTTGTCCAAATGGTCGTTTATGTAGTATATATTACTGCATGTCAAACAAAATAACTGTCAATTTTCCACAACCTACCTATTTTATAAATTCATTTGGAACCTACCTTGCACAAGCTATAAGTTGTATCACAGATCCAAACAGAAGAAAAGTGCAGTTGAATGCCAGTCCTATTGCTTTCCAGTAACCTCCCAACAATCCATCAAGAACTTCAAACCACTGCAAATTTCAAACTCAATTTACCTTTTTTTCTTTTAACTAACTAAAAATAATCAGTCAGATCAGATCAGATGGGCAAGGAAATGAACCTGAATGACATGGTTCTTGAAGCTCACACCTTCCTTTTCTTTTCTGCTTCTGTACTCGATGTAAAGAACACTGATGAGATAAGCTGTCCAGCTGCCAACAAGGCCATAGAACACTTGAAGCACAACTCCTGAGACCATACCAAGTTGAGAGAAAGAGTATGGTAGTGTTAACAGCACTTGTGCCACCTGCATAAATACATGTACATTCAAGATTCACGGTTACTTAATAATTAATTAATGATTTTGGATTTACTTGGTTTGAAGAACAGCTAAACCAAGCATCCCAAGCAGAACCTCCATGCCAAAGAACATTTTTCATGGAGAAAAGTTCTTCCTCCCCTCCCCCTCCTTGATTCTCATTTTCATTGAAATTTGATGAAATTATGGAGTCTTCTGCTTGTTTCTGGCCTGACATTTTCTTTCATAAAATTAAAACTCCCCTTTTTTTCTCTTTTCTAAACAGATCTGTCAATAAATAAGAATTCCAAGATCAATGCCAAGCAGTAAAGATTATTACTTTATAAGCAGTCCTTTTTACCTTATCATCATCTTAAAAGCCCAGATCTTAGAAGGTACAAAAATCCACTTGATTGATGACCTTTTGGATTGTGTTGTATGTAAAAAAAAAAAATTATAAAGAGCGAGGTGGTGGTTTAGAAATAACTAGAGGAGCAGAAGCAGGAGCAGGTGCTGAGTGACATTTATAGAGATACAAATAAAGAAAGTAGGTGCAGGGAGAGAGAAAAGGGTTTTGAAGGGATATATATATCTAGATTAGAAACCAATTTGAACCTTTTTCCTCAAAATTTTATTGAGTGTGAAAAGGAGTCGGATTCAGTGCTGCCGACTGTATCGTTTGGAATTGAAACTTGAAAGAGAGAGAAAGTGAAGTGGATGTCATAGCTGTATGCTCAATGCTTCTTTAGAAGATCTTTATTAATTTTCAAGATTCTCTAAGATTTATTCACAAGTGAAATATTGATAAAATGGGCTGGGCTACACCACCTCACTTGATATAAAATGGTTAAAATATTTAACATAATTCAACGGATCAATACATCAAGAAACTAGTTCTCTTTGAGACAACTCGATTTCGAATAAAACTTAATATCAAAATCTAAGTAGAAATAAACAAGTTAAAATGGTATTTTCATAATTTAAAAAAAATTATTATGTTGTGAAAAATAAATTAAAAAATATATTATCTTTGACTTTTGAGTTTTGGTGAGTTGAATATAGTTTTTGTCCATCTGATTTGGTTAAAAAATCAGGTTTCGTCTAATTCGCAAACCTTTAACACCTTGTGCCATTTACATTTTATTTTTTCTCACTATTCATCCCTAAAAATAACGGTCGATGAGTTTTTTGTGCTTCAATAACGATAAAGTTGATTTTTTTATGTTAACTAGTTATTATATATTCGATTTCATCTATTTAAAAAGAAGATGTTAAAGCTCTTTTCTAAAAACTCAAAACCCGTATATTCAATAAAATTATATGTATATCCTCCGGCCAGATAACTAAACTAATTTATACTAATAAATAAATGTTTAAGTTGGACACTTGTCACTTTCTCACATTGATTTTTTCGACTCCCTCTCCTAATAAATGCACATGTATCTTATTAAATAATAATGATATTATAAATATATTATTAAAGAAAAATATTAATTATATTAAATAAGAATATATATATATATATAATATGAAATCAAAATATAACTAATTAAAGAAAAATACTAATTTGCTATCCACTTGATATATATCTCGAGACGATCATAATAATCTGACAAGTTAGGACTATTTACAAATTATAAGTTATATCATTTTTAATATATAACTCGTGTAATACACGGGATTCTAACCTAGTATATATATATTTGTAAAACTTTAAAACACAATTCTTGTAACGAGATTGGTTACCTTAAACTTTTGTTTTGGTTCAACAATTTGACGATCGGTTAATAAATGACAAGACCACTACTGCGAATAAGTCCGAATCAAATAATAGAGCTTAACCTGTCGTGGTGTGGACCCCATGAAATCGACCATCTTTAATTATTTAAAATGTCTCTTATATTATTGTACCAATATTCTTATTCATAATTCATTTTGATTGATTTAGACGTTAAATCATAATCAAACTCGTAATTTTGTTTCATATTTTCTTAAATTAAACCGACTGATCAAAACCCGTAATTCTTCAACCGTTTTAAAGGTTTAACTAAACCAAATTGTCATGTTTTTAACCTCAGAAAACATGTAGTCATTTATTTATATTTAAAAGTAAGGATCCACTTAAAGTTGTTAAGAGCAGCATGAATCGAAGCGGTGTTTATAGAACCGGACTGGATAGGAACTGGACACATAACAAGTTCGGTTGTGTGTAGTTCAATCGTTTTCATTTGAACCGATCGGTTTTAAATTGTTTTTTGATTTTTTCATTCAAAATCTTATTTTCTGATTAATTTAGTATTTTAAGTTGCATAATTTGTTTATTTAAGCTTTTATATGTTATTAAAGTTATAAATTCACATAAAAAGTGTTTTTATACTTGTGTGTGTATATAATCCTTATTCTAATAAATGATTCCAAAAAATGCCACGTGTCGACACCATAATTTTTTATCATTAAAATCTTCTAATTTTCTCTATTTTAATTAAGTTTTAATTTTAAAATTTAATTATGTTAATGTTTTTATTTTTAAGAAAAAGTAATATAAAATTTGAATTCTAATTATTACTTAATTAAAAAACAAAGAATTTTATTTTTTATTTTACACATTATTGCATTTTTTTTAATTAAACAAACTCATGTAATACATGGGTGTAACCTAGTATATATATATATATATATAAGAAAAACACGTCAACCTCAGGAATCGAACCCGAGCGGACAAGGGGAGAGGGGATAAGCTATAAAAGGAGAGTATTAACCAAGTCCACCGGCCAAAGACCAAAGTTGTTGGTCTTTCATTACGTAAAATAAATAAAAGACTAAAAAACACCGTGGAAAGGAAAAAAAAATCCAATCTACACATGTCATGTGCCTAAAGCGCCAATAATATGGAGTTAGTTTTAACATCCATTTAAAATTGTAGAGGTAGTAATGGTTGAGATATTCTTAGGTAGCGTTTGGTATGCAGGAATGAGAGGTGAAATGAAATGGACGATTACGAGGGAATGAAAAAAATGGTGTTTGGTCGGACGATTGAATAGTATCACCCATTCCACATGAAATGTCATTTTTTCTAAATCCCTCAAATTCATTCAATCCACACGCTTGTTTTTTTGCATTCCATCCCCTCTTTCACTCTTTATCACCACCATACCCTCTTACAACCACCAACACCACCACCTCCCACCACCGCCTCCATAACCCACCACCACAGCCTCCGCCTCCACCACCCACCGCCATCCCACGCCGCCACCACCACCACCGCCACCCACAACCACACCACCACCCACCCCCACCTCCCACCGCCGCCACCGTCACCACCACCTCCTACCACCGCCACCCCACCCACCACCGTCGCCAGCACCCACCGTCACCCACCACCACCACCACCGCCATTCACCACCTATTTTATTCCTTCGTTTTTTCTAGCCTACCAAACAACATAATGTAATGATTTATTCAATTCTGTCATGGTAATCAAACAAGACAATTGAATGAAATGGTCCATTTCATTCATTTGTCCATTCCATTCTCTTGTTTATTTCATTCTCTAGTCCATTCCATTACCCTCATACCAAACAGACACTTATTGTTTTATATTTGACAACAATTATTTATTTATTTATTTTCATATTTCATGATCAAAGTCTCCCTCCCTCTCCCCTCCCTCCCTCTCCTTCCCCACTCTCTCTCTCTCTCTCTCCCTCCCCCTCTATCGCTCCCTCCCTCCCTCCCTCTCTCTCTCTCTCTCTCTCACTCAACTTGTGTATAAGAATAGGTTCAATAGAAAATAACTTAAAGCTGATTTGAACATCACATTTGCAACTGGTTTCGTCTACGAATTTAGGTTGGGATTAAGATTCGAGAGAGAATAATTAAGATTGATATTGAGAGAGAATGGTTTAAGAACTTTGGTGTGAAACATATGAACATTTATGTTGATATTTATATGGTTTGACTTTTAGTAATAAAAGAAATTACTATTTTTTATTGGTCATATAACTCTTCAACGGCTCTACTCAACGGCTATGGGTGCGGTATGCGATCCGTGAGTGGACCTGATTGGGTTGTACAAGGTACCTCCCGAAACCACTCCGACCTCCCTTATAACCTTAATCTCATGTCATGTTTCGCATTCTGATGACTTTATACATTCGAATAATAAATTGGCATTGTACATTGACCAGACCCTGTATATATACATATATACTTGCGTATATATTAGAGACATGATATGATGGAACGAGATAAAACTTCTTCCATTATGTGAATGGATGACACATAATTCTTCCAAGTAATCAATGTTTAAATGAAAGAATAAGCATATCGTTTTCTAAAACATTAAGATGATCTACATCATTATGACGTAGTGAATTCGTTGGTTTCATTTTATGCGGAGGGTGGGGTTTGCTTTAATCTCGTAATTTAATATATTAATTTAATCTTAACAAATAATAACATTGTCCCGGTACACGAGTTGTTTCAAAGAAAAGTTGTAATCCATCTTGGTTCCGAATAAGCAATACTTCAATTAATACGTGAATAGTTAAGAAAATTGCTACATTATTATATAAAGATACAATTTATAGTAAGACGTGAATAGTGAATTCACATTAGTGGTCCATGTGTTGGACAACGAGTGGTCCACGTGACAGTAAGTGAGAGGTATCTGTGTATTTCTTTTGGTACGCATATTTAACACACGTGTTACGTATATGTAACGTAGGTCGGTACGTATATGTAACACGGTCGGTACGTATACGTAACACAAGTGTTACATATACGTACCGACCTATGTTACACATATGCACCGCTTAGAAAATTCCGTGAAGTTTTACAATTTTGTTATCTTAGATTTGTAGTGGGTTTTTTCATTTGGTTTTATTTTATCAATATTCAATGAGGTTTTGCCATTTGCTATATTAGATATGCGTTTTGCAGTGGAGTTTCATATTTGAGTACATTTACGTATCAATAGGTTGTACATGCTTATTTGGTAAAATGCAGTCCAATGTACTAATTCATTATTAAGATTGATTGTACATTTACGCATCAGTGGGTTAGTAATTCATAAATAGATTTATAATAATTTATGTTTTTTTATCAATGACATATAGATGAATTATTAATTTTGAAGTTATAAATGTAATTTAACTAATTAATTGATTTTAATAAGAGAGAGAAAGACAGGAGAGATAGTGTGAGAAAATTTAGAAAACTAATTAATTGATTTTGAAAATAATTTCCTATTGTACCGTTTTGTAATTAATATAAATCGATTTTAATTTAGATAATTACAAATTTGCCATTAAAGTATATATCAACCATTGATCAAACAAGATCAATGGCTAAGATTGGGTTAGCATGGTTTTCTTATAAAATGGAGTTAGCATTTGAACCCTACCCTGTATATATATATACACACACGCACGTTGGCCGGTTATGGTACAAAGGCCAAAAAACGTACGACACGTACAAAAACGTCAGGACGCGAAACGTGTCCTTTAGGAGAGTGGTAAATCCGCCCATGTCGTAATAATAACGCAACCTATATGATTATAACGCATGCTTTAAAATGATAATAACACATGTTTTAAAATGATAATAACTCATGTTATACGAATAATAACGCGTTGTGATAATCACAAATGTTATACGAATAATCGCACATATTATACAACATCACATCGACATTTTCTCAAAAAATAGTCGTTTTTTTTAATACTTAAAGTATAATAAGACTATATACTCAAACATGCAATAGTAAGTTATAGTGAAATATCAAGATGCAACCTTCAACAACATGCATGAACATGCTCATAAATGAAGGTGGAAGCTACAATAGGTACATTTTTTTTAACGGCCACAATGAGATAACTCAAAGAAAGCTAACGGGGCGCTAGCAAATACCCCAATTACAAAGCCAAAGGAACAAAAGAAGGAACGACAATATCACAACACCAAGCTACACCAAAAAACAAGAAACAGTAACAAACCCAGGCCAAGACTTATACCACCCCAAACAGAGGGTCGCGCACCCAATCATCACAATTAGGACCATGGTTATCCCCGCGATATTTCAACCAATTAAAAGACGAGACTTTGATGTCCTCCACCATGTTATCCACGCTTTTTCTAGAGTTCGAGAAAATCCATCTATTCCTAGTTAACCAAAGCACCCAAATCATACAATATGATATAACAATTCTGATCTTTTTCCTCTTGCCGGTGACATTTGAGTTGTGGATGGCCACCGAAAGCTGCTTCACGGAAGCCACTTGGAAACCCGCCTCCATGTGCCTCTAGCCAACGGGCAAAGAACGAATAGATGGTCCTCATTTTCAATATCAAGTTTACAAAGAGAGCAAATTGGGGAAGCCACAGGAACCCCTCTAACCACAAGAGAGGCAGCGACCGGAATTCGGTATTGGAATAGACGCCATAAAAAGCACCTCACCTTTATCCCGAATAGAACATTTTTTCCATTTGTCAAGATCAAATAACCTCGGAAAGATAATTTTAAGTGGCCGGGTGTAAGGGTTAACATCAAGCCCCACTTAAATTTTGCGTTTTTTATAGCCAAGACCTACAATAGGTACATCGTACCCTAAACTTCATCGTATTGTCCTATACGAAACGTATAAGGGTTAGGAATGACCGGGTGAATGATGTTGTCTGGCGTTGGAAATTGTGAAACCCTACACACCTCGTATTGCCATGTACGAGGCGTATAACTCCGTATTTGGTTAGCAATTTTTATGTCTTGTTAGTTGATCCCTATAGATATATGTTTTGAGATTATATATATATATATATAATGGCCATGGGGGTCCTGATTCACAGCTAGCAATAATCATGAGACCCATTGTCCATGTCTAGTGTAGGGTAACTCCCCATTCAACCCGTTATCCTCAAAAATCTGAATGGGTCCCTTCCCTTACCTTCTCTTAAGTGGGAGGAGATATAATAAATTCAATCCACTTCTAGTTTTATCATCAACATTCTATAATATTATTAATTAAGTATTCCGCCAAAACTATATGTGTTATTTATTTAATGTAATTTTAATTTTCATATGTATCCCAAACACCCTCTTATTTTCAAATACTATCACCATCGTAATATATATATCACTTAATGCGGATTGCCTAACTAATCAATTAACCTATTTTTTTACACGCAAAGATTTCATAATCACCGAGCGTTTAATTTGAGCTGCATGATGATATATATATATATATATATATATATATATATATATATATATATATATCAAAATTTGTCATGTCACTTACGTGTGAGATCAATTAAGTTTTAGAGTTATAAAATGACAAATAGAGCGATTAGAAATAGCAATATATATCTGTTTTATTTAGTAGATATTCCAAAATTTAAAACACAATTTGCGTTTAGTGACATGTTGATGAAATTAGGCCACATATATTCATTCCTTAGAAGAAAAAAAACGTACATACTATTTATGGATTTCCTATTGACAAACGTTTATCACCCTTGACTAGAATTAATGATGTTATGTACTATAACAATATAACAATACAACCAAAGAGGTTATGGTGTAGTGGTTGAGGTGAGGCATGAAGTCTCAAGGGACCCAGGTTCAATCTCTGTCACCACCATTAATTTCTGAGGCATGCAAATGAGGCATAGTTCTTAGGTTGATGCACCAGGGTTTTACCCACGACGATCCAGGGTACGAGCCTCGGCTCTCCCTCAAGCCCGGAAGGGGCCGTATTGGGTGGGATTTTTCCTTGGACGCTCTCCAACTCTGACGTCAAGTGGGCCCGTTTAAGACAGCATATTGACCGGAGTTGGACGAGGCTCTCCCATGTGACGGGGGGTGCGACGTCACAACATTCAATGTTCGCCGTTCAAAAAAAATGTACTATAACAATTCATTGATTTAATTCACTTTGTTTTCTTTCTATTAGACGACATTTTATATAATCTTGTTCCAGCTAATTCTCTCGTCAGAAACATAAGAGACAACGGAAAGATATAATTAAATGAGAGTTAGTGAACACCATATATATACATATGGTTTCTGAAATTAAATAAAACTCAATCTCTATAGCCGAATGTTAACTTTTAACCCACTCAAATCCCTCATCATCAACTATATATATATATATATATATATATATATATATATATATATAGTTTACTTACTATTATTATAAGCTAAAACTTTCGTTTCATTATATATTTTCCAGCTATATATCTACTTCGTCAAACAACTCGATCTATACATTTAAAAAAAAACTTTATCTTATATTCTATTATAAACTCAATAAAGGACCTAGATGGAACATGATAGCGACCTATATATTTAGCTTGTACGTATGGTCCATTATTTCATAAGAATTGATTTGGCCTGAATTGACGTGACGTGACTCGTTTATCTTGCTAAGTTTACAATTATTAGGGTAGGGAAGGGAAGCAATGGCATAAGACTATGTCTAATGGACGTGAAAGCCCTGGGCCAACGTGGCAACAATTTTGGGGCTTGAGAGGAAAGGGCGTGGTTCAGACCACGGTGATTGAGGCAAATGCAGGGAGATGGTGGGGGTGTGGGGGCATGTGGTGCTTTGCCTATGTGGAGGGTGGACCACGTCGCCCCGGTCGTGAGTTAATTACACCCGGCCTAAGGACGTTAGCGATTTTGTTTAAAAAGTAATGTTTGAAGATATACGGTGCATATTATATAAAGTAGAACTAGGTAGGGGCGAGTTTTTTTTCTTCTTCTTATTTTTTATTTTATATAAGAGCATCTTCAATAAGAGCGTTTTTACCGTACCCAAGACCTTCTCTCTCTTCCCCCACTTGCCTCGCTCATATCCTTTCTCTCTCCTTAAAAACGACCATCTCTCTCCTCTCACATGCCTTACTCGATGCATTCTTGACCGATAACTTTTCCACCTTCTCTCACATCCAGTTTACCCTCTCTCTCCTCTATTCTCATCTAAAAACTACCAGAAACGTCCAATTGAGCATGATTTAACTACAAGTATTACAAGAACCACTTAAAATCATTCATTTACTTTTATATCAAACTAAAATTTGATATAACTATTAAAATATAGCATTATTACGTGGGTATTTTTTAATTGATATATGTAAATTTACGTGTATTCATATGAGCCGTCTAAAATAGTGGTTACAAACCAAAATTTGTTGCTGATACTCTTGTAAATACGGTTGTAGTAATATAATAAATAAATAGAATATATGTTCAACAAATACAAAAGAAAAACTAGTTAAGTAGGGGAGGGTCTTGAGGTGTGTGTAGAGCTGTAAACGAACCGAACCAAACCGAACGAAGCATTGTTCGTGTTCGTTCATTTAACATTTTACTTGTTCATAAACGGTTCACGAACACGAATCGAACGAAATTTCATGTTCGTGTTCGTTCATTAAGGAATTGGACTTGTTCACGAACGAAACCAAACGAAGCCTTGTTTGAGACTTTTGATGTCAACGCTAGTGTCTTCCAAAATGAACATTTAATATCAAGTTTTATGTACATCTATCGAACTTACTTTACTTAGTTAATTGTTAGGGTAAAAAATAAAATAAAAATTAAAAAAATATAAAAGGTTTAGATAAAATAAAATAAAAATATACAAAAAATATTTAATGAACAACATAAACAAATGAACACGAACGTAAACGAACATAAACAAATGAACACGTACGTAAACGAACATAAACGAACGAACGTAAATAACCGAACGTTCACGAACACGTTACCGAACGTTCACGAACACAATTGAACGAACGAGACATCTGTTCATGTTCGTTCATTTAGTTAATCGGACGGAATCATTTTTTCATGTTCGTTCATTTATTAAACGAACGGACATAAACGAACTTCCCGTCGAACGGTTCACGAACTGTTTGCTAAACGTCTGGTTCGTTTATAGCCCTAGGTGTGTGTAGTCTTGCTATCGTGTATAATCTCACGGTGTTGCCCGGTAATGACATAATAGGATTGATAGTGGTCCCTGCCCCGAAAATGCACCCCTTCTTCCGTCTCCGATAAACTCCTCTCATAATTGTGGGTCGCTAACAACCGGCCTGCAAGGATCCAATCCAAATAGATGTTACTAACACCTTGTGTGGCTTCTAATAAAAGAAAAAACGGTATTGACGTCGACCCCTACTCCTCTTTGTGTGTGTTTTCGTGTAAAGCTAGGAGAAATAGGATTCTGTATCCTTTTCCGTGACTTACACCAATAACTTAAATAAGTTACTATTTATTAAACAAAAACAAATGTTAAAGAAAGTTAAAAAAAAAACTTACAAGGTTCCTCCGGTGTTGTGACATGGGTATCGACCCACAATGTGCCGAGACAATAGCCCCCCATTATGGTTGTTACTATTTGTTGTGTTGATATCGACTTCGCCTTTTGGTTTTCAGTGTTTTACACCTTTTACAAAAAAATACTTACAAATTAGTATTAAAAATAAATATATTAAATTAAAATAAAAGTAAGCCATAGTGTCGATCATCTCGTATGAATCAAGACTGTGGAGGGTATAGAATCAATAAGTATATGATGTTATGTATATAAATACTTAAATAACGAGGAAATATAATGTTGTGAGTCGTGTAATGTTTCCCATTTAACATAACATTCAATATGATTGTTAAATGAGCAAATTTTGTTTTTGGCCCTTGTGGTTCGGCTTGTTTAACTATTTTAATTAAAAAACAAATTTTTTAACATATCAGCCATTGTGATTGTATTTTTGTAATAATTTCAGTCCATCACACTAATCCTGTAGCTTTTTCTGTTCAGTAAGAGACATTTTAGTCATTTTATTTCTAAGTGAACTACTTTAACCTTTTCAGTCAAATAAAAAAAATTACGTTTTTTCATAATATTTTTTTTTACTTTCTTAAAAACATTTTTTTAAAATGCTTAAAAAAATATAACTTCAGGAGCTGATATGTTAAAAGATTTATTTTTGGACTAAAATGGTTAAACATGCCAAATCACAGGGGCCAAAAGCAAAAATTACTCAATTTATACTAAAATCATCTTAATTAAAATGACTATAATTAATTAATTAACTAGGTTAAAATCCCGTGTATTACACGGGTTGAATAAATAAAATGTTATATACTTAATAATAAAAATTTTATATTTTTAAAAACCCGTGTAATACACGGGTTTAATAAACCGGTATATTACATCGGTCGAATAAAATATAATGCAATTTGTTAACAAACACACTCGTCAAAATATGTCTTTAAAATGTAATTTGTCGTGACAGTTATAAGGTCTGTTAAGTTAGTTTTTAAAGCAATTTTTTTCAACTGATTATTAATTTTTTTATTTAATTGATAAATGTTAGTTATATTAAGTTCATTTGATTGATGATATAATAACTATTTATAATTAAATAATAAGTATCCGTAATTAGATTTATATTAAAAATCTAAAAATAAATTCTTTTAATACAATTATTCAATATGAGAGAGATGCGGGAAAAAAAATGATACAAATGAACCAGAAAGTGACACGTGTCAATATAATTTTATTTATTAATATAAAGATTATTATTTAATATTATTATTTAATAGGAGAGGGAAACAGAAAAATTAATATTTAATAGGAGAGAGAGGCGGGAAAATAAAGATGATAAGTAACCAGAGAGTGACACGTGTCCCCTATGGTTTTCCTTTATTATATAGTATAGATTAATGTCTTTGTAAAATTTACAAAATTAAATTGACATATACATATCATGGTAGTACTTGAAACTTAATTTGTTTCAGCAGGTTAATTATGTGAAATTAAAGATGGAGATTAATAAAAGATGTGTTGATAGAAAGTAGGAGGATTTCCCTGCCTTTATTATTTAGATTTAGAAAAAGCAAATTAAGAAAGAGTAGAAAAAGTTGTTTGCAGCGGTTTGCACGAACGGGTTGGTTATTGTGGCGGACATTAACAAAGAAATCCCGTTGATTAGTGGATTCACCTCCAGTATACATATATATATATACCCCATATGCATGTCTATGGTTTCAACAACTTTATTCGATTCATTACATTTCCAATTTCTTTTCTAGTCGTTGAATCGAATAACAAATACATACGAACACATATTGTTAATTGTCCCGATCAACTAACCCTCTCTAATATCATTCATTTTTTCTCTCAAGTTTTTGGTGAAAAAACAAAAATACCCATATTATTAATAAATTAAATTAAAAAAAATACATAAAAGCCACCCTCTTTCTCTTTATCCAACCTTCATCTCTTTACCCAAACCAAACCCTATTTCCCACGATCGTAGCTTCCAGAGAGAGAGAGAGAGAGCCATCACAAGAGAGAGGGAGAGGTGTGAGAAACCTGAATCCAAGAAAAGGAGAGAGAGATCGTAAGAGAGAGAAAACACAAGGGTGTCAAGCCTATGAGATGGAAGGGTCCTGTGAATGAAATTAAAAAGGCGCCGAGCCTATATAGGCTATGTATGTATATACGTGTATGTATGTTTGTATGTATTTTTATGTATGTAATTGTGTTAGTGTATGTAATTTTAGAATTTGGACATTTATTTATGTGTGTTTGTATATAATATGTATGTATGTTTGTATGTATGATTATGTAATTGTATGATTTGTATGTATATAATTGTGTATGTATTTATGTAATTGTGAATGTATGTATATATGTTTGTATGTATATGCAACTTTATTTAATTTTGTTGCAAGTTCGGAACTTATTGCGGTTGGCGAGATGTGAATAACATCTTATTTGTGTTTCATTGGATTTTTTAAGGTACGCATCCCGACTTTTATACCTTTGTGTAGTTAATTTTTTATTTCATTTATAGTGTAAACGGCTCGTTTATCATTATTTTATAAATACTATTACTTATATATTAAAAAATATATGATTTATAATTTTAAAAAATAAATAAGAAAAAAGCTTACACCCCTAATGTCATTTGTGTACGTCTCATATTGTGTACACTAGTATGTGTATTTAGGATAACTCTTTAGAATATATACTCGTCCGAAATTTATCTGATAGAGATAAATTTTGAATTGTCCCATTTGGGACTGCTTTTTAAATATTCTATCTTATTTAGGATATGTATACATTTTAACGGGTTGACATTTAAGAAAAAATTTGTGTGGTTACAATAGGAGAATACGATACTCCATTTTATGGTCAACCAGAGGAGATCATAGAGTTGAACTACATTGATGGTTACTCGGTTGTACTATTCCGTTGTAAATGGTTCGACACGAGAGGTAAAAGATTAATTAAGCAAAACAATACTATCATAATTGACATCGGCCGTGAATGGTATGTTGGCAAAGAATGGTATGATGATTTTCAATATATATTAGCCACACAGGCTAAACAAGTGTTCTATCTTCGAGATCCTTCTCGAACCACTGGCCAATAATGGCAACGACGGCGCAATCACACGGTGGTGATGGTGGAGACGGTGGATATGGGGGTCCGTATAATTTAGACTCGGGTTGTGTGAGTGGTAAGTTACTTGTTAGTGTTTAATAGATGTCTTTATAATTGCCTAACTTTCATGTGTCAATGTAGGTAGTGTCTCACAAAAAAAGGCGTTCTAAAGGCAAAAACCTCAAATTATATAAGAAATTTGAGGAAAATGGGAGGAAGCCTCTTCCCATTGAAGTTGAACTTCATGGTGGTGGGTACAAGTTCGTGGGTCCGAACGCTTCTGATTTTATCCGTGCTATCTCCTTGGAGGTTGAAAAGGTTGTTCCGCCATATTATCCTAACTGGGCCAAGGATCCAAATGAGAAAAAACAGGCAGTATATCCCACTCTACTAATAAGTATAGATGTTTTATAATTACTTACAATTTCATAACTATTAGATTTTTTTCTAATTACTTTCCATTTGTAGGATTATTTTAATCTGGACTCCTGGGAAACACTGACAAGTGGCGAGGCGTTGAACTCGGAATCATCGCCGAGTGTCAAAGGGCTTATAAAGACCGCAAGGGAGAGTTGAAAGTTCATTTAGACGAGAATGGGGGATACGATGATGTAGAGGCGGCGAGGAGTAATCCACCACAAGATGTTGATCAAGAAACTTGGAATATTTTGATTAATCAGCTGTTTTTAAGTGCGAGCTATAGAAACCGCTCGGAGAAGAACAAACAAAACCGAGCACAACAACGCTACCCAAGTTTCCGTGGCAGCAAATCATACGCCCAACGCCGACACATGGAGGTATGAAATACAGTTGTTATTATTATACAAACATGCTTATTAATTCTTAGTGATATTATTTTTGTTTTTCACAGGGGACCGGCCCTATTGACGTGTTCAGATCGACCCATTATAAAGAAGGGACAGGATGGGCCAATGATTTTGCATCAATAGATTATGTAAGTAAAATGATTTTGTTGTTAGAACATCCAAGCTTGACTTTAAACGGGTCAAGATGACCCAAACACACTTTAAAAGACTTAAAACATCCAACTTTAAGTTAAACGGGTCAAAATGACCCAAACACACTTTAATATACTTGGAACATTCAACTGTAACTTTAAACGGGTCAAAATGGCCCAAACACACTTTAATAGACTTAGAACATCCAACTCGAGGCCAATTATTGAATATGTTTGCTAGTATTATTAGTATTTGTTGTTATTAGTGTTGGTTGATTGGAATTTGTGAATTTGGGTCGTCTATTACTTATAGTTTAAAAGGTTGGTTATCCATTTTACAGCAGCTATGCTGTCGAATTTTAGTAAAATAGTCAACTAATTGTTTATTACATTGTTTAATGCAGTACCGAATCCAAGAGGAGTATACAAGATCATCTGCTGAGTCTGGTGGTGACTCATCCGTTGTTGATGAGTTTACATGCATGGAGCGTGCATTGGGTCATCGGCGTGGCCATATCCAGGGTGTTGGTCGCGTGGTGAGTAATCCCACACCGGATGTGTTCGGTACTCCCCCTCCACAACCACATTAGCAAGACGTTGATCAACGTGTGGCTAGTCTTCAACAACAATTCCAATAACAACAACAACGCGAAGCCCAACGAGTGAAAGAACAGCGATTGCAAAATCAACAACTAAAGGAAGAACGTCGTGTGCATAATCAACAAATGATTGAAATGCAACGACAAATGGATCAAATGTGGGAGCGTCGAACTAGTAGCGATGATAACTAGCTTGGAGTTGTTAAGCCTTTGTTGTTGGTGTGGTGTTGTCTTGAACAATTTGCATATTTGTGTGTTTTGAATGTTTGATTTGTAGGACAAGTTTGTGGGTCGAACAATTTGTATGTTTGTTTTATGTTTCGGATATTAGTTTTTATTGGATTTGAATGTTTGAATGGTTTATATATAATTATTTGCATGTTTTTGTTTTTAGAAATTTAATATTTCTAGAAAAATATTAAATAAAAATAAAAAACAGAAAGACCTATACCGAAGACATGTCGTCGGGATAGGCCTTTTTCAAAAATTATTAAAAAAAATGAAAAAAAACCTTACACCGACGATATGTCGCAGGTAAAGGTTGACCCTATGCCGACGACAAGTCGTCCGTGCAGGGCTTGACTCTATACCGACAACATGTCGTCGATATAGGTTTTCTTTTTGAATTATTTAAATAGACACTATACCGACGACACGTCGTCGGTATAGGCTGACCTATACCGACGACAATCTTGGCTATTGGTACGAGGTAATACCAACGACATCTATACCGACGACATGTCGTCGGTATAAGCAATCCCGATGACAAGTCGTCGCTATAGGGTCAAAAAAAATCATCAGGATAGGGTGATACTGTTGTAGTGTATGGGTGGAAGGGCCTTGTGAATGGGAGTGGAAAGGTATCGAGCATACGGGCGGAAGAGCCTAAATAAAGGGTGCCGAGTGTATAGGTGGAAGGGCTTGGTAAAGGTGTCGAGTCTATAAGATGGAAGGACTTGGTAAAGGTGCCGAGTCTATAAGATGGAAGGGCCTAAAATGAATAATAAAATAAAAGGACACAGTGTACTTACTTAGCGTAAGCTAACATAAAAATGTTTTTCAAACCTTGTAAGAAAAAGACACGTGGAATAAAGCTTCCTGAGAACGTGGTCCGACGGAGCGAAGAAACCCTAAAATATGTGTAATACAAATATTGTATGTAAACCAATATTTCTAATAAAATATACCTGTGTCACCTTAGTGACAAGGTTTTGAAAAATATGAGACCATTCTCCGTATATAAAACTCTGTTAAATTAATAAAATAAAAGTAGGTTGTTTCATTGAAGGCATGTTTTGGGACAACAAATCTTGTTTTAAAAATTCCTTGATAGGAACTAGAAGTATGATATAATAGTCTTTCAGTTGAGAATGTAAAAGATTTTGATTATTAATAAAAAAGCTTATGGGTTAGCTTTCGATGTATGTTTATGTATCATTCGTCAAAAATAAATAGTGCCTGATACTAGGGTGTGACAAAGAGTCAATATGGTTAAAACCAATGTTTTTAAAACCGGACCGACCAGTTGGACCGGGAACCGTGACCTCCACCGGTCCGGTTACATGTTCTGAGACCGTTTGCTAGTTGAACCGGGCGGTTCAAGCGATTCAGTGGTCGAACCGCGAACCGGTGGTCGAACCGGGTAGTTAAAAAAATTTTTTACTATTTTTTTATCTTTTTTATCCTATAGTCCTCCTACTTACTTCTATTTATAATTTTAACTCAATTTGGCTCTTTTCTTTTAACTTATACGCTGCCACAGGTCCTCCAAAACCCTAATCAAAATTAAAATTGAAGATTCAAAAGAATTAAAATTCCTATAGACTTACAACCCTCGTCCTTGACTCAAAATTGTTTAAATGGCTGTATATGTAGTATTTGGAATTTTTATATTTTTCTATATATTTTTATGAATATTTATATTATTTATTACGTCATCCGGTTTCTTGAATCCGGTCCGACCAGTGAACCTCTAAGACGTCCAGTTCTGAAAACATTTGTTAAAACTGAGATGGGCATGAAGGTTAAGGATGCATGGTATATTGTGACAACTTGTGTGCATGACAGTTGTTAAAGCATCAACTTTTTTATGAAAGGTTAAAGCACATAAATGTTAATTGCACTTTACGAGGGATCTGCTTGGTTGAGTATGTTGATACAAGACTAAATACAGTTGATATGCTAACCAAAAGTGTACGTCGGGTCTTGTTTAATATATATACATGCTTTTCAAATAAAAGTTTGCTATATTCTGTTATTTAAAAACTATACATGAGTATGAAAGGAAATAATTTTCTCTCTGAATTGTTCTCCAACGTTAATGACTAAGAGTTGATCTTTTTCCTCTAACATTTTGGCCGTTAGACACTATTTTATGTAGGAAAAAAAAGATCTAGAAAACACATTGTTTATGACGTTTAAAACTAGACATGTGATTAAAAACATATTACTTAGAAGTTACTTTAAAACACATATTAATAATCGACTAACATGTTTGTTTGTTTGTTGTGACTTGTTTGACCCACTTAGATAAAGGGTCGTGTTCGGATTATATCCATGATTTCCACCCGTATCTTGAACTATTTTTTTTAACGGCAATTTTTTTTTTACTTAGTGGGATTTGAACTCATGACCATTAGGTCTTTTAAGTATTTAAAATGTTTTGCGTCTACCATTGGACCACCACTCAAATAGCGTATCTGAAACTAATTAATAGCAATATATGCGAATTGTGACCATTTTGAGCAAAAGAACCATGACTCGTAATATTTATTTATTTATTCATCTCATAAGAACAAAAAATTAATGACATGAAAAACTTGTTGTACAAATAAATCCCTATAATGAAGAAATCTTTTTTTTTAGCATTTTGGAAGATCCTTTGGAGGTGGTATAAGCGACTGATTTGGTCCATTTCCATTTTCAACCAAAAACGCCATCTTTAACCCCCAAGTCGTGTGCACTTCCAAATGACAATGCAAGAACCACACCCCCGGATTATCAGCTCGAAACCGAATAGCAACCCAACCGCCTGAAGGCACACCTATTGTATTCCTCTCAACGGGATCCACAAGGTTGAATTTCTTGGGGTCTACCTTGGGGTTATAGTTGCCAATTCCCTTGCCAACCGCGAAGAAATTGAAGCCGTGTAGATGAATCGGGTGATACTCGTCAGCAATAATACTGGTGTCTTGTAGTACAAGCTCAACAGTTGAGTTGTATTTTAGGCGATAGAGTTTTGTCCCATTGGATGTAGCCAAGTTTGTGGGCGGGGTTCCGGTGTAATTGAAAGCAATGGGTGGGTTACCTGGAAAGTCGGTGGTGAACACTCCTTTGTTTTTGAAATAATGTGCTTGAAGAAGAGCTGTGGTGGGCATAACAAATGTGACATTGTTGATGCCCGCCACAACTTGACTTCCATTACTTGCTTTACAAGTCGGGCATGGGTTGATACCAAGCCCGACCGTGAAATACAAGGAGTGATTCATTTTCAAGGGCACTTTGGCAGGAAACCTTTTTGAATTTAAACTACGGAGGGAATCTATAAATTTGTTTGCCACCGCGGTGGAATTTTGTGGTGGTGGGGTGGTTAGGATGGCAGAGGAGGAGAGGGTGCCAGTGTAGTGGATGGTGGCGGTGGCGGTCTTGTTGTCGACGGCAATCGGGGAGTCCATGAATGGGGAGGCGATCATGGTGTATTTACTGGATTTCCTGTTGGCTGTAAGGATGACGTTGGTGGTTTGGCCCGGTGCTATGACAATGGTGTCGGTTTGAAAGGGTTTCACATAGATGGCGTCCACTTCAACCACCGTCAGCTTGTGGCCGGCAATCTTAAAGAAGAGTTCTTCATTGAGTGCAGCGTTAATTATACGTAGCATGTACGATTTTCCTTTTTCCACGCTCAATTCAAACCCTCCTGCATGCCAAAATCAAAACAAGTTTAGAATGGGTTAGATGGTCTTTTGTTTTTTTGAATGTTTAGTTTTATAATAACTAAAAGTCAACATGTTGATATTGATGATTTTCCGGCCCCACATACCTTGTGTCTGACAACCGTGTAGTCGGCCCGGATGGCCGTTAATAGTATGGGCATCTGAGACATTAGGTGCCAAGCCAGATTTCAATGCCTGATTGATCACGGCTTCAGTGTCTGATTTCCACCACTCACCTGCATCCGGCCATTAATTAATATATCAACCCGGCCGGCCTCTTTGTGCAATATTAATTATTAAATTAAGTGATGGAAGAAATGAATCTGACCTAGAATGACAACTTGTTCCATATGGGGTTTAGGAAAGGGATATGGAACACCGTGTTTAGGCAAGATGACTATAGCACCATGGACCGTAGCTCTTAGCCATAGAATATGAGCATGCCATAAAAGTGTGCCTCGTTGCCCTGTTATGGTGAAATTGTACACATAGTTTTGCCCCGGCTGGATTGGGCATTGTGTTATGTATGCGGGCCCGTCAGCCCAACCTGTCCGCAGTTGCCTTATTCCATGCCTGAGCCAGAGATATCAGTTTTAGATAAAATATATTAAGATAATTGATTGTTATAAATTAATTAATTAATTAAAAGCGTACGTAACGTACCAATGGATGGAGACGTTATAGTTGACATGGTTGACAACCTTTACGAGAACCGTATCACCCTCTCGAGCATAAAGTGTTGGTCCAGGGAACTGACCATTAACGGTTACAATGGGCTTGCTTGAGCATAAACGATTCGCCTTCTTTGTAACCACCTACATATGATATTCATTTCGTGATACAACAATAATATATTTCATTGTACGTCATGCTAATTTTATGTGAAAAACAAGAAAGAAATTAATTAATTGAGATTGTTAAATGATGTTTAGAAACTCACATTGAACTTGTAGTGACGTAGGCGAGCTTGAACCAACAAGGGGAACAAGAGGCCGACTATGAGTAAAGCGCGAAGAAAAGCCTCCATGGCCATGTACGTGTGTTAACCGAGTGGAGTGATGAGGACTAGCTGGTAGCGCAAGCTTATATAATTAAGGATGATGATATTGCTGCGATGTCATTTTTAGTTGGTTATGGTTTGGTGTGGATGTCACCAAGCAGCAGGAGCAGGAACTGACTGCTGGTACGTACTAGTTTTAGTTTGATCAGGGGAAAACACTTGATTTGTTTCTTTCATTGTAAGCAACCTTCAAGTGCCTCTATTTTTTTTTTATATATTAGAATTTCACGGCCACGGGTTGAATAAATGTAATCTTATATGCTTAGTAAAAAATAATTTATGTCTTTACAAATCCGTGGGTTACACGGGTTGAATAAAATATAATGTAATTTGTTAACACATACACTCATCAAAACATGTTTTTTTTAAATGTACGTTGGCATGACAGTTATAAATTATGTTAAGTTAGTTTAAAAAAAATCAACCGGGTATTAATTTTTGTAGATAATTGATAAATATTAAATTAATTTATTTAATGATATAATAATTATCCATAATTAAATAATAAGTATCTATAATTAGATTTATATTAAATATTAAAAAATGTATTCTTTAGATATCATTATTTAATATGAGAGAGAGACAAGAAAAAGAATACCGAGGATGCACCAAAAAATGTCACGTGTCCCCCTACCATTTTTATATATTAGTATAAACTAGCTTAGAACCTATGTATTACACATGGGGTTAAAAATATTAATACATAAAATTCTTAAATCTTTATATATATATATATATATATATATATTATAAGTATAAAAATGTATTACATATACTAAAGATAGAAAACAAAATTCAAAATATGTAAAAGTTAGTATATAATTTGGTTTCGAAAATACCTTAATTACCGTTTACTTTAATTTGACTTTCATTACTATTTGATAGAAAACTAAAATTACATAATTAAATTAAGTTTCTTATAATAAGTGTTAATTTAAATAAAGGTGTTTTATTAGTGTAACTAGGTTATGTACCCGTGTATTACACGGGTTGCAAAAATTTAAATTATATAAAACATAAATCTGGAAATAAACTAAACATAAAGGAAATTACATATTACATTAAATTATAAATTAGTACACGTCCTCAACAAACACAACTTTTTGGAGGATTAAATTAGTACTTGAACCGACTCGTCCGACTGAAAGGTTGCACTGAAAAGCATCGCCTGTCTCGGACCACATGGTGGCATATTCAAACGCTCCACATCTTTCTGATTTGGGGCTCGAATCCCATATCCAGCATCCGACAAGATTCATCTAAAGCCAAATACTTGATTTTCTCTAGCGAAACCTTTGATCTTTCGATCATATATGTTAATCTTCTTGGAGTAGCAACTAAAATGTCCACATCCCTTTCTAAACTCCTCAACCAAAATGTCGTACTTATGACCATTCACCATTGCAATCATAGAACATCATAACATAAACTAAAGAAGACTAAAAACAGAAAGAAAAAGACAAAACAAACTAAGTGTTACCACCGTTTGGTCTTCATCATCACCATTCAAAATATAGGGAGATGAATAATGCTACCCAAGAACAAATTCATTCACAATCAACTCATTCTCCATGCCGGCAACCTCACCAGGATGATTTAACTAACTTTCAAGAGATCTACTCCATAGCTTAGCTATAAATATACGACATATAAATAATTTGTGCGAGTCTGAGTGAAAAATGAAACCACTTCAACCGCGGTGAATGTATCCAGATAAAGACTTGCAGAATCAATTCATTCATCATCAATTCATACCACCACAAAACATCCAAAATCCTAGCGGTAAAAGTTTATACATCACAAGATGAAGACTTGCAGAATCAACATGTCCTCAATGAGGACTCAATAGAACAAAGACTCGATGATGGCCAATCCGGCTCTCAATTTAGCGACCAAGGTGACGAAGAACCTACACATTAATTCCAAAAGTTGACAATTATTAATTGACCAAAGAGATAGATACTCATTATTTCCTTTGATTTCTCGAAGGTTAATGGTATAATTGTCCAAAATAAAGGCAACTTACTATAAATTTTGCTTTTCCAGTATTATCAAGTTTCAATGAGGACCCTTTAACATCAGTTTCTAGAAAGAAGTATTTACCCTTCACTCTTGTCATTCCTCTCTCTCTCTCTTGTTTCCTGCAATTATATAGACAATTAACTTCAACTACAACATAAATTAAACAAAATATTTTGGACCATCTCATCGAAATTTCTAGCAAGTATCTCATCATTATGCAATTGCATCATATTTCATCGACATCCTAATTTTTGTTTAAATTAAAACAGATTGCGCAAACCTTTTTTGGGTACTCTTTATGTTGCTTTCAAAAAGAACATTAAGATCAAAATTGCTAAGTGTCCACCTCATAGTTAAAAACAAATTCAGAATCTAACCAACAGAAGATCATCAACACACATAATCACATCAGAAACTCAATAAAGCCTTCAAAACTATACAAAAACAAAATAAAAATTGCTATATAAATTTCATTACAGATTCACAAACACTGAAATTCTGACCCTAAACAGCTGATTGAAGATACATGTGCAAATCGAATGAAAACCTAGTAGCCTTCAAAAAATTCAAAACAAACCCTTGCAACTCACTCTTTCCTATGAAAAGAAAACAAAATCTAAGGTTAATTGTATGACATATTGACATGCTTAACAATCAAGGTTATACTGACTTGATGTAAATACTAAATCATGTTCAACTGAGCCTATATATTATGTGAGGGCAGTAACATTAATCAGAAAAACCTGTTTAGTTTGAGTTCTCCCACTTTGAGGCTTCTTTTTTATTTTAATATAGTCCAGCATCTACCAAAAACTTGAAAAAATCAGTAAAATTGTAAAACAGTTAAAAAAAAGAATTAAGCATTAAAACTCATGATTTAACTATTGAAATCGAGTCTCAAACCATACCTTATTCAATTTTTTCATTCCGAGTAAATCAGCCTCAGATGGCCCTGCTAGAGACAACAGTTTCGTAACTCCATGAAGCTACAGCCTCCGAACCTACCATCACTACCGTTCCTTTGCTTGAAAGTGTGCACACATAAACAGTTTGATTTCAATGAGGTTGGTGTCTTATGATCCAGAGGGAAAAGGCGATACTGCAATTAGGGTTCCTGCAAACACAATCATTCAATGGTTAAACTAGATCCAATCCTCAAACAGTTGACAGTCTCAATCATCATCAATTCATACCACTACAAAACAGCCGCTACAACCGTCACTTACAATACGAATCATCATGTCCGCCTCCCTGATTTCCTTTTCCCCCTTTCCAAACCCTAATTATAATCTTTGTCGGCAAAGTATCATGAATACTTTTGTATGAACTGATGCGTACATCGTTTAACCGATCACACATCTCCATTATCAATCTGTTGGATTAGAGTGGATTCTGTTGGATGTTATGCGGCCTTAGGGTATGGAGAGGGAAAGAATGGAGAAGAATGAACTTGGAAAGAGAGTGTTTGTAGGGTTATTGAAGAATCGGTTCAAATAGCATTCATTTAAGATCCGCGTGAAGACCCGTGAGTAAAAGGCGAGAAAACACAAAAAAAAATATGTCGTCAAATCATGTATCCATATTGTTTTGCTTTATTATATGTTATAGATTATAGATATAGATTAGTACTTTCTTTAAAAATATATTATTAATTAAAAATAAAGGTGTATTTAATAAGATAGAGAGACGAGAAAAAAAAATAAAAATAAATATAAAGACAAAATAATACATGATAAAACCTTTATTTATTAGATAGATATAAATATAGATATATATGGGAGAATTTTCTAAGCACAACTCAAATTATTTCGAGAACATATGAAAATAATGTGGACCACTCATTTATTTATGAAAACATGTGAAAATAATATATACCACTCATTTTATAAACATACAATTTAGTAAGATGTGAATAGTGAATTCACATTAGTGGTTCACGTGTTGAACAATGAGTGGTCCACATATCAGCCAATGAGTGTTTTTTTTTCTTTTTCGTTTTCAGTCGTTATAGTATATATAATATACTATTTTAATCCGTTTCATTTTAAAATAATTTAGTTTTTCTTTTATAACTTTCGTTCGTTACCTTTTAAAAATATTGGAAGTTACGGTTTTTTTGTTCATGTTCCGGTGTAAAAAAATGGAATTGTATTCAAAATCAAGTATTTTTTATGTCATACGCTACATTGAGCGACGTTACCGTTTCGGTGTCGTGACAAACCCAACCACTTATGAGCGAACACCATCGTTTGCGAAGTTGTGGTATTATCGTATCCGATATCGGTTGTAATTTTATGTGTCGTACGTTATAGCGAGCGACGTTAACATTTCGATACTGTGACAAACCCAACCGCTTATGAACGTGCATTTTTATTTATTTTTTTTGTTTAATCAAATTTTCTTTTGCATAAAACATTTTTACTGGGGAATCAAACACATAATTGACTTTGGTTGGTGGTTGCACTGACTGCTTGAAGTTCACTCATACCCACCTCACTCACCCGGGTTTAAACCTTGGGTGTTGGGGTTATTTTTTAACATTTTTTTATATTTTTTATTTGATTTTCCCAAGCTTTTATGAAGCTTATATTTTTTGTTTTTTCTTTTATAGTTTAATTTTAACGTTACACATAACTTATATCCACATATACAAGATATTAAACTACACATATCTCATTTCATCATACTTTAAAAAAACATATGTTACAATCACTATTATGGTTTATATGTGAACATTCAAAAAATTAATCCTGCACATAATAAAATGTATCATACAAATACGAAATTTATCATTTATATAATGTAACGAACCAAAAATCCAAAATAGAATGTTATTTGCCTAAAATAATAATATAGGGGTGAAAGCATATATAAAACAAAGTGGAGGGTTGGTTTAAATGGTGCATTTCTTTAATTTTGGAAGAAATGGTCAAAATAGAAAGTTCGGGGGGTTAGTGTGTAAAATCAGCGAAGCTGATTATATGGTGGTGTGGGTGGCAACACACAAGTGTGTTGTGGATTGCATGAGATAGGGGGAAAGGCGCAACCAAAATCTAGATTCAAGGGTTGTTTGAAGAAATCAAATGGAATTGGAATGTCCATCTTCAAGCAAACGTCATGTAAGTAATCCTTCCATCTCTTAAACCTCCATTAGAAGTGTTCTTGGTGGTTTAAGGGGGGGGGGGGTCAAGATAGGAACTGTTTTGGGTGGTTTAATTGATTAATAACTTGATAAAAGTTATAATCTAACTTGATTAAAGGTTAAGGGTGGTAGATAACATCGTTTAAACATCCAAATTGGTGATTTAAGAATTAAGGTTCCTGAGGGTGAATTGGAGGTTTTCATCCTAGTGATGTTTAAATGATAAATTTAGGGTGGATAAGTGTCTAGGGTGTTAATATAGACACAGTTAACAATAAAACCCCGATTTTTATGGTGATTTGTAAAATGGGAGTGTTGGTGCAACTTGGGTGATTCCTTAACGGGTCATTTGGCTTAAGGGAGAATTTGAAGGGTGTTGGGGCTTGATTATGTTAATTAAACCTAGACAAATGATAATGTTAGTCATTTGGTATTAGGAGTGTGTTAGAATCTTAATTGTGTAAGTTGCGATATCTAGACTAATGACAAGATGACTTGTTTAGATGATCAAGGTATTAAAGGGGTTAGCTTTGGAGATCAAGTGGGGTCCTCCTTAGCTAAAGGTAAGTGTTTTATACTTACTTAGTAATGATATGTGGTAGTAAACTCATATATTTGATATACATGTTGATTTATTGACTATCATGTGTGTAATTATGCGTATGTTGATTTGGTAAATTTGCATATAGGGAATGTATGCAATGGGAAGGTGTTTAAGGTGCTTGGGGTCCATGAACCTCACAACGTAGTATGGTGATGAAGTCTTTGAATTACTTGTGTGTTTAAGTAGAGTAACAGTATGACAATGTTGTATGCAAGGGTTGGGAGAGTGAAATAGTGGTTTGAAGTCCTTGAACTTCACAAATGGAAAGGGTGGTATTGGTATCTTTGAATCCCACATGTCGGTAAATAATGGATGAGTTATAAAGGTTGATTGGTATCGTGTATGTACACACTTGTTTGTATGTTTAAGAGTCGGTATTTGAAGTCTAAGAACTTAAAATGGAAGTTATTTATACGGTAACTACTATCGTGTGTATATATATATATATATATATATATATATATATATATATGGGAGGGATCAAGAGAAAACCACAAAGTTAGACGAAAACCAAGAAAACCACTAAAACAATGTGTAATACTATACGTAACCGCAATTTTTTTGTTTTTTGTTTACGTATACGTAACACTATGGGTTACGTATACGTAAACCAATATTTAAATGATTTTTTGGTAAAAATGTGTAATATTACATTGATACACTTATAAAAAAATAAAATAAATATTATTATATTATTGGTTAAAATTGATTTTTTAGGGGTTTTCTAGGTTTTCGCCTAACTATGTGGTTTTCTCTGGAACCCTCCGCATATATATATATATATATATATATATATAAATTACACCATGGAAACGATCATTTTATTCTCTTTAATTTAAGTATGATATTTTTATCAGTTTTTTTTCTAATTAAAAAAACACATGCTACGTGATTATTAGTGTATGCGTTTTCAGCTGCATCGCACGAGCACCCTCTATATATATATTAGAACACTGGTAACTGATGTAGGGTTTAATGACCCGTGTTTATATCCCGTTGCGTGTGCATTTTAGTTGTTTTGAGTTGTATATTTGTTCGGTTTTATGCGTGTTTGTGGTTGTGTCTACCTCCTAGGTTTCATGTGCTAAATGAGTGGGAAATGAAAGCGAAGCAGTTGGACTCGAAGCACAAGAATTGAAAAAGTCAAAAAAGTCAAATTCTAAGATTTCTGGTCTTCGCGGTACTGGGTGGAGTTGTTCGCGGTACGCGAGAAATCAGGAAGTGTGCCCGGTTGTTTTGTCCTTCGCGGTATGTGAAGGACTTGTCCAAGAAGTTCGCGGTACGCGAAGAGTTTAAAAGGCGGCTCGGCTAATTTGTCCCTCGCGGTACGCGAGGGACGTGTCTCTCATCTTTGCAGTACGCAAAGGATTACTTTTATGGGAAAATTAACCTAAATCAGTCTTTCACCATTAGCAGCCCCCATTCCGACTTCCATCAATTCCAGCTGTTCCAAAGCTCCAAGAAGGCGATTTCTACCATAGTTGGACCGATTGTTCTTGATATTTCATGATTGTAAGTCCTAGTACATTAGATTTGATTATTGTTATAAGTATGAGTGGCTAAATCCATTGTAGTCCTCTTTGGGTCTAGGGTTTTATGAACACTTGTGAATTCTTGTATGATTAGCTTGGTTTGTAATCTTGATTGGCATGTTAAGCCATATGATTTCATATATTGATTGAATACTTTAAACTGCATTGTTGTTCAAGTCTCAATAGTCTCGGGTTTCTTTACATCGGGGACAATTTGGGGGTTGGATTATAGTTGGTTTGTCATTGATTGTTGTACGAGAATAAGTTTTATTTACAAAGGGTTCTCATATTATCACTGAATTCAATTGAACCATATGATTATGTCTATGTAATTGCTTGCTAATTGTCTTGGATGAACTTGTGTTTGCATACCCGAACCTCGTTGAGGATTACCTCTCTTATTATTGTTTTAAACCCAAATCAGTTTATTGTTTTCTGTCTTTGAATCATTGTAACAAAGTAACACTTCCCACATAATCCTCGTGGATACGATACTCTACTTACCCTTACTAGTTAAGGTGTTTAAGCATTGTTTTTGATTGACCAAACGACATCGATCAGTAACCATTGATACAACACAACCATTGTTCATGCCAACCTGACCCTAGCGTTGACTGACATTAACCGATCCAATGTTCATAAACGATAATAGTGGGTTCTCTTTCTTGTGTAATTCAACTCAAGTCAACATTTTCAGCTAAAGTTAAAAAAAATTCTCCGAGTTAAAACTTTGGTTATTAATCGAAAACCGAACCGACCCAATGTTCATACCTGATTAACAAAACGAAATATATGAAACTGATCGGTTTTTTAAATACTGTAACCGAAAATTTTGGTTATGGTTATTGTTATGGCTCAAAACCGAACCGCTCTGTGGACACCTCTAAAATCACCGACCTAAGTTTTGCATTCGCCGTTGCACCGCGCGTGCACCCTAATCTCCCAAAACCTCGACGAGTCGGTTTCAGTGTCGTTGGAATGAGCTCAATCGATGTTCGTTTGACCCGGTTCGATAAAAAAAGATATCATTTCTTAGGTTTCTTAACGAAAAATCACTTCTTATTTGAACCTCCCTATATATATAGGGGAAGGATCAAGAGAAAACCATAAAGTTAGGCGAAAACCACTAAAACTATGTATAATTCTATGGGTTATGTATACGTAACCGTAATTTTTTTGTCTTTTGTTTACGTATACGTAACACTATAGGTTACGTATACGTAAGACAATATTTAAATGATTTTTTTGATAAAAATGTGTAATATTACATTGATACTCTTATAAAAAAATAAAAATAAAATAAAATAAAAAATAAATATTATTATAATATTGGTTAAAAATTGGTTTTTTAGTGGTTTTCTCGAGAACCCTCCTCTATATACATATATATAGGGGAATGTTCTACTAAGAAGTGGTTTTCGCTAAGAAATCCTAAGAAGTGGGTGAAACGAACTCCGATTGAGCTCATTCCAACGGTGTTGGAACCGTCTTATCGAACCCTAATCCGGACCCAAAAACCTAAACCCCCTCCACCTGCACCCCCAAAAACCAAAACCCCCCTCCAACCCCACCCCGAAAAGCCTAAATTACCACCCTCACCCCCCAAAAACATAAACCGCCCCACCCCACCCTCCAAAAAATCTAAACCCACCCCCACAAACCTAAACCCGCACCCCCACAAAAAAAACCTAAACCCTAAGGCTAAAATCCTAAAATTCAATGCTAAAATCTAAACCCTAAAATCTAAGATTGTAGAGTTCGATGATACGGTTTCAATGGCGCTGGAATGAGCTTAATCGGAGTTCGTTTGTTAATGTTTTTGTCATTTGTTAGATTTTTTTAGCGAAAAACAACTTTGTATTTGAAACTCACCAAACATAACAATATATATATATATATATATATATATATATATAGGGAAGGGGTACAATAAAAACCTATTTGAGTTGAAAAAACCTTGGAAACCCTTTGAAAAAAATTAGATAATTTTTTTTTTAAAATTTGGGATTGATTATTTGTATAAAATTAGGCATAGACGCAAAAAAAACGCCAAAGGGTAAAAAATAAAAAAACTTGTAAAAAATAACCAAAATCGGCGTACTTTTTTCTTATGTCAGCAATTACAGATGTAAAAACGTCAGATTTAAAAAAAATTAAAAATCACTCGGCGTTTTTTTTATAATTTTTTCACCAAAAGTGATAAAATTGAATGTAGAATCATTCCAAAAGTAAAAAAGTTTTTTTACATATGTAAAAACAGGGTTTTCAAGGTTTTTTTCAACTCAAGTGGGTTTTTATTATAACTACTCTTATATATATATATATATATATATATATATATATATATATATATATATATATAGTAGGGTTCAAATGCTAACCCCATTTTATAAGAAAACCATGCTAACCTAATATTAACCATTGATCTTGTTTGATCAATGGTTGACATATTTTAATGACAAATTTGTAATTATGTAAATTAAAATTGATTTATATTAATTACAAAATGGTTGAATAGGAAATTACTTTGCAAATTAATTAATTAGTTTCCTAGTATTTCTCAAGCTCTCTCTCCTATCTTTTTCTCTCTTATTAAAATCAATTATTTAGTTAAATTACATAAAATAACAACCACTTGCTTGGTCTAGTGGCAAAGGTGTATGTCCAAGACTTCATCAAAATGGTGAGTTCTTGGCTTCAAGTCCCACTTGTGACAAAAAGGGGGGTCCAAGTTGGGCCACGGGGTTTTCTCACCAATGGTTGGTTTCCTCATGTGAGGGTGGAGATGATCGGGTGGGCCAGTGACCCGTCAGTGATCCAAATTGCAGTTAAAAAAATTACATAAAATAACTTGAAAGTTGATAATGCATTCATCTGTCATTGATAAAAAAACATAAATTATTACAAAATTATTTGGGAATGAGTAAACTATTGATACGTATATATACTATCAAATCTGAATTAAGAATTATTACAATGGACTGTATTGTGCCAAATAAGCATGTACAATCTATTGATACATATATGTAGTAGAATGGACTGCATTGTATCAAATAAGCATTGTACAACCTATTAGTACAATGGACTGTATTGTATATGCAACACTATAAACATTACATAAATAAATGAAGAGTGTTGTTACATATGTGTAATACTATGTATTACGTATATGTAGCAAAATATTCATATATGTAACACTACTTCTTACATATACGTAACACTACTTCTTTGCTTCGATATCTTCATCACTCGTGTGTTTCATCACTTCTAAAGCTCCATTCATTTGCTCTATCTAGAGCAACAAACGCTGC
Organism: Smallanthus sonchifolius; assembly: GCA_023525975.1. NCBI lineage: Eukaryota > Viridiplantae > Streptophyta > Magnoliopsida > Asterales > Asteraceae > Smallanthus > Smallanthus sonchifolius. Next base: position 194,755 of record CM042045.1, on the reverse strand, counting down.
TTTACATCAAGCTTGATGATTTTCTGATTAAGTTTTTACTCTTTTCTGTCATATTTTAGTAGATTAAAAATACAGATAATAAAAAAACATTATTTAAGGATGAAAAAACTTAACAAACCTTCTGATCCTCAACTAGTTTCATCATTCTCTCATATGCATTCTTCTGCTCCAAGATTGCAAACTAATTCTGAAAAAAAATAGAAAAACAAAAACACCATTTGAGCATAAAGAAAAAATAGGTAAATCAAAAAAGAAAAAAATAAAATTAAACATAATGATCCTAATGCTAATTAAGTAATTCAAACTTCCATTTGAACAATATAAGTTATGAATTCGAATTAAATTTGCAGGTTGACCAAAAATCCAAATAAAGCATATTCGTTTAATCTCAGATTCGTTCTACAAATTCAATCGACAAATATCACACATCTGACCTTCGATTCATAATTTTCTGAATCTGTTCATTCATAAACCATAACAGAACATATTCCGAGATCGAGAGAACGGGATGTAGGCAAAAACAACCGAAAAAGGTCATTTATTACAACTAGGGTTGGGAATTTGCGATCAATGTACGTAGTGGTTGTTTCATATAGAGAGAAGAAGAGAGAAAAAGTCATTTTATTTATATTAAAAAGATACCAAAAATAATGTGGTAGTCATCTACTATAATGCCCTTTAAATAAAATAAATAAAAAAAGAAAGAGAAATTATGTGATTGGTTGGATGATGGTTATCATGATTATTATATAAAAATGTGGTTAGCATTTGAACTCAACCTTTTATATATATATATATATATATATATATGTTTGGTTTATAAGATTTCTTCTGGCTCACATAAAGTAAATTAGAGGATGTGAAAGTTTGTTTAGTGTCATTTTCTAATCAAACATTAACTACAGATATGACAACTTAAATATATTTTGTGTTTTTTTTCATCTGTTAATTGTCAAAAGCGAAATATTAAAACTAAACCAGAAAACACAGTTAAAAGGCTATGTTAAGCAAGTTCATTTTCGAAAGTCGGTGGATGTGACGACCACTATCATTTTTAACAAATGATATACACACTAGGTATATCAGGCGTGAAACACCATCCCCATGTTGCATGAAAGCCCTTGGCGTGAGGATTCTCACAGGCGTGAAAGGGCTCTCTCTCTCTCACAGACATTACACTGAGACCACTTAGTTAGTTTTTATAAAAATAATTAATACTCACATTCACACTCACACGGGTATACTCGTTACCATATAAAAATTCTTGCTCAAGGTTGAGATGGTAGCCTTCCCCGTTATTATTTATTTTTGTTTAAAGCCCATTCCAGGCAGGTGATCGAGACTTTGGAACGCATTTGTAGAAGATTTTGGCACCTAAAAACAGGAGGACTTGGATCGACTAACTTATATAGTGTTACTTTTAAATGGTACAAATTTGAAGCCTTTGGGTCTACATCATCAAATCAATATCAATATATACACCATAGCCATAGATCTTGGAGAAGCATCCCCCTAAAGATTGTCAAAGTTCTTATACACCGGAACAGGCCCATCTGGAAAATTTTGATTCTGAAAATTGTTGTTTAGTAAGATAGGTAGTGGAGAGGTTTTTTTTAATTTAACTTAAATTGAAAAATTATAAAACCTGATTATTATTTACTAATTTTTTTTCTTCACGGCTACATCATATTTCAAGTTAATTTTAGAAAAAATAACCAATTAAATTATCAAAATTCATGTGTGTTACATTTGTCTCACTTAATGTTTAAAACAATTAACATTTTTAAAAAAAGTTACACAAGATTGAAACACTTAATGAAATTTAAGTAACTTCAATTAAACACTTAGAAAACTTGGTTAGTATTGTGTGAAGTTTTCACTATATGTAACTACTCTATGGTGCGCATGGAAATCAGAAACTTGAAAGTATTAAATATCAAAATCCTTCTGTCCGGATGAAGCATCGGAGGAAATAACCAACTTACCCTTATTTTATCTAAAACTTTAAAATTTTATATTTTTCAATTTTTAACTTTAAATTTTTATATTTACCCACAAACGATAGTTTTCTCAAAAAAATATATTTAACTTTCTCGCTTTTTTTATATATAATTTTACAAAAAAATGAGATGGAATTGAACTAGCAATGGAATCCACAATTGATGATGCCTTGTGAATGGGTTTGGAGAATCATGATGGTTGTTGTTAAGAACATGAGAATCCTACGTTTTAACGTTTTGATTTAGTATAGAATGTGTGCCCGCCGCGTAACGCTGGTTTTAATTGCTAGTTATCATTCATATATTTAAAATTGGGTTAACAGTGATTTACATGTGTTTATTCAAAGTGTGCAACTAACTGGGTTTTGCTTTCAACGGGGCATCTTTTCATTTCCTTCATCTTTCCTTCCACCGCACGAATTTCTGTCACAGAAGAGTAAAAGAAAGAATGTGAACTAGGAGACGATCCATCATTCCCCCTTGCACTTAATCTCCACTGCACCATCGCCCTACCCAAACCACTGACAAGCCATTCGTTGAACATCAGAGATGGAAATTGTTACCGATTATATATGTTTGTTTTGACTTGTAATGTGGAGTATTTTTTTTGATTATTCAGTTACCGATTAGGCCTCGATCAAGTCTTCCAAACATAAAAGTTGACTCAAATAATTATGTAGATCACTAAACTCGTGTTTTCCCACAAATAACTTTATATGATTTAGAGTACTCAAATAACTTTATATTAATCAACTTTTGGGTTTATCCTATTATAATAATAATAATTATATTGTATGAGGTGTAAAATAAAAATACTAATAAATGGAAGTTGGAGTTATTTTGCAATCAACTAGTTAATAGCTAGGTGACTGATTGGAACAAAGAAAAATGCTTGCTTAATTAAATGATGTCAAAACCTCGGATGATTTGGTTAAGGTATGAAGTAATCATCTAGGAAGCATTTGTGATATGCTATAAGAATTAGTATGCTGTAGAGAAGTAGTTACAAAAGGATTGACCGACTGGGATTTTGTTGATTTGCACGGTGGCGGTCGATATACCCCTGCTTCAGTTAACAACTCTACATTAAGTTTGACTGTTTTTGAGAGCATCTCAACTACTTGCTTCATTGAGGGTCTGTGGTTTGAATTGGCTTGTGTACAGAATAATGCAATTGTAATGAACCTCATAACTTCATCATCCGGATAATCTGTTAGGTCAGGGTCAACAATGTCAATAAGTCTTTCTTCGTCTTTCAGCTTCCATACCTACAAAACACCAATTAATATCTATCGCCTTGTCAAGTCATACAAGGAAAGGAAAGATACCCATTCAATGAGACCCTCCCCTTTACTGCTGCTTCTACCGCTTATCACTTCCAGCATAAGTACCCCAAAACTATATACGTCTGCTTTCTTTGTAAGTTGTCCAAGCAATGCATACTCTGGAGCCAAGTATCCCCTGTACATCATTCGTTTTATTATTATTATTATTATTATATATTATATCAATGCAAAAAACAAAAAGACATGCGTACACTGTTCCAGCAACTCGAGTACTAAGATGAGTGACGTTATCGGGGAAAAGTTTTGCAAGGCCAAAGTCTCCTATTTTGGGATGAAAGGTTCCATCAAGAAGTACATTACTGGCCTTTATATCTCGATGTACAACAGCAGCTTCATCGTGAAGAAATACAAGACCTAAGGCCGTGCCTTTGCATATATTAGCTCTTGTGCCCCAATCTAGCTCTACTTGTTTCCCCCGTGAACCTATCTATCTGAGGTTAGTGATATAAAAGAAAGAAAGGAATGATTGACAAGTAATAAGTACCAAGTAGGGCAGTTGCGAGACTGTTGTTCTTGAGGTACTCGTATACCAAAATCCGATTACCATCCTCGACACAGCAACCAATAAGTTGAACAAGATTAGGATGTGTGATCCGCGATATAGTATTAATTTCCGTCAAGAATTCAGCCGTCCCTTGTTTGGATTCAGCAGAAAGAGACTTGATGGCAACATGAGTAGTCTCGTCTCTCAGAACCCCCTGTATGTAAGTTTTAATTAATTTACTTACTTTTCAAATGTATCAAAAACAAACAAGTAGGTTGGTTACCTTGTACACAACTCCAAAACCACCTCCACCGATTTTATTTTCAGGGTGGAAGTTTCTGGTAGCTGACCGTAATGAATTATACGAGAATTGTTCCACGTTACCACCAATTTCTACCCAACAAAATGAAAATTAACATGTATTGTATATGAAACAAAAAATGTTTGATTTTTTTTTTACCATCTGGATCTGGATGAGGAGGATTTCTACGTTTTGATTTACATGAACCGAAACAACCAATACCCATTGCTGCTGCACCTTATTTCATTTTCTTCTTCAAACTGCAGTTGTGAGATGAGACTAAATATTTAATGATGTAAACAAAAATCACCAATTGGTTTCTTTTCTTATGACAAGGGGAAGTTGACAATGAGAGACACCTTACCATATGACGTCTCTTGTTTACCTTTCATCATATTTTTTTAAAGGAAAATAAAACCACTCATTTATTCTTTTCCTTTTAATATAACAGAATTTATATAATGATCCATCCATGTAACTCAATCTTATAATTATATATGTAAATTGAATGTCATAAGTTAAGTTTTAATTGTAAATGAGAATAGTAAGTCAACCAATAATAATTTGGTATGCAAATTGAAATGAAAGTTGACATAGGGACCGGTTTGCTTTAAGCTTGTGAATGATGGTGTTTCTTTTTTTGTGGGTAGAATCAAGAAAATCTAAAGCTATTTTCACACGAGAAAGAGAAACTCTCACTAAATCTTTCTTTTTGTATGACTGATTCAACAAAGGTTAAGGAGGATGGATACATGTCAGTCAGTTCAACTCCTTTTTTGTTTCCAGCAATATATCACCTACGACATTGACTAAGATATATTTATCAAATATTCAACTATAATTCTAGCATTTTGTAATTTTTAAAACTTTTGAGGTTTCTAACTTCAAAAATACTGTTTTCAAAAAAAAAAATTTAAGTATCTCAAACTTGGTCTCATACTTGAATATTCATCGCAAATGTTTCTGGTTTCAAAAAATTTTCAGTTATTTGACTAAAAGAATTCATATCTTTAGAGGCAATTATATATATCCCCCTAAAAACTACATACATTCTCAGCTCAAAATTTTATTTACATACATCCCCTTCATTAATTACAAATATATCCAACTGGGCGATGGAACTAATCAAAAGCGACGCTAGATGTTGAAATCGATCGGAAACGAGAATCATAAGATTAGGGTTGGGATCGATGAAATAAGAATGGTAGTATTACTTAGAAGGCTGATTTTATAAAAGAGAGGGATATGTGTAATTTAAGTTTTGAGTTAAGTATATGTAAATAGGGTTAAAAATGGGAGGATATATATAATTCTACCGTATTACAAATTGAGTCTTTTATCATTAACAAAATGAGACTTTAAGTATTTATAAACATATTATAATAAAATTATGGGAATTTACAATAATTTCTTTGACAAATTACAATTTCTTTTCAATGAATCAAACACACACTTAGGAATTTTCCAAAAGAGGATTGTATGGGTTATTTTTAAAAATATTTTCTTCCACGTGAGATAAGAAAATAGATTGCTGGTTTGTGAATTTGGTGGTAGAAATCGATTAGATAAAATATGTAATGAAAAGTAAAATTAATAATCAAGATATGTATGCAGAAAAGCATATCCTAAGTAACAGCAGGTAATTAACAACTTTTTTTTATATTAAAATAAATTCAAGAAAAGAAACATCACCATCCGGCAGGCAGGCAGGCACGGGTTACCTGGCCGCAGTATTAGAAAAAATACCAACTGCCCAATTGGTAAACTTTACATCAGCAATTGGTTGATCAATCATGTCATTGCCCAAATATTTGGATTTTAATATGAAACAAGATAATGTGGTAAAAATAAATAGAATGAAAAGTAAATTTTCTAGCTTGGTTGAGTTGAGTAGAAAATATCACAACTCGTTAAAAATTAATTTTTTTATGATTACCGACTCCATTGAAAAAAACATACCAAATTTTCTAAACACAATATTTTCCTAAATAAAATAAAAAAGAAATGCAGGGTTATATGACCAAAAACAACTGATAAATAACCAAAAGCTTTACATTTTTTCACAATTGCTCACATGATGCAACCAGAAAGATAATTTCGTTTTTGAAGTTTTACCAATTCATATTATTTATGCATTTGCACATACAGAGATCAGAACGCTTGAGGAATTCTTCTATCAACTTTTTTCATTCTTTGTGGTGGCCAGATGACATGGGTAACTCTTCCGCGAAATCTGAAAATCAAACCAAACGCGTTCCACAATGACTGAAATCAATCATTTGTAATGATAAAGATAACCAATTAGCTAAATTCTGAAAACAACATACCGGGCCATATGTTCTTGAATCACTGCTAAACGCTGAATTGTCTCCTTCTACACAACAATGTCCTTCCGGAACCTTTACAGCACCATTCACGTAGTCGCCTTCCATGGCTACTATTCTTTTCACACATCTCTCCTTGTAATTACTTGGATCACTGCAAAAATACAGGCTCTTTTCTATTTTTATTTTTGGAAAAAGGTAAATTCTAGCGGTACCAATGCTACTTAGTAACAGGTCGATCCGGGTTATCTCTAATGTGTCAAGCGGTTAAATTTAGAAAATGGCAACATAAAAAGAAAATAAAAAAATGGGTGTTCAAAGTGTATTTGTAATGCGTAAAACCTCCTAAATCATTTTGTTCAAAAGATGACATTGTTTTTGATATAATATAATCACATTTGACACACTAACTACATATAGAAAGTTCAAGAATTTTGTACAAAAAGCGTTTCAGGTCAACCTAACCAGACCTGTTTCGACTCTCACATATAAATTACCCGGTTTGACCTGAAACCTTACGGAAGTGTTATCTAACTCGCCCATTTTTAACCTCTGACAAATACCAAAACGTAAATGCAACTAATTGTGAGTAAACGAAATGGCAGAACGCGTAGGAAACAAATAATCGTTCAAGATATATAATCACAGAATTCAATCTGAACTTTGCAAATCGTATACAGCTCTGAAATCGCAACCTTGCAGATTGATCAGGTATGTAATCGTAGAAACTCATAATCCAAATTTTAGAATCAATTCTTACTGTTTGTAAACTGCTGCTACTGTTTGTTCTATATTGTATTGCATATACATGATTTTCTTTGTTCTAAATGGATTTTATTACAGACTGGAATCAATTCCTGCACAACTAAGGTTTGCTATATGTTGCTAGAGTAGTAAATGGACATCTACTAAGTTATAAAAAAAATGAAACCAAAATGCTCTTAGTTGTATGTGGAAACAAACGTGTAGGTTATGATTGTCCATTTAGATTATGGGAGCATGAGTTTGTTTCTATTTTACATAAAATTAAATCTATAAGTAACGATGCATACAATCTTCTAATTTATACATGGTCTAGGGCTTTTTTTGAAACTGATCTGTAGAGAATGAAAATTGTGAGAGCTTTAATTCTATTATTTTGAATGCAAGAAGAAAACCAATTATTGCAATGCTAGAAGAGATTAGGATGTTTATTATGGAGAGGAACTACAACATGAGCAAGAAATCACAGAAATGGGAGGTACATGGATCTTTCTTTTTGCTGTTTTTTTATCTGTTTTAATGCTTGATTTTTTTTTTGCAGTTTTTTTCTTCATTTTTTTTGGCTGCAGTTTTTGCTGCATTCTAGTGCTGGATGCTGTTTTTTTTTGCAGTGTTTTTTTTTTTTTGCATTTTTAGTGCTGCTTTCTATTTTTTTAAACATTTTTTGGCTGCAGTTTTTTCTTTCTGTTCTGTTATTTATTTTTGTATGTTTGCATTCAGGAAGTGGAACATTATCCCAAGTGGCGGCAATGTATTTGAGGCACAAGATGGATATGAAGCCTACATACATGGTGGATCAAGATAATAGCTGTGGCAAGTATCAGGATTACCATGTTTGCACTCAATAGCTGCTATATATTTACATCAACAATGACCCGGAGGAATATGCAAATGATTGGTTCAGAGTTGAGAAGTTCAAAGACACCTACAAGCACTATACAAGACCATTAATTGCAAAACAAATGACCGGTTTTATTTTGATTGTAATTGATTTTTTGTTGCCATATAATTTGTTGTAAAAATTTACTTACAATTACAAAGGACCTAGAAAAAATTTACTTAAACAATTGTGGATGATTTTTTTTTTGCAGTTTTTTTCTTCATTTTTTTTGGCTGCAGTTTTTGCTGCATTCTAGTGCTGGATGCTGTTTTTTTTTGCAGTGTTTTTTTTTTTTTGCATTTTTAGTGCTGCTTTCTATTTTTTTAAACATTTTTTGGCTGCAGTTTTTTCTTTCTGTTCTGTTATTTATTTTTGTATGTTTGCATTCAGGAAGTGGAACATTATCCCAAGTGGCGGCAATGTATTTGAGGCACAAGATGGATATGAAGCCTACATACATGGTGGATCAAGATAATAGCTGTGGCAAGTATCAGGATTACCATGTTTGCACTCAATAGCTGCTATATATTTACATCAACAATGACCCGGAGGAATATGCAAATGATTGGTTCAGAGTTGAGAAGTTCAAAGACACCTACAAGCACTATACAAGACCATTAATTGCAAAACAAATGACCGGTTTTATTTTGATTGTAATTGATTTTTTGTTGCCATATAATTTGTTGTAAAAATTTACTTACAATTACAAAGGACCTAGAAAAAATTTACTTAAACAATTGTGGATGATTATTATAATTAGTTTTTCATTTTTTAGGAATTGAAACCATCAAACACCCTACTTAGGGGTTAAAAGTTGATTCTAAAATTAATTAAAAACGAACATCCAAAACCCAAATATATGGAACAGAAATATACCTCTCCTCTACTTTGCAACTCACAACAGATCCGCCTATGTAATAAATAGTCGCCGTCCCTTCTGCGATTAGGGCATACAAAATCAAATCGCTTTTGAGTTTGGTTAACATTCCCTTTTTTTATTGCTAGAACTTCTCGTATCTGCGTTGAAAAATATTAATATATAAAATTTTTTATGTATATATATTATCAATTAAGATGCAAAAATATATTAAGTATAGAAAACAAAATTTAAAATATGTAAAAATTAATATATAATTGGGTTTTGAAAATACGTTAAAAACTATTTAGTATAATCTAACTTTCATTTATTATTTGACTAGTAAGTTCAACCCGCGCTTTGCGGCGGGTTTTTCACGTTTCCATAGTTACATTTGAACGCTTTAACAATAGTGACATGACGCGTAAACCCAGCTTTAAGTGAACCTGTCGTTTATTTAAAATAACCTACATAACTATTAGAGTATTCAACAAAACATGAAGTTGAAAATGCATAACAAAGACAAAAATATCCTAAAATTTTAAAGAGTGGATTGATCTTGAACAAAGTATTACAATGTCAAATAGACTTTATTACATCTGCATCATTAGCTGCCCTACAGCCCTCTTGTCCTCTTTGTAAATTTGCATTTCTTATTAGGTTGCTTATGCATTTGTGTAATATGGCAAGAAAACATAATTTGTACCGTGTATTAAGCATACAACTTTGATGCAGCATTGTGTAATATGGCCAAACATAATTTTGTTTTCTCACCATCTAAATTATTTTGGATTCAAAAATGAAATTCCAACTAATAAATCAGTTTGGCAGCCTAAATCCAACACCATGACCGACTCAACTGTTTTGAACAGTAAAACCTCAAGAGAAGAAAACCATGAAATGACAGTTGAAGTTGAATGTTACAATATACGCATCTCAAGAAGAAATTCGTAAAAAAGAAGCAAGAGTTTGGTATGCATAAAAACATATGTTCCAAGTAGGTGGTAGCAAATGAAAGATCTTCAGAAGTGCAGAAGAACATCACTTATAGAGGCTCAGATCTGTTTAGTAGATTGCAATTGGCTGCAAAGGAGGACGCAAGTGGGGAACCTAACATGACGTCCTCCGATTCTGCCACGCCAAAGTGCAAATCTTGTCTTTAGTCGACTAAGAACAACAATTGTCTTCTGAATGTATGATTAAATTATATTATAACACATATTAAAAACCAACGTTGAGGAATTGTGGCAGCATGTTGCGTGACAGGGGCAACTTGGAATCATCGTCCCACGAGTGTTCTTTAATAGAAGATCATCGGCAATACAAATAACGACCATTGCGTCCTACGGCGGAGCAAACCAGTTAATTAGAGGGGTTGCAAGTTGGGAACCCAACCTGCCGCCTCCGATCGAGCTACCCAAAGTTCGAACATTGCCTTAGGGCATCACAATCTGTTAAGATGAAGATACAATTATGAGGTGGTAGTAAAAGTCTCAAGTATGTTAAAAGAAGGGGTAAATAACTTAATATATTTTACCTCCTAGATAATAAATTTTGTTGCAGCTAGTATGAAACTGGTTATTTGACCATTAAATAATCAGGATAAATATTTTTAAATAAAATGAAAACCCGAATACAAAAATTTGCCTTCATAGTTTTGTAAGCAACTGTTAATTTACGCAGAACATGAAAAATCTCTAGGTAATCTTATAGATAGATAAATTAAGGTGTATAACATCATTAGGGCAAAGTCTATGAAATACAACAACAACAAAAAAAGATAAGAGGCTTGTACCCAAAAAAAATTCATCAACAACAACGTCAGCAGTATCTGAGTAATAACAAATGCATGAAGAAAAAAAAGTTAGTATCAATAACACAATGCTTTAGACTTTGAGTAGTATGATACTTCTAACTTTATTAAGTCCCCCACCAACATTTGATTTTGATGTATATTGATTAAACCAATTCCTTATACAAGATAGTCAAATTAAGAGGGCGTTTGGTTCGCGTAATTTATTGGAATTGGAAATGAAATTTGAATTGGAATTTAAAGGATTCCTTTGAAATTCCCAAATGTGTTTGGTTGCTACTTTTATTATGGTACTAGTTTAGATCCCGTGTCTACACATGGGATGAACAATATCAATATTTAAAAATTTTAAATTTTTATGTATATATTTTACAAGTGTAAAAATATATTACATATACTACGGATATAAACAAATTCAAAATATGTAAAAATTAATATATAATTGGGTTTGAAAATACATTAATTACTATTTAATGTAATTTGACTTTCAATTACTATTTGATTGAAATAAAAGTTACATAATTAAATTTTAAAGTTTCATATAAAAAGGGATAATTTAAAATAAATGTTTTTATTAGTGTAATTAATATTTTCTTTAAATATATATTATTATTTAAAGATAGAAGTGCATTAAATAAGAGAGAGGCGGAAAAAAAATGATGAGAATGAATATGGATGTGACAAGTGGCACTAAAAACCTTTATTTATTATATAGTATAGATTAAAAATAAAAGTTGCATAATTAATGAGAGAGTTGTGCGAAAAAAATGATAAGAATGAACATGGAGACGACAAGTGTTATGAAAAAAACTTTTATTTATTTGATAGTACATATTAAATACAAATTTTCAAACCTAACATGTTATTTTGAAATTATAAACTATTTTTTTAAATAATAGAATTTAGTATTACGTAAGAATTCAATAAAGATTAAAAGCTTTATCCGACAACATCACGTAAACTAGTCTAGTTGAACATCTAAATTTAAGAAAGCTCGAGCTCATGTTTAACTCGTTTAGAGTTTTATTTTATAAGCTTGAGCCCGGATCTTAAGTAGATTTTTAGACTCCCAGATTCTACTTGTGTATTATTTATTTATATATATTTTTAGATATTTTTATGATAACTAGAATTATCCCAGCCGCGCGTTGCGGCGCCTGTTGTATGTCGGTAACGCTTTTGTAGGTAGGATGTAAGGGGTTTTCAAAGTCGGATATCCGAAATTTTCGGATAGTGGATTTCACTATCCGAATCCAAATCCGAAATTTCGGATATCCGAAAATTCGGATACGGTTTCGGATAGTGAAACGGATATCCGAAAATATAAAAAAATATATAAAAACAATATTTTTAAATTACAAAAACAATTAAAAACCTTAAAAAAACATTAGAAATTATACATATAAAAATATATAAATATAATATATCGGGTTTTGATTCAAATTTTCTTATTTTTAAATAATAAAAACAATTAAAAAATATATATAAATATAATATTTCGGATATTCGGATATCCGAACTATCCAAAATATCCGAAAATCACTATCCGAATCCGAAAATTCAGATATCCGAAAAATTTCGGATATCCGGATTTTCGGATAATTCGGATTCGGATTTTCGGATAATTCGGGTTCGGTTTCGGATTTGAATTTTTTTGAACACAGAAGATCTTAGTATGCAGTTAATTACATTAGCAAAAGTAATTTTAGTAACGTCCGACAAAATATAAAGTACGGCAAAGTTTGTTTCTAAGACGAAAGTTAAACACACGAAAGTGCTAGTACTACGATTTCTTGCGTTTTTGCACCTAAACACTTAGTTCCACGTTAGGACCTAAACATCTCTACGTGGCTTACACATTTCATGGGGCAAGAGAAGGTGAGGGTTTCTCACAGGCGCATCGAGGTGACGCTGTGACGAATCATGATCTATGGCAAATATAGCTGTGACATCCATAAGAATCTCGGAGATAGCACTTCGATTGTCTTTTGACGTCTCCTCCATCCTCCTGATTCTTCGCGTAATCTCTATCTAACTTTCAGTAATTTCCAGGAGAAGATTTTCCAACTTTAAAAGTAGTTCAGTCATGGAAGGCGGGCTTCATTTATCGATGTGCGGGGTTTTTGTCTCTTTGCAGATTTTTCTTGGACTCCCCTGACTATTTGACGACGACATTTCTGTAGAAACATTGATTAGTACTTCATTAATGTCTTTTTTTTTGCTGTAATCAACATTTTTCAATGAACATGTAATGGTCTTGTTAAAAGATAAATTAATAAATAAACTGGTCCTATCTTCTGATCCAACATGTGAATTAAGTTATACTTGATCATATGCTATAAGTATTGTGCAATAAAATTACTCGCATAGGAAATCGACGGGGAAGTTTGTAGGAAGTAAAAAATAGGTACCTACGTAAACTGTAAAGTAGCGGCCACAATGTTAATCTTCTCAAGTAGATTTTGATAACTACCACATTGCACACATGCAAACGGAAGAGATGGGGGAACAAACCATCAATGTAAGAACGAAAAGTTGGAAAACAAACGATCGGCTTTTATACATAACATTTAACCTAAACGAAACCCTTGGTCCCTATCATCTAAACTTAAAAACTGTTCAAAAATTGAATCAAACAAAACAAAAACCCAAATGCATCAAGAAGACTCAAAAGGCTCATGTCAAAACTCAAAAGGCTAAGATTTATCAATTTATTCTATTAAATAAATAGATTTAGACATGTACATTAACAGAAGTTCAAATAAGAAACAAATATCTATATCCAAAAAACAAATAACATATAACATACCTTCCTGAATGTGTTTTATGAAACTAAAGCCCACAGCCAACTAAAAATAGCATAAAAGAAGGAATTAGTAGGTAGAAATAATAGATAACCATGACATTGTTAACATGTGCTTAGGAAAAATGAGTGCTACAAACAGAGCTAAAGACGTTTAAACTGAAGATTTCAGGCAAAATAAAATAGTTTTTAACTAAGATTTATAATTGCAATTATGGAATGAGTTGTTGCCCCAGAGTCAATTTCTATTAGTCTTCAAGCAAAAGTTTCGTTTTTTATAAAATTTATAGTTGAAACACATTGCTTGAAAAACATACATAAACCAAAATTAGAATAAGAAGCAAATATATATATTTTGAAAGTAGGAGGAACATGATTCAAAATGATGTTTGAAAGTGTTACTACAATTAACCCCATAACACAGTTCCTTAATGTATGGAGTATGAGGAGTAAGAATGTTTCTTTCTCTTTTAACTTCTAGGGTTTCCATGTAACAATCAAAGCGAAAATTAACTGAAGATATGATAACCAAATATTTAGAAAATAAATACACATTTAAATAATGAGATAATACACCTTCGATGTTGTCTCATGACCGGAGAATCAGTTTAATCCTTCAATCAGGGGCGTTGAAACTCGCCTTTCAAGTGTTGCACAACAATGGCAACATTGAGATGAAATTAGAAACAAAACATTAACAGAGTAGAAGCCGATAGTAAAGACGGTAAAAGGCGTATATAAACCCCTAATGTAACATTTCTTGGATAATCCATTTCAACTTTATAATATGGAATGATTTAATGAGGCTCAGATCAATAAACAGGGCAACAAAGAAATAAAAAGTCGCCATGGCTGCAAATACACTCGTTGTAATGTGAAAGAAACTGGCATTCCTTTCGCATAAACATTGGGATTGCCCCGCCAAGATGCAGACCATCACATTTTAGTTCCAATCCAGTCGTACAAATTTAATTTCGTCATCAAAGCCTCTCAGTTATAGCATAAGCAACTGCAAAATTCCCAAAACACCTTGCTGCTTATATCAAATATAGTATATTAAACTCAATATAAAGTCAATATGATTCACAAACGATGAGGAATAGTGCGTGGCTCCTCTCCACTTCCTGATTCACAAACAATTTAGCTCAGATCTGGCTCTATGACTGCCATGGCTGCAATATAGGTTGCCGTCCTCAATTATGCCACGCCAAGCAACGATTTTCACGTTAGTCATCATAGCCTCTCCTCGACATAATCCCCAAATCGAGAGTGCTGTAAAACCGTAACCCTAGCACCCAAGAACAGGAACGAAACACGAAACAAACTAAGTAAAATAAGAATCAAAGGACTAAAATCGTAACCCTAGCAGCCACGAACGGCATCGAAACAAAGCGAGAGAAAAAAAATCAGAGGTTTACCCGGGTACGGCAAGTCAAAAGTGAAAACAGATGCAAGTAGAGAGACAACGAACCAGCTGACCAAAGCCACGGAGCCACCACATTACCACCACCTAGGGTTCCGAAGAACCTACCAACGATGGTGAAGGGAGAAATCAGGATGCGACGAAGGAGAATGGCAAACTAAAGTAAAAAAGGAAAAGGGCTTATACTTCAGGAAAAAAAGTTTGTACCAAACGTAAAATGATGGTGAAAAGGGGGAAACCCTAATTTAGGTGAAAAGGGGAAAGAAGAAACGTGCCACATACATAAAAGCCAGATGTAGTACACGACGATGCATCACATGTTGTACTTCACTTTTGTACTATTCCTTCCCATGGGATTTAAATAGATTGTATAATTATATATATAATTGTTTCAATGAACTTGAGATACTCACATGCCTTGTTTATAATATGACTAGAATATGTATGTTTGACAATTGGTGCTTAATTTTTAGTTTTATTTTCTGGTTTAGATCTACATGATTAATGGTTTGAAAATTTAATCTATGATGATGTGATTTAGTGATAGTTAGTAATGTTAAGTTAATCTTGGTAATTGTATTGTATCATGTAATAAGAATGATTACAAGGAGTATAAATAGAGAACATAATTACACTCTAATCCCTCAAATATAATAATATGTATTTATCTATCTAATATTCCCCCTCAAGCTAAGGCCGGGAAACGAGTTGTAGCTTGTCTCGTAAAGTTGCAAATCTCTCTGAAGGTAGTGGCTTTGTAAAAACATCAGCAATATGGTCATTTGTAGATATGAATTGAACCGAAAGTTTCCCTTGTGCAACCTTTTCTCTGACAAAGTGAAAATCGATCTCCACATGCTTTGTGCGAGCATGGAAAATAGGATTTGCTGATAAGTATGTGGCTCCTAAGTTGTCACACCATAAGATAGGAGCAGACTGCACTGGGACGTGAAGTTCACGTAGAAGGGCTTCAAGCCAAGTAAGTTCGGCAACAGTATCAGCTAGTGCTTTGTATTCAGATTCAGTTCATGACCGAGAGACAGTGCGTTGTTTCCTAGCTGACCAGGAGACAAGATTTGACCCGAGATAGATGGCATAACCCCCGGTGGATCGACGGTCATCAGGACAACCTGCCCAATCCGCATCAGAGAACGCAGTGAGAGACCGAAAATGAGAATATGTATAGGCATGTAGTGTGGAGCCAGAAGCCCGTTGAATTAGAAGACCATGATGCGAGGTACCTTGCAAATATCTGAGTATTCTTTTAACAGCGGACCAGTGATTCTTTGTAGGTGAATGCATAAATTGACAAACTTTGTTGACTGCAAAGGTTATGTCAGGTCTAGTCAAGGTGAGATACTGAAGAGCCCCTACAACCTGTCGATATTGCACCGGATTTTCAAAAAGTGGACTGTCACCAAGGGCCAGAGTAGTCGAGGTGGAGCAAGGCGATGGAACCGGTTTTGTTTGCGAAAGGCCAGCCTTGGTTAAAAGCTCCATAATGTACTTCTTTTGAGAGAGAATCAAATCAAACCCTTTGGAAGTAATCTCAATACCCAGAAAATAAGATAGAGTACCTATGTCTTGCACTGCAAAGGTGTTACTCAGATTTTTTACTATGCCGTCAATAGCTGCCTGACTGTTGCCTGTCAAAATAATGTCGTCAACATATACAAGCATGTATAAAAGAGTTCCAGCAGACGAATAGATAAAGAGTGACGGGTCAGTTTTGGATCCTTTGAAGCCCAATCTGTGAAGAACTCTAGATAAGCATTGAAACCACGCTCTGGGGGCCTGTTTTAAACCATACAGTGATTTGTGCAATAGACATAGATGGTTTGGTTTGGCGGGATCAACAAATCCCGGTGGTTGGCGCAAATAAACCGTGAAGTGTAGGTCACCATGCAGGAAAGCATTCTGAACATCCAGTTGTCGTAAGGACCAACCTCGTACAACTGCCAAGGAAAGAACCACACGGATTGTTGTGGCCTTCACAACGGGACCGAAGGTTTCATGATAATCAACACCAGCTTGTTGCTTGAAACCTTTGGCAACTAACCGTGCCTTGTAACGTTTGATTGTACCGTGTTGATCCCTTTTAAGCCTGTATACCCATTTGCAATCAACTACATTAGCGTTAGAGACAGGAGGAACTAATGTCCATGTACCGTTTCTCAATAAAGCCTTGTATTCCTCAGCCATGGCATCTCGCCACTGAGGACTTTTGTTGGCAACAGTAAAGGTGGAGGGTTCGGTCTGGGTGGTGTCGATAGTGGCGGTGAAGGCATATGGGTTGTACGGGTTTGTTGGTTTGGGATGTGGACGGAGGTTTGCTGGGCAGGTGCGTGTTTGAGGCTGGGTGGTCTGGGATGTGGAGGGAGGTTGGTTGGGCTGAGGTGGGGTAGGTTGTTTGGAGTGTCGACTGTATGTTCTAAGATGTGATGAGGGCTGATTAGGGGGTAAAGGCTGGTCGATAGGACTATTTGGTGTGGGTGCGGGTTGTTGAGTATGGGCCGGTGTGGTGGTGTGGTGTGGGCCGAGACCTGGAGAGTGAGATGGGGTAGTAGCAGGTTGTGAGTTTGGCTCGGTATTGGAAGGAACAGGCGTAGGGAAGGATGAGACATATGGAGAAGGTTGGGAAGGTGTAGGTGTTGTGGGAGGAGGTGTGGTGAACGGGAAGCATTGTTCATTAAAACGAACATGACGAGCTATGTAGATACGATCGGTTGTGGGATCAAGACAACGATAACCATGGTGTGAGGGACTGTACCCAAGGAAAACACATGGTAAGGAGCGAAAAGCCATTTTGTGATTGTTGTAAGGATGTAGGTGTGGATAGCATTGGCACCCAAAAACACGCAAAAAGGAAAGGTCTGGTTTGAGTTTAAGTAGGTGTTCAAATGGGGAGGTTTTAGATGCAGTGCGAGAAGGCATTCGATTTATGAGATAAACTGTTGTGTCAAACGCATAGTGCCAGAATTTCATGGGGACTCCTGATTGAGCGAGAAGAGTAAGACCTGTTTCCATAACATGACGGTGGCATCTCTCAACAAATCCATTCTGCTCACTGGTGTGAGGGCATGAGAGACGATGAATGATGCGAAGAGAAGAAAAGAAAGGGGAGAGAGGTCGAAATTCGCCACCCCAATCTGTTTGGACAGATTTTAGCTTTGTTTGAAACTGGCGTTCTACCATGACATGAAAATTTTTAAATGTGGCAGAAACATCATATTTATGTTTTAACGGGAAAAACCACATATATCTAGTAAAATGATCAACACAAAGTAAAAAATAGTTGTGACCATTAAAAGACTGAACAGGTGCTGGACCCCAAACATCACAGAAAATTAAATCCAAAACATTATTGCTCTTAAAATTCGAAGATAACAAATGAAGTTTTAAGGATTTCCCCATGTGACAAGAATTACAAGAGGTACTCAAACTTTTATTTTGAACAGGAAGTGAATAAATAGATAACATGGACTTCAAAAGCTCTGGATGGGGATGCCCTAGTCTTTGATGCCATGTGTCGGAAGATGCACGAACAGCGGAGAAAGCAACTTTGTGAAGAGGACGAAGAGACGGAAGACGGATGGAGTAGAGCCCGTTTTCACTTGGACCTGTGAGGAGGGTAGTGCGCGTACACGTATCCTTCACAGCAAAAAAAGATTAATGAAATTCAAAAAACACGTTATTATCATGACAAAATTTCTGAACTGAAAGAAGGTTTTTTTTAATTTCTGGAACATGTAATATGTCAGAAAGGGAAAAGGTTTTGTTCGGGGAGTGAAACTTTGTGGAACCAATATGTAAAATAGGTAAACCCATACCATTGCCAACATGAAGTGTATCCTCACCATTGTAGGGTTCTGAGTTATCAAAGCTGTTGAGATCCGGTGCAACATGACTGTTAGAACCAGTGTCCGGAAGCCAAGCAGTTGAAGCTTGTGAGCGGTAATCAGCATAGTTCGCTGATGGTTGTCTTGAGCGATGGGTGTTCGGGTCTCGGTTTGGACACTGAGATGGTATATGGCCAATCCCACACCTGTTACAAGTGCCAAAAACTGTATTTTGATTAGAAGCCCAATTAAACTGACCTCGATTGCCGCCCATGGTGTGACCAGCATTGTTGTTGTATCCAGAATTACGGTTGTTGTTATGATTGTTACCGTAACCGCGTCCACCACCATTATTGTATCCTCGGCCACGAGAGTAGGATCCACGACCACGTCCACGAGAACTATAGAAGGCCTGTGATTGATGTGTTTGTGGCTGAATTTGAACACCAAGCTGAGACATAAGCTGTTGAAGGGCATGAAGTGTCTCAGTGGGTGGTTGATTAACAGCAGCAGGAGCGGACGGCTGGCCAGTGGTGGCGGTTAACGCTTGTGCTGATACGGAGTCGGGTTTCTTCACCATATAGTCATGGTCAGAGAGAAGACCATGAAGTTCTGCAAAAGCGGTAGGGAATTGGCGAGCAATCAGATTGGATTTCAAGCTGTTGTATTCATCAGGAAGACCAGACATCACGAACATAACCAGATCTTTTTCTTTAACAGGTTCACCAATATTTGCCAAAGCATCAGCATAGCCCTGTGCCCTTGCAAGATAGGCAGAGGGTGTTTCATCATCTTTTATCTGTAGCTTTAGTAATTTTGTCTTGAGGGTGTATTCCCGGGAAGACGTTTGAGGTGCAAAGGCACGCTCTAAAGACAGCCATAACTCACGAGAAGTGGTACCTTGGACATGCTGGAAGGCGCTTTCTGAGATGGTGGACACAATCAACATGCGTATATGAGCATCATTAGATACCCATATAGAGTAATTAGGGTTTGGTTGTGTAACTGGCTCAGCATCTTTGGCAGAAGATGTCGCTGATTGTATAGTGGTTGGTGGACAAGGAATAGTTCCATCGATATAACCAAAGAGATTATTGGTTATAAAAAAGGTTGAAGCATGGTTTTCCAATAACCATAGTTGGTATGAGAGAGGGTAAAACTGAACTTGTGAGAGTTGTGATTTGTTTTCTCAGTTGTGGAGAAGGATGCAAGCAACGCCATAAGAGGAGAAAAAAAAAAGAACTGTAGCGGCGGCGGCAGTAAATTTTTAGGGTTGGATCAACGCTCTGATACCAAGTTAATCTTGGTAATTGTATTGTATTATTGTATGTAATAAGAATGATTACAAGGAGTATAAATAGAGAATATAATTACACTCTAATCCCTCTAATATAATAATATGTATTTATCTATCTAATATGTTATTTATTTATTTTTTAAAATTTGGCATAAGGGCACAAAGAATGGTTGCAATCAAACATGGAACTGACTTTGAGTTCATCTCTATGGATTGGTGTCTGCCTCCTTATTTATAAACACCTTCATCCACCTTATTTGCACATTAATACTTGGTCATTAAATAAAAGATTTCTCTTTTTATGAAAACCAACAATAAAAGAAAAAACCAACTTGAAGTCTACTAAACCTGAAAGCAATCCCAGTGACTTCAAATGGGTTGGCTGGCTATACATATTAACTCCAAGGCAGGCTTTGAACAATGTTATCATCTTACTCTCATATTGCCATAAAAAAAACAAGTTACTCACTAGTCTTGAACACAAGCTTCAATTGGCTGATTTTTTTGGTGTTAAACCAGGTGGATGGTCTGACTCCTGTTTTATTGGACTCACTTTTTTTAATATGTAATATGATTTTGCTTGCTCTTGAAAGAAAGAACATCATATTACATATATATGAAGCCTAAATCACCCTTTTTAATCCCGTGACATGTTTCGACCTAAACCAGTTAATAGAACAGGTTGTGCTAAGACATGTAAATGGTTTCCATTGCAGTATATTTTACAACAATGAATAATACATTCAGTATGCAAACAGATGAGGAAAAAAGAAAGAGCAAACTGTCACTCAACATATATATCATTCCAGCATCTATCAATAGCACCTCTAATCTTCTTTGGTATACAAACTTGTCCAATAACAACTTCCCAAGTGGAAGCTTTCGGTACAAGATTCTTTTTGAGCATCACTTCAATGATATTACAAGCCCCCACAGCTCTCTTCTGCTTATGAAGCCTAATCACAACTTCTTCAAGAAATTCACTCCCATCTTCTACTTGTTCTTTTAATGCTTTCAAGAAAATGTTACACGTAACCATATCTGGATCACACCCATTATCAAGCATGCGGTTCAGCAGATCGATCGCACGGGAAACACAGCCATTGTTACACAAACCATTTATAAGTATATTATAAGTCATTACATCAGGCTTAGCTTCACATGACATCTGGTTAAAAAGTTTTAAACCTTCTTCCACAAACCCATTATTGCATAACCCATGAGTCATTGAACTGTAAGTAATCACATCAGGTTTATACCCTTTTGATAACATACTCTCCCACACCGTGATAGCTTCCTTTAGCTTCCCGTTACTGCATAGCCCGTGAATAACTACACTGTAACAAACTTCATTCCGCACACAGTCAACCTCTTTCCAGACATCAAGGGCTTTTTCGGTATTGCCTGTATTGAAATAACCATTCATCAGTGAGCTATATACAAAAGCATTCGGCTTACAACCCATCTTCTCCATTTCACTTACAACCTCCTTAGCTTTATCTGGTTTCATTTCTCGACATAAACCATCTACAAGAGTACTGTAAAGTACAGTATTCGGTTTCAATCCCTTACTTACCATATCTTTCCAGATTTTCAATGCCAATTCGGGTTTCCCCTCTTTGAAAAAACCGTTTACAAGTGTTGAATAAACATATTGATTTGTTTTATATCCTCTTTTTTCCATGGAGGTTAACATAGATGCGCCGTCAAGGGCCCTCCCTTGCTTTACTAACCCATTGATGATTGTACTGTATGTAACATCATTAGGAATGCATTTGTTACTAACCATTCTATCCAGAAGACTAACCGCTTTGTCTAATTTACCCTTTAGGCAGAGACCATGGATAAGAGTGTTATATGTTACCTCAGTCGGGATACAACCTTTCAGAAACATATTTTCTACAACCTTTGCTGCACGCGCTAAATCACCCTTTTTGCACAATCCATTGATTAAAACATTAAACGTTGGAGCGGTTGGAATGCAACCCTCAACATGCATCTCATCCAAGAGACAAACTGCCTCATCGATTCTGCCTTGTTTGCACAATCCATCCATTAAAGTAGAGTAAGTAAATACATCTGGTGTGCATTTTTTAAACGGCATCTCCCTAAACGCCTCGATAGCTCTGTCAATCAGTCCTAATTTGCATAATACTTTGATAACCAGATTGTATGTTAACACGTTTGGTGTAACACGTTTCTCCTGTATAATAACACAAGAATAGAAATCTAGAGCCTGATGAAGCAAACCTTGTTGTATAACTACATTAATGACTGAGTTAAATGATCGAACAGTTGGTGTGCATTGGTAATCGACCCGCATTTTATGAAACAAGTCTAGAGCTTTTTCCGCTTTGTTTGCTTTGTGATAAGCTTTAAATGCTAGAATGAAATTCCCCTCTATAAACACTCTTCTTTCATGCTTCATTTGATTAAAAATCTTCTCCAACGATGATAAATCGGCTGCTTTTGCGGAGGTCTCAATGAGGGAGTAAAATGTGGAATCACCCACTCTAAAGGAACCGAATTTCTGACCTGATTTGAATATGTGTTGGTGAATTGGTGGTTCGTTGATAACAGAAAAGTATCGAATTTGGAGGAAACGTTTTGAAATCCCTGATGGAAGTAACATTGTTGTAGGGTTATAAAGAATTCAGAACCATTTTTGTCCAGGCAGGCTTGATTGATTCTGGTCACAGCCCCTGTCCCAGGCGTATGTATGAAATTATGAATTATGAATTATGAAATATGAAATGGGGAAAGGAGAAGAGAAGCAGGGAGATGGGCGGCCTGCCTGGAAGGAACACCATAAGCCAAAGTTTAGGGGGGTGTTTGGGATAACTAGTTATTCAAAAGTAAACAAGTTTTTTTACTTTGATTTAAAATTACTTAAACAAACTTATAACTTATTGATTTATTATAAAAGATAATAAGTCAATAAATATGATTAAAAAATAATCTCAAACACTCCCTTCGTCAACCTACACAAATTTTCAAAAAAATATTATGTTGACATTATTAAAAAGTAAAGGAAGAAAAGATGTCAGCTTATTAATTCTCTTTATATAGGCTACATCATTAGAATCTAAATAAGACTAATAATATATATCGTTTATCATAATCAATTGAATTGATCATAGATGAGGCAAGAATCCTCATTAGGAAGAAAGGTTGGGACTATATCATATTTGTTAGCATATAAAAATGAAGTTTTAGTAATTAAATAACTCTAGACGATTAAAACTAAATACCATAAATTAGGTTATTTCAGGATGAAACGATATATTGATGTCTACATACTTTCTATATGTATATTTGGTTGTAATTTTAGCGTTTTTAGAAATGAAAACATTGGATGTGACTAAATACTTCATATTTGATTTACATGACCCACAATATGCAAAGAAATGAATAATGAAGAAATTTGAAGAAAAATTATCAATATTCCGTGATTGAAGAACAATAGTACAAGGGTTAAACCCATGTGTATAGTAGTGTAATGCTTGAAAGTTTAGATAGTGTTGGGAATTTCCTAGTCCCCGCGGCGTAGGCATGGGGTGGCTAGGTGGTTGGTTGCTTGGAGTGCAAGTCAAGCAATGATATTAATTAATTAGTGGATAATTATCTAAGTATCCTATATGAATTGTAATAGGAAGTTTGTTAAATGATTATTATGTAATTAATTAATAGGAATCCTAGTTGTAGTCTAACGTGATATATATATATATATATATATATATATATATATACCGTGTAGGGTATTATGGATGGAAAACCAATCAAGTAGCCTATGTAAACCGAGTTAGGGTTTGCTACGTGTAATTGGAGTTTTTGTGTTAGTTTTCTTCAATAATATTCTGCGTGTTTGGGAGTTAGCCAAATTACGCACGTGTTTATACCGATTCTGGACTTGAATTGGTATCAGAGCCAAGTTAAACAAGAAGGTTTTTTCGTGGAGATTACTAACCTAATCGCAACTCTTGTCACAAGAACTCAGATCTGATCAAGGCGGATTAAGATCACGGTGTGGCGACAAGAAACAAAGTCGGTTGGTCAAGTTCAGATCAACTAAGGAGGCTCGCGATCAAAGTGAAAAATAAATAAACGAGATCTGATCCGTGTAAAGCGAAAATAAACGCCTACACAAACTTCAATCATATAGTCATGTAAATCTTGTTGTAGTTGAAGATCATGTGTGTTTATAGCACCTACCAAGATAAAGCCATCATCTTGTTTACTTCACATCAAGATTCAAAAACTTCTCTCAGGTGCTTACGATTCAGATTTACTTTTCATTGTTTCATATTAATTTTAAAGATGTTTGTTTCTTCTATTATTTTGTTCATGGAGTAGATTAACTTACTCACATTGATGATTCGAACCCTCGTGATATGACTATTTTCATATAAAGTTAAGATTTTATTTGTTAATTCAATTTGGTTTAAGACTTAGTAATTTTGCTATGCAGATGAGTTAGACTATGGTATTAAATTGATTTATTACTATTATTGGTAGTGACCAGACGTAGGATCTGCTAATTAAATAATTAATTGTCAATGATATCCCAAAACCACACACCCTAGATGACATATCTAAGATACATGGATGTGGATTGATTCAATCCATTCCATGCTGCTTAACACAATGATTGGTTACGGATAGATCAAACTCTAATCTAAGTATTTAGGTATAAATGGTTGGTTGCCAAGGAGAGATCGACTGTTGAAGGTCATAGTGGAAATTCAAACAAGCAACACTGAAGTATAACCAATTTTTTTTAATCAACTACTTCACCGATTTAAGTTGGAATTAACGTTAAAAGAATGATGATTACAATAAAGTGGCAGGTAAACGAACAACAAGTTGCGCCCCAACCCTTTTGGATACCAAGTTGGATAGTAGAAAACAATTTTCACAATCAAAGAAGAAATCCGTAGGGAAATCATGAAAAAAGAAACAATTTACATCATATATAATCCAACAGAGCACACTGAATATTTATTTATATAAAAAACAAGGAACAGATGAGGATATACAATATCATAAAGTAGCTAGGTTGGTTTAGTTTTACTGAGGGTTTGGATGGCGACTATTGGCAGCTGAGACTCTTGAACCCCACTCAAGCAACTCTTTACTCGTATCATCTTTATGAACAACCACTTCAATGAAGCACAGGCAATCCTTTTTCTCTCCTGATGCTGTCTTGATTGCTTTAACAAGTTCCTCTTCACAAAACACCTACATTCATTCATATTTAAAATTAAAATGCTTTTATTACGTCAATTTGTTTGTTTTCTAATCTAATCAGCCTCACCTTGCTAGTCCAGCACTTGCCCTCCCCATTGTGGATTGCATCAACAAAAGCAGTGTAGTTCCAGTTCTTGATCACGTTGTAAGGCCCATCATGAATCTCTACTTCGATCGTGTAACCACCATTGTTGATCAGGAAAATTATGGTTTTCTGCCCACACCGCACCATTGTCGACACATCTTGGGCTGTAACCTGGAAACTGCCATCACCAATACAAGCAATCACTCGCTTACCAGTTGCAGCCTGTGCATACCCAAGTGTAGCACCAACTGACCATCCAATCAACCCGTATTGCATCTGGAACTCGTACCCACATCCTTTTGGAAGTTTTAGCTTCTGGCAATTGAACCAGGAATCTCCAGTTTCAGCAATCACTGAGGTATCACCAGACAACATATTCTGTATGTGCTCAAATAGAACATTAACCCTCAGTGGTTCCTTCGAGTTAGTGGATGCCCTTCTGGGACATAGATTCTATGGTAATTCTCATACGCAGTTGTGTTCTTCTTAAGCCTCTTTGCCAAACCTAGCAAGAAATCCTTCATCAGCACACAACCAAACTTTGGGCCGTTACCGACGACTACTCGATCAGGCTGCAAGATGATCGCCTTGTCTTTTTTCAGAAGGAGAGAGTAACCCACAGAGCTGTAATCACTGAATATAGGTCCAGCAAATACGTAAGCATCAGCAGATTCTACAATTTCTGCACAAAAAGGAGTGCTTACAGCACCCCAGTATGTGCCAATGAAATGTGGATGGTGTTCTGGAACTAGCCCTTTCCCTGACGGCATCACAGCAACCGCATAGCCACATGAGTATGCCAATTCAACAAACGCCTTGCACGCATTGGCGACCAGCATTTTGGGACCGCCAACCATCACTGGCTTCACTGCCTTGTTCAGGAAATCTGCTGCAGCCTCAATTGCGGCGTCTAAACCCATCTGGTTACTCAACCTACAACATCCGGGAGTTCAAAAATGAAATACGGAATATATATGTGTAAGTAAAACTAATGAAGTGACTGAAGAGAAAAGGGGATAGGTTCTCGGTTAAAAGTAGGATGGGGAATTGCAGGTAAATTGCAGCTGATGCTGATATAAACAGGCTTGCTTTCTTTCAAAGCAGTGGAAATGGCAGTGTCGATCAGTTCATGTGCATCTTCCAAATGGTTAACCACAGCCTACGATCAAAGTGCATCATCATACAGTGAGAGAGATATATACTTATAGCTAGCCTAGCTGTCCAGATAAAAGACACCGCTAGATCTAGATCTATAAGCGCAAAACTAATCAAACTGATATCACGAACAGATCTAAAACAATTACGATTTTATCATCATAGCTGGTAGCAGGTGACGGTCTGAAAGCAACGAAGCTCCTGAGTGAAATCTGGCAATCCGATGGTATGATGAAGAATTCTGTTAGTACCATAATCATTCGAATTCGGTCCGCCGACTATACAAATCAGCGGCAGGTTCTCACTGTAAGCTCCAGCAATGGCGTTGAGAAGGCTAAGTCCGCCGACGGTGAAGGTGACAACGCATGCTCCGACGCCACGAGACCTAGCGTATCCGTCAGCTGCGTATCCAGCGTTGAGCTCGTTGCAGCAACCCACGAGGTTGAGGCCAGGCTCAGCGATGAGGTGGTCAAGCAGAGTGAGGTTGAAGTCGCCGGGTACAGAGAAGACGTCAGAGACTCCGATCTGGACGAGTCGCCGAGCCAGGTGACGGCCGAGAGTGGAGTCGAAAGGAACGGCAGCGTCGGCGTTTGGGTGTCCAAATGAGGTGTCCATCACACAACACACGTGTCCTGTTTCAAAATGTATTTTTTAGGCCTCCTCCGGTTTCTGAAACCGTCAACAAACATGCTTTGCTTTGCGTTGCGTTGTTGGTATAAATTTAGTATCTTTTTTTTTAAGTAAAAACCAACCTTGAATTTAATAAGAGAGATGATTACAATATAGTGGCCGGTAAATGTGTAACAAGCTGTGACGTAACCTTCTTTTGGATAGCAAAACCGATCCTACTAAACAAGAAGTTTTGAGTCTTATGGGCCGAAATATTACTGTGCACGACCCGCTGAACCCTATTAGGAAATTCCACTGCCTCCTAGGACAAGAAACCAAATGTATCAAAACCAAATCTTTTTTAAATCCACGTTTTGTCTTTTTTTGAGTTTATTTAAAAAAAAAAAGAGAAGCGAAAGGAAAGAAAATTTTGGTTGTGTTTTAGAGATTTTTTTAGAAAGAGGTGAAAGGAAAGAAAAAAAAAGTTGTGTTCCAGATATTTTTATTGGAAATAAGAGAAGAAAAGCTTGGTTGTGTGTTTGATGGTAATAAAGAATTCATATCTTTATAATTACATATATTCTTCTAAAAACTTCATTAATTACATATATATACATAACTTAAAATTTTATTTACCTATATCTTCTTCATTAATTACATATTATACCCAACTTGATGATGGAATCGGTTAGAAACGACACTGGATATTCGAATCGATCAGAAGCGACGCTGGATGTTGGAATCGATCGGAAGCGGGAATCAGAAAGTTAGAGTTAGGATTGATGGAATAAGAATAGCCGTATTTTTTATAAGGTTAAAGACTAATTTTATAAAAGAGAGGGATATATGTAATTTAAGTTTTGAGTTGAATATATATGTAATTATAATTAAAAATATGTATCTTTTATTTAAAGATTTTTTATAATATGATTTGTTATATAAATTTGAGTTTATAC
The DNA here is from genome assembly GCA_023525975.1 of Smallanthus sonchifolius. NCBI lineage: Eukaryota > Viridiplantae > Streptophyta > Magnoliopsida > Asterales > Asteraceae > Smallanthus > Smallanthus sonchifolius. The sequence continues at coordinate 166,575 of CM042045.1, read as the reverse complement.
AAACAAGTAGGTACTATTTTAATGTTTAACAATAAAATAGCCAATAAGTTATGAAGACTTGACTAGATGGAAGGAAAGGGGAAGATTTGACGTGATGAACGACAGAAGTCTAGAATGGCTCCTAGCGGAGTGGAGTGGGGTCATTAAACAAGCACGTAGCACTAGCTAGCATGTCCCATGAATCAACCCACTATTCACAAAACTCATTTTTTTTATTAAAAAAAAACAACCTCTGCAAATCCTTGTACACTGTTTTACGGTATTTAATTAATGAAAGATCAGAAAACGCCTATATCTCCCTTATAATAAAAAGTTAAATGATTTTAACAAGTGTCATTAGTATAATCCATCTTATAATTTTTCCACCTTAAAATCACATTTACATACATTATTAACTAGCTTTAATCTCATGTGTTACATGAGGTGAAACGTTAACTTATATTGATAAATATCTTAACACATTTTTTTATACAAATTTGATATTGTATTGGTAACTTTTTTATTTTGTTAAATATTAAAATTATATGAATGATAGTAATCAAAACATAAAAAAATACATGAAAATACATTTCATAAGTGATGTATTTTTACAATACATTAAATTACATGTAAAATGAAACCTTATAATGATGATTTACAAATTTGAAAATACTTCATTGTATACAATATTTGACGTGATATTAGTAATTTTTCAATGTTTAACACCCACTAAATGCAACAAATAAATAGAGTTTCTTTTCCTCAATTACTGAAACCACAAAATAGCCAAAACCGTTAAAAAAATAGGGCACAGACGGTGCGAACCTGATTGAAGCCAGTAGTAAGTCAAAGAAATCTAATATAATTAAATTGGTCAACGCTTTTCCTTGCATACGTTTTTTTTTTCATTTTATTAGTTAACTGAACTCTATCAGTCTTTTTGTAGAAAGTTTAACCTTAATGTTGTAACATATTTACATTCTTTCCATTTTTAACTCAATTTTTTTGGAAAATTATATAAATAAACATTTAACCAAATCAATTCATCATTATTTCCATTAACTGAAATTGTTTTTTTTAATATCATCAAAAGTGAATATTTTAAAATATCAAGCATTAAAAAGTAAAATACTTTAAAAAAACAAGTTTTAAAGTTTTATTACTAAAAAAATGAGTTTTTAAAATTGTATTATTAAAAAATAATTTTTTTAATTTTACATATAAAATTTGAAAAATACTACTTTTTGTATTTTAAATAAATATTAGTGGGTGTTAAGCATGAAAAAGTTACCAATACCACGTCAAATATTGTATACAATGAAGTATTTTCAAATTTGTAAATCATCATTGTAAGATTTCATTTAACTGTAATTTAATGTATTGCAAAAAGTACACCACTTATGAAATGTATTTTCATATATATTTTTGATGTTGTGATTACTCTAATACATATAATATTAACATTTAACAAAATAAAAAAAGTTACAAATACAACGTTTCACCCCATGTAACACATACGAATAGTAACTCAAACACGTCAACCATGCATTTTAGTGTACCACAAGAAACCGATCAATCTTATTTATTTTTTTAATTTGTAGCATTGTTTTCCTAGGATATATACAATTATAATATATAGCATGAGAAGGGGTTGATATAGATGGTAGCACGCCCTCCTCTTCCTGATCGCCACCTGGGTTCGAACCTCAACTCCCCCTTCTTCTCTCACCCCCTTCGATTTTCAGCTTTTCTTTTCTTCTTTTCTAATTTGTTTAGGTTTCTTCTGTAACTTTTTTTTAATATTATTTAACTAAATTATTTTTTTTAAAATTAATTTATTTGACTTTTTTTTTAAATTAAATTCAGGTTTACCGATCGGTCATGACATAGTGTTTAAAGGAAAAAAAAAAGCCATGCAAAGTCCTCATCGGTGTTCTCATTTAAGTTGAATCTATACTATATAATAAATAAAGGTTTTTTCTGCCACGTGTCGCCACCATATTCAATCTTATCATTTTTTCCCGCATCTCTCTCTTATTAAATGCATCCATATCTTTTAATAAATTACTAATTATACTAATAAACCACATTTATTTTAAATTATCATTTATTATAAAAATCTTTGAAACCTAATTACGTAATTTTTATGTTCAATCAAGTAGTAAATAAAAGTCAAATTACATTAAATACTAATTGACGTATTTTCGAAACCCAATTATATATTATTTTTTATATATTTTGAATTTTGTTTTCTATACTTAATATATGTATAGTAATACATTTTTACACCTGTAAAATACATACATAAAATTTGAGAAATTTATGTATTGATATTTTTCATTTCGTGTGTATTACACGGGGTCTAAGCTAGTCTATACTAATAAATAAAAGTTTTGTATTACCACATGTCATCTTATGGTTCAACCTCAAATTTATTTTCCCTCCAAAACTTCTTCTAATCTTATTTATTAATTAAATATTTCTGAAATTTATGTTCTTTAAGTTATTTCTATTTTGACTAAATTATGTACCAAATCTTAGATATTTTCTTGATAATTAAAATATTATTTCAAAAAAATGAAAGTATTACATGATTGTCAAGATTGATTCATTCATAAAAATAAAAATATTATTTCAAAATTTTGTCCGTTTTAACAAAATAATCTAAAACTATGTGATTTTCACATTCCTCACATATATACTTACTACACTTTACCCTTTTTATTATTAAATGTTAATTCATTACGTTACATTATATAATAGGGATGAAATTTATTGTTTATTTTTTGAATTGTTAAGTAAATACATGGTAATAAAAAAACAATTGTTCCTAACTGTTTTATTTTAGTTTATAAATTTTTTTGGTAATAGATTTCAGATTTTTGAAGAAAAAAAAATAGTTTTGTGAATGTAATTGTAATTTTATTTTTTTTCTATGTAAAGTAACTTATTGTTTTACTTATAAAATTGTTTTAAACACTTATGAATGATATATTTTTTTTATCAACCGTGTATTACACGGGATACTAACCTAGTATATGTTAAACTAATGTTACAAGAATCAAATATATTAAACTAATGTTCCATATTTAGGACTCCTAAAACCAACTATACAGTTGCATAGATTGATTAAAGATAAAAAAAACAGTTTAACTTTTAAATTTTTATTTGTCATGAGGGTTTTTTAGGTTGTCTTTTAAATGTTTATTTTTGAATTCAGATTAAGTTGTGATACCGAATCCATGGTAATACTCAAATGGCTCAGTAACATATGATTTTATTCAACGGACTTGAACCCGAAAGTTCCAGCCAAGTCGGCTGTCTCAAGCACCAAAGGTCTCGATTACAATCTTCTAATCAAAACGAAGTCTAAAAAATAATAAACCCTTGATGACCTACTTATACTAAATAACTAAAAGATGTACATGGAAATAAAAATTAAAAATATTAAAGATATGGTCTTGATATCTTCCAAATAAATAGCCACTTTCCATTATGTTCCATACGTGTCGTCCGCAATTGCGAGTTCGGTTCGGTCCACTTGTTAGGTCGGATGCTCCCACATCAAGTTGGCTTTGGCACTTCCCTGGTATAAAAAACTACTGGATTATGCCAAAAGAGACATGTTATATATGTAGGGGTGGTTCTAATTAAAACCACTTGAGTTGAAGAAACCATGTTTACATATTAAAAAAAAAACTTTTTATTTTTATTTTTGAGATGAATTCTACATTCAATTTTATCACTTTTGGTGAAAAATTTATAAAAAACGCCGAGCGGTTTTTAATTTTTTTTTAATCTGACGTTTATTACATATGTAAACTCAAAGATCTAACGTTTTTTACATATGTAAATGCTGACGTATTGCATACGTAAGCAAAAAACGTTGATTTTTGTTATTTTTTACATGTTTTTTATTTCTTTTTTTATTCGGCATTTTTTTTGTGACCAGTCCTTTTTTATATAAATAATCAATCCCAAATTTTTTAAAAAAAATTCTAATTTTTTTCCAAGGGTTTAGTGAGTTTTTTTCAACTCAAGTGGGTTTTCATTTTACTCTTCTTCCCCTATCTATATCTATATCTATATCTATACTCTATAAATAAATGTTTTGGTGGACACTTGTCACTCTCCTATGCATTCTCATAATTTTTTTTCCGTTTTTCTCTCCTATTATTTATGCAAATTTTCTTTAATTGTTTTTCTATAATTTTTTGTTTCTCGGTTCTCCCCCATATTAAATAATAATGATTTATATAATTATTTTTATAAAACGTCTTTTATTTTTAAAAAATAGGTTTGTTAATAAAACATTTTTATAAATTGAACATTTATTTCATTCTTATTAAAAAATAGACTAAAAAACTATGTAATATGTAAAATCTGTATTACTAAGTATACAACATTATATTTATTCACCCCTAATTTCAAGACGTGCTCAGTTTGATGATTCAAGGAATTTTTAATGCGGGCTGTTTCAAGACCTGTTGAGAAGAGGTGACCTAGAAAGGAGTGGTTGGTGGAAAAAATCGGGACATCTAAAATCATAGACAAATCGACAATGTTTTAAAAACCGGTTTTTAAATTGTACCGGATTAGGCTCAGAAATGGTTCAACCGGTTGTATCGGGTTGTACCGGGTGGTTCAACCGGGTTAACTAGTAAACCTATAATTTCATAAAAATACAACTTTAACTCAAAAAATAATCCAAAAATACATGATTCCATGATAAAAATTAATCCATAATCAAAAGATAATTCAAAAGCATTCAATTTTTTAATAAAGTTTTTTTAAATAAAAATACATAATTGTTTTATGTCATTAGAGTCTTGAATGTATTAATTTCATGATTGCTTAAAAGATAAAAATTCACCATAATCGTCGTCCTCATCAACAAGAGCATAACTATTTTCGTTTCCTACATTATTAAATAAGAAGATTTACCGCTTAAATGTTTTTAACGGCATGCAGAATGATGATGGTTAAACATAGTTTTTAAATGGGCCGCTATTTTCTGAAAATGAGCATATCAATTGATGTTTTTTTTCTAAATTGGGCTGTAGGTAAATTAATTGATCAACATGCCTTCTATTTGTGACTTTGTGTGTATCCCGGCAAACATTTTTTTCTTTTAAGTTTAAACATAAGATTTTACTTGTAACTAAAACCGGTACAACGGTATAACCCGGTATTACCGGTAATACCGACGGTTCAACTAACATACCGGTTTTCCAATTTACCGGGCTCAAACTTACCAGGCTATTGGCTGAGACCCGGTTCAACCGGTATTACCAGCCGGTTTAAACCGGTTTTTAAAACATTGCAAATCGGTTTGTTAGGGATCGATCTCGATTCCTTAGACATTCATGAATCCATCAAGAAATTAATTAGGGTTATTGGGTAGGTGACAAAGAAGAAAGACAACGTGTTTGATCTGCGATTTTGGATCAGAGAGTAAAGGAAGTTTCAAGTAATCTTGTCGTATTTTTATAGTTTTTATTAACTTACACAAACAGCCCCTGTAAGTTAAACTATTTGTTTTACTATTACAAGGGTGGTTTAGTCATTTAACTTCCTATTTAACAAAAAAATTAACGCATGTTAGTGTAAATGACGTAATTTGTTACAAACCTTATCCTTTTTAGAGATAAAAGATGATACCCGCAATTTCATATAAACGTAAATGATGTTTTCTGTAGTTTTGTAAAAAAAAAAGCATACTCCACATGACAAATTATTTTTTTTAAAATAAACTAGTCATATAAATTCTTTCAAATAGTCAAATACTACACATGAAAAGTAACAAGAAATAGTATCCACAAAGTAATCTCACTTAATCCCGTATATGTAATTAAAAGCTCTTTTTACATTTGCTATCCATTTTGCACTAGACTTTTCATACCCCTTATAAGTCTGAAAAGTTTTCAACATAAAGTAAAAGTCTGAAAACTTTTAAAAATAAGAAAGTATAACATTGTTAAAAAAAGCAATGTTTCACTATTCTTGTTACCGGTCATCAAAAACAACATTGTATAAAGAGAATACTAAATCATTCGTGCTATTATAAATAACCAAAATAAAAGTAATAATTGATTAATACATACCATAAGATTAACAAAATATTGGTTAAAACATAACAAAAGAATATTCTAGAAATCTTCGACACACTGCTAGTCATGTGCTTCATACATTAACTTAGATACCTGAAAAAATATGCTCTAACATCAATGAATGCAACCATGGGTTGACGCCACAGATTTATATAATGAGTACTAGTTTAGGTCCCGTGTTTACACACGGAGTGAAAAATATTAATATTTAAAATTTTTAAATCTTTATGTATATATATTTCACAGGTGTAAAATATATATTACATATACTACGGATATAAACAAACTCAAAATATATAAAAATTAATATATAATTAGATTTCAAAAATACATTAATTACTATTTAATGTAATTTCACTTTCAATTACTATTTGATTGAAATAAAAGTTATATAATTAAATTTCAAAGTTTTCTTATAATAAGGGATAATTTAAAATAAATGTGTTGTATTAATACAATTAGTACTTTCTTTAAATATATATTATTATTTAAATATAGAAGTGCATTAAATAAGAGAGAGAGGAAAAAAAAATAGTGTTTTAACAATGTCTAATTTGTAGTTAGTTAGAAATCCCTTATAGCACCAGGACTGGATAAAAAAAAACCATTAAGGTCAACAGTCTCTAAACGATGCAAAATCGCCTCACGCGGGCCCGGGTTTTCGGAGCTGCATTCGTGTCCGCGGGACGTGCGGGTACACGAGTTCGAAGAAATTCTAGTCGAAACCGGTAGGACATGTGGTAAAACACATCATGAAGCTTCAAATGAGTAGTGAAGACTTTACCTTATAAACAACACCTTATTTTGTTCCCAAACCGATGTGGGACAAGCTATTACCACTTAGACATTCATTCACACTTATACCCAAACTTTCAACAACTCTTTCTTGAACTAAATGTGTGTTCTTGAGCATTCATATGATTAGAGGTAAAAAATTGATAGAAACAAATGAGTAGATGACTCTTAAATATAAATTAGTTGATTTTGTGAACATTTGAAGCATAATTTTCATGTTTTTTTCTTCGCTTTAGGCCTCCAAAAATGGTTGAGCCGCCCCTGCCCGACCCGACCCGACCCGACCAATCGAACCGAACCGAAAATTTTTATGTCCGGCCCTATGAAATTGGATCATCTAAAAACAGTGAACCCCCTGAAAAAAATTCCTGGATCCGCCCCTGATCACTTGCATACAAATTTCCCAACAACAAAATACATAGTCACATACATGGGACATAGAGAACATACTTGGAAGGAAAACGCTTCCTAAGATTCTTGTTCCGGTTCCATAGGCACTTTTTCATCACCTAACATTTATTTATTAATTATTTACAAAGAAAAGATAGTGATGAATCTTGTAGCTTGAATGGGTAAAAATACTTACTTTGGCGTTTGACGGTCGGAACATCTATCAGTAGCATTAATACCTAACATTTATTTATTAAGGGTGGACGGAGTGGAGGGCACGGGTCGGAGAGGGTTCCAGGGGTTGGACGGGTAACACCGCCGCAACCATTGCGGGTTGCTTACGGGTTGGATGGCACGGGCTTTAATACCCGTTGGAAGCCGTGGGATGTTACCGTTGGGGATTCGACCGTTGGGTCGATTTCAATAAAAAAAAATCCTCCTATAAATAAAATCAAACAATATCTTCCACCTATAACAACCTCTTCTCAAAACATCAAATATATCTCAAATCCAACAAAATTCAAAATGTTTAGGCACTCTATTTATATCCCGAAATCATCTAATAGTTTGTCGTCGTCCGACTCGAGTAGTCTTGAATTTTTAAACCTTGTTGTTTAAGCAGCCGAGCTTGAAGACACTGCAAGATTGACTCGCCGACATGTGGAACGTGATCGTGTCCAAGCATATGAAACTCTAATGACAGATTACTTTGTTGAGAATCCGAAATTCAAAGAGGAAGTTTTTAGAAATAGATTCCGTATGTCGAAGCCACTATTTTTAAAAATAGTTGACGACATTAACGCAAATTTTGAATACTTTCAAGTTAGTCAAGACGCACGGAAGAAACAAAGTTTCACTCCACTTCAAAAATGCACATCAGCCATAAAACAACTCGCAACAGGTAATATTCCCGATTCATACGATGAATATTTATGTATGTCCGCAAGAACCTCTAGGGAATGTCTTGAGTATTTTTGTAATGCTATTATTATTCTATATGGTCATGAATACTTGTGTGCACCAACTAGTCAAGATATTTCATTTTTATACCAAGCACACGATGATAAGCACGGACTTCCCGGGATGCTTGGTAGTATCGATTGTACTCATTGGGTATGGAGAAATTGTCCCACTAGTTTAAGGGGTTAATATCACCGAGGTGATCACGAGTACCCAACGATCATACTCGAAGCAATTGCGTCAAACGATTTGTGGTTTTGGCACGCATATTTTGGTATTTCCAGGTCGAACAATGACATAAACGTCCTCAATCAATCTCCATTGTTCACAAATGAGTTGCATGGAACCGCTCCTAGGTGCCCATTTTTTGTTAATGGCCATCAATACAAGCGTAGTTACTATCTTGCCGATGACATATACCCTTCTTGGTCCACGTTTGTGAAATCATATTCTTATCCAACGGATGTGAATCAAAAAAGTTCAAGAAAACGCAAGAAGGGGCAAGGAAAGACGTCGAACGAGCATTCGGCGTATTGAAGGCTAAATGGGCCATAATTGCACGACCGGCACGTCAAATGAAGGTGGAAAAGTTGAAGAACATGATGTATGTGTGTATCATATTACACATATTAAAAGACGACGGAAATGCAATCTCACCGGTTCACATTGCAGATCCGCCTACCAATCCAATTGTTTCCGATAATATTATAATGGAATTGTGGAACGAAACCATACACTTTCATTTGAAGTTTGATCTTACGACACATGTTGTCACAAACTTGGACATCCATCTAACGGACGACGAATACGAGTAGTTTTTTTTTATTAATTGTACTTTTTTATAATTTTTTTATTGATTGTATCTTTTTTATTAATTGTATTTTCATTTATGTTTATTTAATGAGATGTATTTTTTTAATGAAATATTGTTTTATTAAAAAAACATTCTAGGGCTTGTTGGTTTCACACCTTCCTCTTAGGTTGTATAGGGTTTAAGATGATAAAAATAACATGACATATTTTAATTGAATAAAATAAGAGGGTTCTATGAGCTTTTTTTGAACCACTCCCTCCACCCTAATTACACATTGTTGGGCTTATTTTTACCCATGAGTATATTAAATATCCAGCCCAATTAGTTTTATAAAAATAAAAATAAAAAAGTCCATGTTGGTTGTTGCTTCCGTGGAAAATCCAAAAATTAAATTGGATAAGTTGTTTGGTGAGGGCATTTAATGTTGTGGCCATCTCCACTTGAAGACAACAACAAAAGTTGTTGTTGGTTCTTGTCCGGGATTAGAGATTCTCGAAGAAAAGAAGAGAGACAAAAGAAAAGGGTTTTTGGGATACTTCTGTTATTTTTAGAGACACAACTGTTTGTGGGTTTGTCTGACAGGAAGAAAAAACGGGGTATTTAAGATTGAGCCTTGGAGTAATTCTATTTGGTGATCCCTCTCCTTTATCTTTGTTTATGATTTCATATACTTGATGTTTAGTGATTCCAAGTGTATGATGATTATTGTATGCATTTAGTTTACCTAGAGAAGACTGTGTATTGCTCTTGATTTGGTGATAGTGGATTTGAAGTGGCTCTAGTAGTCCCGTGGTTTTTACTCTCTCGTTTGAGGGTTTTCCGCGCTAAAAAAATTTCGGTGTCTCTTTATATTTATTTGCATAGTGATTTGGAGCTGCTGTGGTTATTTTGGAATACCCTATTTGTTTGCATCCTAACATGTTCATTCGAGTCGGGAAAGTTTTGACCAAACGAAGATTAATTCCGCATTTTGTTGTTTACCGTTTGTGGTCGGTTACGTTTTTTCCATCAGACTGGTATCAGAGCCATTGGCTCTTGTTATTGGGTTTAGACTTGTTTGAACAATGGAAGCTAATACAAGTACGATTGTGAGTCTGAATGGTTCTAATTATCATGTTTGGAAAGGCTAGATAGAAGACCTTCTTTATGTGAATGATTATTATTTGCATGTGTTTACCACTGACAAACCTGAAGATAAAACAGATGAAGAGTGGAATATTTTGCATAGGAAGGTTTGTGGGTATATCCGACAGTGGGTTGATGATAATGTTTTGAACCATATTAGCGGAGAGACTCATGCTCGTACCTTGTGGAACAAGCTTGAGGAGTTGTATGCTCGGAAGACTGGGAATAATAAATTATTCTTTATTAAGCAGTTGATAAACTTGAAATACCATGATGGTACTCATGTTACTGATCACTTGAATGTTTTTAAGGGAATTGTTAATCAGCTAGCAGGAATGGGTATCAAATTTGAAGACGAGCTACAAGGTTTATGGCTCCTTGACACTTTACCAGATTTGTGGAAGACTTTTAGGACATCATTGTCCAACTCTGCAGCAAATGGTGTTATCACTATGGAATTGGCTAAAAGTAGTATTTTACATGAAGAGATGAGAAGAAAGTCATAAGGTTCCTCTTCACATTCAGATTTTTTTAGTCACAGAAAACAGGGGGAGAAGTCAAAGTAGAGGTCCAAGTAACAGAGGGAAACATCGTAGTAAGTCTAAAGGGAAGTTTGCTAACTTTGAGTGTTATCAATGTGGTAGGAAAGGCCACACAATTAAATTCTGCAGACAATTGAAGAAGGAGAACAAGAAGGCTAATTATAACAATCAAAAGAACAATCATAAGAAAGATGATGGTGGTAATGACACCGCTGAAGTTAACATTGCTACAGAAGAGTTATTTATTTGTTATGATTATGATATGGTTAACCTTGCACATGATGATTCGAGTTGGGTTGTTGACAGTGGTGCTACCTGTCATGTGACATCACAAAGGGATTTCTTTTCATCTTATACTCCTAGTGACTTTGGGAGTGTTAAGATGGGTAATAATGGGCTATCTAAGATTGTTGGTGTTGAGGATATTTGCTTGAAGTTTGATACTGGAATGGAGTTGGTTTTACACAATGTAAAACATGTTCCAGATATTAGACTTAATTTGATATCCGGAGGCTTACTTGATGATGATGGCTAACACAGTAACCTTGGTGATGGAATGTGGAAATGGTTCTTTAATCGTGGCAAGAGGTAAAAGAAATTCAAAGTTATACATGACACTTTCGAAGATCTCTAGAGACTCGGTCTACTCAGTGATGAATTCTGATATGACTGACTTGTGGCATAAGAGACTTGGCTACATGAGTGAAAAGGGGATGTCTCTATTGTTGAAGAAAAATGTTTTGTCTGGTGTGCATGATATTCATTTGAAGAAGTGTTCTCATTGTCTTGAAGGTAAGCAAACTAGAGTTTCCTTTAAAAGTCATCCTCCCTTTAGGAAATAAAATATACTTGATTTGGTGCATTCCGATGTATGTGGTCCCATGAAGACTAGATCACTTGGTGGTTGTTTATACTTTGTCACATTCATCGATGATCATTCAAGGAAGGTTTGGGCTTATTCCTTGAAATCTAAAGATCAAGTATTAGATGTGTTTAAGCAATTTCATGCCCTAGTTGAGACACAAACTGGGAAGAAGCTTAAGTGTATTCGCACAGATAATGGAGGTGAGTACATTGGTCCTTTTGATGCTTATTGTAGAGGGAAAGGCATTCGACATCAAAAGACTCCCCCAAAGACACCACAGTTGAATGGTTTAGCAGAACGAATGAATAGAACATTGGCTGAGAGAGTTAGATGTCTGCTCTCGCATGCAGGGTTGCCTAATTCCTTTTGGGGTGAAGCTTTGAATACGGCGGTACATGTTATTAATCTAACTCCTTGTGTTCCTTTGTCTTTTAATGTTTCTGACAGGGTTTAGAGTAACAAAGATGTTTTGTATCGTCATTTGCGGGTCTTTGGATGCAAGGCTTTTGTGCATATTCCCAAACATGAAAGATCAAAGCTAGATGTGTAGACCAGGCCTTGTATATTCCTTGGTTATGGGCAAGATGAGTTTGGATACAAGTTATATGATCCGGTTCTGAAGAAGTCGTGATGTGGTGTTCATGGAAGATCAGAGTTTGAAAGATATTAGGAAGACAAAGATAGTTCCTCAACAAAATGATGATCTTACTGATTTGGATCCGGTTCCTCCACAGCAAACCGAGACACATAATGGAGATGATGTTCAAAATGGTGAACAACATGGTACTGATAACGTTGCTATTCCAGAGCAGTTAAAGCCGGGTGAGAATTTCCACCCTGAACTACCAGTACCAGATATGCCAGCATTTGTCCCACTCAGGCTGTCTACAAGAGATCATCATCCTTCCACCCGTTTTTCTGCTGATGAGTATGTCAAACTCACTGATGGGGGAGAGCCCGAGTGTTATACCGAGGACATAGAAGATGAGCATAAAAGGGAGTGGATTGAAGCCATGCAAGATGAGATGAATTCCTTATATGAGAACAATACCTTTGAGTTGGTGAAACTGCCTAAGGGCAAGAGAGCTTTGAAAAACAAGTGGGTTTACAAAGTGAAGACTGAAGAACATACCTCACGGCCTAGGTACAAGGCTAGATTGGTTGTCAAAGGGTTCAGCCAAAGAAAGGGTATTGATTTTGATGAGATTTTCTCTCCGGTCGTGAAGATGAGTTCCATTCGAGTGATTCTTGGTTTGGTTGCTAGTCTTGATCTTGAGGTTGAGCAAATGGATGTCAAGACAGCATTCCTTCATGGTGACTTGGACAAGGAAATCTATATGGAGCAACCTGAAGGTTTTCAGGTTAAGGGTAAAGAAGACTATGTCTGTAAACTTCAGAAAAGTCTTTATGGGTTGAAGCAAGCACCAAGACAGTGGTACAAGAAATTTGAGTCAGTCATGGGGGAGCAAGGCTACCGAAAGACTACTTCAGACCACTGTGTTTTCTTTCAGAGGTTTGGTGATGATGATTTTATCATCCTATTACTCTATGTTGATGACATGTTGATTGTTGGCAAGAATGTAAAGAGAATTGTTCAGCTGAAGAAAGATTGAGCAAGTCTTTTTCTATGAAAGACTTGGGGCCAGCAAAACAGATTCTTGGCATTCGGATTACTAGAGATAGAGCTTCAAAGAAGCTACACATGTCACAAGAGCAATACATTGAGAAGGTGCTTCGTAGATTCAACATGGCAAAAGCCAAAGAGGTCAGTTCACCTCTAACTCTCAACTTTAAGCTAATTGATAAAGATTGCCCTTCTTCTAAGGAGGAGATCGAAGAAATGGATAGAGTTCCATATGCCTCATCAGTTGGAAGCTTGATGTATGCAATGGTGTGTACAAGACCTGACATTGCCCATGCAGTAGGTGTTGTTAGTCGGTTTCTGTCAAATCCGGGTAAGAAGCATTGGGAAGCAGTTAAGTGGATCCTTAGATATCTACGTGGTACTTCCAAATTGGGCATCACATTTGGAAATGGAGAGCCGATGCTTGTTGGTTATACTGATTCTGATATGGCAGGAAATAAGGACAACATGAAATCCACTTCTGGATATTTGATTACTTTTGCAGGGGGAGCTGTGTCATGGCAATCAAGACTTCAAAAGTGTGTTGCTTTGTCGACCACCGAGGCTGAGTATATGGCAGCAACAGAAGCTTGCAAAGAACTATTGTGGTTGAAAAGATTTCTGCAAGAGCTTGGCTTTATGCAACAGCGCTACGTGGTTCTTTATGATAATCAAAGTGCTATTCACCTTGCAAAGAATTCTATGTTCCATAAAATAACAAAGCATATTGATGTGAGGTATCATTGTATTAGAGATGGACTTGAAGACAAGTTGTTTGAAGTTGATAAAGTTCACACCGATGATAATTGTTCCGATATGTTGACTAAAGCTTTGGCAAGAGAAAAATTGAAGACCTGTTGCTTGATCGCCGGGATGACGAACTCTTCCTCATAGGTAAAAAGGGTGAGATTTGTTGGGCTTATTTTTACCCATGAGATATTAAATATCCAGCCCAATTAGTTTTATAAAAATAAAAATAAAAATGTCCATGTTGGTTGTTGCTTCCGTCGAGAATCCAAAAATTAAATTGGATAAGTTTGTTTGGCGAGGGCATTTAATGTTGTGGCCATCTCCACTTTTAGACAACAACAAAAGTTGTTGGTTGCTTGTCCGGGATTAGAGATTGTCGAAGAAAATAACAGAGACAAAAGAAAAGGGTTTTTGAGATACTTGCCTTTCTGCCATTTTTAGAGACACAACTGTGTGTGGGTTCGTTTGACAGGAAGAAGAAACGGGGTATTCAAGATTGAGCCTTGGAGTAACTCTATTTGGTGATACCTCTCCTTTATCTTTGTTTATGATTCCATATACTTGATGTTTAGTGATTCCAAGTGTATGATGATTATTGTATGCCTCTAGTTTACCTAGAAAAGACTGTGTATTGCTCTTGATTTGGTGATAGTGGATTTGAAGCGGCTCTAGTAGTCCCGTGGTTTTTACTCTCTTGTTTGAGGGTTTTCCACGCTAAAAAAATTTCGGTGTCTCTTTATATTTATTTGCATAGTGATTTGGAGCTGCTGTGGTTATTTTGGAATACCCTATTTGTTTGCATCCTAACAGGTTCATTCGGGTCCGGAAAATTTTGACCAAACGAAGATTAATTTCGCATTTTGTTGTTTACTGTTTGTGGTCAGTTACGTTTTCCCATCACATACTACCATTAGTAGAATCATGAATGGGTAAAAAAAAGTTAGTTACTTTGGACAGGTGGAAGCGGAGGAGGCATCTTGTCCTTGTCAGTTTCATCGGAGTCCGGACCAGTGTATCCGAGGATGTCTCTCCTGAACTCCTCATGAGTGATGTCTGAGCAATCGTTCAAACACATCCAATGTGATTGATTTGGAACCGCATTATGAGCCTCTATTTCATGGATATTTTTTTGAAACACTTTGAATCTTATCTCCTTCTCAGCTTCGCTATCGTATTTTTTGTGGTGCTCTTCATCCATTCCTCAAAACGCAGCATGTCATCATCAGCAGCAGCCGCCATTAAGGAAAGTAATAACACCTTCAAGATCAAACAAACCCTAAAAGCATATGTAACCTCCAAACCCTAATCGGTTGTCAAGTAAAAAACCATACCTTTCTTTCGTGAGCATGAAAGCGTGATTTTGTACAAAAGCAAAATTGCAAAGTACACAAGGAAAAAGAAAGAAAGAAAGAAAGAAAGATGATGGGTATTATATATCAAGGCAATGGTTTCATTCCATGAGAAGAGGCTGTTTCTAAATTCGATTTGTAAGTTTTAAATGTGCCAAGAAACATAAACAAGTGAATATATGTACGTATTTGATAGATGTAAAAGAATTGTATTGAAAAAGGACCGACCTTAAGTTAACCTTACAGAGAATGTCTGGATCGAATAACTCTTCAAAGATGAATTAGCATTGTCAATTGAGTATTTTATATACAGCAAGATTTTAATTCCAAAATCTTTACTATTTTTAGATTTCGAGAAAATGGGAAACTTAATTTCCTCATAAATTGTTTTATTAAAATCTCACAAATATATATACTTCAAAATTTAAATTTGAAAACAGAATTTAGAATATATTAGGACACTAGTTTAGATCCCGTGTCTACACACGGGGTAAAAAATATCAATATTTAAAATTTTTAAATTTTTTATGTATATATTTTACAGGTGTAAAAATATATTACATATACTAAGTATAGAAGCAAACTCAAAATATGTAAAAATTAATATATAATTGGGTTTCGAAAATAAGTTAATTAATATTTGATTGAAAAAAATGATGAGAATGAATATTGAGGCGACGCGTGTCACTTTAAAAACCTTTATTTATTATATAGTATAAATATAGATTTATGGAAATTTGCTATTATTGAGGGATTTTAAAATCTCTTAATTATAGCTAATATTATTGAGAAAATCTGAAAATTAGGAAATAGTTTATTTTTGAAGATGAATTTCACGGTTATGACTAAAATAACTCTATAAAATATAGTTTTTTTTTTAATATGTTAATTTTGACTCCAAGGGCTGTTGATTATTATAAAACAACATTGTTTTCTTAGTAACATAATTTGACTTTGTGAACATGGAAAACAGTTTGATGCCATTATTATAAGTGTTGGTAGATTACCTGTAATGAGAAGCTTTTGTCTTGTGAAAACTCAATCAAAAGAACGGGTACCATTGGTGGTAAAGTCGGCCTGAAGAAAAAACTACAAAACAGATCTTGTATGTATTAGGTAGACTCTCCAAGACTAATTTAATTAAGGAAAGTAATAACGGATGAGGCGTCCTCCGATGGATAAGGTGGAGGCTTTCCATAAGGATAGACAGGAATGGAAAATGTCGAAAATTAGTTCCAGTTATTGATCCTATGGGGAAAAGAAAGCCACATAGTTAGGCGAAAACTAAAAAAACCATTAAAAAATCAATTTTAATCAATTATATAATAATATTTATTTTTTATTTTATTTTATTTTTATTATTTTATAAGAGTATCAATGTAATGTTACATATTTTTACCAAAAAAAACATTTAAATATTGGTTTACGTAACCCATAGTGTTACGTATACGTAACCCATAGTGTTACGTATACGTAAACAGAAAACAAATATATTACGGTTACGTATACATAACCCATACTATTATACGTAACAAATATATTGCGATTACGTATACGTAACCCATACAAAAAACAAATATATAGGTAGGACCACCCCAGGGAGCATAACTACCATCACTTTTTTTCACTTGTATGTTTCTTCATTTCGTTCAAAATCATCAAAACAAGTGTAAATCTATAATAATTATGCTACTGGGACTACTCTTGGCAACAAAATTGAAAGTAAAGACTATTACCGGCCAAACTGTTCATATAAATTATTATAAGTCAATGAGTCATAATTTGGATTATTAAAATCCAATTTGCTTGATAATAATAGTAATAGCTATAATGTTGTATTTTTTGTTGTTCTTGTGAAACTAGTACAAAAGCAGAGTAATGTGAGAAGAAAATATGAGAAGAGAATGATGTGTTATCAGATCCGAATTAGGGATCAAAACAGGTGCTTAAGACTGTTTAATCATATCAGATCCGAAAATTATAACTTCCGAACCGAAATGTTAATAAAAAACGATTTTCTCATACATCTTGTTTTTCCAACTTAATTCCAGTTTAGGAAAACTTATGACAATAACAACGTAAAATAATAAATATTATTTTAAAAAGAATTCCATTATAATTGATATATATATAAAATGGGTATTTTTAAAGGTAATGATTAGTTAATTATGTATAATAAGCTCTCTATTTATATACACCTAAGATAAAAGCTTATTTATGACACTAAGGATAATTACTTTAATCGAATAATTATCAAATAAATCATAAGGGCAAATAAGTCAATGGTCAATTATTTAATAAATGATAAAAGACCGGTCAACGTTGATCAAAGACCAGATCCAAGAGAATCTGTTCCGGATCGGATTTGGATATGGGGTTGGAGAATTGGATCCTACTGGGTCCGGATCGGATTTTTGGAACCGGACCGGACAAAAAAACCGGTTTTTTCAGATTTTAAAAAAAGATCATTTTTTAAAAACTAAACAAAGAGACTACAAAGAGAGAAAATTACGCAAAAAGTTGAGTATACCCAACCCAACTGGACCGTTGTATCGTTTTTAGATGACCCAAATTGAGCGGTATGCAAGTAAAATGAAGCGATTTTTGAAGTAATGGGTCATGAATTGGAAACCCACTCAGTGTTGTAAAAATCGCTAGGCGCTAGTCGGGCGGTGGGACTTAGGCGGGATTAATCGGGGCCTAGGCAGGTTTTGTATTGCAGGCTATTTTTCTTTGTATCTGGAGAGGAAGATTAAACTCAGTGTGAAGCAATCATCTCTTTTGTATTAAGTTGAGTTAAGAACACATAAGCTAAATAACTATCAAGTATAAAAAAAAAATATGTTTAGATCCATGAAAACAAAAAATAAAAACAAGGTTTCCAGAACAACATCCCTAATGTATTCAAGATGAAGGAGCCATTTCCACTATCACACTTGTACAAATTGAATTCTAGCATTTTAAATGGTTCAAACAACTGAATAATATTTATTTAACAACAAAATAAAAGTTCATTATGAATAGTTTTGTGATTGTAGGCAAAAGTTAGTAACATACAAGTGTTCCATTTTTGAAATTAAAAAGAAACCCAATCCCTTACGGTATCAAAATGTTAATCTTCATACACAAATTTAATCAAAATGTCTTTACACTTTCAATTTCATAAAACAAAACATAGATCGGATCAAACCGTATTCAGACACGAGCAGCGGCACTGGATGCGGCGCCGCTGAGGAAGGAGAGGAATCCGGTGGACGCACCAGGCTCTTGCTCATCAAGAAACAGATCCTCTGGAGTCCTGAAAGCACCATGAGCAGAAACAACCGCCGTTCCAAGAAGCAAAGCGGAGATCAACACAGATCCGACACTCGTAAGGAATATCACCACGATGCTGGAGACAATCAACAGACCTAGGGTTTCACGCTCTGAGAACGTACGCCCCAAAATCACCAACGGCGGATCCGAAGGACGGAACAGGTAGAGGAAGAGCCAGGCTGCGAGAAGGCCCAGGAGGATGATCAGAGAGAAAGGGTTGGTGAGCAGTGAGAACCCCAGGACGGCGGCTACGATGGTGATGTAGTTCACGCGGAAGTAGGAGTAGTTCTTGCGGATCCGGCCGGCAGCGTCGGTGATGGATTCAGGCTTGGAGAATGCTGAGCGGTCCACGAGTTCAGACCATGGGCGGCGACTGGAGAGGCCAGATCGGACGGTTTCAGTGATGTGGTTGACGAAAGCACGGAAGGCAGGTGTGGCTACAGGGGCATCGGAGGAAATGGTTTGGGGGTTTGAGATGGGGAGGATCGCCGGAGATGATGATGCCATTACTGCCTAGCCTAGGTATCGTATCTGATTTCAACAATCAGATCGAAGGGAGTTTTTGCAGCCGGAGAATTTTAGGATTTGTTGGTTGAAACGCGTCGGTGGATCTGATTTCAACAATCAGATCGTGCATCTAAGGTGGTACGTTATGCACCACAAACTGTACTACACCAAAACTCTTCAAAATTACCTAAAATTATTTTTTATTTTGTTTTTAGATTTTTTAGAAAAGAAATAAAATGAACCCCCGTTTACTCCAAACAACTCAATAATGTAACAAACAAACCTACTAAACAAGCAGGATTTAGGAGGGTGAAATAAAGTTATCTATACCTTAATGGATAAAGATGGGGTGCTCCCATTTTCGAGTCAAGTGTTTTAAAGGTATGAGATAAGGGGATCTGAAATCACTTTTTTTGTTTCTTATTGTTATAGAGGCCCTTTCGTGTATGTTAGATAAGGCGTGTGATTTGGGGGTTTTTTAATGGCATTCGTTCTCCTAATAATGGGCCGAGGACTTCTCATCTTTTTTACGCAGACGATGTCATTATTCTTGGTGAGTGGTCTTCTTTCAACGTTAATAATGTAGCTAGAATTTTGAGATGCTTCTTCTTATGTTCGGGGCTTAAGATTAATTTTGGTAAGCCTTCTTTTTTCAGAGTTGGGGTGGAGGAGGCTAAAGTGGACAGAATGGTTGTCGGATAAAATTGCAAAATTGGGTCGATTCCTTTCAACTACCTCGGGTTAATGGTCGAGCTTAACATGAATATGGAGTCTCACTTGAGGCCGGTTTTTGAGTCCCGCCTATCTCAGTGGAAAGCTTCCCTCCTTTCTATTGGAGGTCGGGTTACCTTGATTAAATCGGTTCTTAAAAGTCTCCCGAATTATTACTTCTCCCTTTATAAGGCTCCAGCTAAAGTGATCGCGGGATTGGAGTCTATTATCAAGAGGTTTTTTTGTGGGGAGGGGGAGGCGAGGTGAAAAAGATTAATTGGGGGGGCGAAAAATCTTCAGGGGGCCGAAACTATAAATTTTTCGGCCGAATACGTATAAAGTAACTCTACTGAGCGAAAAATCGATCGAATATGTATAAGCTAACATTACTGAGCTAAAAATCGGGGGAGGGGGGGGGAGGCCCTCCCGGGCCCTAACTATACTTCGCACCTGGGTGGGGGGCTTGGTTTGAGCAAGCTTAAAGATATCAATTACGCTTTGTTGGCGAGGTGGATGTAATGATATAAGAACGAGAAGCAAAGTCTGTGGAAGTTGGTTATTGATGCTTTTCACAACAGTAACAAATGTTAGGCTTTTCTTTCCGATGAATAGGTCTATTTTGGGTGTATGGAAGAATATTGTTTATTTGGATTATAGGAAGGATTTTGCGGGTCCGTCTCTTTCCCAACTTTTTCGTGGATCAGTTGGTAACTAGAAAGAATACAGATTTTTGTTGGCCATTGGCTTAGCCCTGAACCATTGAAATAGGTATACCGAATCTTTTTAAACCGGAAGGGGAGAAGAAGTGTTTGATTTGTGATTGTTTCAACCGGGTAGACAAAAAACTTTTATGGGCCGTTGGAGCATGACGAATGGAATGATTGTATATCTAGATTAGACGAGAATTGTTTATCCAAAGATAAGGATGTTTGGGATTGGACAGGAGAGAACTCAGTCCCTTTTTCGGTGGGTTCGGCTAGGAGATGTGTGGCAAAGGGAAGGGATTACAGTTCTTGGTTTGGCATGAAATGGATCAAGTGGGTTCCCCTTAAATGCTGCCTTTCGCATGGAGGGCGGAGTTTGAAAGGATCCCGACTCGTGAAGCTTTGGCTAGGAGAAACATCCTCGTTGATAATCAAAGGTGCGTGTTATGTAACTCTGAAACCGAATCTAGCAAACATCTATTTACCTCGTGTATGGTGGCCTCGGTTGTCTGGCATTCCATTAGCCGATGGTGTAGGATAGCTCCCATTTTTGCGTTCACGGTTAGGGATTTGCTTGAGCTTCACTCTATAAGACCCCAACCCGGGCATCCTACAGTTGGTTCTCATAACGGGTCAATCTCATTTAAAATGCATTTATTACTAATCAATCTATAGCGGAAGTCTTTTTAAATTCTTTTATTGGTATTTAATGATATTAAATTACCTCACAAATGACGTCACTCAAATCCGAGTAACACCGCCTCCAAGCCAAGATACGTCAACGCTACGCTTACCTGCAAAACAATCTAACGTACACACAAACTCAGCTACGCTAAGTGAATTCTAATAGTTTAATTTGAACAGAAACCATCATGTCACATTTATTAGTTTATTTCACTCAAGACCCTCTGGTCCTCATAAAATAGTTTTACGATTCATTAACGAATAGTTAACCCCCTCGTTATCCCATGGCATCCCATAACCGTTCATCACCCGATACTCAGCCCGTACTTCCAATAATAATGATAATAATAATCTTACCACCTCGTTGACTTAGACTTAACTTATCGTACTATAACTTGTACCAAAGAACAAGCATTAACCCGACACTTGGTTAACACCACAAACTCTAGACATTAACACACCTGGCCTTAACCCAGGCTCTACAATTAACTGGCACGACACTTATACACGTCATGTCATAATCCCGAAAAAACGGTCAATTTAACTCTACTTACCACAATGAGGACATTTACACAAAACCCTAACATTATCACATTAATATCACCACATGCATAATCAAAATAACTCAACGTTTGCATGTAATACTACATATATATATATATATATATATATACCCACGTAAACACATACCTCGTCACTATACCCTCGTCAGGGTTACCCTCGTCAGGGCGTTCAACACACCCCAAGCTCATCATTAACCTGTTAATAAATGTCACCGTTGGTGACTTCTCGAAGGACCTCGTCCTTTACAATCCCGTTTGCTGTGCCATAATGACAACGATGCAAACACGACACATAAATATAAACACATAATATCACATATCATTTACGTGACTCATTAACTACTCTCGCACCTCACGCATAACCCTAGAACAACATATTTCTCACCTGAATTCATATGCATTTAATGTACGACACGACTCTTCCCGTTCGACCCTTAATACGACACACATTAATAACCCATACCCTTAACTCACACATTTCTATGAACCCACCTTAGACCCTACGATCACTTAATTAGTATTTTGTATTCAAAACACATCGGGTTAGAACCCTAAATCCTTAACACCTTTAATAGAGTAACTTATTTCACAAGTATGTACGATAGCCCCAAACCGTTAAAACATTTAAAAGAGGGGATTAGAAACTCACCAGTTATACCGTGTCCGAATCCTTGCTCTACACCCCGATCACTCGCTCGAATTCCGTACCTGTCACATGTATGATCACATGATCAGAATACGTTCAAAGCACGCGTCGAACACACATGAATATAGAATAAACCTCGAACCTCAGTCTCATCCACTCATTTACACTTCCATAACACCCAGTTTCATGCGTTCACCCGAACCGGATCACCCGTGACCAGTTTAGAAACCAAGTACTCGATTCGGGTGTTATGCATGCATGCATGGCTCGTTTCCATGCAACCCACGTCACCCCGTTCCCACCTGAGATCGTCCCTTCTTCGCAACAACCACACCGTCGCTGGTTCACCTCACCACCACGCACCCTAGATGTCACCGGCTTCCCTGTCGGGCACGCTGTTTCCGTCTTTCTTGCTGTGAACAACTCCCAACGGCTAACGCTACTTGCACCCACGTCATTGGCCTACACATGCGTAGCCGTACCCACCTGGTGCATCCCCACCTTCGTCTCTTGTCGTTCACTACCGCGGTGCGCCACCACAGCAGCCACCGTAGCCGCCGCCTTCGCCATATGGTAACTCAACACCCTCTCTCTCTCAATCATCCATTCAACAACCGACCTGCACACGACCGACCACTCTTGTACCTCCTGCCACCGTTACGCGCCACCATGCACCATATTCGTGCTTCAACTTCACCGGATCAGTCGCCGGCTCCCCAGCTCCCGTCGCGTTCCACCAAGGCTGTCATCAGACGCCGCTAGCTTCCACCGTCCTGGTTGACAGCAGCTGTGGTCTCCTTCGCCGACCAACATGCCGCCTTTCCCTGGCGTCATCTCCATCCACCCCCACAGTCCCCTTCTCGGTCGTTACTCCCCTCCCCGGTAACCCCAAACACCGAACAAAACAATAGTCGATAAAGTAAACGAAAATACCTGTTCGTTCACCGAATGTCACACACGTAGGAGCTCCCCTCACCGTCTCTTTCTTCCGACGCTGGCTCCTCCTCCCTGCCTTCTCCCTGGTCTCCGCCGTCGCACACCCTAGGGTATCCACGACCTAGGGTTTTCATTTCCCCAATGCCCTACTTGCAAGTATCACCATGCCCCGCATGCTACATGTCGTCTATGCTCAAAATGTGGACGCTATGGACACGTTGTTACTACTTGTCGTGCTCGCACTATCGTCAATCAAGCTACTCAAGGCAATCATCCAGTGCCACTCACTGTCACCTATGGACGGGCCTGTTACGAATGTGGAGACCCAAACCACTTTCGAAACCAATGTCCAAAACTTCAAAATCAAGGTGGTCCTCGTGGACGAGCCTTTAATATAAATGCTAACGAGGTTCCGGCCAATGACGACACTGTCAACGGTACGTTCCTTTGTTCACTATCTTTATACATCCGTTTTATTCATTATTCAAAATTGTGTCTCTTGTTGTTAACCAACTATTTGCTAAACAACCAACCAATTTTGATAACTCGTATATCATAGAAATAGCGAATGAGAAATCATTATAACCCGTGATTGCACATAACAACTATGCTATCACCATTCATCTCATTCCTATACTTTTGTGAAACAAATCCATTATTCAGTCATTCAACTTACTAGCTCTGCCAAAGTTTACTTAAATTGTTGAAGTCTAAATCTTAGTATTTATGCGCGGGGAATCCCCGGTATATCAAAGGGGTGGTGGGTTAGCCGCTGGTACACCCTATACATAAACCCACTTGATATAACAAGTATAAACCATGCATAAGTACTAGGAGGAGGACCGGTTTTTGAAAATGTTTTTGCAAATTTTGAAAATATGAACACCCGTGGGGTGGAGTTTTTTTTTAAGGAAAATGCCATGTCACAAGATGATTGACACCAATATTGCTAAGTGTAGGTGCTAGTAGTTTACATTCATGCGTTGTATGAACAATCGTATGCATAAATCTCATTGTGCTATTAGATCATTTAGTCGACAACTCGACTCAAATTAACATCGTCATCCGTTATCGTACGTTATTTCCCCGCTAAATCTTTCTCTGGTGAGTAATTCCATTCTAAGTCTTGGCATCCCTTTTTCAAATCAAATTTCGGGACGAAATTCTTTCAACATGGGGAGACTGTGACATTTCAAAATTTCAGTTATAATATTTTAACACGTAAAAATTTTAACATTTTATTCCAAATACGCACACGTGTATTTAACCAAGATTATACAAAAGGGTGTTTACAAATTTCAACATATGTATTTTTTTTAATTAAAGTCTTAAAAATATATGAAAAAGTATATCAATTAATTTTAATAAATTAAAATGATGGTATAAATTTATCCTGTATT
Source organism: Smallanthus sonchifolius (assembly GCA_023525975.1). Lineage (NCBI taxonomy): Eukaryota > Viridiplantae > Streptophyta > Magnoliopsida > Asterales > Asteraceae > Smallanthus > Smallanthus sonchifolius. The sequence continues at coordinate 141,806 of CM042045.1, read as the reverse complement.
TGTAAACAATTTAGATTCAATAATATACAAGTGTATTTGTTCAATTTAATGTGTTAATAATATATAAATTATGTATTTTTAATTTAAATATTAAAAATATTTGAGTTTTATAAAATACTATAAATTTATTAATTTAAAATAAATGACTTTGTAAACAAATGAAATGATTTGATAAAAAAAAAATAATAATAATAATAATAATAATAATAATAATAAAAAAAAAACATAATAATAAGTTGATTTATATAAAATAATTTATTTTAATAAAATAAGTTTATAAAAAAAAAAAACACATTTAAAACTTAATATTAAATTAAATTGATTTAAAAGAAATTAAATTAATTTGTTTAATAAAAAGTTTAGGGGTCATTTTGTAACTAATCAAACTTAAAGGTTTATAAAGAAACTAAGTTAAGGGACTATTAAGGGACAAATCAAACCTCAGGGACTTATCAGTAATATTCGCAGGGTCTGTTTAAAACGTTTTCAAATCCCAGGGACCAAAGTTGCCAAGTTACATTTCGTTTTGCCGGTCACCTTTTTCCTTTGTCCGGCGGACCAAGAGCTTTCCGGCGAGCCCCGACAGCCTTGTCCCTCTGCACCTCCACACCTAAAACCTACACCATCGTACTCGCCTTCCTCGTGCGATCTTGTTCCCCCGACCAATTTACCTTTTCATCATCAAAATCCCACGACACCATAAATCCTCCGAAGACAAACCTATGAAATTCGACCGACACGCAGTACCTCCACGATTAAAAACGGTCTCGTTAGTTTCATAAGACCTGTCCGAACCCAATTGTGGAGCCAATTTCTGGTTCCATCATACGGATTTCCTTCGGGTATAAAAACCATTGCCGGTCCCTCTCAAACCCCATTCTCCCTCGTATCGCCCTCTCTCTCTAAATTGCCATCACCCTCAGACTCGTACCCTCCTTCCGAAGCCCCACTCCTAAATTGGTGTTCCAATTCGACCCCAAGGCCTGGTTCCAACTCTGAGTATTTTCGGCTTCGTTCGCGACTTCGCAGGCCACATCGGTTCAGGTTTACCATTGATTTTCATCCCTTAACCTTCGTTTAACTGGATGCTAACGATTTAGAGCATCATCTAGACCATATCCCACTGATTCCCGGCCAAACGAGGATGCCCGGACACGAGTCCCGGTCGTTGCCGAGAACCAGTGGTCAATCAGCTTATAAGTTATAATTTATTTAACGTATACCTGACCAGCGATGGGCTATAGCCCGGCTGGTCAGTGTCGTGTGCGATGAACGAATTGTCCCGGGTTCGAAACCTATGGCCTCCGGCCCAACCCCCGTTTTCTCATTTTAAACCTTCTGGACCCGTTTCTGAACCCGGATTCGGGTCTGGGCCGACCCGGTCCGACCCATTTTACTAATTTAATCTTATTTTATTATAAATATATTAAAATAAACAATTTAAATCAATTGTATTTCCTTATTTTTACTTATTTAAATTGTTTTAAAATCCATTTAATTATTTTAACTTATTTTAATATTCTTTTTACACAATAAATGCTAAAACGAGTCGGTTACTCGTTCGTTTATTTTGAAACCGATTAAACAAATTTTTATAAACCATCCCATTTTTTTGTATTATTTTATAAACTTATTAAAATACGTTTTAGTATATAAAATGATCTTTTTTTTTAAACCGTGTAATATTTTTATAAACTTATCAAAATACCTTTTAATATATATAATGTCCCATTTCTAAATCTTGTAATATTTTTATAAAACTTATCAAAATACCCTTTTAATATAAACAATGTCCCACCTTTATAAATCTTGTAATATTTTTAATAAACTTATTAAAAACAAATTTTAATACATATAATATGATTAGTCAAATAAAGAATTTTCTTTTATTTGTTATACATAAATACATTAAACATAATAAATACTTGTTTAAAACAATATATATATATATATATATATATATATATTTATGAGTTAAAGTTTTACAAAACCGTTATTATCTTCTACTCTATTTTATACAAATAAATATTAAGGATATTATTATAAAACCTATACTCATTAGATACGAATACGCTCATACAAACATACAATAATACATATTTATCTACATAGGATTTCATCGTGCTTAGTTTTCAACACCCTTATCACCCGCACTCGTGGATTGAAACATCCGCTAGCCAGGTGAGTTACATATCCCCTATTTACATTTTTATACATTTTGGGGTGAAACGTAATCTGTGCATACTTACATACAATTCAACTTGTGTTTACATGTGTAGATCATTGTGCTTTTGTGCTTGATCACTTGTTATGCTATGAATACTTTTAGGATGGTTTAAATTATGTGTAACCCACATAGTCTTGATTCCATGCCTATCACTTTTAGGGTAGCGGTATGCTATGCCTATCACGTTAAACCTTTGTGCTCATATACATAATTACATGCTTACAATTGGTATGCATATAGTGAATTCTCCACATTATGCCATATCATACCATGTCAAACTATGAATTGTATAAACGTTTTTAACTAAACTTTTACTTCATTTAAACATATGTAAACTCACCAACTCTCGTAGTTGACACTTGTTTTGGATTACGTTTCAGGTGAAGATATGTGATTTTGTGACTATGTGTTGAAGGTGCTACACATAAGGCTTTTGGACCTAGTAAAATAATTATGTGTAATATTCTAGAATAGGGTGTTGTAACTTGAATTGTATTTGGATATTTGGTATTTAAATCCCATTAATGAATTATGCAACCTTAGTAGATCATGTGCTTATGAACAATCATCACATTGTCCGCCTCGATGATTCCGCCATCGGTCGGGGTGTGACATATTGGTATCAGAGCCATGGTTATAGGGAATTAGGTTATTAGACACGATGACCTAGACTATAACCTTAGGACTCCCTTTTTATGTGTTACATGCTAAATGATTATTTGCTATGTGAATTATTTGTAGTTAGATATTATTTGAATTTTCCCAAGTTTGGTATGTGAGACTTATACACATACATACAAGGCTTAAATACATGATACATACTTTACATACACATTTGACAAACAAACTTATGCCAACAAATACACTACTCATCCTTATCCATACTCTTTCGTAATCCTTATAAATTGCAACATTCCTACACATTTTATATTCATAGACTCTCAAATCTATTAAAATCTCGAAAATCTCGTCAATGACTTAATCTCCTGAAACCAGTAAAAGACACGTGCAATCTGGAAGGGTGACACCTGTACATTGGGTTTTCTGTCTAGGAAAGCATTTCGTATAAATCCAAATAAACGGACCCGTATGCTTTCCTGGGAATTCCTGAAGTGAGTGTTTATCTATAGGCTAAAGCATGTCTCTTTGAAAGTTTCGGGAAATTAATTAACGTTGATAAGTCAATGTATTCGCAAGGATACAATCCGAACTTAAACTCAAATTTGGGGACATTATAGCAAGATAGGAAGAACTAGACGAACATGCAAAACAAATCATTACTACGGGTGCACACGTAATAACGATTTGTAGTGCATGCGAATCCCGGCCATTCCTATTGCGCGAATAATGATCTATGTTATCATATCCTCCCAGGAATAGATTTCACGACTTATTTCCCCTACCCTTAGTGTTATAAATTTTGAATGAATTATGTGATAGTTTTAGTCAAAACATACATACATTATCACGCGACTTGATGAGTGTCATCTCGCGTTCCTACTTGCATTATTGTGAACAGCCTACCAACTGTGGCATATACATGCCTATTTTATCCGAAGTCTCATAAGTTCTTGTCTTTTCTTATGATACTTATAGAATGCCTCCCCGTCGCGCGGTTAATGCTAACTCTAGCAACTCCAACGTTGACCTTGCTGCACTACTTACTCAACTAATAGGCCAAATGATCCAAGCTAACAACAACAGTGATGGGTCTAATACGCAAGGGAATGGTGCAAACCCACCGTACTGCACATTCAAGCACTTCAATTCTTGCAACCCCACCAAATTCTTCGGGACAGAAGGTGCTACTGGCCTTCTACAATGGTTTGAAAGTATGGAGAGTACTTTCCTAAACAGCGATTGTCCCGACAACCTCAAAGTCCGTTATGCTGCCAGCGTCTTCCAAAAACGAGCACTCACCTGGTGGAACGGTGAGAAACGTACTCGAGGCAACGAATCTGCTATGTCCTTGTCTTGGGACGAAATGAAACGACTTATGACTGACGAGTTCTGTCCTCGCAACGAAATAAGGAAGCTCGAAGCTGAATTTTGGGATCTCACCCAAGATAGCGGAGAGAATTTGGCTTACACCACTCGTTTTCAAGAACTAAGTCTGCTCGTGCCCCACATGGTTACTCCCTTAGCGCGGGGAATTGAGAAATACATAGGTGGACTGCCTATGCCGCTCCAAGACACCGTATTGGGAAGTAATCCCTCCACTCTCGAAGACGCTATCCGTTTGTCTGCTGTGTTGACTGACAATCACGTCAAAGCGGGTACCTTATTTAGGAAGGGTGCCGAGAAAGTGGTCAACAAAACTGCTACTTCCGTGCCCGTCAAAGACGAAGAGCCCAAATCTTCCCATCATGATAGGAAGCGCAAGGCCCAAAACTTTGCGACCATCACTCCTGCCATACCTGTGACCCAAGTTACTCCTGCGGGTCAAATTCTGAGGAATTATGTAGGTTCATTTCCCCAATGCCCTACTTGCAAGTATCACCATGCCCCGCATGCTACATGTCGTCTATGCTCAAAATGTGGACGCTATGGACACGTTGTTACTACTTGTCGTGCTCGCACTATCGTCAATCAAGCTACTCAAGGCAATCATCCAGTGCCACTCACTGTCACCTATGGACGGGCCTGTTACGAATGTGGAGACCCAAACCACTTTCGAAACCAATGTCCAAAACTTCAAAATCAAGGTGGTCCTCGTGGACGAGCCTTTAATATAAATGCTAACGAGGTTCCGGCCAATGACGACACTGTCAACGGTACGTTCCTTTGTTCACTATCTTTATACATCCGTTTTATTCATTATTCAAAATTGTGTCTCTTGTTGTTAACCAACTATTTGCTAAACAACCAACCAATTTTGATAACTCGTATATCATAGAAATAGCGAATGAGAAATCATTATAACCCGTGATTGCACATAACAACTATGCTATCACCATTCATCTCATTCCTATACTTTTGTGAAACAAATCCATTATTCAGTCATTCAACTTACTAGCTCTGCCAAAGTTTACTTAAATTGTTGAAGTCTAAATCTTAGTATTTATGCGCGGGGAATCCCCGGTATATCAAAGGGGTGGTGGGTTAGCCGCTGGTACACCCTATACATAAACCCACTTGATATAACAAGTATAAACCATGCATAAGTACTAGGAGGAGGACCGGTTTTTGAAAATGTTTTTGCAAATTTTGAAAATATGAACACCCGTGGGGTGGAGTTTTTTTTTAAGGAAAATGCCATGTCACAAGATGATTGACACCAATATTGCTAAGTGTAGGTGCTAGTAGTTTACATTCATGCGTTGTATGAACAATCATATGCATAAATCTCATTGTGCTATTAGATCATTTAGTCGACAACTCGACTCAAATTAACATCGTCATCCGTTATCGTACGTTATTTCCCCGCTAAATCTTTCTCTGGTGAGTAATTCCATTCTAAGTCTTGGCATCCCTTTTTCAAATCAAATTTCGGGACGAAATTCTTTCAACATGGGGAGACTGTGACATTTCAAAATTTCAGTTATAATATTTTAACACGTAAAAATTTTAACATTTTATTCCAAATACGCACACGTGTATTTAACCAAGATTATACAAAAGGGTGTTTACAAATTTCAACATATGTATTTTTTTTAATTAAAGTCTTAAAAATATATGAAAAAGTATATCAATTAATTTTAATAAATTAAAATGATGGTATAAATTTATCCTGTATTTGTAAACAATTTAGATTCAATAATATACAAGTGTATTTGTTCAATTTAATGTGTTAATAATATATAAATTATGTATTTTTAATTTAAATATTAAAAATATTTGAGTTTTATAAAATACTATAAATTTATTAATTTAAAATAAATGACTTTGTAAACAAATGAAATGATTTGATAAAAAAAAAAAAATAATAATAATAATAATAATAATAAAAAAAAAAAACATAATAATAAGTTGATTTATATAAAATAATTTATTTTAATAAAATAAGTTTATAAAAAAAAAAAACACATTTAAAACTTAATATTAAATTAAATTGATTTAAAAGAAATTAAATTAATTTGTTTAATAAAAAGTTTAGGGGTCATTTTGTAACTAATCAAACTTAAAGGTTTGTAAAGAAACTAAGTTAAGGGACTATTAAGGGACAAATCAAACCTCAGGGACTTATCAGTAATATTCGCAGGGTCTGTTTAAAACGTTTTCAAATCCCAGGGACCAAAGTTGCCAAGTTACATTTCGTTTTGCCGGTCACCTTTTTCCTTTGTCCGGCGGACCAAGAGCTTTCCGGCGAGCCCCGACAGCCTTGTCCCTCTGCACCTCCACACCTAAAACCTACACCATCGTACTCGCCTTCCTCGTGCGATCTTGTTCCCCCGACCAATTTACCTTTTCATCATCAAAATCCCACGACACCATAAATCCTCCGAAGACAAACCTATGAAATTCGACCGACACGCAGTACCTCCACGATTAAAAACGGTCTCGTTAGTTTCATAAGACCTGTCCGAACCCAATTGTGGAGCCAATTTCTGGTTCCATCATACGGATTTCCTTCGGGTATAAAAACCATTGCCGGTCCCTCTCAAACCCCATTCTCCCTCGTATCGCCCTCTCTCTCTAAATTGCCATCACCCTCAGACTCGTACCCTCCTTCCGAAGCCCCACTCCTAAATTGGTGTTCCAATTCGACCCCAAGGCCTGGTTCCAACTCTGAGTATTTTCGGCTTCGTTCGCGACTTCGCAGGCCACATCGGTTCAGGTTTACCATTGATTTTCATCCCTTAACCTTCGTTTAACTGGATGCTAACGATTTAGAGCATCATCTAGACCATATCCCACTGATTCCCGGCCAAACGAGGATGCCCGGACACGAGTCCCGGTCGTTGCCGAGAACCAGTGGTCAATCCGCTTATAAGTTATAATTTATTTAACGTATACCTGACCAGCGATGGGCTATAGCCCGGCTGGTCAGTGTCGTGTGCGATGAACGAATTGTCCCGGGTTCGAAACCTATGGCCTCCGGCCCAACCCCCGTTTTCTCATTTTAAACCTTCTGGACCCGTTTCTGAACCCGGATTCGGGTCTGGGCCGACCCGGTCCGACCCATTTTACTAATTTAATCTTATTTTATTATAAATATATTAAAATAAACAATTTAAATCAATTGTATTTCCTTATTTTTACTTATTTAAATTGTTTTAAAATCCATTTAATTATTTTAACTTATTTTAATATTCTTTTTACACAATAAATGCTAAAACGAGTCGGTTACTCGTTCGTTTATTTTGAAACCGATTAAACAAATTTTTATAAACCATCCCATTTTTTTGTATTATTTTATAAACTTATTAAAATACGTTTTAGTATATAAAATGATCTTTTTTTTTAAACCGTGTAATATTTTTATAAACTTATCAAAATACCTTTTAATATATATAATGTCCCATTTCTAAATCTTGTAATATTTTTATAAAACTTATCAAAATACCCTTTTAATATAAACAATGTCCCACCTTTATAAATCTTGTAATATTTTTAATAAACTTATTAAAAACAAATTTTAATACATATAATATGATTAGTCAAATAAAGAATTTTCTTTTATTTGTTATACATAAATACATTAAACATAATAAATACTTGTTTAAAACAATATATATATATATATATATATATATATATATATTTATGAGTTAAAGTTTTACAAAACCGTTATTATCTTCTACTCTATTTTATACAAATAAATATTAAGGATATTATTATAAAACCTATACTCATTAGATACGAATACGCTCATACAAACATACAATAATACATATTTATCTACATAGGATTTCATCGTGCTTAGTTTTCAACACCCTTATCACCCGCACTCGTGGATTGAAACATCCGCTAGCCAGGTGAGTTACATATCCCCTATTTACATTTTTATACATTTTGGGGTGAAACGTAATCTGTGCATACTTACATACAATTCAACTTGTGTTTACATGTGTAGATCATTGTGCTTTTGTGCTTGATCACTTGTTATGCTATGAATACTTTTAGGATGGTTTAAATTATGTGTAACCCACATAGTCTTGATTCCATGCCTATCACTTTTAGGGTAGCGGTATGCTATGCCTATCACGTTAAACCTTTGTGCTCATATACATAATTACATGCTTACAATTGGTATGCATATAGTGAATTCTCCACATTATGCCATATCATACCATGTCAAACTATGAATTGTATAAACGTTTTTAACTAAACTTTTACTTCATTTAAACATATGTAAACTCACCAACTCTCGTAGTTGACACTTGTTTTGGATTACGTTTCAGGTGAAGATATGTGATTTTGTGACTATGTGTTGAAGGTGCTACACATAAGGCTTTTGGACCTAGTAAAATAATTATGTGTAATATTCTAGAATAGGGTGTTGTAACTTGAATTGTATTTGGATATTTGGTATTTAAATCCCATTAATGAATTATGCAACCTTAGTAGATCATGTGCTTATGAACAATCATCACATTGTCCGCCTCGATGATTCCGCCATCGGTCGGGGTGTGACAGTTTTAAACCTTGTAATGTTCCATACGGGTCCCTCTAGATACGATTTACGTATCCCGAACTCGAACTGTTCACTACTTGGCTAATTAGGTCATCTAATTCTCGAGAATCCCCGCTTTACTCAACGATCCAAGCTAACCGTGTCATTTATTAGAAATACGGGTTATCCCTTAACCTGGCCCGTTAGTCAATTGGTTTTAGGGATGTTACACACTCATATTGCGGTATTGGGGAAAATGCTAAAGAGGTGCTTCACGGGATTATTATCGTGACTCTTTGGTGCTTGTGGAAGGCTAGGAATGAGAATCTATTCTCGAATAAACCAGCTAAGATCGATGATATTACTATTAATGTTAAATCTTTAGGTTTTTTGTGGTTTGTTAATAGATCGAAGTCGAGGTCTCTATCTTGGAACAGTTGGTGTAAATTTAATATGGTGTAGTTTGTTTGTAGTTCTTTTGTGGTTTGTTTGGCCTTTCCTGTTGTTGCATGAGGTCTTTTGTGAATGTTATACTCGTCCGAGCATGCTTAATTGCGAAGGGTTAGAACAGTTACTGAATGTTATACTCAACCCAGATTTAGGAGCCACCCATTAAAAATGAAAAGAAAAAAAAACAATAGACCCTTAAACATATAATACAAAACAATGCATAAATTGTTTTCAAAATGCATCTACGCAGGTGAAAAAATTCGGTGCATTCAAATCAACCATCTGAGGTAAAAAAAATAACGCACTGAATTTATTTAAATGTTTTACCAGTAAAAATGAAATTGTACGAACCGGAATTTAGTGAGAAACTGCATTTTCTGGTGGTTATTCTTCCATTTATGCTAAACACGTATCAACTTCATCAATTAAATTAAAACTGAACCCAACAGTTTCGAATAACAGTTAATAATCAATTTAAGTTACTATGTTTGTGACTGATATTTTCTTATTTGAGGTGTTTGTTATTATTTAATTGAGATCTGTAAGGCATAGATAGACCACACTGATGCTACGAATAACAAAACTAACAGAAGTACTATACAATATACCACGAGATGATTGATAAACTAACAAATCACGAGTTTAGATTATAATACAAGTAAAGATATTAAATAAAACAATTCATTAACCTGGTTATGACTGTTCTAACACACATAAATTTAATTTCACATAATAGTATTTTAAGAAAGAAACTTTACTTCCTTTTTTCCTAAACAATTTGTGTATAAATATGATTTATAAAGTTAACCCTCATAAGATCTTTGGAGTTCGTCGACATTGAATCTACAGTAACATGTGTAAACCCTGAAATTGAGAACGTCGATGTTAATTTTTTTTATTTGATTGTATGAAGTTTTCAGAACGTTAATTTTGATGGTTTAGAATGCCGCAACGTACGCGGGTATAACACTGGTATATTATTACTCATTAATCTCTAATATTCTTTGTAATCCACCAAATTTAAATACTTATAATTACCAAACAGCACACAGGTATTGCATAAGGTGCAACATTTCATTTCATTTCATGTTCGGTGGACCATTCACTTTTGGCCACGTGGCTTGCCTTCTATAACATTTACTTTTGTGTTTATTCATTTTTGTTTTATTTTATAGGCTATTAAGAACTTTAATCTCTTCCGCGGTTGAAAGCGTCGCAGCCCGCGACCCTATCGCAACTGACGTTTAAAAGCCGAGTCGACGATGCACGCGCCCCGTCGTAGCGCGCGGGCATGTTTACTAGTTGTAACCCCAATTTCAAACTTAAAACTTTAAAATAATAATTAATAATATCTATATCTATAGTATCTAATCCTTATTCTAATAAATGATTTTAAGAAATGTCACATGTCATCACCATATTTCTTCTCATTAAAATCTTTTAATTTTTCCTATTTTAACTAAGTTTGAATTTTAAAATTTAATTATCGTAATGTTTTTTTTTTCAGAAAAAATAATATAAAATTTAAATTCTAATTATTACTTAATTAAGAAAACAAACAATTTTATTTTTTGTTTTACACATTATTTTAATTTTTTTTACACATTATAGTACTTTTATTTTTTTTTATTAAAACCTCATGTAATCCATGGTTATATAACCTAGTATCTAATAAAGAAAGAGTAAAATTTTAACGTCAAATCAAGAACGATCTGCCGGGTTCAGGATTGATCTTTGAGAATAAATAAATTAAAGGTTACAACATCATATAATCGTGAAGAGATCCACAAATCTCAACATCAAGTCTACAACAAAATCATCTTAATACTACAAATCAGAATGCAACATGATTACAACACAAGATCCTGAAGAGTTGGAATTTGAGTTGATGTGAGTCGGCGACATGAGATCATAAATCATAATCTCATGTGTCATTTGGGTTGCTTATAATAATAAAATAAAATGTAAAATAAAATGGAATAGTTACAGTGAACAAGCCAGGAGGAGGAGTTTCCTTTTCTTGGCCACAATGTTATCATCTTTCACCTCTCCATTACCACATTCTTCAGCCTCCTTCGATTCTTTAGCTTCCTGATTGAACAAGCCAGGAGGAGCTTCTTCTTCTTCTTCTTCTTCTTCTTCTTCTTCTTCTTCTTCTTCTTCTTCTTCTTCTTCTTCTTCTTCTTCTTCTTCTTCTTCTTCTTCTTCTTCTTCTTCTTCTTCTTCTTCTTCTTCTTCTTCTTCTTCTTCTTCTTCTTCTTCTTCTCATCACCACTGTAACTGTAACTGGCACACTTGGCCTTTTCTCAAGCCTTCCTTGCATACTCTTGTCAATTTCATCATCCCTTCCTCTCTTGTTACCAACCAAATCAAATCTCCTTCCATCTCAAAACACAAAGACTAGCTATGTATGTGATAAACATACATACTCCTCCTTATATTGTCAACATCTCTACACGTGCTCTGCTCACAACCCACCCTTTAATGGATTACAATACATCCTTTTGTCTCTCTCTTTAATTTAATTAACCGACCTTTCGACACCACACTCTGAATAGTTTTTTTTTCCTTTTGAAAATACTATTTATTTGGAGTTTTGCCAATTCATGTTGCAAGTCTTTTCTTAACAAATCACTTCTTAATTTATTCATTCTTTAGCAAATTACTCCAAAATTACAAAACATATCCTTTCATTTTAAAAATTACATCAACTTGTCAGTCAAACTTTCTGTGCTTTCATTTTAACGAGGTCTGTTGGTAATTTAACAATACATTTTGATGAGGTTTTATTGTTGGTTTTATTTTACATTTTTATTTTTAATCCTTATATTAATTATAATATATGGTTTTATCCCGTTTCATTTTCTATTAGCTTTGTTTTCTTTTAATAACTTTTCTTCGTTAACTTTTTTCAAAATACGGAGGGCGCAACTATTTTTAGTTTTTTTTGTCAACGTTCCGATAATTTTTTTTAAAAAAAACGGAGTTGTATTCAAATTCAAGTTTTTATCGTTGCATGTACCGAGTGCCGTTACCGTTGTGGTACCGTGACAAGCCGAAACTATTATTAGCGAACAACATCATTGTCGGTACTATTACCGGAACCCGTATCGATATTTGCCTTTATGGTTTTCAACGACCGGGATCGGTAAATTTTTTGTTTTGTTTTTTTTTTTTATTATTTAGTTTAACATTTTTTTGACTCAAAAGTTCTTTTTTATATATTTGCCACAAAACTTCAATAGAGTAAACTTTAGTTTTTTTTGCCGTTAATATTAGTAATAATTTCGTTTTTCTGTAATAACTTTCGTCCGTTAACTCTTTTTTAAACGGGATGCACGGCTTTATTTATTTATTTTTTTGTCAGCGATCCGAGTATTTTTATTGTATCAAACTACTATAGCGAGTCTGTGTTTTGACGTAAGTTTTATCCCCGTGGACGAGCCGAACCGATAACTACCAAACTGCCGTCGCGTAGCGCAAGAAAAATCATTAAATACGGAATATAGCTACTTCGTGTAGAAGTTATGTTTACGACTACTTCGGTAGACGGTAAAAGACGAAGAAAAGTAAACGTTGTAACATTTGTTTGGTAAAGACTTGGTACAGTAAATGGAATCACCCATTTTATAAAAGCGAGCCTACCATAAAAAAAGTCCCCGACTTTACCGTGACAATGAGGCAGTTCTAGGCATTGTCAACAATCTCATCCAACACTCTAAGACAAAGCATATCGCCATTCGGTTACACTTTATATGCGATTGTTTTGATAACGGTTTGATTAAAGTGGTCCACATGGATATCTTAGAAGAGAAAACCGATATTTTCACAAAAGCTTTTTCAACCTGTTGGTTTAATTCTTTGGTTGAAATGTTGGATATGATTTCGTTTTAAAGGGCTTTATGTTTAAAAAAAAAGTAATAACATTTTCAGTACGTTCTGATTTTGATTGAAAGTCCTTCTGTTCCGTCAAAAAATATTTTCTTTTAGTGTTAAAATTGTGATGTGTGAGTCATGTGCGTGCGTTGCTTGTCTGATATTTTCGTACAACATAATTTCAGGGGGAGAGTAAAAGAAAATGAAAAGAATAAAAAGAAAATAAGTGACATTTATTATAGCAGTATGTGGGATATTACTCTTATGTGTCGATATGTGCTGATAAAATATATGAAAAACTGTGACTGATTGACATGCAAAATAGGAATGATAAAATATTTGTTACAATGAGCTTACGTATGAACCGGATATGATGGCGAGATCGTTTACAGCTATTGATGTGTTGGTAAACTCTGCATATATAAACAAGGCGGTATTTGTGTGATTAACTAAATTGCAGTCTTTGTATTTTCCCCGCATCGAAAATCGGTCATTTCATTTTCGAATGCTTGGTGAATATAGACATACCATGAGACCAGGATCTTGCTGTGATCCTTAACACAATTCGTTTGTTCTATTGATTATATCTGTTAAATATATGATTAGAATTAAACACATTCATTACATCTGATGGTTCTAATGAGTTAGTCTATCCTACCCCTGCGAATCATTCGTAATATCAATTCAAATATCCAATATCTTACGGATATCTGCTTACCTGAATTCTTTTATTCTCAGCATATATATAAGCCAAACCAATCGAATCACAAGATTCTGAATCAAAATGATATTCCGCTTAAATCCACTTGGATTGTTTGTGCTAAGGATACTTCTTTCATGCTGGTGATTGGATTATGTTCTAGTGAATCTAACATTGTTTCTCATTTCATTTTATCTCGATGTGGGTACACGTAGTATTGATTAATATTACCCTAATTATCACAAGATATTTGCTGAAACATGATGCTTGAGTTTATGTGGACAAATATATTGACAATCGATGTTGAACCGTATATATCTTGATTTGATATGAAGTGTGATTAAGATAATGTGCATTTATGATACTATATCAATCTCAGTTTACCAAAAAGATGAAGAAATTTCAATAAGTGATGCAATAAATAGTATAAGCGCCGTGTGTTTAAGTTGATTTGATTTAGTTTTGTAGTTTCAAGTGTGTTGGGTGTAAATAATATCTAATTATGTGTGTTGTGATTAGTGTTTTTGATTTATTAATTTTGTGTGTGAAGTGTTAGTGTTAAATTGTTTTTGGAACATGTCTTAATAATCTCGAGATTGGTTCGAACAATAAAGGTTCGAAAAATTCTTGAGTTTTGAGTGTGTAAGGACTTTGCATGTTATGTTTGCACATAGGTAAACAAGTGGTAATTAAATATTATGGGATCCGTGTTTGTTTGTGTGTCTGTTTCTCCCTCAACGGGAAAACAAGTAAAATAATATTTGTTTGTGTGCCTGTTTCTCCCCCAACGGGAAAACAAGTAAAAGTATGATTACTTGTGTGCATGTTTCTCCCCCAATGGGAAAACAAGTAAAAGATGTTTGTTTGTGTACATGTTTCTCCCCCAACAGGAAAACGAGTAAAATGGACCGTGAAACTCGCCTGAGTCTGAGTAAAGCGTTGGTAAATAGCACCGCACAAGGATGCAACAAATACCACAATTAGTTTGCTAACGGACAATCTACCAATGCCCTAGAATACGATTCACAACTGTTAGAGACACATGAGATTTCGTGACGATGACACAGACAGATTGAACGTCCTAAAATATACTTAGAAGCAACGAGTAGACAAACGTGTCAACGATAATAAAAGAGTTCTTAGTTTATTATTTATAGTAAATGTGGTATGTACCAAACGTCTCCAAACACGAGTTAAATATATATATATATATATATATATATAATCGTGTGTTTTTATGAATTTAATAATAATGTTTAGGAAATAATATAAATAATTATATTATTTAAAATGCGTAAATATTACTTTAAAGTAGTTATAAATCCAACCTCGAGCCTTCGGATGTTTTACGAGTTTAAAACGTATTAATATATTTTAATCATAGTATAGTATTTGATATTATTTAAAAATAATATATAAAAGACTGCTCAAAAATAAAATGTGGGTAATGAGACTCGAAGCTGGGTCTTAACCACAACAGCCCAACAACTTAACCAGTCCATCTACCCACTGTGTTCATCCCCTTTTACGCGAATTAGAAACAAATCCACCCTCAAAACCATCGAATTCGGTATCGATTGATCACAAAAGCAAAGGGGTTTTGTTCATCAATTTAAAGTCGTTTAATTATAGAAAGAAGGGCCGAAACCTTAGATTAAGAACACCGACTCAAATATGTCGAATTCGATAATAAAGATGGTTGGATTCATAGGGTTTTTACTGATTAGGACATTGCGAAACTACTGAGATAGTTTAATTTGATTGAGGTTGTGTATAAGATCAAAACCCCCAATTCATATTATGAGCAAACCCTAGGTTCTAGATTCTGATCGATTCGATGTTGTTTGATAAAATTAATATGAGGTTATCAATAAAAGAAAGATTTCGATTCTAACCGTGTAGATTAATTTGATTGAGATCAAGCCTGGACTGGTAATCGATTAAACCCCGAATGTGACCCTAGAATTGGTTCATCACTGATTTGATGTTGTAAGCCCAAATAATTATAGGGCTTTCAATGTAGACACTAAAACTAAGTTAAGGGTGTGTTTTTAGTGCTCGAATTGATGGTGTACGAGTAAATGGGGTTCCGAGTTGCGCGAGCTTGGTCTCCAGCGACTCCAGCTTCAACTCCGGTGGAATTGATGCGTTCAACAGGTTCGAAGGGATTCGTTTAGTGTGCGCTGAGAGTTATTTGTGGTGAATAGCAAACAAGATGATCGAATTTGATGGTTTAGCTATGGTTGTAGACGGTTTCAACTTAAATTCCCATAATTGAGTTTAATTCTAATCATGAACGGGGTTTAATGTTGTAATGATGAACGTTAATGACATGAACGTGTAATTTGGTTATCAATTCAAACAGAAATCGGTTATGGTCACGATTTTGACTTTGAAGAGTCAACAGGAACACAAAATTCTCTATTTTGACTTTGGAAGTCAACAAATCAGGTTTTGGAACTTGGCAGAACTAGTCTCTGTAGTTTTAGGTGTATGAGAGTTTGAGGAATGACAGAATTAGTCCCTGAGGTTAAGAGATAACGGATTTGTGTGCTAACGGAGTTAACCTAAAAAGGCCGGATGTCACAAAATGGCACCTTTATTTCCTAACATGCTGACTGATAATCCTGATGCAGATTTTGGTGTGGATGATGAGATAGATGATTTTGTTAAGTAGCGGTGTTGAGGACAATAATGATGAAGATGGATCTGATGACGATGAAGGTGGTGATAGAGGTGAAGTTAGGGTTGAGAAAGAAAAAGTTCAAGAACAAAAACAACCGGTAAATGAAGAAAGGGCTGAAACTGATGTTCAAACTGAGTCTATGACAGTCAATGAACCAGTTGAAACTGAGGTTGTTAAAGAAACAGAAACAGAAACTGTGCCATTGGTTACTACCTACTCTTGAAGCAACTGCAACATAAACTCTACAAAGGAAGAGGAAATAACCAGAAAAGAGCTTGTCTGTTAGACTTCATCCATCTACATCTGGCATTAATATAAGAAGTTCTGAAGGAAAGCGCCTGAAGACTATGTCCAAGAGGTCTTATGTGGGAAAAGGCAAAGGAAAATAACAGTCAATGCCTGAGAAAGGAAAGGTATCAAAGAAATTTAACTTGATAGATGAAGACTTTGCTAATTTTGCTACATAGGAAACAACAAACACCATTAGTCAGTTCAAGACTCAAATAGCAAATCTACAAAGCCGAGAAGCCGCAAGTGCAAGAGTGATTAGAGAGTTGAGAAATAATGACCATCATCAACAAGAACAGATAAATTCTCTATAAAAGTTGGTTCAAGAACTTGTCAAACATATTGGTTATTAACCAAGACCGACTACACCAGAGCAACCGGTTCAAACAACAACATAAGAAGGACCGTCAAATGTTCAGCCTCCTAAAGATGATTTATTTCCTGACTTGATTGTGAATTTTCTAGGTTTACAAGATGACTTCAATGTTGATGAAATATTTAATCCTGAAGGAGAAGGTATGGAAATTACCGAAAATCAAGAAAGAGATGAAGAAAAAGAGAAAGAGAAAGAGAACGAGGAAGAAGACGAGGATGATGAGGTCATAGTAACCGTAGAAAAGAAAGATGATAAGCCTCCGTCAGATGATGACAATTTTGGTGATGGTTCGGGAAACATGCATACTAGCTCAACATACTCGGAATCGGATGAGAATGGTCCTACTAACAAAGACTATAAAAAATATGAGCATGACCAGAAGCAAAGTTATGTTGATGCAAATAATGTTTTTGATATACCTGAAACCACTACTGAACCATAAGCAAGTTCCGCTGAGACTACTTCTAAAAGGTCGAATGTGTATGATAAAAGATCATGGTGGAAGAAGGATCAAAGGTTGTCAGTGACTGAAAGGGTTGTCTAGAAAATACAGAACCCTAGAAAAGCTTTGACGGGAAGAATTTTGGGATGGAAGTTTGATACAGACAAGGGGATGTATGCTATAAAGCGAGAGCAAGGAGAGATACAATACTTAAAAAACAAGCATAAACTTTAAAGTTTGCCAAGATGAGATATTCGATATTTGAGTCGTCTTGAGTTGATTAATCCATCCAATTACATGAAGGCAAATGACTTTGAGAAGTTTCTCCCAGCTCAATGCAATCAAGAAAAGTTTACCAGTTTCTTTCCAAGGAATCCTGAACGAAACCAGATTGATGAACGAACAAGAAAGAAAAAGATAAGATGTGTGGTGCAACCTGTTGTTACAGAAACGATAGTGAATATTCCCGACAGAAAGGAAAGCTTCATAAAAGATTTTGATTACTGTTCCAACGGCGCATTTAATGAATTAATTAGTAATTTAATATTTTTAATTGTAAAATAGATACCAGAGAAATACGTTATTCAAATTTTGGCTATGAAGTTGATAAATGATTTACCATTTTTGATCAGAAATTTTGTAAAATGATTAGATATCAAAAAATAGTACAAGCATTTGAATTTGTAAACTAGATTTGAATCAAAATGGTTAACATGTTACTAAAATGCAAACCTTAAAAGTTGTAGAAAATACAGAAGATAATATGTTTGATGTCTCGATTATCTACAAAAAGAAAGCCTACAATTGTTTAAATACCATGTAGCTAGTTTTGATTTAAAGTTCCACGTTTGAATGTACAACTTATAAGATATAAAACACACGAACAGCATCATCCCATTTCGGTCAATCATTTGCTTGGAATTTTCAACACTTTGTACACAGTCGAATTTTCGAAGGTCGTATGAAGCTATGGAACCAAATTGTAGAATACAACGGGTCAAAAAACGTATAAAAGCCAGGGAACTAAAAACGATGATTAACAAGAAAAAGTTAAAAGAGAGTGATGTGTTAAAAGAGAGTACCAAAAATTGAATTGCTATCTATTTTATTATGACCATCTCTTGGAAGAACTTTTGCCAGTCAAACTGCTACCACTTGTAGACTTAAACATGCCTGTAAGAAAACAGATGGTTCAATGCAATTAATGAACATTACAATTCTTCCACATAGTGATTTGTACCTAAATGCAATGCCTGAAGCCTATTTCATTTATTTTTCTGTTTAAACATTTGAATATTAAATAAAAACAAGTATTTTCTAAATTAATATTACAAATATGTTTAATTAAAACAAATACATTTTAAAAGTTAAAAGTAAGCCTACATGCACACCTTTGGGACTGAAGTAGAACGGTTGGGCCTAAAGACTCTGGGCATTGTTATGCCGAATGGTGGAGGCCCAGCCTTTTTTGAAGCATCATACATTTGCTTTTACTGTTTAGTGACTCAACTAACTTTATGGTCAGTAACTCAAAGGTTTATACCATTTATTAAAAAAAAGATTTTATAAACAGCAGCATTACAAATTCGCAATCAATTGCTCATCAAACATGGTAAGTGATTTTAGATGATCAAGCATTGGCCATGTACCTTTTGCAGCTTTAGGAAGGTCCTTGGATATTTTTGACAGTGGGCGAGAAATCCTACTGCCTGATTTTGGCCTGCAAAACCATTTTATGTACCAAAATAGATATATTGGTTTTATATGTAGTTAAAATTGGAAGTAAAATTCAATGGAAAACAGCCAGATGATTGTAACTTACTTGTTTGAGTTGTGGGATGATTTGGAACCTTCACGAGACGGGCTACTTTCAAGGGAGCTATCCGTGTCTGTTCCCATACAAAGATAAGTATTATCAGATACATAATCTAGCTCTCACATTTTGCACAGCCACAATCTCACAAATTCTGACCTTCCCCATGAATTGAAACCAGTGATTGCCCCTTTCTGACTGGTTTATAGCCATAGCCATCCAGAGACATACGACCCCGAATGCTTTCTGTTCGCTTGTTGTTTCCTAATTTAGAATTTGGGGAAGAAGACCCATACCTCGATGAACGTTGACCAACACTCGGTGGATGGGCGTTTTTCTTATCTCTAATCGCTTGTAGCCGTTCAATTTCCTCGTCCTTTCTTGTAATTGTCTCTTTTAGTGAGGCCACCTGATCATTTCATGAACCACATTCGTCTGTGTTATGTTATTAAAAAAACCATTCATTTTATTCTACTTAGACAGGTGGCCTGGTTAGATCCAATGAGAACACTATGATAGAGGTGCTTACCACTGCTACCTCACATGTTTATAAGGTATATTGGTGTTAAGATTGGATAAAAGATCATTGCTTCGAGCAGGGCCGGCCCAATAGTGATGGCAGGTAAAGCCATTGCTTTAGGCCCCCAATTTTATAATTTTTTTCGTATATAAGTTGTGTGTGTTAAATTGGGCTTAGGATCTGTCCGATAGAAAGTTTTAGAGATTAGGTCAAGCAACTCCCAATGAAGAAGATTAAAAGGCCATTGCTTTTTCTAGTAGTCATCGATCATCGATTGAGAGAGACTACCTCTTGTCTATGGAATTAGGTCTCCACCAAGGGTCCGCCTTGAGTCCGTTTCTTTCTACGGTTGTCATGGATGAGTTGTCAAGGTAAATTCAGAAGACAATCCCGCAGTGCATGTTGTTTGCGAATGACATTGTGTTAGTGGCAGAGACTAAACAAAGTCTGAATGCGCGGTTGGAAGAGTGGCGAGAAGCGTTAGATGGAAAAAAGGTCTAAGGATTAGTCATTCTAAGACTAAGGACCTTCACTGTCACTTTAGTGGTGTAGGTGATGAGGATGACACGTAAATCACCATTAAAGGCCAAGTGGTTCTGTAGTCAACTAAGTTTAAGTATTTAGGATCTTTTGTACAGAGCGATGGGGATATAGATAGTGACGTAGCTCATCGAGCCCTGACAAGATGGCGTAGGTGGAGGGCGGCATCAGGGATACTGTGTGACAAGAACTTCCCAACTAGGTTAAAAGGGAAATTTTATAAGGTTGCGGTTCAACTGGCTATGTTATATGGAGCAGACTGCTGGCCCATCAAGGAGACACACGTGCGCAAGATGAAGGTGGCAGAGATGAGGATGCTGAGGTGGATGTGCAGGCACAAGAGGTTAGATAGGATAAAAAAATGAGGTTTTTAGAGATAGATTGGGAGTAGCTAGTATAGGGGATAAGATAAGAGAGGGGATATTGAGATGGTTCAGGCATGTGAAGAGGAAGTAGACAACGACGCAAGTTAGATCATTTGAAACCCTTACTATCGAGGGGAGGAGTAGAGGCAGACCTGAAATGGAATGAGCGGATTAAACATGATTTGCTAGAGTTGCCCCTCTCTGAGGGCATGGTCCAGGAGTTTGTGGAGACGTATGATTAATGTTAAGGACTGTTAGGGGAGGGTACAAAGGTGTAGTGGTTGTGTCCTATGGGCTTAGATTTTCCCAAACATTTAGTGGACTTTGCTTTTTATTATCTTAGTGTACTTATGTCTATTTATATCCATTGCATGCTATTGCCTTACTATACTTATGTATATGTGTTGTTTATGATGTATTATCTGTTGCTACTTACTCTTTTACCATCTTTTGTTACCGTTAACTTCCTATGTGCTACATTTCTAGTACTGATTGTTTGCCTACTGTTGCTAATATGTGTATAGTTTTCTACTGTTTGTTTTTCGAGTCGGGGTCTCTCTGGAAGCAACCTCTCTATCCCATGGATAGAAGTAAGGTTTGCCTACATCTCACCCTCTACAGACCCCATCAATAGCGTTGTTATGGGTGGGATTTACTAGGTATAGATATGGATATGGAGAAAGAAGGTTTCCGGTCAACCCGAATTGGCTCAACCCTTAAAATCCGAACCCATGTAGCCCCGTCACCGGTTCGGCCCATCTCACCACCACCTCTAAACAACAGTTTAGATCGCATTCAAGAAGAAATAACATCACTATATTGTTATCGTTTAGCAAACAAACATACCTAGCAAAAGTCACACTCCAACAATAGGGTCTAGGGAGGGTGATGAGAGCAAAGTTTACCTCTATCTCCCCAAGGGATAAGAGGCTACTCCTAGAGAAACCCGTGACTCAAAAATGCCCCCTTAAGTTTTTTAGTGTTATCATTGAGCAAACTAGATAAAAGAATGCAAAGAGCATTACATCATGACATGGAGCATAAAAATACCTGTTCCATCAGATCCTTCACATTACCGGCTTCCTTACTACTACGAGCGGGTCCCAGCTCCACTCCAGAGACCCGTTCAGCAAACTTCAAGGTACTCAAACTTTCGGCATATGAAGTAGCTTCTGGATTAAGCTGCACAAGCATAAGTGTCTTTGCTTGACCACCTGCACCAACAAGTAAAGATTGTAAACAACACAAATTAGAAATGATTTTGTGAACTTTTATATAATCCAATAGATTCAGTGTGTAATAATGTATTTTAAAGCAACACTAGTTAGTCCATTGTTAAATGATATCCTTGGTCACAAAAACAGAGAACGAAAAGAAATCAGAAATTACACCATCTAAAATTGGTTTGAAAAATACCAAGCATGAATCTTGTGAAGTTGTATAAAACATAGTCCTACACATCAGATATGAATACTTAACTTTAACAAAAAAAATCATCGAAGGATTCGAGTGAAATGAGCAAGCAACTCAAAAATAATCATCAACAAATGTTATATAAATCACTAGACATCATAATAAAATATCTCATCAACAGAATTACACGACGCTAGGTTGATGAATTCCAAATATATCCATGGCATCGTTTATATGTCTAGTTTAAAAGAGCTATTAATAATCATAAATTGTTGAGTTACGTTAGACATCAGTAATAGGTTGATTTAATTGATTTAGTTTCCTAGTTTAGGTCTATTTGGTTTCTTTGTTTAATCCTAATACTGTATACAAATCCAAGTGATTACAAATATTATTTTACTAAATTTTCCGTTGTAACCTATCTTATTTTATATCAAAAAAGCTAGCAAGAAGCTGTAAAAATCGCTAGGCGCTAGTCGGACGGTGGGGTAGGGCCTAGGCCTAGGCGGGATTAATCGGAGTGAAATTTTTATATGTAATTTTCAGTTTTTTATATATATACACACATTTTTATATGTAATTTTTATAAAAATGTTCATTTTTAAACCACACCAAAGGTTTTCGCCGGAATTTGGCCGGATATTTCAGGTTTTCGCCGGAATTTGGCAGGAAATTTCAGGTTTTCGCCGGAATGTTCGTCGGAATCTGGCCGCCTAGGCCCGCCGAGGACCACCTAGGTGCGATTTGGACCGCCTAGCGATTTTTGGACCGACTAGGCCAAAATTAATCCTTAACGAACTGCCTAGCGACTAATCGGCGCCTAGGCGCGATTTTTACAACACTGGCAACACCACTCCGACAAAGAGAATTTATACAGTTTAGATCTATTACTAATCTTATTAAACGTTTGAAGCATAATATCATCCGTCATTTTTAAAAAAGAATGAGGATGCAACCAACAATTACCTGCGTTGAGCACTGTGTTTGAGTCGTAAAGCAGGGTGCTAACCCGCTAGCAAAAACAGCCCAATACATAACATGAACACCAACCAACATAGCATCTTATACCTATTAATGTGACAATAATCAGGCAAAAAGGATCCACTTGTAGCTACCATCCCATTCAATGCTTCCTAACCTATACTGCTATATTAACCGGTTATGTACCTTTTACCACTTTGAAGTTAAACTCTCGTGCTGTCTTCACATTCTAAAGCTCAATTTTGTAACAGAATTGCATATCACCTATTACAAAATGCTATCCTTAGTATCGCTATTGTTGTTGCCATTCATCACTTACCTATCCGGTGACTCATTATCAAGACAGCCTTACAAAACAAATTTTTGAAGAAAAGTATGTGTCTGTGTGTGTGTGTGTGTGTGTGTGGATCAGATGAACACTATTTTCATGAGAACAAATCTTTAGAAAAGGGTTTATACCTTCAAAACAAATTTTGAAAATACTTTTTGCAATCAGTAAGTTTTTAGAAATAAAAATTTTGTAAAAGATGGTTGTAAAAAAGAAAAAAGTTCAACGGATCTTTCAATGTGAAGATTACAACTTACTAACCATGGTATTGAATTTATCACTGTGAATCTTACATAACAACAAAGTCCTTACAAAGGTTTTGTTAAGGGTGAAGTCTAAGTGGTGTGAGGATCATCACGTTAGCACATACGTGCTTATCATTGTGACAATGCAAAACATTCATAAGGATTTTCTTGCTATTTACTGAATGATTTTTTATTAATGATTTTACAAAACCTTCATAATAATAATTTTATTGATGATTTTACAGTGTTGTTACACCATGGGACGCAAAGTTACCATGGTCAGTACGCAGATCTTTGGAGTACACAGTGTCACTTGTACAAACTCTTATTGACACATTTTACAGTGTTGACCAAGGGGCAACATTGATTTTTGGGTGCACGTTGTTTTAGCTCTTGAACTCAAGAGAAAACCCCAAAGCAGATACATCAGCTTGCACTGTGGCCTAAAAAAGATACTTCCTCCACATTAAAGTCTGAATCTCGATCTTATATCCTTGGATTATCAATTCAGATGATGCTTCTGTGTTTCATACGTATACTCTTGGTAGTGACAAATAACGTGTTAAAAACTTCAAATTGCTAGTGGAACTCTCTTGTGTGGCGGCAAAAGGCTTTATTTCACTTAGTTATTCATCTTCCAAAAATATCATGCCCTTTCTTATGAGTTGTTATATGTAAATATTAAATTAGGCCCTTTTATATGAATCCATTCTGTTATGGCCCATGGGCCTCCTTTTAAGATTTCCTCCTCTACTTATAGAGGAGCCCCATTTACTTGTAATTACACCTCCAGTTAATATATTACCAGCTTACATGGTATGAGAGCTAAGGCTCTCGGTAAAAACTCTTGTCATCTGAATCCATGTTCCCAGTTCTATTTCACCTTGTTCATCAACTATCGGTTCGTTTTTGTCTGCTCCTTCAGATCTGATGTGTAAGAGAAATCCTTTTTCGGATAACTATTACAACTCACCACCACCATCGTTCTCGGAGTACCTAGAATAGGGTACCCCGGGAGACCGCCGCCGATCTACCTCCCGATAAGCCGTCACGCGCCACCATCAGCTCTCACGCACGCCTTCTGTTTTCTCAGACCTGGCCCTTTTTCCGTCGAGTGGCACTACCCTTGAAATTCCGATTAACCCTGTTGTTCCGCCGTTGTCGCCCACTGCCATTGCCGCCGTCTTCTGCCGCCGCCCACCACCTGATCTTACCAGAATCCGTCCCCGAAACACTTGAGGTACTCAAAACCTTATTTTATTACCGTTTATTATCAAAATATGTTGTTTTTTTCTAAAAGTCTCACCTGGAGATTAACATTCATGCTAGCTCGTCCCATGTTGTACCACTGTTCTATTTGTGGCTCTTGTTCCGGTTTGATACTGTCTCATGTGAAAGTTAACATTCACGTTAGATCCGATACCTGTGAAAGTTAACATTCGTATATCCAAAATCAGTTTAACACATCAATCAAAACACTTCGTTATTGATAATGCAAAGGAATATTTATCCAATGATTTCTCTACATATCTCAAAACCCATGGTATCATTCACGAGACATCATGCACATATACATCTCAACAGAATGGTGTTGCTTATTGCAAGAATCGCCATTTGTTGGATGTTAATCACACACTCATTATTCATTCTCATGTTCCTCATTGATTTTTGGGTGATGTTCTTACTGAAGCACACCTAACTAATCGCATGCCTTCATATGTCCTTAATGGTAAAACCCCGTTTTCTGTCCTGTATCCTATAGGAACCACTTTTCCCCTCACTCCCCAATTTTTTGGTTGTGTGGCATATGTGCATGACCATCGCCCAGGGGTCACTAAGCTTGACCTGTAAGCCATCCGTTGTGTCTTCCTTGATTACTCTCATGTTTCGAAAGGGTATCGGTGCTACAGCCCCTCCCTTCGTCGATACTTCAACAATGATGATGTTACTTTTCATGAGTCATGTCCTTAGTTTCCCGAGTCCTTTGTCTTGTTGGTTGACATGTTTCCTCATCATGATCCTGTTATACTCGAGTCTATCACCGTTCCTACCGTTCCTATTTCCTATGTTCGATCCACATCCGCTCCTCCGGTCTCAAATGTCGATGATCCGGTCATCTGACCTTCAAACGGAGCTCCCACCTTTGACTTCACATATGCCCGACGACACAAGGATAAGACATTAGAGACCTGCATCGACTAAAAGCCCATTTGGTTGCTAAGTGTTATTCTCAGGCATATGGTATCGATTATGATGAGACATTTTCCCCGGTTGCTAAAATGTCATTTGTACGCATTTGTATTTCTCTCGTCGCCATTAATCATTGGCCGCTTCACCAGCTTGATGTCAAGAATGCCTTTCTTAATGGTGTTCTTGAGGAGGAGGAGGTATATATGGAGCAGCCACCAAGGTTTGTTGTTGAGGAAGAGCCATCGAAAGTATACAAATTACGGCATTCCTTATACGGCCTTTAGCAGTCCCTTAGAGCGTGGTTTGGTCGGTTCTCTACTGATATGGAAGAATTTGGGATAGTTAGTAGTGCATGTGATCGTTCTGTATTCTTCTGATATCATCAGGGCCGAAGGATTATTGCAGTTGTCTATGTGGATGACATCAATGTTACAGGAGATGATGAGGTCGGGATTACCGAGCTCAAACAGTTTCTTCAGCCTCAGTTTCAAATTAGCAACTTAGGTCGACTTCGGTACTTTCTTGGCATAGAGGTATCTCGCTCTCCACATGGAATACTTCTCTCTCGACGGAAGTATGTCCTTGATATTCTAACTGAGTGTGTCTTACTGGGTTGTAAGCCCATCGATACTCCAATGGAAGCTCCTTCCACAGGATGGGAGTTCGATGAAAGATCATGAACGATATATATGGTTAGCTAGAAAGCTTAACTATCTAACAGTTACACGTCAGATATCTCCTTTGCTGTTAGTGTTCTGAGTCTGTTCATGGCCAAACTATACACTGGACACTAGGATGCCGCTCTTCGTGTATTGAGATATCTTAAGACCACACCAGGTTTAGGGATCTTTTACTCTGACAAGGGCCACTGTCGTGTGGGTGCTTTTATAGAGAAAGGAGATGGATGAATATCAGGTTACCCAGATGTTGATTGGGCGACGGTCTACAATTGGATACTGCTTATTTGTTGGAGGAAATCTGGTGTCTTGGAAGAGCAAGAAGCAACAGACGGTATCTAGATCAAGTGTTGAATCAGAGTATAGAGCTATGGCAGAAGTTACTTCAGAGATGATTTGGATTCGTCGTCTTCTCAAGGAACTCGGGGTTGTTTTTGATAACTTGATGAGGTTATACTGTGATAGTCAATCGGCTATACACATAGCCAAGAATCAAGTATTTCATGAGAGGGCGACACACATAGAGGTCGATTGTCACCTTATCAGGGATCATGTGGCGGGCACCCAGACTAATCCTCCATCCATCAAGCCGGTTCATGTGAAGACAAAAATTCAACTTGTAGATATCTTCACGAAACCACCCCGAAGAGCACATATAGACTATAATTAGCAAGTTTGGCATGATTAGCATCTATGCTCCAACTTGAGAAGGAGTGTTAATTGTAAATATTAGATTAGGCCTAGACAAATGAGTCCCTTCAGTTCTGGCCCATGGACCTCCCTTTTAGGATTTCCACCTCTATTTATAGAGAAACTCTATTTACTTGTAATTACACCTTCAGTTAATATATTACCAGTTTACATGAGTTATTATTGAATTGTAGCTTAATCTTAAACCCGTGTTACTCACTTGGCTATGCATAGCTAATGGACATGTGAATGGAGTATGTTCCCAAATGAGGAGAAAGTGTTTCAACATGGAAAAAAATGTGAAGTTAAAGTAGGAAATAGTAAATTAGTAAATGAAAAAGATTTATGTGAGAGTTAGGTGGGAAGAATGGGGAATGGGTTAGTTACCTAAAGAGGATTGAAGGACCTGAGTAAGCTTGCTATTTCTGAATGGAACATGAGGACTTTTCTGAGACAAGGCAAAAATGACATCTCCGAGAGCAGCTAAAGATTTGTTTATATGCTGTGCTTCCTTAAGCCGTTCCCCAACCACCTCAGCCCGATCTATTCTTTCGCTTCCTGCAAGATCTACTAAATGAAGACCAGCATTTAAAGACCCACCGTTCTTCAGGTCCGTTCCATGAACATGGATTGTAACAACACTGTGAAATCATTAATAAAATAATAATTATTATTATTTTAACTAAATATAATCATCTTTGACACACTAATTACTGTTGCCCCACGCGGCTGAACCAACCATTCTTCCACCTCTACTTAGTGAGGACAAAACGACCATCTTTGAAGAGAAACAATAATGCAGATTATTACTTTTTGAATTTCAAACCTAGAAACTCTGTCCTGAGATGTTCTAATACATCTTAATTCATGAAATACAACACCTGTGTGATCTGCTGCTTCTTTCATTCATGGCAGTAGTACTTCTAGCTCTGTTTTTAAATCCAATCTCCATTAACCTCAAAACATCAGATGGTTCATTAACCTCACGCATGTTCGCATCTGGTACAGCTAAACTTGCTGTTGATAAAATCCCAAGTGTTCGCAAATCAAGGATTAAACAGATGGCCTCACCAATAAAGCATGAGATTCTACATTTCATCAATTTTCTAAAACAACATTTCGTCTCAATCTCCAATTTCATATGCCATCATTTACTTATAAATAGGTTGATTTGGGTTACATTTTATCCATAACGGGTCAAAAAGATAAAATAAACAAATTTAGATTAAAAGCAATCATGCCAAAAGTCACACAAAGTTTATTTTTAATACATGAAACCTCCCAAATTATTATATTCACAAAAATAAGATTATTATTGAAGTAATAAAAAAAACTGGCCAAAAAGTTGTAATCACATAAAAAAACCAGCTGGTTTGACCCGTTGGAGCGGTTATCTAACCCGCCAATTTTGTCACCTCTAAAATATATCAGCATTTTTAGGTATTCAACTCCAACCGCAATACCAGGCGTAAATTGAACCATGCCTATAAAAGGATATTTTTTTTGAGCAGCATCATTTGCTAGCAAGTCTCTAACTTGTTCATTATATATTTCAACCATTTGAACCCCCACTTCATATTTGTAAGTGCTTCTACTTTGTGATATTCTGAAAAGATCATTTAAAGCACGATAATTGACTCCCCATTCTCCTTCGGATCCGTTATCAGGGCCACTCTTTGAAAACAAATCATTGATCAATATCAACCATATGTAAGAAACTAAATAAATAAACAGGTTATTGCATAAAAAGGTTTCAACTTTGGTCTTATTTCATTTGTGAGCACCATCTTTGTTTTCACGAGTAAAATAAGTAGCCACCTAAAATATTTACATTCAGCATGATCAAATTTACCATATCATTTTGAACTAGTAACCTGTACTCATTGCATTATATTATCATAATTAAAACTACTGACTATTTAAAATTTTGATGAGTGAATACAAAGATGGTTATCCAAAACAAAAATCAAACCAGAGTTGGTTCCAAGAAAAAGAGAAACATCAAACATGTATATACAGAAAAAGTTTTTACCATTGTGTAGGTTTTTCCGGATCCAGTTTGACCATACGCAAATATACACACATTGTACCCATCTAAAACTGATCGTACCAATTGTTGTATATCTCCGTATACCTCAGCTATTGACAGATGTAGAAAGATGTTAGTGAATTTGAATGTCTCCCATTAGTGTAAAAATATGCAATTAGCCTTTTCAAGATAAAACCAAAAAAGAGAAAAACCTTGAGTAGCATGTGGACCATACACCTTATTATACTTGAATGACCTGCGACTTTCTTTCCCTGGTTTGGAGGGATTGACAACAATTAGCTCCCCATTGTCACCAATATAATCAACGGTTGATTGTTTATCCTTTTGACCAGGAAGAAATGGTCTTATCCGGCAATAAACCCTAATATTTCCTGTTCACCAAAATCTCATAATTACGATGCAATTCTAATTTGGATATAAAAAATATATCATCATTAAACTTAACCTTTTAATTCTTGAATTTCGTTGTGTAGCTTCTGATTTTCAGAAACAGCTTCTTCATAGCTTTCTGCTGCATCTTTCAAAACTTTAAATTTTGTCCCTAAACAAGAAAAGAATTAATCATTAGATGAGGTGAAACTCAAAAGTAGAGGTGGCCCATTTACTTATTAATGAAATTTTTTTAAAATGCTTACAAGGATAATAAAACCACCTAAAGCTCAAAAAATATATTGATACTTATTATTTATATAAGAATTTAATATTTCTGACAAAGAAAAATGTTATGAGTTTGCCACCTCTATGTCAAAATAATTATGAACATCCAAACCTAGATGATCAAAATCTTGTGAGTAGGCCTTTTGAGTTTTTGAAAGTTCCTGGCGTACCGATTGAGAAGCAAATCTTAGTTCCTGAAAGAAAACTTTATATATAATAAAGCATATGGCATATAAAGTTGGTGTATTAGTTGGTGATAACACATATACCTTTAATGCGCCAAGTTGGAATTCAGTGAATGTTTTGTAAATGTGCTCCTTGTTGGTCCACAACTGACTTTTAGAACGAAAATTAGCCTCAAGCTCTTCCACCTTCATCTTTGATTCTATCAGATGATCTTCAACATCTTTCAATTTATTCTGAAGATCTAGTTGAGATTTTCTAGCAGCTTCTTCTATTTGGTCTTCATGTGCTTTTCTGATATTCTCCAATTCTTTCTTCAACGCTGCAATTTCAACACTTTTGCCATCCTTTTCTTTCATCTCCACATCCTCACCCTCGGTTTTCTTTTCCTCGTGTGATGTCGTCTTATCTTCCTGAAATATTCCACAAATGTGTTGGATGGATACATAAATTAGAGAAAAAAAATGATTTCATCGCAACTCAAAAAGAAAACTGAGAGAACATATATCAGTAACAATAATTTGTTTTGAGAAAAAAAAACACACACACATGAACTCACCTGTAAAACTAGGCCCTTCTTGCTATTTCCTGTTCTGGTCACATCAACCTACAACAATCCACCAAAATACGATTTCACACTAGTCTTTTTGCAATTTCTAAAGGGGTTAAGCTTCAGAACCACATAGTTACATCAACTTAGCTCACTTGTTTTTTTGCTAGGACTACTATATCACACCATTATCTACATTTTGGTATTAGTGTATAACAATCTAAAATGCCCAAAGAGGCACATATAAGATTGACTACTAAATAAGGAGTTCATACTTAATAAGACAGCAGACTATTTTGCTTAGTTTTGATGAAAGAAACTTTGAATCAAATTAGGCATCTTTCGAGTGAAAGTTGGCTCAACAGTATTTTGGTCATTGTGTTAGTTTTTGGTATATATTTATTAAATCAGTATCCGAGCATCTTGTTATGCATGGTGGATATATGATGAACTAGAAGAAAAGTTGGAGATCAAAATCAAGTAATAGGATTTGCAAGACTCGTTGACCCAACGCCAACATATCAGGAATATATAATTAACAACCTCTACATTAAATTAAATCGCATTAACTAAGAATTTTCTCTCTATTTCTACATATAAAAAGTTGAACCTTACCTTTATCTGGTCAAACGGGCTCATCATCATCTGTGACAATGAGAATCCAGTTATCGAGGGTAGCAAAAAGATGACTTATTTTTTTTGCAAAGAACCTGGCTTTTGAGGTATTAATAGAAACAATTTTACCTTCATGTGGTCAAAGTGGTTGATTACAGCCTGGGACAATAAGAATTGATGAATAATTTTACTGTGAAGAAACCAAACATAACTACATACATACATACACACACACACATATATATATATATATATATATATATATATATATATATATATGTGTGTGTGTGTATGTATGCATATTGGTTGAAGCAACTACCTTTGTCTCTCCACTGGTGCCATTTGCAAGGGCTTCAAGGACTCTAATCCTTGACTGGTATTTCTCTTCACGAGTTTTGAAAAGATTGTTTTGCTGCTAGTTGAAAGAAAAAAAATGTGAAAAGGGAACAATCAAGGAAAAAAATGTGAAAAGGGAACAATCAAGGAAAACAAATTATCAGTCTTACAGTTCGTAGATGTTCAGCTTGAGTAGAAATACGTCGTTCAATCTCCTGCACGACTTTCCTCATGAGGCAGGCAACACGCTGGAATATAAGAGAAGAACATACGTAGCCTTTTAGAATTAATCGTGCAGTACATATATGCATGCATGGTTTTTACACTTTCCTCATAATATGGATATCATACATGAGGTATTTCACCGTTCTTCCTACCCATGCTTTCATCTAGAATCCCATTTACCATGCTTAGAAGCGATTGTGTTGGGGCAATCTGGAATTATACAAGTACAAATGTCAACGAAAAATAATACATATTGAGATTTTCACAAGGAACATATTAAGCATTTAGAAAATCACATCTAAACTGTTTGATTTCATCAATTCTGAGATTTTTGCAGCAGGAAGATCAGAATAGCCACCATGTTTCATCTGAAAAACTTCATGAAACTTATGTCCAGCATGATGCATCAACGCACCCGTAGCCTCTACAATATTAGACAAATAATAACTTAGTATGTAGTATATGGGTTCAATGTGTAATTATGTATTCTATTTATACTCCTTTGTAATCATCATATCAATTCACAATAATACAATACAATTACCAAGTTTATCTTGATACCAGAGCTAGAATTTCAACCCTAATTGCCGTCACCTTTTCTAACCCAACCCTAACTGTCGACAACCTGTGTTCCGGCTTCTATCAACTGCCGACACCTGTTCCGGCTTCTATCAACTGCCGACACCTGTTCCGGCTCCATCACATCTATTTAAAGGTTTAACCGATCTACTCTTTCTTAACAACTCAACTTTAAACAAATGGCGTTACTTGCAGTTTTCTCCACAGCCGAGAAAACATCTCACAATTCTCATAAATTCGGATTTACCTTGTCTCCAACTAACTATGGTTTTTGGAAAACAATGATTCATCTTTTTCTTCCCACCAACAATTTAATCGTATATGTTGATGGTACCATTCCTTGTCCTCTACCATTGATTGAACGGGCTGCCTCATCAGACAAGGATGCTCCTCCTCCAGTACCTCAGCCTAATCCTAATTATACGACATGGGTTGCTAATGATGCTCGTGTCCGTATATTGATCATCTCTACTATCTCCGAAGCTTCATTCCCACATGTCCAAGGTACAACATCTAGAGAACTGTGGCTGTCTTTAGAACTTGCGTATGATCCTCATACGTCCTCTCGGGAATACACGATTCAGATACATGGCGACGAAACCTCTTTTGCTTACCTTAATCAAGCCAAAGCCTTAGTGGATGCTCTTGCCAAAACTAATGAACCGTTTAAAGAAAAGGATCTTGTCATGATTGTTATTTCATGCCTCCACGATGAATACAATGGATTAAAATCCACCCTTCTTGCAAGACAGACTCCCACAGCTTTCACCGAGCTGCTTAGTCTTCTTGCTGACCATGATTACATGGTCAAACAGTCAGCTGCACTGGTACCACCCTCACAAGCCTTTGCTGTCACCACTGCTGGATCTTCACTGCCGTCGTCTTCTGCACAACCGGATCCTTTACAGGCCTTTGCTCAGCTTGCATCACAACTTGGCTTTCACCTTCATCCCACAACTAGGGTTGGCATATCGTGTATACATGTACACGATAAGACACGAACACGAAATATGTATACAGGAACACGACACGATAACTTATCGTGTACTTTTTCTCAAACACGAACACGAACCTGTTTATACCTTCTTAACACGATAAGACACGGTAAGACCTGTTTAGAAACACATGTTTAAGAATCTGTTTAGTGAAAAAAGTCTTAACAGGTACTAACAGGTACTTAACAAGTATTTTATCAGGTATAATATCATATTTTAATATTTTTTTATTTAAAAAAATCTTAACATGTACTAACAGGTACTTAATAGGTACTAACAGGTAAACAGGTATTTTACCTGTTTAGACACGAAAATTAACAGGTAGATTCGTGTCTACCTGTTTAGGACACGAAACATGATAAGGCTATACACGATACCTGTTAATATCGTGTATTCGTGTACGTGTCCAAAATTGCCAGCCTTACCCACAACTTAGCAGTCCCAGGCCTTCTTTACGTGTTCAGAAACCGTGGACGTACCTTAAACTACCGTGGACGTGGCCGTGGGTCCAACAATAGGTACATCGGGGGGAAACAAAAGCCAATTCAACTGGGCTTCAAACCAAAACATGGTTTATGGTACGTGTAACACCGGGCCAAATTTGAGGTCCTAATTTGCCAAATTTGAAACCCTAAGGGTTGGAATTGCCAAGTTCCAAAGTTTAAGGGTTTAAAAATGGAATTGCCACTTTGTTTTGGCATTTTGCTTTTGATACAACGGTTTACCTAATCAATTGAATGTCGTCTCATACCTCCTCTAATATCTCACCTTTTGAGCATATTTAGCATATTTTTTTCTCACAAACCAGATTTCTCCTTTTTGCCTGTGTTTGGCTGTCAATGTTACCCACACATTCACCCATATAACAAACATAAAATGGTTTTTCGTTCCATTCCTTGTGTCTTTCTCAGGTACAGCTCTGTACTCCATGGTTATCGTTGTCTTGACACGACAACTGATTTCATTTATATCGCTCGTCATGTTCAGCTTACCAAACAAAACTGTCCGTTTCTAACACCCTCTCCTAAGCCCCGTCACCCCCTCCTTCCGACCCTTATGTAGATATTATCCTTCCTTCCCACCCTCTCTAGAAAACAACTCAGCAGCCCCTACCCAACCAACCGGCCCTCACTATTCAGAACCATTTACCCCACCTACCAGCCTAGCACACACAGTTGCTGCTGTTCCCACCGTACAACCATCTCCTCCTCTACAAACCAATAGCCGTCGTCCAAAACAAACTCATTCTCCTAAACCTTCACCCACCAAACACTGACCGGCCAATTTCCGCCCTAATCCACAACAACGTGTTTCCTATGATTCGTCAGCCTACACTACCACCACCACCTCTTCCCACTGATTCGAAATAATACTTGGTCTCTAGTCCCACTGGTTCCTAATGCAAATGTGATTGACTGTAAATGGGTGTATAAACATAGAAGAGATCAAACGGGTGCCATTAAATGTTACAAAGCGCGTTTAGTGGCCAAAGGTTTTAACCAACATCCGGGAGTTGACTACCACGAAACCTTCAGCCCCGTGGGTCGTGGTCAAATCAACTACCATACGAACTATTCTTTCCATTGTTGTCACCAAATGATGGTCTCTTAGACAATTGGACGTTCAAAACGCGTATTTGCACGGTGATTTGACTGAGACAGTGTACTTAAGGCAACCACATGTCTTTATTGATCCACGAAGACCGGATCATGTATGTTTGCTTCACAAGTCGTTATATGGCCTGAAATAAGCTCCACGGGCCTAGTTTAATAGGCTATCCGGAGCCTTGAAAACTCTCAGCTTCAGAGGGTCCAAAACCGACCCCTTGTTGTTCATCTATTCTTCTCGAGGCACAATCCTCTACATGCTAGTCTATGTTGATGGTATAATTCTGACTGGCAATGATTCTCGAACCAGTGAGCATGTTATTAAAAATCGAAGTATCACATTTGCCATTCAGGATCCTGGCCTTCTATCGTATTTCTTGGGTATCGAGGTGATTTCAAAAGGATCGGATGTGATTTTGTCTCAACAGAATTATATCATGGAACTCTTACATCGAGCCGGTCACTCACAGGCTAAACCGGTTCCTTCACCCACGTCTACAACATCAAATTTATCCTCTCATACAACCCGTTATATGACGATCCAGTTCGATACCGTCAGCTTGTTGGTGCTCTCTAATATGTCACCTTGTCTCGCCCTGACATCGCCTATGCAGTTAACAAGGTATATCAGTTTATGTATTCACCAACTGAAAACCATTGGGCTGCTATTAAGCGGATTCTACAACATCAACATTTGGTCTATTGATTGCGCGAAATTCTGGATCTACTTTACATGCCTATACGGATGCTTACCGTGCCTTCTCGGATGCTGACCGGGTTGGTTGCCCAGATGACCGTCGATCCACCGGGGGATTCGCCATCTATCTTGGTTCAAATCTAATCTCGGTCTACAAGAAAGCAGAGAACTGTATGTTGGTCATCCACAACATCCGAATACAAAGCCTTAGTTGACACAGTTGCTGAACTCCATTGGCTTGAAGCTCTTCTACATGAACTTAATGTTCCGATGACATCGGTTCCTGTTTTGTGGTGTGATAACTTAGGAGCAACATACTTATCAGCCAATCCTGTATTTCATGCTCGCACAAAACATGTTGAAGTGGATTTCCACTGTGTTAGAGAAAAGGTTGCTGCAAGAAAAATCTTAGTTCAGTTTATCTCCACCAATGACCAGATTGTTGTTATATTCACCAAGTCGTTGCCCTCAGAACGTTTTGTCCATCTACGGTCCAAGCTACTAGTTGCTACACGCCTTTAGCTTGCGGGGGATTATTAGACAGATAATAACTTAGTATATAGTAGATGGGTTCAATGTGTAATTATGTAATCTATTTATTCTCCTTTGTACTCATCATATCAATTCACAATAATACAATACAATTACCAAGTTTATCTTAAAAAGAAGATGTAACACTAAGATTTGACTCTGAAAGTTTTAGGCATAAAGAATGAAAATTAAAAAATCAATAACATGCCCATTTATTGGCATAAGTAAAGAACATAGAACAATTCAACCAATTTACTTATGAACATGTGTACTATATTAGAGCTCAAGTCTACTCTTAAACCTTCAAGAAACACAACAGAGGCAACCAAGTCATGGAAACTTATAAATCCGGTTTTAAAAGATGATAGTTGAAGTTTTGGTTTGGTTTTATTCAACTGTAGAGTCAGTATGGTTTTTCAATGTAATGTCAAATTTAGAGCATGATCAAAATTTGTGCACTTCGTTCAGTATCAAAGTATTTATTATTGTAGTAAAGAATCTCGAGGCTTCTCTCAGAGTCCATGCGGACTTCGTACAAATATATTATTTTTTGAAAATCAACAAATGTTTGCCAGCCATCCTCCGATGCCAAAAAACAAATATATACAATATAGAGTTAATTACACGGATGGTCCTGTCGTTTGGCCAAATTATGAATATAGTCCCTAACTTTGAGAAATTATGGTTTTGGTCCCGGAATATACATTGATTTCATTTCACTGACGGCCCCTGGAGTGGATGGATGTTAACTTTTTCTGTCAAGTGAGAGTGAAATGACCAAAATACTATTGAATACAAAAAAAATTAAATATTCATGGGTTCCACACTTAAAAAGATAAAAATCAAAATAAACACTAAATGGTGGGTCTCACACATATTCACCTTTCTCCATAAACCCTTAAAAGGGCTCAACCCCCTCCCCCTCTCTTCCCAGATCAGAAATCATTGCCGTCCCAGATCACAAATATCCTTAGCCACTACATACACTCTCTGTCTACCACCACCATGAGCAGAAGGTGCAGTTTGACTTTCGTTCATCCCCGGCTATCTACAACAAACCAAAATTCCGTTTGACTTCCGCCATGGATGAACGAAAGTCAAACTGAACTTTTTGCTCATGGTGGTGGTTGGCAGAGAGTGGATGTGGTGAGGCAAGTGGATGTGGTGGCTAAAAGTGATTTATGAAATGGGAAGAAAAGGGGGAGAGGGTTGAGCTGTTTTATGGAAAAAAGGTTAAGATGTGTGGGACCCACCATTTAGTTTTTATTTTGATTTTATTTTTTTTAAGTGTGGGACCCATGAATATTTAATGTTTTTATATATTTTTTTTTGCATTCAAGGTTATTTTGATCATTTCACAACCGGTTAACTGAAAAAGTTAACATCCATCCACTCCAGGGACCGTCAGTAAAATGAAATCAATGTATGCTGGGACCAAAGCTGTAACTTCTCAAAGTTAGGGATATATCCGTAATTTGGCCAAACCACGAGGACTATCCATGTAGTTAACTCTCTCTATATATATAGAGAGAGAAAGAGGTACCAGAAGAAATCACAGGGCTGCGTAAAGCCCGATGAAACTTTCGAGGGGATGTGTCTTCTTGGAAACTATCACAAGTTCCACTGTGTTCGTCTATATGTTTCCATCTAAAAGA
Organism: Smallanthus sonchifolius; assembly: GCA_023525975.1. NCBI lineage: Eukaryota > Viridiplantae > Streptophyta > Magnoliopsida > Asterales > Asteraceae > Smallanthus > Smallanthus sonchifolius. The sequence goes on along the minus strand of CM042045.1, from coordinate 103,763 downwards.
GTCACTTCCCAAAAATTTTGGTGAGGTAGCATTAGGACTGCATACTGCAACCTTTGGCATGAAATGTGCTTTAAGCGTTAAGAGGCTTTCACATACTATTTTCATGGATCCCTGCACCATGTAAAACCAGTGCAGACACAAATGTGAGAGTGTGTGTGTGAGAGAGAGAGAGAGCGAGTTTGAAGGTCAAAAAAAAATATATTTTCACTAGTACAAAAATGATTCACGTTTTGCGTCTCAAGATCATAACATGGGATGAACTCAGGTCTGTGGTAACTTGACTAACAGATCAAAACGAGATCAGGTTTGACCAACCTATCAACACTATTTGTCAATTTTTGTATTCTGTAAATAACTAATAGTTACAAAGGCTATATTTGAGAACACTGGAAATAAGCATTTGAATACATTTAAGCGATGTTTGACCCATTGCATAGCTAATTTTTCTTGTATAAAATACAAACCGAATTGAGGCGTTCCAACACAAAAGGGCCAAATGTTGGGTATAATCTTGATGGTCGGGTCAAGTTGGGTCATGAAGTGGATACGGGTCGAAGATATGGATTCAGGACAGCAGTAAATTGGGTCTAATCAGGCTGAAGAAATGGTCTATGTTGACCGAGTATGTGGGAAGTGAATGCTAGAAGTTGTTGCTGAAATGAAGGAGGACGTGGCCATATTTTGCATGTGTTTGTTTTGGTTTTGTTTTCAATAAATAGTGGCAGTAGCACGTAGAGTTTAAAATACCCTTGTAATTCCTTTGAAGTTGAATACATAGAAAGAGTTTTAGTGTGTGACATTGTGTGTTAACAAGGACCTGAACCAACAAGCTCAAGAGTTCATTTGTACTGATTTAACATTTGTGAGGTGAAACTTGTTCTCTCCATATATACGTACACTTGTGATCTATTATTACCTTCTCCAGCTCTGATATACAAAAATGGGGTAGACCGATCTCATCCATAGTTGCAAGAAACTTATTAATATTTTCTGATTGTGCTTCTGATGAATGATGAGGATTACCATACTAAAACATAAGAAAAATATAGTCACAACTTGAAAGGTTTTTATATAAATTAGTTTAAACTGAATAAGAAAATTCCACCTCTATATCAGTTCCTGGTCTAAGGCTGTTGATAAGTCGACACAGAATAGTACCATCAGCTAAAAGAGTTCTCAACTCCTCATCTGAAGCATTGACAGGCAGATTCAGATTTGGAAGTGTGTTGTTCAACCACTCTATCACAGATGTTCGCATCTTAGCTATACATAAAAAAATAGTAAGTAATAAATCACTAATTAAAAGAAAAACCAATAATACGTACAACAAAAGAATAACGGATACCATCATTGACTGATGTAGGTTCAAAGACGTCGCTGCTCGCAGATGAATTTCTACCATATTCTTTTGTCTCACGATCCATAACAGAAGTTGCTACATAGCTCTTGGTTTGGCATCAAAGATCCTTAACAATAAAGTTTAAATTAATATCATGCTATCAATCATTTTCTGGCTGCAATGATTAGTTAACTGATAATCACTACATTTAAAAGTTTCAATTACTAGCCGGATCATGATTTCTAACAAATACATGTCCCATTTTTTTTTCTTGGACAGGTGAATTTAAACTTAACGCTCTTACAAAGTCTAGCAATTCCAGTGCCTAGTGTTTTATCACACACACTGAGAGAGCAAATTAACTTCATTTTCTTTTTCTGTGTTAATAACACTTGTACCTTTATTGTAACCTAGCTATGATACAAAGATTGAGACTAGACTGACTATGTACAGGCCTTTTTTGATCGAGGGGGTGAGGGTTCATATAATTACATTTAAAAAGAAAGACCAAGCAATTAATTAGCATGCACAAACAAATTTCAAACAATGAATATTCAAATACCGGTTTCATATCATATAAAAGACAAAAACAAACCATAGTTTTGAATCAAAGTATATATGTTATGAAAAGAAATAGTAAACAAACCTGATGATCGAGGGAATTAGAAACAGAAGGGTTTTTTTTTCTTGGATCTTTTGTAGCAGGTTTTCGGTTACGATCGTGAAGATGGTTGGAATTCTGAGCGTGCAGCATGAATGTAGGAGGCTATAAATGGAAGTTGATCGGTCCTTAATTTGATGGGATTTCCATCTCATGCTTTTATTTCCACTTGCTATAATAAGACCCGCCATATTCATGGAGAAAGATATTCTCACGATTTCAACACTTCGTTGTAACGCTTAACTATACAAAGGATTACGTTTTCTACATAAACTATTTCTTGCATAAACCAGAAATGGTACCTACATTATCCAATAACTTCAAATTTTATCCAAATTTCTCACTCAATTTTAATAGGATGGCAGGAACATTTATGACGGGTATTCCGGTACGGGACTAGCTATATAAGCTTTTGCGGATTTGCCCGAAGCATCAAAAGCGAAATATAAATGTATTGTATAATCTTAAAAGATATAATAAATAATATATGTTGAAATTGTTACAAACTTGAGATTATAAAAATACTATAGAAGCTTTTGCGGATTTGCCCAAACCAGCATCAAAAACGAAATATAAATGTATTATATAATCTTAAAAGATACAATAAATAATATGCGTTGAAATTGTTACAAATCATGGGATTATAAAAAAAATATAGAACTAGAAAATGAGCCCCGCGCTCCGCGGCGGGAGGTTCTTGCGCCATGCGGTGGGAGGTGGACCTTAAACAGTTGAGGTGGTGATATTAATGTGACTAAACACAAAAGTAATGTGGTTAAGTACATAGAATAAACGTATAAAGTTACAACGAATTGGTTGTGAGCCCCTCGCTTCGTGGCGGAAGGCCCCTGCGCCACGCGGTGGGAGGCGGACTTTAAACGGCTGAGACGGTGTCATTAACGTGGCTAAACACAAAAAGAAACGTGGTTAAGTACATAGAAGTATAAAGTTACGGGGAATCAGTTGTGCAGATCGAAACATAGATAAAAAAAGTTATATAACGGAACCAATGTTTTTTCAGTCGGTGTCGATCTCCTTCTACACGTTACCATTAGTCGATATAACACACGACACATAAAAAATACCCTACATTGAATACGACTCCGTTTTTAACGAAATTTATGCCGGGACATCACGAAAAAAAAAAAAAATTTGTACGGGGGCATCAAGAAAAATAAATTAACAAACAAAAGTTATTATACATACTATATGGGGTAAACTCGAAACTTTAGAAACTTAACAGGGTTAAAGTGACATTTTATAAAGTCATGGGTGAGTTGTGACATTTTAACAAATTAGATGGGTTAAAATTGAAATTTAACAAAATATATCAAACAAATGGTAAAGACTAGAATTGCAATTTGACAAAGTGCACACACACTTGAGATTAAGTTTATTGATAATTGTTACAATACAAGTGTTCTTGAGTAAATAATATTTCAAGATTGTTTTTTTAGGTAAGTTTTATATCGGATTATTGGTATTGGGCATCCAATGAGTAATTCTTAACCACATAAGATTATATAACGAATATAACCAACACCAAAAAACCTAATGGGAAATGATTTAACGACACTGTTTATAGGTATGAGACTGTCGCATACCCCAACTCATTGTTATCTCTAAATTTCTCTTTTTGACAAATTTAGTCCAAACATAAATAACCTCATATAAAGTGACAGGTGGTTGATTTACTGAGGCGTGCTCGTATGTTGGATTTACTTTTTAACAATGTAGTTTAATAACAGATTCTTATCTTATGTCTAAGATGTAGGCTACTTGTACTGATATCCATTTCTATGATTTTCCTTTTAAGTTTAAGTCCAAACATTAAAGGATGTCTGAATATCTTAAACTATGACTCTGATACCAACTTGAGATGCCCAGACTCCTAGGTTACCTTGTATTTTGGATTTACTTTTTTACAACATAGTTTAATAACATAAATGATTATTTTATTGTAGCGGAAACTGAGTGTTATTGATAGGTTGTGTTTAGTAGTGGTTATAAAAATATATATCATATACAAAAACATCCCTAGTAATGGCATCAAAAACTTGATGTCAAATACGAGAGATATAATATGTATATTTTTAATGTTCGGTTTAAAGTTACACAAAATCAGGTTTTAAATATATAAATTAAAATGATAAATAGTTCAACTAAACACACTCACAATAGGTAAGTGAACCTATCGAACCATAGTATAGTCTGGGTAATAACCAAGTATGTAATCATGGAAACGGATTCCTTACTCAACCCTCACTATTGTCTGACTAGGATCATAAGTTGAAAAGGGGAGGTTTTGCTAAGAAAAGTAATTAAGAATGTTTTCTCATTTAACGTGTTACTCGGGTTGTTATCACTTGTTTATTAATGTTATGTTTTAATAAGCTTGGTCATAGTTACCGGTACTAACCCTTTTGATGGGGAGTTAGTAGTTGTAAGGCCCCAAACTAGGGAAACCTCACTTATTGGATTTACTCATAAACATAGTGATGTAAACTAAATAAACTATCACTTTTAAAACATAGTGGAAGCGTACATCATTTTGTTACATAAACAACGAAAGTCTTTAACATTTAAAAGAAACAATTGTTTGAAAACACATAATCACATAATAGAATTTCAGTCTTGTGTCGGGCAGCCTTCACGCCTTCGCACGTTTTTCCTTTTGCTACCTGAAGTGCATACTAAAAGTCAGCTAACGCTGGTGAGTTCTGGTTTAACTCAAGAAACCATAAACATTATTTCTTGTCATATTTTCATAAGTATATATATACATATGTATATATTTACCATTTAAATTCTTTCTTTCATATTTCATTCATATGTGAGTACGTATATAGATACATACATTCTTGCATTCATTTGAATATTCATTGGTCTTAGGCATAAGGGTGATCAACCCGTCAATGATTACGTGAGTCACAAAGACAAACGTTGCGGTCTACCGCCGTAGTTCGCCATACTTACAGTCGTCTGACAACTAGTGTCTGTCCGTCCTTTTTTTTTCTTACAACCGGCTAGCAACCTTCGTCTGTCCGTCATGACTTACAACCGTCCTACCATCGCAGTACGTCCTATTCGCCTGTCTGTCCTAAGGCATCCGTTTCCCATACGAACTATATACACAATCGTGCTTCGATTGAGGGCCTCTGTCCTACCGTAGTAGTCTGTATTTAGTCTACCTTTCTAGACTTTATCATACCGTCTGCATAATAGTCACATGGTTGTTTGTCTACCGTAGTAGTCGTCATCATCAAATCGTCCTACCAAAGTAGTCCGTATTTCCGTCCACATTGTTTGTTCATACATAGCATGCAATATATATAATAATATAAGACAAGATTCCATTCATATACATTATGTCATACTTTCCTTTCATTACTTATAAACATACTTTTCATTCTTTGTTTATAATGTATTGTCATATAACATATTCGGTTATATATAGCATTCATATCATTCATTCATATGCATGTATACACTTCAGCCCCCAAAACATTTGAAAACGTTTGCACATAACACATAAGGGGCATATAGAACTCACATGTCTACCGATATTCAACCCGAATTTGATGTCTTAACGATTGTTGGGGCGTATACCAATATGCACATAAGTTAAAGTACGAATTCTATTATTTAATGCAAGAGTCGGCTGAGATACTTGAGCGTCGACCGAGAGTGTCGACAGTCCCATATGAGTGTCGGTTGGGAGTGTCTCCGGTCACACTTGAGGGTTTAGGGTTATAACCGGCTTGTTTGGAATCAAAAGCAAGAGCTTTTACAACAACAATTTCACTAGCTGGCTGTAGCACTGTGCTAATTGAGTTCAACCCTAAAATTTAGCAACTGAATGAAACTCATCCTAAAATATGCTAATCTTTCAAGACTCATGGTTGCTGCAGTATTTGTTACAGCTTAGAAACTGTAAGTTTGTTACTTACATTCTTTATATTGGAATTACTTACACTTGAATTACATACATTCTTTATATTGGAAATTCATAAGCATAATAAATTCAAGTGTAAGTTTGTTACATAAATGGATGAAAACTATTAAAGCTACAGATTGAAGAATGTAAGTATCAATTATAAAGAAGTAGGCTTTCCGGGTCATGTTTTTAACTTGTTAGCCGGATTTTTGAGGTAATCCATGGTTCTACGGGATCATTCCCTTTGGTCATATAAACATCATGATGGAATGAAGTGACCACTGACTTGTTCCATTACCGTGCCTAACCAAACAGTGCGTTAAATTAGATCTTGTGGTGCAAATAGCCCTCTATATAATCATGTTTGATAATATATATAAATTGGATATAGGCAACAAGGACAGATGATTATAAAATTAGGAGAGGTTTAGTAAATTACACAAAAGGATGTAAGTAGGCTCCAAATAACCTGCAATTTGGACCTCAAACAACAACTTGCTATTTGCTAAAGCCACAATTTGATATGGAATGATCATACTAACAAAAAGAATTATCAAATTCCATTAAACCCTAAAACAAACTAGGCCATTTTTAGATGTTTCAGACCAGTTTTAGTTGTTTCACACTTGTTCAGACAATTAGAGGTCAACCGACCAGTCTTGGGTAATTTCAACATATATTAGAAATGACCCGTTTCAAACCCTTCCTGTTTCAACTCATCACCCAGCTCACCATACCTACCCATCTTGCCACCTCAACCCCTCAACCCTAAATAATTATTTTTACCTAAATCGGAGAAGGCCATCTTAATATAGATCTTTGAAGTATACGATGGACCTTCTTGAATGTAAACCAAATCGCACATCCAAATTACCCATACAGGAGCAGTTTTTCAAACACAACTTCTCATATTACAAATGTTCAAATTCAATCTAACATGTTTGCAATTCTCCTTAAAACAATTCGTATCCTAATTAAGGTTTGCACATAAACACATAATCACATCTTTTCTTTCTAAAACATGACACTTGGTTTCACTTTTGTTATATTTTATATATTATTATGTTATATGTTATCTCTTATTTTAGAAACTCGAACATTAATTAAAATAAATAAATATACTTGTTTTTTGTTGTGTTACCATTACCGAGTTCGAGACCTCTCGATCCATTTTTTATGCTCTAGAGACTAGAACTCAAGACCTTTCTAGGAGAAACCCTTTTTGAGTAAACCTCGTGATCATAAGCTAAGCTCAGTGACATTAAATTAAATATACTAATCTATGTTTTTTTCTCGTTTTCTTTATTCTCAATATTCTTCTAGTTATAAAATTATTACTGTCTTTTTTTTTGTTTGTTGGTTTGATCCCCATGGCTTAATACACTTAAATGTACTTTTCTTCTGCTTAATGTATGTACGTTTATTTTGGGCAGACGAAGGAATCCGCCGATCAAACTCGACCCCCCCTTCTGGACCGGTATCTATTCGTTAGTACCTCCCGCGACATCTGAAGTTGTTGTTAGGCCAGACAAAAATGGTGGGATTGATTCTAGGGTTTGGACATTTGTTGTATATGTAGTTGGTGGATCACCGGCTCTTCTTTGTGCTAGGTAAAGCCCTAGCTTGGGGCCACCATCCGAAGGGCCCCCAAATTTTTGTTACGAAGATCGATGTTTTCTACATAATGAAGTTATCATCGGAGAAGTTCAACATAAATGAACGATGTATTGATGGCAAGCAATGATGATAGGTATAATCCTCTATTCCCTTTTCTAATCTCCGATGATTAGAGATTTGGGAAAGACTCTAAAGCTTTACCCCTGCTGCTGGTACATGCTCTTTTTTCACTTGGGGTTTTATGGTCTTACATAAAAGAATGACTTATTTTGTTTTTGAATCTCATTTTCAGGCTTCTTCAATTTCCATTTGGATGTGTGTTTCCAAAGTGGTTAGTTTGAACTTTTAGGTAGTGTTTGGTATGCATGAATGAAAGGTGGAATGGAATGGGCCATTACGTTGGAATGAAATAAAACATGTTTGGTATCACATAGGAATGGAATTGACCATTACGTAAGGAATGTGATTCTTTCATTTTTAATGATTTTCATTCCTTGGGGGATGGGTGTTTTTTTTTCATTCCTTCAAGGAATGAAATTATTTTGTTTAATTAATAACCGATCCATGACCCGAACCAAAGACCGACCCATGACTCGAACCTTGACCAGTCTCGTGACCCGACCCATGACCCTAACCTGGGACGACCCATGACTCGAACCATGACCTGACCCATGACTCGACCCGTGACCTGACCCATGACCCGACCCAGGCCCGTACCCATGACATGAACCATGACCCGTCCCAAGGCCCGAACCATGACCCAAACCATGACCCGACCCGTGACCCGACTCGTGACCCGAACCATGGACCAACCATGATCCGACCCATGGCTCGACATGTGACTTGACCCATGACCCGAACCATGCCCGTACCCATGACCCGACCCAAGGCCCGGACCATGTCTCGAACCATCACCCGTGCCATGACCCAACCCATGACCCAACCTATGCCCTGACCCATGACACGTCCTAAGGTCCGAACCATGTCTCGAACCATCACTCGTGCCGTGACCCGACCCATGACCCAACCTATGCCCTGACCCATGATCCAAACCATGAAACGTCCCATGACCCGACTCATAGTATAAATTTATTAATTACAAATATTTTATTTTTCATAATATATTTTACTATTACCAAACAACTTGAATTAATGATTTATTTCATTCTCACAGGGTAACCAAACATGACAAGGGAATGAAATGGTCCATTTCTTTCCCTTGTCCATTCCATTCACTCGTCCATTCCATTCCTTAGTTCATTCCATTACCTCATACCAAACAGACCCTTACTGTCTCTAAAAGAATGCGACATATAATTGTATTATTTTTGCTTAAATCTTTGGATTATTGGCTAATTTTATTACACATTAAACTGCAATAACTAATAGTTGCACATTCAGGCAGACCTTTCATTACATCCATTGTGGTTAGTCCTTTTATGTCTTGAATTGAATTAAAGGTAACCAAAATTAAGTTCATGTAGTTGAAGCCTATTGGTATAGTGGTTATGGTTAATGGATATAAACAGTTTTATATGTCTACAGGATACACATTTTCTAACAGGTGGTTTTGAGAAAAAATACTTCGCATATTAAATAAATATTAAAATGGAAAGTTAGACTATCTCACAAAAATTACTGTTCAAATTGCACAAATATTGAAGCCAAATGTACTACTAACAATGCATGGATGAGATGAGACTTTTTTAATTGGACAAATATTAAAGCTGCATTTATTGCTAAAGAATGCATGAGATGAGATATGTTTATTGGATATAGAAAAAAGGATGCAAAAACTTAACCAAATGACCCTCTAGCACAACTGGTCTGGGTGTTCTTCCCCTACGTCGTCCGAGACGCGGGTTTGAAACTGGTTCCATAATGATTTTTTTTTTCTGTTTTTTTTACTTTCAAACAAAAAGACTTCAAAGACAGGTTTGTTTCACGGTTTAAGTTTTTTTCCGTCTGTTTTTTTTGTACGTTGCATTTTTTTTCAAACAGGTTTTAATAATACCCATCTGTAACGTGTAATAGTTTTGCATTTTCTTTAATTTTTTTTTCTCACTCATGATGAGTTTACCTAAACTTTTTGGTTTACAGTTTAAGACGCCACAACACATAACATTATCGCCCGAAGGCCGCCGCAACGTGCGGGGCCTCCATCTAGTATATATATATAGGGGAAGGTTCAATTCAGAACACTAAATATTGTGAGAACATAGGGAACAAAATGAATCCTTGATTTTTTCAATCTTAAAAAGTTTTGAAATATAAAAAAATGATAGAAATGCAATGTTTATTCATCTCTCAAGAAGTTTATAAAAAAATATGAACAAATTTCGTTTATTTAAACAACCTAAACCAAACCAAACGTACCCAGTATAATCCCACACATAGCTAACGCTATTAGTAGGGCCTGGGGAGGGTGTGATGAGGGCAAACCTTACCCCTATCCCAAGGGATAGAGAGGCTGCTCCCGTTTAGACCCCCGGCTCCATGAGAAAGAAAAAGATAAAAATATAAATAAAATTAATGAGTAATAAAGTAAAATAAATCTAACAGTAATCTAACAATTAGCAGTGTATGACTAGAGTATATTAGTCACAAGAAACACAACACACCTACAAGAAACAAGACATACGCAAAATCTTTGCTAAACAACTCTACTCTCCCACACAACGGGTCACTCATCCTAAAACCCTAATACGACGTCTCCATGAAATCCTATCATTGATCATGTCCTCTGAGAGGTGTAAATCTAGCAAATCAAGCCTAATCCTCTCATCCCACGTTAATTTCGGTCTCCCCCTGCTCCTTTTCCCCTCTACAACGAGAGTTTCCACCGTCCTCACTGGATCTGTGCTCTGTCTCCTCTTGACATGTCCAAACCATCTCAATCTTCCTTCTCTTATTTTATCTGAGATACATGTGACTCCCAATCTCTTCCGAACAACTTCATTTCTTATTCGGTCCTTTCTTGTGTGTCCACACATCCACCTCAACATCCTCATCTCAGCTACATCCATTTTTCGAGCTTGTGAATTCTTGATGGCCCAACAACCGGTTCCATATAGCATCGTTGGGCGAACTGCTACCCTATAAAATTTACCCTTTAACCCTATTGGGAACCTCTTGTCGCACAAAACACCTGAGGCCGCTCTCCATTTACACCAACCAGCCTGCACCCGATGGACTACATCATTGTCTATGTCCCCGTTACTCTGGATGACAGATCCTAGATACTTGAACTTCAGTGTCTTAGGGACAACCCCACCTTCAATAGAAATCTGGGTCTCCTCGTCGACGTTTGCACCACTAAAGTTGCAGTGAAGGTACTCGGTTTTAGATCGGCTTATCTTCAAACCTTTGTGCTCTAAGACTGTTCTCCATTCCTCTAGTCTGTTGTTCAATGTCTCTTTACTTTCTGCAATCAACACGATATCATCAGCAAAAAGCATGCACCATGGAATTGCATCTTGAATCGACTTTGACAACTCATCCAAAACTACTGCAAAGAGAAAGGGGCTTAGTGCCGACCCCTGGTGAACTCCCACTTCCACCGGAAAAAAGTCTGTATCCCCCACGGGTGCTCGGACGCATGTCTTAGCCTCATGATACATATCCCTAATTGCCTCAATATATTTACTAGGGATCTCTCTTCCCTCCAGACTTTCCCAGATCAATCTTCTAGGCACACTATCGTACGCCTTTTCAAGATCGATGAACACCATATGTAAATCATGTTTCTTCTCTCTGTACTTTTCCATTAATCTTCTTAAAATGTGTATCGCCTCCGTAGTGGACTGGCCTGGCATGAACCCAAATTGGTTTGCTGTAACCTGGGTTTGTTGTCTAATCCTTGTATCTATAACTCTTTCCCATAATTTCATTGTGTGACATAGGAGCTTAATCCCCCTGTAGTTAGCACAACATTGAGCATCTCCTTTGTTTTTATATAGGGGTACTAAGACACTACGCCTCCACTGATCTGGCATCTTCCCGGTTTTGAAGATATTGTTGAACAGTCTTGTCAACCACTGAACGCGTTCCTCTCCCATACACTTCCACGCTTCAATGGGTATGTTGTCTGGACCGACTGCCTTAGCTCTTCCCATCTTCTTAAGAGCACTCCTCACTTCTTCCTGTGTGATATTTCGACAATAACAATTATTTCGTTGACTGGATTGAGTATTGGGATTCTCCGTTATGGCTAGACTTGGTCTACAACTGTTGAAAAGGGTGTAGAAATAGTTTTGCCATCTCAGCTTGATGTCTCGTCCCTTTACCAAAACTCTTCCATCATCTTCCTTGATAAACTTCATGACCCCAAGATCTTGTCTCCTACGCTCCCTATTTTTGGCAATCTTAAACATATGATGCTCCCCTTCCTTGGTGTCTAGTTTTCTATACATCGTTTCATAGGCAAAATTCTTTGCCTCACTCACTGCCTTTTTAGCTTCCCTCTTTGCATGTCTATAGTTCTCCCATAGTGTCATTATCTCCTCTCCATTACTGCACTGCAACATCTCTTTAAAGCGTTGTTGCTTGTCCTTTATCTTGCTCCGCACCTCCTCATTCCACCACCAAGACTCCTGATGTCCTCTTGTTGCTCCCAATGTGACTCCGAGGGTTTCCTTTGCTGCCTGCGTAACAGTGGTTGCCATAGCTACCCACATCTGGTTTGTGTCGCCATCCTTAGTATTTGTGTTCATCGCCATGACTTTATCTTTAAACAAATTGATGTTTTCGTCCTTCAAATTCCCCCATCTGATCCTTGGTTTATTTTTTCTTCTCCTCTCCGCCACCCTTTTTCTCAAGGTAAAATCGGCCACCAACAGACGATGTTGGGTCGCTACTGACTCTCCTGGAATTACCTTGCAATCCTTCCACCAATTGCGATCCCCTTGTCTCATCAGGAAATAGTCGATCTGCGTGTTGCGCCCCCCGCTACTAAAAGTAATCAAATGTGATTCCCTCTTTATAAAGAACGTGTTTATAATACCAAGATCATGCGCAAGCGCAAAGTCAAGAAGCTCCCTACCATTATCGTTTCTAACACCATAACCAAAACCTCCATGAACCATCGGAAAACCATCACTCTCCTTACCAACGTGACCATTAAAATCACCTCCTAAGCATATTTTCTCCTGTCTAGGTAATGACCTCATTACTCCGTCTAAACTACCCCAAAAATCCCTCCTTTCTTGGTCTCCTAGACCTACATGTGGTGCGTAAGCGCTAACAATTGCCACAACTTCCTCACCAAGTACTACTCTCAACACCATGATCCTATCATTATATCTTTTCACTTCCACCACATTACCGTGCAGTTCTTTAGCAACTAGAAAACCCACCCCATTTTTTGTTCCATTGCAACCAGAATGCAACAGTTTGTAGCCATTACACTCACCCCCCCTTTGACCCTTCCACCTAGTCTCCTGAAGGCAAGCTACCTGAATCCTATGTTTTCTAAGCACGTCTACTAACTCTAACAACTTACTAGTTAGGCTTCCTACATTCCAAGATGCCAAACGTAACCTATACCCCTTATGGTTAGCACTAGATGCACCCCTCTCCCCTGAACATGATCTCAAGGAGACATTATTCCACCTACCGTCTATGTTTGAAATAATACACAAGATGTATTTATTTTTATTTTAACCACAGTTAAGCAAATAGAATATTTATTTTTATTTTAACCACAGTTAAGCAAATAGAATAGACAAATTGCTCATTAATCAAACAGATGCAACACGTATATGCAACAGTCAAAACAAAAAACAGGGTATGTCTCTCCCTGTGAATCAAGAACAATTGCTGGTCCTCCTAACGCAGACCAAGAATGCCTAAGCATGCAATTCGTGTAACAAGAAGGTAAAACGGACAGAAATAAAGGAGTTGGAACGAACTAACCCAATTGCGCCCAAGTTAGGGTACTCCTTCCTATTCCACCTTGGTACCACCGTCAGTAGAACTAGGGTTTTAGATACAAAAATTGAAATCTTAAAAGAAACAGCCGATCACCCTCCTCACTTCAACCTTTCAGCACACCTCCGATTACTCCCAACCTTCGATCTCACCAAACAGGTTATATACATAAAATGAAATCTTAAAAGAAACCCCAAATCCCTTTGCTCACCGTTTACTGAAGAAAGATACAAAAATTGGGGAGATAGAATCGCAAGAAAACACGGAATATTTTTTTTTTCTTTGGATTAACTAGTAAGGAAGATTAAAAATTTGAGGCTTGAATAACAAGATCTGTAATCTAGACATCTAGCAGTAGAAGTTTGACATTTTAACCTAAACAATAGTACAAAGCATCTTCAAATCGAGGCAAACACAGTCACGAGGCAAAAATTCACAAGTACTGTGTACATTTATAGCAACTGGACAACAGATCGAAGCAGATAATCCAGATCTAAACAGATCCGAGGTGTTTCAATAACAAAATCAAACAGATCTGCAAGTTCAATCTGAAAAGGCAACCGGAATGAAACGGCTCGTTGGGATGGGATTTTTTTCTTGTAGGTTATTTTACATACACATAATCTACACATGTGTAAGTAAACTTTTAAATGTATAAAAACATATACAAAAAATTGTTTGATGGGTTTTCATGTATATAAACATGCAAATTTATATGTATGAAGTATAAATTTAAAAAAATATAAATCATGGATCAAGAAATTAAACGATTTAAGTTTGTTCTTTTTGAAAACTAAAAACTATTCCTCTTTAATTTTAAAACCTTAATAACTTTTTAATACGGTATCATTTTTTTTAAATTTATACCATAAAATCAAGTATTTTTTATCTTTAATTTGAGTATAATATTATTATATTAAAAATAAAAATTTTAACGTGTCAAATTTGTTTGATACTATATATGTGTAGTATCATACTACATATATGCAGTATCATCATACTACATATATGTAGTATCATCATACTGCATATATGTAGTATATCATGCAGTATACTACATATATGTAGTATCGAAAAAGTCTGACATGTTAACTTTTTTGTTTTTTTATATATAACAATATTATACTCAAATTAAAGATAAAAAAATGCTTAATTTATTGGTGTAATTTTTTTTATAAATAATAACATATGAAAAAGTTATTAAAGTTTAAAATTGGGGGGAGTTTTCTTATGATACTACATTCTGACTCGTCGTTAACTTAAGCTCCTTTTTCTCAACCCATTGCGTGTGAAGTTGCTGCCCATCTCAACTAATATACCAAAAAAACCCATCCCAACATGTTCTCCCTCTCTTGGGTCAAGATTGCCAGGCCTAATGTCATATATTTGGAATCAAAAGCTTTGAAAGTGGCACATTTAGATAACATCAGCAGATAATGTCATGTATTCATTTATCGGCAAATGAGACTCAAAATCATGAGGTCGAACAAATGTAAACAACTAATAACATGAAACAAATTGCAACTTTTCCAATTATCATTAGAAAATAGATCCAAACAATTGTAGAAATCATATTTTGTTTGTTACTGAATGTTGATACTACTAGCAAAACCAATTAGATTCATAATAGGTAACAGGTTTAGAGTTTTGGCATCTACTAGAAAACTCAGTTAGGTTCATAATAGGTAACACGTTTAGAGTTTTAGCATCCACTCATCCTCCTTGTCCGGGTCCTCTACTTCCAAATTGTCCTCCACATCCAAATCCTCTTTTTCCTAATTTAAAGATATATGTACTCTTAAGTCTTAAGAAATCACTCACCTTACGGTCCAAAACTGCATAGCGATAAGCAAATTATATTTGGTATCATAGAAGAAACATGTACATCCACTCCTGAAATAATATAGAAACATGTAATTCAAATAGTAACTTCCGAGTCAATTGTTAAACTGTTCATGGCATGCATGGGGTATATGTGATTGCACATAATGTTTACCTTAAGGCAATAGATGAGTGGGTTTGCTTTGTTGGTGGGACTATAGAGATAAGCTTCAAGATCATCCCTCTTGATAAACTAAAAAAAATAAACATTGAAAATCCTTTACATAAACGTAATGCTACACATATTTTTAAGATGATATTACCTCCAGAATTCTTTTAATTTCTGACCATAGGTCCTTCCTAGGGCCTTGACAATGATCACTAAAAAACTGAAAGCAAGTCAAAAATTGAATTCTTTTAAACGATTATACGAATTACATAAGAAATCAAATATAACAAGTCATTATGTACCTACCTTCAGAACCTCATCACCCATGACTTCAATAAAACAAGACTCAAAGACTTTCCCATTAGTGTCCCATATGAACTGGTATGGCTTCTCACAACTGGGAAACGGATCTATTATTAATTTGTGTAATTATGTAGACATAAAATACAAATTAATTGCAACTCACTTTATGTTGAGATCATGCTCTTCTTCACTCATAAGTTCTAAAGCCGTTGTCAAGAAACTGAGTTTAAGTTGTCTGGAATAAAATTTAAAGAAAACCAATAAATATCATCCATGGAATAAAACTAAAAGAAAACCAATAAAGAGTATTGTAACATCCCAAATAATGACAAGACAAATAAAAAAGGGAAATAAAGTGGGCTTGGCCAAAATTTCGGCCCATGGGCCGAAAAGAAAAGGGGGAAACCCCATTACAAAACAGCAGCTTCAACCCAAACCCCTCTCATTTCATCTTCCTGCGCAAGAATACTAGAGAGAGAGAGAGAGAGAGCGATCGGCTTGTGAAGAAAACCGCAAGGAGAAGACTCAAGGGCTCGGGAATCATCCGACTCCACCATTTCAGCGCATAGCAACAGAAATCGGGCCTGTTGAGGTAAGCATCGCCTCTGATTCTGAGTCTTTGCATGTCTCGGGTTTAAATCAAATAAAGATACGATTTTTGCATATGAAACTTGAAACAAATCACGTATTTGAACTCAAGAACGATAAAGGAAGGTGTTTAACGTAAAATGTTCAAGGTTTAATCGATTGGAAATAAGTTGGCTGGAGCAAGGTTCTGGTCAGGGAAGATGCAGACCCATGACTCGAAACTATAGTTTCGATACATGCAGACCCATCGAAACTACTCTAGTTTCGATAGTCATGTTTGACTCGAAACTATCTAGTTTCGATAGCAGCCAATGACTCGAAACTACTATAGTTTCGATAGGAACTCAGGACTCGAAACTACCTAGTTTCGAGTGTCACCTTGAACCTAAACTAAGATTTTTCATAAGTTAATGACTCGAAACTACCTAGTTTCGATAGAAGGATTATGACTCGAAACTACCTAGTTTCGAGTGTAAGACCATAGCTCGAAACTACCATAGTTTCGATGCGACCCACCTCCCGAAACTACTGAGTTCAAGAACAGTAATGTCTAGTGTCATTTAGGAGCCCTACCTTATATGTATGACTTTATTATACAGATAGTGGGTGACCTTAGTGACGTTTCGAAACCAGCTATTATACTTCAGGGACCCGCCCATCAGGTGAGTTCTATGTGCCCCCTTCTAAGTTATGTGCAAATGATTTATAAATGTTTTGGGGCTGAAATGTATACACTAAATGAATAAATGAAATGAATGTCAATGTGACCATACGTGATATATTAAGGTATATGTGTAGATACATATGAAAGTGAATAATGAATTATGAACAAAGAACAACACGTATGTTTACAAAGAATGAATGAATGAATGGTATAACGTAAATAAATGAAATCTTGCTTTATAAATATATATATTGCATGCTAAGAATGTAAGTATACGTTATGGACGGAAACGAAGCTAACGGCTACTACGGTAGACGGACGACCACTTGACTATTATGCAGCTAGAGAAGGAAGTCTAGAAAGTTAGACTAATTAAAGGCCACTACGGTGGAGTAAGTCGCTAAAACAATATGCGGCTGCATAATTAGCTCAAGTGGGAAACGGATGCCTTATGGCAGACGGGCGAATATGACGGACTACGACGGTAGGACGGTAAAGAAGGACGGCCGAAGGTTGGCCGGACCAAAGTTAAGGCGGACGGTTTCTAGGACCGGACGAGTAAAAGGGCTACGACGGTAGCTCGAGGGCGTATGTCTTTGTGATATACGTACCGTAAGATGGGTTGATCACCCTTATGTGTATGACCAATAAATGGTAAAGAAAGTAAAGGTGAATGCATATCTATGTAATCACGTAAGAAAGATAAGGAAAGAATGTTAAGAAAAGTGAAAAGAAAAAGGGTGAACGCATATATATATATATATGTAATCACCTTAATAAAGATAAAGAAAGATGAAAGAAAAGCAAAAGTTATGAATACGTATTTATATGAATGACTTTATAATAATGCTTCCTTATGAAGTAAAGAAAAGAATGTTTATATCTAAACGCATTAAACTAGAACTCACCAGCGTTAGCTGACTTTAGTATACATTTCAGGTAAAGGAAGAAAAGGTCGTGCGATGGCGTGAAGGTTACCCGGCACAAGACTGACATCCCACTTTTGTTTGTTAAGAATATGTTATGTTTTATTCGTAAAGACTTCCGCTGTTTTGATTATGTAATTGAATGATGAATGTTTTAAATTTAAGTTCAGTATTTATGACTATGTTTATGAGTAAATCCAACAAGTGAGGTCACCCGGGAAAGGGGCTTTACAAGTTGGTATCAGAGCAATAGTTTGAGAGATTCAGACATCCCTAAATGTCTGGACTCAAACTGATTATGGGACCAACGCACGGATGTCAGTATGGGTAACCAACGCCAACGCAGCACGGTAAGTAAGTACTAAAGCTAATGCTCTAAATAAGGATAGATACCTTAACTTAGAACAAATAGATGTCAATGTCACAACCGATTTGAAGAGTTTTGAACCCGAAAAGCAATGTAAATTAGTAATCACAAACCGGTCACTGTAATTAAAAATTTACCTTGCTCGTACTGTTCCAAACTATGATCTGAAGTAATGACATTGATGTATTCCCTTTATGACTATCAGGAAATTAAGAAATTATGGCTGGCGGAGGAAGAACTGGACGCCGAGGCGGTCGCACTGGCCGACGAGGTAGACCTCCGTTGAATCAAAGACTAGAAGAAGGAGAGAGTGTGCACGCGGAACACACCGAGAGTGTACACGAAACAGAAGTGACCCCAGCTGGAGACGACAATCCAGGGCCGATACAGTTGGAACCCGAAGTCAGGGATGCTATTGCCCGTGAAGTTGTGCTCACACTGAAGAAGGTATTGCCTGATCTACTATCTGAGGCAATAAAGAAAAGTAAAGAGGAGGATGAAGGGAACAATGAAGAGAAAATTTATGATAGTGACGGGGATGAAGTAAAAGTGGCAGCAAGCAATCGTGGGTGTACTTACAAAGGATTCAAGGACGGAGACCCACCTAAGTTTGATGGAACCAAGGATTCGGTGGCCACGTTCGAATGGATCGAGAGGATGAACGCAGTCATCAACATCAGCGAGTGTCGACCAGACCAAGCTGTTAAATATGTTGCTCATTCTTTCACCAATGAAGCACTAGGTTGGTGGAGAAATATTCAAAGAACAAAGTCACCACATGCTCTTGCCAGAATGACATGGGAGGACTTGAAAAAGCTCGTAATCCAAAAGTTCTGCCCACAAAATGAGATTGATCGTGTGGAGAACGAGTTCCTGAACTTCAAGGCTGGCAACAAGACTCATCGCCAGTATACATCAAGATTCAATGAACTGGCTCAACTAGTACCACACCTGGTGGAAACTGAAGATCGTTTGATCAAGTACTATGTTAAGGGATTGCCACAGCGGGTCCGTGTTCATGTAAAAGCTAACCTACCCTCGACCTTCGAGTCGGTAGTGAATCTGAGCGGAATCGTCTACGACGATTATGCCAATGAGGACCCACCAACAGAGACCCAAAAGAGAAAGTGGGAGAACCCGTCTAGAGGCACAGGAAGAGGGAACGTAACAACTGAAACTAAGAAGCCAAGGTCGGACGAATATGAAACATGCAAGAAATGTGGAAGGCAACATCTTGGCGAATGTAAAATCGGCACCATCACATGCTATAAGTGCGGGAAGCCGGGGCACTTCTCTCGAGAATGTGTAAGAGACGTCAAGTGTCAAGTATGTGGATTGTTTGGACATCTGACAAAGAACTGCAGGAAGGCCGGCCAATCTGGTTCGGGAAAAGAAAAGGAAAAGGAACAGCCAAAGGCTAGGACTCGGGCCTATGCTTTAACCGAGGAAGAAGCAAGAGGAAACCCTGACGTCGTGTCGGGTACGTTCCTAGTAAATGATGAACATGCTGCTATTCTGTTTGATTCTGGTGCTAGTAAAAGTTTTATATCCACTGCATTTAGCCGCAAATTAGACTGCACAATCACTAGCCTTATAAGGGCCTTTAGCGTACAAACTGCTATTGGTAAAAACTCAGTAGTCATCCAAGTGACTGACGATTGCATGGTAGAAATAGAGGGCCATAAGTTTCCATCTAAATTGTACCTTCTAACCTTAGGAGGATTCGATGTAGTATTGGGCATGGATTGGTTAGCTGCCAACGAAGCTCAAATCATATGTAAACGAAAGATGATACATCTCAAGGCCACTGACGGCAGTCCGATTACGGTTTATGGTGACTGGAATAGCACAATGCCGAACGTCATCTCGATGATCAAGGCCGAAAGTTACATGAGGCGCGGTTGCGAAGCTTATCTGGCGTATGTTATTGACGATAGAATGAAAACGAAAGAGCTAAAAGATGTACCCGTGGTGTGCAATTTTCCAGAAGTGTTCCCAGAGGACCTACCTGGTTTGCCGCTCGATCGGGAAATAGAATTTCAGATTGACTTGCTGCCAGGAGCTGAGCCCGTTGCCAAGGCACCATACCGATTGGCTCCGTCAGAAATGAAAGAATTAATGTCCCAACTTGAAGAATTAACAGAGAAAGGATTTATCAGACCGAGCATCTCACCATGGGGCGCTCCGGTATTATTTGTAAAGAAAAAGGACGGCAGCATGCGCATGTGCATCGACTACCGTGAACTGAACAAGAGAACAGTAAAGAACAAATACCCACTGCCTAGAATAGACGACCTCTTTGATCAATTACAAGGCGCGAGTTGGTTCTCAAAGATTGATCTCAGGTCGGGTTACCACCAATTGAAAGTAAGAGAGGAAGATGTACTGAAAACTGCGTTTCGTACGCGTTATGGGCATTATGAATTTCTCGTGATGTCCTTCGGATTAACTAACGCACCAGCAGCATTTATGGATTTAATGAACAGAGTATGCCGACCCATGTTGGATCGATCAGTAATAGTTTTTATAGATGACATCCTCATATATTCAAAGAATGAAGGTGATCACCACTGTCACCTAAGAGAAGTATTGGAGGTGCTAAAGCAGGAAAAGTTGTACGCAAAATTCTCCAAATGCGCGTTCTGGCTTAGGGAAGTCCAATTCCTAGGTCATGTAATAAACCCAAACGGCATCATGGTGGATCCTGCAAAGATCGAGACAGTAAAGGAATGGAACATCCCAAAGACACCAACAGAGATACGAAGCTTTCTAGGGTTGGCAGGCTACTATCGAAGGTTCATCCAAGATTTCTCAAGAATTGCCTCGCCGCTAACCAAACTGACACGGAAGGAAGCAAAGTATGAATGGGGTCCAACCCAAAACAACGCGTTTGAGGAACTTAAGACACAATTAACTCAAGCTCCAGTATTAACACTACCTGAGGGAAATGAAGACTTAGTAGTCTACTCTGACGCTTCAGGGCAAGGATTAGGGTGCGTACTCATGCAACGAGGAAAGGTAATTGCTTATGCATCGCGGCAACTAAAGGTTCATGAAGTTAACTACCCAACACATGATCTAGAATTAGCAGCAGTAGTTTTCGCGTTGAAAATATGGAGACACTACTTGTATGGAGTTAAATGCACCATCTACTCCGATCACAAAAGCTTGAAATACTTTTTCGAACAAAAGGAACTAAACATGAGGCAAAGAAGATGGTTAGAGCTACTGAAAGACTATGACTGTGAGATATTGTACCATCCAGGCAAGGCAAACGTAGTGGCTGACGCTTTAAGTAGAAAGGAAGAATCGGCACCTATCCGGATCAAAGCGTGTCAGTTAATTATAACGCCAGACTTAATGGGTGAAATATCAAAGGCACAAGATGAAGCATTGTTAGAAAGAAATGTGAAACGGGAAAGAATAGTAGGACAACAGGGGAACTTAGATGCGAATGCATACGGGGTACGAACTAGGTTTGGCCGGATGTGGATACCTAAGATTGGTAAGCTTAGAGCCAAAATACTCGATGAGGCCCATAAGTCTCGCTATTCTATCCACCCCGGGACAAACAAAATGTATCAAGACTTGAAGAAAGAATACTGGTGGCCTGGCATGAAGAATGATGTGACAGAATACGTGAGCAAGTGCCTAACGTGTTCTCTAGTTAAGGCCGAGCACCAGAAGCCATGCGGTAAAATGCAACCTTTGCCAATACCGGAATGGAAGTGGGAGGAGATCACGATGGACTTCATTACCAAGCTACCGCGAACAGCTAAAGGCAATGATACCATTTGGGTGATCGTCGACCGCTTGACAAAGAGTGCTCACTTCTTGCCAATACGAGAAACTTCTTCTTCTGAAAAGCTAGCAGAAGTATTTATCAAGGAAATTGTGAGCAGACATGGTATGCCGCTGTCGATTGTGTCTGACAGGGATACTAGATTCACGTCAAGGTTTTGGAAGAAATTCAATGAAGCAATGGGCACTAGACTGAACATCAGCACCGCTTACCACCCCCAAACCGATGGACAATCGGAAAGGACCATTCAGACCTTGGAGGACATGCTCCGGGCCTGTATCATTGACTTCGGTGGGAGTTGGGACAGCCATCTACCATTGGCAGAATTTTCATATAACAACAGCTATCACTCGACTATTGGCATGCCGCCATTTGAAATGTTGTATGGGAGGAAATGTAGGACCCCGGTTTGTTGGGGGGAAATTGGACAGAAGGATTTTGCAAGTCTCGAAGTGGTCAAAGCTACTTCTGAGAAATTTGATCAAATCATGGCTCGTATGAAAGCCGCAAAAGACAGACAGAAATCATACGCGGATAAGAGAAGGAGGGATTTAGAGTTTCAAGTAGGGGACATGGTACTGTTGAAAGTATCACCGTGGAAAGGAATCATTCGGTTCAGAAAGCGTGGCAAACTAAGTCCAAGGTTTGTCGGACCTTTCGAGATTGTAGCAAGAGTGGGTCAAGTTGCTTACAGACTCGACCTACCCGTCGAGCTTAGTGGAATACACCCTACATTCCACATATCACACTTACGCAAGTGCCTTGCTGACGATACGGCTCACATACCTTATGACGAAATCGAAGTGGATAACAGCTTGAACTATGTAGAAGAACCAATAGCTATTCTTGACAGAGCCGAGAAACGATTACGCAATAAGTCGATCCCTTTAGTCAAAATACAATGGAAACACAGAAAGGGGTCCGAGGCTACTTGGGAGAAAGAAGACGAGATGAAGGAACTGTATCCCCAGTTGTTTAACGTGTAACAGGTTTCGAGGACGAAACCTCATTAAGGAGGGTAGACTTGTAACATCCCAAATAATGACAAGACAAATAAAAAAGGGAAATAAAGTGGGCTTGGCCAAAATTTCGGCCCATGGGCCGAAAAGAAAAGGGGGAAACCCCATTACAAAACAGCAGCTTCAACCCAAACCCCTCTCATTTCATCTTCCTGCGCAAGAATACTAGAGAGAGAGAGAGAGAGAGCGATCGGCTTGTGAAGAAAACCGCAAGGAGAAGACTCAAGGGCTCGGGAATCATCCGACTCCACCATTTCAGCGCATAGCAACAGAAATCGGGCCTGTTGAGGTAAGCATCGCCTCTGATTCTGAGTCTTTGCATGTCTCGGGTTTAAATCAAATAAAGATACGATTTTTGCATATGAAACTTGAAACAAATCACGTATTTGAACTCAAGAACGATAAAGGAAGGTGTTTAACGTAAAATGTTCAAGGTTTAATCGATTGGAAATAAGTTGGCTGGAGCAAGGTTCTGGTCAGGGAAGATGCAGACCCATGACTCGAAACTATAGTTTCGATACATGCAGACCCATCGAAACTACTCTAGTTTCGATAGTCATGTTTGACTCGAAACTATCTAGTTTCGATAGCAGCCAATGACTCGAAACTACTATAGTTTCGATAGGAACTCAGGACTCGAAACTACCTAGTTTCGAGTGTCACCTTGAACCTAAACTAAGATTTTTCATAAGTTAATGACTCGAAACTACCTAGTTTCGATAGAAGGATTATGACTCGAAACTACCTAGTTTCGAGTGTAAGACCATAGCTCGAAACTACCATAGTTTCGATGCGACCCACCTCCCGAAACTACTGAGTTCAAGAACAGTAATGTCTAGTGTCATTTAGGAGCCCTACCTTATATGTATGACTTTATTATACAGATAGTGGGTGACCTTAGTGACGTTTCAAAACCAGCTATTATACTTCAGGGACCCGCCCATCAGGTGAGTTCTATGTGCCCCCTTCTAAGTTATGTGCAAATGATTTATAAATGTTTTGGGGCTGAAATGTATACACTAAATGAATAAATGAAATGAATGTCAATGTGACCATACGTGATATATTAAGGTATATGTGTAGATACATATGAAAGTGAATAATGAATTATGAACAAAGAACAACACGTATGTTTACAAAGAATGAATGAATGAATGGTATAACGTAAATAAATGAAATCTTGCTTTATAAATATATATATTGCATGCTAAGAATGTAAGTATACGTTATGGACGGAAACGAAGCTAACGGCTACTACGGTAGACGGACGACCACTTGACTATTATGCAGCTAGAGAAGGAAGTCTAGAAAGTTAGACTAATTAAAGGCCACTACGGTGGAGTAAGTCGCTAAAACAATATGCGGCTGCATAATTAGCTCAAGTGGGAAACGGATGCCTTATGGCAGACGGGCGAATATGACGGACTACGACGGTAGGACGGTAAAGAAGGACGGCCGAAGGTTGGCCGGACCAAAGTTAAGGCGGACGGTTTCTAGGACCGGACGAGTAAAAGGGCTACGACGGTAGCTCGAGGGCGTATGTCTTTGTGATATACGTACCGTAAGATGGGTTGATCACCCTTATGTGTATGACCAATAAATGGTAAAGAAAGTAAAGGTGAATGCATATCTATGTAATCACGTAAGAAAGATAAGGAAAGAATGTTAAGAAAAGTGAAAAGAAAAAGGGTGAACGCATATATATATATATATGTAATCACCTTAATAAAGATAAAGAAAGATGAAAGAAAAGCAAAAGTTATGAATACGTATTTATATGAATGACTTTATAATAATGCTTACTTATGAAGTAAAGAAAAGAATGTTTATATCTAAACGCATTAAACTAGAACTCACCAGCGTTAGCTGACTTTAGTATACATTTCAGGTAAAGGAAGAAAAGGTCGTGCGATGGCGTGAAGGTTACCTGGCACAAGACTGACATCCCACTTTTGTTTGTTAAGAATATGTTATGTTTTATTCGTAAAGACTTCCGCTGTTTTGATTATGTAATTGAATGATGAATGTTTTAAATTTAAGTTCAGTATTTATGACTATGTTTATGAGTAAATCCAACAAGTGAGGTCACCCGGGAAAGGGGCCTTACAAGTATCCATTTAAACCAATAAATAACATACCTCTCGCCATCGCGAAACCAATTAATGTCCTCGGGAAAGTGATAAGTTTATAATACAATGAAGTGTGTTTGAAAATCATAAATGTAAGAACTTACACTTTCTTTCCAATGACATATCTTTTTGATGATATGCTCTGATTCTGTCATTTGTATGATATACTATTCAGAAGTTGCAGTAAAAACCATTTTAGAATATTCTGAAGTCTCATCTAAAGACTCTGATTTTGACTCTTCAGAAGCTGCAGTAGTAGCCGTTTTAGAATCTTTTGAAGTCACATCTCCAGTCTCAAGAAAATCAACACCAACCTTCATAAGTTTAGAAGCTTTGGTCTCTACTGAAGACTCTAATTTTAACTATTCAAAAGCTGTAGTAGCAGTCATTTTAGAATCATTTGAAGTCAACTCTCCAATCTCAAGAAAAAGCAACACCAGCCTTCGTCAGTATAGAAGTTCTAGGCTCAACTGAAGTCTTTTCAGTGGTATGTTTTGAGGTGTAAACCTCAACTTCTTTCTTCTCACCTGTTATAAAAGAAATATGTTTAGGTTTACACCTCAAAACATACCGGTGAAAAGACTCCAGTCGAGACTAGAGCTTCTATACTGACGAAGGCTGGTGTTGCTTTGCTTGAGACGGGAGAGCCAACTTCAGAAGATTCTAAAATGGTTGTTACTACAGCTTCTGAATAGTTAAAATCAAAGTCTTCAGTAGAGACTAGAGCATCCAAACTGATGAAGGCTGGTGTTGGCTTTCTTTAGCCTGGAGAGGTGACTTCAAAGATTTTAAAATGGCTGCAATTGCAGCTTCTGAAGAGTCAAAATCAGAGTTTTCAGATGAGACTTAAGAAGATTCTAAAATGGTTGCTAATGCAGCTTCTGAAGAGTGTATCATATACAAATGACAGAATCAGATCGTATCATAAAAAAGATCTGTCATTGGAAAAAAAGTGTAAGTTCTTACATTTATGATTTTCAAACACACTTCATTGTATTATAAACTTATCACTTCATTATTTGGAAGCACATTTGTGAATTCCTGAAGCATCCTCCAAATGAATGGACTCTCGAGGACATTAACTGGTTTCGCGATGACGAGAGGTATAATAAATCAGTTTAAGTGGATAATCTTTATTGATTTTCTTTAAATTTTATTCCGTAGATGATCTTTATTGGTTTTCTAATTTTATTCCAGACAACTTAAACTGAGTTTTATGACAACGACTTTAGAACTTATGAGTGAAGAAGAGCATGATCTCAACATAAAGTGAGTTCCAATTGATTTGTATTTTGTGTCTACATAATTAAACATATTAATAATAGATATGTTTCTCAGTCATGAGAAGCCATACCAGTT
The DNA here is from genome assembly GCA_023525975.1 of Smallanthus sonchifolius. Taxonomy (NCBI): domain Eukaryota; kingdom Viridiplantae; phylum Streptophyta; class Magnoliopsida; order Asterales; family Asteraceae; genus Smallanthus; species Smallanthus sonchifolius. Next base: position 77,134 of record CM042045.1, on the reverse strand, counting down.
CATTTGGGACACTAAAGTGAAAGCCTTTGAGTCTTGTTTTATTGAAGTCATGGGTGATGAGGTTATGAAGGTAGGTACATAATAACCTGTAATATTTGATTTCTTATGTAATTCGTATAATCGTTTTAAGGAATTTAATTTTTGACTTGCTTTCAGTTTTTTAGTGATCATTGTCAAGGCCCTAGGAAGGACTTATGGCCAAAAATTAAAAGAATCCTAAAGGTAATATCATCTTAAAAATATATGTAGCATTACATTTATGTAAGGGATTTTCAATGTTTATTTTTTTTCAGTTCATCAAGGAGGATGATCTTGAAGCTTATATCTATAGTCCCACCAACGAAGCAAACCCACTCATTTATTGCCTTAATGCAAGGTAAACAATATGTGCGGTCACACATACCCCATGCATGCCATGTATAATTTAACAATTGACTCGGAAGTTACTATATTGAATTACATGTTTCTATATTATTTTAGTAGTGGATGTACGGGTTTCTTCTATGATACCAAATATAATTTGGAGTAAACTTCATTTTTGCTCCTTGTGGTTTGACCATTTAACCAATTTGCTCTAATAGTTTGAAAATGGACATTTTGTTCCATGTGGTTACAATTTTTACTCTAATATACTCCCATACCCTAACTAAATGTTACCCATGTGAGGGGCATAGACAAGACAGAAATGCCCCTCATGTGAGGGGCACGTGGGTAATATTTAACCGAAATTACGGATGGAGTTAGGGGTGAGGAGCATATTAGAGTAAAAAATGTAACCACAAGGAGCAAAATGACTATTTTCAAACTAATAGAGCAAAAGTCTTAAAATGATCAAACCACATTGCTTATCGTTATGCCATTTTGGACCGTAAGGTGAGTGATTTCTCACACTCTAAGACTTAAGAGTACATATATCTTTAAATTAGTTAAGTTTAAAGAATTTTGGCATTTGTTGCATCTACTCTTATTTGGCCCCACATAATTAGGAAGAAGGGGATTTGAATGTGGAGAACAATTTGGAAGTAGATCTGAGGACCCGAACAAGGAGGATGAGTAGATGCTAAAACTCTAAACCTATTACCGATTATGAATATAATTGGTTTTTCTAGTAGATGCTAAAACTATAAACCTGTTATCTATTATGAATCTAACTAGTTTTCTTACATAATCGGTTTTTCTAGTAGATGCTAAAACTATAAACCTGTTATCTATTATGAATCTAACTGGTTTTCTTAGTAGTATCAACAATCAGTAACAAACAAACTATGAAATCTACAATTGTTTGGATCTGTTTTCTGATGATAATTGGAAAACTAGCAATTTGTTTCATGCTATTAGTTGTTTACATTTGTTCGACCTCATGATTTTGAGTCACATTTGCTGATAATTGAATACATAAAATTATCTACTCATGTTATCTAAATGTGTCACTTTCAAAGCTTTTAATTCTAAATATATGACATTTGGCCGCCTGGCAATCTTGAGCCAAGAGAGGGAAAACAGGCTGGGGTGGGTATTTTTTTTGGTATATGGGTTGAGATGGGTAGCAACTTCACACACAATGGGTTGAGAAAAAAGGGAATGGCCATTTGATAAGTTAAGGACGAGTCAGAATGGGCCATTTGATAATTCAAAACCGGTGAAAACAGGTAAGGACTCTATTAGAAATCAACAATGAAAATTCCGAAAACGACTATTGTCCATGTACGATAGTTAAATGAACTAAAAGAATTATTATATTCACAACCTACCACCACCACCCCACCACCACCTTCGACGTTCTGCCCACCGTTGTCCACGTACCACGACCATCTACAATCTATCAAAATTAGACATCGCAACCACCACCAACCATCGAACATCAATATCGCTGCCACAAACACCAATCATTGTAGCTCCGCAACCACCGACAACCACCGTCACTGAGTTCCGACCACCAAACATCTCTAGGATAAAGGCGTATTTGGTAGCCGCCGGTGTGGTTTGTAGGTCTAAGATAAAGGCAGTGGCAGGTGGCGGAGATGGAAGGGTTCGTTCGGAATTTCTAGGGGAGCACAACGGTGGTGGGGATGTAGTTTCACTTGCCGGAAAATAGCCCAATTCTGAGAAACGAGAGGATGTGCGTGGCGGCGCGTCTGAAGTCAGATTGCCGTCGTTTTTATAGGGTAACCTGATCGGAGGTTTCTAGTGGTTATGGCAGCGATAGTGTAATGCAAAAAGTTATTCGGAAAAGGATTTCGTGAGGAATAGGTATTTTGGAGTTTGAAACTTGGAATCTTGGATCTGGAACAGGATATCAGATCTAGAGCTGTATGTCACGGGGTGATTCCTCTCAACTCGCGTGCGGCACTTAGACTCTAGCTAAGCTCAACCTTTGACCCAATACTAGTAACGATTCTTGATGAATAAGGCGGAAGTGCAAGCTTTGAATACAAAGGACACTTTGTATAGTTTACAAGTGAGATTACAGGTACAAGTATGTAGCATGTGTATGTGTTTGGTTGCCTTGCATATGAGGCCTTACATCCCTATTTATACATCTTAGTTTGGATCTAGATCCTTCCCACTAGAAAATTCTATACAAGTGTTGTAAATATCTTAGATCTAGAATCTTCTTTGAGTGATGTTTATGGGCTCATCTAGAACCATCTTTGGCAACCCTTGTGGTCATGTTTTCTAGAGAATTCTCTTGAAATATCTTGTATCTAGATCCCACCATGGCTGGTTTGTTGATCAGTTCTTGTTACTATGTAATGGAAAACAATATATTAAAACATACCTGCTAAGTTCACCGATGATAGGGAAGACGACATGATCTCTGATCTGGATCGGGTTCCCGTTTAGGGTGTACGATTAGGATGGTATTAGGTGAGTTCTTGAGAGCTCACATTTTAGCAGAGAGAGAGGGACGATTTAGGGTGATAGAATAGATTAATCGATTAGTATATTCTCTCTAATTAACTCTCTATTTATGTGTACACCCAAGGGGAAACCCATTAGTGGCCCATTAAGAGTAATTAGACCCTTCGACTAATTGCTAGCCATAGGTTATTAAATAAATGAATAATTATATTTGATCATTTAATAATAAGATAAATGATTATAAGAGCCACATATTAAATCTCGTCTTACATTCTCCCACTTGGCTGAGTAATCATTATGAGCATTAGTAAGTCTGCAGATTTAATACTCATTTTAGTTTTGAATCAAAACTGTAGCAGAGAAATACAGTCATTGAATCGATAACCAACTCAAGACCCCCATTAATCATACTACAATCCCAATTTAAAACTTAAGTAAATTTAGGATCAAATTTATAAGTAAGCCCTTTTAACGTTGATTTGTATAATCAGTGTCTATATGTCGTTAGGCATGCATAACATATTTAGAGACAAACAAATTCAAATAACTGAGGAAAAATCATTAATAAACGTAAGTAAGTACATTATGATACTAAATAAGGTCTTTAGAAAAGCCCATCTTCGAAACACGTTCTTCGAAAACTTTAGGTGTGAGACCTTTAGTCATCGGATCCGCAAGCATAACTTTAGTACTTATATACTCAATACAAAGATTATTTTCCTCAACTCGCTCACGTACGAACAAGTACTTTGTATCAAGATATAATCCAGCTCCAGTCGAACTGTTACTGTTCGAGAAACTAATGACAACTGAGTTATCACAATAGAGCTTCAATGGTCTAGAAATGGAATTAACTATTTTGAGTCTAGTGATCAGATTCTTTAGCAACATTCCATGACAGGTCGTGTTATACACAGCTATGTATTCTGCCATCATAGTGGATGTTGTGGTCAACTGTTGCTTATGACTCTTCCAAGAGATAGGTCCGCCGGCTAACATAAAGATGTACCCTAAAGTGGATTTCTTGTCATCTTTGCACTTAGTAAAGTCAGAATCATAATAACCAACCACTTCTAAATTATCACTTCTTCTATAAGTCAGTTTATAGTCTTTCGTCACTTGCAGATATCGAAGTACTTTCTTAGCTACTTTCCAGTGATCAAGGCCAGGATTAGTCTAATAACGGCCAAGCATTCCAACAATATAAGTGATATCCGGACGAGTACAGACTTGAGAATACATGACGCTCCCAACTAATGATGCATAAGGTATCATTCTCATTTGCTCCTTTTCAACCTTTGTTTTCGAAAATTGGAAAGAACCGAAAACATCTCCCTTAACTACTGGAGCTACAGAAGGAGAGAAATGTTGCATATTGTAACATGTGAGGACCCGTTCGATGTAGGCTTTCTGAGATAATCCTAAAATGCCCTTAGATCTATCTCGGTGTATTTCGATGCCTATAACATAGAAGCCTCTTCGAGATCCTTCATGTCGAAATTATGCGAGAGGTTGATGGTTTCATGGTAAGAATTAGGATCTGTAAACTTTCCGGCATCCATTTCAGCTTTAGTCAAGTAAGTAACAAAATCATCAAAGTTAGTAGGCCTTTTGGACCTAGACGACCTCCAGAGTTGATTATCGGGTTCGACATTGTCTTCATGATGGTCGTTTGATGTGCCTTCATTCTCTGGTACAAAAGGAGTAGCATTAAGATCTGAGGGAGGAGGAAGTGGTGCAGTGACGTGCGGTGCAGCGTGGTGTACAAGAGGAGTAATCAGAGTTAAGGTAAGTGACAAATCTCTCCACCCCGCGTCTTGTACTTATTCTAAATCTAGATAAGGATTTTCACTGCTCCCACTGACCTTAAAATCCTCAAGGAATTTGGCATGCTTGGTTTCTACAATACGAGTGACGTGAGAAGGACAGTAGAATCTATAACCCTTTGAGTGATCGGGATAACCGATGAAGTAACAAGTGACAGTTTTCATGACAAGTTTCTTTAAGAAAGGATTATATAGTTTAGCTTCGGCAAGACAACCCCATGCTTTCATATATCTAAGACTCGGTTTCCTTCTTGTCCAAAGTTCATAAGGATTTTTAGGAACAGACTTTGAAGGAACTCTTTTAAGTATATGAACGGCTGCTTTTAAAGCCTCGGTCTAGAGGAATGAGGGTAAACCTGAGTTGGCTAACATACTGCGTACCATGTTCATTAGGGTCCTATTTCTTCTCTCAGCAACACCATTCTGCCGAGGAGTACCGAGCATGGTGTACTGGTTCACGATCCCCTGGCTCTTACAAAACTCATAAAATGGACCAGTAGCCTGACCCACATCAGTATGTCTGCCATAATATTCACCTCCTCTATCTAATCTCACAACTTTTATTTGAAGATCAAGTTGTTTTTCAACTTCAGTTTTATAATCTTTAAAAGTCGTAAGTGATTCAGATTTTTCTTTAATGAGATACAAGTACATATAACGAGAATAATCATCAATAAAAGTGATTAATGAAGTATGTCCTGTTATACCAGCAACGGGGTAAGGGCCACTAATATCAGTGTAAATGAGTTCTAATAAATTAGAGCTCCTAGTGGCACCTTTGTTATTTGTTGAAGTCATTTTACCTTTAAGGCATTTGACACATGTTCCAAAATCATTGAAATCGAGATATGTTAACACTTCATCCTTCACGAGACGAGATAAGCGATCTCGTGAAATGTGGCCTAAGCGTTGATGCCACAACATAGATGAAGCTTCTAAGTCTCGCTTTCGTTTAGTCTTTGTTAAGTTTTCATTAATATTATATGATAGCAAAGACTTGGAAAAATCATAGAGATCATCATCCAGATAACCACGTCCAAACACTTGAGAATTTAACATAATAGAAAGTTTGTCATGACCAAGAAAACAAACAAAACCGTCAATGTCTAACTTTGGTCCTGATACAAGATTCCGAGTAATCTCAGGAATATATAAGGTATCATAAAGTTTAATACATAAACCAGTTTTCATAATTAATTCTAAGGTTCCCACAGCTTTGACAACTAGTTCTTCTCCATTCCCCATCTTAAGTGTTCTTCGGTTTCTTTCCAGCTTCTGGATTGTAAGGAATCCCTGTAAAGAGTTAGTTACATGAACCATAGAACCAGAATCAAACCACCATGTATTAGTTGGAACATTTAAATTATAGGACTCAAGTATCATATAAAGATGATTACCTCTCTTGCTCAGCCACTCCTTAAAGTCCGGCAGTCTTTCTGCCTATGTCCAGCCTTGCGGCAGAACTTGTAGTGAGACTTCCCTTTGAAGTTCTTAGAGCTGGAAGCACCATTTGCATCTTGTTTCTGGACCTAATAAGATTCCTTCTTACGGAAATTGCCCTTCCTTTTCTTTGAATCAGCGGCCATGAGATAAGCAACATTCGATCTATCTAGCTTCAGACGCTCTTCTTCTTGGACGCACATTGCAATCAACTCACTCATCGTCCACTTGTCTTTCTGTGTGTTGTAGTTGATCTTGAAAGCTTCAAAAGACTTAGGAAGAGAGGACATGATAAAGTGAACTAGAAAGTCGTCACTGATTTCCATGTCTAATACCTTGAGCTTACGGGACATGTCATTCATCATCATGATGTGCTCACGAATACCGCTGATCCCGTCATACTTTGCAGTCACCAGCTTCAGAATTAAAGTGCTAGCATGCGCCTTAGAAGTTCCCTTGAATTGATCCTCCACAGAAGCTAGATAAGTCTTAGCATCTTTAGAATCAGGTACAGCTCCTCTGATGATCGGACTGATAGAGTTCTTCATTAGGACAAGAGCCATGTTGTTACACCTTGACCACTTCTCATGCTTGATAATGTCTTGAGCAGTGCTTTTGTCAGTAAGATCATCAGGTGCAGGCTTGTCGAGTGCATGATCGAATTCCATCAAGCCGAGAGATAGCATCAGGGAATCTTTCCATGCAGAGAAATTCATGCCATTCAAAGTTTCGATTCCCAAGTTAGGGGCTGCAGTGGATTTTATACGAGAAAGAATAAGATACTAATTGCTAAAGAAGAACTTAGAGTGTCTATAGGGTTACTTAAACTAAGGTAGGCGGAATTAAGGACCATTATATTAATGAAGTTGTGATAAATATCTATTATAATCACCAAAATAATAGATTAATTAGGTTCTACTTAAACAATGTAACACATCACCTTTGGGCAGAAGTGAAACAATTGTTTAGTATTAGAAACAATTTTAAGTATGTACAGTAAGAATGTAACACATCACCTTTGGGTAGAAGTGAAACATTTGTTTAGTACGCAAATAACTAGCTTCGTGAAAACTAAGTGTGACACATCACCTTTGGACAGAAGTAGAAACACTAAGTTATTTTAGGCAAAGTAGTGCTTAATTAGACTTAAATAACTTTACAAGCGTGACACATCACATTCGGGCAGAAGTGAAACTTTAGGTGTTATTTAAGTTTATCATGTTTTTCTAAGTTAATATCATGACAAACACTAAGTTATAATGCTTATTTAAGCTTGAATAAGTATACACATGCATCACATCACTTTTGGGCAGAAGTGAGACATTATGTGTTATTCAAGTAAGTTTTAAAGTTTTGAAAAACATTTAATTTTAAGGTTTAACAAAAATAAAACTAAAGCATTTATTTTTAGCAAACCCCCAGTTAGCATTTATTTTTAACTAACTGAGGGGTTGCGGGGGCAGCGTGCCCCGCGAGGAAAAAATTTAGGCATGTAAATGAGGCTAGGTTCACGGTTCCTTAAAGGTTCATGGTTCGTTAAGGATTCACGTCTCATGGTAAGGTTCACGGTTCAGGTAAGGGTTCACGGTTCAGGTAAGGGTTCACAGTTCAGCTAAGGTTCACGGTTGAACCGTAAACTCAACCGTGATCTTTACCCGCGAATGATAAACCGTGAAGCAAAAAAAAAAACCGTGAACTTACAATACCCGTAAACACAACCCGTGAATCTTACCCGTGAATTATAACCGTGAAGTCTAAACCGTGAAAGTGATCCTAATGCAGTGCGAAATTTAAGGGATTTTGATTGTATTTTCAAATTTCGAAAATCTTTTTAAGTTATTAAGTACATCCAAGTTTCTTTATTTAAAATAATAATTAATATTTTAATTCGAACTTGGAGATAAAGTTAAAAGATTTTTGGGGAAAAACACAATCGAAATCCTAATGTATCCCAAAATAAGGAGATTTCATCAAAATTAAGGATAAACACGAAGAACGGTTTATAAACTGTTCTTCAATAATATCAGATTAAGTACTAGAATCGAAATCTTACACATTATATTAAACAGATTTCGAAAATATTAATGATCTCGGGTTTTATGAGATCAAAAAACGTGATATTATTTGTAAACAGAAAACCGTGAAGGTTAATTTAAAAACGATTTTCTTATGGATTTTAGCAGAACTTTTGTTCTCCGATTCTAATTCCAGATTAGGGAAAGAAACAAGAACTGATTTATCAACATCTGCTCTGATACCACATGTTGATCAGTTATTGTTACTATGTAATAGAAAACAATATATTAAAACATACCTGCTAAGTTCACTGATGATAGGGAAGACGACATGATCTCTGATCTGGATCGGGTTCCCGTTTAGGATGTACGATTAGGATGGTATTAGGTAAGTTCTTGAGAGCTCACGTTTTAGTAGAGAGAGAGGGACGATTTAGGGTGATAGAATAGATTAATCGATTAGTCTATTCCCTCTAATTAACTCTCTATTTATATATACACCCAAGGGAAAACCTATTAGTGGCCCATTAAGAGTAATTAGGCCCATCGACTAATTACTAGCCATAGGTTATTAAATAAATGAATAATTATATTTGATCATTTAATAATAAGATAAATGATTATAAGAGCCACATATTAAATATCGTCTTACATGGTTGGTTTAGTCCAGAAAACTCTAGCCATTTCCAAGCACTTTTTGGGTTGTTCTAGTAGCTTCAAGGGCTACACAATCTGTCTAGTTTTTAGCATTATGTTCCAGCAATTTCCAGAAGCTTCTATGGCCTTTGTAGGCTGTTTTAGGATGTCTCCAAGGTGTCGGGCCGGTCCAGAAAGTTGTGGGATGATCCAGAGACTTCTGGGCAACCCTGGATGTTGCTAAACGTGTCCGGAACCTTCATAAATAAGAGATTTTTGACTTGTGTTTAGGCGGGTCGTGATACGTAGCTCTGATACCATGTAAACTGTTAATGTATTAATGAAAGAGTGAATACAAGTAAATGTGGCCCCTTGATGAGTGTATTTTAGGTACACGTTATTAGATATTAATTATCCTATAAATGCATCGATATTGGTATGAAATATATTATTTTGGTTGATTTTTATTATGTGTAGGTTTTAGTAAATAATGAATTAAACAAACATTATTAAGCTAAATAAGAAAAATGTTATGAAGTAAATTACAATGGATAGAAATTAAATCAACCAATAATGTGGGCTTGTTTATTAAATCTTTTATTTTAAATTGGGTTTTATTTGTTTGCAATGCATGCTACAGCCATTCGATGAAACAAATGGAATTGAAATTGAGAAAATGGTATATGGGCCGATTGCTTTGGGCAAAAGCGCACGTGAACAATGGAATTAAAAGAACAGGTGATCGCAGGGGGGGGGGTAAGACGGCACTGATTACGAGGCTATCTCTTTTTGACGGCTGGAATATCACATACGGCAGAAGAATTTTGGTATTCTATATTTATTATAGGTGGCTAATTCACGTGTGGCTTACTCTGTACGGACGGTTTGTATATGTTTTTATGTTTGATTCAGTTTGTTTATGTATTTGGATCTTGTTAGTTTTTGACACAAACTTGATAGATTGATGTATTAGTTATTTTAAACAGTTTATGTTGATGCTTTGAGTTTTCTCGTTTACAATCTTGTTCGGTTGATAACAAAACCTAGTAGTAGGGTTGAGTGACTAAATGAGGTAACTTGGTATTCATAAATTGGGTGATTGAATTATACTGATTTGTGACGGAACTGGTTGTATAGCTTGCTGACAACAACATGTCTTCAATTACTATTTTAACTAATTTTTCAACACTGTCTATGTGGTGTCCAATTGAATAACTGAATTTTATGTGAAACCTGGAACTTAAAGTTTGGAGAAGGTTGTATTTTTATTTAATTAGAGTTTTAATTAATTATAATTTACTAAACTAGACAATTAATCTTTCCACTGATTCCCTGTGGATTCGACAACCCTACTTTCCTGTCTACAATCTAAGGTAGCTAAGTATTAGTTTTTATAAGTGTTTTTGATTGCCCTTGACACCGCGATCACTCCTCTATTTTCAGAGGAGGAAACCCTAAAAGAAGTCCCATGGGCCAGAACTAAATGAACTCATACAAATGGGCCTAAGTTAATATATACAATTAGCAAATGATATAATGGAGGCATTACATTCTTTCGCAATTTTCTTTTTCGGCTCAAAGTGCTTAAAGAACCTAATAAAGTCATCCTTAAGAGCATTCACAAAAGGTTCTGCATATGTTTGCGAGTAAGTTATTTATATTTTAGAGATCGGTTTAAAGTGGTTATGAGTGGAGAACAGAGAAAAGGTACATTTTCTGTATATTTGAGGGAAACATTGTTCACCTGTATAAATTTTTTAATATTTTTTAAAGTGGTTGTGAGTGGAAAAGAGTGAAAAGGTAATGATAAAGATAAAAAAATATTATTTAATTGAAAAGATGAGAGAAAAGATAATGATTTTATTGTAATTATAGAGATGGGGATAGAGACGCTACCGTGAATGCTCTAAGGATGTTCCAGAATTTGCGGATGAAATACTTGTCCAGATTCGAGGATTTACCACCCGCACACCGCCAAATAATATGTTGAATCTCGGAACCGAAAATTTAGCATCCAAATTCAAACTCTCGTCTTATGTAAGCATGGATAAATTTTGGTTCAAAAGAACAGGACGAATAGGGATAGGTTCAGAGAACTTTGCTTTAAAGAACCTGAAAACCTCTTGATTAACCTTGGTCGGCTCCGATTCCCATTCACCATTAATAATTAACCCATTCATTCGGTTCCTAATTTTATTACCATTGACCACACCATGAAAGAACCTCGTATTTTCATCTCCTATCAACCTCCCATTTAATCCTAGCTTTCTGTTTCAAATCCGATTTCTTTTTTGGCTCCGATTCTGATATTTGCTTTTCTATAACCATTCTAGTTTCGTTTTCATGACCAGTCAAGATTAGGGCTGGTAATTTTTGACGCGGACCTGTTAACATGACACGACACGTAATTAACATGTACCGTGTTTGACCTTAACATGTTTCGTGTCTTAAACAGGTTGACACATTAGGGACATGTTAAATTCATGTCTTAACAGGTTAAAGACGTGTTAACCTGTTAAGACCCGTTAGAGACATGTTAACAATCAACATACTATTTGCATCTAGATTCTAGGCCAATTTCATTAATTAATTTCGGTTTTGTGGGTTTTGTTTTAAAAAGGTTTTGATTTAATATGTTAATGGATGTTATGATTGGACTTTTTAAATTTTTATTAAGTTTTGGCATTTTTTTTCTTTTATTACATATGTTATATTTAAACAGGTTTGTAAACAGGTCCCTTAACATGTGACCTGTTTCAAAACAGGTCGTGTTCGTGTTTGAAAAAAATGACACGATTAGTTATCGTGTCGTGTTCGTGTTGAGCACAACAGGTCATCGTGTCTTATCGTGTCGTGTCTTATTGTGTCGTGTCTGACATGTTATGACAGCCCTAGTCAAGATGCCTTCTTCCGCCTTAGAGTCTAATAACCTGAGGGCATCTTCCATTTAACTATTTCCATTTCATCTTTCATTTTCTGATTATAACACCATCTTCTCACCACGTTCTTGAGATTAATCAGTTTTTTAACAAGGATGTAATCTGGTCTACATCGGACAATATAAGTAGGAGATGAGTCTACCTCATTGACCATATATTGCAACCTGGTCCAACAACATAATTCTCCTGATCTACCAACTGACTGGACTGCAATTGCCCCAGATTCTTTCAATTGGAATCGAATCCACATTTTGCAATTGTGTTTCCTGAATGCCAATGATTTGAGTACTATATTTCCTTTTAATACCCTTTATCCAGACCTCCTATTATCCTAGCATTGATTGTTAATAAATTCATTAGGCAATTTTTTGAATCTCCTCATCTTCTCAACATCGTGTTCCAAGTCACCTACTTCACTTCCTAATTCCACGGTAATGTCTATTTCCTTAACAATGTAATCCTTCTCCAGGTTGCTCTCCGCTTCTGTTCCGCCAGCTGACCATCGAATCTAGTAGTATTGTTTTGATTCCAGACTCCTAATCGACTCGAGACTGCATCTGATACGAACTTGATCTGGGTTTGGATCAGACCAGAACTGGACAGCAGTTTAGGGCATAATTTGTCCAGTTGCGCCAGTTCTGCTTAGTGGGGAAGTTCCCCTGTTTTTTAGCAACTACGTTCTTAGTTTATATAGATGGATCAAATGTTTAGTTTAGGAGTCGATGTTTATTTTATAAAATTAGGGTTCTTACATAGTATTGGAGATTTAATCCTTCTCGAATTGGATTACACTATCGTTAATTTCAAGCTTTCGATTTCTGGTGTCTATCAATGGTTCCATTGCCGGGAAATCGAATGACGCCTACGACCCGAAATTTAGCAGATCAATTAGCAACCATTGCAGCACAACTAGACGCCATCCTTGCATCTTTGAGGGATGATATTAAAGAAATCAAAGTTCAGGTGATCGGAGATGGTTGTGACAGTGAAGAATCAGAAGGTGATTTGAAGAACATGGTGGCGGAGGAACCGCAGGGGTACGAGCATGACCCTCTTCAGCAACTTGGATCCGGAATTGATGGCGTCAACAAGATCGGTGGCGTCGACGGAATTGGCGGAAGGGGCGCTGACGAAATTAACGAAAATGACATCACCGGAATTGAAGATTGGGGGGCCGCGAAGAATTTAACGGCATATGGCAACCATGATCGAATTGGGAGAGGAGAAATTGGTGCTCTATGGAAGATCGAAGATCTTGAAAAACCCCAAAATCAGGAGAAGTGGCTGCGCATCGGTTCATCTCCTGCTCACTTGACTTCATGGGCCGACAAAAGGGATAAATGGGCTAAACATGGTGGATGGAATTATCCATACATGTTGAAAATTGGAAACAGAGGCTACAATTACTCTCATCAAGTGTGGGTTAGCCCTGCACATAAAAAAATTACTGCTTATTGGTCTGATATAGGTCTCAAATCGATCACATTTGTTAAAGCTCGTGATGTCGTGAAGCATACTACTCGGAAATTAGTGAAGGGACATATCTCGGCAACCATATAATGGCTTATTGCATGCTACAACAATTTCCCTCGGTTCGACTTGAGGACAAGTCGTTTCACCAGTCGGGATGTATTGATGCGAACCCAGGTTGACCTGGGTTTGGGTCGGACCAGAACTGGACAACAGTCTAGGGGCCAGTCTGTCCAGTTGCGTCAGTTCTGCTTAGTGGGGAAGTTCCCCTGTGTTTTAGCAACTGCTTTCTCAGTTTATATAGATGGATCAAATGTTTAGTTTAGGAGTCGATGTTTATTTTATAAAATTAGGGTTCTTACCTTGTATTGGAGATCTAATCCTTCTCGAATTGGATTACACTATAGTTAATTTCAAGCTTTCGATTTCTGGTATCTATCAGCATCATTGAGGTCTGGGAAGTTAGGGATCGGAACCCTGGCTGAATCCCTGATTCCACCCTTGGGCCTAAATTGAACTGAGTACCTTTTTGTGTTGAAAATAATCATAGTATTTATTTCCCACTTTTTCCTTGGGGATTGGGATTTCATTAAACGCTTCTTCATTACCCATGTTGAGATCTTTCATGCACCTGTGCCCTTTCATCTTCGTTGGGAAAGTAGAATCGTCGGCCATCATCGATTGGGCGATTTTCGTCCAAGTCCAGGTGTTTTCCGGGAAGGTACATCCAGTCACCGTCGTCTTCCTGGAACTAACAAAGATAGGTTTTATCTTATTCCCGGGAACGTACATCCATTTGATCGTTACGTCTTCTCTTATTCTTCTACCTTCTTCAACCAGAATCATTAGTTAAGGCTCCATCATTGAAGGAGGCCTGAGAATTTCATGTCAGTTTCCCGTAACATCCGACAACACTTTGTCAAATACCCCATAAGTGTGCTGGAATACCATGGATGTTTAGCCATACAATACGTTCAAGAGGGAGAGATTGTCCATTCCATCCATCCATCCAAAGTTGAGAGCCCAAATCTTAGTTAACTCCTTTGCATGTTCATCATTTTTAAAGGTAAGGAGATAAAAACGACCCAAATATCTAATAACCATATCAACAATTCCTTCCTCAAAAACCAGTGCTGTTTAGGATAATAAAATCTAAACACCTCCCAACGAGAGATTTACCGTACCAATGTTTAAGAATAGTGCCTGCCTCTTCCGGAAGTTCTATGGATTTTTTAAAAGAGCAACCATGTAGGAATTAACCTTATTACCTCCTTCATTCCCCGGATTGAATTGCTGATTGTATGCATATCTCTCTTTCTTCCTATCATCCTCAACTCTCCTGTCTCTGTCGAACTTAGCTAGGTTCACTGACAACCTAGCATTATTTAGGTTGACCGGTTTTAGGATTCTTTCTAGGGCCTGCTTATCCTTGACTTCAACAAAACGAACAAACAAAGGTTAAGTTGTTAAATGCAATGATAATTTAAAAAAAATTAAAAGGTAAAGTTAAATATTATTCATATAAGGTTTTACTAGTAGGGAACCCGCACGATACAAATTAACTTTGTGTTAATATTTACTTAATTAAATAATTTTTTTAATAAATTACACCTCATTTGTAAAAACGGGTTATTGATACAATTCCTTTTACCTCATTTGATACAACCTTAAATAGAAATTAAATATTGGAAGGCCCGCAAAATAGGCAACCTCAAATTATTGTTACAATTTCTTTTACCTCATTTGACACAGATGCAGCAACACTTGTTTTGCTACTGGCATTGCTCGAGCTTGATGCTAAGCTATAAACCTTCAAAAGATGTAATATCCACAGCCAATAGCATTTTCATTAGATTTATCACGGAATGTAGGTGCGGCAATGGCGGGCAGAATAATGGGTCAGAACAGGTTGGGTGTGGAATGGGTCATATTTTTGGGAAGGCCATGAAATGGGTTGCTTTTTCTATGAGTCATAACGAGTCAAATAAGATTCCTACGTGTATCCTTAACAAGTCTAAAGTCTTAAATCAAGTCTCAAATAAGACACAAATCACAAATGAACACAATAACACTTAACAGTTAATTCAAACTTGATTATAAGACACGAATGAAAACAACCAGAAGATGAGAAAGTATAAAACAAAAGATGAGAAACTTAATTTAAAATAAAACAAACCTGGGATCAAACCATAAATTACAAAATCAACCTTTTTTAATCTCCACTCTTTGTAGGAAATAGAAGATGAGAAAGTAACCGGTACCCCGACCAAGAATTTAACTTTTTATGAAAATAAGCAAGAGCTTGTCCTTTACCAGCACCTTGAGGTAGTACATCCAAATCCATCCCTCCACTGTAAATTATTTTGACATCTAGCTGCAAAAATTTTTTCTTTATAA
This sequence comes from Smallanthus sonchifolius, assembly GCA_023525975.1. NCBI lineage: Eukaryota > Viridiplantae > Streptophyta > Magnoliopsida > Asterales > Asteraceae > Smallanthus > Smallanthus sonchifolius. The sequence continues at coordinate 61,549 of CM042045.1, read as the reverse complement.
AATCATAAGTTAATTGTATAAATAACCCCCTGTGGTTTGATCAAATTGCATGTTTGCCTCCTAGGATTTAAAAAGTGCAAATTTAGCCCAAACTTTTGAGATCTGTTGCGACTTTAGCCCTTGATGTTAACAACAGTTGGTTTTTTAATGGAAAGTTAACCCATGTGTTATACACGTGACTTACTATTGCAAACTTAATTTTAAAAATGATTAATATCAGTTAAAGTTAATAAAAATCAATAAAAAAGTAGCGATTTTTATTTATTTTTCCTGAGTTTTTACGGACTTTTACTGATTTTTACCAATTTTTTGTTATTTTTTAATAATTTCTACTGATTTTAACTCATTTTAGAGTTAAGTTTGCAATCGTAAGTCACGTGGATGACACATGGGTTAATTTTTCATTAAAAACTAACTATTGTTAACATCAGGGGCTAAAGGTGCAACAAGTCTCAAAAGTTTGAGCTAAATTTGCACTTTTTAAAACCTAGGGGCCAAACATGCAATTTGATCAAACCACAAGGGCCATTTATGCAATTAACTCTAAAATCAATGTGAGAATTAAAACTAAAGAACCATCCTATGCAATACTAAATATGTCACTAAACTTATCTTGTCTTCACTAACAGCAGCAGAAGTATATGGGTACAAAATTAACGTTTAACCGTTGTGATTAAAAATTCAATTCTCACCCATCGGTTGGCTAGACGTTCAGAAAGAGTCTTCATTACTTCCTGGGCCTTTTCTTTCTCAACATGAAAGCTAGCTTTGTGTTGCAGTTTCTTACCATAAACAAAAATACATTAAATTAACTTTTATTACAAATTGAAGTTTAAATTTAGTGGAAATAAACTTTTAGCATGGTATAACAAAAGTAATCATGCCTGCAAAGTGAGTTCAGAAAACTTGCTGGTTTCTTCCGAGGCAATCTTTTTATCCCATTTTTTATTTAAAAACTCAACCCAACCTTCATCTGGCACCATGTCATTACCATATGTTATCTCAGTTCCCACAGACATAATCGTTATATCCAGGGTTAACATAGGCTTCTCTTTCCTTGATTGTTTGTACAATACATGTGATCTTCCCTTTGAGAACACGAGTAGCGAATCATGGTGGTATTTAGCCTCCCAAAACATAACAGGACACGTAGGTCCAAAAAGGAACAACCGAGGCACGCAGGCCCAAAATAGAACAATCAAGGCACGCAGGCCCAAAGTAATTCTAAACAAACAATGAATGGCAGAAAACTGTACTCAGACTTCCAATCTTCAATGCATCATCCAAGCCCACCAAAACCAATCAAACCAAATAATAAACCAAAGTTAAATCCTAGCCCAGCAGTAAACAGGCCTAAAGGGAATAAGATAGATCCATAACACCATAAGACAAAGCCCAATAATCTCGGCCCAAAACCAATTAATCTTTTACATGAAAGGAAGCCGACCCCAAAAAAGGAAATAAATGTCCTGATGATGGCCATAGAACCCGCAGCCCAGCAACAAAATCCACCAATTTTAAGCCCAATTCCAACTCCCAAAATAAAAAATAAAACCAGCAGACCAAGAAAATTAAGGCCTGGATCAGCCCAACCAAGTAAACAGCAGGCCCAAACATATTTTAAGAAAGGCAGCAGTCCATTTAATTGATGGCCCAGAACCAAAATTGAATACCAATAGCACAACAAAATAGAAATAATCCAGCAGGCCATTGCAAGGCCCAATTAGCAAGGCCTAAAAATAATAAGCAAACCTGGGCAAATAATCCGACAAGCAGGCCCAACATGCGCCAAACCAGGCCCAACAAGCAGTAACGTTAGGCCCAAAAACGAAATTGGTCCAGGCGCTGATGAAACAGCCTATGCGATAGGCCCAAAACCAAACAAAAAACAATTAGGAGGCAGCAAGATAGCTGGTCATAAGGCCCAAATAAAGTAAGCCCAGCAAACAGCAGCAGGCCAAAGTCCATAACCAAATCAGTACAAGCCATCCAAAAAGAAAGCCCAACAAACCAGGCCCAAGAAAAAAACCGGTGCAGATGTACCCGGTTCAGCAGAACCCTAGGACCAGAAACCCTAGCCGCCAACAAGGAAATGTCGCATCAGTCATTCAGCAGCCGCCACTCCGGCCGGAGAGAATTCCGGTCACCGGAAAATCGAGAATCCAACCTCCCAAATTCATCCCACAACATCGCTTCAAGGCCAAAAAACTCAGAAACAACGCTGTAGCAGCCGAAGAACAAGGAAACTAACCACCAAACACCAATCAATAGCAACCGGAGCGTCGATTATTACCGGAGATGAAGCCGAACACCCAGAAAACATCAAAATCAAGCCAAAGATGGCCAAACTCCTAGCAACCAGACCCAAACCTTGAACAATTCAATGCCGCCAGGAACAAAACGACCCCAAAAAGAAAAGGCTCCGGCCAGAAATTGGAAAAACGTTTTCCGATTAAACAAACTTATAGACTAAAACCGGTAGAGAACTCAAAGGTTTATGATATTTATTAAATGAGAACCGAACTACCTTAAATAGGCTTACAAAGCAACGGAAAGTAAATAACAATCTTCTAAAAAACATGAAACAGAAACATAGAAATCGGCTAAATAAAGGAACACGTGCTTGATTGGATCAAGTTTATTCAAACTACTTGCAACCCTTTTCACACGTGTATGCATGACTCCTCACGTGCTTGTAGAACTTGTACCGTACTACTCCTTCAAACCCTCCCTCAAACTTGACTGAGTGATCTCATCAAGTTTGTCTTTAATAGAACACACTCCTAGCTTCTTCCTCAATTTTATGAATGCATCTCAGCTTATCGGCTTAGTTAGTATGTCAGCAACTTGATCTTTTGTTCCACAATGTTCCAGCATAACGATTCCATCCTTCACCAGATCATGAAGAAAGTGAAACCGAACTCCAATGTGCTTACACCTCCAATGAAAAACTGGGTTTTTAGATAACTTGATGGTGGAAGTGTTATCACACATGATTGACATACTTTCAGTGAACTTTAAACCAAGCTCTCCAAAAATTTCCTTGACCCATAAAGCTTGACAGGCACAAGTTGCAGCTGCTATATATTTCGCTTCGGTGGAAGATAATGCAACATCTTGTTTCTTTGACGACCATGCCATAGCTCCACCATTCCATAAGAATGCATAACCGGATGTACTCTTTCTTCTTTCTATATCCCCAGCAAAATCGCTATCAATGAACACCTCCAATGCTTGCATACCTCCCCGTTTGTACCAAATGCCCAGATCCGGTAATTCTCTTGGCTGCTGTTAAGTGAATCTCAGTTGGATCAGAACTGAACCGACTCACCAAATTGACTGCAAATTAAACATCGGGCCGGGTGATGGTGACATACATGAGACTTCCCACAATTTGTTTGAAACGAGTTGCATCAACTTTTCCACCTTCATTAGCAACCAGCTTGCTACCAGGAACTATAGGATTAATGACCGGGTTGCATTCTTGCATATCGAACCTCTTCAGAATTTCTAAAATGTATTTTTGTTGAGAGATGTGAATTCCATGAGATGTCTGAGGTACTTCAAGCCCCACGAAAAACCGCATTCTTCCAAGATTAGATATTTCAAACTCCTTCATCATGGAGTGTTTGAACTCTTCCAACATCACCATATTATCACATGTATAGAAAAGATCATCAACATATACATTTATAATATAAATGCTTCCCTGGTCATTCCTTTTTATAAAAAGTGTATGCTCGCTGCTGCTCCTTGAAAATCCTTCCTTGAGAAAATAATCCTTCCTTGAGAAAATATGATTCTATGCGGCTAAACCAAGCTCTAGGAGCTTGCTTTAGGCCGTATAAAGCCTTTTGAAGCTTGCAAACCTTGTGTTCTTCATTCTTGGTCCTATACCCTTTTGGTTGTTGGTTCCATGTAGAAAAGCGGACTTCACGTCCATTTGATAAACTCCCCAACCTCGTTTAGCTGCTAATGCAATCATTATTCGGATGGTATCCATCCTAGCCAAAGGGGCATATACTTCCAGAAAATCGACTCCTTGTTCTTGACAATAACCCTTAGCCACTAACCCGGCCTTGTGTTTTTTGACCTACCCTCGTTCATTTACTTTGGTCTTGTAGACCCACTTCACACCAATACATTTGGCATTTGGTGGCAGTTTAACGAGCTCCCAAGTTTGATTTTTCTCTATGGCTTCAATCTCAGCGTCCATTGCACTTCTCCATATATTGTTTTTAACTGCTTCCTCATATGTGGTTGGATCTTGAGGAATGTCTTCTACTGCATTTACTTCATCTTCACCTGTAACATAATCCTTTAGATAGCTTAGAAGTCTCCTTTCACGACCCTCCCTTGCTCCGGCAACACTTGATTCTGCAACTGAGCTTGTTCCCACCGTTTCAGGAATAATTGCATCGGATGGCTCGTGAACCATTTCTTCTTCTGGACCATCATTTAGCCCATCTTCATCATCACTTGATTCCAAATCATCAGAAGAATTTACATCACCCCATGTTAACTTAGGTTCTTCTTGCAAGGTAGTATCCCTATTCCAATCTCATTCTTTATTTTCTTCAAACACCACATCTTTGCTGGTGAGAATCTTCATGGTTTTTGGGTTTAGAAGTCGATAAGCCTTGGACTCTTTGCTGCGACCCACCAAGATACACTTTATACTTTTATCCATAGTCACATGGTTCGCCATACTACCCACGATCTGCGATCCGCATCGCACGTACCCAATCGCGGTACGATCGCGATCCAGGTTTGCCCCGGTTCGCGATTTCAGTCTTCAACATAGCGTTCCCGATTTCAAGGAGATAGTGGGTTGAAGAATAACTGTGGTGATTAGTCATCGATACCCATGACAAAACCCTAATTTCCTAGGGGGCGATGCGTGTAGATGAGTGACGACGGAGCTAATTAGGGTATTTACCCCCAATTTGATGGTAAATTGGATCTGGGTTGGTATCCGCGTTTTTTATCTCTTCTAGATATTTTTAATGTGGCAAATAGGCTTAACTCATCAAATGGGCTTAACTTAGGTGTAGTCAAATCCTTTTGGTTCGTCAAAATCCCTTTGGTCCATGTCTCTAAATTAGCCTATATTAATAGCAAAATATTTAATTGATACATCGCACCACATTACATGGTACATCGTACCGAAATGAGCCTACTCCCCGTCGTACCGAATTTTAGGGACCTAGCGAATTGCGTACCCGTTCCACGTTTCCGTACCGGAGCGTACCACGAACTGTGTGACTATGCTTTTATCATCCAACTTTTTTCTTCTTTCCTTTGGAACAAGTACATGAGCGATACATCCCCATACTCTGAAGTAGTCAACATCAGGCTTTACACCAGACCACTTTTCTTGAGGTGTCTCATCTGACAATGCTTTGGTGGGAATTCTGTTTAGAACGCGTGATGTGTTTTGTGAATTAAGTAAAAAATATAAATAAATATATTTTTAAGGTGATTGATTTCACAAGATCAGGTTTTAAATTTATAAATTAAAATGATAATTACGTTAACTTAAAACACACACAATAGGCAAGTGTACCTATCGCAGCATAATATAGTTAGGCAAGAACCAAGTATCGAACTAATGGACACGGTCGAGTTCCAATACTCAACTTTTGTTATCGTTTAGCCGAATTAATTAGTAGGTGCGTTTTGTGTGCTTGTTAAGCAGAAAAGTAAATGACGGTAAAGTAAATAACATAAAAGTAAAAATGTGCGTGAAGTGTGTAACGGAAGTGTAACTAGCAGAATAGTAAATAGTAGGAAGGTAAATAAAGCAAAAATGATAAGATTACGAAATGTATTGCTTCGGGATTCGAATCAGCTTGGTACGTGATAATGTTAAGTTAACTAATTCAGTGGTATGACTACTACAAACTTGTGACCCGTGTCACCGCTAGAGCCTCGTCCTCGCGACATTTGATTTGCAAATTATATTCTTTAAAAAGTGGTAGTGCCTCCCGTTAGGGACAACATTTACCCTCAACCCATCGAATGGTCATATTCGGGTTAGATAAAGACATCGGACTCAAAATGATTTATGGCTTATTCCCTACCCCATTTCTAAGGCCCAAAGGAAATAAGGATAATACCGGTCCATCTATAATTGGTCTTCCTATGCCCAAACAACTGCCACCTCAAGCCCATCCTCAAGGTCCATCCCCGTCCCATTTCTAAGGCTCATTTAGGGGATTTAATCTATGTAACCAAAGGATGTGTAGCCCGTTCCACAACTGTACTAGCAACTAACCCAAGCCCACACTTGAGTATAACTCCTACCCCATTTCTAAGGCCCGAAGGAGATATACACCCCAAAGATACATAAATAAGCACAAGTTTAAACTTAAAGACTAACAATCCGGACAAGAACCCAAAACCCAATCCATATATCAAGAACCAAAGCCTCGCCCATCCAAGAATTTCCACCCGAGTTCAGACCCTCCTAAGATGACATCAATAACTGAGCAAGCAACAACCAAACTAAGCACCCACCACAAGCAAGTCCAATCCACCACAATCAAATGACGCCCAATTCACACAAGGAAAAAAGCACTAAAATCGATAGACTAACCCTTACCGTGTACAAGCCTTGGGCCTAATACATTTAAACCAGATAATCATCCTTGCCATGCCCCAAACCAAGAGAACAAAGCCCCAAAAAAATTATCAAGGACCAAAAAAACTCAAATGAATACCTGTTAATTATTGCTAACCTAGTCCCAGTGTTACATACAAACCCGATGCATGACCAAGAGAATCATCCCATGCATGGAACCCCATGCATACGTAGAACCCTCGACATGCAACCAACCACCCTTGCCACCTCCTAGTCCGGCCCAAAGTACCTCCGTAGAAAGCGGTCCGGCCCAGCCCCCTCTCGGCTCCACCATCTTCCCCACGGTAAACCCTAGCCGCCTAACCGGCAAGGGCTATTTCGGTGACTTCGGCGGCCAATTAAGAACCCGGCCAAACACCTCCAAACTGATTACGATTTCAATTGAAAGCTAAATCGGAAGAAACACTCACCCGATTCATGAGTCCATCTCCATAGTGTGACTGCTGCAAGAACCAATACCCGAACCCCACCGCATCCCACACCATCTCACCGGAAAACCGATTTCAAGCATCAAACACCAACAACAAACCCGCCCCAACCCTTCGGCCAGAGAGCACGTCAGCTCGTCAAGGGCGATGAGCGACTCCTAAGCAAACTAAACCAAACCCACTTACTAGAGCACATGCTATCGTCTTCGGAATCCATCCTAGCACCCGGTAAAGAAAAAAGCTGGCTGTCCCGAGTGCAAAAACTTCTTCCGATCAGAAAATCCAGGAGGAGATAAATTTGACCACAAGCCCCAGCCGCCATCCCCAACCCCCACCCTATTCCATCCTCTACCTCCTGCCGTGTGAGCGTACACCCTTCCCCAACGGATTAGAAACCCATATAGGATCGAATGTATATGGCCGGATCCGAAAAAAAAGGAGGCGAGGGGGAGGAAATCGGGAGAGGGGCTAGAGAGAACACACCTTGGAAAACACACACAAAAAATCATAAATGAGAGAATCTTAGGGTTTAGGGTTTTTTTTTGGGAAAGGGGACGGTACCCCAGGCAAATATTATTAAAATAAAGGCAATTTACAAAAAGTTGAGGTTTGGTAGCCAACGAAGGGACATTTCCCCTAAGTTAGAAATCCACCAGACTTCGTAAAACCGGTCACTCCTAATTAGGTGATTCCGTCCATCAGTTCCAACCACAATAACCAATCCATACCATACATATAAATCAAAATCCTACCTAAATAAACATAACCACACAAAGTTACTCTATCAGATGCGGAATTAATGTAAATAATAGATTTTACACATTGTGTATTCATCTTTCAAGTCGGCCTCAGGTTGTTCTTTATAGCCTTTCCAATCTTTGTGACCCCGTTCCAGCTAATGCAACTACTACCTTGATCTTTAACTCTTTTGACTTTAGGTTTGACTACCTTTTCCCACCACTTTTGTTGTAGATGCTTACGTTCCCATGCATGTGTAAGAGTACACCAACAATACACTTTTCAAGATCGGTACTTCTACATGATTGTTCCATTTCGATTCCTTGACTTATTGGCCCATTTTAAGCACACAATGTTAGCTCGAATCTTCCTCCCAACCCGAGGCCGCTTTCTTCTAACCTGCCAATAGCAAAAAAACCACAAAACCCACACCTAAGCCAAGCAGACCCCAATAGAATAAATAACCCCATCCCCTCCTATTATGGTTTCAATTCTCACAACACTCTTGATAGTGGTAGCTCGTGTGTTATGTGTACCTTTTCCCCCAATCCCAACCCGGTTAAACCATAATAGGCCCGCCCTGCAAAGGTGATTCCCAGATGTGCGCTTGAACTCATCACTCAGCAAAGAGGTGCATCGTGTGACTTGTGTACTAACCCCAACCCGGGCAGAACCGGACGAAGGTTGCATGTGTAATCCTCGCCCCATGCATGCCTCGAAAGAAAGAGCCCATGGTATAACAATTCTCCCAATCCCCCCATAACCCTTTGCAATATTGTCCAACCTCACATCACTATGGTAGCAGACAGTGAGTCGTGTGGATATTGTACCAAACCTTATTCCATGTCTCCTAAGTAAATATTGCAAGGCCAACCCTTTTCCCTTCCCACAAGACCATAACACCCATATCAGATTTATGTTCTCCAAAGCACTCTCAACCCTCTTATAAGTGGTGCATTGTGTGTGTTGTGTACCAATCCCCTCCCTAATACCCTTAGAAAAGTATTGCATGCAAGCCTCACAACTCATGCACCAATATACAGCTTCAAAAACCCTTCTTTTGGACCTGCAAAATAACGAAGTTAGCATTATCAACATAAACCAAACCAACCATGATCTGGCTCTTTCCTTTCTCTCTTTAGTGGTGCTTTGTGTGTAATTTGTACCAAACCAAAGATAACCCGGCCCGAAATAGCAAGAGTTGTCCCATCCCCCATCCCTAGATGTACCCTCACAAAAGATACAGATAACGTAAGACTGAAGCTTTTTGAAATGGATTCTCATGTGTTTTGGCAAATTATGGTCACCCGTAGTGCGAACTAAGCTCCCCCAAAGGTCTGAATCCACTCTCACACTACTCATGTTATCAGTGGCACCTCCTTTGATAGTCATTGATCACTCTTATTTCTGGTACAACTTTTAGTCGTGCTAAATCCCCATATCCGACCCAACTTCTCTGCCACAGGTGTCATCTTGATGTTCCATCCTTTTAGCCTTGTACTCACCACCTCCCTTATGAGGTTACAAACAATATCAACATGTCTACTTTCACCTTGGAACAACCGGATGTTTCATTCCTGCCAAATGTGATAGATAGTAGCACCAAACAACAGTCTCCAAATTATGCTACCTATCGATTTGTTACTGGGAAGGGTGCTTAGGTGGGCTATGCAATCCTGCCAACCCGAAGGAGGGTTCTAAAAATCAGCCAGTTTACAAATCCTTTTCAAAGTTTGCTAGGGAAGTCACACTCAAAGAAAAGGTGTTCATGGCTATCAATTTGGTTATTACAGAAATTGCATGAAAAGTTTACCTCATCCGATGTAACATCCCGAGTTTTAGGGCGCGAAAGAATTCACGAGAATTAAAATTTTAAAATAAGAAAAAGGGAAGCGGGCTTGGGCCGGGGTGTATGGGCTGAAAGGGGCAAGGGTTTGGGCCCTTATAAGCCTCAAGACCTGCCCAAAGCCCTCATTTCCACTATCATTTTCGTTTCTAGAGAGAGAAGGTGAGAGAGAGTCTAGAGAGAGAAAGTCCCGTTTTTCAAATCCGAGCTAATAGGATTGTGGGCATACGTATCTGGACCGTTTAGCTGTGAAGGAGAAGCGATTTCAGGTAACCTATTCTCTTAGATCTGAGTTTTAGTTCGTTTTTGGGATTTTCGGGTTTTGGATAAAAAGGCAACGATTTTGCGAATGGAACTTGAAAATGAGCTTAGGTATAGCATCTAGAATGGAAACCGAACATTTTGATCTAAGAAAAGTTGAGATACTGACTCGATCAGACTCGCATGCAAAAGCTTCAGATTTTTGGAAAGACAATCTGTGCAGACCCATCGAAACTACCTAGTTTCGATATGTTCAGACTCCATCGAAACTACATAGTTTCGATATGTGCAGACCCATCGAAACTACAAGTTTCGATATGTTCAGACTCCATCGAAACTACAAGTTTCGATATGTGCAGACCCATGAAAACTACCTAGTTTCGATAGGTGCAAATCCATCGAAACTACTAGGTTTAAGCATAGAGATGTCTAGTGTCATCTAGGAGCACTACCTTACAAGTACGGCTTTATTATAACAGATCGTGGGTGACATTAGTGACGCGCAGTAACCAGCTAAGAGTATTTCAGAACTGCTTATCAGGTGAGTTCTAATCCCCTTTTTGCCTTCTTTAGGGGTGGTGTGCATACTTAGTGTAAAGTGTTTATTATATTTTATATATTATAAACTGAAGAGAAAAGCTATGTTTTAGTGAAAGGTTTAAAAGAGGCAAAAGTATGTTTTCAGTAAAGTAAGATATATATCATTTGACAAGCGTTTACTATATTTTTATATACATAAACAAAGGCATGATATATGTGCAAGTATGTTTCAGTAAAGTAAGATATATCATTTGGCAAGCGTTTACTATATTTTCATATACATAAACAAAGGCATGATATATGTGCAAGTATGTTTTCAGTAAAGTAAGATATATCATTTGGCAAGCGTTTACTATATTTTATATACATAAACAAATGCATGATATATATGATAAGCTATGTTTCAGAAAGTAAGATGTATTTTATGATAAGCTATGTTTCAGTAAAAGTAAAGATATATCATTTAGCAAGCGTTTACTATATTTTAATATACATAAACAAGGGCATGATATATGTGTTAAGATATATTTCAGTAAAAGCAAAGATATATCATTTGGCAAGCGTTTACTATATTTTTATATACATAAACAAAGGCATGATATATGTTAAGTTATGAACAAGATTTACAGAAAGATTTATGAACAGTAAAGTGAACAGTAAAGTGAACAGTTTTCCTTCGGGAATATGTACCAGCTATAAAGGTCCTTGGGACAGATGTTACTTGTACAAGATGTCAGATATGGGTTCTACCCATTAGTAAGAACCTTAGGGTTCGTTAACAGTTGTACAATTGGTATGAGTGACGGCGGTTGCTCGGGAGGTCCACGCAACCTCCCCTTAGCGTTAAGCGGTATTGTCGGTTCATGGATGTAAGCCATGGGGGCATTGACCAGGGTATTGTCGGTTCATGGTCGTTGATCATGGGGGCATTGACCAGTACTCGTCGGTTCATGGATGAAAGCCATGGGGGCGGTACAGTAGTGACAAGGAATTGACGGATAAGCGGTATTGTCGGTTCATGGTCGTTGATCATGGGGGCATTGACCAGGTACTTGTCGGTTCATGGATGTAAGCCATGAGGGCAGTACAGTAAAGAGGAATTGACGGTTTATTATACGTTTTAAACTGTTTGAAAAGTAAAGTGTGTTAAGTCTAGCCTTAACGGCAGTATATATGTTTTAAAAGTAAAGTGTGTTAAGCTTAGCCTTATTGGCAATACATATGTTTTAGTAAATCTTTTGTATAATTGATTTAAAGTAAACGTTAGAACTCACTCAGCGTTGCTGATTTTTAGTATGCACATCAGTTAAGTGTAGGTGGCAGTAGATGGAAGTGGATGCTTGGCTTGGCAAGAAGAGTTACCCGAAGATCAGCATCTGGCATCCTGTTTATGTTTTCTTTTGATTATGTTGATTAAGACAAGTTTCAGTTGTATTTGACAAGTTATGTTTAGACATGTTATGTTTTCCGCTGCATATGTAGAGATTTAAATCATTTCCGCTGTGTAATGTATGTCTTATGTTTAAAGTGCTATGTGTTGATGAATAAATCCAATACGTGAGGTCCCCCGGGATTGGGGCCTCACAAGTTGGTATCAGAGCCATAGTTTGAGAGATTTGGACATCCCCGATGTCCAGACTTAAACTGAGAATGGGACAAGTAGCGGATGCCAGTACGGGTAACTCAAGCCAAAGCATCAGAAGCGTATAGTAAGTAAAGTTTACCTTTAGAGTGTCAAGATAAGAATAGAGGCTTTAGTGGAACCATGAAAGCGAATAAATAGAAAACAAGATGTGATGTAATGGTTAATTACAGATGGCCAGTGTATATTAACATCTTACCTTACTTATTGTGTTCTACATATTCCCTAGCATGATGAAATTAAATCTTTTGTTCTCTATCTTTCAGTTAGAAATGGCTAGACGTGGAGGAACTAGAGGAGGTGGAGGAGGAAGACGTGGTGGGCGTACAGGCCGCCACGGTGGAGCTAGCACAAACCAAGTGATTGAGGGGAGTGTTCACACTACCCATACTGAGACAGAGATTAGTCAGCACAATGCTGAACATGTGGAAGGAGATGACCCGCCGTTTGAGTTTGAACCAGCCGTGCAAGCGGCTATTGGCCGTGAGTTTACCCGACTATTGAAGGAAACCTTACCGGCCATACTAGACGAAGCCTTGAGGAAGGCCAAGGAGAGCCCTAACACAACTGAAGAGCCTGTGGTGCTTCCAACAACGGGAGGACCGAATCTGGTAGATAATGTTGCACCGCCTGCTCGCGGCTGTGACTATAAGGCATTTCGGGGTTGTGATCCACCCGTGCTTACTGGGGAAAAGGAAGCATCAGATACCTTAGATTGGATTAACGGCATGGAGTCGACCATTCGTCTTAGTGAATGTCGACCGGAACAAGCAGTCATGTTCGCTGTAAAGTCATTGAAAGGGGAAGCCGCACACTGGTGGGAAACTGTGAAACAGGCTAAGGGTGACCAAGCGGTCGGATTGATGAGGTGGAGTGACCTGAAAGCATTGGTAACTGAAAAGTTTTGTCCTAAGAATGAGGTCCACAAGGTGGAAAGGGAATTCTTGACTCTGCAAGCCGGACTCATGACTCACCGGCAATATACTTCAAAGTACAATGAGTTGGCGCGTCTGGTGCCTCATCTTGTAACGTCAGAGGAGAGGAGGATTCATTATTATGTTCAGGGGTTGCCTCCAAAGATACGTACCTTTGTAAAGGCCAACACACCGAGTACCTTTGAGTCGGTGGTTGTTCTGAGCGGAGTTGTCTATGATGACATTGCCTCTGAAGTCATTGCTGAAGCACCCAAGAAACAAGCAGCTAAGCGCACTGCTGAGGAACTCCAGGGTCCTAACGATAGGAGGGCAAGGGTAGAAGCTGAGGGTCTATGCGGTAAATGTGGGAGGAGACATGGAGGTGAATGTAAGGCGGGTCAGGTCGGATGTTTCAGGTGTGGCAAGTTTGGACACCAATCACGGGACTGCCCGGAAAGGCCAAGATGCCACAATTGTGGGGGACAGGGACACGTGAGCCGAGATTGTAGGAAGCGCAAAGAGCCGGAAGCGGGAGGATCCGGAAAGGGTAAGGGTGCAGAGAAAGAACCTTACATCAACAAGGCCACAGCAAGGGTTTACCAGATGACTCAGTAAGGTACGTTGCAAACTCTTATTTGTGATATGCCAAGTTTATGATTTTATTTCCTTGAATGATTAGTTAGCTCCATCAGCTTAGGAGCCTTAGAACTAGATATTACCCGGATTAGATCCTCAGCGGTAGTTAATCACAATGGCCTTCATGACCAAGCTGCCTTGCATAGCTACGGTTTATGCCACCCATTCTGTGATTTGCTATCGGTATAGCTTATGACAGGTTTCGAGGACGAAACCTATTTTAAGGAGGGTAGACTTGTAACATCCCGAGTTTTAGGGCGCGAAAGAATTCACGAGAATTAAAATTTTAAAATAAGAAAAAGGGAAGCGGGCTTGGGCCGGGGTGTATGGGCTGAAAGGGGCAAGGGTTTGGGCCCTTATAAGCCTCAAGACCTGCCCAAAGCCCTCATTTCCACTATCATTTTTGTTTCTAGAGAGAGAAGGTGAGAGAGAGTCTAGAGAGAGAAAGTCCCGTTTTTCAAATCCGAGCTCATAGGACTGTGGGCATACGTATCTGGACCGTTTAGCTGTGAAGGAGAAGCGATTTCAGGTAACCTATTCTCTTAGATCTGAGTTTTAGTTCGTTTTTGGGATTTTCGGGTTTTGGATAAAAAGGCAACGATTTTGCGGATGGAACTTGAAAATGAGCTTAGGTATAGCATCTAGAATGGAAACCGAACATTTTGATCTAAGAAAAGTTGAGATACTGACTCGATCAGACTCGCATGCAAAAACTTCAGATTTTTGGAAAGACAATATGTGCAGACCCATCGAAACTACCTAGTTTCGATATGTTCAGACTCCATCGAAACTACATAGTTTCGATATGTGCAGACCCATCGAAACTACAAGTTTCGATATGTTCAGACTCCATCGAAACTACAAGTTTCGATATGTGCAGACCCATCGAAACTACCTAGTTTCGATAGGTGCAAATCCATCGAAACTACTAGGTTTAAGCATAGAGATGTCTAGTGTCATCTAGGAGCACTACCTTACAAGTACGGCTTTATTATAACAGATCGTGGGTGACATTAGTGACGCGCAGTAACCAGCTAAGAGTATTTCAGAACTGCTTATCAGGTGAGTTCTAATCCCCTTTTTGCCTTCTTTAGGGGTGGTGTGCATACTTAGTGTAAAGTGTTTATTATATTTTATATATTATAAACTGAATAGAAAAGCTATGTTTTAGTGAAAGGTTTAAAAGAGGCAAAAATATGTTTTCAGTAAAGTAAGATATATCATTTGGCAAGCGTTTACTATATTTTTATATACATAAACAAAGGCATGATATATGTGCAAGTATGTTTCAGTAAAGTAAGATATATCATTTGGCAAGCGTTTACTATATTTTCATATACATAAACAAAGGCATGATATATGTGCAAGTATGTTTTCAGTAAAGTAAGATATATCATTTGGCAAGCGTTTACTATATTTTATATACATAAACAAAGGCATGATATATATGATAAGCTATGTTTCAGAAAGTAAGATGTATTTTATGATAAGCTATGTTTCAGTAAAAGTAAAGATATATCATTTAGCAAGCGTTTACTATATTTTAATATACATAAACAAGGGCATGATATATGTGTTAAGATATATTTCAGTAAAAGCAAAGATATATCATTTGGCAAGCGTTTACTATATTTTTATATACATAAACAAAGGCATGATATATGTTAAGTTATGAACAAGATTTACAAAAAGATTTATGAACAGTAAAGTGAACAGTAAAGTGAACAGTTTTCCTTCGGGAATATGTACCAGCTATAAAGGTCCTTGGGACAGATGTTACTTGTACAAGATGTCAGATATGGGTTCTACCCATTAGTAAGAACCTTAGGGTTCGTTAACAGTTGTACAATTGGTATGAGTGACGGCGGTTGCTCGGGAGGTCCACGTAACCTCCCCTTAGCGTTAAGCGGTATTGTCGGTTCATGGATGTAAGCCATGGGGGCATTGACCAGGGTATTGTCGGTTCATGGTCGTTGATCATGGGGGCATTGACCAGGTACTCGTCGGTTCATGGATGAAAGCCATGGGGGCGGTACAGTAGTGACAAGGAATTGACGGATAAGCGGTATTGTCGGTTCATGGTCGTTGATCATGGGGGCATTGACCAGGTACTTGTCGGTTCATGGATGTAAGCCATGAGGGCAGTACAGTAAAGAGGAATTGACGGTTTATTATACGTTTTAAACTGTTTGAAAAGTAAAGTGTGTTAAGTCTAGCCTTAACGGCAGTATATATGTTTTAAAAGTAAAGTGTGTTAAGCTTAGCCTTATTGGCAATACATATGTTTTAGTAAATCTTTTGTATAATTGATTTAAAGTAAACGTTAGAACTCACTCAGCGTTGCTGATTTTTAGTATGCACATCAGTTAAGTGTAGGTGGCAGTAGATGGAAGTGGATGCTTGGCTTGGCAAGAAGAGTTACCCGAAGATCAGCATCTGGCATCCTGTTTATGTTTTCTTTTGATTATGTTGATTAAGACAAGTTTCAGTTGTATTTGACAAGTTATGTTTAGACATGTTATGTTTTCCGCTGCATATGTAGAGATTTAAATCATTTCCGCTGTGTAATGTATGTCTTATGTTTAAAGTGCTATGTGTTGATGAATAAATCCAATACGTGAGGTCCCCCGGGATTGGGGCCTCACAAGTTGGTATCAGAGCCATAGTTTGAGAGATTTGGACATCCCCGATGTCCAGACTTAAACTGAGAATGGGACAAGTAGCGGATGCCAGTACGGGTAACTCAAGCCAAAGCATCAGAAGCGTATAGTAAGTAAAGTTTACCTTTAGAGTGTCAAGATAAGAATAGAGGCTTTAGTGGAACCATGAAAGCGAATAAATAGAAAACAAGATGTGATGTAATGGTTAATTACAGATGGCCAGTGTATATTAACATCTTACCTTACTTATTGTGTTCTACATATTCCCTAGCATGATGAAATTAAATCTTTTGTTCTCTATCTTTCAGTTAGAAATGGCTAGACGTGGAGGAACTAGAGGAGGTGGAGGAGGAAGACGTGGTGGGCGTACAGGCCGCCACGGTGGAGCTAGCACAAACCAAGTGATTGAGGGGAGTGTTCACACTACCCATACTGAGACAGAGATTAGTCAGCACAATGCTGAACATGTGGAAGGAGATGACCCGCCGTTTGAGTTTGAACCAGCCGTGCAAGCGGCTATTGGCCGTGAGTTTACCCGACTATTGAAGGAAACCTTACCGGCCATACTAGACGAAGCCTTGAGGAAGGCCAAGGAGAGCCCTAACACAACTGAAGAGCCTGTGGTGCTTCCAACAACGGGAGGACCGAATCTGGTAGATAATGTTGCACCGCCTGCTCGCGGCTGTGACTATAAGGCATTTCGGGGTTGTGATCCACCCGTGCTTACTGGGGAAAAGGAAGCATCAGATACCTTAGATTGGATTAACGGCATGGAGTCGACCATTCGTCTTAGTGAATGTCGACCGGAACAAGCAGTCATGTTCGCTGTAAAGTCATTGAAAGGGGAAGCCGCACACTGGTGGGAAACTGTGAAACAGGCTAAGGGTGACCAAGCGGTCGGATTGATGAGGTGGAGTGACCTGAAAGCATTGGTAACTGAAAAGTTTTGTCCTAAGAATGAGGTCCACAAGGTGGAAAGGGAATTCTTGACTCTGCAAGCCGGACTCATGACTCACCGGCAATATACTTCAAAGTACAATGAGTTGGCGCGTCTGGTGCCTCATCTTGTAACGTCAGAGGAGAGGAGGATTCATTATTATGTTCAGGGGTTGCCTCCAAAGATACGTACCTTTGTAAAGGCCAACACACCGAGTACCTTTGAGTCGGTGGTTGTTCTGAGCGGAGTTGTCTATGATGACATTGCCTCTGAAGTCATTGCTGAAGCACCCAAGAAACAAGCAGCTAAGCGCACTGCTGAGGAACTCCAGGGTCCTAACGATAGGAGGGCAAGGGTAGAAGCTGAGGGTCTATGCGGTAAATGTGGGAGGAGACATGGAGGTGAATGTAAGGCGGGTCAGGTCGGATGTTTCAGGTGTGGCAAGTTTGGACACCAATCACGGGACTGCCCGGAAAGGCCAAGATGCCACAATTGTGGGGGACAGGGACACGTGAGCCGAGATTGTAGGAAGCGCAAAGAGCCGGAAGCGGGAGGATCCGGAAAGGGTAAGGGTGCAGAGAAAGAACCTTACATCAACAAGGCCACAGCAAGGGTTTACCAGATGACTCAGTAAGGTACGTTGCAAACTCTTATTTGTGATATGCCAAGTTTATGATTTTATTTCCTTGAATGATTAGTTAGCTCCATCAGCTTAGGAGCCTTAGAACTAGATATTACCCGGATTAGATCCTCAGCGGTAGTTAATCACAATGGCCTTCATGACCAAGCTGCCTTGCATAGCTACGGTTTATGCCACCCATTCTGTGATTTGCTATCGGTATAGCTTATGACAGGTTTCGAGGACGAAACCTATTTTAAGGAGGGTAGACTTGTAACATCCCGAGTTTTAGGGCGCGAAAGAATTCACGAGAATTAAAATTTTAAAATAAGAAAAAGGGAAGCGGGCTTGGGCCGGGGTGTATGGGCTGAAAGGGGCAAGGGTTTGGGCCCTTATAAGCCTCAAGACCTGCCCAAAGCCCTCATTTCCACTATCATTTTTGTTTCTAGAGAGAGAAGGTGAGAGAGAGTCTAGAGAGAGAAAGTCCCGTTTTTCAAATCCGAGCTCATAGGACTGTGGGCATACGTATCTGGACCGTTTAGCTGTGAAGGAGAAGCGATTTCAGGTAACCTATTCTCTTAGATCTGAGTTTTAGTTCGTTTTTGGGATTTTCGGGTTTTGGATAAAAAGGCAACGATTTTGCGGATGGAACTTGAAAATGAGCTTAGGTATAGCATCTAGAATGGAAACCGAACATTTTGATCTAAGAAAAGTTGAGATACTGACTCGATCAGACTCGCATGCAAAAGCTTCAGATTTTTGGAAAGACAATATGTGCAGACCCATCGAAACTACCTAGTTTCGATATGTTCAGACTCCATCGAAACTACATAGTTTCGATATGTGCAGACCCATCGAAACTACAAGTTTCGATATGTTCAGACTCCATCGAAACTACAAGTTTCGATATGTGCAGACCCATCGAAACTACCTAGTTTCGATAGGTGCAAATCCATCGAAACTACTAGGTTTAAGCATAGAGATGTCTAGTGTCATCTAGGAGCACTACCTTACAAGTACGGCTTTATTATAACAGATCGTGGGTGACATTAGTGACGCGCAGTAACCAGCTAAGAGTATTTCAGAACTGCTTATCAGGTGAGTTCTAATCCCCTTTTTGCCTTCTTTAGGGGTGGTGTGCATACTTAGTGTAAAGTGTTTATTATATTTTATATATTATAAACTGAATAGAAAAGCTATGTTTTAGTGAAAGGTTTAAAAGAGGCAAAAGTATGTTTTCAGTAAAGTAAGATATATCATTTGGCAAACGTTTACTATATTTTTATATACATAAACAAAGGCATGATATATGTGCAAGTATGTTTCAGTAAAGTAAGATATATCATTTGGCAAGCGTTTACTATATTTTCATATACATAAACAAAGGCATGATATATGTGCAAGTATGTTTTCAGTAAAGTAAGATATATCATTTGGCAAGCGTTTACTATATTTTATATACATAAACAAAGGCATGATATATATGATAAGCTATGTTTCAGAAAGTAAGATGTATTTTATGATAAGCTATGTTTCAGTAAAAGTAAAGATATATCATTTAGCAAACGTTTACTATATTTTAATATACATAAACAAGGGCATGATATATGTGTTAAGATATATTTCAGTAAAAGCAAAGATATATCATTTGGCAAGCGTTTACTATATTTTTATATACATAAACAAAGGCATGATATATGTTAAGTTATGAACAAGATTTACAAAAAGATTTATGAACAGTAAAGTGAACAGTAAAGTGAACAGTTTTCCTTCGGGAATATGTACCAGCTATAAAGGTCCTTGGGACAGATGTTACTTGTACAAGATGTCAGATATGGGTTCTACCCATTAGTAAGAACCTTAGGGTTCGTTAACAGTTGTACAATTGGTATGAGTGACGGCGGTTGCTCGGGAGGTCCACGTAACCTCCCCTTAGCGTTAAGCGGTATTGTCGGTTCATGGATGTAAGCCATGGGGGCATTGACCAGGGTATTGTCGGTTCATGGTCGTTGATCATGGGGGCATTGACCAGGTACTCGTCGGTTCATGGATGAAAGCCATGGGGGCGGTACAGTAGTGACAAGGAATTGACGGATAAGCGGTATTGTCGGTTCATGGTCGTTGATCATGGGGGCATTGACCAGGTACTTGTCGGTTCATGGATGTAAGCCATGAGGGCAGTACAGTAAAGAGGAATTGACGGTTTATTATACGTTTTAAACTGTTTGAAAAGTAAAGTGTGTTAAGTCTAGCCTTAACGGCAGTATATATGTTTTAAAAGTAAAGTGTGTTAAGCTTAACCTTATTGGCAGTACATATGTTTTAGTAAATCTTTTGTATAATTGATTTAAAGTAAACGTTAGAACTCACTCAGCGTTGCTGATTTTTAGTATGCACATCAGTTAAGTGTAGGTGGCAGTAGATGGAAGTGGATGCTTGGCTTGGCAAGAAGAGTTACCCGAAGATCAGCATCTGGCATCCTGTTTATGTTTTCTTTTGATTATGTTGATTAAGACAAGTTTCAGTTGTATTTGACAAGTTATGTTTAGACATGTTATGTTTTCCGCTGCATATGTAGAGATTTAAATCGTTTCCGCTGTGTAATGTATGTCTTATGTTTAAAGTGCTATGTGTTGATGAATAAATCCAATACGTGAGGTCCCCCGGGATTGGGGCCTCACATCCGACCATCTTGCCATTCTATCCTGCGTAAGAAGTCTTTCCCTTATAGCAAGCCAACATATGAAAGCATGTCTGGCAGAGAATGGGTACTTTCGCTGCCATTCAGATGGCCATGCCTAATTACCATTCTCAATGATCTCGTCCACCTTGCTCTCTATTCGCATGCCAACCGCAATAATTTCCCGTTTTGTGATAATGTCTCCCAACGGACTATGGGTATGCCAATGATCATACCATATTGATGTTCTTTTTCCGTTACCAATAAGAGAAATAAAAGACTTTCGAATCGAGCTCCTCATGTTTAGAATATTACGCCATCTCTAACTATCTCCATCCTTGATCTTTATATCCCAAAGAGATCTATTCTTTATTTTGTGATCATGGACCCACCTAACCCATATTGAATCTTGTTTGGTGATTATGTGCCAGATGTGTTTCGCCATAAGGGAACTATTTCTAACTCTCAGCGATTTAATGCCCAAACCCCCTTCTTTTTTTTGGCTTGCACACTTCATCCCAACTTACTTTGGCCTTTCCTTTGATTTGATCATTTTGACTCCATAAGAACCGGCGCATAATAGCCTCAAATTCCTCTATGACATTAGTTGGCAATGTGAAAATAGAAGCCCAGTACACTTGGAGTGAAGACAAGACTGAATTAGTCATCTGCACTCTACCCGCAAAGGAGAGTGACTTGTTTTTCCAGTCATTTACATTGGCTTTAACCTTTTTAATTAAACACATGCAATCTTTTTTGTAGAGCCTTTTTGACAACAGAGGGACCCCTAGATACTTGACAAGCAGTGCACCCACCCTAAACGGGATTGTGGCTTTAATTTCATTTTGCATGTTAGCTTGGACATTCCCCATGTACATCGTGCTTTTGTTCATGTTGGGGACAAGACCAGAGACTCCGTTAAATTCCTCCAGCACATCACGCAATATGCTCACTGAAGTAGGGTCAGCATCAGAGAACATAAATAAGTCATCTGCAAAGCAAACATGTGTGATTTCCTATGCTACACACCCTTTATGATACGTAAACTGTCCACTCTGATTTATGTGTCTTCGGATCAATAAATTAAGAACCTCCATGACAAGAGTAAAAAGGTATGGAGAGATCGGATCTCCTTGCCTTAAGCCTCTTTCACCCTTGAAGAAACCATACACATCACCATTCACGTTGATAGAATACGAAGCCGTAGTAAGACATTTCAATATCCAATACCTCATACAAGGATGAAATCCAAAGTGGTGAACACACAAGTCTCATGTATGATCTAGTGTCACGTAGCTCGTAATCAAATAGGTCTCATGTGTAGCGTGAACAATTTAGCTTCATATATTTTGTAAATCATTAAGCTCCTATGTGGAATGTAAACAACATAGTATCATGTGTATTGTAGAAGGTGAAGTTCATGTATGGTGTCGACACTTAGTGTCATGTATTTTGTAAATAAATATCTTTCATGTGTAATATAAACAATTTAGTATTATGTATATTGCATAATGTGCATAATTTAGTATAATGTACCTTGTAACCAAATGGGTTTCATGTTTAATATGGTCAATTTAGAATTATGTACCTATGTTAAGGCAAACGCCCCTATTACCTATGATTCGGTAGTAGAACTGAGTGGCGTGGTATTTGATGATCTGGAGATGAACGTCGTTGCCATTGAAGAGCCTAAGAAAAAGTTGAGTTTTCCCGCTAAACGATCGGGTGGGAAGTTGTTTGGGGCTCGGGACAAGCAGGCCAGGGTAGGCGGGACGACAGTCTGTGGGAAATGTGGGGTAAGACATACGGGTGAATGCCGGTTGGGATCGAATCTGTGCTTTAAATGCGGCAAGACCGGACATTACTCCCGTGAATGCCCGCAAGGCTACAAATGCTACAATTGTGGGGAAAATGGTCATATGAGTCGGGAATGCACCAAGCCCAGGATGGGTGAAGCCGGGAAAGGGAAAGGCCCGGAGAGGAAAGAAGAGAGGCCCCGGGCAAAGACTCGTGCATACGCGCTGACGCAAGACCAAGCCAGGGCAGACCCCGACGTGGCGTCAGGTGGGTTTAGGGTTTAGGGTTTAGGGTGTAGGGTGTAGGGTTTAGGGTTTAGGGTTTAGGGTTTTAGGGTTTTGGGTTTAGGGTTTTAGGGTTTTAGGGTTTAGGGTTTTAGGGTTTAAGGTTTTAGGGTTTAGGGTTTTAGGGTTTAGGGTTTAGGGTTTTAGGGTTTAGGGTTGAGGGTTTAGGGTTTTAAGGTTTAGGGTTTAGGTTTTAGGGTTTAGGGTTTAGGGGTTAGGGGTTAGGGTTTAGGGTTTTAGGGTTTAGGGTTTTTGGGTTTAGGGGTTAGGGGTTAGGGTTTAGGGTTTTTTTTTTGGATAAAGAGGCATTGCCCCGGAAAATAGAACAAGAATAAAAAATACAGACCCACTCATCCCCCCTCCCTGGACATTTTACCAAAGGAGGGGAGGATAGCAAAAAAAAAAAAAAAAAAAAACAACCCAAGGGACTAGTCAGGCATTCTGACAAGCCCAGTACAAAGCCCAAGAGGGCACCCCCAAACTAAGCTACTAACCCGCACCCTCAATCTCCTAACCACCTCTCTATAAACAACACAATCCCAGATGGTCTCATCCTGCGCATTCCAAAGAAACCATACCCACCCAACTATATTACTAGACCAAGTAACGTTAGTTGGGGTGGTATCCTTCCCATGAATCCTATGGATTTGATCTCTAAACATACAAACCGAGCCTAAAAAAGGCAGACGGTTACAAAAACTATTACAAGATAATTTAAACATACATTTTTTTAGTAATTTTAAGGCAACACAAAATATTACAATTGTCAACATTTAACCCACATTTTGGGCCTTTGAAATGGGCAGTACACCTGGGCCACGTCTGAATCTTCAACGTGAAGTAGCCTTTCGGCTGCTGGGCCACCAGAATAGCCCACCAACAGCCCCAAAACATCAAAACCTTGCTGGGCCTTTTTTGACTGCCCCAATTAATAGCCAAGTTCCCATATATCATATTCTCCACCCAGCTGCCTACGAGTTTTTTCCATCTATTTTCACGATGCACCATGTACCAAATTGGGACCAAAAACCCATCCGAGAGAACCAAGTCATAAAGCCCACTAAAATTTTTAACATCCCCCCCGGTAACAGTATATCTTCCGCAAATTCCATCAAATATCAAAACAAAATAATGGCCAAAAATGAGTAAAAAATTGCTAACCACCAACCAAACCACCCGGTACCCGAAGAACGCGAGGGGCTTACCAATCATTTAGACAATTGAGTAGTGGTAGGAATTGGCACCTTTGGCATTCCTACCTTCATTTGAGCAGCAAAAAACTGGGCAGTCCCGTTCTCATTATCCGATTCAACATCTTCAATACAGTAGTCATAATCTAGGCCTAAAACTTTCACCTAATCCTCGAAAAAATCATGCTCCCCTTGCTCCCACATGTCCATATCAACAGCCCAGACAGCTTGAGCAGGACCACTGTGCCGGCTAGTGATCGCCATTTTCTGAGCATTGGAGATCCCATAATCTTTTCCTTCAATGTCCTCTCTAATAGGATGAGCCGAGGTCGCCTCATGACCCAAAGGCTGCTGTGGTTCCTTAGGGGGGGTCATAATAGAATTAGGGAGGATGCGGACTCCCTTTCGAAATTCTCTATTCACCTGGCACACCGACAAGTGACCAGGAGGTAAATCTTGTGCCCCACACTTTAGTTGGCTAGGCTGACCAACCATGATATTACCATTAATTGACCGGGTCATGTCTAACTCCATACCATCTTCCACACTTTGATCCGGAGGGTACAAATCATCTTGAATCTCAATCACTTTATTAAACTTAATTGAGTTGGGCATATCTAACACCGCAATCCGATTAGAAGTGTCAACATCTACGGAGTTGGGGTGACTAGCCTTTTTAGTGCTCTGTTGATGTTGGTTCTTACCTCCCCTGTCACCTTGAACTGCTCTAGTGAAATTAAAACCCAAAGATCCTTTCTTGGTATTATTAGAGATCCCTGTTGGGGGCTTGATAACACTTTGCAAAATGGCTGCCTGGTTAACAAGAGGGGCCTTACCCAACTGATTCACATTCTGAGCTGCAGGGACATGCCTACCAATGGGTCTCACATGGTCAACTTGTTGAACAGTAGCTTTGATTTTAACCGGTTTCTGCTTCCTTCCCTGCACTTTAATGGGGCCCATCTTTTTTCGTCTGGTGACTGTAGTGAACCCATCTTCATTAACGATCGGGGCTTTTTGTTTAGTCACTGCAGGAGTGGCCGAAACTCCACCAGTGACAGTTTCTAAAACTGGACTAGGGGGGTGATTGAGGGGTGGGTACTCTCCACTTCCTCCATGGGTCTAGGCTTGTTTTTACATTGCTGAAGCGAGTGACCGAAGGTAACACAGTGACTACAAAGGGGCGTTTTCCACTGATACGACACAGGGAGCTTAGTGACCCAACTCGGGAACTGGTTCACAGCCGGATAGACAACTTCCAACTCAGCAGGAAGGTTACTAGAGGCCTTAACATTCACAAGCATCCGAGCATAACCCATCTTTCCTGTTTGGTTTGCACATCTATGCAACGTCAATTTATCCATCAATAGAGGATTCCCCATGCCGCTCATCAGTTTACAAATTCCATTATTAGTCCATAAATCTAATGGAACGTTATGAACCGTGACCCATAAAGGGATGACATTCATCTCAATTTTTTCAAGGCACCGGCCCGGTTCCCATTTATTGAGGAATATAGGGATGTTATTTACCAACCAGGGGCCATTTTCAAGCACTTGATTCATGCCCTCCTCACTTTTGAACTTAAAGTAATAGAACCCAGCTGGGCTTTTTGTAATTTCATCCAAATCATACAAATTCCACAATCTATGAAGGCAACGACTAACCACCCTATAATCCATAGATGTGCCAAGGAAATAACCATACAAATGGAGAGAATATACCTGAGCCGAGAGCTTTAAATCTTCCTGAGATATGTGAATTCGGCAGCCACCATCAGGTGATATCGAGGGGGGAAAATACTCAAGTTTGAGACCGATAATCTCATTGCTTTTCTTGATTTTATCAGCAAATGATTCCCGACCCGAGATGGGTGAGTTCCAAACAGAATTAATCCTTTGGTGGGTATCCTGCTGGGTGTTCATATCACAGTCCTGAATGCCCGAAACACTTCCCTGAGTTCTACCCGCAATCTTGTAATGGCCATTATTGGCATCCCAAATGATCGATTGAATATCATTGCTATCTTTACGAGGAGAATACTTACCGAAATCTTTATCGGAGACCTGAAGATTAGCAGGGCTAGAGGGGGGCTTCAGACCATCCATCTCGGTATCCAACACAGTAGATTCACCAACAGGAGGAAACCTAGAAATCCCATCTCCTGTAGAACCATCAGATGTGGTGTTCAAGCCGATAGTGGCAGGTAATTCCCCACCCTTCCGCCGGTCCCCTATAACCGTAGTTTCATGAACAAATTCGTTCACCCTAAGCTCCGAAAGCATGGGGGAGTACTTGTTCTGGACTTTCTCCTTCCGATTTGCCCCTTTTCCCTTACCCCTCAACGCACCACAGCCCTTGTTACTACCATACGGGGAGAAGCGATATGATGAGGAGCCGATTCTTGACAGGGAAGGGACCGTACCCTGGTTGCTAACCTCGGGGCTGGGCGAAATTTCCCCCATCTCAGGCATAGACACTTGTTGGGCCTCACGATGACCCCTCGAACCGTTCGAAATGGGGTTTTCGTCAGAAGCACGAATACCCCCAGTCGT
Organism: Smallanthus sonchifolius; assembly: GCA_023525975.1. Lineage (NCBI taxonomy): Eukaryota > Viridiplantae > Streptophyta > Magnoliopsida > Asterales > Asteraceae > Smallanthus > Smallanthus sonchifolius. The sequence goes on along the minus strand of CM042045.1, from coordinate 35,179 downwards.
TCTCAAATCGCTGTGAAGTCCCCCCTCCACGGCGTCCAACCCGCAGGCATGGCTATCAATTGGATCTTCAGAGAGAACTAGGGCTGGGATCGACGAATTAGTGCTTGGATCAGGTGGGATTGGTGGTTTAGGCGGTGGGAAGGGGGCCGATTCCCCACCCTTTGATGGATTCATAGGCGGCTGAAAGAAAAAATCATGAGGAGAAAAAGGAATCGGTTAGAGAGAATTTTTATAGAGAGAAAGTAGAGAGAGAAAAAATTTGAGCAAATGAAAATCCATGGGGTTTAGGGTTTAGGGTTTTTTTTTTTTTTTTTTTTTTGGGAAAAGGGCAAAGCCCTAGGTAAATGTTTTATTAAAATTGAATGGTTGTTACATACGGTGTGCATCCCCCCTCCTGGGCTTTTTTACCATGGAGGGGGGAACCACAAGAATCAAAACATACTAAAGGCCGAGGCCCATACCAAACATGAAAATAAACCAAACTAGGCACGCAGGCCCAAATGAGACATACTAGGCACGCAGGCCCATAAACAAAACCATCCAAGTCTAAGCCCAAAGAAGAAAGCCCAGAACACGCGAGGCCCAAAAGCAGATATAAGTCAAAGGCCATCAATCCAAATCCAAGATATCAAGTCCGTACTAGCCACCACATCAAGCCCATTCTCAATGTCCACCCCCGTCCCATTTCTAAGGCTCATTTAGGAGGTTTAACACACACACCTGCATAATCCAATACCCATTCCACAACTGTACTAGTGATACGCCCAATCCCATATTTGGGCTTATTCCCTACCCCATTTCTAAGGCCCAAAGGAAATAAGGATCATACCTGTCCATCTGTAAGTGGTCTTCCTAAGCCCAAATAACTGCCACCTCAAGCCCATTCTCAAGGTCCATCCCCGTCCCATTTCTAAGGCTCATTTAGGGGATTTAATCCATGCATCCAAAGGAAGTGTAGCCCGTTCCACAACTGTACTAGCAACTAACCCAAGCCCATACTTGGGTATACCTTCTACCCCATTTCTAAGGCCCAAAGAAGATATACAACCCATGCATACATAAATAAGCAAAAAATTAAAGCTTCAAGACTAACCATCCAGACAAGAACATAGAGCCCAATCCATATATCAACATCCAAAGCCTCGCCCATCCTAGAAAGTCCTCCCGGGCTCAGACTCCTTCCAATAATACATCATGACAGAGCAAGCAACAAAGAACCAAATACCCCAAGAGATTCCACCCATCCAAATCAATTGACGCCCAATACACACAAGGGTAAAAGCACTAAAACCGATACCTAAACCTTACCGTGTACAAGTCCTTAGGTCTCGTACATTTAAACCGAGTAGCCATCCTTACCATGCCCCAACCCAAGAGCACAAAGCCCCAACAATCCACAATGGCCAAAAACTCAAACGAATACCGATTAACCATCACCAACCCTATCCAGTGTTACATCATAACTGAGCAAGTAACCAAATATTAAGGACCCACCACAAGCAATCTCAAAATAATCAAATCATATGATGCCCAACCCACACATGGCAAGAAGCACTAAAACCGAGTAGCTAAACCTTACCGTGTACAAGCCGTCTAGCCTCATACATTTAAACCGAGTAGCCGTCCTTACCATGCCCCAAGCCAAGAGAACAAAGCGTCAACAATCTTCATGAATCGAGAAACACCTCCAATGAAGCCCAAAAAACTCGTCACCTACCCAATCCGGTATTACATCAAATGAGGCCAAGGTTAGGGCACCCCCATGCATGTGAAACCCATGCATACATAACCCCAAACCTTGCCCCATCCCGTCCAACGCCAACCAGACCCGGCCCAACAAACCACCGTGACTCAAACCCACATGAACCCAAACCCATGCATCCGTGAGCCCACCCCATCGAGCCTCAAACCCACACCCACTTCCACATGCAAACCCGAGTAAACTTTATTAAAATAAAAATTAAGAACAAGAAAGAGGAGCCCAGTTGCCAACAAGGGGACATTTCCCCCAAGTCAGAAACCCGCCAGACCCCGCAAAACCGGTCATACCCAAATTAGGTGATCCCGTCCATCAGTTCTAACCATAATATCCAACCAGTTCTAAACAAACAGTACAAGAAAATAAATAAACCAATCGACCATAACCAAATAGCAATAAAAATAACTAACTCATAAGCATATATCCCCTTATTACTCTTATTCTTCTGCCTGTTAGTTTTGTGACCATAGCCCGGGTTACTCTTCATATTCATCTTTTGTTTTGCTTCCTTGAACTGTCCTGATCCATACTACATGTTATACTAGAAAGTCTGGTCCAAGTAGTTTCCTTCTCATTGGTGGACCTCCCCCTCCTAATGTCAATTTTTATGTACCAAATAAGATTAGCTTTGTTTGCACGAGCAATAATCCGCTTAGCCCAATCGGCCAACCCTAACGCCATAGGGGCATCTTGATAAATGTCTGACCCATGCTGAACCAAACCCGGGGGGAAATCCACTAAACCTACCAAACAGAAATACACTTCGAGCCCAAGAAACTTTTTCGAATTACTGCCACAAGGACCAGCCCTTCCCGTTATGGTGAAAAAACTCCCGTCTCTCTTTTTAGTGGTAGTTTGTGTGCTTCGTGTACCAGCCCACCCTAACCCATCCCTGTATAGCCATAACGGGACCCAACCCAAAGAACAGACCCCAAAATAACTCAGTCTCTCATCTCTCAAAACAGAAGTGTAGTGTGTGCATTCGGTACCAAACCCCCCGTGGACTTTCCCGGACGTAGACTGCATGTACATATCTCGCCCCATGCAAGCCTCGAGATGCCAAGTCCAATGTTTTAAACAAAACATGCCCCATCCGATTTCCCCAGCTATGGACAAAACCTCGCAGCACTCCAGAAATTCTCACTAAAAAAGGAGCAAAGGATCCCAACCCCAACTCCCTTAACCCCCGAACCCCATAGCTGGTCCAACCCTAACCCGTCCCCATAAAAGACAACCCGGTAAATATCAAAGAAGGGATAACACTCAACTCTCTTGAAGGTGGTGAAATATGTGTGCCGTGTACCATCCCTCCCTCCCTGAAATCCCATAGTAGAAATATGGGTGCATGCCTCGCCCATCATGCATAACCCATATTGATCCACCCACCTGCAAATGAAAACCAAAAAACAGTATCCATAGTTAGCCCAATCCCCCATATCCCTCGTCAAAGAGTGCATGGCATTAACAAATCCCATGCATGTCCCGAGAAACCCAGCCCAATCATTTAAAGGCCAAGTTGAGCCCCCCAAGTTTATCCTAATCCTCCTCTAAGCCCGGTTGAACCACCTGCACAAAGACAGAAAATGCTTATTATGAAGTCCCCTTCCCTTTTCCTCCCATTCCCATGTTATTTCAAGAATGCCATAACCTCTCCGGCCTCTCCAAAGCAGGGTGCAGTGTGTGCATGATGTACCTTCCCCCTTCCCTAACCCCTCGAGTTGACATTCATTGACCCGCCCAGCCTCCCATCCCCAAACAAACAAACTTTTTAGGATAATAATGATGCTATTGACTAGTAGGATTCTCAATAAGTGGTGCTCCATGTATGAATTCCCAAGGGTGCATTCCCCTTTGTGACAATCACCCAAGTCCCTGTTACATCTACTTCTTCGGAACTTATATCCCATTTGACCGTTTTTCCCAACACCATAGTTATGCACGCGGAATCCCCATCTCTTCCCGAGCTCAATCGATCGCTTGCTGCTTTTTATTTCCAACCCTTTGAGTCTGTTTTTCACACTTTCTTCAATGGATTGGGATATGGTACCAACATTACTCCTTTGATCCTTGAACAATCTTCTATTCCGTTCCATCCATATGTGGTAAACAGTTGCCGCAAAGAGCAGTCTCCACAGGATACTATCGATAGATTTATTCCTTTTCAAATGACTAACATGTTTAACACATTCGGTCCAACTACTCGGGGGGTTTTAAAACTCTCCCATATCACATGTATTCCTCCACACTTGGTTCGGGAAAGAACACTCAAAGAATAAGTGGTTGTGGCTATCCACTTGGAATTACAGAAACCACATACCATGTCTTCCGTATTCATCCAATGTTGCATTCTATCTTGGGTAAGGAGGCGTTGTTTTATTGCTAACCAAGTGATAAACGCATGTCGAGGGATATTTTGACTAAACCATATCGTTTTGTGCCAGTGAACCTCCGGTGTTTCAACCCTTAAATCATTATAAGCTTGCTTAGTTGAAAACTCCACAAGTTTTTCCTCCCTGGTTCTCCATTTAACTGTATCCTCTTTCCCTTCTTGGATCCGAGGTGGAGGTTGATCCCAGAGGAAGGGGAAGGGTTTAGGGTTTAGGGTTTTTTTTTGGAAAGGGGACGGTACCCCAGGTAAATTTTATTAATTAAAAAATAAATACAAAAAAGGGGGAGAGTCTAGCAGCCAGCCAAAGGACAGGTCCCAGAGGCCAGAAACCCACAAGACTCTGAAAAACAAACAAAACTAACACCACTTAGGTGATTCCGTCCATAAGTTCAATCCAAACTATACAACCAATCCTAAATAGCAAAAATAACGAGAACCAACCATACCTGCACACAAACATAACATAAGGAAATAAATTAACCACAATATAAGCAATAAGTTTATGTCTTTGATTTATATAGTCTTTGAGCTCCCCATATCTTCTAGTGTAACCATCTTTCATTGCCATGTTCTTGTAATCCTGGTACCTCAAAGCTACGATCCACTTCCACATCATTGAAACCTCTTAGTGTGAACCATAGCCATATCCATCCGAACCCGGGGCCAAGACCGGCCGACCCATTTTTAAAACGTAAACTCATGGGGTTCGTGTTGCACCCACCAACTTCGAAACCAAATATGAGTGTGTCATCCTCTTTGTTCCCGGCTATCCATTCTGGTGCCATATTTTCGGGACTTGGCCATTATGATTGGCACATTTCTTCTTTGTATCTGAATTTTATTTTCCCACTAGAATCCCAATGTTGAGTGCCTAGCGTTAGGGATAAGCTCACATAGTCGTTTCCAAGTCCCGCCTCTTCGACCCTGCCAAAAAAGAAAGACCACCATTCCGAGTCCCACTTTGCATACATTAACTCCCCCCTTCCTATTATGGCTATCAGCCTCACAACCCTCTTTAAGGTGGTAGCTCGGGTGCACTGTGTACCAACCCCACCTGACCCGCCCTGACATAACCATAATAGGCCCAACCCTAAGCCGATTCCCCAAAAGAGCTACTCACCCTCAACACTCCAAACGGTGGTACTTAGTGTGTATTGTGTACCATGTCTAGCCCAGGCATTCCCCGACGTAGACTGCATGCAAACAACTCTCTCCATGCAAGTCTCGTTAATACAGGCCCGGGGAATAGAAGGCCCAGTTGTAACCCCCCCATTCCTAGTTATGTTAACAAATCTCACCCAACTCTTGTAATCACAGGTGTAAAGTGTGCTTGGTGTACCAGACCAATTCCTCATTGTCCCCGACAAACATAACTGGGCCAACCCAATCCCGCCCAAGGAAACCGTGTCCAACGACCATTTCAAAAAAAATATCCAGCACTCTCCTCTCGATTTTGAGGTGCTCAGTGTGCACTGTGTACCAACCCCCCACCCAAAACCCGTGGAAGTTTGGGTCAAGCATGCCTCACTCCTCATGCATTGCCCACGCCTGTGGCACTCCATTAACCCCCTGCAAAACAGATAAACATTTAGTAAAAGTATCCAAGTCAGGCCTCCATTCCCCATTTCCTGACCAGCAGAGAATTCACAGTTATTTTTCATTTCGGTGGCTCTAGCCCCCAAACCTTTACCACCCAAGAGCCACCCCTCTCTATCAAGATGGATATACAGGCTTTTATTTTCAAAAAAGAGTCTCAGCGTGTGGCAACATAAGTGTGCTTCCCAAGTATGCCTAATCCAGTTCAGGTCATAGTCCAACAAACTCTCCCGCCCAACCCTGTTAATAGTCATTAGTAGCAGGATCTTTTGTCCGGTTCCTCACCAACCGGAATCCCCATATCTTTTGAAGCTCAATGGCTTTAACACTTTCCCTGATGGTCAATCCCTTGAGTCTAGTCTTAACGCTATCCTCCATAATGTTAGTAAGAACATCCTCATTCCTATGCAGATTCTGAAATAGGCGAGTATTACGTTCCTGCCATATGAAGTATATAGTAGCAGCAAAAAGTAATCTCCAAATAATACTCTCAACTGTCTTATTTATCTTGAGAGAACTCAGGTGAATGATACAACCATCCCAATCGTGAGGTGGGTTACGAAAATCACCCATCCTACTAATTTTCTCCCACACTCTCGCCGTGTAACGACAACCGAAGAATAGGTGGGTATGGCTGTCTTTTTGGTTCAAGCAGAAAGGGCACACCATATTATTCGCTCGGTCCCATCTCATCATCCGGTCTTGGGTGAGGAGCCGGTGTTTAATGGCAAGCCACGTAATGAACGCATGGCGGGGGATATTCTGGCTGAACCACACCGTTTTATGCCACTGAATGTTAGGGATGGTTTCACTCAAGTCATTGAAAACCTGCTTAGTATTAAAATCCTCCAGACGTTCATCCTTAGTTCTCCATTTGGTAGTGTCCATCTTCTCGGTTTGGAGTCTGGGGGGAGGGAAATCCCATAGAAACGGGAATTTATTCCGCCACTCCTCCGGCCACCGCCACACTCCATGGATAATAATAGAATGGACGTTACTGTTGATACTGAGGCCAGCATGAGGTATCTCCCTTTTTGATATTAGGGACCCAAGCGGGCTGCATGGGTGCCAGTTATCATACCAAATCGATGTGCTCTCCCCATTCCCAATTAACGAAATACAGTGTTTCCGAATAAGATCTCTGTTATTTAGAATGTTCTTCCAGCTCCAACTTTCACCATCTTCAATCCTGACATCCTAGAAGCTACGTTCTTTTATTTTATGAAGATGGACCCATTTGACCCAAACAGACTCTTTTTTGGTTATAATGTGCCAAGCATGTTTGGCCATAAGGGTATTGTTTCGGACCCTTAGAGATTTAATTCCCAGCCCCCTTGTTGCCTAGGCCGACAAACTTCATTCCAACTTACTCTAGCTTTACCTTTGCAGTGATTCAAAGGGCTCCACATGAACTTCCTCAACATGCTTTCAATATCATTTACAATATTAATAGGCAACGTGAAAATAGACGCCCAAAACACCTGGAGCGAGGACAACACAAAGTTTATGAGCTGCAAACGACCCGCAAAGGAAAGGAAGTTGTTCTTCCAGTCCGCAATTCTAGCCTTCACTTTGTCCAACAAAGGCTTGCAATCCTTGCTATATAACCTTTTCGAAATCAGAGGCACACCCAGATATTTAACCGGCAAAGATCCCACCCGAAATGGGGGAGAAGCTTGGATGGCATTCTGGACGGTGGATCGTACATTTCCCAGAAACATAGTGCTTTTTTGGAGGTTTGGCTTGAGGCCCGAAATGCTGCTAAATTCACGAAGGGATTCTTTAATAATTCCAACCGAGTGCACATCACCATGTGCAAACATGAAAAGGTCATCGGCAAAGCAAAGATGAGTGATTTTTTGGGCTTCACAACCTTTGTGATACACAAATTCGTTGTCCTGATTTATTTTTCGTTTAATGATCAAGTTTAATACCTCCATAACAAGCGTAAACAAATAAGGAGAAATGGGGTCCCCTTGTCTCAAGCCTCTCTTGCCTTTAAAAAACCCATGGATATCCCCATTAACGTTAATAGAATAAGATGCCGTCTTCAAGCAGGTCATAATCCAGCTTCGCATGCTAGGGTGGAAGCCGAACTGGTCTAAACAATTATCCATGAAGCTATGGTCAATAGTGTCGTATGCTTTTTGGATGTCTATTTTTAAAGCAACTTTAGCCGGCCCTCGATTGCGATGATAGTTCCTCACCAATTGTTGTGTTAGCATAATATTATCCGATATGAGCCGGCCCGGAACGAAAGCGCTCTGGGATTCATCCACCAGTTCTTTAAGGCCCTCTTTGATCCTATCACACAGAATTTTCGATATGCATTTATATATGACGTTACAGCAAGAGATAGGACGAAAGTCAGCTACCGATTGAGGATTGTTGTTTTTGGGGATCAGGGAAATAGTGGCAGCATTCACTTGTTTCAGTAGTTTCCCATTGAAGAAGAATTCTTTTATCGCCATGCAAATCTCTCCCTCCACTATATCCCAGGCCGACTTGAAGAATTTTGACGTATAGCCATCCGGTCCAGGGGCTTTATCATCTTCAATGGAAAACATGGCCAGCTTGATCTCCTCATTAGTCACCCGCCGAACCATGTGGTCAGCCACCCATCGAGGGAGCTTTTTAGTAAATAAGGAAGAGGGCTGGGAAATTTGGTGTACCGTATCTTGTCTCCCTAGCAAACCTTCATAGAATTTTACGAATTGTTGACCCACTTCCTCACCATAATACGAAACCCCAGCAACATCTTTTATAGACATGATTCTGTTCCACTGATGGACCCCTTTTACCGCGTTATGGAAGTATTTGGTATTTTGATCTCCCTCACGAAGCCATTTAACCTTTGCACGTTGTTTCAGAATGAGCTACTCCTCGACAACAGAATCTTTAAGAGCTTTAGTGTACACACCTTCTTCCTCCCGAAGATCAATGTTATCTGGATGTGTCTCCACCTCTACTTGAACCCTTTCTAATTCTTCAAGGAGGTGGGAGATTTTAGTGGCCATGACTCCATGCATATTCCCAAACTTCCTAAGGGACGATTTTAAAGATTGGAGCTTTTTTGTGACCTTATACATACCACATCCCTGCACCGGATGATTCCAACCCAGAGCCACAGTCTCCTTAAATCCTTTCTTCATGGTGAGGAAGTTCATAAATTTGAAAGGACGAGGTTTCCATTTTTGTTTACATTGCTTTAGCGAGATGATAGATGGAGAATGGTCCGATGTCCCAAAAGGGAGGAATTCAGAATGATGGTTTGGGAACTTAGCATCAAAGTTACAATTAGCCATGGTCCGATCCAGTTTCTTTAAGAGACCCCCCGCTTTGCCCGACGACTTATTCCACGTGAAGAAAAAACCCGTACTTGGAAGGTCAATAATTCCTACATTGTCACAACACTCCTGCAAATCCTGCATACCACGAGAAAAATTAGCCATACCCATGGAGTGCTCCTCCGGCTTTAGGACAACATTGAAGTCTCCTGTCACCAGCCAAGGCTCATGTCCCAAATTAGCATGAAAGCTCCTTAAATCTTCCCATAGGCTTAGGCGATTGGCGGCACGAACATGCCCATAGATAAAAGAGCAGAAGAAATCTTTGTGGCCTACCATAGGTTTAATCTGACAATGAACCGCTTGAACATTGTGTTCTGTGACCATTAAACCCGTCACCTTTGGATCCCATGCAATAATAATACGAATCCAGTTATTACAGTAGGCCATGCTCGTAGTCCATTTCCAGTTTCGAAACACCTTCTTACAGACAGAATTCACTTTAGAAGGAGTAAGGTGTGGTTCAAGAATTCCACAAATATTAATACCGTGATTAGTGATAACACGGATCAGATGTTCCTGGTGGTTCCGGCTATTCAGGCCCCTGACGTTCCAAGTTAGAAGTTTAAGATCCATTAACAACCCACTATGCCAAATTGGTGCGTATTTTCATTCACCCCTTCAAAATTAGAATCCATAGGCTCATTCTCTGGTCGGGGGGTTATCGTATCCGATTTCATCATATTAGCCGTACCATCTGTTTCCGAATCCACATCTTCCATATCGTCTTCATACACAGTTTCCTCCCTCCCCATGCTTCTTATTCTGTCCCTAGACACAGCCAAATATCCATCTCCAAACTCATAGATACTACATAATTGTCTAAAATACTCTATTAATTGGGTCGACCATTCAGAAAGAGAGCTATCCAAGGGGACCAATTTGTCAAGGACAAACCTCTTTGCTTCAAATCTCTGATCCTGAGTCAAAGAATTATGAAATCTAGTATTCAACACTCTTTCCTGTTTCCTTTGCCAATTTCCATTAATCTCCTGACTCTGATTCCCCCCCAAGTATACAGTGTCGTTTACCATAGTATCATCAGTCATAATATTTCCCTCTGCATCAAGAAGTTGGAAGCTATTTCTTGTTTCAATCACATGGACCTGAGCTGTTCGGCCCGGTTTTTGTTTCTCGTTCTGCACAGTGCCGGTATCTCCATCCGCCTGTACCCCTATACTTGAGCCTATGCTGTTACCACAAGTTTTGACCTCTCCACCCGAGGTTTTATTATCATCCTGTTGTCCATCCTTATCAGGATTCATGCCCTGGCTTTTGGGGTTGACAATATTCCGTTCATAGGTAGAGATGGGTTTAGGAGGTCTTTCTCTATAATTATGTCCCTGTGTACGATTTTTTGGATGCCCAAAGACCCCAGCATTGTTCACATTCCTGTTATGCATATGTTGCCCATTCCCATTAAAACCATTGTTACCTTTCCTTCTGTTAACTAATATGAACCCATCATCCTGCTGACCTGTTGAGGGGTGCTGAGTGGTAGCATTGCTATCATGGTTGCCCTTATTCTCTCTTGTTTCCACATTTGATCTGTGCATGTTGGAAGGATTGTCCTTGCAATTTACTGTAGAGTGACCAAATACTTTACACCATTCACATTTGGCAGGCACGTTGAAATATTCAGCCCGAATATTAATAAATTTTTCCTCCGACCCGTTAACCTGTTGGTACCAAACTTTAACTTCATTCGTTAAGACTGAATCAAACTGCAGCTCTACCAGGACTCTAGCATATCCTCCTGCTTCTTTCCTGTTTACACATTTAGATTTGGTAACTTTATCAAATGTCAAAGGGTTGCCTATGCAACTTACAGCTCTACATATGCATTCCGTAAACCATAGGTCCAAAGGCAAGTCCTTCAGGATCATCCAAACCGATACAGATTTTGGTGCCTCCTTAATCATGCTCAACCCCGCATCCCATTTCTTAAGACATAGAGGGATATTAGCTACCACCCAAGGCCCCAGCTCCAACACTTCTTGAATCCCCTCGGATGACATAAATTTAAACAGGTATATACCGGACCCATTTGTAGAAATATCCATTATGCCAAATGGTTTCCACATTCGAAACAAGTTAAATCTCACAAATTGAAGAGTAGGTTCCGAGCCTATAAAGTACCCATATAAAATGTTTTTATATTCCTCCTTAGCTTGAATAATGTACTTGGGGTCGATAACAGCAACTTTTGCCCCATCACTATTAACCAGAGGTTGGTAGAATTGGATTTTTTCTTCGCTCCCTCCCTGTTTAATACCGGACAGCATTTCAGCATAAGATGAATGTGGTCCATTATTTTTACTTGGTTGTTCCATGCTTGGTTCCCGCTCAGCTTCAATCATATTCTCATCTATACATGCCACTCCATCAGCATTCAGTTTGGCCGAGAACTTAACCAGTTTACTCCCTTTCATCTTTAGAATCGAATTTCTTAAGGCACTATTTGTATCAGTGGCATTGATGTTAGATGCTATTTCCTCTAACCGAGCCTCTTTTGTTGCTATTTCCTTCTTAAGATTATCCATTCTATTCTTTCTGGATTTCCATGTAGATTGTGTTTCACCTGCATCTTTTACCATATCTTTTCCCACCCTGAATTCATTGAAGCCTAAAGGAGAAATACTCATCATTGCCGGTAACTCTTGAGAAAAGTGTACCTTGTCACAAACCCACTTATTGTCTTGTTTCCTGCCTTTAGTTTACCGGACACGCATAAATTTCCTTTTTTGGCCCATATCCTGGCCTTGTTCTGCTCCCAGCCCCTGGTTAGTTTGTTGATGGCTAACACTTGTGAATGGATTTTTCCCTTTTGTCTTCCTCTTTTTCATTTTCTGTCGATGAATTGCTTCTTCTTCCTGGCATGCATCCCTATCTATATCTAACCACACCGAGCGCTCCTTCTCATTACCAGCCTATTTTCTCCGTGTTTCATGATCATTGAGGTTGTGACTTCCTAACCATTTAGCCAAACAATCCACTACCACATCAGGATCCGTAAAAAAATTACACTGAATGGCACCAACATCCTCAATACTTTTCTGAATCCTCAGCCTGCATGGTTCTCCTGTAGCATCCCCAGGTACCATCATCCTGTTTTGTCTAACAGAGGACATAATGTCCTCCCAGTGGATAGGGTCAGAAGTAGCTAAACACCATGGTTTCGGCCAAGAAATATGCATGGGATTCAAGCATAATTTTTCCCACTCACGAAGTCCTCCTACCTGCATTTCAAAGATAGAATTTTCTATATTGACTGGGTTAAAGTTACCTTCATTCCTGGAGTTGTTTGAGTTAAATTGCTTGGATTTATCACTCTGATCTGAGGTCACTTCAGGTTCTCCTTCTTCATTCGGGTTTCCCTCACCATAGGCAGAGTCCATTCTAGACAGATTGTCCAATATTGAATTACCTGTGTATTCCTTATTCATGACTATCATGGGCAAAATCTCCATTCCATCCTCTCCATCTGATGTTCTCCTTATCGGAACAGACGAGAAATCATCATCGCCCGAATCAGAATGAGGATCAACAAGGATATTAGTCTTCCCCGATATTTCTCTCCCATCTACCATCTCTTCATCTAACGTATTTGAGATCTTTTGCATGGATTCCAAATTATACCCTGATTCTTCCATGCAAACGTCCCCCTTCACATTGGACGAAAGATTTTCCTTGTCCTCCTTATAGTAGTCGGAGTCCTTTATTACTGATTTCTTTCTCGCCGGTTTAGTTTTTTTAGACGCTGGTTTCTTCGTCGGCACTGGGGCAGAAGAATCACTACGCAAGCTATACCGATGTATAGTTGTTTCCATACGGTCGTCTGTGTTACAAATAGCCGGCGGCTGCATCATCATATTCGGATCACCATTATCATTGGCTATTACCTTCAACCCCTCCGACGCACCATTATCTTCCTCATTATCGCTATTGCATGTTCCCCAAAACTTCCCGTTTTGCCGAATATCCGGAGGGTCAGACCTCCTCTCTTCTGTTCCAGACTCATTGTTGATGATATCCATACGCGATATATGGATTAAAGTGAATGAAGCACCACCGAAGCCCTCACGCACCCCTACACCGGCCACCCCCGGCCGGAGAAGCCCTAGTATGCCGGAAAACACCAAGTCGCCGAAATCGCACCTTGGTTTTCACACACTTAAGCCGCCACAAATGAGAACCCTAAGGGTTTGGGGTTTGAGGTTTGGGGTTTTAGGGTTTTAGGGTTTTAGGGTTTAGGGTTTAGGGTTAGGGGTTAGGGGTTTAGGGGTTTAGGGGTTAGGGGTTAGGGGTTAGGGATTTAGGGGTTTGGGGTTATGGTTTAGGGGTTAGGGGTTAGGGGTTTAGGGGTTTAGGGTTTAAGGTTTAGGGCTTAGGGCTTAGGGCTTAGGGCTTAGGGTTTAGGGTTTAGGGTTTAGGGTTTTAGGGTTTTAGGGTTTAGGGTTTAGGGTTTAGGGGGTTAGGGTTTAGGGGTTTAGGGTTTTAGGGGTTTAGGGTTTTAGGGTTTAGGGTTTTAGGGTTTTAGGGTTTAGGGTTTAGGTTTTAGGGTTTAGGGTTTAGGGTTTTAGGTTTTAGGGTTTAGGGTTTAGGGTTTTTTTTAGGAAAGGGGACGGTACCCCAGGCAAATATTATTAAAATAAAAGTAAAGATACAGCGAAAGGAAATCTAGCAGCCAACAAAGGGACAAAACCCCTGAGTTAGAAACCCACCAGACTTCGTAAAAAACCCGGTCTCACCAAATTAGGTGATTCCTTCCATCAGTTCTAACCACAGAATACAATCCATACCAAACCTATAAATCAAATACCTTCCTAAATAACCAGAAGAACACAATATAGGTCTATCTAAAGTATTATAACAATAGAAAGTATTCTTTGCTCCATGAGGCTTTAACTTTGAAGCCGACCTCAGGTTGTGCTCTTTTTCCGCAGCATTCTTTGTGTTCGCAATCCCATTAATACAGGTATTAGGAAGATGGTTACCTCTAGTACTGTTGTGTCTTATATCACTTTCCCACCACTGGTTTAGATTTTTCTTTGTTTCCCTTGTAAGTATAGTGAAATTCCGGTAGTACCATTTCCATGTGCTAGCATTTTGAGTTCCTGTACTATTTCGATTTCTGGATTTGTTCCTTATCCTTTTAGCCCTTTGAATCCACTCGCTTTTTTCTCGAAAAAACTTCCCAACCCGAGGTCTCTTTCTTCGATCCTGCCAATAACACAAAAGCCATATATCCCTTCCCCATACCCAGAAGACCCTTTGAATACAGAAAACCTCCACCCCCTATTATGGTTTCCATCCTCGTATCTCTCTTGATAGTGGTAGCACGTGTGTTTGGTGTACCATTTCCCCCCATCCACGCCCTTTCAAACCATAATAGGCCCAACCCAAAAAGATAATAACCCATATATCGCTCACCCTCTTCGCTCGGCAAAGGAGTGCATGGTGTGAAAAGTGTACCAACCCCATCCCTGGGCCAAGCAAACCCCGACGTAGACTGCATGCACATGGCTCTCCCCATGCAAGTCTCGTTTATACTCGCCCAAGGACTAGAGATCCCATCTTTCCCCTTCTCAATCCCAGTTAAGTTAGCAAACCTCACCCAACTCTTGAAGTCACTGGTGTAATGTGTGCATGGTGTGCCAACCCAATGTCCCATTCTCCCCGACAAACATAACTAGGCCAACCCAATCCCAACCAAAAGAACTGTGGCATTTGACCAATTCGACGTAAACAGCATACACTCACATCTCGATTTAGTGGTGCCCAGTGTGCTTTGTGTACCAACCCCCCGCCCTAATCCCGTTGAAGATAGGGGCATGCATGCCTCGCACCTCATGCATAGCCCACTCTTGAAGAACTCCATAAGCCACCTGCAGAAAAAAAAAGTTAGCATAATCACCATGACCCATCCGGTCCATTTAGTGACACGTTCCTTTCGATAATTGGTGGTGCTTTGTACCCCCATAGTATATACGAGAATGTAAATAATGTGAGGTTGAGTATCTTTGTCATGGATTCTCATGTGGTTCGGCATAATGCAATCCCCCGCAGTGCAAACAAGGCTCCCTCGAGTGGCATTCCCCGCTCCAATATTACTCAAATGAGTATTTTCCCCACTGCAACCTACAATACTCATTGAACGTGCTTTGTCTTGATACTGCTAATACCCGTTTGGAGACCCCATATTCGAACCATCTCTACACTCATAGGAATAGTCTTGAGATTCAAACCTTTCAGCCTATTACTCACCATCTCCTTTATGAGCTTATAAATAATATCCACATGTCTGCCCTCACCCTGAAAAAGCCTTATGTTTCGTTCCTGCCAGATGTGATAGATCGTAGCACCAAAAAATAGTCTCCATATTATGCTACCTATCGATTTGTTGCTCGGAAGAGAGCTTAGGTGGGCAATGCACTCCTGCCAACCCGACGGAGGGTCTTGAAATTCGGCCAAGTTACAAATCTTTTTCCAGAGCTTGCTAGTGAAGTCACATTTAAAGAAAAGGTGGTCATGGCTATCAAGTTGATTTTTGCAGAAGCTACATGCTAAGTCAACCTCATCAGACCATCTTGCCATTCTGTCCTGTGTGAGCAGTCTTTCTTTTATAGCTAGCCAACATATGAAAGCATGCCTGGGAATACATTGACTAAATCAAATCACTTTATGCCAGGGGACATGCTGTTTTGCAACCCGAATATCATTGTACGCAGTCCCCGTACTAAATTCTTCAAGTTTACCATCCCTTGTTTTCCATTGTATTCTATCATGTTTGCTAAGAGTAATGCTCGGGGGTTGCTGATCCCATAGGAATGGGAATTGTCGTTGCCATGCAGTTGGCCAGGTCCAACAGCCATTCTCAATAATCTCATTGACCTTGCTATCAGTTCGTAAACCCGCTGCAATGATTTCCCGTTTTGAAATAATGTCACCTAGTGGGTTGTGAATGTGCCAGTGATCATACCATATAGACGTTCCTTCTCCATTACCAATGAGAGTAATAGCATACTTTCGAATCAAGCTCCTCATGTTAAGAATATTTCGCCAGCTCCAGCTATCACAATCCATTATCCTGATATCCCAGAAGGATCTACTCTTTACCTTGTGAATATGGACCCACCTAACCCAAATTGAATCTTGTTTCGAGATGATGTGCCAAATGTGTTTTGCCATGAGGGCGTTGTTGCGGGCTCTCAATGACTTAATACCCAATCCTCCTTCAGTTTTTGGCATACACACTTCCTCCCATCTTACTTTGGCCTGACCTTTAAATTGATCCTGTTGACACCATAGGAACCTGCGTATAATCGCCTCGATTTCTTCAATAACGTTGGATGGGAGAGTAAAGAGAGAGGCCCAGTATACTTGGAGCGAGGACAAGACAGAGTTTATCAGTTGGAGCCTGCCTGCAAATGAGAGGGAACTGTTTTTCCAATCGTGGACTTTAGCTTTAACCTTTTCAATTAGACACATGCAGTCCTTCTTGTAAAGTCTTTTAGACAACAGTGGGACCCCTAGATACTTGACTGGAAGCACACCCACCCTAAACGGGATGATGTTTTCGATAACCGTTTGCGTAATGGGTCGGACGTTTCCCATATACATTGTACTTTTGCTCATGTTTGGGACAAGACCCGATACTCCACTAAATTCCTCCAATGCATTACGTAAAATGTTCACTGACGTAGGGTCCGCATTAGAGAACAAAAATAGATCATCTGCAAAGCAAACATGTGTGATCTCTTGAGCTTCACATCCCTTATGATAGGTAAAGTCCCCACTCTGGGTTATGTGTTTTCGGAGCATTAAGTTGAGAACCTCCATTACAAGAGTAAAAAGATATGGAGATATTGGATCCCCCTGCCGTAGGCCTCTTTCCCCCGTAAAGAATCCATACACATCACCGTTCACATTCAGAGAATACGAAGCCGTAGTAAGACATTTCATTATCCAATATCTCAAACGAGGATGAAAACCAAAGTGGTGAAGGCATTGGTCCAGAAACTAATGGTCCACAGTATCATATGCTTTTTGTAAGTCAATCTTCAACGCCACACTAGCCACACCTCTATTCCTGTGGTAGTTCCGAACCAGTTGCTGAGTGAGGAGGATATTATCACTAATTAGTCTACCTGGGACAAAAGCACTTTGGCATTCGTCAACTATGAGCTTCAGCCCGTCCTTAACCCTTTCACATAAAACCTTAGAGATACATTTATATATAACATTACAGCAGGATATGGGCCGAAACTCAGCAACATTTTTGGGGTTAGCATTTTTTGGGATCAAGGAGATGACAGCATGATTAATCTGTTTAAGGAGCAGGCCATTAGAGAAGAACTCTTGAATAGCTTCACAAACCTCCTCCCCGATGATAGTCCAGGCAGATTTGAAGAACCTCGCAGTATACCCATCCGGACCAGGAGCCTTTTCATCCTCTATACCAAACATGGCAGCTTTTATCTCCTCCTTTGTGACATCCTTTACCATATTATCCGCTATGGCAGGTGGGAGTTTATTTGTGAACAGCGAATGGGGTTGCTGAATGGCATTAAGCACTGCCTTGGTTCCCATCATATTTTTATAAAACTTGACAAACGGATCTCCAACTTGCTCCCCATGAAAATATTTCCCATCCATGTCAGCTATAACACTGATTCTGTTCCTTTGTCTAGCACCCTTGATCACATTATGAAAATATTTAGTATTACTATCCCCCTCTCGAAGCCAGGTGATTTTAGCCTTTTGTTTCAAAAGAAGATCTTCATCTAACGAGGCTTGTTTAAATGCTTCAACATATACCTTTTCTTCCTCACGGAGGTTAACGTTACCCGGATCATTTGCAACTTCCACTTGAATAGCTTCCAATTCTTTTCTCAAGCCGGTCACTCGACTCGATGGCTCACCATGCATCATTCCAAACTGTCTTAAGTGTTTTTTTAGCACCTGGAGCTTTTTAGTAACTTTGTACATTTTGCATCCTGTGATACTCATACTCCATTCTTTCCTAACCATGTCAAGGAACCCCGGTTTACGAGTGAGGTAACTCATAAATTTAAAAGGGCGCTGTTTCCACTTTCTTTTAATTGTCGGGAGTTTGATGAGGGCTGGAGAATGGTCCGACGTCCCAAAGGGTAGAAATTCAACCAAGGTATCATTGTAGCATTGACTGAAGTGGCAGTTCGCCATAACTCTGTCCAACTTTTTCATGAGTCCGAGCGGGTTGCCTGGGGATTTATTCCACGTAAACTTTAGTCCCATGCTTTGAATATCCGAGATGCCAGAAGCAATGCAACAATCATTTAGGTCCACCATAGCAGGAGTAAAGGATGATCCCCCAGCTGAGGTTTCAGCACAGTTACGGACTGCATTGAAGTCATCTACCAGGACCCAAGGCTCATTGTGAACAACACCTTGAAATCTTTCGATGTCCACCCATAAAGCTTTCTGTTTCGCTGCTCGAACATGGCCATACACAAAAGAGCAGTAGAAGGACTTCTGACCCGAGATTGGCTTTACCAGGCAGTGAATAATTTGGTCAGTTTGCTCCATTATCATAATGTCAGCATGTCGAGGGTCCCACCCCACAATGATCCTAGTCCATTTGTCACAATATGCCGAGTTTGATGTCCATTCCCAGTTTTTGAAAACCTTATTACAAACATCCTTAAGCTTCGATAATTTAAGATGAGATTCCAGAATTCCACATATATTTGCATTAGTACTATTCATAATATGTTGGAGGTAATCTTGATGGCTACGGCTATTCAGGCCCCTAACGTTCCAAGATAACATTTTAAGCTCCATTAATTCTTATAGGTCTCGTTAGATAATCCCGTTTCCATCCCTTGGATCTCCACGTTCAGATTGATTGGGGGGGTGCCCTTTGTCAAGTAGCATAGGGTCAGATAAGTATTCCTTTACTAGTTCCGCCTCTGTCATTACCTCCCCAGAATCCATAATGATTACTTGATCGGAACTTGTTGAAAGTGGTTGGTCCCATGCAGCAGCTCTGTATCCATCCCCAAAGTCATGCAGATTACAAAGAAGGCGAAAATATTCTTTTTGTCTTGTAGACCAGCTCGAGAGGATATTAGATAGGGGAACAAGTCTCTCCTGAACGTACTTTTTGGCTTCAAATCTTTGGGACTGATTCACTAGCTCGTTATACTGTGTATTTAGAATTCTTTCCTGCTTCTTAATCCAACATGCATTCATATTGCTATCCATGCCTTCTTCTTTACTTTCCTGGACATTGACAGTGGCTCCCTCGTCTAATTCCTTTCCTTCATCATCCAGCAGAATAAACCTGTTTGTTGTTTCTACAACTGAAGTAGACGAATTCCTGGGTTTGTTATGGATAGCCTTGACTGAGTTTCCTGGGTCTAATTCCATAGCATCCAAATGCATGCCTCCAATACCATCATCGCTGTTCTGGCCAGTTTGTTCCTTATCCTGGGATTCATTTAGTTTTGGTTGATTATCTTGCATCCCACTACCTGCCCCGTTATTTTGTGTTGCTATAGTATCAGGCCCTTTCCTGTTGACTATATTCCTCTGGTGGACTGACACATTTTTGTTTTGGATTACCTGGTACCTTTCCCTTTGGATCTGACCCATACCTGACCCCTGTGGTTTTGTTCCTCCTTTCCTTCTTGTTACAACCGTAAACCCATCATCTTCTTCAACCAAGCTACGTATGATATTTGGTGTTTTCCCTTTATGTTTCATTTTTACAGCATCCGTCTCATGATCATGTTTTTCCTCCGCTGTGAGTGGTCTCTCTCGGCAAAGTTTAAAAGGATGACCAAAAACTTTACAGAAATCACACCTTGGGGGGACATTTTGGTATTCCACTTCTATGGTTAAGCATTTTTCTTCAACCCCATCCACACCTTGATACCAAACTTTCACATTCTTTTCCAGTTCAGTTTCAATCTTTAATTCTACTAAAACTCTTGCATAGCCTCCTGCCTCTTTCCTATGGGAACATTTATGCTTGGTAACTTTATCAAAAGTGACTGGGTGACCAATGCAGCTAACTGCCCGGCATATGCATTCAGTATTCCATAGGTCTAGAGGCAAGTTTTTCAGTATCATCCAAATAGGGACAAATTTTGGAGCAATTTTCATCATACTAGTTCCCGCCTTCCATTTTTCCAGGCATAGGGGGATGTTTGCCACCATCCAAGGACCTAGTTCCAGCACTTTATTCATTTCAGAATTGTCACGAAATTTAAAAAGAAAGACCCCTGCACCATTAGTAGATATATCACTTAAGCCATAACATTTCCACATTTTAAAGAGGTTAAACCTGACAAATTGGATGGACGGGTCCGATCTAATAAAGTATCCATAGAGGATATTTTTGAATTCTTCCTTAGCTTGGATAATATACTTCGGGTCAATGACAGCCATCCTGATACCCTCTTTAGTGATAGTAGGCGGGTAGAACTGGATCTTTTCCTGAGGGTTTACCTTATCGGCCACCCCTGTCAACATGTTGGCATATGATATCCCCGTGGTGTTACCCATTACTAAGTCCTTCTTCACACTTGCATCTTCATTTTCTATCATATTTTCATCAATGCTCACTCCCCCGTGCTCATTAACTTTGGCAGAAAATTTTGTAACCCGCTGTTTAGACATGTTTAAAATGGAGGTAACAAGCATGGTATTGTCATCAGTTTTAATTATGTTAGACACGATCTCCTTTAATCTGGACTCTCTAGTAGCTATTTCATTATAAATGTTCCAGATAGCCTTCGATTTAAGGTTGATAGACTTACCTGCCATACGAGCATTACTCACTTTGGTAGTCCCCATTCTGAATTCATTGAAGCCCATTGTTTTAGTGAAGAGTAGTTTAGGGATAAATTCTGGTTGTGACATCATACACTGTGAGGAAGTTTTAAATTCCTGTTGTCTAGTTCTGGACGTTCTTACTTTGTGCTTAACCCGATTACCTCCCCTCTCACCCGTCGCCATATTTCCATCTCCTGCAGCTCCATCACCTTGGAGCATTTTACCGTGCTTAAATTTACCTCCACGTTTATGTTTCTTACCTTTCTTACGCTGAAGATATTCCTCATCCGGGCATGCATTTTTTTCAACCTCTAGCCTTAGCGATTTCTCACCAGAACTTGTGTGAATTTTCCTCCATGCTGCATGGTCTTTAAAAGCCGGAGTATTACCCCATTTAGCCAAGCACTCCACTATCTTATCATGTTTATGAAACAAGGCCTGACCCTGTATCATAGCATTGGTTAAGGGGGGGTGGTCCTTTGGGTTGTATAGGTTCACCAGCTTTGAATGATCCCACTTTGCCCAAATGGCCTTAACAGATGTTATTGTTTCCTTCCATGCAACATTCTCCTCATCCAACCCTGTACTGTCGTGCCACACCTCTGGCCATAAAATTTCAGCAGGTTCCCGTAAGATAGCCTTCCAGTCAGCTTTATGATTAGTGGCTCCTATATGTGTCTTCTCCATCACAATTTCCGGGCAGGTAGTAGCCTCCTCCATCATCTCCATTCTCGAATTATCGGTAGCCCGGATACTTAGATTTGAGTTGACTTCTGAGTCTCCTTCTTCTTCCCCTTTCTGACCTTCCTCACGGGAGTCTCCACATGAAAGGCCATTCAAGATGGAATCCCCCTCATACTCCATATTCATCATGACATCCCTCTCCAACAAACCAGATTCCATAATTTCCAGGTTCGATCCTCCATTATCGATCATTCCCTTTTCAATGGTCCCATGCAGAGATTCAGAATTTTGCATGGTTACGTCCAGGCCAGCACCAAACGTATGATTTATCTCCTGCATGGGTGGGGATGAGTCCGTCCCAGCCAGCATCGGATCATTACCAGTATTATCCTTCAAATCAGATTTCAAGACTACTATTTGGTTCATACAATGTGGAAAATTTTCCTTACCCGTGATATGCCTGGATTCCTTACTAGGCTCCTTACCCCGTTTCTGCATGCTAGGCGTCACATCGATCGACGATTGTTTTATTTTCCCCACATTTGTTCCGGCACTACGTAGCCCATAACGACGCATGTCTGTTTCCATCATCCCGTCAAGATAGTTAGATGGTTTATCTCTACCTTTTTGTCTAGAACGCCTGCGAAGAAGTTCCGTGCCCCTGTCGTCGTTGCTACCTTCATCTTCACTGTCCTTCGATTGCCAAAACTTCCCATCCGTATTTGAGTCGGGTGGTTCAGATCTTCGCGATGACATCAAAGTCTCCTTGTGGACGGAATCCATTAAATAGATGGACTCAAGAATGGTCTAACGTTGAAGCTTGCACCAAAACACCCTATTCCGGCCAAGAGAGAGGCCGGAGAAGCCGTAGATCGCCGGACGCCCAAGGTCGCCAAATCGCACCTTGGGAAACACACACTTAAGCCGAACACAAATAGGGTTTGGGGTTTGGGGGTTAGGGGTTAGGGTTTATGGTTTAGGGTTTAGGGGTTAGGGTTTAGGGGTTAGGGTTTAGGGGTTTAGGGTTAGGGGTTTAGGGTTAGGGGTTAGGGGTTTGGGTTTGGGGTTTGGGGTTAAGGGGTTTGGGTTAGGGGTTTGGGTTAGGGGTTTAGGGTTAGGGGTTTAGGGGTTAGGGGTTTAGGGGTTAGGTGTTAGGGGTTAGGGTTTAGGGTTTAGGGTTTTAGGGTTTGGGGTTTTAGGGTTTGGGGTTTGGGGTTTGGGGGTTGGGGTTTGGGGGTTGTGGTTTTGGGGTTGGGGTTTTAGGGTTGGGGTTTTAGGGTTTGGGGTTGGGGGTTTGGGGTTGGGGGTTGGGGGTTGGGGGTTGAGGGTTGGGTGTTGAGGGTTGAGGGTTTATGGTTTAGGGGTTAGGGGTTAGGGTTTAGGGGTTAGGGGTTAGGGGTTGGGGGTTAGGGGTTAGGGGTTAGGGGTAGGGGTTGGGGTTGGGGGTTAGTGTTTATGGTTTATGGTTTGGGGTTTGGGGTTTTGGGGTTAGGGTTTAGGGTTTAGGGGTTAGGGTTTAGGGGTTTAGGGTTTAGGGTTTTTTTTTTGGGAAAGGGGACATGTACCCCAGGCAAATATTAAAAAGTAAAAGTAAAGATACAGAGAAAGGAAGTCTAGCAGCCAACCGAGGGACAAAACCCGTGAGTTAGAAACCCACCAGACTTTGTAAAAAAAACTCAGTCTCACCAAATTAGGTGATTCCTTCCATTAGTTCTAACCACAGAAGCCAATCCGTATCAAACCTATAAAGCAAAAACCTACCTAAATAACCAGAAGAACAAAATAAAGGTCTTTCAAAAGTATTAGGACAATAGGGAGTATTCTTTGCTCCATGATACTTGAACTTTGAAGTCGGCCTCAGGTTGTGCTCTTTTGCCACTCCATTCTTTGTGATCTCAATCCCATTAATACGGGTACTAGGAGGATGTTTACTTCTAGTACTCTTGTGTCTTGTATCCCTATCCCACCACTCGTATTGACGTTTCTTTGTTTCCCCTGTAAGTATAGAGAAATTCCAGTAGTACATATTCCAAGTGCTATAATTTTGAGTTCCTGTATTGTTTCGGTTTCTGGATTTGTTCCTTATCCTTTTTGTCCTTTGAATCCACTCGTTTTTTTCTCGAAAAATCTTGCCAACCTGAGGTCTCTTTCTTCGATCCTGCCAATAACACAAAAGCCATATGTCCCAACCCCAAACCCAGAAGGACCTTAGAGTACAGAAAATCCCCACCTCCCCTATTATGGTTTCCATCCTCACATCTCTCTTGATAGTGGTAGCGTGTGTGTTTAGTGTACCATTTCCCCCCATCCCCGCCCTTTCAAACCATAATAGGCCCAACCCTGAAAGATGATACCCCAGATAACACTCACCCTCTTCACTCGACAAAGGAGTGCAACGTGTGAAAAGTGTACCAACCCCATCCCTAGTCCAAGTAAACCCCGATGTAGACTGCATGCACATGGCTCTCCCTATGCAAGTCTCGTTTATTCTCACCCAAGGACTAGGGATCCCATCTTTCCCCTTCTCAATCCCAGTTAAGTTAGCAAACCTCACCCAACTCTTGAAATCACAGGTGTAATGTGTGCATGGTGTGCCAACCCAACGACCCATTCTCCCCGACAAACATAACTGGGCCAACCCAATCCCATCCAAAAGACCCGTGGCAGTTGACCAAATCGACGTAAACAGCAAGCACTCATAACTCGATTTAGTGGTGCCCAGTGTGCTCAGTGTACCAACCCCCCTCCCTAATCCCGTTGAAGATAGGGGCATGCATGCCTCACACCTCATGCAAAGCCCACTCTTGAAAAACTCCATAAGCTACCTGCAGAAAAATAATGTTAGCATAGTCACCATGAACCAACCGGTCCTTTTATTATCACTTTCCTTTCCATGATTTGTGTTGCTTTACACCCCCATAGCGTACACGAGGATGTAAATAATATGATGATGAATTTCTTTGTCATGGATTCTCATGTGGTTCGGCAGATTGTAATCCCCCGTAGTGCAAACAAGGCTCCCTCGAGTGGCACTTCCGGCTCCAATATTGCTCAAATGAGCATTTTCCCCACTGCAAACTTCAGTACTCATTGAACGTGCTTTGTCTTGATACAACTAATACCCTTTTGGAGTCCCCATATTCGAACCATCTCTTCATTCATAGGAATATTCTTGAGATTCATACCTTTCAGCCTATCACTCACCATCTCCTTTATGAGTTTAAAGACAATATCCACATGTCTTCCCTCACCCTGAAATAGCCGTATGTTTCGTTCCTGCCAGATGTGGTAGATCGTAGCACCAAACAGTAGTCTCCATATTATGCTACCTATCGATTTGTTACTCGGAAGAGAGCTTAGGTGGGCAATGCACTCCTGCCAACCCGGCGGAGGGTCTTGAAATTCAGCCAAATTACATATTTTTTTCCATAGCTTGCTAGTGAAGTCACATTTAAAGAAAAGGTGGTCATGGCTATCTAGTTGATTTTTGCAGAAACTACAAGATAGGTCAACCTCATCAGACCATCTTGCCATTCTATCCTGTGTGTGTAGTCTTTCTCTTATAGCTAGCCAACATATGAAAGCATGTCTGGGGATACATTGACTAAACCAAACCATTTTATGCCATGGGACATGCTGGTGGATGACTCGAATGTCATTGTACGCAGTCCTCGTACTAAATTCTTCAAATTTGCCGTCCCTAGTTTTCCAGTGTATTCTATCAGGTTTGCCAAGAGTAATGCGTGGGGGTTGCTGGTCCCATAGAAATGGGAACTTTCTATGCCATGCAGTAGGCCAAGCCCAACGGCCATTCTCAATGATCTCATTAACTTTGCTTTCAGTTTGTAAACCCGCTGCAATGATTTCCCGTTTTGAAATAATGTCGCCTAGAGGGCTGTGAATGTGCCAGTGATCATACCATATAGATGTTCCTTCTCCATTACCAATGAGAGTTATAGCAGACTTACGAATCAAGCTCCTCATGTTAAGAATATTTCGCCAGCTCCAGCTATCCCCATCCTTTATTCTAATGTCCCAGAAGGATCTACTCTTTACCTTGTGAATATGTATCCACCTGACCCAAATTGAATCTTGTTTCGTGATGATGTGCCAGATGTGTTTAGCCATGAGGGCGTTGTTGCGGGCTTTCAAAGATTTAATGCCCAATCCACCTTCTATTTTTGGTATACACACTTCCTCCCATATTACTTTGGCCTGACCTTTTAATTGATCCTTTTGGCACCATAGGAACCGGCGTATAACAGCCTCGATTTCATCAATAACGTTGGATGGGAGAGTGAAGAGGGAGGCCCAGTATACTTGGAGCGAGGACAAGACAGAGTTTATCAGCTGGAGCCTGCCAGCAAATGAAAGGGAACTGTTTTTCCAATCGAGGACTTTAGCTTTAACCTTTTCAATTAGACACATGCAATCCTTCTTGTAAAGTCTTTTAGACAACAATGGGACCCCTAGATACTTGACTGGCAACACCCCCACCCTAAACGGGATGATGTTTTTAATAGCCGTTTGCATAATGGGTTGGACGTTTCCCATATACATTGTACTTTTGCTCATGTTTGGGACAAGACCCGAAACTCCACTAAATTCATCCAATGCATTACGTAAAATGTTCACTGACGTAGGGTCCGCGTTAGCGAACATAAGTAAATCATCTGCAAAGCAAAAATGTGTGATCTCCTGAGCTTCACATCCCTTATGATAGGTAAACTCCCCACTTTGGGTTATGTGTTTCCGGAGCATTAAGTTGAGAACCTCCATTACAAGAGTGAAAAGATATGGAGAGATTGGATCTCCCTGCCGTAAGCCTCTTTCCCCCTTAAAGAATCCATATACATCACCGTTCACATTCAGAGAATACGAAGCCGTAGTAAGACATTTCATTATCCAATATCTCAAACGAGGATGAAAACCAAAGTGGTGAAGGCATTGGTCCAGAAACTGATGGTCCACAGTATCATATGCTTTTTGTAAGTCTATCTTCAACGCCACACTGGCCACACCTCTATTTCTGTGGTAGTTCCGAACTAGTTGCTGGGTGAGGAGAATGTTATCACTAATCAGTCTACCTGGAACAAAAGCGCTTTGGCATTCATAAACTATGATCTTCAGCCCATCCTTCACCCTTTCACATAAAACTTTAGAGATACATTTATATATAACATTACAGCTGGATATGGGCCGAAATTCAGTAACATTATTGGGGTTAGCTTTTTTTGGGATCAAGGAAATGACTGCATGGTTAATCTGTTTAAGGAGCAGGCCATTAGAGAAAAATTCTTGAATAGCTTCACAAACATCCTCTCCAATGATAATCCATGCAGATTTGAAGAACCTCGCAGTATACCCATCCGGGCCAGGTGCCTTTTCATCCTCTATACCAAACATGGCAGCTTTTATCTCCTCCTTTGTGACATCCTTTACCATATTATCCGCAATGGTAGGTGGGAGTTTATTTGTGAACAACGAATGAGGTTGTTGAATGGCATTAAGCACTACCTTGGTTCCCATCATATCTTTATAAAACTTGACAAACTGGTCTCCTACTTGCTCACCTTGAAAATACTTCCCATCCATGTCAGCTATAACATTGATTCTGTTCCTGTGCCTAGCACCCTTAACCACATTATGAAAGTATTTAGTATTGCTATCCCCTTCCCGAAGCCAAGTAATTTTAGCCTTTTGTTTCAAAAGAAGTTCTTCATCTAACGAGGCTTGTTTAAAAGCTTCAACATATACCTTTTCCTCCTCACGAAGGTTAACGTTACCCGGATCATTGGCAACTTCCACTTGGATAGTTTCCAATTCCTTTCTCAAGCCTGTCACCCGACTCGATGGCTCACCATGCATCATTCCAAATTGTCGTAAGTGTTTTTTTAGCATCTGGAGCTTTTTCGTCACTTTATACATTTTGCAACCATTGATATTCATACTCCATTCTTTCCTAACCAAGTCAAGGAACCCCGGTTTATGAGTGAGGTAATTCATAAATTTAAAAGGGCGCTGTTTCCACTTTCTTTAGATCGTCGGGAGTTTTATGAGGGCTGGTGAATGGTCCGACGTCCCAAAGGGTAGGAATTCAACCAAGGTATCATTGTAGCATTGACTGAAGTGGCAATTCGCCATAACTCTATCCAACTTTTTCATGAGTCCAAGAGGGTTGCCCGGGGATTTATTCCACGTAAATTTTAGTCCCATGCTTTGAATATCCGAGATGCCCGAAGCAATGCAACAATAATTTAGATCCACCATAGTAGGGGTAAAGGTTGATCCCCCAGCTGAGGTTTCAGCACAGTTCCTGACTGCATTGAAGTCACCTGCCAGGACCCAAGGCTCATTGTGAACAACACCTTTAAATCTTTCGATATCCATCCATAAAGCTTTCCGTTTCGCTGTTCGAACATGGTCATACACGAAGGAGCAGTAGAAGGATTTCTGGCCCGAGATTGGCTTTACCAGGCAGTGAATAATTTGGTCAGTTTGCTCTATTATCACAATGTCAACATGTCGGGGGTCCCACCCTACGATGATCCTAGTCCACTTGTCACAATACGCCGAGTTAGATGTCCATTCCCAGTTTTTGAAAACCTTGTTACAAACCTCCTTAAGTTTCGATAGTTTAAGATGGGATTCCAGAATTCCACATATATTTGCATTAGTGCTATTCATAATATACTGGAGATAATCTTGATGGCTACGACTATTCAGGCCCCTTACGTTCCAAGATAACATTTTAAGCTCCATTAATTCTTATAAGTCTCGTTAGATAATCCCGCTTCCATACCCTGGTTCTCCACGTTCAGGTTGATTGGGGGGTGCCCTTTATCAAGTAGCATTGGGTCAGATACGCATTCCTTTTCTGGTTCCGCCTCTGTCATTACCTCCCCAGTATCCATAATGTTGACGTGATCGGAGCTTGTTGAAAGTGGCTGGTCACATGCAGCAGCTCTATATCCATCCCCAAAGTCATGCAGATTACAAAGAAGGCGAAAATATTCTTTTTGTCTTGTAGACCAGTTCGAGAGGATATTAGATAGGGGGACAATTCTCTCCTGGACGTATTTCTTTGCTTCAAATCTTTGGGACTGATTCACTAGCTCGTTATACTGTGTATTTAGAATTCTTTCCTGCTTCTTGATCCAACCTGCATTCATATTACTATCTATGCCTTCTTTGTTGCTTTCCTGCACACCAACAGTAGCTTCCTCATCTAACTCCTTCCCCTCCTCATCCAGAAGAATGAACCTGTTTGCCGTTTCAACAACTGAAGTAGACGAATTCCTGGGTTTATTATGAATAGCTGTGACTGATCTTCTGGGATCAATTTCCATAGCACCCGAATGTATGCCTCCAATAACTTCATCACTGTTCTGGCCAGTATGTTCCATTTCCTGTGCTTCATTCAGTATTGTTTGATTATTTTGCATCCCACTACCTGCCCCATTATCTTGTGTTGCTATAGTATCAGGCCCGTTCCTTTTGACTATGTTCCGCTGGTGGACTGGCACACTTTTGTTTTGGTTTACCTGGTACCTTCCCCTATGGATCTGACCCATACCTGACCCATGTGGTTTTGTTCCTCCTTTCCTTCTTGTAACAACCGTAAACCCATCTTCTTCTTCAACCATACTGCGTATAATATTTGGAGTTTTCCCTTTATGTTTCATTTTTTCAGCATCTGCCTTAAGATCACATTTTTCCTCTGCTGTGAGTGGTCTTTCACGGCAATGTTTCAAAGGATGACCAAAAACTTTACAGAAATCACACCTAGGGGGGACATTTTGGTAGTCCACTTCTATGGTTAAGCATTTTTCTTCAACCCCATCGACACCTTGATACCAAACTTTCACATTCTTTTCCAATTCAGTTTCAACCTTTAATTCCACTAATACTCTTGCATAGCCTCCTGCCTCTTTCCTATGGGAACATTTATGCTTGGTAACTTTATCAAAGGTGACTGGGTTGCCAATGCAGCTAACTGCCCGGCATATGCATTCAGTATTCCATAGGTCTAGAGGCAGGTTTTTAAGGATCATCCAAATAGGGACAGATTTTGGAGCAGTTTTCATCATACTTGTTCCTGCCTTCCATTTCTCCAGGCAAAGAGGGATGTTGGCAACCATCCAGGGACCAAGTTCCAGCACTTTGTTCATTTCAGATGTGTCTCGAAACTTAAATAGAAAGACTCCTGCACCATTAGTAGATATATCAATTAACCCATAACATTTCCACATTTTAAAGAGGTTAAACCTAACGAATTGGATAGACGGGTCCGATCCAATAAAGTATCCATAGAGCACGTTTTTGAATTCTTCCTTAGCTTGAATAATATACTTCGGGTCAATAACAGCCATCCTTATCCCTTCTTTAGTAATGGTTGGCTGGTAAAATTGTATCTTTTCCTGGGAATTCCCTTTATCGGCTACCCCTGTCAACATGTTAGCATAGGAGACTCCCATGGGATTATCCACGGCTAGGTTCTCCTGCACACTTTTAGCTCCAGACTCTATCATATTTTCATCAATGCAAACTTCCCCAAGTTCATTAACTTTTGCAGAAAACTTGGTAACCTTTATCCTAGACATGTTCAATATAGAGGTAACAAGTATAGAATTGTCATCTGTTTTGGTTATGTTAGACACTATCTCCTTTAGCCTCGCCTCTCTAGCAGCTAATTCGTCATAAATATTCTTGACAGCTCTATTTTTGAGTTTAATAGACTTACCTGCAGTATGAGCAGTATTCTCCTTTGCATGCCCTGTCCTGAATTCATTGAAGCCCATAGTTTGAGTGTAGAGCATTTTAGGGATGAACTCTGGTTGGAATACTACATTTTGTGAAGAACCTTTAAATTCTTGTTTTCTGCTTCTGGAAGTCTTCACTCTATGTCTAACCCGATCACTTTTCCTGTCACCATTAGTCACGTTTTCCTCCCCTGTAGGTTTAAATCTGCCCCCACGCTTATGTTTCTTCTTTTTCGTACGTTGAATATGTTCCTCTTCATGACATGCATTTTTTTCAACCTCTAGCCATAGAGATTTCTCACCTGTATGAGTAGAAATTTTCCGCCAGGCTGAATGGTCTTTGTTCTTAGTGCTACTCCCCCATTTAGCCAGACATTCAACTATCCTTTCCTGCTCATGAAACAGAGACTGTCCCTGCACCAAAGCGTGGGATAAGGGAGGATGATCTTCCGGTTTGTATAGGTTTACCAGTTTTGAATGATCCCATTCTGCCCATTTGGCTTTGACAGATTGTATAGCTTCCTTCCAAACAACATTCTCCTCATCCAAAAAAATATTATTGCTCCATACCTCAGGCCAAAGTAATACAACTGGGTCGCGCAGAATAGATTCCCAGTCCGATTTGTGATATGTGGCTTCTGCATGCACCTCCTCAGCCACCATCTCAGGGCACTTGGGGATCATCTTCGGTGCCTCCAGACTCAAATTTTCAGGCACAAATCTTTTTTGTTTGGTACTTTGGTCAGAGTTAACTTTTGGGTCACCTTCCTCATCCATAGTCCCATTATACGCGTGGGAGTCACCACCAGAGAGATCATTCAGGATAGAGTCCCCCGCATACTCCATATTCATCATAACACCCCCTTCCATCGAACATGCTTCTGACCTTTGCAAAGTAGTATCTTCTCCATCATCCAGTCCATCCTCAATACTCTCATGCAGAGGTTCGGAATTCTGCATGGTAACATCCGGGCCAGAACAAAAATTATTATTTTCCACCTGCATGGGGGGAGTTATGTCCATCCCGACTACGATCGGATCGCTTTCATAAGGAGCCTTTGGATCATAATCCAAAACTAATGCATGATTTGCACATTCTGGAATATTTTCTTTGCCAGAGGGAATACGAGCCTCCTTACCAGGATCCTTACCCCGCCTCTGCATGTTTGTCGTAGCCCCGGTTGTTAATGTATTCGATATCCCGACGTTAGACCCTGCACTACGAAGACCATATCGGCGCAAGGCCGTTTCTATCGTCCCATCGAGAAAGTTTGATGGTTTATCTCTGTTCTTTTGTCTGGAACGCCTGCGGGAGTGTTCCGTGATCCTTTCATCGTTGCTTCCTTCATCGTCACTACCCTCCGATTGCCAAAACTTCCCTTCCGTATTTTGATCCGGTGGTTCCGATCGTCGTGATGGCAGCAAGGTCTCTTTGTGGACGGAATCCATAAAATAGATGGACTCAAGTATGGACTAACGTTGCAACTAGAACCGAACACCCTATTCCGGCCAAGAGAGAGGCCGGAGAAGCCGTAGATCGCCGGACACCCAAGGTCAACAAATCGCACCTTGGGAAACACACACTTAAGCCGAACACAAATGAGAATAGGGTTTGGGGTTTGGGGTTTGGGGTTTAGGGTTTAAGGGTTAGGGTTTAGGGGTTATGGGTTTAGGGGTTAGGGGTTTAGGGTTTAGGGGTTTAGGGTTTAGGGGTTAGGGTTTAGGGGTTAGGGTTTAGGGGGTTAGGGTTTAGGGGTTTAGGGTTAGGGTTTAGGGGTTAGGGGTTAGGGGTTAGGGTTTAGGGTTTAGGGTTTAGGGTTTAGGGTTTAGGGTTTAGGGTTTGGGTTTTAGGGTTTGGGGTATGGGGTTAGGGGTTAGGGGTTAGGGGTTAGGGTTTAGGGTTTAGGGGTTAGGGGTTAGGGGTTAGGGGTTAGGGGTTAGGGGTTAGGGGTTAGGGGTTAGGGGTTAGGGGTTAGGGGGTTAGGGGTTAGGGGTTAGGGGTTAGGGGTTAGGGGTTTGGGGTTAGGGGTTTGGGGTTTGGGGTTTGGGGTTTGGGGTTTGGGGGTTGGGGGTTGGGGGTTGGGGGTTGGGGGTTTGGGGTTTGGGGTTTGGGGTTTGGGGTTTGGGGTTTGGGGTTTAGGGTTTAGGGTTTAGGGTTTAGGGTTTAGGGTTTAGGGTTTTTTTTTTTTTTTTGGATAAAAGGGCAGTGCCCTGGAAAATAGAACAAGAATAAACGAATACAGACGCGCTCATCCACCCCTCCCTGGACATTTTTCCAAAGGAGGGGCGGACAGCAAACAAAACAAAAAAAGGCTAACCAGGAAATCTGGCAAGCCCTGTACAATGCCCATAGGGGCTACCCATCACTAAAAAATCAAACCTATCACCCCGATACATAATCACCCAGCCTTGAGGAAACCATACCAAACCAACTAATTTACTAAACTTAGTAAAATTAGTTGGGATAGTATCCTTACCACATCTTACCCCCCTAACAATCCCCAAAATACAAACCGAGCCAAGCGGCCACCGGTCGTAAAACCAACTACACGGAAATTTAAAGTTACACACCATACAAATATTAATACTAATTGAATTAAGCTTAGTGGGAAACCCACAAGGAGGGCTTTCAAACTTGAGGTTAAAAGCTGCTGCGGTCTTCGTGCCAGGGGGCCCAATAAGGGCCTGCCAACCGAAAATGGGGAAAGTCACACAATGGGCCAAGTTTTGGGCCATTCCAACAGTTCGGCTAAGCCAAAAGGACCCCGCATGGGCTATATTTCGATCGGTAACCAGAGCCCCAACAAAATTAAAAAGCTCTATTCGATGGGCCTTACCCCAGACGGACAGAATACCACACCCCAAGAACCGAAATAAAAACCAAAAAGGGCTATCGTAAACAGCCCCCACCATAACATCCTTAATTATGTCACTCCCCTCACCCAACTTGCAATCCCGAAGCACAAAGTTTCCAGAAACAAAACAATTCCAACCCAGCGATAGAAAATTAGTTAAATTAGGGGAGAAACCAAAACCCATAAAATAAAATAACCCCTGGACGAAAAAAAACACCACCAAAGTACCCAGACAGAGACCCCCTACCAAATGGAAGATGACTAACATGACTACTTACGGTTGGGTTTCGGATATCCCGAGTTCAGCAAGCCCGAAATAAATTGAGCTGTGCCATTCTCCGTATCCGATTCAACATCCTCAATACAATAATCCGGATCCAAACCCAACGAGATGCATAAATCATTGAAGTAATCCCATTCCCCTGGGCACCAATTAACCGTCTCCTCACTACAGATACTATTGGAAACCGAGAGCCTATCCGCTATGGCTTTCCTCTGAGATTCAGAGATGCCATAGGTTCTTCCTCCACCCTTAGTATGGACACCACCCGGACTCGGGCTAGACAAAATCGAAGCAGGCAGGAGGCGAGCCCCTTCTATGCGCTCACGGTTGAGATGGCACACTAGGTTCTCTCTTTCGGAGCCACACTGCCCAGCAGCCTGGTCATTCACAGCAGCATGTAGTTGGGCAGGAGGAGGACCATCCTCATTCATAGGCTCATGCGGGTACAAGTCCGACGTGGCCTTAACAAGATTAGTACGTTTAATACTCGCATGTAAATCCAACTCAGCAAAAAAAGTACCAGTTCCAACACTTTGGTCAAAGGGGTCCAGGTCCGAGACCTCATTCAAAGCATCAAACCTGTTAGAAGATCGAACAAGGGGAGGATCAACCTCCATGGCAGAACCCGAGCTAGGGGGAGGGCGCCTAGCAGCCCGAGGCTCAGGCCCAGAAGGCTGGGAGCTGGTAGCCGCCCGAGAGGCAGGGCCATGGGGCTGAGTTGAGGTGGATGGGTCCTGGACAGGGGGCTTAGTTATCTTGGCCTTCGGCCCTTGCACAGCCCTTGCGAAATTAAAACCCGACCCTGTAGAGCGAGAAACAGTCGGATTACCCACCTGTGTATCCACTCCCCCAGTTGAAATGGGGGCCCTCTGGTTAGAATTCAGCCCGTTATAGCTAGTCCTAACCACCACCTGTTTCTTTTTCTTTTGCAATTTAATGGATTTGTTCTTACCCTTCCGACTGACTGTGGTGAACCCGTCCGCATCCTGCACACTGCCAGCAGTAATAACCACCTCATCAGGGGCCAGGGGAGACTCTGGAGCAGCAGGGCCTGCAGCAGGCGTCACGGAATTATCCTGGGCTGCCGGGATAGCCGGGCTGGAATCCTTACCAATAACTGGACGTTTTTTGCACATCAGAAACGAGTGACCAAACACATTACAAAATGAACAAACCGCCGGTTTCCATTGGTACGTAACTAGAAATTTAGCAATACGACTAGGGCGATCACCAAACGCCGGGAATTCCACTTCGATGTCCGAAGGAAGATTACAAGAGGCTTGAACATCCACCAAAACACGCGCATATCCTAATTTTCCCGCCTGTTTCGAACATCTCTCAAGGGTGATTCTATCCATCAATCTCGGGTTGCCTAGGCTACTCATGATTTTACTAATTCCCCTATCCGTCCATAACTCAAGAGGGATATTATGGATGGTAACCCACAACGGAATGACATCCGGTTCCACCTTTTCCAAACACATCCCCGGTTCCCACTTGTTGAGGAAGAGAGGTATATTGTTAACCATCCACGGGCCATTCTCAAGCACATCCGAGAGACCCTTTTCACTACTAAATTTGAAAAAATAGTACCCACTAGAGTTCTTTGAGATATCAACTAGATCAAAATCCCTCCACAATCGTTTAAGACACGCATTAACTACCTTATAGTCCATAGATG